>CM024578.1:27988507-29290534 GCA_014182395.1 Eucalyptus sp. ANBG9806169
TTCATGTGCTGTCTAATTATAGGTTGCAAGAATGAGCATACAATCACGGGTTCCATCGGAGTATACATGCATGATCTTACTCGAAACTGTCTGTGAGAAAATAACATCTGATGTTACACTAGAGGTATGATCAATCACTATTTGACCTAGTAGTTTCTACTGTTGACCTATAGGCTTATACAAATCCTGCAGGCCAAAAAAAAAAAAACTGTTTTTGCTATAACTGATTTAAATAAGTACGACTCCTGCAGAACTTGTAAATTTTAACATTTGTTTCTATACTCTGTCGTGTATCCTTTTACCTCTGTACTTTTTATTATATATTTATGGAGTGGTTTTTGGTATCATCTGGAAAACTTAAAACTGTGTCTAGCTTTGCAGTTTTCATTTCCAATGACAACAGAAAGTGGTCAAAATGAATCCAGCTTCTCCCGCTTTTGAATTAAGGCAACACAATGTTGTTTTCATTGGTTTGCAAGTGGAAGAGGAAGGAAATTGAAATTTCTGGAAAGACTTAAATGTTAAAACCTAAATAGGACAAGAAACAGACAAGATTTTCTGTTAATAGTACCAGACATGTTCCAAAAGTGAAAATTAAATAGAAGAAAATCCTTTATATATAAACATTAATAGTGAAACTAAGAATTGAAAACTGTCTTAACCAAATGCACCTTGAGATGCTTCAATCCCATCCATATACGTGTATGTAGCAAACTTTGGAATGTATTAGAAGTGATGAAGCTGATTTCAAATCTCTGCTTCTCTTCATCAACATAAGGTCATTATCTTCACTTTATAACAGGTGCCTGAAAAAGTGAATTTCAAGAAGATCCTGGACTTTAAGGGCCGGAGGGTAATTTTGCTGGGAAGTTTGGGTAAAGGCTTCGGTGACTTGACTGCAACAGTGAAGAATATTCCACCAGGAGTCGAAGAGAAGACGTCGGATGCCGCGGATGTCTTTGTCAAGGCAGCTTCGCATTGTTGCGGCAAGCTGATGGATCGCATCTGTTGCATGTGCTTCATCCAAACTTGCTCTTATGTGAATGACCGGTGTGCAGTCACTCTTTCGCAACTCTGCGCCGGCCTCTCTTGTTTTGGGTGCATCTCTTGTTGTTTCGATCTCTGTGAATGATGTTGACTGGTATGTATAGAGATTTGTGTTATGTCATATTGGCGAGTTTTACTCGTCTCTTCCTCGTGTGTATCATAGTCAATAATGATGTATAGTTTCTCAGAGAATACATGGAACCTGAGACGGGCTAATGTTGATGCGTCTATTTTCAAGAATGATAGATCTTAATGACTAATGCAAGTGAAGGTGGAGTGAATACATATTCGAAGTGGAAATATGGTCCTCGCAGTGGTAATAAACAAAATTTCACCTCGTCCCTCACGAAATTGTCACAATTGTCTGTTGATCCACCCATCACTCAGTAGTCAATGCTAAGCCAGAGCCTTCCTATTGAGCAATTTTTCCACCCTCCTTGGCCATGCCTATGTTTCCAACCACTTGAGATGCATGTGTCTTGCTTCAGGGACTTGGTGTGAGATGGAGCCATTAATATATTTTAATTAGTCTATAATTCATCAGCTTAAGTTTTTGAGTGGATGTGGGGTTAATGGGCTCAAATTTAGTTTTCCTCTTGACCATTTCTCCAAGTGAAGGTGTCGAGGTTGATTGGTAGCTAGTCCCGATGTTCAGGAATTAAGAGTGATTGGTGGCCACTTCAAATGTATATTGGTATTTGGTGAATATCTCATGGAAAGAAATATATTATTATTTAGGCTCCCTCTTAGCGATCTTTTCGGGTGAAGGTATCGAGGCATTGTTGTGTGCTCCCAACATTCTCAACTATGGCTCTGATCATACGGTCGGAGTCCATGTTAGCAATTTTCAGTCAAAATTGGCTAGAAGGACTTAGTTGGCAAAATGTGAAAATGTTTAGAACTCAATTGACAAAATTGAAATGTTTAAGATTGAATTAATAATAGTGCAATAGCAATTTTTTCTTTCCTAGCCACAACTTTAATCAGGAAAACATATTATGTATATTTTAAGACGATCTTGCATCAGATGAAAATTCAAGTAGGATTTTCATTCTTGATCTTGATTCCAACACGGAGACAATCTTTATTCTTGATCGTGACTTTGACGTGGATACAATTTCCGTATTTTTTTTCGCATACTTTATTTGGGTTGGATTTCATTTACAAACTCAAACTTGAGAGATATTTTTACAGTTTCTTTGTTCTTCCTTTATCTTGTTTCTTACTCCATATCGATGATACACCAATTTCATCTATATCTTCCCTAACTGCTGCCCAATATGATTATCTTTTGATGATCCGCACCCCTAATGTCATTTGCACTATGATCTAAATGTTTGGCAAAATATGCAATTAGGTGAGAGGCCCCAACATAAGGCAATGTATAATAGCTACGACAATGCAATTGGCTCTCCGAAAGTCACGGCAAGGCCCGGTGATGCACGGGTCTTGAGTATTGCTATGATGTTTCTGAGTCAATCTTAGTCATAAATTTATTTTGTTGGTGTTTATACTGATTTAGAAGAATAAGATAAATCAACCGTGGTCATTGGGAAATCTTAAAATAAGATCTACAACACAGCTTCTTCACTTTATGAAAATTCGTTCTTGGATTTTCCACAATAAAGCTTCTTCACTTTATAGAAAATTCTTAGCTTCTTCACTATATAGAAAGTTTTTCTCAGATTTTCTGCGATTGTGTGAATATTTAACGAAAAGAAAAGAAGTGACATTGTGTGGGGTTTCCTTCCTGTAATCATGCTTATCTTGTACAGTTTCATTCTCATTTGCACTTAAAAGTCGTTCAATGAAGTCAGATTATTCACGAGAAAATCTGCCCGCAAAATGCATCTCGAGCATTGTTGATCAATAAATACTTGGAGGATAATAGCAAGCCAAAATCAGTAGCGGCAGAAAAGAACGGGGAAGGAATTAGAGATGGAAGCAAATGGGTTTAGTTGCATTACAAGAAGAAGCGATTTGACCTACTTTGTAATCTTGGTTTCACAGCCACTCCTAACTTTACTTGTTCCTTGAGGTGCTGCCGCTTCCAACACGCTGCATGCATGCTTTAATCAAAAGCCGTTTTTTTGAAAATCAAAGGGCATGTCCACATTGCTTAATTAACTGTGCAAATGCTTTTCAGACTATATATCTTAAAGGATTTCAGGCAAAACACATGTAAATCAACAGCATGAGCCCAGTGCATGTCTTTTGGAATCTCTTTCTTTAGCTTTTTCTTTGATTGGTCAAAGGAAGAACAAATCAGCGCCTACCTTGAAATTAGGGGTCTTCCCATATAATTATTATAATTACACGCTCGAAAAAGTCTTGCGTACATAATGTATGTGACTCTCTATGGACGTTAATCGATAATCACGTCTGAAAAAGTTATGATAAGACACATGTATAAATCATATTATGGAAACTTTTATTTTCCATCTTTTTGACTGCTGCTAATGGGCTGTTTTCCTGGTGAAACTTTAATATTTAGTCCTTATCTTCTTTCTTTTCAATTTATATAGATAGGTTTGAGCAAATTTTGAAAAGTTCTTCAGTTGTGATTCCCGAAAAAGAAGAAGAAAGAAAGATAGTGAAGACCTATTTTCTTTCCATTTTTAATATATATTTGGTTTGTTGGAAAATAAATGAGAATGGAGATATTGAAAATCATTATTTCATTTTAGGCTAAGAAAGAATGAAAACGAAAAATATTTACATTATGCGAGATTTAATCAAAACTCGCCTTTCTTATTTTCATTCATATATTGTTTCCTATCATCTACTTTCCCATGGATGTTTTCTTTTACTTACACGGCAATGAAGGAGAAAATTTTTACAGACCTCATGGACTAAATATATCTATACTTGATGTTGGTTTCTATTCACAGATTTTTGTTAGGATGAACATTTATTAGCCATAGAACAATAGATCTACATCTAAATGTCTTGTGCAAATAATATTTATGGGCATTTTTGCCATGTCAAGAGCTAATTTATAATAAAATTATCGGGTTCAATCAAACGCGATTGTTGATCCAATAGCTAATAATGTTTGTTAATTTTGCTGTGGTTTTTTCCCACGGCATCGTAGAAAGGCCTGAGGGTCTACTGTGGCCGATTTTCCCAAGGAGCTTGTGATGCAAATTTCGCAATAAATGAAAATATAATCTATGATGACGCATAACTATCATTTATATTAAGAATAATATTTTATCTGGTTTTAGAGAAATAGAGAAATTATACCTCATAAACTAATGTCAATTCCCCCAAGGAAATAATTTTATCCGGACCTCATACACTGTTATTCCTCATAAAGTTAAATGACACGCAAATCCTTTGTGAATCCAGCATCCAAGTGACTCCATTCTCCGACAAAAGAAAAAAAAAAAAAAAACTCCATTCTGACTAGTGACGACCACGCCGAAAACTAAAAGTCTCTTCCGTTTGTATTTAAAGTCCAACTTTTCTATAATTTCTCCGGTTCACATTTGACTTTAATGACTTAGAAAGTAGACCTTGGCATGTGGCACCATAATCTTATTTTCTTTTATGATAGTATCCGTCTCAAAGTAGCCCACAAGTTATAAAGTCGTAAGTGAAGATTTAATGATTATTTCATAACAAGAAAAAAAAAAAAAACCCACCAAAACAGGTGACAAGTATCGCTGTACTTTTCCAAACTTGTATAGGAAATGCTAGACTTCCGGTGATTGGGTGTTTAACAAGTATCTTGTCAATTAAATTCTTATCAAAATAGTTATACGGTGTGCGATAAACATCTTCCTTATGGCATGTGTATATAATTTTATAATTTTTTTTATTTTCTTTTTGATGGTTTCATAATAGTAAGATAATACTTTCTGATCAATTTTATCAATTGCAGTGGCTGTACATTTGCTTTGACAACACATTAACAAAACTCTTATCTAATACCTTCAAGAAGGCGTACGGTGGACGTATAAAAGCCACGCAAGAAAAAGGAACTTGACTATTCGGGGGGTTCCGGCCAAAAGTGGATTTGTTGACTTCTATGAAAGAACGAGAAACGGGGAGAACACATAAATCCTGTGGGTGTGGAAGCACCCTTTGTTGGCCGCGCCGAAGAATTCCATCAAGCCGAGTCATGGAACTCCAGAAAAATGACGAACAGCGAAGCAAGAAAGGGGATCGCCCTGGGCGACACTCTTTTTCTCGATCGCACGGAGCAGTGTTGACCACGGTGGATCTTGCGCTGCGAGATTACATCCGATTAAGCTACTTTATTTCCACGAACTTTTGTGACACAATCATTCAATGCATCGATTGTGGGAAAAGCCATGTGAGATCAATGGGAACGTGGAAAAAATTGCGTTGGGGACTTCGAATAAATGTTTGAAAGAAACTCTGTCCTTGCTTGCACTGGAAATCACGTGGATGACCAACTACATTGAATTGGACAGATTCACACCCCAATGTTGATCATTAGTAAATTGCTTGTGGAAATTTCATGAACTTCTTCAAATCAATCTGATGAGCACAAGCCAAACCTGCTGAAATTTGATGTCATCGTGTGGCTTGTCATATTGAATAGGCTTTGAGTTATTGAAAATTTGTATGTTATATGCCATTTAAAATTCAATTCATGAGCCTCTTCTTCGCCTCTTTACTCTGCATTCAATTATAACCTGTTTCATTGTACCATATTTAAGTTTATGTTTCGACATTTTTTTTCTATAAGAGATTGGAGAATTATATCGGTGAAAGATACTTTGTTTACATCAGATACCCTCATCATTTTGGTCTTGCAAACAAAACATTTTTTTATTATGTATAGTTGAAGCCAGAGCTGAAATAATATTCACTTCTGATTGCACGCGATATTTTTCACCCAAAACAGACATATTAGAGTGACGGAAACCATGACAACAATCCGCATATGATTGCTTCTTTACAGGCTAATATTTTGGTGATCCTAAATTACATTAAAAGTTTAAAAGCATGAAAAATTGTTCATCCAAAAAAAATTGTAATCTCCATTATTTGGTGGATGACTCAAAACATAAGTTTATATGATCAGCGGACTAAGATATACCTACCAGAAAAAAGCCACTCTCTCCCATCACAAGAGAGACAAAATGACTATATAACTCTTTCTAAAACACAAATGCAATACATCCCGAGACTATATAACAGTTTCTAAAATAACCTTGCCAAACAGTTTTATTTAAAATAACACGCATGGGAAGATTTTAAAAACGTCGAGCCAAAGCCAAAAACAAAAATGGTTATCTGGGCTAAACAAAACCAAAATAATCAATCACGTGAGGATTCTAGACATGCTAATCCTCAATTGATCTTCATGATCTTATTATATAACCCATCATGTATATAATACTTCCATATGCTGCTCATGTTTGCCCTGATAAATGAAAAGAAATATAACTTGTCAAAACACTAGAAGATGATAAGAAAGAACCTAAGTTGAGAAAGAGCTATTTAAGTGGATATTGGTCTTGCCCCCATATATGGAGAAGCATTACTGCACAGAGAGAGAGAGAGAGAGATTAACAGGATGCTTAATCTTAAAAGTTATGCACTCTTCTACTTAGCTAACGTTAATAAATGCCACCATGATGATCAATGATTGGAGATGAAAGTAAAATACAACGGTAATTTATTTACAAACTTAACCAAATTATTTAACTTGGCTAAATGTTATGAGTATACGAAAAGCAATATATTATTGGTAGATGGAGGAGACTTTTTTTTTTTGGTCGGTAACAGAGGAGACTTGACTTGTACTTGGACAGATGAAATAAAAAGCAGAACAATGACCACATCAGTGCCTATAATAATGCTCTCTCACTTTTACTAAAACCACTTCCTTTTCCCCTTATTTGGTTTTCCCACAATAGGAAAAAGTGTGTTGGACAATAGTTTCCACATGGGAAAACAAACTAACTTGGACTATGAGAGCAAGAGCCAGTTCATGTGGAGAATGTGATGATGATCTGATTCTTCCTTTTCATATTCCACCATATTCAGCACAACTGAGTTCACACGACGAGTTGTTTGTCCTCACTAGTCTCTGGGGGAGATAGGCAGCTCGCAAGCATTATGCAGATAATCCAAACCTGTGATTCCTGCGAGATCTCGTTTGCGTATGCCACTGCAAAGGAGGTGGCAACAGTGGATATCTCGTTTGTATACCTTGTGCAAAAAAGCTTCAAACTTCTTCTCCCAACGTTTACATAAGTTGAATCCCTTTTCCCACCACCAATGACTCACTCGGCTGCTAAAGTGCAAAATGGGACGGCATCAAATCTGTTAGAGATATTTATCTTAGGATGTTAGAGATATTTATTTTCCTAATTGATTATAATTGATTCCATATCGATTATAATTGATTTGATTATGATATTGTAATATTTTATTACTTTAGATAGTTGTCACGCCCCGATCCTCGAGCGCGTTCTCATCCCTCGGTGGTTGATAAAATTTTGCAACTTCTCAGGATGAGTCGCCGACCTTTTCATTTTATTGCACATGCGGAAGCGAATAACAAATCCCCTAACAGTAACCATCTCGGGATAGAAAAGCAGGACAACAGATTCACAAATAAAACATGCTTTTATATACACATTGAGTCATATACAAGAGTCTATACCCAAAAGATTTCAAAATGTTGACTCTAAAAAAGAAACGGTCCTATTTGACCTACACTTCAGATTTTCATTAGGACGAACATTTATTAAAACCATAGATCAATAGGTCTATATCTCATTGTGTTGTGCAAGTAGCATTTATGGGCATTTTTCCCATGCCGTCGGCTAATTCACAAAAAAGTTATCGAGCTCAATCAAACGAGACTATTGATCTATTAATAATGATTATCGATAAATGTGTAACAATCATTTTCAGTCGTTCAACCTCTCGTAATGAGCTCAGTAATTTTGTAGTGGTTTTTGCCCATAGCATTGTAGAAAAGCCTGAGGGGCTACAGGGGCTGATTTTTTTTTTTTCGGGAACTCGATGCAAATTTCGACATACTTAAAATCTATGATCTATTATTATGAGTATCTTTCATCTCTCTCCTTGTATATTAAGTACAATATTTTATCTGGTTCAAGTGAGATAGAGCAATAATACCTCATTTCATAACTAATGTCAATTCCACAAGGAACATACACTGTTGCTCCTCATAAGTTTATTGACATGCGAATCATTCATGAAGCCTACGTCCAAATGTTTCCAGTCCATTCTGACAAGTTATATCCATCCAGAAAACTAGAAGTCTCTTTCGTTTGAATTTAGAATCCAACTTTTCTAATTTCTCCTTTTTCACATTAACTTTAAAGACTTGGAAAGTTAGAAAGGAGACCTTGGTGCGTGCCACACTTTCGTTTTTCCTTTTAAAATAGTATACGTCCCAAAGTAGCCCACAAGCTATTAAATTCATAATTTAAAATTAAATGGTTATTTTGTATCAAGAAAAAAAACCCACCAAAATAGATGACAAGTATCGCCATACTTTTCCGAACTTATATTGGAAATGACAAACTTTTTGTAATTGGGTGTTTAACAAGAATACTATTAACGAGATAATTATAAAAAAATTCATAAATTTATTGTATATTTAGTCCTCAACCTTTTAATTTTGTCAATTGAGTTCTAAATATTTTTCATGATTTTTCAATGCTTGGTTTCTACAACTTAACTAGGAATTGCTCTCCAATGTAAATTTGATATATGAAATAATTAGATATCGGTAAGAAAGCAAAGTTAAGTCAGTTACAAGCTTCCTAGACGAGCAATGTTCCACTATTTAGGGACACATATATGATAATTTGGAATAAGAAGCTACTGTTTTCGTATTCAGCTTTCTCGTGTAGAATCTATGGAAGGTCCATTTCCGCGCCAAGGGTGGTCCAACAACGGTTTAGTAGAATTAGCCTTACTCAATTCTGGTGATGTAATCGTGTGTGACTAATTTCACAATTAAGAACTGTCCCAATACTTGTAAACATTTCGCATTCTTTACTTCCACACCGCCAATGATGAAAACCACTTTTCTACTGATGGAGAGTAGTAACTCCAAGCAATCGTCGATAGTCCACAAGAAAGATACTTGTAGTCATGTTTATCTTGTACAGTTTCATTCTCATTTGCATTTAAAAGTTGTTCAATGAAGTCAAATTATTCACAAGAAAATCTGCCCGCAAAATGCATCTCGAGCGTTGTTGATCAATAAATACTTAGAGGATAATAGCAAGCCAAAAACAGTAGTGGCAGAAAAGAACGGGGAAGGAATTAGAGATGGAAGTAAATGGGTCATAGTTGGAAGAAGCGATTTGACCTACTTTGTAATCTTGGTATCGCAGCCACTCCTAACTTTGCTTGTTCCTTGAGGTGCTGCTGCTTCCAACACGCTGCATGCATGCTTTAATCAAAAGCCGTCTTGATCGGCAGACTTTGAAATTCAGGGACCGCTTGGGTCAGATATGTTTTTTTGAAAATCAAAGGGCGTGTCCACATTGCTTAATTAACTGTGCAAATGCTTTTCAGACTAGACGTCTTAAAGGTTTTCAGGCGAAACACATGTAAATCAACAGCATGAGCCCAGTGCATGTCTTTTGGAATCTCTTTCTTTAGCTTTTTCTTTGATTGGTCAAAGGAAGAACAAATCAGCGCCTACCTTGAAATTAGGGGTCTTCCCATATAATTATTGTAATCACAGGCTCGAAAAAGTCTTGCGTAAATAATGTGTGTGATTCCCTATGGACGTTAATCGATAATCACGTCGGAAAAAGTTATGATAGGATACGTGTATAAATTATATTATGAAAACTTTTATTTTCCATCTTTTTGACTGTTGCTAGTGGCCTATTTCCTGGTGAAACTTTAACGTTTGGTCCTTATCTTCTTTCTTTTTAATTTTATATGGATAGGTTTGAGTAAATTTTGACAACTTTCTCGGTTGTGATTCCACCAAAAAAAAAAAGAAAGATAGTGAAGACCTAATTTTTTTCCTATTTTTTAATATATATTTGGTTTGTGGAAAAAAATAAGAATGGAGATATTGAAAATCATTTTTTTTTTCATTTTAGGCGAAGAAAGAATGAAAATGAAAAACATTTACATTATGCGAGATTTAATGAAAACTCACCTTTCTTATTTTCATTCAGATGTTTTTTCCTATTATCTACTTTCCCATCAATGTTTTATTTTTCTTACAACGAAGGCGAGATTTTTTACAGACCTCATGGACTAAATAAATCTATACTTGATGTTGGTTTCTATTTACAGATTTTTGTTAGGATGAACATTTATTAGCCATATAAAAATATCTACATCTAAATGTCTTGTGCAAGTAATATTTATGGGCATTTTTGCCATGTCGAGGGCTAATTCATAATAAAAATTATTGGGTTCAATCAAAGACAACTATTGATCCAATAGTAATGTTTGTCAATCAACGTCTAATCACCGTTAGTCATTCAACCTCTTTTATAATTTTGCCGTGGTTTTTTCCCACGGCCTTGCAGAAAGGCCCGAGGGTCTGGCCAATTTTCCTGAGGAACTTGTGATGCAAATTTCGCAATATATGAAACAATATAATCTATGATGATGCATAACTATCATATCTCTCCTTGTATATTAAGAACAATATTTTATCTGGTTTGAGAGAAATAGAGAAATTATACCTCATAAACTAATGTCAATTTCCCAAGGAAAATAAATTATCGAGACCTCATGCGCTGTTACTCCTCATAAAGTTACATGACGCGCAAATCCTTCGTTAATCCTGCATTCACATGACTCCATTTTCTGACCCAAAAGGAAAAATAAAATAAAAAAAGACTCCATTCTGTCTAGTGACGATCACGCCAAAAACTAAAAGTCTCTTCCGTTTGTATTCGAAGTCCAACTTTCCTATAAATTCTCCGGTTCACATTTGACTTTAAAGACTTAGAAAGTAGACCTTGGCGTGTGGCACACTATCTTTTTTTTTTTTTTTTTTTTAATATAATTGTATCCGTCTCAAAGTAGCCCACAAGCTATTAAATTCTTAATTTAATATTTAATGATTATTTCATTACAAGGAAAAAAAAAACGACCACAATAGGTGACTAGTATCGCTGTGCCAAACTTATATAGGAAATGCTAGACTTCCAGTAATTGGGTGTTTAACAAGTATCTTGTTAATTAAATACTTATCAAAATAGGTATATGGTGTGCGATAACCACCTTCCTAATTAGGACTAATTGGTTCTTGGTCCGGTCCAGTTCCGAGGTGAAATCGGGAGGATTGATTTCCAAATTCCAAGATTGCGAACCGGACCGACCAATCCTAGAACCAAAAACCGGACCGACCGACCGATCCGGTCTAGTGGAACCAATAATTTCCTGTTCAGGGGCAAAAATAAATTGCGAGAAGGAATCTCTCCGCAGATAAGTTAGGCAATATTCAAATTCAAAAATACAGGAGATTTGAATCTTAGATTCTGGACCATTAGCGAGGGACTTGGGGCTCAATACAAATGGAAATGAAAACGAAAGCTGTGTCCGGCTGAGCTTACGGCCAAGCTTCAATTTTTTCAGTGGTCGGAAGGTAAAGCGGAAGGCAAAAAGGGAAGGACAAAGGAGAGGGAAAACAAAACCTAAGGGCAGAGGGTTTTTCTCAGGTATCTTTTTTTTTTCCTCATATCAACCGGTCTGGTTCAATCCCCACCTTGGAACGAGGAACTAGACCAATCGGCCACCGGTTCCAAGATTGGGAACCAAGAACTGGACCGCTTTCTTCGGTAACTGCCCAGAACTGGTTGGTCCGGTCCGGTCCGGTCCGAGCGGTTCCGTTGCACATCCCTATTTCTAATGGCATGTAATGTAACTTTATTATTTTTTTTTTAATTTTCTTTTTGAAGGTTTCATAATGGTAAGACAATACTTTCTTGAGTGGCTGTACATTTGCTTTGACAACACATTGTTAAGTCTCTCTCTCTCTCTCTCTCTCTGACTATGATTGCAAATTGCAATTAGCTGTTCTGATTATACAGATTGACACTCAAATACAGGAACGTCACGGAGCCATTCGAAGAAACCATTGTAATCTTTTCTCTGCCTTTTTATGATTCTTTTTACTAAATAAATTATAGAGAGTTTGTCCATTTATGTTCTGACCTTATAACAAGTTTTACTCTCTTCCATATCAAATGCAGAAAGGAGGCTTGCGATGACAACGGTTGCAATGAAATTACATAAATCAATTTCTTGAAATTCTATTTGACAGTATTCAACTGCTGATAATAAGGTTATTTTAAAGTACTGAGTTGCTAAGCTGTTTAAAAGGATGATATTTTTATTAAAAAATTTCCTTTGCAAGGTCCTAAGGTAGAATGAGAGTATAATAAACTTTTTTGATATATTATCTTTATATTTGTATTTTATAAAGAACTGAATTTTTACTGCTTACTTATCCATGGATTATGATGAAAGTGAAGATTAAGGGAGAGGTATGTATTTTCTGTTCATAATTTTTATTTTTCTTGAATTTAATGGGGATTTGCTCATTTCAGCAAGTAAAAAACGAACATGACAATTCAGGATTACACATTTTACAATGCCATAATTATGTAGTTTTCTAACTACTCATATTGACTTTTTCACACGCTACTTGTCTGTCTTGACCAGATTAATGATCAATGACGTTCAATGAAGAGCAATGTGGAAAGAACAAGTTGATGTTGAAGGTGCTTCTGGGTGGCTTCTGGTCATCTCATGCTTCTTTGGAATATGAGTGGTTCTGTTTGCTGTGTGCGAAGTACTTTAGATAGGTAGTGAAGATCATAGCATAAATTAACCACGAGGAACTACTTTTAAAGGGTGGATTTTGCCTCTGCTTTGTCCATGGAGCATAGAGATTCATCGGCGTAACACTATCTCATCATGCAAGGTAATTTTTTGGTAAAATCTTTGGGATTTATCAAAGCGGCGCTCTTTTGAGTCTCCATTTTAATCCCAACGAGTCACGATTCTCACACATCTCCACAATTAACATGGGGCATAATCTTGCTAAAATTCCATGAACCGCTTGCAATAATCACTATCAAAATTTGTGGGGATCGCGGATCCATAGTTTGTACATTATTGATAGATTTTTGGACAATACTCCACGAACACGGCATTATTCGTAAGATTCAAAGTGCCATCCTTTGTTCCATCATCTTTAGATATTAATTAAAAGGTAATCGAGGAATTTCTCTTTAATTTGCATGGAGCCAAAGCTTTTTCTCTTTTGTTTTGTTTTTTGGTCGGGGCAAGGGGCAAGAAACTACTGAGTTATGAAAAAGGAAGAAAAGCTAGAATTCCACCCCATCATAAAGGAAAAAGGCTGTTTAATGATCCCTGAGTAAAAGAAAGAGGAAAAAAAACAAAAAAAAAAGCGGTTCCATGACTTTTGAGTCAAAAAGAAGAAGAAAAAAGCGCGTCAAAAATCTGTCTAGAAAAATCGACACATTCTTATAAATCTCTTCACAATTTCCATTAGTACCAAACCTGCATCTCATTTCATTTTGCCTTGCTTTCATATTTACTGCTTCCTTGAGCTTGAGTCATGAAACTCGTAAGCACGAGTTTCGTAGGGTTTCGATCATGCCATTTTCTTCTTGGTATTGCTCTTGCACTGTGCTTTAACCAAGTCTCATCCACCACCAATGAAACAGACAGAGTTGCACTGCTCGCATTTAAGGCTAGCATAACCGGAGATCCTTTCGGTGTGCTCAACTCATGGAATAATAGCATTGGGTTTTGCCAGTGGTATGGCATTACGTGTAGCCGGAAGCACCGAAGGGTCACGGCCCTAGACTTGTCATCACAACAACTCTTCGGATCAATCTCTCCTCATATTGGGAATCTCAGCTTCCTAAGGGAGATGTGGCTTGTCAACAACAGTCTCGATCATGAAATCCCTCCACAAGTCGGTCAGCTGCGACGCCTTCGTCACTTACGACTAGACAACAATTCATTGGTCGGCGAAATTCCCAAAAACATATCGATTTGCTCTAACCTTGTCACCCTCGTTCTTCAAGAAAACCGACTAACCGGAGAGATTCCTAGAGAGCTCGGTTCACTATCGAAGTTAGAGGTGTTCGCTTTGTCTGTTAATAATTTGACTGGGAGTGTGCCTTCCTCCATTGGAAACTCAACTTCATTAAAGGCCTTTTATGTAAACGACAACAACTTGGACGGGAGCATTCCCCAAGTTCTAGGTCACCTTACAAACTTGCAACAAATTTCCCTTGGAGTTAACAGATTGTCAGGTACAATTCCATCTTCGATACTCAATATCTCTTCGCTAGCTAATTTTAGTGTTGGAGACAACCGGATACAAGGGACTCTTCCTGCGGACATAGGCCTCAAACTCCCACTTCTTGAATATTTGGAGGTCTACTTGAACCAACTTGAGGGGCCGATTCCCCCGTCGATATCGAATTGCACAAAACTATGGAGCCTTCAACTTCAATTTAACAAATTTTCTGGGAAAGTACCTTCTTTTGGAACTATGCATGAGCTTTCCATGCTTATGATCCCTGATAATCAGCTTGGAAGTGGAAAACCTGGAGACTTAAGCTTCCTTTGCCTGTTGACCAACAACACCAAATTAATGTATTTGCTTATTCAGACAAATAAGTTTGGTGGAGTGTTACCAAAATGCATAGGTAATTTATCTACTACTCTCATGGAGCTTCGTATAAATGAAAATCAAATATCTGGTGAGATTCCAAAAGAAATTGGGAATCTTGTCAGCCTAGATTATTTGTCTATGAGCCACAACCGTCTTTCAGGTGGCATACCCTCAAATTTGGGGAATCTACAAAATCTAGTGAAACTGTTCTTATATAGTAACAACTTGCAAGGGACTATCCCATCTTCTTTTGGAAATCTAACCAAGTTGCTTCAACTAGCTCTTAGCAAGAACAACTTGCAAGGGCAAATTCCTTCCCATCTGTCAAACTGTCGATCTCTTAATCTTCTTGTTCTGTCTAATAACAATCTCAGTGGTGCCATACCCCCACAGCTTATAGGACTCTCATCATTAGCGATCCTTTTGGACTTGTCTCATAACCATTTGACTGGGGTTCTACCCATAGAAGTTGGTAACTTGAGAGGTTTGACTTCATTGGACATCTCGGACAATTTGTTGGGAGGTGAAATCCCTGATAGTTTAGGTGATTGCACTTCATTGACAACATTGAGGATGGGGGGCAACTTCTTCCATGGGTCCATTCCTCAGTCAATCAGATGGTTAGGAGGCATTGAAGAGATGGATCTTTCATGCAACAACTTGTCGGGTCAGATTCCAGAATTCTTAACGATATTTCATTCCTTGAAAGTCTTGAATTTGTCTTATAATAAATTTCAAGGCATGCTACCACGCGAAGGAATCTTTAAGAATGCTACTGGTACTTCCATTATTGGGAACAATGAGCTCTGCAGCGGATTGCCAGAGTTTCACCTCCCCAACTGCATATCTAAAGGCTCCAAGAGAAGAAAGATTAGCATAATCATATTGTCCGTTTCTATTATTTTTGGAGTTCTTGGAATATCTCTTTTTCTTGCTCTTATATGCCTTTTTTGGTTGAAGAAGAAAGTAAACAAACCAGTTTCAAGTTTGACAGATGATTCATGTATGAATGTGTCTTATGGAACACTCCTAAAAGGGACTGATGGATTTTCTTCAATGAGTTTGGTTGGTGTTGGAAGGTTTGGTTCTGTATATAGGGGGATACTCGAGGGCGACGGGACTATTGTTGCTGTGAAGGTGCTTCATTTAGTGCGTCGCGGTGCTTTGAAAAGCTTCATAGTCGAGTGTGAGGCATTAAAGAATATTAGACATCGAAATCTTTTGAAGATATTGACAGTTTGCTCGAGTACTGATTATCAAGGAAATGAATTTAAGGCCCTAGTCTATCAATTCATGGACAATGGAAACTTGGAACGGTGGCTACATCCAAACACAACATCATCTCATAGGATTGAGCTTCCGAAAAAGTTGAATTTCATTTGGAGGATAAATATTGCTATTGATGTTGCTTCTGCACTAGATTATCTTCATCATGGGTGCCACGTGCCCATCGTTCATTGTGATTTAAAACCAAGCAATGTCCTCTTAGATGCTCAGATGGTGGCACATGTGGGCGACTTTGGATTGGCAAAATTCCTTCTTGGATCATCCCCTGATATTGTTGCTAATCAGATGAGCTCAGTGGGTCTTAGAGGGACAATTGGTTATGCTCCACCAGGTAATCTCTCTACTTTCCATTCTAATGGTATGCACTCCACACTCTTTTTAATGATTGGCACTCCTAATTTTATCTTCACCGTGATCTAAATATGTGATAGAATATGCAATGGGATGCGAGGTCTCAAGAGAAGGAGATGTCTACAGTTACGGTATCCTCTTACTAGAGATGTTCACAGGATTGAGTCCCACTGATGATAGATTCGGGGACAATTTGACTCTCCGTAGTTTTGTCACAACAGCTTTGCCTGAACGAGCCTTGGAAATTACAGATCACATTCTACTTCTAGAAAGAGAGAGTTGTTTCGATCCCAATAGTCCGGAAAGCAATGATATATTTCAAGAGTGTTTGGCTATGGTATATAATATTGGAGTGGCTTGTTCCAATGAAGTGTCTCAAAGACGGATGAGCATTGGCGGTGTTGCAAATCAATTGCAAAAGATTAGGGAAAAGCTCTTTGCATTGGGTTTTCAGGAACAAGTCAAACTACCACAGGTGATATGATAATTTCTTAACCTCCCTTGTCTTAAATATTTAGTTTTGCTTATGCTAGTGCAAATATATATTGTAAAATGTGTAGCAGAATAGAAAATCAATTCTGCATTTTCAATATAAGGTAATAGTTCATTGTCATTCCTCATCTGTATATGTAATAAGCTAGCATATGGCCCACAGTGCAGGGACCTTAAGTAAAACCTGTTAAAATTTGTCTCGAGTTTGAGAGCATGGACGCAACTCAACCCCAATCGAAGTGCAGGATAGCCAGGCCATATAAAAAAAGTCGGAATTGGACTTCGAAAATGTATTAACTGGATAGAAGCAGTCGTTTCTGTTAGGAGATAAGAGTTGACTATCATTCCTCATCTGCAAAGATTATTGCACTAGCATCCGGCCCATGATGCAGTCTTGAGCATTGCTATCATATTTTAAAAAATCAGTCTAAAAAAAATCAGTTCTTGTATCAGTATGAAGCTCATTAAGACGAATAAAATTGATTACCATCGGCTATTTTCAATTAATATTTATGATCAACCTTTTCCAATGAATGAATAGTTGTTCTTAGCAGTTTATTTTAACGCGGTAACATTGACTCCTTTTTAACCGGAATTTTTTTCCCCTTGCAATCTAGCTTTTGTCCAGGCTTTCTAACTTAGAGGAGTGCTTGGTTTCTTTCTACAGCTTCACTAGGAATCACTATGCGTAGCCGAAGTTGTGCGAGATAGTTGGAGATGAGTGATGTTGCTGTCAGGCCAAGTATCTCTTTCAGATTCAGCTTCAATAAGCAAATGCTCTGTTTGTGAAGAAAAAATGGTCTGGAAATGAATAGAATATATAGCTTTCTGATTCAGCTTCTTTGTATGCAATAAGTCGAGAACAGATCCGAATAGATCTGGAGGGTTGCTATAATGGTTTAGCTTGAGTAGTCTTATCCCAATTCTGATCGTGCAATCTGTGCTAGTTGTGTTTCTCTAATGGGGAAGGATCTCCAGAACTGCTAATTCTAAAGTATGCCGGTTTCATTACTCTTGCTATGCCAAATTTTTTCCTTCTCTCGTCCATTCATTTCTTTTCACAATAGAACTTGTTCGATTGATACAAAATGCGTTCTGTCTGCTATCAATTCTAGCCAACCAGAAATTACCGGGATGTACCATCATGTCCTCTTCAAGGATAAAGACTAATCGGCTTAAGACGAGAACGAACTATAGCCATTTCATTATGATGATGGACATAATCCAAGGCGTGTGATATAGATGGTGATGTTCTCAGTCTCTGAAGAGAAAACACATATTCTTCGTCTTGTCACATCCCTCATTCCTTACCCAATCCTTTTGCAAGTTTCCAATGACCGAAACTCCATAAACAAGTAACAACCGCCTCCAAATCGATGACCAAATTGTTAACACATACCTGAACAAAGCTCGGCTGGGCATGGTGACCCTGACCAAAATTTACCTCAGAAGTTCATCTGTAGCTTTCAAGAGGGCAGGAAACGACTGAAAGAGAAATCTATACTGAGGATTTGCCCTTTTTCTAGCGCGTAAATATTGCTCGGCTGAATTCTCCGTTTTGTCTCCGTTGACGTTTCTTGATTTGGTAACTCAGGCTTTGGGTTTTCGAATTGGGTCGGAAATCGGATCTTTTTTTTTTTTTTCCTAATCTGGTGTAGAAGAAGGAGAAAGTATCCACTTGAAAGCTCGCGAATTGGGTTCTTTTTCAATTCTTAGAGTAGGTAGAATTTTGGGATTAGGGCTTTGAGGGGCCAAAACTGAGGTCTGTAGATGGTTCGGGATTGATACTTTGGTGGTCTCTTTAGGTTGCAGAGAGTGGGTGTGGTTTTTGGCGGGATTGAACGGGAGGAATCTGGGGCTGCTGATCCCATTTGTCGATTGGCAATTGGGTGGATTTTTTCGTTGAAATTTTTTGATATACCGAAAAAGGTTTGAGCAGGATAATGTCTTGGGCGGGCCCTGAAGATGTCTATCTACTTCCCTCGCCAGCTATCTTGACAGTAAGCTTTTTGCTTCAATTAAGCCGTGTATAGTTGTGTTTTTCGCTCGATATCATTGCATCTTGGGCCAATTACCTATTTGCTCGCATGTCTTAAGGCTGGATTTTAGTGACTAAAGAGTACATAGTAGTTTTGGTAAGTCTGATGAGTTAGTCCGTTCGAATGCCTTTCGAGCTTCGCATATTCTGGGATTGTCCTTTTTCTGTATGCTCGTCGAGATGCTATTATCCATCGCAGCTGGGTCAGTTGTCTAAGCATTCTTGTAATGATGCTTCGAGTGATTTATAATCTGACTTGGTATAACTAAAGTTACAAAATTTTGTAAGGTTGAGATCTTAAAACAAGACCAGAGTGAGAGGAAGATGTGTGAATTGAGAATTTGACTTTACTCGATGTAGAGTTATTAAAAGTGGTGCGGAAGAAACGCATTGTCTGAAAGTGATAGGATCAGCTATTTTTCCCGAAGAGGAAAGACAAATTGACTTAGATGAGTGAGCAACCTCACGTATGAAAATAGCTTCATGTAAGTTGCAGCATGAAATTCATGCTCTTCCTAATCTGGCAAACACATAATAATTCTTCATTTTGGTCTGTGCGATGTTTACATGCCTGAGAGATTCTTTGTTGTTGCCCTCATGGTCGTCGTAGGTGTCATTGTTGTCGTCATTTTGATCATCTATAAAGCCTTAGCCTTGTGTTTTTTAAACTCTATCCCAACGACAAACAAATATTATGAAATGCAAAACCTATGTAATCCAGTTAAGTCGGATATGCCATCGTAAATAGACTTGTATAGGCATTGCTTGGGAGTATCATTAGTTACAGCACATATCTTTTATTCTTTCCTTCTAGTTGATGTGGCAATTCCTGTTTTTGCTAATGTTTTTCAGGTAATAATTTAGAGTTCTATCCAGTTGAAGGATTTTGCACCATTTTAGTGCAACAATGTAGTCGATTGGGAGGCATTAAATAATGTCAGATATTGAAATCTTTTGAAGAGACTGACTGTTTGCGCGGGTGCTGATTATCATGGAATTTAAAGGCCACGATATATCACTTTATGGGCGATGGAAGCCTGGAAATATGGTTACACAACACCATCTCATTGAAACGAGACTCCAAAAAAGTTGAATTTAATTCATAGGATACGTATTGCTACTGGTGTTGCTTTTTGGACAGGATTATCTTCATCACCAGTGACACATCCCCATCATCTATTGCGATCTAAAGCGAAGCAATGTCCTCTTAGATGCTGAGATGGTCGAACATGTTCGTGACTTTTAATTGGTATAGTTCCTCCTTAAGTTATCTCTTGATATTGTAGCTAATCAGATGGGCTCTGTGGGTCTAAGAGGGACAATTGGTTGCTCCACTAGGCAATATCATAGATGCTGAGGCGGTCGAATGTGTTGGTGACTCTAGATTGGCATGGTTCCTCCTCAGATCATCCCTTGATGTTGTAGCTAATCAAATGAGCTCAATGGGTCTAAGAGGGACAATTGTTTATGCTCCGCCAGGCAATCTCTTCCTCCCTCCCTCTGTCAAACCAAGAAGGTCTATTTACCTAAAAGCTATCGAAGGATTTTTCTGTGAGTTTTGTAGCTGCATGATAACTCTAATGCGCATTAAATTCCTCTTTGGTGATCTGCACTCCTAATTTCATCTGCACTGTGATGTAGATGTGTGGCAGAATATGCAATCGAAAGCTTGATCAAGAGAAGGCGATGCCTACAGTTAATGGCATTCTCTTGCTAGAGATGTTCATGAGATTTTGTACCACCAATGACACATTCAAGGACAATTTGACGTTCATAGTCATGTGGCAGCATCTTTGCCTCAATGAGTGCGGGAAATTACAGACCACATTCTGCTTCAAGAAAGAGACCAATACATCTTTAGCATTGGCTTTCTGAAAGTATGGCTTATCTCAAAAGTATTTGGTCATGGTAAATGATATTGGAGTCGCTTGTTCCAGTGAAGTGTCTGGAAGACGGATGAGCATCAGCAGAGTTGCAAATCAGCTGCCATCGACGTGGGAGAAATTCTTTGCATTGGATTTATATGGATAAGATGAACTACCACAGGTGATATTATGATTCGTTAACTTTTCTCTGCTCTGGCTATGACATGTTTAGTGTTGTTTATGAGTGCAGACATACACGAAAAATGCCTAACCGGAGAGAAAATCATTTTTGTAAGAAGATCATAGTTGATTACAATTCCTCATCTTTATTGATATTGCGCTAGCATAAGGCCTGGGATGCACAGTCTTGAGCATTGCTATCGTGTTTCCAAGTCAATCTCTTAGTTATAAAGTTCCTTTGTTGGTGTTGATACTTTGGAAGTAAAAGATCAATCAACTACGGCCTACGGGAAATCTTAAGGTGATATTCATGATCGAGCTTTTTCCCTGTAGAAATAGGTGTTCTCAGATTTCGCTTAATCTCACTATAGTAATTATGTAAATATCTAAAAAAATAAAAGAAGCTGATGTTCGAAAGTCATTTTATCATTGATAATAATTGTTGGATGCCTCCTGCTGTGTACTCTGTTCATTTTAATGAAGTGAAAGAGTTTGGAATTGCATTCTTGTAAAATCCTAATTAGTGTCCTCTTTTATTGGATATTTATATTTCACGCATTCTTGTTCAGAGGATTCCTAACTCACAGGAGAGTTCGTGGCTTCTGTAGCTTGACTAGGAATGGCTCTCCAATGCCCATTCCCAATCAGTTGTGACATGTTCCTCTAATTTCGGGACAAAGACATGGTACTCTGGAATCAGAAACTCCTGCTATGGATTCTCGCGTAGAATACTTCACAGGTCAATTTTCGTGCCCGCTGCAGTCCAACAATTGTTTAGTAGACTTAGTCTTTACTCAATTCTGGTAATGTAATTGTGTGCCCGATTCCACAATTTAAGGACTGTTCTGATACTTGTAAACATTTCGTCTTTTTTATTCCATTCTCCTAAGGATGATAGGCCACCTTTCCAACTGATGGAGAACCGTCACTCCGAGCAACTGTCAACGGTCCACAAGAAAATACTTTCAATCATGTTTAACTTGTGTGGTTTTGTTCTCATCTTCATCTAAGTCTCTGAAACGAAGTCAAGTTATTCATGAGGAGCATTTTGGACCGGCAAAAAGCATCTCGAGCATCCTTGATAGATAAACATTGGTGGACAAACCCAAGCCAAAATCAGTAGAGGAAGAAAAGAATAGGGAAGAAATTGGGCATGGAAGCAAATGGGTCAAGACCGATTCCAAGCGTGAGTGGTTGCATCATAAGGAAGTGTAATTTGACGAACTTTGTAATCTTGGTGTTACAGCAACTCCTAGCTCACTTGTTCATTGCGTGCTGCCACTTACAGTGCGCTGCATGAATGTCTTAATCAAAAGCCGTGTCTTGATCGGCAGCGACTTTCCTAGGCGAACATAAGCCCAAACTATGTTACGTTCAATGACTACTTGGGTTAAATATGTTTGCTGAAAATGAGAGGACATGTCAGCGTTCCTGAATCAAACATAGCCATATGTATGCACGACAATAGCAGAATCCTAAAAAATTGATCAGTCGATCCTTGATTTCAGTTATCATTTTGGAGTTGTAGAACTGCCTTCATCCGCTTTCTCATTACAATCTCAAGCTGAGAGGACGCCTTATGGTTTCATACTAAAAATTGTCAAAAGACAAACTGGGCTTTATAGACTTCTTTTTTTTGTCGATTTTATAGACTTTTTAAAGGTTTTCACATATCCATATGCATTGTGTATGCAAATTTCAGTTCCTTGGAGATATAAGTCCATATCATCCTGAAAAAATTCACTTATTCATATGTTCGTCGGAGCATCCACGAACAGCCAGGAACATCAATGAGGGCTGATCTACTCCAACAATTGAAAGCATCAACAATTCATCAACGGTGTATAAAAAAATAACAAGAAAGTTGGGTAGAATGGAGTCTTGTGGTTGAGCCACATTATCAAAGCTGCACTCCCTTCCACTTCTCTACATTGATTAGAAAAAAAAAAATCTTAATTACTTATTTAGTATTGATGTTCCTAATAAAAATAAAATAAAATTGGTTCATGTAATATGTAAAGAGGTCATTTCTCACGAGCTAAATATGTTGAAAAATTAAAATGTGAAATCTTTGAATATCAAAGATAAAGCAGCATGCGTTCCTATTTATTGTGTATTAGCTAGAAAAGTCTGCAATATAAAGAGGTCATCATTAATTATATATGTTGAGTAATAAGAGGTTACTCAGTTCATTATGTTTGATAATAAAATAATAATAATTGTTGAATTTTTTAACTAAAAAATGTGTAATTTCTTATGTATCCGTGGTTGCGGCATGTGGTGAAACTTCATGTTTGTGGTGTGGCGTTGTAGGATAGATTATCATTGGTGAAACTTTAGTGGCTCATCAAATATTATAAAACACAACATTTTATGATATGTTATAATCTATAGTTACATATAAGTAAGAGTTTTGCATTAATCGTGTCAAAATATGAAAAACAGTCAATTCTATGGTACGTGCATAATTTGGAGTTTTGTCAACATATATGATTATTACATGTGTAGTGAATATTAGACGAAAAATGGTGGTGAGGTTTTGATGCTTCTGGTATGTCTGGGGCTAAGAAGAATTCTGCACCTCTTGGAAATTGTTGGGAGTAAAAGTTCCAATCACAAAACTATTAAATTTCTCGTTTTTTTTGGGGAAGAAGGGTAATGATTTTAGCATTTAACTTCTTTGCTCTTTCTATACTAGATAAATATATGACGCCACTTTGATGGAAATCAACCAGTACGATGACTCAAAAACAAAAAGAATAAGAAGAAATAACCAACCGAAATAGGCTACAAGTATCACCGGTAAATATTACAAGGTCCTAGGCTGGCAATATGTTCTTCATTGGACTTCCACACAACATATTAATCACTAGTAAATACAACTACTGAACGATTCTTTACATACATACATACATACATATAATGGGTAAAGTATTTTAAAAGCAGCCAAATTATGCTAGAGGACTAGGAAACGACGGGTTTTGGAAGTGGACAGCTTTATATGATGTATTCATGTCGTTAATAGATAAGGTCAATGGAGACTAACGATTAATATTCTAGTGGAAAATCGAAATATTATCATAATCATAATCCAGTGCATAATTCTATTAACGTGGACGTGAAGGGGAAGCTGATGATCCTTTGTGTACCCTTTCTATGTACCTTTAATTAGTTAATGCGCAAATGCTTTTGTGATTAGACATCTTAAAGGACTTCTGAGTGAAGTACACGGATATCAACAGCGCGAGGCTAGTGGTCTTCCTTTAGCTTTGTAAATTGCGCGCCTCTTGGAATCTTTTTCTTTAGCTTTTTCTTGGATTGGTCAAAGGAGGAGCAACTCAGCAACCACGTTGAAATTAATGGTCTTCCCATATAATTATTATAATCATACACTCGAAAATGTCTTGCCTAAATGATGTGTATGAAACTTATATTATCACGTCTAAAAATGTTATGGTAGGAAACCTACACAAATTATATTATGAAAATTTTCATTTTCCATTTTATTGACTGCCATTAATTTGCTGTTTTCTCGTAGAAAGTTAACATTTAGTCCCGATTTTGTTTCTTTTTAATTTGATGCGGACATAGGTTTGAGTTAATTTGAAAACTTTTTCAATTGTGATTCCACCAAGAAAAACGTGAAGATCCATTTTTTTTTTCCATTTTTCTAATATATATTTGGTTTGTGGAAAAAAATTGAACGAGAATTGAGATATTGGAAATCATATTTATATTTTAGGCTAAGAAAGAATGACAACAAAAAATATTTACATTATGAGAGATTCAATGAAAGCTCGCTTTTCTTATTTTCATTCAAATATTGTTTCCAAATTCCAATCATCTGCTTTTCCCCTTGTTGTTTTCTTTTTCTTACACGGCAATGAAAGCAAAATTTTTTATTAACTTTAAGAACTAAAAATATTTATACTTGCTGTTGGTTTCTATACATAGATTTTCATTAGGATGAACATTTATTAAAACTATAGAACTATAGGTCTACATTTCATTGTCTTGTGCAAATAGCATTTATGGGCATTTTTTCCATGCCGTCGGCTAATTCACAAAAAAGTTATCGAGCTCAATCAAATGAGACCGTTGATCTAGTAATAATAATTATCGATAACTGTGTAACAATCATTTTCAGTCGTCCAATCTCTCGTAATGAGCTCAGTAATTTTGCGGTGGTTTTTGCCCATAGCATTGTAGAAAAGCCTGAGGGTCTATAGGGGCTGATGTTTTTTTGGGAACTTGATGCAAATTTCGACATACTTAAAATCTATGATCTATTATGATGAGTATCTTTCATCTCTCTCCTTGTATATTAAGTACAATATTTTATCTAGTTCAAGTGAGAGATAGAGTAATAATACCTCATAAACTAATGTCAATTCCCCAAGGAAAATAAATTATCCGGACCACATACACTGTTGCTCCTCATAAGTTAATTGACATGCGAATCATTCGTGAAGCCTACGTCCAAATGTTTCCAGTCCATGCTGACAAGTTATATCCATCCCGAAAACTAGAAGTCTCTTTCGTTTGAATTGAATCCAACTTTTCTAATTTCTCCTTTTTCACATTAACTTTAAAGACTCGGAAAGTTAGAAAGGAGACCTTGGTGCGTGCCACACTTTCGTTTTTCAATTTAAAGTAGTATACGTCCCAAAGTATCCTACAAGCTATTAAATTCATAATTTAAAATTAAATGGTTATTTTGTATCAAGAAAAAACTAAAATAGATGACAAGTATTGCCATACTTTTCCAAACTTATATTGGAAATGACTGACTTTTTGTGATTGGGTGTTTAACAAGAATATTGTTAACGATATAATTATTAAAACAAAAAGTCATAATTTTATTGTACATGTATCATTTCAATCCTTAACCTTTCAATTTTGTCAATTGAGTTCTAAACATTTTTCATGAATTGTCAATGTTTGGTTTCTACAACTTAACTAGGAATTGCTCTCCAATGTAAATTTGATGTATGAAATAATTAGATATGGGTAAGAAAGCAAAGTTAAGTCAGTTACGAGCTTCCTATACGAGCAATGTTCCACTATTTAGGGACACAGATATGGTAAATCTGGAATAAGAAGCTACTGTTTTTGTATTCAGCTTTCTCATGTAGAATCATGGAAGTTTAATTTCCACGCCAGGAGTGGTCCAACAACGGTTTAGTAGAATTAGCCTTACTCAATTCTGGTGATGTAATCGTGTGTGACTAATTTCACAATTAAGAATTGTCCCAATACTTGTAAACATTCGCATTCTTTACTTCCACGCCGCCAAGGATGAAAACCACTTTTCTACTGATGGAGAGTAGTAACTCCAAGCAATTGTCGATAGTCCACAAGAAAGATACTTGTAATCATGTTTATCTCGTACAGTTTCATTCTCATTTGCATTTAAAAGTCGTTCAATGAAGTCAAATTATTCACAAGAAAATCTGCCCGCAAAATGCATCTCGAGCATTGTTGATCAATAAATACTTGGAGGATAATAGCAAGCCAAAAACAGTAGTGGCAGAAAAGAACGAGGAAGGAATTAGAGATGGAAGCAAATGGGTCCTAGTTGCATTATAAGAAGAAGCGATTTGACCTACTTTGTAATCTTGGTATTACAGTCACTCCTAGCTTTACTTGTCCATTGGGGTGCCGTCGCTTTCAGCACGCTGCATGCATGCTTTAATCCAAAGCCGTCTTGATCGGCAGAGACTTTCCTTAATTAACTGTGGAAATGCTTTTCAGACTAGACATCTTAAAGGATTTCAGGTGATGTATATTAGCTACGGCAATGCAATTGGCTCTCCGAAAGTCACGGCAAGGCCGGTGATGCATGGGTCTTGATTATTGCTATGATGTTTCCGAGTCAATCTTAGTCATAAATTTCTTTTGTTGGTGTTTATACCAATTTAGAAGAATACGATAAATCAACCGTGGTCCTTGGGAAATCTTAAAGTAAGATCCACGACACAACTTCTTCACTTTACGAAAAAATTTTCTCAGATTTTCCACGATAAAGCTTCTTCACTTTATAGAAAGTTCTTAGCTTCTTCACGATGGTGTGAATATTTAACAAAAAGAAAAGAAGTGATTGTGTGGGGTTTCCTTCTTGTTAAATCCTAACTAGTCTTCTTTTTTTTAAAAAAAAAAAAAATTATATGTGGAAATTTATATACCAGGCTTTTTTCCTGATTCAAAGGAGAGTTTGGTTTCTGCACCTTGACTAGGAATCGCTCTGCAATGTCCATCCCCAAGTTGATGCACGAAATAATTGGATACTAGTAATGTTGCGGTCAAGCAAATTTAAGTAAGTTACAAGCTTCCTAAATAAGCAACATTCCTCTGATTTCAGGATGAAGACATGATAGTTTGGAATAAGAAGTTACTATTTTTGGATTCAGCTTTCTCGCGTAGAATCTTTCGAAGGTTAATTCCGCGCCAGGGGTGGTCCAACAATGGTTTAGTAGAATTAGTCTAGCACAATTCTGGTGATGTAATCGGGTGTGTTTGATTTCACAATTAAGGATTCTTCCGATGCTTGAAAACATTTCGCATTCTTTACTTCCACGCTGCCAAGGATGAAAGACCACTCGTCTAATACTGGAGACCCTAACTCCAAGCAACTGTCGATGGTCCATAAGAAAATACTTGTAATCACGTTTATCTTGTACAGTTTCATTCTCATTTGCATTTAAAAGTCGTTCAATGAAGTCAAATTATTCACAAGAAAATCTGCCCGCAAAATGCATCTCGAGCATTGTTGATCAATAAATACTTGGAGGATAATAGCAAGCCAAAAACAGTCGTGGCAGAAAAGAATGGGGAAGGAATTAGAGATGGAAGCAAATGGGTCCTAGTTGCATTACAAGAAGAAGCGATTTGACCTACTTTGTAATCTTGGTATTACAGTCACTCCTAGCTTTACTTGTCCATTGGGGTGCTGTCGCTTTCAGCACGCTGCATGCATGCTTTAATCAAAAGCCGTCTTGATCGGCAGAGACTTTCTTTGATAATTCAGGTACCGCTTGGGTCAGATATGTTTTTTTGAAAATCAAAGGGCGTGTCCACATTGCTAAATTAACTGTGCAAATACTTTTCAGACTAGACATCTTAAAGGATTTAAGGCGAAACACATGTAAATCAACAGCACGAGCCTAGTGTATGTCTTTTGAATCTCTTTCTTTGGCTTTTTCTTTGATTGGTCAAAGGAAGAGCAAATCAGCACCTACCTTGAAATTAGGGCTCTTCCCATATAATTATTATAATCACACACTCAAAAAAGTCTTGCATAAATAATACGTGGACATTACTCGATAATCACTTCTGAAAAAGTCATGATAAGACACACGTATAAATTATATTATGGAAACTTTTATTTTCCATCTTTTTGACTGCTGTAAATGGACTGTTTTCCTAGTGAAACTTTAACGTTTAGTCCTTATCTTCTTTCTTTTTAATTTTATACGGATAGGTTGAGTAAATTTTGAAAACTTTTTCAGTTGTGATTCCACAAAAAAAAAAAAAAAAAAAAAAAAAAAAAAAAAAAGAAGATAGCGGAGACCTAATTTTTTTTTTTCCATTTTTTAATATGTATTTGGTTTGTTGGGAAAAAAATGAGAATGGAAATCTTGAAAATCATTTTTTCATTTTAGGCTAAGAAAGAATGAAAACGAAAAATATTTACATTATGCAAGATTTAATGAAAACTCGCCTTTTTTATTTTTATTCAGATATTGTTTCCTATCATCTACTTTCCCATCAATGTTTTCTTTTTCTTACATGGCAATGAAGGCGCAAATTTTTACAGACCTCATGGACTAAATATTTCTATGCTTGATGTTGGTTTCTATTTACAGATTATCGTTAGGATGAACATTTATTAGCTATAGAACAATAGATCTACATCTGAAGGTCTTGTGCAAGTAATATTTATGGGCATTTTTGCCATGTCGAGGGCTAATTCATAATAAAATTATTGGGTTCAATCTGTTGGGATCGAATGATCCCCGAAAAACCGGATTCGGCACCGAAACCGAACCCCTAAATCATATGCGGAAGATAAGCCCGGGAATGTCACGTATCACCGATCAAAAGCACACCACGGATTCGAGCGTACCTTGTTGGCCACAGATTAGACACCGACGCTGTATTGAGGAAGAGATTTCAGTCCCGTTCGATCCAATGTCGAAGATTCGCCGTGAAGTGGAGATGGCGTCGCTTCTTGGCCTTGGAGAAGGAGAGAGAATTCTTGAAGAGAATGGAATAACGTTCTTGCACAAAAATGCCAAGAAGTTCGTTCCTCTCTCTCTCTATTTCCTTAAATAGGTTCCCCTTTCCACGGGCCTTATTCCCGTGGGCCGGGCCTTTAGGCCCATCGTGGCCGGGCCAACTTAGGCCCATCTAATAAATCCATCATCTCCCACTCGCACATGGTGGGTCATAAACCAACATGGGCGGATAGGCCCAACTTAGGCCCATCAACTGAAAATCCTCTTTTCCTCTTTCAACATTCATACCGGTGAATAATCCGTGCGACCAAAGATACTTTGAGAGCTCGTTGCTATACATCTGTTAGGAATATATAGCAGCTCATATTGGGCATCATTTTCCGAGTAAATTTAGTATGCAGTACCCTAGATCGATCGATCACATTTATATCTCTCTCAATCTCATTCAAATAATGATGTATATATATTGTATTCACAATTATGATTATCCCAAAGACAGTCATAATTGGTCGACTTGTGAATACAAAACCACAATGTGATTCTACAAAAACGATCTTCCTCTTTCCTTCAGACTCTCAATTTCAGTTCAACTTGCTTTTCTAGAAATGTCCCATTAGATCGAATCAACTCATGACCATTGGCAACATTCTAAGATAGCAAACACTAAATAGAAATCTTGAGAATAAGTAAGAGTCATGAGGGCACTAAAAATTGAGGAACTCTTTTCCTCAAGAGTCTCACACGTCATAAAAGTTGAGATCAAACTTTTGTCACTCTTATAGGTCGTCTCATGCATACGTAGTATGAAATATGTATTACGGTATTAACTCCTTTCCCATGGAGCGTATGTCTACACAATCAATACCGTACAGATGATAGTTTAGACATACCCAATGTCTAACTTGAGCTCACGTATTTACTCATTCACAAAATTCATCAGAACTCACATCTGGCATTTTAGACAGATAAAGTAAAATGTGTGGGTTATTTTACTTTCGGACATGGTAAGTATTATGTCCTCATCTTAACACTCAGTTAAGGCGACATATTTATTTTAAGCTTTAGCTCTCGATTATCACCTAGATAATAAGCTTAAAAACAGTCTCATCTCTATCTATCACATAGTAAATAGAGGCGATTACCCGTGTGAGGGGGCTAATCTCTTATCTGTCCGACATACTTTCTCAACATAATATAATGTACTAAGCATTAAGATGCATAAAGATCAAACAAAAGATTCATAGGCATTAATAATGAAACAACACTAGTTCATACATGTGAACAACTCAGGGAAAATACAATCCAGTACATCAAACTCTACGCAATCTTAGAGATTTTACATGACCACAAATCACATCTCTAGATATTGGCTTTGTCATAGGATCTGCTACCATTCTATGCGTAGATATGTACTGCAAGTTCACATCCTTTCGTGCAACCATATCTTTTGACAAAGTCATACTTGGTATCTATATGTTTGGTCTTACCATGATATTTTGGATCTTTGGTGTACGCTATAGCTGCTTGGCTATCACAATTAACTAATAATTGATTTGCAGCTTTCTCAATAACACCTAAGTGATCCAAAAAATCTCTAAAGCCAAACTCATTCTTATATTACTGCTGATAATGCCACGAACTCATCTTCCATCGTGGACAAGGCTATACACGTTTGTTTCTTACTGCTCCAACATATGGTGCCATTATTCAATAAGGAAACAAACCTAGAGGTAGATTTCCTTTCGTCTAAACCTCCTCCCTAAACAGTTTCAGGGATAGCCTTTGAGTCGCAGATCCTTTCCTTGATAACTCATCGTATAATCAGCAGTTCCCTTTAGATACCTCAGTATTCTCTTAACGGCTTTCCAATGTGCTAGACTTGTATTGGATTGGTATCTACTCACCATTCCAACTGCAAATCATATGTCGGGTCTTGTACACATCTTAGCGTACATCAAGCTCCCAACTGCACTAGCATAAGGAACATGTTTCATTTGTTCCTTTTCTTGTGGAGTCCTCGGACACAGTCTATGGCTTAATCCTTCACCTTTTGCAATAGGAGTGTCTATGGGTTTACAATCTTGCATACGAAATCGTTCAAGAACTTTATTTATATATGTTTCTTGCGAAAAAGACAACGATCTCTTCGAACGATCTCTTGAAATCTTAACTCCAAGAATGTATGCAGCCTCACCCATATCCTTCATCTCAAAGTTGGAAGATAACCAACTCTTGACAGTATGAACAAACTCCATATTGCTTCCGGCAATTAGTATATCATCAACATATAATGATATGATCACAAATTGATCCTTAGATCTTTTGATATATACACAATGATCTTCATCAATCATTCTAATATCATATGCCATTATGGCATTATGAAAACGTACATACCATTGTCTCGATGACTGCTTAAGGCCGTATATCGACCTCAAAAGTCGACACACCTTTTCTTCTTGGCCTTTCACTATGAAACCAGTTGGTTGTTCCATGTATATTTCTTCCTTCAATTCTCCATTGAGGAAAGCAGTCTTTACATCCATCTGATGTAACTCAAGATCCATACTAGATACTATTGCCGAATAATGCGAATTGAGGTAAATCTCACTACAGGGAAAACGTATCTTCATAATCAATTCCTTCCCGTTGATTATACCCCTTCGCCACAAGGCGAGACTTATGCCTTTCTATCGAGCCATCAGCCTTTCGCTTTATTTTGAGAACCCACTTGTTCCCAATAGCTCGTGTCCTTTTGGAAGATCAACCAGCCTCCCGGACTTGGTTTGATTTCATTGACTCCATTTCCTCTTCCATTGCATGAATCCATTTTTCCTTACTAGGGCAATTCGAGCCTCGTTAATTTCTAGGCTCATCCTCATCTTGTGGAGCAATCATAAAAGTTTCCCCTTCAATATCAAAACGTCGATGGGGAAAACTTTGGCGACTTGTTCGCCGTATGGGAGTTTGTACACTTTGCACATCATTCCCCATTATGCTCCCACTGGGATTAGATAATGATGATGTCGTCTCATTATGTGCTTGCAATTGAGAATGAGTTGAATTCAATTCATCACTTCTCATATTACTCCCACTTGGACGAACTCCACTAAGATCATTATCTTGATCCGAGGTTTCAAATAGGGTGTTGTCATCCCCTATTTCGCCCTTCTTAGGAAAATTCATCCTCTAAGAATGTGACATCCCGTGATTCAAATTCAGTTATACTCCCACTTTCCTGCTCACATATGAACGCATACCCTTTCGAGTGTTCCGAGTATCTTATGAAAATACTCTTCTTTCCTTTGGGACCCAATTTCCCAAACTTGTGAGAGGACTCATGTGTATAGGCAGCACAACCCCACAGCTTAAGAAAACTTAAGTCCGGTTTTCTACCTATCCATAACTCATATGGAGTGGAAGTAACTGATTTGGAAGGCACTCGGTTAAGTATACAGGCAGCAATTAACAACGCATCACTCCAAAAGGTGATAGGTAAGTTAGCATGTGCCATCATGGACCTAACCATTTCCAGTAGGGTTCTGTTTCTTCTCACTGCAACACCATTTTGTTGAGGAGTATTTGGAATAGACAATTGTCTTTCTATTCCTTTTTCATCACTTAATTTTCTGAACTCATCAGATAAATATTCTCGATCTCGATCGGATCTCAATGCTTTTATTTTCTTGTCTAATTGATTCTCTACCAGGTTCATAAACCTTTTGAAACAACTTATTGCTTCAAATTTTGTGAGAAATCAAATAGACATATCCGAATCGAGTATAATCATCTATAAAAGTGATGAAATAAACAGCCCCATGCCTTCCTCTCACATTCATTGGACCACAGACATCAGAATGGATTAAATGCAGAGGAAATTCAGCTCTTTTACCTTTTTCAAATGGTTTCCTTATCATTTTCCCTTCTAGGCTATGCTTACAGATGGGCAAATCGACTTTTTCAATATTGCCCAACAAGCCCTCTTTGGCTAGTCTGTTCATACGCTGTTGGCCAATATGACCAAGTCTAGCATGCCACACATTCACATCATTATCATATGAATTGTGAGACGTGAGAAGGGAATAACAAACATTTGCATTAACATAATCAATATCCAATACAATGAAACCATCCAGAAAATAACCATGACCATAGTAGTTTGTATACAAATACAAATCTACACATTTATTATGGAAGTTCATATTAAAACCTAATTTAACCAACACTAAAACAGACACTAAATTCCGACGAATCTCCGGAGCATACAACACATTATGAAGGAACAAAATGCGTCCATCACGCATATTCGGTTGGCATGTGCCAATTCCTTTCACTTCACTCGGAGTTGTTTCCCACATAGATCCACTTAGTTCCGGTAGGTACTCGTCGGAATTCCACGAAGGATCCTCTATCCTTCGCTACATGGTCTGTCGCTCCTGAATCCATAGTCCACAGAGGATTAGATTCAGTCAAGAATACAGAACTTGACACATATGCAAAGTTCTCAATTGTATCAAGGGTGTGTACCTTCTTTGACTCGCGACAATCGCGGGCATAGTGACCCTTTCCGGTCACGGTTGTAACATTTCACCCTTGAGATATTCTTCACATGAGGACGTTTTCCTCTCTTTTGTTGGTTAATTCTTGGTTTCTTGCAAGAAAGGACTTGATCCATTGCATTTCCACATATTGAACGAATCAATGCGCTTGCGCTTAGAGCATGAAGCCCCTTCTGAGCTTAAAGCAACACAGAAAATATCTATTTGCTGCTCTAATGTTTTGAGGCGATGATCAGCTAACTCAAGGTGGCGCACAGCATCCTCTAGATCTTCCATAACATGGTCAAGAGCTTTTAGTGCTTTTTGCTTTTCCAGCACACATTGAATTTTCATTTGTCAAATTTCATAGTTGTCACCTATGAGCTTTTCACCTTTGTTCAAATCGACAACTATGCTCTTTGTGGCTGAAGCCATTGATCTCGAACACATCGACATACATGCACGAGTTATTAATGCCTATTATTTATGCATCTATTTTGCACAAACCCATCATATTAATTAATAATTTTAAGTAAGGTTTCAGAATCAAAAGGTCACTATGTTTCCAATCATCCTCCAAAAATCCTAACTTAAAACTATCATTAATATGATTGTCATATGCAAAGTCAATTCTATGAAGCTACAAAAACTTCTATTACTACCCACATCTAACTACCCACAAAGAACCAAGAATCAATCACGAAAAGCAATGATAATTGAAATACAATATAACAATAAGGCTTTCACATAATATGACTAACAGATAGGTTGCTACATCAACATCAATCAGGTAGATAACATTTACATAGGATGTCCACATAGCACACTCAACAAAAAAATAGCTAATACATTTTACAAATGACCTTCACACGAACCGGGAAAGATCCTATTTTGGTCAATTTCTTGACCTTTTCCCTTGCAACAATGCAGTAATATTCGTTTACAAAATCTATCACAATTTTCTTATATGAAGCAAGCACCGTTGACATCACATATGCGATTCAACACATCTTGCCACTCAGGCGGAAGAGTGTTAATGAAAAATCGCACCATCTCTCGATTGCGACATGGGATGACCATTCCATATGACCTGTTGAATCTTCCCGTTGACTTCAAGAACATGATCAATTAAGTCACCTTCCTCCCATCGATAATCGAGTCAACTCGGCTATCAACTTAGAAAGCTTTGCCTTTTGTTTATCGGTAATCACGCGAATAGGCGTACGTAATCGAAGGGGAGGCATTGTTCCTGCAAAGAATGCAGAACAAAATTGGATTACATATAATCCACATAGACATAATTGAAAAAAAAACAAATTCTTTTTTTTTTTTTTTTTTTTTTTTTGCGGTCAACGGTCAACGGTCAAGTCAACGGTCAACGTCCGGTCAACGGTCAACGGTCGGGTCAACGGTCAATGGTCGGGGTCAACGGACCGGCCGGTCAGACGGTCGGGCCGGTCGCCCGATCAGACCGGTCGTCCGTCGGCCGGTATCCCGGTCGGGCCGGTCGGACGACCGGCCGACACGTGCCAGGCGTGTGCCAGGATGACGTCACGATGACGTCATCCGGCACGTGCGTGGCACGCGCCAAGGGCCGAACGACGCGCCGTTTCGCGCACGCGTGCATCGCACGCGCCGTTTCGCTTGCGCGTGCGTCGCACGCGCCCGGGTCGAAACGGTGCGTTCGACGCACCGTTTCGCGCGCGCGCGTGCGTTGCACGCGCCGATGACCCCCGCGCGTGGTGGCTCGTCCGGCGGCGCGCGACACGTCGCCGGACTCGTCTCAACGTTGCCTTCCTCCCTATGCCTTCATATTTTTATTTCGACTTACGAAAAATCGAAAAAATGGGCGAACATTCTCGGGTGTCGGGATTCCTTGCCCCGATCCGTACGGCCGAAGTTCATTTGCGAAAAAATCAATCGTGAAACATCATACAACATCATAAAACATCATACAAGTCGGGAAAACGCTAACACGGGCTCTGATACCAATGTTGGGATCGAATGATCCCCGAAAAACCGGATTCGGCACCGAAACCGAACCCCTAAATCATATGCGGAAGATAAGCCCGGGAATGTCACGTATCACCGATCAAAAGCACACCACGGATTCGAGCGTACCTTGTTGGCCACAGATTAGACACCGACGCTGTATTGAGGAAGAGATTTCAGTCCCGTTCGATCCGATGTCGAAGATTCGCCGTGAAGTGGAGATGGCGTCGCTTCTTGGCCTTGGAGAATGAGAGAGAATTCTTGAAGAGAATGGAATAACGTTCTTGCACAAAAATGCCAAGAAGTTCGTTCCTCTCTCTCTCTATTTCCTTAAATAGGTTCCCCTTTCCACTGGCCTTATTCCCGTGGGCCGGGCCAACTTAGGCCCATCTAATAAATCCATCACAATCAAACGCGGTTATTGATCCAATAGCTAATAATGTTTGTCAATCAACATCTAACGATCACCGTTAGTCGTTCAACCTTTTTTACAATTTCGCCATGGTTTTTTTCCCACGGCATTTTAGAAAGGCCCGAGGGTCTACTGTGGCTGATTTTCCCAGGGAACTTGTGATGCCAATTTCGCAATATGAACAATATAATCTATGATGAGGCATAACTATCATATCTCTCCCTGTATATTAAGAACAATATTTTATCTGGTTCGAGAAAAATAGAGAAATTATACCTCATAAACTAATGTCAATTCCGCAAGGAAATAAATTTATCCGGACCTCAGTCACCTCATACACGGTCACTCCTCATAAAGTTAAATGACACGCAAATCCTTAAATCCTTTGTGAATCCTACATCCAACGGCGCGTTTAGTAACGATTTTGTTCTCGAGAACAATTTTTAAGCATTTTAAGCCGTTTGGTAACTGTCCAAAATTTCTGATTCTGGAATAGAATTGCGTTTGGTATCATGCTCAAAATTTCTACTCCAAATTATTTTCTTTTAATTTTTAAATATATTTTTTCCTTTTTTTCTTTTCTTTTTCCTTTCTCTCTCTTGTTCATCTTCTTCAAGTGACCGGTCGCCGATCTAGCGACCGGCCGACGAGGGCCAGCGACCTCACCGGAGCGTCGCCGGCCCTCGTTGGCCGAGCCTCGCCGGTGGCCAGGCGGGCCTCGCCGGTGGCCAGGCGGGCCTCGCCCGGGCTAGGCGAGGCCCGCCCGGCCACCGGCGAGGCTCGCCCAGCCCCACCGAGGCTCGGCCTTGCCAGGCCCCGGCGAGGCCCACCTGGCCATCGGCAATGCCGAGCCTCGCCGATGGCTAGGCTTGCCTCCAACGAGCTCGCGGACCTCGCCCTGGCCTAGTGAGCCTACGGCGACCTCGCCGGACCGGTTCCCAGCGATCAGTGGCAGTGGGTGGCGGACGGCGGCAGACGGCAACTACGGGATGGCGGTAGATGAAGAAGAAGAAAAGGGAAGAAGAAGAAGAAGAGAAAAGGGAAGAAGAAGAAGAGAAATATGGTCTTGATTCTTAGATTTGTTCCCGGGAACAAAAATCAACTTCTTTTTTTTATTCTTAATTTTGTTCCAAATCTACTTCCGGGAACCAAAAAAATAGAAATTTGTTTCCGAAAACAAAAAATCAGAATTAAGCACTGTTTGGATGGTTAATAAACATGCCCCAAGTGACTCGATTCTCCGTCAAAAAAAGAAAGTAAGAAAAAACTCTATTCTGACTAGTGACGACCACGCAAAAAACTAGAAGTCTCTTCCGTTTGTATTTAAAGTCCAACTTTTCTATATTTTCTCCGGTTCACATTTGACTTTAAAGACTTAGGAAGTAGACCTTGGCATGTGACACGCTCTCCTTTTCTTTTATAATAGTATCTGTCTCAAAATAGCCCACAAGCTATTAAAGTAGTAATTTAAGATTTAATGATTATTTCATAACAGGAAAAAGAAACCGACCAAAATAGGTGACAAATATCGCTGTACTTTTCCAAACTTATATAGGAAATGCTAGACTTCCGGTAATTGGGTGCTTGACAAGTGTCTTGTTAATTAAATGCCTATCAAAATAGGTATACGGTGTGCGATAAACACCTTCCTAATGGCATGTACATTTGCTTTAACAACACATTGTTAGTGTCTCTCTCTTTCTGACTATGATTGCAAATTGCAAATGCCCGTGCAGATTATACAACCAGACACTTAAATACACGAACGTCACGGAGCCAATTGAAGAAACCATTGGAATCTTTTCTCTGCCTTTTTATGATTCTTTTTACTAAATAACTTATAGAGAAGTTTGTCCATTTATGTTCCGACCTTATAACAAGTTTTACTCTTTTCCATATCAAATGCAAGAAGGAGGCTTGCGATGACAACTGTTGCAATGAAATTACATAAATCAATTTCTTGAAATTCTATTTGACAGCATTCAACTGCTGATAATAAGGTTCTTACAAAGTTCTAAGTTGCTAAGCTGTTTAAAAGGATGACATTTTCATCTAAAAAATTCATTGGCAAGGTCCTAAGGTAGAATAAGAGTATAATAGACCATTCTGATATATTATCATCATATTTGTATTTTGTAAAGAACTGAATTTTTACTGCTTACTTATCCATGGATTATGATGAAAGTGAAGATTAAGGAAGTGGTATGTCTTTTCTGTTCATAAATTCTTTTTTTCTGAATGTAATGGGGATTTGCTCATTTCAACAAGTAAAAAACGAAAATGACAATTCGGTATTACACATTTTACAATGCCATAATTATGTAGTTTTTTAACGACTTATATTGACTTTTTCACACGCTACATGTCTGTCTTGACCAAATTAATGATGAATGACGTCCAATGAGGAGCAATGTGGAAAGAACAAGTTGATGTTGAGGGTGCTTCAGGGTGGCTCGTGGTCGCCCCATGCTTCTTTGGAATATGAGTGGTTCTGTTTGCTGTGTGCGAAGTACTTTAGATAGGTAGTGGAGATCATAGCATAATTTAACCACGAGGAACTACTTTTAAAGGGCGGATTTTGCCTCTGCTTTGTCCATGGAGCACGGAGATTCATCGGCATAACTCACGCAAGGTAATTTATTTGGTAATATCTTTGGGATGTGTCGAAGCGGTGATCTTTTGAGTCTCCATTTTATGTCATAAAGCAGCAGTCTCCATTTTAGTCCCAACCAGTCAGGATCCTCACACATCTCGACCCTTAACACGGGGCATAATCTCGCTAAAAGTCCACGAACTGCTTGCAATAATCACTATCGAAATTTGTGGGAATCGCGGAGTTATAGTTTGTGCATTATTGATAGATTTTTGGACAATACCAAGAACACGGCAATATTGGTAAGGCTCAAAGTGCCATCCTTTGTTCCATCATCTTTAGATATTAATTAAAAGGTGAGCGAGGAATTTCTCCTTAATTTGCATGGGGCCAAGGCTTTTTCTATTTTGTTTTGTTTTTTGGTCAGGGCAAGGGGCAAGAAACTACTGAGGTATGAAAAGGAAGAAAAGCTAGAATTCCACCCCATCAAAAAGGAAAAAGGCTCTTTAATGATCCCTGAGTAAAAGAAAGAGGGAAGCGGTTCCATGACTTCTGAGTCAAAAAGTAAAAAAGAAGAAAAAAGCGACTCAAAAAGCTGTCTAGAAAAATCGACACATTCTTATAAATTTCTTCACGGTTTCCATTAGTACCAATCCTGCATCTTATTTCTTCTTGCCTTGCTTTCATATATACTTGCTTCCTTGGACTTTGAGCCATGAAACTTGTAAACATGAGTTTTGTAGAGTTTCAATCATGCCATTTTCTTCTTGGTGTTGCTCTTGTATTGTGCTTTAACCAAGTCTCGTCCACCATCAATGAAACAGACAGAATTGCATTGCTCGCCTTTAAGGCTGGCATAACTAGAGATCCTTTCGGCGTGCTCAACTCATGGAATGAGAGCATTGGGTTTTGCCAGTGGTATGGCATTACGTGTGGCTGGAGGCATCGAAAGGTCACGATCCTGGACTTGTCATCACAAGGACTCTCCGGATCAATCTCTCCTCACGTTGGGAATCTCAGCTTCCTAAGGAAAATGCTGCTTCTCAACAATAGTCTCGGTCATGAAATCCCTCCACAAGTTGGGCAGCTGCGCCGTCTTCGTAGCTTACGACTAGACAACAATTCATTGGTTGGGGAAATTCCCAAAAACATATCGGGTTGCTCTAACCTTGTCAACCTCTATCTTCAAGGCAACCAATTAACCGGAGAGATTCCTGGGGAGCTTAGCTCCCTATCGAAGCTACGGATACTCACTTTGTCGGTTAATAATTTGATTGGGAGTGTGCCTTCCTTCATTGGAAACTTATCTTCATTGGAGTTCCTTTACTTAAGCCGTAACAAATTGGGCGGGAGCATTCCCCAAGTTCTAGGCTACTTGACGAACTTGAAAGTCATTGGCCTCGGAGGTAATAGATTGTCAGGTACAATTCCATCTTCGTTACTCAATCTCTCTTCGCTAGCTATATTTGAAGTTGGAGACAACCAGATACTAGGGACTCTTCCTGAGAGTGTGGGCCTCAAACTCCCAGTTCTTGAATATTTCAGTGTCTTTGGGAACCAACTTGAGGGACCGATTCCCCCATCGATATCGAATTCCACAAAACTAGGGACACTTCAACTTGGAAGTAACAAATTATCTGGGAGTGTACCTTCATTTGAAAATCTGCATGAGCTTATTAATCTTGGAATTCGTGATAATCAGCTTGGAAGTGGAAAACCCGGAGACTTAAACTTCTTTTGCTCATTGACCAACAACACCAAATTAAGAATCGTGTATATTCACATGAACGAGTTTGGTGGGGTGTTACCAAAATGCATAGGTAATCTATCTACTACTCTCACAAAGCTTTTCATACATAATAATCAAATATCCGACAAGATTCCAGAAGTAATTGGCAATCTTGTCAACCTGGATCAATTGGTGATGCAGCTCAACTATCTTTCAGGTGGTATACCCTCAAATTTGGGGAATCTACAAAATCTAGCAATGCTGGCGATCAGTAGTAATAACTTGCAAGGGACAATCCCATCTTCTTTTGGAAATCTAACCAAGTTGATTCAACTATTTCTTGACGAGAACAACTTTCAAGGACAAATTCCTTCCCATCTATCAAACTGTTGGTCTCTTAATCTTCTTGATTTGTCTAATAACAATCTTAGTGGTGCCATACCCCCACAGCTTATGGGTCTCTCATCATTAGCGATCATTTTGAACTTGTCTCATAACCATCTGACTGGGGCTCTACCCATAGAAGTTGGCAACTTGAGCGCTCTGACTGCGTTGGACATCTCGGACAATTTGTTGGGAGGTGAAATCCCCGGTAGTTTAGGTGATTGCATTTCATTGACAACATTGAGGATGGGGCGCAACTTCTTCCATGGGTCCATTCCTCAATCAATCAGATCGTTAGGAGGCATTGAAGAGATGGATCTTTCACACAACAATTTGTCGGGTCAGATTCCAAAATTCTTAGTAATATTTCATTCCTTGAAAGTTCTGAATTTGTCGTATAATAAATTTAAAGGCATGCTACCATGCGAAGGAGTCTTCAAGAATGCTACTGGTACTTCCATTATTGGGAACAATGAGCTCTGTGGTGGACTACCAGAATTTCACCTCCCCAATTGCATCTCTAAAGGCTCCAAGAGAAGAAATATTAATATAATGATATTGTCTGTTTCTATTGTCTTTGGAGTTCTTGGGACATCTCTTTTTCTTGCTCTTATATGTTTTTTTCGATTGAAAAAGAAAGTAAATAAACTAGGTTCAAGTTCGATAGACGATTCATGTCTGAACGTATCTTATGGAACACTACTGAAAGCAACCGATGGATTTTCTTCAATGAATTTGATCGGTGTTGGAAGCTTTGGTTCTGTATATAAGGGGATACTCGAGGGCGAGGGAACTATTGTTGCCGTGAAGCTGCTTCATTTAGAGAGTCACGGTGCTCTAAAAAGCTTCATAGTTGAGTGTGAGGCATTAAAGAATATTAGACATCGAAATCTTTTGAAGATACAAACAGTTTGCTCGAGTACTGATTACCAAGGAAATGATTTTAAGGCCTTAGTCTATCAATTTATGGACAATGGGAACTTGGAACAGTGGCTACATCCAAACGCAACATCATCTCATAGGAATGAGCTTCCGAAAAATTTGAAATTCATTCGGAGGATAAACATTGCTATTGATGTTGCTTTTGCACTAGATTATCTTCATCACAGGTGCCACATCCCCATCGTTCATTGCGATTTAAAACCGAGCAATGTCCTCTTAGATGCTCAGATGGTCGCACATGTGGGCGACTTTGGATTGGCAAAATTCCTTCTTGGATCATCCCCTGGTATTGTAGCTAATCAGATGAGCTCAGTGGGTCTTAGAGGGACAATTGGTTATGCTCCACCAGGTAATCTCTCTACTTTCTATTCTAATGATATGTGCTCCACATTCTTTTCTACGATTGACACTCCTAATTTTATCTTCACTACGATCTAAATATGTGGTAGAATATGCGATGGGATGCGAGGTCTCAAGAGAAGGAGATGTCTACAGTTACGGTTTCCTCTTACTAGAGATGTTCACAGGATTGAGTCCCACCGATGACAGATTTAGGGACAATTTGACTCTCCGTAGTTTTGTCACGGCAGCTTTGCCTGAACAAGCCTTAGAAATTACAGATCACATTCTACTTCTAGAAAGAGAGAGTCATTTCGATCCCAGTAGTCCCAAAAGCAATGATATATTTCAAGAGTGTTTGGTTAAGGTATATGATATTGGAGTGGCTTGTTCCAATGAAGTGCCTAGAAGACGGATGAGCATCGGCGGTGTTGCAAATCAATTGCAAAAGACTAGGGAAAAGCTCTTTGCATTGGGTTTTCATGAACAAGATGAACTACCACAGGTGATGTGATAATTTCTTAACCTCTCCCTTGTCTTAAATATTTAGTTTTGCTTATGCTAGTCCAAATATACATTGTAAAATGTGTAGCAGATTAGAAAATCAATTCTGCATTTTCAATATAAGGTAATAATTGATTGCCATTCTTGATCTGTATATGTAATAAGCTAGCATATGCCCCATAGTGCATGGACCTTAAGTAAAAATTGTTAAAATTTTCCTTGAGTTTAACCCTAATCAAAGTGCAGTATAGTCAGGCCGTATAAAAAATTCGGAATTGAACTTTGAAAATGTATTAATTGGATAGAAGCAGTTGTTTCTGTTAGGGGGTAATAGTTGATTATCATTTCTCATCTGCACAGATCATTGCACTAGCATATGGCCCATGATGCACAGTCTCGAGCATTGCTATGATATCTTGGAAAATCAGTCTGAAAAATAAAAATTCAGTTCTTTTATCAGTATGAAGCTCATTAAGATAAATAATATTGATTACCATCGATTGATATCCATGATCAACCTTTTCCAATGAATGAATAGTTGTTCTTAGTAGTTTTCTTAACGCAGTAACAATGTCTCTTTTTTAACTGGAAATTTATCTTTTTCCCCTTGCAATCCTAGCTTTTGTCTAGGCTTTTCTGACTCAGAGGAGTGCTTGGTTTCTTTCTACAGCTTCACTAGGAATCGCTATGCGTCGCCGAAGTTGTGCGAGACAGTTGGAGATGAGTGATGTTGCTGTCAAGCCAAGTATTTCTTTCAGATTCAGCTTTAATAAGCAAATGTTCCATTTGCGAAGAAAAAAATGATAGTCTGGAAATGAATAGGATATATAGCTTTCTGATTTAGCATCCTTGTATGCAATAAATCGAGAACAGATTCGAATAGATCGGGACGGTTGCTATAATGATTCAGCTTAAGTAGTCTTATCCCAATTCTGATCGTACAATCTATGCCATTTGTGTTTCTCTATTGGGGAATGGATGTTCGAAACTGCTAATCCTAATGTATGCCAGATTCATTACTCTGGTTTTGCCAAAATTTTCCTTTTCTCATTCATTCATTTCTTTTCACAATAGAACTTGTTCGATTGATACAAAATGCGTTCTGTCTGTTATCGATTCTAGCCAACCAGAAGTCACCGGGACGTACCATCATGTCCTCATCAAGGAGAAGAAGGCTAATCGGCTTAAGATTGAAAGTGCTAGTATGAACACCTAGAGGGAGTGAATAGGTGTGAAGAAAATTTTTCGCAAAGAACAGTAGAAAAATTTTACTTTTGAAACTGAGTCTGAAGAACAATAAACTTTGAGCGAATTCAGACTTTAACAGTTAAGTAGAACTATGAACAAAATAAAGAAGTTCAGGAAAGAGAATAAGAACACAGAATTTATAGTGGTTCGACTTAGATCAAGCCTACGTCCACTCTCCTACGTTAACAGCCTTCTAGCTGGATTCCACTATGCAATTAACAAGAGATTACAACTTTGAGTGAAAATACTTAGTGGTGGATCACACTATCTCACTAAGTCACTCTTTTGGTATTTCTCTTACGATCACAAACGTTTAAGCTCACAGAGACAAGTGTATGATCGAAGGTCGCTTAGACTTTTGAATTATAAATTCTACGCTCCGTCTCTTACTTGCTCATCGGTTCTTGATCTCCTTAAATAATCCTCTACTTCCAAACTAGCCATTGGACAGTATCTAGAGGATCGTCTTCCAATCTACCCATTGGATAGATCTGTATCAAGAAGATTGGTAGCCATTGAGTGATAGAAGTAGAATCCCAAATTGATTATGATCGCCCATACAAACAGAATCTTCGTTTCTATAAGTAGAGCTTATTCGTTTAGAAAGTTCTTGCCTTCAAGATCCAATTGTCAATCAATTATATTGAGTCAATCAAATCTATTTTGATGTAGAATCCAAACCAAATCACTAGCCGTTATAAATTTGGGGCTTGTGTTACGTTTTGTCAAGTTGTTTCATTCTGAAGTTGCTTTGTTATGAATCTGCTACATTCTGAACTTGTGTCTCGTTCTGGACTTGTGTCTCGTTTTGGATGTAAAGTCTGAGAATATTCTGTCGGAAGTAAAGTCTGAGTGTCTTCCTTCTGAAGTAGACTTTACAATCTAGACGTTAGTCTAAAAATATTATGCTTCTGAACAGATTTACCCTTAAGGTCTAAACACAGTCTGAATAAGTTCAGCTCCAGCATAGAATCTGTCTTCTGGTTCTTCCAAGTATAGACTTTGACAATATCATTTACTCATTTTATCATCTGCATAGTCTGTTACTCAATCATTAAACACGTTAGTAGCCTTTGGTTTATTTTGTCATGTTCAAAACATCATAAGGGATTTCCTTAACAAAGACAAGGACGAACTATAGTTGTTTCATTATGATGATGGACATAATCCCATAATGGTGATGCTCTCAGTCTCCGAAGAGAAAAGTCATATTCCTCGTTTCGTCATATCCCTCGTGAAAGCGCTAGTATGAACACTTAGAGGGGGTGAATAGGTGTGAAGATAATTTTCGCGAAATGCAATAAGAATATTATGCTTTTGAAACTGAGTCTGATGAACAACAGACTTTTAAAGAGTTTAGACTTTAATTGTTAAATTGAAATACAAATAAAGTAAAGGAGTTCAGGGAAGAGAAAAAGAACACAGAATTTATAGTGGTTTGGTTTAGATTAAGCCTACGTCCACTCTCCCACGCTGATAGCCTTCTGGCTGGATTTCACTATGAATCAAAAGAGAATTTACAATCTTGCGATCTTGACTTCTGAGTGAACAGTCTCTACTGCTCTTACAAAGTCACACTTATGAGTTTCTCTCTTTTAAGTACAAATTTGAGTACAGTGTAAGGAATAACAAGTAAATGGGAAGTTTCAGACTTTTGGAATTCTTCTTTCACACATTCTATCGAATGACTGGAGAGGCCTCCTTAAATACTCCTTCATGCCTTTTCAACCGTTGGCATTTTCCAAAGGAATTCTTTCAATTAACCCGTTGGACAAAATCAATCAAGGAGATCTCGAGTCGTTTGAAGATCGTGATGAAAGTCCGTCAATCCCGGTCGCTAATACAATCAGGATCTTGGTTTCCATAAGTAGATTCTTTTCAAATAAGCTTGCTTTCCAAAATGATTTGCTTCTTCGAAATTGATTCTAATTAAGATAACCAATATGGTAAGTGATATTTTCAACCAGAAAGCCATATATATCCTGTACGTACTGAACCCTCGAAGAAAGAAGGATAATCCTTAATCTGATTAAGTCTTCATTCTTCACTTGCGTTCAGTCTGGAACTTCGTCAGAGTGGGCAGATTTCTGTTGTAAGATAGACTTTGACACAGAAGTCTGGCAATCTTCAGAATAGAACTTAGATAAGTTTTGTCAGCTTCAAAACATCATGGAGTTTTCTCCAACAACCCGTTCCTTACCCAATCCTTTCGCGAGCTTCCAATGACCAAAACTCCATAAACAAGTAGCCACCGCCTCCAAATCGACGCCCAAATTGTTAACACTTACCTGAACAAAGCTCAGCTAGGCATGGTGACCTTGGCCAAAATTTACCTCGAAAGTTCATCTTTAGCCTTCAAAAGGGCAGGACACGACTGGAAGAGAAATCTATACTAATGACCACCAACATCGTTACTCCTAGCGGCACTGCCAAAAATAGGCACCGACTAGTTTCAAGGTCATGCCTTCATTGTCTATCTACTTTTTAACTATTATCACGTTTGGGATTTAAGTTTTGTTTCATGATTAGTCGTTTCTTACTGTGCATAAGTCTACTATTGAGCACCTCAGGTTACGAAAAAAACATACCTTAAACTCATTTAAAATTCTTCTATAATTACTTTATTTATAGTTTTAAAAAAGCTAATTTTCAAACTAAAACCTTAAACCACCTTGAACTAGCTTTTGTTTGGTAAGTCTAATTTAAGTGCATTTCACTTGTAGTTGCAAAGCTTCGGTGTATATCTTATGATGAAGTCAGTGAACTTTGATTTTAATCACCCAAGATATTGAATATTCATCTTTTGCAATTAATGAGTTTTGATTGGAATTTGATACAAGTCACCATGCCTCATGAAATCTAAGTGGATATCACCTTTTTCTTGGTTGTCCTACTTTGAACGTACTACGCTAATGTCATATGATTGTTGCATAAGCACTTTACATAGAAATTATTCAAATCTCGAAAAGAGTACATTAATTGCGAAGAAATATCAACTTCATATAACATTAATGAAAGCTAAGGGCGCGTTTGATAACAATTCTGTTCCTGGGAACAATTTTTAATCAGAAATGATTCTTTTTTATTCTGTTTCCAGAAACAATTTCTAAGCATTTTAAGTTGTTTGGTAACTGTCCAAAATTTCTTATTCTGGAATAGAATTGCGTTTGGTACCGTACTCATTGATTCTGTTCCAAATCAATTTCTTTTAATTTTTCGATATTTTTTTTTTACTTTTTTTTCTTTTCTTTTTTCCCTTTTCTCCTATTCTTTTTCTTCTTCTTGTGGCCAGTCGTCGAACCGGCAATTGGCCAAATGAGGGTCGGCGACCTCATCGGAGTGTTGTCGGTCCTCGTCGGCTGAGCCCCGCCGGTGGCTAGGCCGGCCTCGCAAGGGCTAGGCGAGGCCCACCTGGCCACCAGTGGGGTTGGGCAAGGCTTGCCTAGTCACCGACGAGCTCACCAGTGGCTGGGCTTGCCTCTAACGAGTTCGCCGAACCTCGCCCTAGCCTGGTGAGCCTCCGGCAACCGGCGGCAGATGGCCGCGGACAACAACCGCAGGATGGCGGTTGATGAAGAAGAAGAAGAGAAAAGGGAAGAAGAAGAGTTTTTTTATTCTTAGATTTATTCCTAGAACAAAAATCAACTTTTTTTTTATTCTTGATTCTATTCCAAATCTACTTTCGGGAACAAAAATTTTACCAAACGCGATTCTGTTCCCAAACTGATCCCGGGAATAAAAAATCAGAATTAGACACCAAACAGTGCCTAAAAGTCCACTAAAATGTATTGCAGTTTATTGATCGAAAGCAAAAATTACTCAGTCATAAGTTGACATTGCTACATCGGCAAAAGAACCTTTCAAGTGCCATAACTTGGCAGAAAGCGACACTTAAGTGCTATAACTTACGAAAGGTACACTTAAGTGCCACATTTTAAGAAAAGTGGGACACCCGAATGCCATCTTCAAATAAACCGCCTGAAATCATACGTGGCATTAAAATATTAATATTTCTCGCCGATGTGTCTCGTCGAAGAGTTGAGTCAGCTCGAATTTACCCCAAATGACGTCATTTCGGGTGTTGGCCCAAAATAGAGCCCTTAAATCAACGAAAAACGCTGTCGTTTTGGAATAATTTGAATTTTAAAACTAAATTTATTTAAAATATTTAAAAATAAAATTTAAAATATTTACAAAATTTACAAAAATTTACAAAATTAAAAAAAATTAAAAAATTTACAAAAATTTACAAAATTAAAAAAAAATTAAAAATTTTACAAAATATTTAAAAATTTACAAAAATTTCAGCCCTCAGCCTCCTCCTTTTCCAAAATTTTTTTAATTTTTTTGTAAATTTTTAAAATTTTTTGTAAATTTTGAAAAAAATTTAAAATTTTTAAATGTTTTAAATAAATTTATTTTTAAAATTTTTTAATTTTTTTAAAATTTTCAATTTAATTTAATTAATTTTTATATTAAAATTTTTAACACATTAGCACCAAAATGACGCCATTTGGCACTCGCTTTGTTGGAAAATTGACACGTCGCATTTTGGCCGGATTGGCACTCAAACGATCCATTTTGCTCCGATTTTGGCATTTAAGTGTACTTTTCGTAAGTTATGGCACTTTAAGTGTCAATTTCTACCAAGTTATGGCACTCCAGGGATCCGAATGCCCTGCTACATCCATCATGATAGTTGATCACGGAAGTCTTACTCAATCGACGGCCATGATTGCATCGGGCCATAGACCCCAATCCAGAGGAGAACTCCTCTGGACGAACTCCTCAAAGCTACAAGCCTTTGACCTTCTTGCCATCATCCCTCACCATCTCACTCCCAACGGAGTTCTCCTCTGAAGAACTCCGCTCCCAAGTCCTGACCACCTTTTCCACCACCTTCACCGTCTTCTCCTCTCTCGCTTCTCCTGCTTCTCTCGGTCACTCTCGCGCTTTCCATTCCCCCAAGTTCTAGTGCGTAAATATTGCGCTGCGGTTGGATCTGGGTTTGCCCTTTTTCTTGCCCAATTTAAAGTTCCTCACCCACGGAAGTGATAGCTGAGCTAAATTCTCCGTTTTTTCTACATTGACGTTTCTTGATTTGGTAACCAAGGCTTTGGGTTTTCGAATTGGGTCGGAGATCAGGATTTTTTATTTTATTTTTTAATCCTAATCTGGCGGAGAAGGAGGAGAAAGTGTCCACTTGAAAGCTCGCGAATTGTTTTTTTTTTTTTTTTTTCTAATTCTTAGAGTAGGTAGAATTTTGGGATTAGGGTTTTGAAGGGGCCAAATTTGAGGCCTTTCGCTAGTTTGGGATTGATATTTTGGTGGTCTCTTTAGGTTGCAGAGAGTGGGTGCGGTTTTCGGCGGGATTCAACAGGAGGAATCTGGGGCTGCTCATGCCATTTGTTGATTGGCAATTGGGTGGATTTTTTCGGTGAAATTTTTTTGATATACCGAAAAGGTTGGAGCAGTATAATGTCTTGGGCAGGCCCTGAAGATGTCTATCTATCTACTTCCCTTGCCAGCTATCTTGACAGTAAGCTTTAGCTCCATTTGAGCCATGTATAAATGTGCTTTTCGCTTGATATCATCGCATCTTCGCCAATTACCTATTGCTTGCATGTCTTAAGGCTGGATTTTAGTGACTAAAGAGCACGTATTAGGTTCTGTAAGTCTGGCGAATGAGTCCATTGGAATGCCTTCTGAGCTTGGTTTATTTTGGGATTTTCCTTTCTTTGTATGTTTGCGGAGATGCTATTATCTATCGCGACTGTGTCTGTTGTCCTATACTTCTTGGGATGATGCTTCCAGTAATTTATAAGGTTGAGGTCTTAAAGCAAGACCAGAGTGAGAGGAGGATGTCTGAGTTGAGACTTGACTTTTACTTGATATTGTGTTATCAAATGTGGCGTGGAAGAAATGCATTGCCTGAAAAAATGATTGCATGAGCTATTTTTCCCAAAGTGGAAAGACAAGTTGACTCAGATGAGTGAGCAACCACAAGTTCGAAAATCGGTTCATGTGACTTTTGCATTTTCAATGCAAGCCCTTGCTTTTCCAAATCTGGAAAACGCATAATTATACTTCATATTAATCTGTGCTATGTTAGCATGCCTGAGAAATTCTTTATTTTTGCCCTCGTGGTCATCCTATTCGTCGTCATCATCTTCATCTTAGTCATCTAAAAGGCCTTAGCCTTGAGTTTTTTTAATTCTATCCCAACCTTATATTCTATCAAAAAAGAGATATAATGAAATGCAAAACATATGTAAACTTCTTTATGCCATTGATATATAGATTTGGATAGATATTGATTGTGAGTATCCAGGTCATTGGTCACAGTACTCGCCTCTCATTCTTTCCTTCTAGTTGATGTGGCAATTTTTGTTTTTACTGAAGGATTTTGCACCATATTGGTGCCACAGTTGCACTGCCATTTACAGGTGGCACAAACTGCTTGATCTTGGTGGGGTTTATTTGAGACTGATCTTGAACTATAGTGTAGAATTGAGAGTTTTTAAAGATAGAATTGAGAAAACCCTTAAGGAGTAGGTATTTCCTGATAATAAGTCAATACTGTGCTTGTGATGATTCAAGGTTGTTATAATCGGGATCCTGCTTAGGATGAATGGGGGTGTACGAGGAAATTGAGAGCTAAGATCGTAAGATCTTAAAAATGTAAACAAAAATATGAATTTGGAATTTTTATTTGAATTTTCCTGATTATGGTAACCTGTGGGATCAAAACTCTAAAGATTGAGACTTTGAGGCTTACGTCATCTCTAAACTAGAATTAAACAAATCCTAATATTTCTATCACATGAAATATCAGCACAATTGAAAGATATAAAAACTGGATCAGTAGGATGGTACCTATTTACACTTTGGATTGGGATCATGTAAAGATCCTTATAAGTTAAGATTCTACCAATGATTTGGATCACCTCTTTTGTTTTGACTAGATCAGGATCCTAACAACCATGTTATAAATATTAAATTACTTCGAGAACTATGAAAAGCTTATGGGAGTTTGCTGATGCGTCTGAATATATCATGTAAAATGTGAGCAGAATAGAGAATCAATCATGCATTTCAATTGATTGCCATTCCTCAACTGTATATGTATTAGGCTAGCATCTACACCGCAGTGCAGAGACCTTTTAGTAACATCTGTTAAAATTGGTCTCAAGTTTGAGAATATGACGAACTCCGTCCCGGATCGAAGTGCAGGAAAGTCTGGCCAAAAAACATAGTCCGAATTGGACTTTGAAAATGTGTAGCTGGAGAGCAGCAGTCGTTTTCGTTGGAAGATAAAAGTCTTATCATTATTCCTCATCAGCATAGATATTGCACTAGCTTATGGCCCATGATGCAGAGTCTTGAGCATTGTTATGATTTTTAAAGATCAGTCTAAGATGTTCACTTCTTTTATTGGTATGAAGCTCATTTAGGCATATAAAACCAAATCAACCATCGGCTATTTTCTGTTGATATCCATGATCAAGCTTTTTCAAGGGATGGATAGATGTTCTTAGGAGTTCATTTTAACACATGAACATTGTGTGGGATTTCATTTACATAAACCCTAATCTGTCTCCGTTTCTATTGGAAGCTTATCTTTTCCCCTTACAAATCCTAGCTTTTGTCCAGGCTTTCTAACTCAGAGGAGTGCCTGGTTTCTTTCTACAGCTTCACTAGGATTCGCTATGTGTAGCTGAAGTTGTGGGAGACAGTTGGAGATGAGTGATGTTGCAGTCAAGCCAAAGCATCTCTTTTAGATTCAGCTTAAAGAAGCAAATGTTCTGTTTGGGTGAAGAAAATTATGGTCTGGAAAATTAAAGTACACATACCTTTCAGATTCAGCTTCCTCATATTCATGAAATCGAGAAACAGATGGAACTTTGCGATGATGGTTTAGCATATTACTAGTCTATCCGAATTCTGATCTGCGATTTATGCTAGTTGTGTTTTTCCAACGGGATCTGCGGAGCTGCTATTTCTAAAGTATGCCACTTTGATTACTCTTGTTTTGCAACAAGTTTTCCTTCTCTCGTTCATTCATTTCTTGTCACGATAGAACTTGTTCGGTAATACAAAACGTGTATTACCAGCACGTACAATCATGTTTTCATCAGGGAGTATTAATCGGCTCAAGACCAGAACGAACTGTAGGCATTTCATTACGACGATGGAGATAATCCGACACATGCAATGCTCTTAGTCTGGGAAGAGAAGACACATATTCTACGTCTCCTCATGTCCCTCATTTCTTACCCAATCTTCCAAGCTTCCAATGACCAAAACTCCGTAAACAACGGCCTTCAAATCGTGGCCGTGATGGTTGGCACATACCTGAACAAAGCTCAGCCGGGCACGTCGACCCTGACCAAAATTTACCTTGAGAATTCGTCTGTAGTTTTCGAGAGGGCTTTGGTAGGACACTACTGGAAGAGAATTCTCGGAAGGAGTTGAAGGAGAAGGCTCTCATTCTGAAAATGTGCCTAGGATACCGAGGACCAATAAGCTGGTACTCCTAACAGCACTGCAAAAATTGGACACCCACCGGTTTCAAGGTCATTGCCTCCCTTTCCTCTTCTTGGATAGCTTTCAAGGACATACCATTCTAAAAGTAATTTGCTTGAACTCTTTTCAATTTGGTATTCAAGTTTTGTTTCATGATTAGCTGTTACTGTGCATAAGTCTACTATTGAGCATCGCAAGTTATTAAAAACATACCTTAACCTCATTTATATTTTTCCTATGATTAGTTTTTTTTTTTTTTTTTTAGTATTGTTATAAAAAAACTAATTTTCAAACTAAAACCTTAACCCAGGAGGCAGGAGTGCAGCATCCAACTTGAACTAGCATTTGTTTGGTTAGTGTAATTTGAGTGAACTTCACTTGTAGTCACTAAATTTCACGTATATCTTACTACAAAGTCATTGAACTCTGATTTTAATCGGCAAAATATTGAATATTCATCGTTTGCAATTTATGTATTTTGACCGGAGTTCAACCAATTTTGGTATAAGATGTCGACACTCATGAAATCTAAGCGGATACCACATTTTTTTTTTTTTGGATAAGTGCATTAGAAGTCCTAAAATTTGTCATAAAATTATAAATTAATCCTAAAATTTTCAAAAAGTGCAATTAAGATGTAAAACTTATTATAAAAGTGCAATCAAATCCTAAAACTTTTATAAAATATTATTGATTAAAGGACTTGTTTTGACCAATTTGACAAGTTTTAATACTTGATTGTTATATTTTTGAAAGTTTTGGGACTTCGTAACAAGTTTAAGGATTTGATTACATTTTTTAAAGTTTTAGGACTCAATTGCACTTTCATGATAAGTTTTAGAACTTAATTGTACTTTTTGAATATTTTAGGATTTAATTATACTTTTATGATAAGTTTTAGGATTTCTAATGCACTTATCTTTTTTTTCCCCTCTCACTTTAAGCTGACTTAAATTGTAAGCCAATGCCACGTGATCGTCGCATCAGCATTTTTTCAAGAAATTAGTATAATTCCGATAAGAGTACACGAATTGTAAAGAAAAACCAATTTGGTATAACATTAACGAAAGCAAAAGTCCACTAATATGCATGAGAAGTTGTAAAATGTATTGAAGTTTATTGATCGAAAGTGAAAATTACTGGTCATAAGTTGACGCTCTCTAAAAAGGCAAATTCTGGCGAAGCGAGGCCACATCCGATCACGATCGTTGATCACGTATGTCTCATATGCGAGTCTTACTCAATCAACGGTTATGATTGCAGTGGGCGGTAGACCCCAGTCCTAGAGACTTCTCCTCAAAGGCTTGGAGAAGACCACACCTGATTCTCACCATCCGGGCGGTGGGTGAATCCTCAGAGCTACAGGCTTTGACCTTCCTGCCATCCCTCGCCCGTCACTCCCAACGGAGTTCTCTTCTCTCTGAAGAAGAACTCCCGAGTCCTCAACCCGCTCGTCGCCAAATTCAGCGTCGTCTTCTCTCCTCGCTCCTCCTGCTTCTCTCGGGTCACTCGCGCGCTTTCCATTCCCCCAAGTTCCAGCGCGTAAATGTTGCGGTGCGGTTGGATCTGACACTGAGGGTGCCCTTTTTCTTGCCCAATTCAAAGATCCACGCCCGCGGAAGTGATTGCTGGTCTAAATTCTCCGTTTTGTCTCCGTTGACGTTTCTTGATTTGGTAACCCAGGCTTTGGGTTTTCGAATTGGGTGGGAGATCAGGATTGTCTTTTTTTGGTTCCTAATCTGGCGGAGGAGGAGGAGAAAGTATCCACTCGAAAGCTCGCGAATTGGGTTCTTTTTTTAATTCTTAGAGTAGGTTGAATTTTGTGATTAGGGTTTCGAAGGGTCCAAATCTGAGTCCTTTCGATACTCTGTTGGTCTCTTTAGATTGCAGAGAGTGGGTTGGCGGGATTGAACAGGAGGTTTCCGGGGCTGCTGATCCCATTTGTCGATTGGCAATTGGGTGGATTTTTTCGGTGAATTTTTTTTGATTTACCGAAACGGTTTGAGCAGTACAATGTCTTGGGCAGGCCCTGAAGATGTCTATCTATCTACTTCCCTCGCCAGCTATCTTGACAGTAAGCTTTTTGCTTCAATTAAGCTCTGTGTAATTGTGTTTTTCGCTTTATATCATTGCATCTTGGGCCAATTACCTATTTGCTCGCATGTCTTAAGGCTGAATTTGAGTGACTAAAGAGCATGTATTAGGTTCCGTAAGTCTGGCGAGTGAGTCCATTGGAATGCCTTTTGAGCTTGTGTACTCTGGGATTGTCCTTTCTTTGTATGTTTGCCGAGATGCTATTATCAATTGCGACTGTGTCTGTTGTCCTAAACTTCTTGCGATGGTGCTTCAAGTGACTTCTAAGGTTGAGGTCTTAAAGCAAGACCAAAGTGAGAGGAGGATTGCTGAGTTGAGAGTTTGACTTTTACTTGATATCTGATACTTATTAAATGTGTTGTGGAAGAAATGCATTGCATGAAAAACTGATTGGATGAGCTTATTTTCCCAAAGTGAAAAGACAAGTTGACTCAGATGAGTGAGCAGCCACACGATCAAAAATTGGTTCATGTGACTTTTGCTTTTTCAATGCAAGCTCATGCTTTTCCAAATCTGGAAAACGCATAACTATACTTCATATTAATCTGTGCCATGTTAGCATGCCTGAGAAATTCTTTATTTTTGCCATCATGGTCATCCTAGTGTCATCATTATCTTCATTTTAGTCATCTAAAACACCTCGGCCTTGAGTTTTTTTAACTCTATCCCAACCTCTTATTCTCGCGACAAAGAAATATAATGAAATGCAAAACATATGTAAACTTGTTTATGCCATCGATAAATAGATTTGGATAGATATTGATTGTTAGTATCCAGGTCATTAGTCACGGTCCTTTCATTCTTTCCTTCTAGTTAATGTGGCAATTTCTGTTTTTACTGATGTGTTCATGGAATAATTTAAAGTTTTATATAGTTGAAGGATTTTGCACCATAATAGTGCCACAGTTGCACTGTCATTTACTGGTGGCACAAACTGCTTGATCTTGGTGATCTTGAACTTTATTGTAGAATTGAGAGTTTTTAAAATTTGAGATAGAATTGAGAAAATACTTAAAGCATAGGTATTTCCTGATAATAAGTCAATTGTGTGCCTCTTATGATTCAAGGTTGTTATAATCAGGATCCTGCTTAGGACGGATGGGGGTGTATGAGGCAATTGAGAGCTAGGATCGTAAGTTCTTAAAAATCTAGACAAAAATATGAATTTGGAATTTTTATTTAAAAATTCCTGATTATGATAACCTGTGAGATCAGAACTCTAAAGATTGTGACTTTGAGGCTTACGTCATCTCTAAACTAGAATTAAACATGTCTTAATATTTCTATTACATGAAATTTCAATACAAGTGAAAGATATAAAAATTGGATCGGTAGGATGGTGTACTAATTTACACTTTGGATTGGGATCATATAAAGAACCTAATAAGTTAAGATCCTACCAATGACTTGGATCACCTCTTTGTTTTGACTAGATCAGGGTCCTAACAACCATGTTATATATATCAAAATAATTCGAGAAATATGAAAAGTTTATGGCAGTTTGCTAATACGTCTGAATATATTACGTGGAGATGTATCGAGTCATTGTTTATATGGGGGATAGCCTTTTTTCTTGGTGCTCACTTGGCGGTTTTTATTCCACAGAAAAACTTCTTGTGTTGCTGAGGGACGGACGGAAGCTCATGGGGATACTACGTTCGTTTGACCAATTTGGTAGATTTTTAAGTTTGTTTTTCACATTTATGGTGCTATTATGATCTTGGGTTGAGATGTCTTATGGTATGTTCTTTTGACAAAATGGATTCTTTCATGCAGCAAATGCTGTTCTTGAAGGTGCATGTGAGAGAGTCATTGTTGGTGACTTATACTGTGACATTCCTTTAGGTCTATATATAATTCGTGGGGAGAATGTTGTTCTAATTGGCGAGCTGGTAGGAGAAATATGCATTGATTCTTTCTATCCTGTACAGTATTCTATTTCATGCTTTTAAGGTTTGCATTTGTTTTCCTAGGACTTAGAAAAAGAGGAACTTCCCCCACATATGACTCGTGTCTTGGTACCAGAGATCAGAAGGGTAAGCATCTGGAACTTTTTAAAGACTTTTTAAGATTGAGAAATGGTTGTTTCTCGTTTGGGATATGCTGTCATTTATTATGGCTTGTCACAATATTTTTTTTTTTCTCTCCTTTGGGTTCATAAAATTGTGTGGTAACTTCAGTAAAAAAGGATTGCTTCAGGCCTAGTTCTGTCACTGACTTTATGGGAACATCCTGCTGGTTTTTCTTTCCTTAAGCAAAAGCCAGTATTTCGAAGAGTTTCTATGGGACAGTTCATAATTGTTAAAATGGCAGGTTAGATTTGAACCGTTTCTTCCAATAGCCCAAGGACTGGTCTAAATTTAAATTAAAGTAGTAGGAGAATTTTTTTGGTCAGCGGAACCACTTTCGAGATGGAAAGATTTGGTCTTTCGTGTCCTTACATGTTATAGCGAAGTTTACCCGTGTCAGCAAGTTACTGTTCATAATAGGGAAATGCACTTAGATACGTGAGATACGTCATTTTGCATGAAATTTTCCTTGCGGTCTTGTTTCAATAATTTATGATGTCCTTGAGTATAATCATGTATGGTTTTTGTAACTGTAGGCACAGAAGGCCGAAAGGGAAGCTTCGGACCTGAAAGGCACCATGAGGAAAAGGATGGAATTCTTGGATCTGGATTGACGTACACTGGATCGATCGGTTTTTTCTCATTGGCTCCAGCCGTGTCCGCAAATTTTTTTAATCGCGGAAATTGGGTTCAAAAGGCTGCTCCTCTCTCTCTCTCTCTCTCTCTCTCTCTGGTGTATCCGTGACATCTTCCGAGTAGTGTGGTTACTCGTAACAGATGGCTCTGCATTAAAAAAAATTGGAATGTATTGTGATTGCGATTTGATTGTAGATTGATCATTTTTCATAAAAAAAAAAAAAGGGGGGGCTTAGGCTACAGAGCTTTAACTTTATCATGAAACTTTGGTGATTGATTCAGGTGAGGTGACCGACGTCGTCACCAGAGCATTGTTGTAGAGTGGTAGTGCATCGTTGCAGATTCATGCCCGTTTCGCAGCTTCATTGTTCATACATCACTGTTTCGGATCCCTCGTGGGGTTGAGCGTGTCATGAGCGCCCTTCATCGTTCATCCTTCACTGCTTCTGTGGGTGCGCCTGCGTATGTATGAAAGGGAAAGCCAGGCTTGCGACTGCAGACTCTGTTTTCTTCTTCAAACCCGTTTATGCAGAGCAAAGGGACCCTTGAGTGTAACGGATGTGTATCAAGACTGGCCCCGGACCGTTTTCCTTACAAGGTGGGAGTTAGGAACAGTCATTGCACCGGCAAAAGCGATGGTCCATTGTCGTGACCAATTTCGGCCGAGTACTACTTGCTCCATTATTCATCAATTTCCGGACTGGACCGAGTTGAATCCGACCGGGGGAACATGGTGAAAAGTTGGTGCTTTCCTGAAACTTCTGACCCTTTTTAAGAAGAAAATGACAGCTATGGACGACCATCCTCAAAAGAGAAGAAATGAATAAAAATGATTATCAGCAATTAGGAAGAATAGACACTCTTCGGAAGTCTTTATGTCGTATCGGGATATTGGACACACTTCGACACGTTCTGATGCGCAATCAAGAGATGTAAGAAAATCTGACACGTTATCAACTTTTTTGACCATAAGTCCAAAATTCAGACACCCATGTAGATGGTCAATTTTAAAAAAAAAATTCTATAAATGAGGATTCAAAATTTAAATATGTAAAAATAATAAAAACAATAAAGGGGAAACACTTCTTATTATATTTGATGATAAAATGTGGATTGTTTTCTTTTCAACTTATTGTTAAATGTTATTTTTAACAGTATTATGTGGATTGCTTTTTTTCCTCATTAGAAAATAATAAATAATATTAATAAATGACGGATTAATATATTTAGTGAAGATTCATAATAAGTTCGTTTTCATTATTTATTTATGCATGAATTTGAATCAAATTAATTTAATTTAAATAATTATAAAAATGATAATTTTCATGTATATATAAAAATATATATTTAATATACAACGTGTTTCAATGTATCAATTTTTTATTTTTTTTTTAGAGAAATAGTGTAGTGGTGTGTTGTGTCGTGCCGCTATTGGTGTCACTACTACTTAGATTGGCAAACGGTCCCCGAGTTTCTGGGCCGGTTTGTAGGCCCGGCCCACTGCAGCTCAAAATATTCGTTTTTTTTTTTTTTTTTTTTTCCGGGTTTGGGAACGACTCGGGCGAGTCGCGACGGTGACGTCTTCGGCGGTGAACCGACAGCATTGACTTCGAGCTTCCATTCTAGTACTAAGCTCATCATCTCGAGAAACCATCCTCCGCGCTCGCTTCCACAGTGGAGCGCAATCCCCACCGTCCAATCATTAACCCGGTTCCCACGAGAGCGCCGCACGTGACGGGGCTCCATTCCCATCAGCGGACGGAACCGCCGCGAGCCCACGGTTTGGGAATTCGACTGGAGACAGCTAATCTCCACCCCCAAGCATCTCCCTCGCGCACGGCGACCGCGGCTCGACGCAACACTCGAAGCTCCCCAGATCCACCGCACTCCACTCTCTCTCTCTCTCTCTCCCCGTGGACTGCTTGCTTGTTGAAATTTGAACAAGCTGCGACCAGCTGGAGCTGCTGAGGACGACCTGGTCCCTCGAAGCTTCCCTCCCCGCCGCCGACGAGATCGCCGCCGTTGAAGCTCGCTCCCCCGATGGCTCGGCGCGGCGGCGGTGGCGGCGGCGGCCTTGTCCTGGCCCTCGCCCTCCTCTGCGCCTCCCTTCGCGCCTCCGACGGCTCCGTCCACGAGTACAATGGCGACCGGTTCGTGAGCAAGGGCAACGCCTTCTTCGTCCACGGCGGCAGCGAGGGCATCTACTCCTCCTCCTCCTCCTCTTCTCCGACCTCCGGCCCCGACGAGACCGCCGCCGTCCCCTCTAACGGCGAGTCCTACATCAAGTAACGCCGCCCTCCCCGAGTTCTCCCGCTCGTTCCGAGCTTCTTGTTCTTCGCGCATTTGCTGTGTGTTTGTGCGTGGGTGTGTCGGCTGCATGTTGCTGTTCGGCTCTGGTTTTGCGGAGATCGGTGCCGATTGTGAAATTGCGGCTTCGAGCATTGTTGCGTTAGCTGCGGATCTTAGTATGTCTTGGGGAAAAGTTTCGGTTTTGCGAGTTCGTTTGGTTAATCGCTGATTTATTTATTATTTTAATGCTTCGAGTGGAGGAACCAGTACTGGCTTTTTGCAATTGACGTTGGTTATTAAGCACAGATCTGCCAGTCATCCGTGATCGGTAATGTCCTAAGAATGGCTCTTGAACTCCTGTGAGTAATGTTGAGCGCCATGTTGCTCTTCTTTTTGCTTCTAGTGGGAAGCTAAGGAAAAAGAAGACGCTGTTTCAGGAAGTTTCTGCAATAGTGCCTATTCGTTGAGTGTCGCCTTCTATAGTTTGACTGAATCTGAAATCTCTCGTGCGCCGACAAGTCTATTGCATGATGGGTGGTGTGGTGGGGTAACCTAAGCAACTTTCGTCTTTACTTTTTTGAGCTTGTTGTTGAGTTAGAGGGGAAGTAGATCTAAGCAGAGCTGTTTGTACCCATGGATTTCTTACTTTCGAATTGATTTCCTGTTTAGTTGCACTGACACAATGTTTACTTGAACAGATTTGAAAAGATTAAGTTCCGGAGACCCAAGGAATATGCAAACTTTAGTTCTGAGTTTATACACGCCATTGTTTTTGAGGTGGAAGATAGAGAGACTATTGGGGGTTCGGCCTATGGTGGTCAAAGAGCGGTCTGCTGCACAGCTGATCTTGCTAAGCTGGGTGTCTGCAAGCAGGGTCTGATCATTCACCGCCCTTCTTTGAAAAACGTTGACTGGCCGCAAGTGTTTGGTGTCTCGTTTGGGATAGATGAAGAGGTTGTGACGATGCCTGCAAAGTCGATACCGATAACAGGAACTGGGATGTACAACTTGTATTTCATCCATTGCAATCCGAATCTCAAGGAGTTGACTGTTGAGGGGAAAACAATTTGGAAAAATCCTACTGGGTATCTGCCAGGTCGAATGGCACCTCTTATGAACTTCTACGGGTTCATGTCCTTTGCTTTTGTGATACTTGGAGTCTTTTGGTTCTCTCAGTATGCTAGATTCTGGAGAGAAGTTCTTCCACTGCAAAACTGCATAACCCTTGTAATAACTTTGGGCATGTTTGAGATGGCGCTGTGGTATTTTGACTATGCTGAATTCAACGAGACTGGAATCAGGCCCATTGGAATCACCGTGTGGGCAGTAACTTTTGGGACTATCAAACGTACGGTTGCGCGTCTGATTATTCTGATGGTTGCAATGGGCTACGGCGTTGTTAGGCCTACTCTAGGTGGAATTACCTCCAAGGTCATCATGCTAGGACTGACCTTCTTCCTGGCATCTGAAGTCCTTGAGTTGGTGGAAAATGCAGGTGCAGTCAGCGATCTTTCAGGGAAAGCAAGACTATTTTTGGTTCTTCCAGTGGGTCTCCTGGATGCTTTTTTCACCTTGTGGATATTTTCTTCCCTCTCTGCAACTTTGAGTAAGCTCCAGGTATTTGGTTCAGACTTCCAAGTTTGTTTCTTCTTTGATTGCAAATTATATTCATTTTCCTCAAGTTTTGATGTGTAAGGCGACGCATCCTTCATTTCTCATGATAAAGATACTCCATATGGGGAAGTAGAACATGAAGTAATTGCATGCCCAATATAGTCTTACGGGGATTTTGTTCTTATGTGGTCCTATGTTAAGATATGAAAATAAATATGTTGTTCATATTCTTCTGAAAGATCATCACCACCACTGTGTTGAACTAGAACTTACTGAGCTGAAATGAATAGAAAACGTCAACTGCGATCCGCTTCTGTGTCTGGTCAATTTTTATTTTATTTTTTTGGTAAGGATGTCTGGTCAATTTTGATTGCTGCATCCAATCAAAATTAGATTGTCTGTTTGATTCTCACTGATTGACCCTCAATCCTTTCTCCTTGGCATTTGTGCTGGTAGGCTTGGTTTTAGAAATGCTGCATTGTCTAATGCCATGCTGATGACTCATACCGATGCATACGTTACTACCTCATTTAGTGATTTAAGTTGTGCTTGCTGATACAATGACAGGCTAGAAGGATGATGGTCAAACTGGACATCTACAGGAAGTTTACAAATGCTCTGGCAGTTGCTGTGATCGTATCTGTTGGTTGGTTATGTTACGAGGTAATAAATTAGATCGATCATGCATGAGTATGGATAGATCTACTTTTCCGATGACTGGATTAAGTAGGTTAATAATTTTTCATTGGAAAAGGAATTAACATCAACATTATCCATCATTGTAATATGTTTTGTTAAAATGCCTCCCTTTTACAAGTTTAAGCCTCTGGATAGATCGGCAAACAGAAGTGGGCACATAATTCATGCATGATGTGACAGTCAGAGGTCCTTTGGTCAAAGCTCTGGACCCTTGTATACCTCCCCAATACTAATCAATTAACAGTTTCAAGTCTAGCCAAATCCTTGCCTATGCTTGAGGAAGAAAGTTAACTCTTTATGTATGAAATCACTCCTCAGGCTACAAGCAAGAGCTTTTAGGTGGATTGGAAGTGGCCATGTGATATTAACAAGTGTCAATGTTCTTATTGTTTGATGTAAACAGTGCTATGGATTTCGATTCAGGCACTGACATACCAATATTACCCTTGCTGAATGTGAGGAAAAGATGGAAGAATATATATTTCACCCTCCGCATGAAGTTTAAATAGTGTAACCGTTATAAAACTTGACTTATTGCTTGCAGCTCTATTTCAAGTCAAAGGATGTATACAACGAGCTTTGGCAGAATGCATGGGTCATTCCTGCCTTCTGGCAAGTCCTGTCATTCTCTCTTCTTTGTGTCATATGTGCTCTTTGGGCACCATCTCAGAGTTCAATGCGGTAAGGAGGAACTTTCCTTTCCTCAAATGATCCCTTTCCTTTTTCTTCATAGAAACTTGTGTTATGTCTTGAAAACACTCACTTGAGCTATAAGACATACTGCTTGCTTTTGACTTTTTACCTATTTCTTGCAGATATGCTTACTCCTCAGAGACAGGAGATGAATTCGACAAAGAAGAAACCAACTTGATACTTATTAAGCCATCACCCACGCCATCAAAGGATGTCCATAGTGTGCCAGATGCTAGGGCTGGGCACGGTGGCAATGGGGCAGCAGATGGGTTGGAAGAGAAGACAGAGTGAAGTTGCAGTTGAATTATGTTGCCGTAAGGAGGTTCACTTGTTAATCTTTTGACTGTCGGTGAGAAGAGATAACAGTTCGTTAGCATCTCAATCATACAAAGCGCAAAAGTTTCATACAACAGGTTCTTGTCATGGAGATCTTCACTTAAAATCAATGTGCCTCATTTCTTCGTAGATCTTTTACTGTGATTTATTTGTTCATCTGGTCATCGTATACCTTACTGATAGTTGTTACGGATGAGAAACAGAAAATGAGTACTGGTTGCGTTGATCTTCTTATGGACATATGGTCGTGTTCTAGTTTCCAGGGAGAGGTTTAAGGATGGATTCGGTCCTTTTAACTGCTTCATTATTCTAATGTCATTTTGATGCCTTGTAAAACGATTCATTTTGATCCCTTTGAGTACATTTTACAACAAAACCAGTCTCTTTTCCCAGCATAATTTGTCAACTTACAAAGGGTTAGTGATCCGTCTCGGCTATGAGCCTCAGCAAACCCTGATAGTTATCTCCAGGAAACTTGCCGAATACTGCGTGGAAGGATTTAAAAATGAGTTGGGGGGCAATAACCTGAAAGAAAAAGGGCTTTGAGGATTAAATTGTATTATCGAAAAGGCCAATGGAAGGGCAAACACAATTGCCCGTCTAAAAACAGTGGTGCATTTGGACTCGTCTTCAGGGCATGAATAATACTGAAGTGGGTCGATTCCAAGTGTTAACAAAGATGTGGGATGCTTAAAAGTTGTAAGAGCATCTGATGCATTAAAGCCAATTGTTTCCTCAGCCATCAGCGTCGCATCGGTCATCGGGCTAAATTCTGGCAATTTTATCGTTCGGTCGTCCACGGCCATTCCAGCAGATTTGAGAATATGCTGGCTTTTTCATTCTGCTGTTTTGTTGTTCCCTTGCGAGATAAATGTCAAATTAAATTGTTTTTTTCAGCGCAGCCTAGTTCAAGCTTTGGCTGCATTCAGCAATCTTAACCGTGGAAGGAGTGGACATGCTTCAGCAGATGGCAGTCCAAAACATTGCCGAGGACTCCTCTTCTATATCTCGACATTGCTAGTTCACAGATTCAGAAACCAAAACAGAGAAGAAAGAAAGGTAATTTCAAGCGTTTATGAAAACAAGGGGGGGACCAGGATGGGGTTTGGTATGGTGGGGGAAGGGAAAATGCATATTCAAAAGTTCCTCTCCCGTTTTACATCAATGTCAAGTCTTCATATAAGTTAGTTTTCGCAACGGGACAATCATATCAGTATCGACACAAAAACTTGGGATCTTCTCCTTACGTTGGCAGAAACAGAAACGGTTTCGCTATCCTTTTTCCAGTCTGGCGTTGCCAGGTCATAGCAGTATATTCCTGACCTTTTTAACATCGTATATTCATGCCACTCTGATTCTGGAGGTTCACCTACTACAAAAGACATGATGTGAAGTCATACTGCAATTACATTCAAGAAGCTCCGTACAATCTCCTCTCCCCACGGGGTATACTTGGGGATGACACCAATGAACATGGTCCCTACGGTGTCCCTTTCGGGCAGCAAGAAGAAAAGGATTGATTGCACCATTTTTATCTTTAAATATCATGATTTGCGTCGAGAACAGATATTCAGATGTGCACTTATAATTGGCAACCAAAACAGTTACGACATTCGCACGCTCCAGCGACTACGCACTCGAGGAACAGGCGATTTCCGTTTTGCGCCCGACAGATGGACATGGCATATGAATTAGCCAAAAGCCCGATGAGAGGCAACCTTCCACGAACAGGGATAGATGCAGAACACTGACGAATTTATCATGATAAACAGTGCGGACGATAAAGCACTCCTACTACCTGAGTTTCCGACTTCACTATGATTACGAGCAAATTGTGAGTTGTCGATGACTACTAGGATACAAATTCAGGAGTCAAACTGAATTTTGTACCACGACTTTTTGACATACGCTATATTTTTACAGCCAAGCTCTGAGAAAATATGTCAGTTTGTCACATTTGACTTCGAGAAGGCATTTAAATGGTATCTTTTTAACTAGTGTTGTATAAGTATCGACCATCTTAAATGTCAACCCTACTACAAACTGATCTGAGCTTGACGACCCGTAGCAACATAAGTTTTCCCATGGTAACCCAACCTTATTCGATCTTAAACAAATTGCATCTCATCTGAGCAAACAAAACGTCATTTAACATTAATCGAATCCTGCGACAATCCCCAAAAAAAAAAAAAAAGCACTGGAATCTGTGTAACGTATGCACATCTCTGCATCCTGCGCTAGATACCAAATGTGATCTGACAAATAACGTGACTGGCTTTTATTCTATCGGACTATTTCACCATCCAAGGCTCTACAAAGAAGTATAGCATAACGCTGTATAACCCTCTATGCTCAGCAACATTTGCCAACTTGGTGAATACATAAGAAGAAAACGTTAAAAATCATTCCATTTTTCTATATGCATCGACTCGAGGTTGAGACCTCAGCTTGATCTCAAAGAAATCTGAAGCTGAAAAAGGAAAATCGTCTCTGATATAAGAAGTAAAAAGCAAAGCACACACACAACAGTTACCATATGAACAAATGAAGCATAATCGGAACGTGGTAGTAAAACAAACGCCAGGCTTACATCAAAGAAGCATTCGGGTGAGCTTATGCTATTCTGGGGACCTGTACTAGATCTTGCAAGTAGCAACCCAATTAGGATCCCCTTCCAATCAAACTGAATTTGACTGTTCTCCTCAGTAAATCCAAAGGGCGAAGGAATACCAGAGCAGCCATCCCGTCATCTTCACCCAAATGCTCCCCAAAGAATTCAAAGAATGTGTCCTAGATTCTAACGAGCAAAACTCCACTCCACATCATCACTGGGATCTCCTCCTCAGGTGCTGAGATACTGGGTATCCCTCAAAGAAATCCAAGACAGCAGTCTCCAAATCCTCAACTGAGTATTTTATATAGTTCTCTGGGTGCCTCCCACTCTCAATATGGCTTCTGAAGCGCCCTAAGAACGACCTGTAAGCCGGAATCAACTTCTCCGTTATAGAAATCCGAAGCTCCTCCCTAAGCTGAGTGTCAGGCACCAACCATGTGGCCTGGGTCCGATGAACCTCCTCAAACATGGCATTGAAAGCCTTGAACCTGTCCCTAAGAGCATTTTTCGACACCCCAGACGAGAAGCTACCACTAACATGTAACCCCTCATCTCTTAGGCAATACAATACCCTAACCCATGTTGCTCGCTGGTAACTAGTCGCTGCCTGCCTAAGTTTGCCGGTCATCTTCCTCAGATAATCGTCACCGATCATTTCCCTCAACTCCGGTGACCCTTTCACCTTTTGAACGATGTAATGTACATTGTTCATCATAAACAGGTGTGCTAGCGATTCATCTCTATAGTGCTTGGACTTGCCCTCCAAATTAAATTGCAGAATCACAATAATCCAAATCAAATGAAGCGCCAGAGCGCTCTTCCCTTCGAATTCCGCAAACTCCATATCTGGGATCGTAGGATCACCTGAGTACCTCGAACCGGTCGACGGCTTTGACACTATGAGCTCGGACAAGGTCAGCTTATAATCTGATATCAAGCTTATGTAGTTCATCACATACCTTGTCAAAGGATGAATCGTCCCACCCGGCACTGGGACCTGCGATGGCTCCCGCAGCACGGCGTTCTCAAACTCAGAAAGAATTCCCCTTGCGGCCTCCCCGAGCCGGGACAGAATCTCAGCCGCCTGAACCCGTATCGACTCAGCCGATTTACACTGAAAAACGACATCGATATCAGGAATCAAATCCATCAGAGCATCATGGAGGTCCAGAATCTTGAACAGCTTCTCAGGCGACCTTCTGCTTATGCTTATGGCCTCGGCGAAATTAAACAACTGTAAGGCAGGTCCCTTCACAGTCTCCATAAAGCAAGCATCCTCAATTTTAGTACCAATGCCATAGAAAATCTCTTCGCACAGCTTCTTCTCACTTGCGAACAAAACCCTAATGCAAGCCTTGGCCGCCCGAATCCACCGCCTGATTTTCGTCTCCAGAGCTTCCCACTCGAGCCTCTGTATATCCCCAATGCTCAGCTTCTCAAACCCTAACCTCCTGAAACTCGCGTCAACAGCCGACTTCCTCACGCTTCCGTACACTTGAACGCACTCCCTCATGTAACCGCAGGAGATCATCCTCTCCGCGATGCATCGGAGGTCGTAGATCGCCTCGGACGGCACGAGATCAATCTCGCGGATGCTGCTCGTGGACCGATAGCTGATGCTGCTGTTGCTCTTCCTGCTGGATTCGCCCCTCACTTCCTCGGAGCTCAGATCCAGCGCCTTGGGCGTCGAATCGTCGTCGACGTAGAGGTCGACCTCAGCGCCGTCGGCGGAGGAGATCGACGAGTGGACCGAGGAGCACGACTCGGTCGTGAGGGAGTCAGCCTCGAGTGGACTGGTGTGACTCAGGAGTATGTTGCGGAACTCGTCCTCCAGCCTCGCCATCGCGATCTGGACCGCGGAGCTGACCTTGTCCCCCTGCTCGCCGCCGCCGCCCCCTCCTCCTCCCCCGCCCTCGGACAGGCTGACGGACGACATGGAGCGGTGGAGCTCGTCGACAGCGCGGAGGTAGCGGTCGATCTCGTCGCGGTCGGACTGGAAGATCATCTTCTCCCGGCCGTCCTCGGAGGCCGTGGAGTCCCACCGGAGGATGATCTCCTCGGCGGCGTCGACGGGCATGGGGCCGCTTGGGGTCTTTTCCGGCGAGTCCATGATCGGAAGCCGGAATCAAGAAAACAGCAGGACGAAGAAAGAAGGGATTTTGACGAGAGCCCCGAATCGGTCGATCGATTTCTGCTGGTGGGTTTTGCACAATTATTGGGAAGAAGATGAAGAGAGAGAGAGAGAGTTTTTCGCAGACTGTTTTTGGCTTTTTGTAAGAGAAGAGAGAGAGCTGCTACTGGTGCTTGGAGAGTTTCTTTTCCCCCACTGATCGATTGCGAGTTTTCCTTTTAATTTCCAGGCAAAAGGAAGGAAGGAACCAACGAGATTTTCTTTTTCTGTTTTTTTATCCTCTTTTTTTTTCGCGGGGATTGCGATTGGGTCTGCGAAGGCAAAAGCGCCTAGATTTTATTTTTTTCTTTCTTTATTATAATTTTTTTTTTTTTTAATGTGGGGGTGGCGGGTTTTGTCTGAAATCTGAGTTGTGGGGTTTTTGATTTTTCAGTGGTCGATACTGCTGTGGAAAACGTAAGAGAGAGAGAGAGAGAGAGAGAGAGAGAGAGAGAGAATGGTTTCTTTTTTTTCTTTCTTTTCGGAGACCTTTTTTCTCTTTCCCGGGTGGCATCATTTGACAGTTGACCTTTGGCGTGCCGGAGAGCGGGATCTTCGCGGGGGAATATTCCGGCGAGATCGCCGGAGCACACGTTTCTCGATCCGCTTCGGCTTCCTGGATTACATTTGTATAATTAACGGTGGGCATGCGCGCCTTTATGAATTCCCCCTGGATATCCGTCCACGAACCTCGATCGGTTCTTTACGAGACACTAGAAAGTTTCTTTTCTATGTTTTTTTTTTTTTGGGTCGAAAGTATCTTTTCTATGTTTGAACTTTAGTTTTTAGTCTATAACACTTTTGCTAAAAGGCTGAATAACGAGCGATCGAATGTTGCTCTCGCCAGTTCCTAGGATTAACTTGTTCCAACTTGGTTCATCCAAAATTGCCCCGGTCACCATGGATCGCCTTCCCACTGTGTAGTGCTGCCGTGGAGGCGAGATCCAGATTCTCGCTCTGTGATGGACGCGATCACCACCACCACGGCGTTCGCCGTTGATCGGGCGGGACCAATGCGACAGTAGTGGTCCTGCGGCTATCAAGTCCCCTTATAGCACGTGAGCTTCTTCTCTCTTTTTTTTTTTGTTACTTTTTACTTTTCATGATCACGTTAGTGATGGATGTAGCTATGACAAAAAAAAAAGTAACTTTAGATTGTCACCTTAATTTTCTAACACCGACTTATCACTTAGATAGCCACATTTAACCGAATGACTAATGGTGATACATTTAAAAATGCACGGAAACGATTTGGGATAAAAAGCCAAAAAAAAAAAAAAGAAGAGGAAGTGGATGGACCATTTTGAATTTCAGACAAAAATAAAGGAGCTACCCACCTAAAATAAAATGTAAATTAGCGGCACCGTTGAAAATTAGATTAATGCATACGTGAGTCAAGTAGTCTCCTTCAACCCAATTGTAGCATCACAAATTGCTCGGCATACAAATTTCGAACCACAGCCACCTGAAAAGACGCACATCAGTCATTATCGTTGGGAATTTCGTGGAAACAATTTTACCTAACTGGTCCAATCCCATTTTTTTGACCAAAAAAAGAAAAAAGTGGGGTATGACATTTTCTAAAAGTGACGTTTTCTGGAGGAACTGTGTTCTGATGTTCTTATCAGGAATAGCATATATCATAAAATAACGATTATTTACATTGGAAAAGCACAAAAGGCCTTTCGTGTTAAAACTTTACTTCCAAAGTATGCGGGGCCTAGTTGCAAAATAGCAATCTCAGTACATTTCGATCACTGGTAATTCGACGAAGTAAATTTGTGGTCGACGCACGATAGCAACTAATCAAAGGCATGGCCACGGTCAATGGAGAGAGCAACGTGTCCTAAAGGTTCCCAAGTGTGCTGGTCCAATTCTCGATCTCATGAAATTGCACCGGTATTTTTTGTCCGATTCCAATGATGAAACCATCCGAACCGGACCATACTAGAGCTACTATTACTTTTAATATTTTTATTTTTTAAAAATCTTTAAAAAAAAATTAATCCTATTCACAATCGCCCTCGCTCTTTCCCTGTTCCCTCTCGCGCTCTCTCTTTTTGCTCTCATGCCAATCATACATTTCTTAAAAATCTGGGATGATGATGATGATGATGATGATGATGATGATGATGATGATGATGATGATGATGATGATGAAGAAGAAGATTAACATGCTGCCGCCCTCAGGCACCTCACCTGACGACCATTTTTCTTCCTTCACACTCACAGTTCACAGTTTGCTTCAACTCCACAAACCCAGATCACAACTCAGCTGCTGTTAGTTCGCTGCCTCAATCTAACTCCATGCCCTAATCGCTGGCTCACTCATAGATCTTGACGCCTTTAAGCCCTAATCGCTCGCTTACAGTCACCGATTTCATTTATCCACTTGAAAACTGATATGATTCTAGGAGATGATAGTCTGGTTCCTGGTTTCAAAGGGAACCGGTTCGATTTCCAATTCCTAGGTGGGAATCAAACCGCCCAAAAACCGATCACCCTAGCGGTCATTCTTTACCTTAAATCGTGCAAGAGACATGATGTCGATTATTTTGACGATCAAGGAAGTCTAACTTAGGTGTCCACTCCTCATAATTGGAACGATGTCACAACAATTGATCTTTCAAAAATCGGTCTTGATCCCATCACCATGTTGTAAGACTGCCCGATGTTGCTCCCAACGCAAAATCAAATCTCGGGCTGATCGAACCATCGGTCTACCCTTACATGCAACAATTCTCCAGGGTTCTCACTGCAACAAGAACCCTAATTTTGCAGGGAGCAGATTAACAAGATGAATTAGCTGTCTAGATTGGGCCTGGTACGACATTACCGTAAATTAATCAAGAACTCAAGGATCAAAGTCAACCAATCTGCAGATCACTAGATTAGGGCCAGCATTCACGTGCATGCATGCGTGCACGTACGCAAGAGATTTATGGCATTTGCAATGCTTTTGCTCCATATCGTTCGTGATTTTTTAAGAATCTTTTTTTTTAATAACAGGTGTTGGCTTTCCATGGGCTACCGCATTAAATAAGAACAATTAGAATAAATAAATCGATAAACGACAATCTAGAGAAGAGGGAGAGAATTTAATGAGGCGCACGAGTGGCGCAGGATGAGTAAGAAGCCTGAGGATTCGAGTCACTCTTCCATGTGACATCCCCGCTTGCATGTCCAGCCCATTTCATTTGAGAATTTTTTTCAATTTCTAGAAGAGAATAATGCAATCCCCTTTTTCCCTATAGTCCTGATTAAGATTAACGAGCATTGGGACGACACTAATCAAATTTATGTAATTAGAAAAATTTCGATACATTTCATTTAAGAATTAAGGGGAAAATAGATCGATTTTTTCTCGGTCATTTTCTTTGGAAATTTCCCAAGAGTTAGCACTTTTCTAGAAACATATATCCAACCATGCAAGTCGCGAATCCGAGGAAAACATGTGTCTTCGATCCGTGCCTGACTAATGGAAGCAAGCTGGTAGTGTCAAAAGTACATATTTACTGTCCGGATGCGATGTGCAAGCGTAGGACTTTGTGTAAGAATCAAAATTTTTTTTTTTTCTTGTTTACTAAATTTCGTAAAAAAAAAAATTGCATTTTATTAAATGGGATTCCAGAGCAGAAGGGGGTGTGCTGTTGAGCGCCAGGTTAGGAATAGCATATGAATTTGAGCCTCTTCTTTTTTTCTTTTTTCTTTCGAAAGAATTGTATATGTGTTCAATTAAAAATAATTAGAGATCCAGCTGTGTTTGGCTTGCATAGTAAGGTTGACTTGCGTGCTCTATTATAACCTGTCAATGAGTTGGAATGGAGCTTGTTGGTTACAACTTACACTTGGGGTCAGGCCACTCTAATTTTCTATTGTTCCTTTTTTATTTTTCTATGATGCACGTAACCTCATAATATTTGGATTTGTACATTTATCGACTGAATTTAGACACTGCAATTGCAAAGATATCTAATTTAAAAGAAATTAAAAAAATCAGTAAGATCCATTTAATCTATAACTACACCTAGGTACAAACTATTACATAAGCATGATTTCCTTTAAGGATAGCATGATATGCCGTCATCAATATTCATATCGAGTCCCTGAAATAGACGAACTTTACATGAGAATACTTCAAATACATGCAATAACAAATCACTCGATTCTGTCAAGTTTCATTTCCAAAATGCACGCATACATTTCACATGATACTATCTCCTAGTGCTTGAAATTGCGGGTATTATGCTATTCGAATGGTTCTTTGTGGTTTCTTTTTGCCTATTTCAAATGTTGCTGATGGAGTCGTTTGTACTGCTTCTTCCAGTGGATCATTGGATTCCTCCGCTGCTTGGAATACCGTGAGAAACTGAGGTTTGACAGTTAATTAGCACAGGCTTATATGATTGAACAGGTTGTCTACTTTAAACCGAATTAGCTCTTCATTTCATTCTGTTAATCCCCTTTGTTTGCTCCGTAAGGAAGCTAAACGAATCAATGGATCGTCTGTTCTTCGGAGTTCAGCTTTTCTTCTCAGGTTTTGGAGGAATGTGTTGTGCTGTAACTCTGCCGTGGTAATGGAAATTCCCCATGTATGGAATTCTGAGTTGGCTGGGCTTAAAAGTGCTGATCAATGGTGCCACTTTGAGAGCAATCATGTTCGAGTTGGCAAAAAATTGCTGTGTACATTGTGTTTGGAAAGCAAGAAAGGGGAACTTTTTTTTTTTTTTTTGGTCGAAAGCACTTCATTGATTAATACTAAGATGGTGGATTACAACTAGTATGAAATCCAAACATAAAATAAGATAAAGTTCGTGCGGGGATGAGATACCCAATTACTCAGAAGAGAACCTGTCACATGTTTTTCTAATAACTTAAATTTTTTAAACGATTGGTAGTGGTTTCATAGAATTTTACTTTATATCAAGCAGGAGACCATGAATTCAAATTTTTCCTGACCCCTATTTACCTCGCCTATTATATATACTTCCGTGCTTTATTCTTCGTTTAAATCTTCCCTAGTCTTTTGGTCGCGCTTAATTTGTTGCTCATGCCCGCGTGTACCAAAAAAATATGTGCGAACATTGTCTGGCAGGTATGAGCTGTACAACTAAATGGCCTTTGCCTAGCTTGCAAGGGCCCTCAAGCCTTGGTGGCATGGGTGAGCTCGTAGCTCGCCTAGCACATGATCAGATCTACCATTTTTTGGATGCTTGAAAAGCTAATAGAAGTGGAAAAATAGTTGAGCCAGCCAAGCCCGTACAATTTGAGCCCAATAGGGGTTGAATTTTACCCAAGCCCATTTAACTGATGGATGGGCCTCCTCCAGCCATTTGCGCTTCGAGAAAAAATCGATCTATTTCCCCCTTAATTCTTAAATGAAATGTATCGATCTCGACAGCAGACCGCAACTCAAAAAGAGAGTCTTTTACTCCAGTGATTAGGGGTCAAGAAGGCTCAAGTTTAAAAAGGAGGTAGAACTGATTCTTCTTGTGATACGCATAACGCCGATAAAGCCAATGTCAAGGCAATTGAAATTTTTCTAATTACATAAATTTGATTAGTGTCGTCCCGATGCTCGTTAATCTTAATCAGGACTATAGGGAAAAAAGGGGATTGCATTATTCTCTTCTAGAAATTGAAAAAAATTCTCAAATGAAATGGGCTGGACATGCAAGCGGGGATGTCACTTTAGAAATGAGAATTTGAAATATGGTGTGTCCTAATCATCGATTCCTGTCAAAAGCATGCAAATATAAGCTTTTTATCCTCTTTTCCTCTGCTAGTGTATACATTCCAAGGGGAGGCTTACTCTAAACCTTATGGATTCAGCGAGTCTCAATTTGTAAAAATTTATTGTGAATATACTCATTTCAATCTAGTTATGTCGAGAGTTTCTCGGTTAAGCATTTCACTTCATCGTATCCATTGCTAAAGCAATAATTAGGTGATGAAAGGAGAGGGGACCTACTTCAGCATCAGTAGGTGAGACTTGTACCAGCGTCCATTCCAACTTGGTAATCAACGAGCAAGTAATTTACATGGAAAGTTCCTTTTGTCTTCCCTCGGTCCACCTCCACCACACACTCTTTTCTCCCTAACAGTACACGCAGGTGAAGTGCGTGCCCATATCTCAATCATTGCTTCTTTCTTTATTCTTTTTCCTCCCACAATGCATGTGCAACACGTGCTTGAATTCAAATTCAGAGAAAGATTCAATGAATTTTATAAATTCAAAGATAAGGGAGGAAGAAGAAAACAAGGGAAGCCCATTTCCCAAAAACTGATCAGGTTCAAGGAAAATCCTTTGAACATGGCCTCTCCTATATTCTTCCTGTGCCGTTCCTCACCAGATCATTGACTAGCCAAGGGAAAAGGGAAGAGAGAAAGAAAACAGGAAAAGACGAGGGAGACTTAGAGAGACTTCATGAACTTGCTCCCCATTCTAAGCAGGCAAGCATTTGAGACAGAGAGAGAGAGAGAGGTTGGTTCTGTAGGTGACATGGAGAAATCAAGCTTTCAACAGATGTTCAACCAGTTGAGCCATCGTTTGAAGGAGAAGAGAGCCCTTAATGGAATAGCTGAGAAAATGGAGGATCAAGGTTAGAGTGTTTCATCTTTCCCCAGTACATATCTTCACAAAGATGGAGGACAAAACCCTCTTTATGCTTTTTTCTAATAGTACAAAGTCTCGTTTTTCAGATTCATACTTTTATCGATGGAAAAGAAAGCAGCACTTTTTTTTTTTCTCCTAAAAGCAGCAATCTCTTTTAGTTTTTCTTAGAGCACTTAGATAAATACAAAGCAGGGACTGAAAATTAGTATCCTCTCATCGATGCTAAAAGTAAAGATCCTGACTAATCGCAATATCTCTGTTCTCAAATAATATGCCATGAACTCAAATATCAAGTCGGTATTATTTTCAGAAGTGGAAGTAGTGTCGATGACAATCTTCCAGTTTGGCGAGCAAGTTAATTTATTCAAGGGGATTACGTATCCTAGAAATACAGTTTCCACGGCGAAAACATCGGAATATATGAACTTTTGAAGAAAAAATTACACTCGGCACCTTTTATACGAAAACGGTGGAGCTTCAAGTTCGATTCCTACTTGAAACAACTACGGACCGTGCACTAAATATAGCACCTGAAGTCTGGGCTCCGATGTTCCTCGGCTGACAAGAAATAAACCTTACTCAAATTTGTTTCACAGCTAATTATGTAGATGGAGAGAATGAATGAGCAAATTAGGTGATCTCGTTGGAATAATGAATTGTCTCATATATGAGACAAATTGTCGCTAACCCTTATAAAAATGCAGCAACAAAATCAGCGGATTCAGCTCAGCCACAACCGACAACGATGAACTTGTTGAAGAACTTGGAGTGTTTGGCCCCCGGATCACCCAATGTCAGTGATCAATCCTCCAAGGCAAACTCCATAGCAGATGCAAAACTAAACGACCTCAGGTGCAATTTTCATGTCAAAATTGTAGATGTATAACTTTTGAATTACCTATACATGGTTTATATCTCGAATGCTAATCGAGCTGTGATTGGATTGGACATACTTAAGTACCATATTTGGGTGTCAAACTATTTTCTTGATATATACCATGGTGGAATTTCCTAACATCCATAGTTGATATATGTCTCCCGCTTGTGTCAGGAAAAATGTTAATAACAAAACGGTGAAGACTGATCAAATAACGATATTTTATGCCGGAAGCGTGCACGTCTTCGATGGTCTTCCAGTTGACAAGATGAAGGAAGTGATGAGTTATGCTGCAAAATTCAGCCCCAGTCACATTTCCGGTCATTTTGTTAGCAACGGTGGGGGAAGTAGCGAGACTGGTCATGAAAAACTCATGGCCAGTACACAAAATAGTAGTATCGGAGCGGGACGTTCCACATATCAAGAACTTCTTCAAGCCAAAACTGAAGCTGCTGCTTCTGGTAATTAAAAATAAACAGATGATTAAGCATCAGTTAGCTCTGTCAAATAGTCAAATTGCTCTCTGATGTTATTTTTTTTTACCCTTTTGACTTTAGATCTGCCTATCGCGCGGAGGGCTTCGCTTAACAGATTCTTATCAAAGAGAAAGGACAGGTGATCTTTCTTCTTCATTGGTTTCAAAGGATTTGGACTGTTCCAGAAAGAAAAAGTTTTATCTGAAAATTGTTGCTAACAGAGAAGCTTGTTCATGGGTCCAAGTCCCTGAGAAGGGTCATCACGTTGCGATCCAATTGGATTAGGAGCGATTTACCTGACCCAGACAAACCACACCGTTAAAATGAAATTGACAGCTAGAAGGACTAGTGTTACCATGGGATGAATCAGCATTGTCAGTGCCACATGAGAAGATTTTGCATGAACTCATTTTAGTAGACCGAACTGTTAAGATTCGAGGAAAAATCTTATGAAATTTTTTTACAGTATAATGGTAATGTCAGTGATAGAATGAATCTAATCACCATGTCATTTGCTAGTTAGTCTGAGCTAAAGGAGAGACTCCGAGCACAAATTTCAGATGGCGCAAACTTTTTCAAATTAGCAAGTACAGCGCGATTCATGCTTTCTTTGCTCACACTTGTTTTTCAGGGCTCTGGTGAGAGCTCCTTACGTTAGGAACTCTCCTACTGCAGCATCTACACACGAGGAGGGCAGTTCAATTCATTGATCTCGAAGCTGATTCTTCAGAGAGCCTTGAACTTAGCCTTTGGAGATTATGGTTATCGGCTTGAATTCATCTGGAAAAAAGTGCTTGCTTTGGGCTATGTCGAAGTACAAATTATTGAATTTGAAGTATGAATTTGGTCCCTCTGCTTATATCAATTTTTACGTTGGTTCCCGACTTGTCTGTCACATCGTAACCTGATATTTAGGAAAGGATCAGACTTATTGTTGGGCCAATTCCATTGACATGGGCAATCGGAGAGTTTACCGATAGTCTATAGAAAATCTATACGCACCATTAATTCCTTGCGAGAAGCAACTTTCGCTTGCGAAAAATGGTTGCTTTTGCTGGAAAAGAAAATGTGTCGGCGAGATGAAAGTGACATTGTTCTAAAGTTAGAGGGTGACATTTGCGAAAGAAAGTTGAGGACCACCCTTCGAGGAAAGACACCAATCGAGAGACCAAATCTATATTTAAACCAGGATGGGGCCCCATTTCCTATTTCTTATATGCGCATCTTAATTTGGTAATGGCTTATGAAGTTTAAATGCAGTCACAAGAAACTCTCATTTTGAGCATACCTTGAAGCATGTCCAGGAATAATTACCACAAGAAGTTCGGCAATTCGAGTTAGAACAATATGTCATGATCGACTATGGGTCGCTAATCAAACTCCAGCTGCAGGTTATTTCTAAATACCTAAGCCTCTGCCTGGGAACTATGTTAGGGTCATGGGATACTACAAATATCTTGGAAATGGGCTGTAGTGATATTGAATACCAACCTTTAAGTGCCCAAGCATCAGGATTTTCGGTTTTGGATTGGCAGATCATGTGAACGTTTCCAACCTCAACCTTCAATCTCTCAAAACAAAAAAACAAAAAAAAAATGTGGATAAAGGAAGAGCAAGCTTGAATTTGAATTATTCAGCTCTCAAAAGGTCTTACAAAGTAAAGGTGCAATCAGCCAACATTTCTTATGTTACAAAACATAGGATCAATGGAAAAAATGAAATCACTACGTGTGTACAGATGCAAAACTTGATTGATCCGCAAGACAAATCGGTGCCTCTAAGCTGCGAGCTATTGATAACCTCTACAGAACTATGATTTTACTACTTTTACCAATCAAGCAAGCTGCTATTATTAGTCTGATTCCAACCTTGCAATATAATTGTCATAAAATTTCGCTGCTCGCTCAAGGTCGCCCAGCTCAGTGTAACAATCAGCAATTGCTCCGTAAGCCTCTGTATTTCCTGAATCCTCCCCTACTCTCTCAGAAATCTGCAGAACCAGAGCATGGTATTGAATGGCTTCTCGAAACTTGCCCTGCCTCTGAAGTGAGGCTCCTGAAATCAAATTCAGAGATGAAGACAATGAATCCTGGTACTCCTTTTCACTTTCATTACCTAACTCAAATGTTACTCAAATGAAGGAAAGGCTTGCAGCTGCCAACAGCTGCCCACTCACAATATATTAGTAAAATGAAACCTGATGGAATGATAAGAGGAAAAATAATAAGATTATTAATATATAATTCAATATGTAGAAGACACACCCAAGCCTCTAGCAGCCTTTTTCTCCTCAATAGGATCCTCCAGAATCTGTGCTAGCTCCAAACTTGCCTTGAATTCCTTAAATGCTTTCTCTGGATCTTGAATCCTCAAAAAGTTCTTCCCAGTTTTAAGTCGAGAAATTAACTCTTCCTTCCTTGGATCAACGATAACTTCACTTTCTGCAATTCGAGTACCCACAGGGGCATAACTCAAGCTTGGGGCATAAGATTCAATCTTAGCTTGTCTTCTTAAAGCTGTATTGATCTGGCGCAGCTGCTCATTAAGCCGTGCAAGTTCACCTCTCCTTTGTCGTGCAAGTAACCCTATCATTGAGTAACCAAGTTATCAGGATGAAGCTATAACAGACTTATGCTTCTAATTTTCTGCTGAAACTGATATCCTCTATATACACGATAGAACAAAATCTCAACTCACAAATTCAATGCAGATAGTGAAACAGATGCATAACATGTTCTATAAATTTACCTCCAACAGTGGCTCCAACAAGGGCTACAAAAAGGAGCAAAGGCATATTGAGTAAGGAATTCTCAGCCTCACAGGTTTCAGCCAAAGCTTGAAAAGGTGCTGTCAACATGAGGCCATTAGTGATGAGTAGAGCCGCAGCAGGGAACTTGAAATGTAATCTTTTCTGGAACCAGAATTAACTATAATCAGACGTCACAAGTTAATGTCACCAACGTCATCAAGAACAAGGAATTCGAAAAGATGAATTTTTTTTTTTGTTCTCATGTTCTTTTCAAATTTCAAAACTCAGTATAAAAATAAGTGAATCTATGCCTCATCTGCAATAGTTTCAACAGATTGTCCACACTTTCTAACCAGGAAGAGGAAGAGAACCATATAGTAAATGTGAGCTGTGGTGTATCTTGTTCTGACTGGAAAAGAAGTAAAATCATAAATTCAAATACCCTCGTTTGCATTTTGCGAGAAAAAGAAAAGCAATCACGGGCCTGACGCGAGAGAACACAAAATTAACACATGAAGACTCACCAGCATACCTGATGAACTGGTAAATGTTTCATGATGGTGGTGTAAATTGGTAAGATCAGTTTCCTGCTTCGTACTGGATAACGAATCTCAAATGGTTTATTGGAAGCATGTCCAAACTTCTCAAATTTAGCAGGAAGAGATGCTGGTTGCCCTGCTTCAGAGAACTAGATATTATGAGAAACAAACACCACGGTGATTTGTGCAGTCTTGCAATCTAGCCTTTTTAAATAGAAACATAGAGTTCTGATGGCTGATGCCAAATTCAATGAGCAACTAACGTTTATGGAATTGACTCTATGAAACCTTCCTATTCAGTATGGAAGGTGAAGAACAAAAGATCCATCTAGCTCACCTCAATACACAAGACAATCAAATTGACAATCACTTACTCAGGGACATACTCATGCAAATGTTGTTCCCCACTAGAGCTAACAATCCTTTTATGCCTGAAGAACATCCATCCTCGTGTGGAAATACACAACGAGCATTCAACTGTGTAAACTAAGTTCTCAAAGTCATAGGAATGATCAAAACTAACCCACCATAACACAAGATTCTTCGACACAAGTGTTTTCTAAGTCCTATTAATGCATAGAGTGCTTCCTCGACACTCTTGATATGTACAAGCCCCAGGCTTGTGCTTTCAGGACAGATTTATTTTTCCACTCAAACAACTCCAAATCGCACACAAAACATGAAAAATAAGACATAGACTTACTTATGGCTAAAAGCTCAAATCTTTAAGCAACACCAACTGAATTTCGAGCGAAATGGAACCCAACGCAACGCCAAACGCATTCATTTCCATCACACAGCTATTACATCAGCACAAGCGCAAAATTTTAAGAAATGCTCCGGAACAACTCCAAGAATCATAGCTCAAGCCCTAAATTTTCGTCAAGGTCCACCGTTACTCGGCCGATATTCAAGAGCAGGAGCTGCAGATCAGCTCCGAACTCTCATCAGTTACAGCTGAAGAGAAACTGACCGTAGAGGCGGTTCCTAACGGAGGACTGATCGGAATGTGGAGCCTGCGGCGAGATTGGCCGGGCGAAGAAGCAAGAGCAGCGGATGACGATCGCCATCTCCTTCTCCTTCTCCTTTCCTTCTGCTTCTTCTGCTTCGTCTGCTTCAAGAGATAAACCGTTTGATGGTTTCAGACTTTCGGTGGGCTTTTTGTGTGCGGGCCTATAAGCTTTTCGACCTCCGTTGTTCAGAAAATTACGAGGATGTGCCACTGGATGGCGAGGAGTTATCTGATGGACGAGGGCCTACCTCCTCATCCCTGGGCGGTCCAATCAGCGGAGAGGGAAATCGCGAGTCACCTTTTCTTTTTACTTTTTTTTTATTATATGCGGCTCAATTAGTCTAATTAAAAAAGGAAAGGAAAAGTTGCCAATGTTACTCGGCAATTCATCCGGTGACTTCACGGTTTGTGATCATCCATATGATCAACATACACTTCATCGAGAGAGGAATGGCGAAAATTCCAAAACACTATTTTTCGGGCTAAATTAACAAGAAGATAAATTATAAGAATCATTAAATTGAAAGAACCATCGATTTGATGACCTAAAAAAAAGGACCAAAAGAGGTACATTGAGAAAAACCATTTATAGGACTCATTAGCACGGCAATATCAATTTGATGTCACATGCCAATCTTTTTTTTTTTGGTCGAAATAGCAAGATCATTTCATAAACTTAGGTAATATCAGGACAAAAAACCTCAGAAACATCAGCACATAATAAGTCAAGTAAGGCAATTGGAGGGTTCGAAACCCAGTCGTTTGGAAGGAGATTTAATCTTCGAGTTCTTGCTGCCCAGTCCGCGGCCCGTTGGCCTCCCTTCGCAATGAGTTAAAATCGGGCCCTAAACTGTTTTAACTTCTCTCGGATCCGGCCCACCACGCCGCCGACTTCCCAGTTTGGTTCAAAGACTTTGTTAACTGCTTGCACGAGCAACAGGCAGTCAGACTTCACTTGCAGCGATCTGTTCGCTTCGGGGGACAGGAAATTTAGGGTTTCTAAAAGGGCTAGAGCTTCGGCATGTTCAGCTGATGAAGCGTCAACTGGTTTGGAAACTCCGTCTACCAGCCGGCCTTGAAAGTCTCGACAGATGCAAGCAAAGGCTCCTCGGTGCGCGACCTCTGTTGCAGCTTCCGTATGAACGGTATGGTCTCTGATCTCCGCCCGATTTGAAGCAAATCTGTCATAAAAAGTTTCTCTTTTGCTGAAATCCTCCCTTTCTGTTGCATATCCTTCACTCCTGAGGGGTGAGGTTTCCATGAAGCGTCTGTTAGCAGCACCCCTTCTATCTGCGCCCCTATTCGGAGCCTCTCTGTTACTGCCTTCGATGCCTCTCTGTTTACCCCAAGGTGTATTTGTGCTCGGAGATCTGGAGGCGCTCGGAGATCTGAAGGCTGTTGCTCTATTCTCCTCCGGCTCTTGCGCTAAACCGACTGTCCCGACCTCGCAACCGGCAGCCTCTCCCCCGTTTTCCCCGTACCCAGCAGTCTGTCCTCTGTCCTCGTCCAGATCAGGTAACTCTCGATAAACAGCATCGTGTCCATTTGACGCCTGATATGTTATTGGGTCAATTTCCGGAACGAAGGATGCGTCGATATTTATACTTAGTGTGCCCTGTTTTGGTGGTTGCCATCGTTGTGTGTGGTAATCTGCATTCTTCGGATTGGTGTCTTTTTTATTGCAGACTGAGTAGTTCTCATGGAGGGCTATGGCTTTTGACAGGGTTAATTTCGGATACAGGGGAATTTTCTCAAAAATGAATCGGTTCCGGTCTTTCCAGATGCACCAAATAGTAGTGATAATCAGGTCAAACTTTTGGGTATTTGCTGGATTGACTCTTTGGGAATATATCCACTGATCGAGTCTGGTTAACCCGAGTCTGGAAATGTTGATGTGCAGGGGGCTCTCTCGCCATACCTTAACTGTCCAAGGGCAGAGCAGTAAGGCATGTTCAGTCGTTTCAAACTTACATTTGGCAAATGGGGCATAGCGGATCGTGTGCAATTCTTCTCCTATGCAAGTTTTCAACAGTAGATAATGCGTTATGGCAAGCAGACCAGATGAACTGTTTTGCCCTGGGTATACTTTTAGCATTCCAAATAAACTCCCAGAGTTTTGGGTTAACTTGGTATGAGGAAGATGCTGATGTGATTGCCTGATTTGCTGCTTGATTTATGATGTTTAGATATCCACTTTTTACAGAGTAGCTCCCTGTTTTATTATTTGTCCACACCAATTTATCTACTGCGTCAGGTAGCCCTATAGGGGTTTGAAGGATTTCCTGAACAATTTGCCCATCAAACAGCCGTCTTAGCAATTCCACATTCCATTTTCCCTCCCTTTGGTCAATGTATGCACCCACTTTCTCCGGCTCGTTTCTTGTGGCTGGTCCGCCAATTGGGCCGCTTTTTAACCATTTGTCTTCTCTCATCGAAATGAGTTGGCCATTGCCAATAGACCATATAAGTTGAGGGGATATCAGATCTTTCCCCATAACAATGCTTCTCCATCCCCATGAAGGTCTAGACCCTGTACCAGCCCTCCAGAAATCGCCGTTTGGATGATACAATCCCTTCATTATTCTGCTTAGTAGAGAGGTAGGTTGCTGATGTATTCTCCATGCTTGCTTGCTTATCATAGCTTTGTTGAAATCTAGGAGATCCTTAAAGCCAAGTCCTCCTTCCTTCTTTCTAAGTTTTAAGAGCTCCCATTTTTTCCAATGAATACCAGCTGCTTTTTGCCCATTCCGCCACCAGAAATTGGCAATCTGTCTTTCAATAGCTTTGCATATTGACACAGGGATTTTGAAAATAGACATGGCATATTGTGGAATAGATTGAACCATTGATTTAATCAAGATTTCTTTTCCTGGTTTGGACAGCAGATTATCCTTCCAACTTTCTAACTTTTTGTTTACTCTGGCTAGAATCCATGAAAAGATATCTTTTCTTGATCCTCCCCAATCTGAGGGAATACCTAAGTACTTCCCAGTTTTATCTATTTCTGGGACTCTAAGCTCCTCAGCCATATTTCTTCTCAGACCCATTGGACAGCCCTTACTGAAATAAATTCCTGATTTGTTAAGATTAATAGCTTGTCCTGATGCAAAGCAGTATTGATGAAGAATAGATGCCACATTCTGACTTTCTAGAATAGTGCCATGTAGAAAAAAGATTGAATCATCCGCAAAGAGTAAGTGTGAGAGAATAGGACAGCTTCCGTTTAGTTGAATACCATGGAGAGTACCATCCATAACGCTTGTTTAATCGTATAAGATAGTACATTGGCAACTATGATGAAGAGATAGGGGGATAGTGGGTCACCTTGACGGATTCCTCTAGAAGGTTTGAAATAAGGTAGAGGATTTCCGTTGAAGTTAATGCTGAATGAGACCGTTGACACACATTGCATCACCCAATGCATCCATTGATTGCAAAATCCCATTTTAGTCAAGCATGCTTGTAGGAAGTCCCATTCAATTCTATCATATGCTTTCTGCATATCAAGCTTTAGGACAGCTTGAAACTTGCTCTTTCTTTCCCTTATACGCAACCTGTGTAATACCTCTTGAACAACCAATATGTTATCTTGAATTTGCCGCTCCCCAACAAAGGCACTTTGTTCTTCCGAGATGAGGTTTGGTAGCAATGGTTTTAGTCTATTGGTCATTACTTTGGATATGATTTTATAAACAAAATTGCATAGGCTGATGGGGCGGAATTGTTCAAGCTTTTCTGGGTTTGGGATTTTGGGAATGAGGGTGATTTGCGTTCTGTTTATGTCAGGGTTCAAGTAGCCAGTTTCAAAAAAGTGTTGTACCTCGTTAAATATGGTCTGGCTTATATTAGACCAATGATTGCGGTAAAAGGTCCCATTGAGCCCATCTGGTCCTGGAGCTTTATTACCTCCTAGTTGATGCATGGCTTCAGTTACCTCTTCCATAGTTACTGATTTTACCAATTGCTGATTCATCATATCATCCACTGAGGTTGGTATTTGTTGAATGACAGGTTGGAAGTTTCGGGCCCCCACTGACACATAAAGGTTTCGGAAGAAGTTTGATGTCATGTCCTGTAGAGGCTGCTCCTCTTTAACCCATTCATCCGCCTCATTCTTCAGCAAGGTAATTCTGTTTCTAATTCTTCTCTCGGATTGTAGAAGCATGGAAGAATTTGGTATTTCTGTCTCCCCATTTTAACCACTGAATTCTTGAACGCATTCCCCAATACATTTCCTCCTGTTGCCACAGTTTTTCTATTTCCTGCTTAATCTTTGTAGCTGTCTCCCTCTCTTGATATATTTCCACTCTATTAGTCAGCTGTTGCAACTCATTAGTCAGCTCATTAATTCTCTTCTTCGCATTATGAAATCTGTTCTTACTCCACTGGTCTAGCTGTTGAGCCACCCTCTTTAACTTTTCTGCTATATTGTACTGATGTGAACCAAAATCAGCCCAAACATGCTTTACTAGCTTCATACACTCCTCATCATTAGACCAGAATGCTTCATACCGAAATCTCCTTTCCTGTCTTGCTCTCCGAGGGTATAAAGATACTATAATAGGGCTGTGGTCTGACCCTATTGCTGGTAGTGCTATGCATTGCGCATTAGGAAAAGTTAGTCTCCAATCTAGATTGCATAGACCCCTATCTAGCTTCTCTTTCACAAATTGATCCCCTTCTTTATTATTTTTCCAGGTGAAGGCACATCCCTTGGATTCCAAATCCATTAGTGCACACTTGCTAAGGAAATCCCTGAAGGCTGTTAAACGGTAAGTTTCAGCACGTTTTTTGCCTACTTTTTCCCATTGATTCAATATTTCATTGAAATCTCCCAAGCAAAGCCAAGGTAGGTGGTAGTTTCTGCTCTCTCGATGTATGTCCTCCCATAGTTGCACTCTCTTGTGAAAAGTATTAGGAGCATGAACAAAAGTGATATACATCTGCTGTCTGGAAGCTTTTAGTTGACACTGCACATTTATATAATTCCCTGAGAAAGAGCCAATTACTATCTCTACTTCGTCATCCCAGAAAATGGCCAGTCCCCCTGCTGATCCTTCTGGATTCACCAAAAAACTATTCTGAAATTTTAAACTCCTCCTTATCCGATGCACTTTCTGTTCCTGATTTTTTGTCTCCATTAAAAATATAATACCGGGCCGTTCCTGAGTCACAAGGACTCTTAATGCTTGAATTGTCAGGGGTGTGCCCAACCCCTGACAATTCCAACTCAGTAGTTTCATGGTTTGTTTGGTGGCTTATTAGGGCTAGCCACCAGAGCCCATTGACATGACTTTTCCACCACCGTGATTGGGGTGTCCACCAGCTGAATATTGTCAATTTCTGTTATTTTTGAGCTTTGTGCACCATATGGACAGAAACGCTTGCCTTTTTTTGCTGTGGGATGTTTGATGCCTTTTGATTTCTGCTTCATCAGCCCTTTCCCTTTGTCTGTGATCTCTATCATTTCTGCTTCCACTTCCTTTTGTTGCTCCTCATATATCACCATAACTGATTCTTCATCAATGCAGCAACTCCCTCTCTTTTGTGGGCTTTTTTCTCCCATAAGTTGTAACTGTGATTGTTGTGGGGTCAGACTGCTCTCCTTTTGAGTAGGGTTGTCAGCTAGCATCTGTTCCCAGGTGTTATGCACATTCTGAGGTTGCTGTTGATTTCCACTTTCAGGAGCTGTATGCGTGGGGGTTTCGGCACAATCTCGCTCTTCGGGGGAATCTCCTGCTTGCCATAGAAAATTTTGCCATATGGGCTGAGTTCATGCACTTCCGCACGAAGCCAATTCCCAAATCTGCCCGGTAAGTCTTCAGCCAAACCAGACTTCTCATAAGGTATATCCTTACAAAAAGTAGCATAGTGTCCAATTTTCCCGCATGAGTAGCAATAATGTGGGAGTCGCTCATATTTAAACTCAATCCATAACTTCTTTTTCTCCAGATTAACAATAATCCCTGTTTTGAGAGGGTTTTCTAGATTCAATTTCACCTTGGCCTTACCAATCTTGTAGTGACTGTTGCCTTTTGCTTCTAATTTCACTTCAAGAACCTCTCCTAGTTTAGCAGCCATATCTCGGATAACTTCTTGAGTAACCCTCCCAAATGGAAGGCCATAGAAATTAACCCAGAAAGCACAATGACTAAATTCATAGCACATCTCAGGAGTATCAGGTTCACATTGCTGAAGAATTAACATATTGCTTGAGAAACACCATGGTCCGGAATTTAATACCCTCTGTTTTTCTGCCTCAGATTGGAAAGCAAAAGAGAAATACCCCGGTTCGAGCTGAGTGCAAGTAACATTTTCAACCCTCCAGACTCTTTTCATAGTATTCACAAAGGCTGTAAAATTCACATTTGGCCTAGAATATAACTTTCCGAATACTGTTTTACTGCATTCTAACAGTTTTTCTTCAGATACAACACTTCTAATATCAACCACATCAACCTCAGCCCATAACTCTCCGAGACTCCTACACAGGGCTGCCATGCGCATTTCCTCCTCAAACTTACTGGCCATTTTTCGTTTTTTGACAGGATCAGCAACTGAAGTCCAGATCACTAGCTGGTGAAGACAGTTTGGAATCAGCCTATAGGAGATCTGATTGAAGGGAGCTCCAGGACAGGATACGGGATTGGCAAAAAGAGGGTGAGGATGAAGAAGAAGAGGCGAATCGCTTGGGGAATCTGTGTATTAGGGTTTTGGGTCGGGAATTTTGGGACTGGCCATATGGGTATTGGGTGGATGTGTTTAGGGTTTTGTATAATTTTGCGAGATGGTTCAAATCTGGAAAGTGTGAGAAGCTACACAAATGGTAGAGATGTAATCAACATTTTTCAGTAGAAAGATAAATCTTACCTTGAAGATGGGAAAACTACCCAGGAGGTAGAGAGGATCTCCTCATATCGGGAGAGTTCGACAACGATACTCCTGAGATCTCCTCCCCTGTAGTGAGACATCGACAGAGGAAAACACTGTCACATGCCAATCTAAGATCTGGTAAATTTCACGTGAGATTGAGTTCTATAATTTATCTCTCTCTAAAATTCAAGATTATTTGGGCATAAATATATGGAGCTTGGTTATATTAAAGCCACCAAACGCAAACTCTTGAGTTGGTTGCACTTTCAACTAGTCATGGGAAATGGTCCTAGGATCCTTAATTCTGTCCATTAGATGAAAGGACTAGTCTCATACAATAGCTATAGGTTTTAGGAGCTTGTGCTATAGACAATGTTACTTTTGAAACTTTCAATTGACCAATTGAAAGTCATAACTTTTTTAAAAAGGATAAGTTCATTACAAGTCATAAAACTTATTATAAAAGTGTAATTGAATTCTAAAATTTACAATAGTGCAATCGATGTCAAATAGGTGCATTCAAGTCATAAAGTTATCATCGTCAATTTATTAAACGGAAAATACTAACGTGGCATTTTTCTCACTCCTAGTTGGCTTTTTTTTATTGTTTCTTTTTTAAATCTTATTTAAATCAGATTAAAAAACTACAAAAAAGAAGAAGAAGCTAACATTGTATTTAAAAATACAAAACCTTGAAAGAAAAAAGAAAAAGAAAGAAGAGAAGAGAAGGGCAGGGCAGGCCATGCCAGTAGGCGCCACTGTTACTACCCATTGCCAGAGGGACTAGCAACAACATTTTATTTGACAAAACAAAATTGAAAAAAAAAAGAAGAAGAAGAAGAAGAAGAAAGGAGATAAGAGAAGGACAAGGCAGGCCACGTCGATAAGCATTGTTGTCGCTGCCGCCCATTGCCGGAAGGGTCGATGGATGTCGCTAGCCCTCGCTAGCTTTAGGCAAGGCCTCGCCAGCCCCAAGCGAGGATAGGCAACGCTTGCCGCCCCGAACAAGGCCTCGCCAACCCCAAGTGAAGGTAGGCAACCCTCTCGAGCGAGCGTTAGTGTCACCCAAATCTAAGTGCTTGAGCATGAGCCCAAGCTTAGTTAGGGTTGTTGGCCCTCACCTGGAGCCGGTGAGGGCCGACCACCCTTGACCAGGGCCTACGGAGGTCGCTAGCCCCTCCGGCGATGAGTGGCATTGGTGACAACGTCTACTAGCATGGCGTGCCCTACCCACCCTACCCTTCTCTTCTCTCTCTCTCTCTTTTTTTCCCAGTTTTTAATAAAATTTTAACTTTTTTTAAATTTTTTAATCTAATTTAAATAAGATATTAAAAAGAAGACAATAAAAAATGCCAACTAGAAGAGAGAAATTAATTTAAAAATGCCATGTAAGTATTTTACGTTAAATAAATTGATAGTGTTAACTTTATGATTTGATTGCACCTATTTCACAAATTTTAGGATTTGATTGCATTTTTCGCAAGTTTTAGGACTCAATTGTACTTTCATAATAAGTTTTAAGATTTCTAATGAATTTATCTCTTTTTAAAATGTTCATTCAGGTGGAGAAAATCTAACATGGCCAAGCACTTGTGGAAAACATTTTTAAAAAGTTATGATACTCAACTAATCGATTGAGATGTTATATGGCACTCAAATGATTGGAAAAAAAATTATAATTCTCAAACATTTTTAAAATTTTAGGATTTGATTGCTACTTGTTATGTTTTCTTTTTCCAAAAAAGAAAAAAAATCAGATAAATGGAAATATGTTTAGACTTAATGAAAACAAAATGAGGCACTAAGACATATTTAATCGTTTGTTGACATTGTGGTGATCCTTTTTAATATTTTCAATACCTTTTATTTAGCTAGTATTACTATTCTAAAACATAATTTAACAGCAACAAGTTCATAGTATAGTCCGCATCACACACTAAAGCACATCTTATTCAAATGATACTAGAATTTTAATTAATATCTCTTGCTTATTTTAAGTTGATATCAATTTTTTTCTCTAGAGATGTCAAAATATGGGGTCACTAGTGATTTGCTATTGTGACATGAATACCTATAAAACGTATTAAATATTGTATGTACTTATATGGTGATTTAATAAATATGACAATTTATATATCGCATTAACTTTTTACTGGAGAATAAATCCGTATGGTGAGGCATGGATACACATCAAATAAATTTTGCTTGGAACTCTAGCGGAGAATTCTACCAATGTGGATATTTATTTTGTCATAATTTTTTGCATATTAGTTCTTTTGTGAAAATTTAGGTCAACAACGATATTTAAATTAATATATATATATTCGTTTCGTGGAAAATAAGTAATTTAGAAAACATTTTTCCAAAAATAATCGTCTGTATTATTTATTTACAAATATAAATGAATGGAAATTTTTTTATTGTGCACTAAAATAATTAGGCATAAATTGTTATCGATAATAAAAAGCAATATAAATAATTATTTTTTGGAAAGTATTTTTTTTTAAATAACTTATTTTTTGCAAAATGAATGTACCCTAAATATTATTTCAAATTCGTGTAATGCCTGAGCATCTTGTTTGTCTGTAATATTTATGAACAAATAAAGGTAGACCGATGACGTTTGATTGGTGACGCCACGATACTCACTGGATAGCAATCATAGCATAGGCTTTCTTCGTCAAAATAGCCGGGCAGAGTCTTCCGATCCACCTTTCTTGTACTCCTGATCACCGGAGCTCCTTTTCCTCTGTGAAAGAAACAAGAGAGGAAAAAGAGCGCCGTCTCCAAGCTTTGACACCCATTTCCATTTCTTGATTTTTCTACTCATCCGCTTGAGAGAGAGGGAGAGAGAGAGGGAGAGGGAGAGGGAGAGCGAGAGGGAATCTGTCATGGCTACTGAAGTAGCTGCTTTCTTGCTCAAAGAGAAGCTGCAGAATCTCACAGCTGACCAAACCATAATCTACCCAAAACTGGAGCAAAATCAGCACTGCCATCAACAATCTGCAACAGCTCTTGACCTCCTTAAAAGACACAGCAGAGGACCAACTAAGCGAGAAGACCAAACTCTTGTCCACCATCTACAGTGCAGAGGACACCATTGACACCTACCTCCTGAGAAGAGCCCAGCAGAGGCTCAATCAGTGGAGCCAGAAGGAAGTGAGCAAAGGGTTGAAGAAGTTCGACGGTGAGCTCATGCGCTTGCCCTTTTTCTCTTCACCCAAGAAAGATCAGCCTCAACCTCAACCACCTCAAAGCGAAGTCGTGGGAAAGGTTGGCAGTGCCGCCTCTCCTGAAGGAGGAAGCACCCGCCGTTGGGAAAGGATCTCTCATCTTCTTGACATGGAATCAGAGGCTGTGGTTCAGAAGCAGCACATGGAAGAGCTTGTGAAGGACTTGATTCCTCTGCCTCAGGAAGAACAAGAATTGAGGGTTCTTCCTGTGGTTGGCCCGGGAGGCTCAGGCAAGACGACGATGGTGAGATTGATTTGTGACAGGGTCGACGTCAAGCAGCACTTCGACTGCCGCGCCTGGGTCTGCGTGCCCAGGGACTTCAAGTTCAGAGATGTGGTGGTTGACGTGATAAAGCAGGTCTCCATAACCCAGTCAAGTGGGATAGACCATATGGGGGATGACATCTTGGCTGAGATGCTTCTCAAGGCTCTGATGGAGAAGAGGTATTTGATTGTGTTGGATGATGTTTGGAAACTTGAGGATTGGCACAAGCTGACGATCTCCTTACCCAGATTTGCAAAACGGAAGCAGAGTGATTGTCACCACTCTTTACGATAAAGTAGCTGAATTGGCTGATCCATGGGGCAATCCGTTACAGCTGCACCGGATATGCGATTTGGAAAGATGGGAATTGTTGAAGAAGCAAGTTGGTAAACATGAGGCGGAATTGGGCGAATTTAAGGGCGAGATCATGGCAAAGTGCCATTATCCTCTGGACATAGTTATAATGGGTGGGATTTTAACAACCACAGAGTCTAGTGAATGGCCTAGAATAATTGCCAAGCTTCCTTCTCCTGGTGAAGGCCGGTCGACATCGTTGTACATCGTGTCTTTGAGCTTCCATGAGTTGCCGCCACGGTTGAAGGTATGCTTTTTGTATCTAGGTCTCTTTCCCAGAGCATTAGAGGTCCCAGTTCGGAGATTGTTGTGGTTGTGGCTTTCAGAAGGTTTCTTCAGTCCATCGCCTGCCGAGCAAAAAATGGAGCTTGAACCTGAAGATCTAGGTGACATGTGCTTCGAATTGCTGGTCCGGCGGAAATTGATTGAAGTAACAAAATGGAAGTTGGATGGAACCCCCAAAACGTGTTGCATGTTGGGCGTCATCCATGATTTTCTTCTCTCCACAATCAGTGGGTTCAGGTCTTTATTACATTCATGATAATGAAAGCGAACCTCCTAAAGGTTACAATATTCGACGGCTTGTGGAGTATTTGGAAATTGAGAAGATTTCCAACAATTGCGTCGATGAAAATCTACGGTCTTTTGTGGTTTTCAACAACAAACGCAGAGGTAAGGCCAACAGAGAAATTGGTACATTTTTGAAGGCCTTGGTCCATAAAAAGGGGTTTGCATTGCTAAAGGTCCTTGATCTAGAGGGGGTCTACAAACCTATGCTTTCCGAGGTAGTGGGCAATTTGCTTCTTTTAAGGTTCCTAGGCTTGAGATCGACAGTACTAGATTCAATCCCATTGGCTGTCGGAGAGCTACCGTGCCTAGAAACTCTGGATCTGAAGCACACTAGTGTGACCACCCTACCCGGCTCAATTTGGAAGGCGAAGAACCTCAGGCATCTGTACCTGAACGAGGTTCACATCGACGCATTCTTCCAGAAGCTGACTAAAGGGTCTCTAAGCAGTCTTCAGACACTGAGGGGGCTGCGTGTAGGTAATGAAAAGGTCGTGACCAGAGGTTTGGATAGACTGGTTAACCTCAGGAAATTGGGACTCATGTGTCATGAAAAGTCAGTGAAGGCTGCGTTGAATTGGGTTCGGCTACTACCTGATCTTCACTCTCTGAAGTTGAGGTCAATTGACGAATCTGGTAAGTCATCGAAGATTGAGTTGGAGTCCCTGGAGAAACAGACGAAGCTCTGCAACTTATACTTGCTCGGGAAACTAGTGAATCCAGTAAACCTGCGCAGGGTACTCCCATCGTGCCTCAGGAAACTTACACTGTCGATGTTGGCACTGGAGGAAGATCCCATGCCGGCGCTGGGCAAGTTGCCTGAGTTAAGCATCCTCAGACTCCTTGCTGATTCATATTTGGGAAGTAAAATGACTTGCGATGTTGGGGGATTTCCGAAACTCAGGGTGTTGAAGCTGTGGATGCTCGACAAACTGAGGAATTGGACAGTGAAGGATGGGACGGTGCCCATCTTACAAGAAGTAGAAATTAGAGGGTGTGATCAATTGAGCATGATTGATGGAATCGAGCACTTGCAGAGATTGAAGGAGCTTACCCTGACTAGTATGCCAGAGAGTTTCACAGAAAAAATCAGAGGAATAGAAAGAAAATTGTACATCAAAGTAAATTGTTGGAAGCTTTCTCGTCCAGGTAGGTCTTTGTTGCCCTCATGTTCAATCCCATCTGTATGTTACGCTTTGGAACTCAGATTCTTGTCACTGTTCTATCTGGTTAAACAGTTGAACCGCAATGAAAGTGTCATGGTGATTTGGCTATTGCTGCTTCTCTTATTTGTTAGTCCTAGCTTTCATCATGTATCCACAATCTTGTAGCTCAGTAGTTTTTTTTTTTTTTTTTTTTTTTTGGTAAAATTGTAGCTCAGTAGTTGATCTCTCTCGAGACTGAATTATATGATTTCGTCCAGAGATTGCTTTGATCTATCTTATAAATTTAAGTCGTGCTCATGGCATTAAATTGTTTTTGCGAATGTCACAGTTATTTTGTGCTCGACCTTTGTAGGCAAATTAGGTGCACACTGAAGATGAAGATGATGATGAGGATGACAGCAAACTAGGTTGAAGTAGAAGAGGAAAGTGAAGAAGAGATGGAGATGGAGAAGAAGATGACAACAAAATGTGTTGATCAAAAGTGAACGGAACAAAGCCGAGTTTGTGTTTGAATCTGTTCTTTTGTTTTTAAAAGGCTTTTCCATGTAAAACTTTCATGTCTTACTTTCTATTTTTTTTCTCATGAAAGTTTTGCGTTCCTAATGGCAAGAGTGTGGATTGAGTGCCGAGTGGCCTTAGCGTGCCGTGGTGAGTTTGAGAGTGAATTGTGTAGAGTGTGCTGAATTAAGAGTGTGTCAATGTACTTGAGATTATTATTGTAATAAAATTTGAGTTACAAGCATACAAGAATCATCCATTAAAATACTGAATCTTAGCATGACGGCAATTGTTTGAAATGTTATCATAATTGTTTACTATTCAAGCCATGACCAAAACTCAAGCGTGAAACATAAAGAAAAATGGAAGGCAGTCCATGGGGAGGAGAAAATAGGGCGGCGCTATTTCTATTACGATTTTTGCTTTTACACTCTTTAATGAATCGTCATTATCATATTACCCCTTTGTTTCCCAATTTTTTAGCATATTTTGATTCCCTCTCTTGTTTTCGTTCGGGTCTAATGTGCTGCATGATTGCTTCCTTTTCTTTTCTTGTGCGTCCCACGTTCTGCCTTTTTCTTCTCTCCTTTCTCTCTCCCTTCATGCAATTATAGAGGTAGGGGAAAAGAAACAGAAAGAGTAGGAGAATGAGCAAGGCAAAGCTCAAAGGGTCGTTAGATTTTAAGAAAAATAGCAGGAGTATTAACTACCGAATTGAAGCTGCGACAGTGGTTTGAGGACTCACACATCTGCCTTACACTCTCTGAGTCTCCATGGAGAAATTAAGATTTTGGCTAAAAGGGACTCTCTCTCTCTCTCTCTCTTTCTCATCCAATGGTCTCTAATAGACATCTAGGGTCCATTTGATAACGCCTCTATTCCGAAGAACAATTTCTTTTCAAAAATAGTCTTTTTCTATTTCTATTTCGTAAGGGTGTGTATGGCAACGATTTTGTTTCCGGGAACAATTTTTGATTAGAAATAATTTTTTCTGATTCTATTCTTAGAAATAATTTCTAAGAAAAATAATGCACTTGGTAATTATACAAAATTTCTATTTCTGAGATAGAAATGCATTTGGTAGGATTTTTAAATTTTTTTGTTTCTTTTAATTTTTTTAATACTTTCATTATTTTTATTATATTTATATTTATATTTTTCTCTTCTTATTCCTCCTTCTTGGCAATCGATCACCAGAGACGGGCTAGGGGTGGTCCGGCGAGCTCACTGGAGCCTTGCTAGGCTAGGGCGAGTTACGACGAGCTTGTCGAAGGCTTGCCTGGCTAAGGCAAGGCTGAGCTCGCCTAGCCACCGGCGAGGCCCGGCCTCCCCGGGCCACCGCTAGGCGACTCGGCCTCCATGGCTAGGCTCGGGCCAATGAGCCTCACTGTGGCTTAGTGTCGACCGACGACGCTTCAGCGAGGTCGCCGGCCAAAAGGAAGAAGAAGAAGAAACGGAAAGAGAAAAAGAGAATACAAGAGAAGAGAAAAGAAAAAAAATTAGAATTGATTATAGGAATTGTTCACGAGAATAAGAAGCAATTTTTTTTCTACTTCTTAATTCTATTTCAAATCTATTCTCAGGAACAAAAAATTTACCAAATGGATTTATATATATATTTTTTTTTAACTTCCGGGAACTAAATAATAGAATCAGTTGTTTCCGGAAGTATTACCAAACGGGCCATAACTATACAAAATTTCTATTTTTGAAATGGAAAAAGAATAGAAATGCGTTTGGTAGGATTTACGATTTTTTTTGTAACATATAATTTCTTTTAATTTTTGAAGATTTTTTTTTCTTTTCTTATTTGTCCCCATCGCTGTCGCTCCCGTCGACTGCCCCCATACCTTTAATGCCTTAAAAAAGAAGGTCGCATTAAAGAGAAAGATCGATCTCGATGATGATGACTCCATAGCTTAGTTCCCGAGCCAGTTCGGGCACCGGCTGTAGTGTCTGGAACTGATGTTTCCATTGATTGTCTTGACTTGGATCCCCATTTTTGGAGAGTATATATGTGGAATGGAAATTGGATATGATGGATGATTGGAATGGAAATTGGAGATGATGGGAGAAAAGGCATATCCTAGTGACACGGCCCACGGACAAAGCATGATCCAAGATCGTCCGTGACGGGCTATGTCACGTACAAAGGGCTCCTCGAGAGCAGCCCACGATCGACCCATGAGCAGAATGAGCGGAAGGCCCATGCGCAGCTCATGAGCGACCCCTGAACGATGTTCAAGCAGCCCGTGACGATTAGGCTGATCGCGTGTCAGACGGACCCGCAACCTCGATCTTGTTTCTGACACACGCCCATGGTCTGCCCAAGGCCTGATGAGTGAGACCCATGGACTTCCCAAGGGCCTGCCGTGTGCAGACCATCGAGTAGCCTTCGAGTAGCCTGCTGTATAGCTTTGTAATGATGATACAGATTTGAAATCGACCGTTGGATCGGAGGGACGATCAACGGCTGAGATGAGACCCGCTCTTATATAAATAGGGATCCCTCTCCCACTTTGTAACAGTTCGTTCACAAGCAAATACACTTTGCCCATTCGATTCTTATGTTCGAGCGAGTGTGTGTGTAAGGCTTACTTGGGATCACCGATCCTAAGGCCGCGCGATGTTTGATCGACTGAAATTGATCGACTCGTGACAAGTGGTATCAGAGCCAACATTCCAAGCGCAATGGCTGATTCTCGCGCTGATGCTTCGGTCGTTCAAGGCGATGAGTGTGAAGATTGTGGGCGTCAAGCCGAGAGGGCCACCCGGTCGAAGAAGGCCTGTGCTGCCTCGTGTGCAAGGGATCCGAAGGGAGATCTGGACAGCCGTATGATGGTCATAGAGGAGACCGTTACGGACGTCCAGGCGTTGATGGACGACCTGCACCAGGCCGTCGACCGAGCGGAAGCTGGTAGAGAGGAGTTCTTTGCTGAAGTGCAAGAGCTCCAAGCCGGCATGGGAGAGCTCCGTGTCGAGGTGCAAGGATCCTTCATGCACGTGCTGCAGCAACGGGATGAGACTTGGGAGGTCGCGATGGCGGCCATGCGGGCGGAGATGATGGAGATGAAGGGCAAGCTCGTTGAGCTTGAAGCGGCACGCGTGAATGGGGTGATCACCGTGCAGTCCCGTGCCGATGCACCCAAACCAAAGGAGTTCAAGGGCTCCCGGGTGGCAAAGGACGTGGACAACTTCCTATGGTACATGGAGCGATACTTTTAAACCATGGGAACAACCGACGATGTGATCCGGGTGAACACCGCATCCATGTATTTAGCTGATGATGCGCTGCTATGGTGGAGACGTCGGTCGGATGGTAGGAATGGCGATCCTATCGTGACATGGGCTCGGTTCGTCGAGGAATTTCGGCAAACCTACTATCCTGCTTATGTGGAGGAGGACGCCCGAGGAGAACTCAAGCGCCTAGAGCAGAAAGGCGGAGTTCATGACTATGTGAAGTGGTTCTTGGAGCTGCTGCTCCAGATCCTGTCCATGACCGAGACGGAGACATTCCACCAGTTCATGGGTGGACTCAAACCCTGGGTCAAACAGGAGCTCAAACGGTGCAACGCAATGAACCTCACCACGGCTACTTCTGTGGCCGAGTCCCTTGTGGAATATAGGCCATCTCCTGCTGCCAAGCCCGACTTTTGACTGAGAGAAAAGGCCACTGGTGGGGGAGATCATGGCCGGTTCCCTCGTCCGAATGCTGGCAGATCGCCTCCAACCCCTCACAGGAACCAACCCGAGTCGAGCCACGGAGGATACCAACGCAAGGTACGCACCTACAAGTGCTTATTTTGTGACGGTCCCCATATGGCTCGGGATTGTCCAAAGAGAGGAAAGTTGGAGGCCTTGTGCAAGGAGGACAAGCCGCGAGAGGAGGCGCGGTTGGGATCGTTGCACATCCTTGGGACGATCAAGGCCAAGAAGGCCAAGGAACCCAAGGGAATGATGTTTGCGGATGTGAAGATCGGGGGTACCACGATGAGCGCACTCGTGGATACCGGGGCATCCGATATGTTCATATCTAAGGAGGCCGCGAAGAAGCTGCATCTTCCGGTCGAGGTGAATGATGCCGGTTGGCTCAAGACGGTGAATTCTAAAGAAGTCCCGACCAACGGTATGATGAGGAATGTGGAGTTCCACCTCGGTCCATGGACCAGCTAGGAAGATATTGAGGTAATCCCTCTCGACGACTATGATTTCATACTCGGGTTGGGATTTCTCGACCGGATCAATGCGGGTGTCATGCCCTTCGCGGACTGCATATGCATCCTAGACAAGCGGTGCCAATGCATGGTCCCGATCTATCGCGAATCGGGACGCAATAGAAAGATGATGTCGGCCATGAAGCTCTCTAAAGGGCTGAAGAAGGGAGAGGTGACCTTCGTGGCAACATTGAAGGAGGAAGGCGCGGAAGAAAACAAGGTACCGGAAGAGGCATCCCGAGTCCTCGACACCTTCCAAGATGTAATGCCGACCGAGTTGCCCAAGAAGCTGCCTCCTAAGAGAGAAGTTGATCGTCGGATCGAGCTGGTGCCCGATGCTCGACCACTGGCCATGGCCCCCTATCGCATGGCCCCACCCGAGCTAGAGGAGTTGAGGAAACAACTCAAGGAGTTGCTGGATGCTGGATACGTTCGACCATCCAAGGCCCTGTTCGGTGCCCCGGTCTTGTTCCAAAAGAAACATGATGGATCCCTTCGCATGTGTATCGACTATCGGGCATTGAACAAGCTTACCGTCAAGAATAAGTACCCGATCCCCCTTATTGCTGACTTATTCGATAAGCTCGGAGAAGCCCGTTGGATCTCCAAGCTCGACCTTCGATTGGGATACTATCAAGTGTGGATTACTGAGGGGGATGAGCCGAAGACAGCATGTGTGACCTGCTATGGATCATACGAGTTCCTTGTCATGCCATTCGGCTTGACCAATGTGCCGGCTACGTTTTGCACACTCATGAACAAGGTACTGCATCCGTTCCTTGATCGGTTTGTTGTGGTATATCTTGATGATATTGTGATATATAGCTGGACGCTTGAGGAGCATGTCGAGCATTTGAGTCGAGTTTTTAGGACCCTTCGAGAAAATGACTTATATGTGAAACGTGAGAAATGTGCCTTTGCACAAAAAGAAATTCCGTTCCTTGGGCACATCATCGGGGGCGGACGTGTGTGGATGGATGCGGCCAAGATCCGTGCTATTGTTGATTGGGAGCCACCAACCAAGGTGACTGAGCTGAGATCCTTTCTCGGTCTCACGAACTACTACCGGCACTTCATCCGGGAGTATTCGCGCCTCACCGTGCCACTCACGGACATGTTGAAGAAAGAAAGGTTGTGGGAGTGGACGGACCGGTGTCAAGAGACATTCGAGCGGTTGAAGCGGACCATGACCAAGAAGCCGGTGCTTATGCTGCCCGACTACACCAAACCATATGAGGTAGAGACCGATTGTCGCGACCAATTTTTCGGGTGTGAACCACCTATGATTTGGCTAATGGATTACTAAGCCTAGACTTAGCTCGGGCTCTCCTAAGCCCATACCAATTCACGACTTAGGTTCAAGTTCTTAACATGCAAATGATTTTCAATTAGGAGTCGCCACTAATATATTTTTGGTGGGTCGATTAGAAACCCAAGTAAAGCAACGGGAGGTTTACTTTACTTCTATGAACTAGAGACTATGGGTACGGGGACTTGGTTACACTAGATTTCTCTAATGCCCTTTTGGTACCATTTTTAAAAAAAATGTTTGGCAAGCAGCTTGAATTGATTTTAAATCTATTTCCCTAACATGTGAAGTGATCATGCAGGTGCGCAATCCACCAATTTAACACTCGGATAAACAATAAATAAATCGCAAACTTACCTCAAAGCAACGAAAGCATCTGCAATGTTAAATTAAAGTCCACATCAACAATCCTAGATATGGTTTCTAATTAACACGCAATTTCATTTTTTATTTTCACTTAATTGATGAAAATCATGTAATATGCAATGCAATATTAACTAAATGACCTAATTCTAATGACATGTAATTTCTAATTAAATGGGCCTAGCAAAAATATTAAATGGCATGCATCTCAATGAATCTAACCCTAATGACGTGCATATGACATTTTTTTTTCTTTTTCCTTAAAAGAATGCATTTTATCCTAAATAATAAAACTAATTCAACTTATGACATTTTTTGTATTTTTTATGAAATTCGGAATTAAATAAAATGTGAAAATTACCTAACTAGATTAAGATCCTACTTAATTTATATTAGGAATTAGGTTGAGCCAAATCCTAATTTAAACTAAAATATTATCTTAACCTAAATAATCCTAAAATGCAATATATCTAAAAAAAATGCCTAAACTTATAATAAATTAAAAAATTATCTAAAATTAAACTAAGTGCAATTTTTATCCTAATATGCAATGACGTGCAAAATATACCCTAACTCTACATGACATATGCAATATGATTTTTTTATTTTTTTTATTAATTTCGAAATTAAAATTTGTCAAATAATTAAACATGCAACCTAAGTTAAAAAACTAGCAACCTAAATTGATTGGTTTGATTTTTGATTTTTTTTTTGAAATTCGAAATAAAAAATTCCTATTCTAAATATGCAAACCCTAAAACAAGTAATATCCTAACATGCATCTAATCTAACTCAATTTTTTATTTTTTTTCTTTTACGGGAGCAAACAAATAAAGGCATCAAGAACAACACGGCAACAAATCCAGCAAAATATCATCCACATCCATTTAATTTTGGGAAATAAATTGACGAATCGTATCTCGCGCATGAGATCGGATTGGCCAATTTTTAAATAAAATCACGAATTGTATCTCGAGCGTGAGATCGGATTGGTGATTTTTCCGTATGATTGCGGGTCGTATTTCGAGCGTGGAATCGGACTGTCAATCATATGTACGTTGCAAAATTAGGAAGATTTCCCAATTTAAAAGGCTAATCGATATTTTGTGGATATAATGGCATCATTCAAATATTCATACAAGATAATCCCATAAATTAGGCAATAGGGATATATGAAAATCGAATTAAAAGAGATTCTTACCTAATATTTGGTGCCACGTGGACCACGTTGTCAAATTCGGTCAAGCAACGGACGGCGGGATGACTCACGGGTGGCAGATCAAGACGACGTGCTGCTCAAAGATGGTGTCTCGCTCAGTAACCAATAGCAAATTTTGAGAGGTGGCTGATGCTTCGTTGATTTGGCCTGACAAGGTCACAAAGTTGATCAACACAGCAAAGGGGGCGTCCACCAAGAGACTTGAACAGCAAAAAGGAGGGTTATTGGCGTGAAGATTTGAACGTTAGGGGGTGGTCTCCAATGTGACTCAGGTGCACGCAAGAGGCCCTGGGACTCATGGGAACCTAAAAATAAAAAGCACAAAAAGATCCGACTCGGTGGGGTAGCATGCACCGGTTGAGAATCGACGAGTTAGGGAGAAACGGCGCCAGCGCACAGCAATAACGAAACCAATTCAGCAGCGTAGTCAAGCACAGTAGGTCGAACACGATTGACTTTTCAGGTGGCACGTGTGCAAGGAGCAGCTTGGTTGTCGTTGATGGCTAAGTAGGGCAGCAACACGATACGGCGATGTTGGTGACAGAGGCACGGCCACAGGTCTGGCCGTGAAGTGGGCGCCCGTTTTGAGGATCGCCTCGGCCAAGAATTGGTTGGGATTTCCCTCTCTCTACTTTCTCTCACGTGTGTTCTCTGTGTAATTCAGAATCCACCCCAAAAGAATCCTTTCGTATGTCTGCGAAAGGTCCCTTTTATAGGGAGATGGTCCAAACTCATAAAAAGAAAGCATATTTCGTTTCCTCTTTTGGACACTCGAAATCTTCTTTGGCAGCACACAATTTCTTGTTTTAAAACAATAATATATTCACCAGATATATGACCCACGTTGATCAATATTGCAGACATTCCTTCCTTATGAACAATAAATATTGTCAAAAGGATATATTACCAGAATAATAGATCAAATATATGTCCCCACACGAGACATTATCCTTTCATCACAAATCCGTTCTTGCCCCATTTTCCTTTAGCGGAGATATTCGGTCAAATCTTTGGATAACTTGACCGAATTTTCAATGTTTAAACATATATTCTCTGAGGACGAGTCGTTCAAGTGTAGTGACGCTGCTCCTGCTTATTTTCGTTAGACAAGACACGTGATTCCCATTCATCGGCTTGTCTGAATTCATGGGTTAAAGTCCATATGTTATCGTTCCAATGAAAATGTAGTAAAAATAAATAATATAAACTAAATAATGAATGCTTCTAAAACTATATGTTATGCAACTTAATTCTATTTTTTTTTAGGGGTTAAAAATTAATCCCTAATTTTTTAATGCGATAAATGACTAAATGGGTCGCCAAAATTTAGGTGTCAACACCGATGCTTTTGATTTTGCCATCGGTGGCGTCTTGATGCAGGAAGGTCATCCGGTGGCCTTCGAGTCCCGAAAGTTGAATGATGCCGAGCGACGATACACGGTCCAAGACAAGGAGATGACCACGGTGGTGCACTACCTTCGCACATGGAGGCACAATATCTTGGGATCCCGGTTCGTCGTGAGGACCGACAACGTGGCTACGAGCTACTTCCAAACTCAGAAGAAGCTCAGCCCGAAACAAGCTTGGTGGCAAGACTTCCTAGCCGAGTTTGACTATGTGCTGGAATACAAGCCCGGAAAATCCAATTCCGTGGCCGATGCCTTAAGCAGGAAGTTCGAATTGGCCAATGTGGTGAGCCGGCCCGACTGCCCGTGGGTTGATCGTATCAAGAAGGGGCTGAAGCATGATCGAACAACCCAAGCCCTCCTTCGATACGCCCAATAAGGCTTGACGAGGAGATTTTGGCTCGAGGATGACCTCCTCTACACCAAAGGACGGCGACTCTATGTGCCGCTCCACGGCAAACTTCGGAAGGAAGTCCTACAAGAGTGCCACGACTCCAAATGGGCGGGACATCCGGGAATCCACCGCACCATGGCCTTCATTGAAGATTAGTATTATTGGCTGCATATGCGGGACGACGTGGAAACATATGTGCGGACATGTCTTGTTTGCCATCAAGACAAGATAGAGCAACGGTCCCTCGTGAGGCTCCTTGTGTCGTTGCCTATCCCGGAACGTCCATGGGAGAGTGTCTCCATGGACTTCATCGTGAATTTGCCAAAGTCCGAAGGGTGTCGGACCTTCATGGTCGTGGTAGATCCCCTCTCCAAGTATGCGACGTTCGTGCCAGCAACAAAGGATTGCCCAGCCGAGGAAGCCGCCAAGCTGTTCCTCAAGCACGTCGTCAAGTATTGGGGCGTTCTGCGAACGATCGTGAGCGATCGCGATCCTCGATTTACCGGGCGGTTTTGGATCGAGCTCTTCAAGTTGCTGGCGACGAGTCTCAACCTTTCCACCAGCATGCATCCACAAACCGACGGACAGACCGAGCAGGTGAATGGATTGCTGGAAATCTATCTCTGGCACTATGTGAGCAACACCCAAGCGAATTGGGCACGGCTGATCGACGTGGCCCAATTTTCTTACAACTTGCGGCGGAGTGAGTCCACAAACCAAAGCCCGTTCGAGATCGTGATCGGGCAACAGCCGCTCACGCCAAGTGCAATCGCATCGGGGTACCGAGGAAGCAGTCCGTCCGCGTACAAGCTCGCCAAGGAATGGGGTGAACAGGTCGACTTGGCGCGGGCGTGCCTGGATAGGGCCGCGAGACGCACAAAGAAATGGGCCGACAAAAAGCGACGGCATGTGGAGTTTCAAGTCGGGGATTTGGTGCTGGCCAAATTGCACCTCATCCTTCGATATAGGAACGTGAACAAAGGGCTGATCCGTCGCTATGAAGGCCCCTTCCGAGTGATACAGCGGATCGGGAAGGTGGCGTACAAGCTGGACCTATCGTCCAAGCTCAAGCTACACCTCATGTTCCACGTGAGCATGCTGAAGCCGTTCCATGTGGGCGAAGATGATTCGGATCGGGGCACATCACAGCGAGCGCCCCTTGGGGCGAAGACTCCTATGATCGGGATGTTGAGTGCATCGTGGCCGACCGGATCATACGGAAGAAGTATCGGGCACCAAGGAAGGAATACCTTGTCCGGTGGAGGGGCCTTCCCGAGAGTGAAGCGAGTTGAGAACCCTCTGAGGCTCTATGGCAATTCAAGAAGCACATCGAAGACTTCCATGCCACGGACGCGACGAGGGCGTCGCCTAATTAAGTGGGGGAGAATGACACGGCCCACGGACAAAGCATGATCCACGATCGTCCATGACGGGCCGTGTCACGTACAAGGGGCTCCTCGAGAGAAGCCCATGGTCGACCCATGAGCAGAACGAGCGGAAGGCCCATGCGCAGCTCATGAGCGACCCTTGAACGATGTTCGAGCAGCCCGTGACGATTCGGCTGATCACGTGTCAGATGGGCCTGCAACCCCGATCTTGTTTCTGACACACGCCCATGGTCTGCCCAAGGCCTAACGAGCGCGACCCATGGACTTCCCAAGGGCCTGCCGTGTGCAGACCATCGAGTAGCCTTCGAGTAGCCTACTGTATAGCTTTGTAATGATGATACGGATTTGAAATAGACCGTTGGATCGGAGGGACGATCAATGGTTGAGATGAGACCCGCTCTTGTATAAATAGGGATCCCTCTCCCACTTTATAACAGTTCATTCACAAGCAAATACACTCTCTTTGCCCATTCGATTCTTATGTTCGAGCGAGTGTGTGTGTAAGGCTTACTTGGGATCACCGATCCTAAGGCCGCGCGGTGTTTGATCGACCAAAATTGATCGACCCGTGACACTAGTCTCTCTATATAAAGAGAAAGAGAGCAACTCTCAATGGATGTAAAAGCATTCCTACTGGCTGGTATAAAAGAAAGAGTCCCTCTCCTGCAAGAGGCTTTTTCATATACCATTTGTTACAATGATATGTTTTATAGCTGGACAGCCGTTAGGGTTAGGTTATTATGCTCCTTTGACCTCTATTTGCCTTATCAAATCATCTTATGGTGTGGTATTCGGCAGACCAGGTTTACCCTGGTCAGCTCTTTACTAAGTATGTAGTACTGCTCCTAACGGATTCTCTCTCTTGATTCGAGTAGTACAATAGTTCGGTGGCGATGTGCCAAGTTAAGACAACCTGGTCAAAATCCCCCTCAGTGCCCCGCTTAGCTTGAGGGATGTGATAATTATCGACTAGCTGAGCAAGAAATTTGTCAATATTCATGGGAATTGGGTCGTGTTTCTCCTCCACGTTGTAAAGTTCTTCCTTGAGATGATGGATGATCCATTGCCTAATCTCGCCGGACATGTCTTCATGGAGGGTGTAGTGATACTTTTCTAGATCCTTATTGATCTTCAAGAACTCAAGCATATTGTGTGTAATATTTGAGATCTTTTTTACTAAGTCAAAGAAAAGGTGGTGGGACCCACTTTAAATAAAGAAAGAAAAAGAAAACAAAAAGGGGAAGAGATAAAAAGGAAAAGGAAGCCCACGTTTGGGCAGCAAAAGAAAAGAGGAAAGAAGAAGAAAGAAAGAAAGAAAGAAAGAAGAAGAAGAAGAAGAAGAAGAAGAAGAAGAAGAAGAAAGAGAAGAAACAAGAGAGAGGGCTTCGTGTGTTCACGCTACTCACCAAGCTTATTTACAATGCCCGGTAAGTGATCGCACCCTTCGTTCTTTCAATTGGAGTAGTTTCGGAGTTAGGGTTTGAAATTCGGAATTTTGGGCAAATCGAGCGGCGAAGTCCGATTTTGGAGTTGTTGAGTTGCGTATTTTTATAGAAATCATAGTTTATGGTGTTGTGGAGCCATATGATTTTACGGATCGTGATTTGAGCTTGTAGTTTGTCCGAAATAAAATTTCGAAGTTTCCCACGCGTTGTGAACAGTACGCGTCTAGTAGCTTTGGGCCCATATTTTGTCATTTTTTCGGCTTGATTTTGGGGCGGCCAAGTTGGGATTCTTGTAGTATGTTTGAAAGGCTTCCTATTGACTATAAGTACATTTGGATCAGGGTTCGGAGGAGAAAGTTAAGGCTCGATCAAGTTTTGCGCTTAAACTCTATGTTGCGAATGGCTTGAACAATCGCTTTGGTTATGTGATTTGTTAGCTCGTAGGAGTCCTTTTGTGAGAGTTAAGGAGTAGTTTAGTCATTTCGTAATTGAGATAGAGTTTTATTTTGATTTTAACATTATTTATCGGTTATTTGATAGGGCCGTGAGTTCAACGATATGAGTATTGTTTGTCGTTTGGTTGTACACAACGAGGTGAGTGGTACTATATCTTCTTTAGTTTTGTAAAATCATGTCTTGAAGTATATACATATATATATATATTGAATCGAGAAGAGCATTTTTATTGCATAAAAGTCGGATCGAACAATTGCTACTCTTTGGTTGATTGTGAATGTTTGAAAAGCATGTTATACAAGGTTAGTGGAGAAATATATATGAAATTGCTTTGCGACTGATTTATGGAAAGGTTTATGATAATTTGAGAAATGGATATGAAATGGATGATGGGCTATGTTGCAAAATGTTATTTGTCTGGTTTAAGATATTGATTTGTGGATTGGATTCTTGGTATTGGAGGATGGTTATTTATGCTCAATATGACTGTGAACCCAGTAAGGGATTTTTGGGGTATGCATACCAGGTTTAGGATATCCCTCTGGGCTGAGTCACCAACTTTGTAGGTGGAGACCTTGCCAAGGGGGGAATCTTGGTCGCCTTGTCACAAGGCGTTGTGTCGCGACCATGGTTAGGTATTGAGCAAAAGATTGGTCGATGGATGGACCATCGAAGTGTGTTTGATATGAGATGAATCAATGGATAGACCATTGATATGTGTTTTTGGTGGAGATTATTCAATGGACTTGACCATTGATACTTGACTTTTGATGGTGATTTAAATGAGTTTTTATATTAGTATAAGGCTTCGATGATAAGAAATAATTCTTATATAATTTGATATGTATTTTATATATTGAGTTTGAGTTATGAAGTTTGGTATTGCTTTGTATACATGCATAGTGGTTGCTCGATCTACTTAGAAGATATGTACTCCTCACTGAGCTTGTGGTTGTTCACCCCTCTATTTCCAAACCTTTTCAGGTCCTTTGGTTAGCAGCTAGTAGGTCAAAGAGTGCTATCAATGGGGACCTTTGGAAGTGGACTTTGAGTATGGTTTGAGGTTGCCTCCTGTTAGAGAAAACTCCTTTATTGTTTTGAAGTTGACAAAACCTTTCCAAGTTTATATTTAGGCTGCGCATGGTAACCTTCCCCAGCCCAAGAATTTCTATTCTTTTGTTTCCTGGAACAAAAAAAGAATAGAAACCCGTTTGATAACGGCAAGTTAGTTTTTTGTTCCCGGGAACAAAAAGTTAGCCCGGGAATGGTTTTGGAATAGAAATGAGAAGTAAAAAAAAGTTGCTTCTTGTTCTTGGGAATAAGTTTAAGAAATAAGTGATTTTTTTAATTTTATTTTATTCATCTCTTGCTGCCGCTGCGACTGGCGGCGGCGGCGACCTGCAGCGGCTGGCGGCGGCAGCGAACGGCAAACGGCGGCGGTGACCGGCGGCGGCGGCGATCCGGCGGCAAGAATAAAAAATGAATAAATACAAAAGAGAAATTGTTGCGTTACCAAACACATTTCTATTCTTTTTCTATTCCAAGAGTAGAAATTTTGTGTAGTTACCAAACGGATTCTTTTACTCAGAAATTGTTTCCCGGAATAGAAATAGAAAAGAACTATTTCTGAAAAAAAACTCTTCCCCAGCCGAGAAGTGTTGTCATGCGCAGCCTTAAAGAACTCAAGACTTTATCATCAAAGTCTGAAGACCGACAGACCATCAGATTTTAGTCTCAAAGTCTATCCTTACTGATAGTTCTAGACTGAAGTATGAAGACTTATTCAAATGCAGGATTATTATCCAGATGCAAGATTATCTTCAAAGTTTTGTTTCGTATGATTATTGGAAGACCTTATAGTTGGATTTCACATATACTTGATTGATTATTCTTATTGGAAACTACTCCGATATGAAGATCTTTGAAAGGCGAACAAACTTGGAAGGTTCCACTTATGGAAACTCAAGATCCTGATTTGTATAGGCGAATAGGATTGACGGGCTTTCAACACAAATCATTTAATGACTTGAGATCACCTTAATTGATTCTGTCCAACGGGTAGATTGGAAGAATTCCTTTGGAAAGTGCCAATGGTCGAGAATGCATGAAGGAGTATTTAAGGATTGACTCTTTAGTTGTTCAAGATAGTGCTTGAAAGAGGATTCCAAAGTCTAAAGCTTTCTAGTCTCTTGCTTTTTCATTCATCGAGCTAAACATTGTATACAAAAGAAAGAAATTCTTAGTGAGACTGTGTGAGAGTTTGATAGAGACTCATCACTATGATAGTCGAGATAACAAGCTGTAACATCTCTTTTGATCCTTAGTGGAATCCAGCCAATAGGCTGGAGTGGACGTAGGCTTGACCTAAGCCGAACCACTATAAACTCTGTGTTCATATTCTCTTTCCCTGAACTCCTTACCTTTATTTACTGATTGTCTATTTGCTTAAAGTTGAAATACGCTTAATGTTTTACGCTTAATGTTTAACATCTTCTAAAAAGAGAATTACCTTCATTAAGTTCTGCGAAAATTTTTATTTACACCTATTCACCCCCTCTAGGTGTACTCACTAGCTCTTTCAATTGGTATCAGAGCTTGTGTGCTTATTTATTGAAGTGTTTTACTTCTTAAGCTAAAGATCTATGGCTAGTATTTTGGTTCTAGGACTTGTTGAAGGTCAAAGCAACACCAGACCTCCTTACTTCGATGGGAAGGAATACAACGTATGGAAGAACAAGATGAAAGCATTCCTAATATCGAAAGATCCCCTGGAATGGGATGTGGTAGAACAATGGATTATTCCTAAAGTCACATCAACTTTAGAAAGAGGAAAGGAAATTGAGGATGCTGGCGAAATGACACAAGTAGAAATAACCAAGAGACAAGCTCTTGATGCTAAAGCCATTTATTCCTTATATTGTGCTTTATCTCCTACTGAATATAATAAAATTTCATCTTGTGAAATAGCAAAAGAAGCCTGGGATATGTTGCATGTTACTTACGAAGGAACTGATCGAGTTAAAGAAACAAAGATCAACATTCTACTAAGACAGTATGAAGCCTTCAAAATGAAGCTAGGAGAATCTATCACTGATATGTTTAGTCGTTTTACAGAAATTGTAAATGGTCTTGCATATCATGGACAACCAATTTATGGACAAATGAAAGTCAACAAGTTGCTGTGAGGACTCTCCAAAGACTGGAATCACATAAAGACTTCAATAAGAGAAACCCAAAGGATCATACCTCTCTCCGTAGACGAACTAGTGGGCACACTTCAATCTTATGAAGTAGAGCAAATCAATGAGGAAGAAGATCTCAAAGGTAAGAAGTCAATTGCTTTAAAATCTAACGATGATTATGATGATATAGATTCAGAAGATGATTTGGATGATGAAGAGCTAGCACTAATGATTAGGAAGTTTAGAAAGTTAAACAGAAAATGAAGAAAGTTCAACTGGAGGAAGCAGAGTACTCAAAGACTTCAGAATAAATTAACTGAAGACAATGAGAACAACAAAGATGTGATTTGCTTTGAATGCAAGAAAAAAGGGGCATATCAGACCCAACTGTCATAAGTTGAACAAGAAGAGAAGAAAAACAGAGAAATTCAAAAAGGCTCTCAAAGCAGAGATATGGAGCAACATTGAATGTGAAGAGAGTGATGAAGAATATGCCAACATTTGTTTAATGGCAAATTCAGAATCAGACTCAAACTCTGAAACTGATTCAAACTCAGATTCAGACAAGGAAATCGAGGTTAGTAATTTTAAAATTCCTGCTAAAGTTTCAAAGTATATTGATGAACTTTGTCTTAGTCTCAAGATATCTCTTAAAAGAATTTCCGAACTAAACAAGGAAAATTCCAAATTGAAGTAACAGGAAATTTCTTGGAAAGAAAAATTTGGAAATATTGACAAAAGTTTTGTTGTTTTGGAAGAAAATGTAGATTCTCTTTCAAAGGAGAACATTTTTCTGAAAGAAGATATTTCAAATATCTCAAAAAGGTTTTCAAAATGATCTGAAAAGCTAGATAAAATTCTTTCAATACAAAGATCTTATTTTAACAAATCTGGTTTATGAATGACACCAGAAACTATTCATTTAATTGATTTTCCAAAAGTAAAAGAAATAATCAAACAAAGACCTACAAAAACCTTTTACAACAATAATTTTCAAAAAGTTTTTGTAAAACCTGTTGGCCGAAGTGCTCTCAAATGTTCAAAGTGTAACAGCTCAGAACATTTTGAGAAGGGTTGTCCTAAAGTTTGGAGACTGGTTAAGAGAGATTGGGCAAAGACTGTTTTTGGTACTAACTCCCCTGGACCCAAGAAAATGTGGGTACTAAAGAAAACTTGAAATATTCTTATAACTGCAGGTCACTATCAAGAAAAAGATCAAATTGTATTTGGATAGTGGCTGTTCGAGACATATGACAGGAGATTCAAGCTGCTTTATAAAGCTTATTCAAATAAATGGTGGAAAAGTCTCTTTTGGTGGAAATAGCAAAGGAAGAATTGTTGGATGTGGAACTGTCAAGATTGGAAGTCTCACAATCAACAACGTTTCCTTGGTGGAAGGCTTGAACTATAATCTGCTCAGCATAAGTCAACTATGAGACACTGGATTCAAAATCAACTTCCAAGAAGGCATTTGCTCAGGAACTAGTAAAGATTTGTCTCAATCTTTTACTGGACGAAGACATAGAAACATCTATCTACTAGATATAAAACCAGAAAGCTCCCGGCGTCTAATTTCTATTCAAGATGAAGAAAATCTTTGGCATCGAAAACTTAGTCATGTCAACATGAAGCAGATTGCCAAGATTTCCTCTAAGAAGCTTGTTCGTGGACTACCCAATTTGGCTTATCAAAAATCTAAATTATGCACACCATGTGTTTTGGGAAAACATGTTAGAAGTTCTTTTAAACCTATAAATCAAGTTTATACTAATCGAGTTTTGCAGCTTCTGCATATGGATCTTTTTGGACCAACCAGAACTCAAAGTATTGGTGGAAAGAAATACTGCTTAGTAATTGTATATGATTACTCTCGCTTCACATGGGTATTCTTCTTGGCAAGTAAGTCTGAAGCATTTTCCCACTTTTCAAAATTCGCTAAGAAAATTCAAAATGAGAAAGGATATGCTATTACAAGCATACGAACAGACCATGGAGGTGAGTTTGAAAATCAAGACTTTGCAAATTTTTGTGATGAATTTGGTTTACAGCATGTTTTCTCATCACCATATACTTCAGAGCAAAATGGGGTTGTGGAAAGAAAGAATAGATCTCTGCAGGAAATGACAAGAACACTCTTGATTGAGAATAGTGTATCCTCTAGATTTTGGGCTGAAGCATTTTCTATAGCTTGTTATATTATTAATAGAGTATTTTTGAGGCCTATTCTAGAGAAAACTCCTTATGAAGTGTTTGAAGGAAAGAAGCCAAATGTTTCTTATTTTCATGTATTTGGTTGTAAGTGTTTTGTTTTGAAAAATGCAAATGATCGAATTGGTAATTTTGAAGAAAAGTCAGACGAAGGAATTTTTCTTGGCTACTCAACTTCAAGCAAAGCTTACAGAGTATTCAACAAAAAGACCCAGTTTGTTGAAGAGTCTATGAATGTCAAGTTTCAAGACTCTACACATAATCAAATGGTAGAGACTCAACTTGAAGAGACTGAACTTGCTCGAGACGTTACAAAGTCTACTTCCTCCGCAAAAGTTCAGACTTCTGAAATTTAACAACAGAAAGAACCAGAAGATTCAACTGAAGCAGAGGATGAGCAGACCCACAAATCAACTAGCAATTGGAAGCATAAGTCTAGTCACCCCAAGGAACTCATCATTGGCAACATTGATGAAGGAATTCGTTCCAGATCCAAAAGGCGAGAAGAGTCGAGTGCTTTGTCACTTATTTCTGAAATTGAACCCAAAAGTATAGAAGAAGCCTTAGCTGATAAAAGTTGGCTTGAAGCGATGCAAGAAGAACTCAGACAGTTCAACATCAACGATGTTTGGGAACTAATCTCTAAACCAAAAGGTAAGTCTATTATAGGCACTAAATGGGTTTTCAGGAACAAAGTGGACGAGAAAGGAAAAGTGATCAGGAACAAATCAAGACTCGTAGCCAAAGGATATACACAAGAAGAATGGATAGACTATGACAAGACCTATGCACCAGTAGCGAGGTTAGAAGCAATTAGATTATTACTTGCTTTTGCTTGCTATAAAAGTTTCAGGTTATTCCAAATGGATGTAAAAAGCGCATTCCTAAATGGATTTATCCAAGAAGAAGTCTATGTGGAACAACCATCTGGTTTTGAAGATCCAAGAAATCCAAACTCAGTCTATAGAATGAAAAAGACATTATATGGATTGAAGCAAGCACCTCGAGCCTGGTATGAAAGGTTAAGTAATTTCTTAACTCAAAATGGATTTGTTAAAGGAAAAGTAGATACTACCTTGTTTATTAAAAGAGAAGGTAAAGATTTTCTACTTGTTCAAATTTATGTTGATGATATTATCTTTGGATCATCTAATGAAAATTTATGCAATAAGTTTTCTAGATGCATGTAGGATGAATTCGAAATGAGTATGATGGGTGAGCTAAATTTCTTTCTGGGATTACAAGTAAAACAATCAAATGAAGGGATTTTCATTCACCAAGAGAAGTATGCGAAAGATCTCATCAAGAAGTTTTGATTGGAAAACTGCAAAAAGATAGAGACACTTATGTCAAGTTCTTCAAAGCTGGATAAAGATAAAGAAGGGAAGAATGTGGACCAAAAGCTATATAGGAGCATTATTGGATCACTTCTTTACCTTATTGCATCTAGACCTGACATTTTGTTTAGTGTTTGTATCTGTGCTAGATTCCAATCAAATCCCAAAGAATCTCATCTCAGTGCAGCAAAGCGAATCATCAAATACGTTGCAACTACTCCAAAGCTAGGACTATGGTATTCCAAAGAAGGAGACTTTACTTTCCTTGGATATTCAGACGCAGATCTAGCAGGATGTAAAATGGATAGAAAAAGTACTTTAGGTACATGTCAACTGCTTGGCAATAAGTTGGTATCATGGTTTTCAAGAAAACAAAGTACCGTAACTCTTTCAATAGCTGAAGCGGAATATGTAGCACTTGGAAGTTGCTGTTCTCAAATCCTATGGATAAGACAACAACTAAGAGACTTTGGTATTGAAGAATCATGCACTAAAATCAAACGCGACAACACAAGCGCCATCAATCTCACAAAGAATCTAATTCTTCATTTAAGGGCAAATCATATAGAAATATGTCATCATTTTATTAGAGATCATGTTAAGAATGGAGAAGTTATGATTCAGTTCATTGACTCGAAGAATCAACTAGCAGATATATTTACAAAGCCATTGGAGAAAAGTTTATTTGAGTCTATTCGTGCAAGACTGAACATCATACTCTTGCCGGGTAAAGTCTGAAAATGTTCAGACTCAAATTTTCCAGAAGTTACGACTGTAAGTTAATTTCTTCTAATTGTTGTGAAGTTATTTTTGGATAAAATTTTGAAAAGGTACGATTATCCCTTTGAACTATTTGTGCCTATTTCGTTTTTAGAAATTATCCTTAATGATGATTTCTCATTTTCAAAAAGGCAGTTATTATTTTTTAAAAAGGTAGTTTATCATTTTTGAAAAAGGCAGTTTTACTTTTTCCTTATGACGTTTCATTTACCTCGTTTCAACTTGCTTTATATACAATAGAAACTCTTCTTCTTCATTTGCGCATTCTTTTGAAACCCTAGAATACTGTGATCTTACTCTTTCTCATCTTTACTTGAGTTTCATCCAAAAAGTTTTAACCTTTTCGAAAGAGCGAGTTCGAGAAATTCTCCTAGACTTTGACAATGTCTTCCCAAAGAAAGTCTTCGAGAATCGCAAGTCGGGGACCACAGCACATGCGTGAGGGACCTACGCATTTCGATCTGACCGAGGAAGAAGATTCTCCTCAACAACAACAACAGTGACAGCCAAGACAACAGTCTCAACAGCGTCAACAAGCAGCGCAAGATCCTCCTCCACAGCAAGAACAAGAAGAGGTTATAGAAAAGTTGAACCTGTAAGGACTCAAAAACCCCAATTTATCTATAGACTGTATTCCAACTTGAAAATGGGAGGTTCTACTATGAATCTAATCGATGAGTTCTTAAAAGCACACAGTTACAGAAATGAGACATTTTTCTTGAACATTATGGAAAGAATAGGCGTTGCACCACAAGGTTTGGCACAATGGTTGTTTGAAAATTTTCCTAGTGATCCGAGATTCGGTTAGCCAGAGGAGAAGGACGATGATGAAAAATTGTTTGCTCATTTTCAACCCAGGATGGGCGTTGCTGCAAAGGTTCGTGGTGAAGAGAGGAATTTATTTCGTTCCAAGGACCACAAGAAGACTTATTTGAGTTTGCTGAAAAGAGGGGTTATGCACCCCAGGAGTGTGGATTTCGATTTTCTTGACTCTTTGAAGGTTAATTTGAGGGAGAAGCTTGGTTTGCTTCAACTTGAACACTTTTGTACCGAGACGACTGTCGCATACCCTGAACTTACTGCTTACTTTTATTCAAATCTGTCATTTATAGATGCGAATAAATTTAGTTTTATTGTGAGGGACAAAGATTTCGTAGTTGATGTAGACACTTTGGCTGATATAATTGGTGTGGAAAGAGGAAGATTCCAACTAATTGGTGTGTCTTATGCCTATGCTACCTTGTCCATTGTTAATGATAGAATGGTCGAAGGCAAGATTTCTTATTCAAGAATGAATGCCTCTAATATTCTTCTTCACAAGGTGGTGATTAATTGCATCAGGCCAAAGTCTACCTCAAAGATAGACGTTTCTCATTTCGAAGCGAAGCTCATGTACGCGATCAACACTAGTCGCAGTTCTCTCTGCCTCCCACAATTCTTATGCACATGTATAGAACTGTGGTGAAAGACAATGGACGACTCCCCTACTCGGCGTTTATCTCACAACTCTTCAAGCATTTCAAGATCAATCTTCCTGCTTCTCTTTGTGTTAGAACCATTGCCCCAATGGTTATTGGTCTTAAAATGGTTTCTAAAATGAGGCTGAAGGAACTGAGCAAGGAGTTGGAGCGTTTCAAGGAGAAGTCCCCTATGAAGGCGAAGCAAGACTCTGCTGCAAAGAAAAGGAAAGGCAAGGAGCCGATGACAGAACTTGCAAAGAAAAGGAGATATCTTATCTTAGAAGATGAAGAAGAAGATGATGATGATCTCACTATCTCAGCATTTGCCTTGCGAAATCTACAGAGTTTTGTGAGCCATACAGAGAACAAAGAGCGAGAAGAAATAGAGAGAAGAGACAAAGAAAGAGAAGAACAAGAAAAAAGAAGAACGAAAAAGAAAGGAGTCGCGATGACTCTTTTGAACCAACACTGGCTGCATCATTGTCCGATGATTCGGAGAAGACAAGGAGTGGAAAGACTGGAGAACAACATCGCTATAGTGCTGAAGTAGAGCATGAAGAAGAACATATCTCTCCACCTGAAGGCACGAAGACATGGGGAGATGGTGAAAAACGAGATACTTTTTCACCCGTCTTTGCTAGTGATGTTAGTAGATCTCCACCACACCCATAATAGGTCTATGCCTCTCAATTTCTTGAAGAAGATTTCGAGGCATACACTCCTAGTCATGGTGATAGAACAATTGATGTTCCTCCTTATTTTCAAACTCCTATAACTGATTCTGCTGGACCCAGCACTACTATGATCACTCAGCAAATTTTCAGAGAGTGATGGAGCTTCTTTTAGAATTAAAGGGACAACAATATGCTTTTGAGTTTGAAATGAAGCACATGATGACTGTCTTCAAGGCATCTACAGACTTTATTCAAGAACAGATTCAAGCCCTAAAGCTTCAACTGCAAGAACAGGCAAAATGTGTGGATATTCAACAGCTTAAGGAGTCTTTGCAGAAGCTTGAAGACACTGTCAAGTCCATGGGGGATTTCCAACTCGTTCGTATCCCCAAGCAGCCCTAATTCTATCCAACTTTTTTCAATCGTTTTCCTCCACTTTTTGCTAATGACAAAAAGGGGGAGAGTTTGAGTGCATATTTGCGTTTTGGTTTTATTTATTGACTATTGACTTTGAACTTTATTTTCTGTGGACTTTTTGATTTTGGTTCGCACTTTGGATACTGTTTGACTTTGAACTTGCTTGCAGTGATTAATGTTGCAATATTGATTATGACTGGACTGTTATTTATCTTTATGGATTAACATGTGTTCTGTGGGTGCATAATTAAAATTTCCAGGTCCTAATCAACTTACTTTTATAAGATATTATGTATTGCATAAGTATTGTTTTGCAGGTCAAAAGTTTTCCAAATCTTTAGGAAAGTTTTGTCACCATAAAAAAGGGGGAGATTGTTAGAGAAAACTCCTTCATTGTTTTGAAGTTGACAAAAATTTTCCAAGTCTATATTTAAAGAACTCAAGACTTTATCGTCAAAGTTTGAAGACCGACAGACCATCAAATTTTAGTCTCAAAGTCTATCCTTACTGACAGTTCCAGACTGAAGTATGAAGACTTATTCAAATGCAGGATTATTATCCAGATGCAAGATTACCTTCAAAGTTTTGTTTCGTATGATTATTGGAAGACCTTATAGCTAGATTTCACATATACTTGATTGATTATTCTTATTGGAAACTACTCCGATATGAAGATATTTGAAAGGCAAACAAACTTGGAAGGTTCCACTTATAGAAACTCAAGATCCTGATTTGTATGGGCGAACAGGATTGACGGGCTTTCAACACAAATCATCTAACTCGTCCTTCGGGTGGAAGGACGGCCGTGTTGCCCCCATCCTTGTAGGATTTGGGGTGTGACATTTTGGCAAACCAAGGGCCTCTCTTTAGTACAAAAGCTGAGAAAGCTGAATTGGGCAATTGAATGTGACCACCTAGGTTGTCTAGGCAATCTTACGAAGTTCACAGCACGTCTCAAGGCAGTGCTCTTGTTGCGCTTGCACAACCAAACGTCGCTCCAATATGAGGAAACCAGCATCAAAATCGAATAGGTCTTGAAGAAAACAACGACAGCCAGCAATAAGTAAGTGCTGAAAATATTAGACCATAGGGGCGACTTCTCCGCCAAAGAGAATAGCACCAGCACCAATAGAGTGGATGAGAATGTGAATGAACGGAGGTTGAGTCTCTGCTTAGTGTAAAGCAACATCGCTTTTGTGTGGAGCATATCGTAGATGAACCCGAGCTCGATTTCAACGATGCTAAAAGCTTTCTCACGATCTATCGCCTTGAATATGGACTTGCTAGTATTCTTATCATCATGGCTGAGTATCAACTCAACAAAGAGGCACTTGAACACCTGAAGCGGGCCATAGGCTTTCCCAATATCCTCAGAATTGATTGCGGAGGCCGGATCATCACCACTACTATAAACACCTTATGGCACTTGGTCCTCAATCACCTTGTCCGCTACAACATAATAACCCTTGTCCTGCTTCAAAGTGCACTCCTCCATGAAGCGAGGGTAATTTGGGCTCGGATCAGGCGCGGCGAGCATTGACCGCTTGTGCTTGTCATTGCTGGCCATCCAAAGAGCACACACTCTCCTCGTACTTGATGAACCCGACCAATGCCATCACCGACGAGAGATATGAGTGAGAAGAGTTTGTCCGTGCAATGAAAGCGATATATGCCGTGGCTGATGTATGAACCGCTAGGCCAAGGCAATGGATGAGCCAGAGTGCATTGTCCTCCAGAGAATAGGGAAGTGATTGTGTTAGGGCCACCCAAGAGAAGCAGAAGCAGTGGGGACCAGAATGCAAGCAACTGGTCATTGCTGTCAAAGTGACCGTCAGTTTTCTCCCTCACTTGTGCGAGCTTGTTGGAGAGGACGCAGAGGGCTATTGTGGCGAAGGAGTCCGCAGTCAAGTACGTGGACCAGACGACGATCCTTAGCATGAGATTGTGGCCGGACTTCCTCTTGTGGCCGAAGAGGATGAGTAAGATTTAGACCGCTAGTGTGAGCACCACCATGGCTCTTAACTCCCAGAAGTTCCAAAATTTCCCCCAGGAACACTCCTTCATTTATGAGTGGTTTTTTTGAATATCCGAGAAAGAGAGGGATGAGTTGGTGATGAAAAATTGGAAGTTAGTGTGAGAGAGAGAGAGAGAGAGAGAGAGAGAGAGAGAGAGAGAGAGAGAGAGAGAGAGAGAGAGAGAGAGAGAGAGAGAGAGAGAGAGAGAGAGAGGAAATGTGCTCATCACTATTAGGGGTGTGCAACCGGACCGGCCCACCCGGAAAATAGGGTCGGGAACCGGTTCCCGTTGAAACTGGTCCAGGAACCGGGTTCGATTGATTACCCACCCAGGAACCGGTTCTCGGACCGGTTTTGTAAATATAAGTAAAAAACCCTATTTTCCCCCTTATTTCAATTCTTACTCCCGTAATCACACGGCGTTTTTCCTCTTGGCTCTCTCAAACACACATGGCACTTCTCCTTCGTCGTTCCTCTTCCTCACTTGCGTCCCTCCCTCATCGGCTCCCTCTCGCACCGTCCGACGAACGGACGGTGTTCATCGCCGCCAAAATTTTTGTGTACAACGTGGATTAGCTCGCCTAATTTATCTTTTGTAGGAGGATTTATGCTTGCATAAATGAGTAGTCGTGGGAATAAGACTAATATTAGACCCATGTTTGTTGTTAATTCTTTCCCTTATGATTTTATTTATTATAATTAGCCATGTGGATCCTTAATTTTTCATTTAGTCAAAAGGTGCGTGTATTTATTTATTACAAGTGCTTAATGTTTCGATACAAATTATGATGATTACGTTATTTTCTCGCGTATTAATATAAAATTCGAAGTTGCACAGGATATCGGGAGATTGCAAAACATGTTCCAATGGAAATAGGGTTGACCTTAAAACTGGATCGGAACAACAGGGTGGATCGGGTACATGATCCAATACAAATAGAGTCAGGTACATGGTCTAGAAAAGGGAAACTGGTTATAATAGGGTCGGGTACAGGGTCCAGGTCTAGACCCTACCCACCCTGGACCCGATCACCCCTACTTACCAGGAGTCAGCTCACCATGAGTCAGTTCACCCAACTGGACTTTAAATATGCTCCAAGTATATGTTCACTCTATGATATAAAGGAAATGGGCCTTAAACACGTCGTGATCAAGTTGAATTCCTTGTAAATTGAAAATGAGAGACGTGGTACCCAATTTAAGTGTCCTTCTTCAGGATGGCCATGCTTAAAAAGTAATCTATTTTCTATATAAACTAAACTGGATTGGGTGGGCAGAGGCGAGTGGGCCAGGCCTGAGATGAGAATTGCTTTTTGAGGCCCATCTATTTCGCTACTTGGCTGAATGGACCTAGCAGGCCCAACGGGCCATGTCTCTCCGCAAACCTCTACTGCCGTGTAACAACCCACACCCATCGAACCTTTATTTATCCTTTGGTCATTCAATTGTGATGTCCCAGGAGATGTTGCCAACTGAATTCATAATAATATTAAAATGCACAAGCGGAAGCGTAAACAAATCTCCAACCATCAATCAATAGGGATAGTTAAAACATAGTCATATATACTTATACACAAAAGTTTCATAAGTCATCATCTCATACATAGCGACTTCAAAATTAAACAACTAGCTTCACATATCCGACACGCCTAACCGCTTCGCCACGATCTCCTACAAAAAGGGTCCTGGGATAAACCTATGCCTCTAATACTACAAGGGTGGTCCAAAAAGTGCTAACAACCCCATCACTACCTAACCTCCTATGGCCTCCAGCTCCTTGAAGATCAACTCAGTGTCAGGCTTGGGGTCGGACACTTCCCCATCCTTGGCATCCCAGCTGATGCTTCCCTCGGAGTCTCCGACACCCGGCGAATCGTCAAAGTCGCAAATAGGACCATGGCTCTCGTTGCCCACCCAAAAATAGCCACGAATTAGTGTGGCACGAAGTTAGGTAGGCACTCATTGACCCAAATGGTTATGACATATCGCGTATAGTGCGCGTCGGCACCTCTCGCGACCGGGTACTCCATCATCTCCTGACTGTGCTCAATGGGGAGGCCAAAATGAATATAATGGAATGGCTCAGCCATTCTTAGGGCCTGAAACATTTCAACAAATAAATATGATATAAACTTAATGAGTAAACTTCTTAGACTTCGCGTAGGAAAGTCGTTCACCTCGGAAGCGCCTTAAACATGCAATTATCTACTAATGGCAAAGTATGGCAATGCTCTTCTTACTTTTCTCTCAGTATCCTTATAACAACAAATCTATTAATCAAAGCCATCAATATAGACGCACATGCAATTCCATAATGTAGATTTTATGCTCTCAAGCCAAACATATGGATGCACAATATGATATAAGTCACGCGCTCATGTCATGTAATAATCCGAATCCAATTACATACAAATCTCAGGCACTTTCCATACACATTTGTCTTGATTATTACGGCCACTCAGGACCCAAGGTCAACCCGAAGGTTCGCAATCATCTGGCGTAACCAGACATTGTCTTGCCCCATTGAGCACGGTATCCCGTTGACTTGGGGGCATTCTTGTAAGGAGCTTTGTTCCATAATCCATCCGTGAACGGCATCCCGTTGACTTAGGGGCATCCGAACTTAATTGGGCATCGTTTGGCATAAAAGGCCTCAGGACGTGTTCACACCCCGTGTAAAACACATAAGAGTCTTAGGTGATCACACCGACATACCATCACACAATCTATTTCTTATCTTTCTCATTTAACCCATGTGATGCTCATACAACATGCAACTTCACTTATCATATGCCTTCATTCCATATACGTACATTACTTATATTACACACATATGCACCATTCACTTCCCAAACTCATGATGCATTATCCAAATAACATAAATAACCATTAAACCACATGGCACATCATCCAAATAACATGCTTAACCACTGATAGTACTTGGAGTGATAAGGTGCGATGAGTTTTGGGATAGTTAGCTAGGAAAAACATTTTGTTGACACCTAAAATTTTGCCCAAAAATCATTTCCGAAAAATGGGAACTTGTTTTTCCACAAAAATCTTTCATGTCAAAATTCTTGCATATAGATTGTCTAGGCATTTAATATAGTGTTTTAAATGGAAGATGCTTTTCCTTAAAAAAAATTAAAAATATAAAAAAAGAAGGAAAAAAAAAAGAAGAAAAAAGTTGGAGTCGATGATCTGAATGTGACTAACTAAGCCTAGGAGGTCAGATTGTAATTAAAACGACAAGTTGGGGCCAAAATGCAATTTCTAAAAGTTGAGGAACCAATTCGTAAATTTTGCAAAATTTCGCCCGAGCCTTTAAATCATCATCTTGGCCCCAAATTAAGTTGAAATTGAACTTGGGCCAAGTCGAATCAATTAAATCGGGCCAAAAGGACTAAATTGCATTGAATTGGGCATTCTCGGACAAGAAAATGGCCAACTTTGAGGGACTCTCTTGTGAAATTGGGTGGAGACAATTGCAAAAAATGGTCAAGATCTTAAACTAATATACATGAGCTTGCTAATTGATAAAAAATTACAGCCAAAATTGATGGATTAAAGCACTTAAACCAACTACCAAAACCCAGCCAATGATTAAGTCTTAATTTGGAGCTGCTAAGTAGGTATATTGGTGGCCCCACCATATCCCACTCAGCCGCCCAATTAGCTTGATCTTTGCACATGATTGGAAAACCATTATTGGTAGTACAAGTGGACACATATTGGTCAGGGATAAGCTGCTAAAAGCATGGGAAAATTGCAGGAAAATCCGCACACTCAACAGCTGCAAAATTTGAAAATTTGGCCAAGTCAGAAAGTGGTTGAACTAGCTCAGTTAGCGGGCTTGGTAGGTGGAGAAAAGACCGACCAAAAATCCCTTAATTCAGAGGATAAGATCACTAAAGCAAGCTCTTTTAGGGCATGAAAGGTAGGAGACAAGAGAGAGAAGAGGGAGCCCACAATCGTCCCCCAAAGACACCTTCAGAGGCAACTCCAGAAAAGCAAAAACCCAGAAATTCCAGACCGACCTTGATAGAGAAAAGTGACATTTTCACAAACTTGCAGCCAAAACTAGCCAAAACCTTCAACTAGAGAGTGAAACTCCACTCAAAGATATGTCCAAGAATAGGTCGCATGTCCCAAATGGAGATCGAGAAGGCCTCCTAAAGCCCCCCGAAAAACACCCTCTTGGTGGGCCAAGAAAAATTGAATTTTTCTAGGTGTTGAGCACAGTTGGTCACGGATGAAGGAAAGCGAGTGCTATTGAGAAAATTGAGAGACAAATGAGGAAAGCCATGACTTACAACCCAAACTAGAATACATATAGTTTGGGTTGGTTTTAATTTGGCCAACAAAAGAGATTGTGAAGCCTAATTTTTGAGGTCAACGAAAACCTTCGTAGTTAGGTTTTTTTTTTTCTTCTGTAGATGTCACTTTCAGTTTGAAGGAGCCATTTTCCACGTGCCCCCCGGAGGATAATTTCACGTTTCCTCGACCAAGAGTCACTTGAAAAAGAAATTAGGAAGCAAGGTAAGCATCCTAGATGTATTTTTGTTTGAGTTTGAACATGTTTTGATCATGAAAATCAAGAGGAAAACTAGTCCAGAGAACTGATTTCCGAGGTTGAAATTTTTCTAAATGTTTAAAACCTCTTCAATACCTCTACATGCTTGACTTGTAACTCCCCTTTGCATGCGTTTTTTTTTTTTTTTTTGTCGTTGTGACTTTGATGAATGTTATATGGGAGTACAAATGATGTATATGACAACCTGATTTAGTCTTTAAGTCTCCTGATGAACCATGAAACCGTCTATAACATGAGCCAAAAACCAAGCCAATCCACATTGAGACATGGTTGGCTAGCATAGATCATGCATGTATGCTTCTTGAAGAGTTCGTTTTGATGTATCCGGTTGATCGTTCTCTGTGATGTTTGTTGCATTTGAAAGTCCATATTACCTACTTTCATTTTCATCAAGTGATCTTTTCCGTAGATCTTGCATGTGATGAGTGTCGAGGCTTGAATATGGGCATGCGACATGTTTGCTTGACTTAGGTTCAAACCCAGATTTCAAAATCAGCTCAACCCATATATTTGAGACCGATTTCAACTTAGTTATTTTGTGTTTTAAGCTATGATTTCTATCTAATCTTGCTCCTTGCATGTGATAGTATAATCTTGATACTTCAATTCCACGTGAGATTGCTTATGGGTTGAGATTGAAGGCCGCAAATATGGCCCGAGGGAGCTGGTTTGATGTGATTTGATGTACACCAAGTGTTCGACGAAATGCGCAAACCAAGCTTCGATCTTGAAACGGTTGATTTGAGCTCGGTTCTTGTTATATTCATGTACTGGGCAGTTCCATATAGTATAAATCAGCATATATTGGTTTAGGAAATTATTTTTAAATAAAAATTAAAACAATAAAAAAATAAGAAAATTTCAAAAAAACTATAAAAATGATGGATGGTATCAAGTTATGATAGAAATGGCATCTATGAAATTTTCCTAATTTTAAAAGGTCATTTTCCTAATTTAATGCCATTTTGGTATTTTATAACCATTTTTGTAAATAATCCATTTTGCGTAGATTAAAATTATTTAGAGTAATTTCATGCATATAGAGTAATTGCATGCATATTTGAATTCCCATTTTGCTCATGGGGGTCTTGTCCGGGGCGTGATAATAAGGCTATGTAATATTATTTGCTCGACTTGTATCGGGTCTTTCTTTTTCACATTACTTTCAAGTCATTTCAATTTCTTGGATGTTTATTTACCGCACTGTTTTTCAATAATTTGAGTGTAAATTTCTTTTCTAAAGTATGTTAGGATTAGTCAAGACATTAAAAAACCTACAAAAACATTTGCATGGACATTTAGTGGTTTCATAAAGATTATAATTGGTAATCAAGATTGTGTGGCCATTTAGATAAATAACCTTCCAAGTTAGTGATACCGCAAGGGCGCTAATAGAAATATTGGCGTAAACAAGTCCCAATTCCTAGAAATCTCTAGTTGCATAGGAATTGAGACAACACTCCCGTGTCTTGATTGGTTTCTAGCCGACCCTAATAAGCTAGTGGCAACTCTTAAAAATACATAGGTTATTATGAACTGAAATACGAAATCCAACGTCGTGCGAGGTATGGGCTTGGGAGAGCCCGCGCCTAATCTAAGGCCGTTGGTTTGCCTCTTTAGGCAAATACCCCTAAAATTTCTTCCTTTTCCCCCGGACGGAAAAAGAGAGATCGTGATAGTTTAGCGACTCCACTGGGGACTTGGTTGCAAACCTTAGAGGACTTAGGCCGTAATAACTTGATTGGTTGTTCACTAACATAGTCTTCATTTGATAGCCCGTGTCAAAGTTGCATCTAAAATAAGGTTAGTTCGCTAAGAATGTGTTAAATGTTTTTGTAGGTTTGGAGTAATAAGGGGTGAAGTGTTTGTTAACCCATTTTTTTTTTTTTTTTTTTTTTTTTTTTTGCAGGGAGGCATGGGAATGTATGTCTATATGGATGAAATTGAAGTGTTGTTTGGATATCAATTGCTATATGTGCATTAGATATCAATTGTTGTGCATGCATTTATACTTACCTTAGCACTACACATTTACACACATAACCCACGATCTAAAACCCCGATCGCACTAGGAAGCCCATAGGAGGTGCCAAAAGATGGAACCCATGCGGGGAATGACCCATGGTTATCCACTTTTGGTCCCGCTCATTTTGATTAATGATAAAGAAAACTGTCCGACGTAAGTGCGGAGTGGGGAAAACTCTTTTGATTTAATCAAAATGGGGACCTTAAGCCTTTAGAATTCCACCTTTATGCGTCAAACCTCACAAGTTTACATTCGCATGTTTATGTGATTGGAAAGGGAAAAAAAAAGTCTGTTCATCCATTGTAAGTATGATTTCTGCATCAACTTGCTCACTTCTAATTGAAATTTTCATTTTTTTGAGATTCGCGGAAATCAATGGAATGCCCTTGGCAATATAGGCTTGGCACTCACTCTTAATAAATAAGCATTTCAAATACCTATGATCTGGCCTTACAAAACATATGTTTTTGTTTAAATTTTCAATTATGAACTCAAAGTCACATTTTGTATAGAAATTATTCCAAGTCAAGATTACATTTTGGGGCATAGAATTAAAATCAAATTTTCAATAAAATTCTTTCTTGGTCACATTCTGAAATTAAAATTCAAATCACATTTTGTGTATTGATTTCTCAAAATAAAAATCACCTCACCGTTGGATGAGTGAAATTACAAATTAATCTTTCAAAATCAATGTCCCATTTGTGTATGAAACTTTTCGAACAGAGTGGGCATTCAATTGATAGCTACGGATCGATCTTTTAATGAAATCTCCTCTTACTAATAAAATCTTGACGAAATACCAAATTCTCGTAAGTGGATACTATGGAGAAGGTATCATCGCCTTGATTTCATTATAAGAGGCGGCTTTATTGAAAGATCAATTTTTCATTTATGTATTGACATTATCTTCCTTTCACAGGTCATGCATGACAACCATTCCTTGAACTCCTCTTGCTTGACCATGCCAAAAGTGGACTTTAAAGCTAGGACGAGAATTGTGCTTATTATGCTCCTCTACAAAGGAGCTTCTTGTACTTTATCCTTGTCATTATTCCTATTAGGAACTATGTTTTGCGTTTTGGGTTTTGATTGTGGACCCAATCAAATGCTTTTGTAAATCATACAACTCATATTTTTTAATAATGAAGTTAGAGTTCATAAAAGTTATATTCTTTAAAATACTTGAAGTGTTTCAAATGGACCCTCTGGGCTGAGTTTTATGCCTTAGCTTCAAAATGTTTGAAAATGAGTTTCAAGAAGAACTTGCGCAATATTTAATCTCTTCACTTAATCGCTTTCGCAGGTTGATCCACAGGATGATGCTTTGAGAGGGTAAGGTTGTAATCGTTCCAATAGAGATTTCTTGTGCAACAACTAACCCAGTCATCCATTTTTTGTCAAACAGGCAAAATGACGGTTTTGTTCAAGATTGACATTTATTTCCTCTAAAAAGACAAAAGCGTGGGCCTTTCCTTAACAAAGCAAGTCATGAGATGCACCAATTCATGCTCATTTATGGGCATATTTGGTTGAGTCATGAACTTCAGGAATATTTTCGCATCATATGAATTCAAACATCGTGATTAAATGTGAAAAGAACCATCAAAACCTTGAAGATCACAAATCTACTAGCCTAATGGCAATCTCTATTACTTTGAAAGTGGCTTCCACATAAATTCCACATCTTGGACGACCTCATATTAATTTGACATTCTTTGTGGAAGAAGAAATCTATAGACATTCTTTGGCATCAAACTCCTTCATTGGTTGCAAACAAGAAGCAACTGCAATCCCTACACTTGCAATGGTTTCTTGGCATCCAATCATGTATGGAGATGATTATTGGTGGTTTGCAAGACAACACTTCAAGATGTAGACGTACACAAACAAGAATCAGTCATCAAATGTCGCCATTGAATAAAAGGTGGTAATTGTTTCAAGTTATATTCAATTTATTTTAGGAATGACTTGTCCCTGCATGTTGTGCAGATTTTAGTGAGGCAAATTACTGGGAAGCAATGAGACTACATGGGGAGGACAACCTGGTCCAGAATCACACGATCTCTAAAAGAAAAGGATGTGTTCGTTCCAAAAGTCAAAACAACTCATTTATAGACTGACATAGCCACCCATGCTTACAGATTGTGAAGTGGGAAATGCATTGATGCAGCAAAAATGGCGAAAGATCACCTAGCCTAAAAGGGGAAATTTTAATTGGGACAGATGGCCACAACATAGATCGGGGAAACACAATGCTCGAGTCACCCGACTTCTAAAAAGGGAGAGATTCAAATGGAATAGACATTTGCCAAGTGAATTACTGTCAATCATGAACCTAAGAGAAGAAATAATACATTGTTTCCATATGTGCAGGAGATTTTAATTAGGGCAGATGGCCATAAAATGGATCGGGGCACGCCATGCTTGAGTCACTAGACTGCTAAAAAGAAAAAAATTCAAATGGAATAGACATTTGCCAAGTGAATTGCCGTTAATCATGAGAGCAAATCCCTCTCCATAGTCAAGGAAACGGGATGGAATGCAGTCATCATATATGTCGTAAAAGGGAGTATACCATTCCTAAAATGAATCACGTCGTATGTGAAAATAATATATTACGTCTCTTTTTCCTTGCAGTTGATAAACGGGGCAACTCACTCAAAGTAGAGTAACTCTCACTCATGAAGCAAGATGAAATAAAGTCAATTGATGCAGCACAAAAAGGGAGTATCGTCCTTAAATTAGTCCAATTCAATTTTGGAATATAAGTAACATGCCCTACCTCTTGTAGGAAAAGGTGCACATTGACCGCTGGAGAAACACCTTATACCAATAAGGCATGCTAAAGCCCAACCATCCATTTTGATGGAATAAATGGAGTAAAACATCCAAGGAACAAGCTTGCCATTTGGTCCTCTCGTGGGTACTATTCACGGTGCTCTCTCTACTGGGTTCTCGAGTTACTGTTCATCCGACTGGTTTGCTGCTCTTTCCTGGAGTTCTAGCCATTCGTTTTGGCTGAAACTTGAAGGGTAGGTTCCTCTGACTTGCCTCTTCCTTTCCACTGAATGGATTTGTCTGGGTTGGCCTACAGCTTGAGATCCCGCGAACCCTAGGAGTTGCGCGCATGCTGCTCGTCTGGTTTGGATTATGCTCTGTGTGGGGGACTCAGCTGGTCTTTGGGCTCGTGCATTGGAGGGTAGGGTCACCTACAATACCTCATTTGTTCCACCAAGCCGTTCCTCCTATCTTAGCCCTCAAGTTTAGATCGTGGCTGCTCAGGGGTTCGTGACCTACTCTGTCTCGCCTGCTACTGTCTCGGCCGTGGGTTTTGGTGTTCGGGGGGCCAAGTTTGGTGTGCCTGGCCATTTTCCTACCCTGCTCGAAGCTCTTACATTGCTCCTCCCCTGTTTTGGACTTTCTTCCCTCGGGCTTCCATTGACGGGCTCGTTCTGCTGTTCTCGCGATTCGTCCTTATTGGTGTGGCCTGGGCTGTTGTCTGCTAGGCCTTCTCAGAATAGGAGCGACCTGTATCTCTCTCTCCCTAGTGTCACTAAAGCCCTCCTTGGTACGCCTCTCTTTTGTTGATGGCTTTTTTGTGGTAGAGTTTGGGCTACATACCAGGTGTTTGTGTTATGGCCTCAACCATGGCTGCTTTGGTTGGCATTTCTCGCGAGGCCCAGCCTGTTATGGGTGCCTCTTTAGGGCGTAACCCCTTTGCTCTAGGTCAGTTCGGCCCTTCTAAGGTTGGCCTTGCAGTTTGGTTTGGCAAACAACAAGCGCCCTTTAGGGCTCCTTCACGTTCGGGTCGTTCCAGGGGTGGGAGTCGTGTTCGGTCCTCCTCTAAGCGATCGAGTGGCCCTGTTCAGCAACCAAAAAATTCGAATCCTTCTCCCACCCGCACTTGGGCTAATGTGGCGAAGCTAGCTGCGAAGGGCTATGATCTTGCCTACTCCCCGCCCACTTTTGTGGATGGCAAGCCAATTGTTCACCTTGCGAAGGAAGTATTGGAGGCTTTCGATCCCAAATGGCATGAGTGCCTTATTGGTTATTATGTTGGGAAGAAGCTTCCCTTCAAACTTACTGAACAAGCTTTGATGCGGACTTGGGGCTCGAAGCTTGTAGAAGTGATGGCGGATAATCAAGGTTTTTTCTTCTTCCATATCCCAGACCCGATGTTCGGGCGTAAGATCCTCAAAGATGGACCCCTCACGGTGGCGAGGGTTCCTCTCATTTTGCAGCAATGGCAGCCACTTATGGATTTAAAGAAGGACAAGCAAACTGCCGTTCCGGTTTGGATTAGGTTGAATAACCTTCCACTTGATCTTTGGTCGGCTTCGGCTATTGATGGCATTGCTAGTGCGATTGGAAAACCCCTTTATGTCGACCAACGCACGGAGCATACGAAGGTGTTTTCCTTTGCAAGAGTTTGTGTTGAAATTTATGCCAATCAACCTAGATGCTCCGCTGTTGATGTGGTCTTGAACGGGGTCTTGAACTCAATCGCAATTGAATTTGAATGGAAGCTAGCTTAATGTCCTTCTTGTGGCACCTTCGGGCATAGATGCGAGGATGCCACTGCCGTTGACAATACGGACAGAGTGGAGTTACCGGTTCAGCTTGTCTCAGACCCTCCCGCCCCTGTTCAGGCTCCCGAACCGGCTTCGGTGGTGGTGGCGAACCCGGATGCTTCGCAACATGGTTATGGCCCTTGATCCGGCCCCTCCTCTTGTCGTGACTTCTGCTGTCTCGGTGGTATATGCTGAACATACCTTTGTAGCTAGAAGGCCGTTATGGGCGAATCTTATTCAGAGGAGTGTTTTATGCCGGGATGTGGCTTGGCTAGTGGCAGTTGATTTCAATGCTATCAAGGATCCCTCTGATCGGATTGGTAGCTCTAACACTTGGCTTCCTTGCTTTGATGATTTCAATCATTGTTTGATTCAATTTGAGTTACAGGACCTGAGGTATGTTGGCTTTTGCTTTACTTGGTCTACTTCCTCGGGGGTTAACCACAAGGCTAGGAAGATTGATTGAGTGCTTGTGAATGTTAAATGGAGCCATGAGTTCTCTTATTCGGAAGCGTCTTTTCTTGCACTTGGCATTTCTGACCACACTTCTATGGTGGTTAGAGTGATGCAGCCGGTGTTCTCAAGGAAACCTTTTAAGTTCTTCATTTTCTGGACGAAGCACCCGTCCTTCCATAGCACTGTCTCACAAGTTTGGGAGAGCCCGGGTGAAGGGGTTCCTATGTACAGACTGATGAGTAAGCTGAAGGCCCTTAAAAGCTGTTTGAAGCAACTCAACAAAGAATCTTTCTCTAACATCTTGAGAGGGTTACTACTGCGAGGGATGCTCTTAGTTTCGCCCAGGTTGGCCTTCAGCAGGATCTAACTAGTGAGCTTCTTGCAGATTTAGAGAAGACTCATCGGAGGACTTTTCTTGAGTTGAGGAATCAGGAAGAGTCCTTCTTCAGGTAGAAATCCAGGATTAGGTGGCTTAAGGAAGGTGATCGGAATACCAAATTCTTTCACCATTCCATTAGTAAGAGACAGCTGAGGAACATGATTCTTTTTGGTATGGATTCTTTTGGTGTTATTAACTCGGATCCGAGCTTGGTCCAACATACATTCGTCTCCCATTTTCAGGAGCTATTGGCATCGCGCCCCCTGTCTTCCAGGCTCTTATTGCTGGATATTCAAGAGGTCATACGGTGCGCTCTCAGCGAGGAACAGGTCAGTTTTTTCTCTCGTCTTTTCTCTGATACGGAGATTCAGGAAACTTTGTTCTCCCTTGCTTGGGGGAAGGCTCTAGGGCCGGATTGTCAAGGGTACTTAGCAATGATTAAAGATTATACTAAGGAAGAACCTAAGCTCGATGAAATTCGAGTAGTTAATGAATTTCAGGATGTATTTCCTGAGGAGCTGCTTGGATTACCGCCAGAAAGAGAAATTGAGTTTGAAATTGAACTAATGCCTGGAACAGGACCAATATCGAAAGCGCCGTATAGGATGGCCTTAATGGAACTGAAGGAGTTGAAAGTGCAACTGCAAGAGTTGCTTGATAAAGGATTCATTAGGCCAAGTGCTTCACCTTGGGGCGCACTAGTCTTGTTTGTGAAAAAGAAGGATGGGTCGATGCGCTTATGTATTGACTATAGGCAACTGAATCAAGGGACCATTAAAAATAAATATCCCTTGCCTAGAATTGATGATCTATTTGACCAACTCCAGGGAAGTTCGGTCTTTTCTAAGATTGACTTGAGATTGGGATACCATCAGCTAAGAATTAAGAAAGAAGACATTCCTAAGACTGCATTTAGGACTCGCTATGGACACTACAAGTTCCTAGTTATGCCTTTTGGGTTGACGAATGCACCGGCTGCATTTATGGATCTAATGAATAGGGTATTTAAGCCTTATTTAGATCAGTTTGTGATTGTTTTTATTGATGATATCCTGATATATTCTAGAGGGCCTGAAGAGCATGAGCAACACTTGAGGATAGTTTTGCAAACTCTGAGAGATCATGAGCTGTATGCTAAATTCAGTAAGTGTGAATTTTGGCTGGACCGGATAATATTTTTGGGACACGTGGTATCGGGAGGAGGAATTGCAGTGGACCCAGCGAAAGTTGAGATGGTAATAAATTGGCCGAGACCGACATCACCCACTGAAATACGGAGTTTCTTAGGATTGGCTGGTTATTATAGAAGGTTTATTGAAGGGTTTTCACGACTGGCAGGTCCCTTAACAAAATTGACTCGGAAGAACGTGAAGTTTGAATGGAGTGGGGAATGTGAAAGGAGTTTTCAGGAGCTTAAAAGAAAATTAACCTCGGCTCCAATCCTGACTATACCATCTGGATCTGATGGTTTTACAGTGTACAGTGATGCATCTCACAAAGGATTGGGATGTGTTTTGATGCAACATGGCAAGGTCATAGCCTATGCATCTAGACAATTGAAACCTCATGAACTGAACTACTCAACGCATGATTTAGAATTGGCAGCTATAGTGTTTGCTTTGAAGATATGGAGGCACTATTTGTATGGGGAAAAGTTTGAGATTTATATAGATCATAAGAGCCTAAAATATTTGTTCTCACAAAAGGAGTTGAACATGAGACAAAGGAGGTGGATGGAGTTGTTGAAGGATTATGATTGTGAGATACGGTACCATCCAGGGAAGGCAAATAAGGTAGCGGATGCCCTTAGTTGTAAGTCAGCTATGGAAATAGCCAGTTTAAGAATGGCGGAATGGAACCTGTTAAAGTCTGTAGCGGACTCAGAGTTTGAACTGAAAGTGGATTGCCTTACCGGTGTGCTTAGTGCATTAAGGATTGAACCTGAAATTATCCAGAAAGTTAAGATCCTGCAAAAGTCTGACCCGGGAATTATGAAAGTGAAAGATGCATTGTCTTTAGGAAAAAGACCAGAATTTCAAGTTTCTGAAGATGGAGTGGTAAGATGCCAAGGACGACTCTGTGTTCCCGACAATGAAGAAGTAAAGAGGGAAATTCTGTCAGAGGCACATAGGAGTAACTACAGTATTCATCCGGGTAGTACAAAGATGTACAAGAATTTGCGTCAGAAATTTTGGTGGAATGGTATGAAAGCAGATATGGCTAAGCACGTTTCTCAATGTTTGACGTGCCAACAAGTAAAGGCGGAACATCGCAAACCTGCAGGACTATTGAGACCGTTAGACATACCATAATGGAAATGGGAGCATGTAACGATGGACTTTGTGCAAGGACTGCCAAGGACATCAAATGGTCACGATTCTATTTGGGTGATAGTGGATCGTTTGACTAAGTCTGCCCATTTCTTAACAGTCCGTATAAACTATTCAATGAATAAACTTGCTGAGATATATGTAAGCCAGGTAATACGCCTACATGGTATACCCGTAACGATCACCTCTGATCGAGACTCCAGGTTTACTTCGAATTTTTGGCGGAGTTTCCAAAATGCCTTAGGGACAAAGCTTCAATTTAGCACTACCTTCCATCCTCAGACAGACGGGCAATCAAAAAGAGTGATCCAGACTCTAGAAGATATGCTAAGAGCCTGTGTTATTGATTTTAAAGGAAAATGGGATGAGAATTTGCATATGATAGAGTTTGCCTATAACAATAGTTTTCAGAAAAGTATAGGCATGCCTCCATATGAAGCGTTATATGGAAGGAGATGCAGGACCCCTGTCTGTTGGGATGAAGTAGGTGAAAGAAGATTGACAGGACCTGAATTGGTACAAGTCACTACTGAAGCTGTCGAGATTATCAGGAAAAGACTTAAAACAGCCCAGAGTAGACAGAAAGACTACGCATATAGGCGTAGAAGGCCTTTGGAGTTTAGTGCAGGAGATCATGTATTTCTTAAAGTATCTCCAATGAAAAGAATATCTCGATTTGGAATGAAAGGAAAGTTAGGTCCCATATTTGTTGGACCCTTCGAAATACTTGAAAGAATAGGAGACGTAGCATATCGTTTGGCACTGCCTCCTAAATTGGGAAACTTACATGATGTGTTTCATGTGTCGATGCTAAGGAAATACCAGCCGGATCCTGGTCACATAATCGATCATGAAGCCATCAAATGAGAGAGTGAAGTACGTCGAAGAGCCTATGCAAGTGCTGGACCGAAAGGAGAGAGTCCTTAGGACCAAGAAAATCCCGCTGGTTAAGATATTATGGCGACATCATGATGTGGAGGAAGCCACATGGGAGAGTGAAAATGAAATGAGGGAGAGGTACCCTCACTTGTTCCAAGAGACATAGGAAATGTCTAATTTCGAGGACGAAATTCTCTAAGGAGGGGAGAATTGTGGCATCCTAGAATTTCATGTCGATCCCTAGATGTGCTATGAGCCTTGGATAGGTGATGGAATTACCATCAAGTCGTGTTGTAACCATTTGATCCATGATTTGCAATGAATTAAGGCCAAGCATTCTATTGGACAATTATTTGATGGGAAAAAAAATTCTATTCTTGGCCTTGTGTTTTATAAGTTGGAATTTATTAATTCTTGTTGCAAGTTTTACGGTTATATAAATTTCAATTAGGTATTTTGATGAGTGGGGGTTTAGGTTAGATATTTTAAGGAAAGTGGGCCGAAATTCTTAGGCCAAGCCGGCCCAAAAACCCAGCCCACAACCCCACCATTCGGCCATTTGGGCCTGGCCCGCGAAGCCCAAAGGAGGAGGGGCTGCCGTCGACCAAGGGGAGGGGGAAACCGGTTTGCATGTCTCCCCATTTGTCCCATGAAGAAAGCCAAGTGTCAATGCATGCAAGACTAATGATGGCTAATCATGAAGGAGGAGGAAATTAGTGAGGGGAAGAGGAGCGGATTAACCGAGAGAGAGGGGGTGGTGTCGCACGGAAGAGAGAAAGGAAAGGAAGAGAGAAGGGAGAGAAAGAGAGAAAGAGAGAAAGGGAGAAATGAAGAGGGCAGTCCGTGCGTGCGAAAGGAAGAAGGAGGAGGTTCGTCGCCGCCGTCGAGCCGCCGTGTCCCGCTGTCGAGCCCACTGGTTGTTGCTGGAATTAGAGGCAAGTGGGGTCCCTTGATCTACCCTTGCTTGCTGTGTTTTGTGTGTGATTGAATGGTGAATCTCGGATGTGGATGAAGTGTGAAATTTCGAAGTTATAAGAGTTGTGTTCTAGCCTAATATTCTGTTTTTGAGAAAAACAGTCCGACCTTGGATGTTCTAGTGAGTTGCATGCGATGTTCTAGTTGAAATCTGACTTCGACTTCTTAATGAAAGTTGTAAATGACTTCTTGGAGAATAACATACTAAAATTGAGACAAAACGGACAAGTATAGGTAGGTGAAATCGTTGTTCTTTGGAGAAACTAGATCTGGAGTTTGTTGTGCCGACTCTTGATGATTTCGTGGACTGTAAAGTGACCTTTTTGTTGAAATCTCACTTTTATTCCTTAACAAAAGTTGTATAGGACATCTTGAGGTATAACATATCAAAAATTTAGAGGAAATGAACAAGTATAGGTAGGTGAAATCGTTATTCTTTGAAGAAAACTAGATCTGGAAAATGCTACCTCAACCTAGTACGATTCTGTGATTATTATAAAATCATCTAGTTAAATTATGATATTGTGTCCTTAATGAAAGTTGTAGATAACATTCTGAGGAATAACATACTGAAAATTTAGAAGAAACGAACTTGTGTAGGTCGGTGAAACGGAATTGTTTTGGAAGAAACTAATCTGGAATATTGACACCGAAAACAAGAGGTATTAACCGCCTATATCTATTTATCTAGAACGAATTGGATTTCGATTTATTCACGAGATATATACCTCCAAGTGTTGCCTATAACATATCAAATTTCAGAATTTTTGGAGTTCATTTGGGTATTTAATCGAAATTTTTTCTGAAACGGTGCAAACTGAAATGTCAGGATTTTGAAAGCTGTAATGCGTGGACCGTACTGTTTTGTGTGAGATTCTTTTGGTGAGGTGTTCTTCATGAGATATCTGCCTTTAGGTCTTGTCTATAATATATTAAAATTTCAGAATTTTTGGAGTTCATTTGGGTATTTAATTGAAATTATTTCTGAGACTGTGCAAACTGAAATGTTGAAATCTTAAAGACTGTGATGCATGGACTGTACCGAAATGAATGATGTTCTTTTGGTGTGATGTTTTTCATGATATATTTTTCTCTAGATCTTGTATACAATATGTCAATTTTTTTTTAGAATTTATTAAGGCTGTTTACAAATTTTTCAAGAGTTTTAACCAAAAGAGTGTAATCTGTTTTATCCAAGAATTTACTGCATTTTCAAAAATAAAAATCAATGAATTTGCTCAATGAGATATAATGTCTTAAGTGATTGATCATGCTGCATATGTGATGACATTTAGCATTACATACAATATCAAAAGCTGAATTAGACCTTTGTTATCATCACATCATATGCCATGTTGATATTGAGACACATATGTGAAAATAAAGTATGATAATGAGGATACCGTCGGAGGTGTGAGCCGACGATGCCTCGGGAGTGTCGGGATACCCGGAGGTGAGTGCCGGATGCCCGGAGGTGTGTGCCGGATGTCCTCGGGAGTTTCGAGATGCCCGGAGGTGTGTGCCGGATGCCCGGAGGTGTGTACCGGAGGCTCCTCGCGATGCCAGGTTGGGTGCGAGCGATAAAATGTGGGATACAATTACTGGTCCTGGGAAAGAAAAATGTTGTGATCCAATTGAAAGATAAAATTTGGAATTGAATCACGCGCATGGATGTGTGCATATGCATGGCTGCTTGATGATATATGTACAAGTGCATGGTGGTATATGCACATTGTATGGTGACATATGTATGGCTGTAAGGTGACGTATGCTCAAACCTATGAATGATATGTACTTTTCATGATATCTTGATTGTTCTGCTTGACGCATTGTGTAGTTTGATGGATCCTTGCTGCTGAGTGGTTGTACTTACCCCTTTGGGGACTAACATTTCAAATTAAAAAGATGCCTTTACCATCGGTCGCGTGCGGTACCTTCTACGGTTTACCGTCTGACGTTGAGGTTGAGTGCGCGGAGCACATTTGTGTCACTATTCCTGGTCTGGTGTTCATTCGAGTCCGCGTGCTAGTCATGTATGATGTGGGCCTGGCTGGGGGCCTAGTCATCCAGGAGTTTCTGTCTGTCCACGTCCATCGCGATGGGGTGATGCTGGGGATGTTGCCGCCGCCGCCCGATGCACTGGGTTGGGTGTGATGGCTCGTACGACTGATGGGAGCTGACACTTTTTGGGATAGCCGACACTTGTAGATGGAGGGGTATACACGTTTGATGTAGGGGTCGAGATCTCTTTTGAGCCGTAGCTAAGTATAGCTAAAAATCTTGGCTTTTTGTTGTACCGACCCAAGATGTCCATCGTAAAAATGTGAATAAAAGTGACTTGGCTTTATCTTTTCCTCTGGTGCGTAGTAGGTGTGCATTATATTATCATCATGGGAGTAAGGGATGGTGAGACTCATTTATATTTCCGTTGATGAGCTGCGCTGGGACCTTTTCAAAAAAAAAAAAAATTCCTATGAACTATGGTTCCTCTTTAAACCGAATGAAAGATATTAGATCGGTTTACAATAGGTAGAGCGATAGGTATCTATGGCGACCTCAGCCGATCGGGGGTGCCACAAGGATGGTTTTGGTGTCAAGTTCTTCAAGCATAATTAGGAGATGGTAGGGCGTTGGTCATTGAAGCGGTTAAGGATTTCCTTACCACGGGGAAACTTCTTAAGGAGATCAACAACACCATCCTAGTGTTGATCCCGAAGGTTCCTAATGCTACGTCTGTCAATGATTACAGGCTTATTGCCTGTTGTAATACTATTGACAAATGCATTACTAAGGTTTTAGCTAACTGAATTGCTGCAGTACTTACTGATATTATCAGCCCTCATTAAAATGCTTTCGTCAAAGGCAGGCGGATTAGAGACAACATTCTTCTTGCCCATGAGTTATTTGCTGGTTTCCATCTTGATCCATATGTGCCCAAGTGTGCGGTCAAGGTGAACTTTCAGAAGGCGTATGACACTGTGGACTGGGACTTTATGGAGCTGGTTCTTCGTGCTTTTGGCTTCCTGGATCATTTTGTTCGAATCATTATGGTATGTGTTCGCACTCCTAAATTTTTGATTTCTTTGAATGGAGAACTTCATGGGTTCTTCCATAGTGGCGTGGCCTTCGCCAAGGGGATCCGATCTCTCCTTACCTATTCACCTTAGTTATGGAGGTCTTTTCCGGGATCCTTAATGCTCGGGCCAGGCAACCGGGATTCAAGTTCTTCTCGAGATGCAAGGCTTTGAGTCTTTCACACCTCTTCTTTGCTGATGACATTTTCTCTTCTACGGAGCTGACTTGCATTCCATCTCACTCTTAAAGGATGGTTTGGATACCTTCTCTGCTTGGAGTGGACTCAAGCTTAACTCCAGTAAAAGTGAGATCTTTCTTGCTGGAGGGTCGGCAGACTTGCGTAAGGAGATTCTCCTTGCTTTTGGTTTTCTGGAGGGGACTTTGCCAGTGCGTTATCTTAGAGTCCCTATTATCTCTTCCTAGCTCGGCAAGGCGGACTGCATCTCCCTTGTGGATCGCATAACCAATAGAGCCTAGTCCTGGACCCAGCGCTTCCTCTCCTTTGCTGGACGTCTTCAGCTTATAAGGTTAGTTCTTCATGCAATCCAAGCTTACTGGGCTAGTGTCTTTACTATCCCTGTTGCAGTGTTGGATCGTATTGAACAGATCTTGAGACAGTTCCTCTGGAAGGGTCCTGTCTTAGGGAGGGGTGGTGCCAAGGTTTCTTGGGATGATGTTTGCCTTCCAAAGGAGGAAGGAGGGTTAGGCATTCACAGTCTGAGGGATTGTAATAAGGCAGCGATGCTGAAACACATCAAGATCCTATTTACGGACAAGGAGTCTTTGTGGTGTAGGTGGATCCATTCGACCTTCCTGAAAAGGAAGAGTTTCTGGGTGGTTAAACAACCCACCTTCTGCTCTTGGGCATGGAAGTGAATCCTCCATCTTAGGACCGAATTTCGGTTTTCTTTTCTCTAGAGGATAGGAGATGGCCGCTCTGTTTCCTTTTGGTTCGACCACTGGCACCCGAGAGGCCCTTTCAACCTTTTATTTTCTGACTCTTTGATCTATAGCTCTGGTTTACCCAGACATGCTACGGTGGCTGATCTTTCTTCGCTTATTGGTCAGACCATGTGAGCAGTGTTAGAGTTTTGGGAGCATCCCCTTCCTTTTCTTTCGCAGGTTCCGGATCGCTTTACTTGGCAAGGAAGCGCTTTCGATTTATTCATGGTTGCTTCGACGTGGCACCTTATCAGAAAGAAGAAGCCTCGGGTTAATTGGGCTCCCTTGATATGGAACAATGCTATAGCTCCAAGATATCAGTTCAATCTTTGGCTGATTACTAAGAAACATCTTCCTACTCGGGCCTTGCTTTTATCTTATGGCAGGATTGGGGATGCGGTTTTCACCTTTTGCAAATTAACGTCGGATTCTATTGATCGTTTGTTTTTTTGGATGTAGCATTACGGCTAGTGTTGCCTTCCTTTGGGCTGCTAGATGCAACCTTCCTTAGCAGAACGAGACTTGGGCCAACAACCTTTGCTGGGCTATAAAGTTCATTTCCGGTAAGGACTTCTATCACTCCATCGCCCGGTTCTCTTTTGGTGCTCTTTGCCACCTTATTTGGAAATACATGAATGAGATTTTGTTTAGAAACCATACTTCACGGTTTCAGCTGTGAAGAATCACCTTATTAAAGTGGTTAAGGATAAGGCCTTGACCTTCACAAATGTAGAGAACAATCCAAGAAATAGGAGGCTTCAACATAGCTAGGGGATGGACCCCTGCATCTTCTTTTCTACTCCGGCGCTTCTGTAGCATTCCCGTTTTGGAGTTGTGCTGCAGGATGGTCCGCTGCTGTGCTTTGCTTAGCTGCTATGCTTCTTTGCTGGCCTTGATCTTGCTTTTGTCTCATTCGCTGCTGTTTATGGGCGACGAATCTTTTGTTTGGTTTTTAGGCTTGGGTTGCCATTGTTTGGCTGGCTGGTCGCCTTATTTTGTTTTTGTTCCTTCTTGTGGATGTGGCCGTCGTTGTGCTGGCTATTCCGTGTAGCTTTGCCTTGTTGGCTTTCCTTTTCCTCTTCGGCACCCTTCCACTCATTATGCCTTTGTTAATTATGAGTGTATGTTTTGGTGCCGTTTATTTGTAAATATTGGTTATAGTTCAATATAATTACCTTTCACCAAAAAAAAAAAAAAAAAACATCCGAGGAGCGATGCCCTCACATGTAGAAACAAGGAGTACCCCTCTCCTTTCATCTTTGACGTCCACTTAGAATGAGTGAATTTGATAACATCTTTGAAAGGAAGATCTTCAAGGAAATGTTAACACTTGAGGAGCAAAGGCACATGAAGAGGAAACACAAGACATTTAAAGTCAGATGTAGGAGAAGGGTAATTCAGTATTGTTTCCAAAATGCCTCATCTAAACTTCATTTTTGACGTAGTTACCTTGTTTGATAGGAAGCATTAGTATTTGAGGAACAAACTTGAGAAATTGATTCAAGCATAATCCATATCGACCAAGCAAGCATGTGGAGGTAACACATGTCAAGTTCAACTAACTTGGTTTAAAAGATGTGTCGTTCTAGAGCCGGTTCAATTAAATGAAAAAAGAAGCGCCCTATGGACACTACCAGCGCTTCGGCTTGGTGGTATGGGGAATGAAGTGGTCCGGGAACGGCCAGGGTTCGATCCCTGGAAATGGCAACAAGGTTGCCATAAAATATATAATAATAAAAAAAAACTTTTACATCTTTTGCTTTTGCAAAAATAGGAGAGTGCTTGAACTAATGAGACCAAAGACCTCAGACTCTCTTCAAGCTTTAAAACAGTAGGTTCATTCTGCTTTTTACTGCCAAATGGTGACATTGATCAAGGGTAATGTTGTATCGTTTCCAGTTTTATGATCCCTGAGGATTCATGTACTAACACATTTCCCTTTTGTTCTTCGTAGGGTCGCCTAACTACTAAGGCACAAGTAAGTACCCTTCTTCTCAAAATCAAATGAAAAACAAATGGAGAATTTCCATTGTAAAAAAAGAACATTTAGTGTTTTTCTAGAAACAAGCACAAAAAATGAAAATTGAAGAAACAAGTTTTCCACAAAGTTTGCAAAAATCTTCTTTACCTTTAAATTGTCCATCCATTTGACGGATCACTCATTTTGAATCAAAATTCCTTATGGAGATTAATCCACCCGGATGATCTCAACAAAAATGAAAGTTGATGTTACTTATGCCAAGCGAGAAACACTTAGGATGAGAAAAGGCAACCCATTTCCAAACATGTCATTTAAGCACTCTAGGATTCGAGCGAAAAAGAAAACCCGTATCGTTTAAGGTCAATGAATTCATTCGCAAGCGGTACATAGATCAAGATGATAAGAGGCATTTCTTTCCTTTATCATACACACATCAGGTGACAATAATTAGCCCATTTGAGCCTTTTAATGTGAAGAATTTTCTACAAAATGCACCTATCAAGAACCATCCCACGATGGGGCAATTATGAGGTTTGGGTTGACATTATTTATAGAGGAAAGATGAGAAAGACTTCTTTGCTCTCACTTGCATAAATCTCTTGTGGTACCTTCAAATGAATTCTTATGCAAACTTGAAGCATCCCAAGGTGAAGAAGAGCATTCATTTCTCCACCAAAACATAGATACCCATTGCTTAAACCATATTGAGCCTAACTGTTGACACCTAAATTTTGCCTAATCATTTAGTAATTAGTTGCATAAAAGAATAATAAAAAAAAAGAAAAGAAAAAGTAAAATTGCATTTCATGAAGTCGCATTTTTTGCATCGGTACTAAAAGGGCAACAAGACGCAGCGGCTTGTGGTCGATAATATTCACAAAAGGACGGTCTCTCTCTTCGTTGGTCTGAACACACATAAGAAAAAATGAGGAAAGAAGAAGTTCTTGCACGTCCGTTGTCTCTCCCTCATTAATGCATGCGCATGCATGCACAAATTCAGCGGACGTGAGGACTTAAGAGGAACCCTCTGAGAAGCAAAATGAGCCCATGATATATTATATAATATGCTCTCTCTCAAGTGTGGGTTGTCAGGAGAAGCAGCGAGAAATCTGCTGAAGGAGGAAGCAAATAATAAACAAGAAAAGTCAAAAGTTGTGGCAATCCTATGGAAGGGAGGGACAAGTAGCCGTGTAAGAAGCCCCAAGCATGAAGAAGAAAGAAGGATCCAACGTCCATTTTCCCCCCCTCATTAATGCATGCACATGCACGCACGAAATAGGGGACGTGAAAATTCTACAATTGCCTGCAAGAAGATGGAGTAACATTTTTATAATATTATCCTTGCTGAAGAGCATATCGGTGGCCACCATATTTGAAAAAAAGAATCGAACTTGAACAAGCAAAGAAAAATTGCGGCTACCTCCTGTTCACCTGTTCACACTAAAGTCGATTGTTGCCTATAAATAAGCAAGGATCCTCGGCTTAAAGGGGAGGAATGAACAAATTCACTGGAGAGGTTTGTGAGAACTATTAAAAAAGAGAGCCCGTAAAGAGACACACGAATGGAGAGAAAGGAGGAGATTAAAATAAAGAGGTGAATAGAGAGTTTGTCGAGAAAAAACCAAAAAGAAGGTGAAGTCGAGAGAGGGCAACGAGAGAGAAAAGAACGTGAAAAAAAAAAAAAAAAAGGGATGGGTTGTCTTCTTCCCATGGCGTCTTCTTCCTAGGGGGCTTCCAGCGTCCGTTTGACGCCCGTACGCAGCAACCCGCTGTCAACTCCGTCCTTCTGGCGATCTGAGGATGTAGAAGCTGCAGCAACCCTTTGCTGCCTTCCTGTTCCCAGCGAGTTCCGAATGCCGCTGCCACTGTAGTCCCGTGCCTCCGCTCGCCCGCCTCCTGCAGCTTGAAGCTTCGAGTGACGCCCTCGCAACTCCCCCCAGTAGCTGCTGTCTCGCGGTCGTCGGAGCTCCGAACACCGTCGCTTTGCAACCCTCGGCCCTGCTCGTCGCCACACCACCGCAACACCTTCATCCGCCTCCTGCCTGCACCTCCGCCCGACGCCGACGACCCACTGCCATTCCCGAGTCCACAACGAGCCGCGACTCCATTCGACCTGCTGCTGGTCCTCTTGCAGCCAGCCCCGTGTCCTTCACCCGAGCGCCCTTGCTCCACCGGTCCACTGCTGCCCGGCACGCCCTGCTCGCCTGAGTTGGTCTTGCACCATCAAACCGCACGCGACTTCTGGCGTGGTCTTGCCGGAGCCCCTCGCCGGTGTCTTCCCCCTGCCGGAGTTCGGCGGGTGTCGCTCCTCTCAATTGATTGAGCTGCCAAGTCGTGCGTGGGAGCAAAACAAAAAGAAAGAAAAGGAAAGCAATTTAGGTAGTTTTTCTCTCTTTTATTTATTTATCTTATTTTATTATTTTGGTTATTTTACTTGTTCTTTTTTTAGTATAATTATTCCTTAATATAAGATTGAGAATGTTCGACATGAAACAGCCTGAGAAATTTGTGATTGACAGTCCGATTTTCGTGCCCGAAATCCGACTCGCAATTGCTTGAAAAATCGCTAGTTCGATCTCACGCCCGAGATTTGATTTGCGATTTATTTAAAATTGGCCAACCCGATCTCATGCGCGAGATATGGTTCATCAATTTGGATATCAATCTTGCTTTGATTACTGTCGTGACGTTTAAGTTAATTTCGCTTTCATAAAATAAAAAAATAAAAAAATAAAAAATGTAAATTAGAATTAGGTTTATTTCGTGTTTAGGGTTTGCATATTTAGAATAGGAATTTTATTTCGAATTTAATAAAAAAAATCAAATCAATCAATTTAGGTTGCTAGTTTTAACTTAGGTTTCATGTTTAATTACTTGGCATTTTTTAATTTCGAAATTAATACAAAAACATAAAAAAAAAATAGAATTTTGGCACTCTTTGCATGTCATTGCATTTTAGGGTAAAATTTCATATAGTTTAATTCTAGATAATAGTTTTTTTTAATTTAAGTTTAGAGAATGTTTTTTAGATAGATTGCATTTTAGTTAGAAATTTCTAAATTAGGATAAGATTCTAGTTTAAATTAGGATTTGGCTTAACCTCATTCCCAATACAAATTAGATGACATTTTAATTTAGATAGATAATTTTCACATTTTTCTAATTCAGAATTTCATAAAGAAAAATACAAAAAAAATGTCTTAGAATAAATTAGTTTTATTTTCTAGGATAAATTGCATTTAAAAAGAAAAAAGAAAAAATGTCATGCACATGTCATATAGAATTAGGTTCATGAAATGCACGTCATTTAGTGATTGTTGCTAGGTTCATTTAATTGGAAACTACCTGTCATTAGAATTAGGTCGTTTTGTTAGTTTAGATTGCACGTTTAATTATTGAACAATTTTAATTTCGAATTTCATGGAAAATACCTAAAAAATTGTCTTTGAATAAATTAATTTCATTATTTAGAATAGATTGCATGCTTATTAAGAAAACACAAACATCTCATTTGCATCATGTAGCTTAGGCCATGTTATTATGTCATATCATTTCATGTTAGATTAAAAGCATTGCATCGCAGATGGATTATATCCTCATTAAATAAGTGAAAACAAAAAAAGAAATTGCGTGTTAATTAGAAATCATATTTAGAATGTCGATGTGAGTTCTGATCTAACATTGCAGATGCTTTCGTTGCTATGAGGTAAGGCCTGCAATTTATTCATCACTTTTTTTTTTTTTGGTGTTAAATTGGTGGTTTGCACACCCGCATGATCACCTCACATGTTAGGAAGATAAATTGAAATCAATTCAAGCTGCCTGCAAAATATTTTTTGAAATTAAAAGAAAAGGTACCGAAAGGGCATTAGAGAAATCTAGCGTAATCAAGTCCCCACACTCATTTAATCTCTGGTTCGTAGGAGTGAAGTAATTCTCCCATTACTTTACTTGGGTTTCTAATCGACCCACCAAAAATAGATTAGTGGCAACTCCATGATAAAAATCATCGGTATATTAAGAACTTAAAACCTAAGTCGCGAATTGGTATGGGCTTGGGAGAGCTCGAGCTAAGTCTAGGCTTAGCAATCCATTAGCCGAACCCTTAGGTGGTCCAACCCGCTTCGGGGAGGTCGCGACAGCTTGGCGACTCCAATGGGGACTTGATTTAAGACTTTAGTGGACTTAGGCCAATTTTCTTTTTGAAAAATATTTTTGTTTGGCAGCGAGGATTCCAGGTACGTCCCTAACATTTAAGGTGTTAAATGTTCTTGCAAGATGGGAGGTATAAGGGGAAGTGTTTGCTGACATTTGTTTTGTAGGGAGATGTAGGAATGTATGGTTTACTTTCACTTATGAAGTGTTGCTTGATATAAATTGTCGTGCATGCCTTGCATCTAGCACTACACTATTGAACATACAACCCGCCGCCGGACCTGGGCCGCATAGGATCATCTAGGATGGTATTGAGATGGATACCACTTCGACCGCATGCCCGCGGTATGAGTCGCCCATCTCAATCCCAAAGTTTCTTTTCTGGTGTCAAGAGTACCCACCTCGGTTCGCGTGCCCGCAACCCAGGTCGGCTCTTTGACCAAGCTGAAGTCATGAGGACCCGACTTAGTTCGTACACCCGCGGCTAGTCTGATCATTCTTGTGGCTTCACTTTGTTAAGCCTTATAGACTAGAAATCGAGTCACTTACCATGCGCTTGCCTATGTGATTGCCCCTTGTTTATTGGTAAAGTAAGTTTTCTAAATTCACACTCTTGCAATCTACTTACTTTATTATATCATTTTGTCGGTCCATGGCATTAGGATTGTCCTGAGTCTTGGTCAATATACAATGGGAATACCGGACATTCGAATTATTCTCCCTCCAAAAGGAAGAGCTTAGTGCATGGTGGGACAAGTTAGACCAAGCTGGCCGTCAATTTGTAGAGTTGCACATTAGTCGACTACTTCCATTGCTGCGTGTCAACATCCATGGCGGCCTCATCCAAGCACTTGCTCATTGTTGGTGCCCCGAGACTTCTACTTTCATCTTCGGCGGTAAGCATGAACTCATGCCCACCTTGGAAGAGTATAGCACTACCATAGGGAAATCTTTGAAAGCTGAATTAATTAGCCCACCTATCGAAATAGACCCCGTTATGGCCTTATCCGATTTTTTAAGAATTAAGGAGGACAATGTAAGAAAGGTTTTAAAAGCTCACCGCAATACATGTCATTTATCTTTTCTAAAAGAATGTTTTGAAAATGGCAATTCATTTCAAATGCGAAGGGTTTTCCTTTTAGCGTTCTTTGGGTTTATAGTTTTCCCTCATTGCAAGAATGTCATTAACCCTTTGATTGCTCAATTAGTTAAACAAGTGTTGGAAGGAAAAAATTTTGTAAACACTGTTCTGACTGAAACTTTTCTTTCCCTCACTCGATTTAAAGAAGGTGGTGATAAAATTTTCCATTCCTCTCCTGAGCTTTTGCAGATTTGGTTCCTTTCTCATATAAAAGGGTTTGGTGGTTTAATGACTATACATGATGTTAATAACTCTAATCACCCTATTTTGAGATTTGAAAGCAAGCAAAAACATGCACCAGATCACCATTATTCTAGATGGTTAGCTTTCATGAAAAAACCAACTTCCAAGGGTTTCCTATGGCATGCTAAGTGGTTCCAAGTTCGTGTGGCGAGACTCTCATGTGGAGCTGTTGGCCCAATTCCTTTACTGGGATTCACTGGAGCAATGGAATATTATCCGACTAGAGTGACTCGTCAGTATCAAGTGGTGCAGGAGCTTCCACCAGCGTTGCAAACAGATCCGCTCCGAGTAAGCTTCGTTGATGGAGATCAAGACCATGAGGATTCCATTTTCACGATCAAATCAATGTGGGACATGTGTCATCCACGAAAGCTCAAATGGCCTGAGGAGGAGCTGAAGGGTAAAGAAAGGAAGTACTATGCCTCAACTAAATACATTCAACAACACAAGGTCCTAGAGGAGCTACTTCCAAAGATACCAGAGGTGCCACTAAAGATCACCAACCGCGCTGAGAATAGACGTCTCAAAAGAGTTGCCGAAAAAGCTCAAGAGGAGAATAAGTGATTGCGCCGAGTGGTGTCCCGAATGTATATTGATCAAGCGAGATGAAGTGGCTTGGATCAATCTAGTTATTTTCCATTTCTAGATTAATGTTTTGGAAGTTGAGTCATTTGCCTTTCTAGTTTATTTGTTTAGGGCATTTCAAGTTTCTATTTTGTTACGCTATGTCAAAAACTCCATTAATGAATAAAAGCTTCTAGGCCATTGCCATGGATCGGTGTGTTTCATATGAGATACTTATTTTTGTTCATTTCTGCAATTTAGGTGATAACGGATCCGCCACGTTCGCCTATTATTACACGATCAAGAGCTAAAATGGCTGACCAAACCGAGATGCGTGATCGTATTACCAGTGTGGAAGATCAGCTCAAGTAGTTACTTACATCTATGCAACTTATGACTGCCCAAATCGAATCCCTCCGGGTGAATCCCGTTCCTGCACCTCCTCTGCCTGAGTTAGTAATCCCAAAGCAGGCAAGGAAGGTTCTGATGGTTGATGATGACATGCCTGAATTAGAGGATGACATTCCTCCAATCATTGCCGAGAAAGCCAAGTTTGACGGCACTCCTAAGACGGAGCAAGGTGAACGCCTTGTGAAACTTGAAGAGAACGTGAAACAATTGCAAGGATCGCAGAACTCACTTCCAATTGACTTGTCCATTTATGAGAAGGTTAAGACGCCAAACAAGTTTAAAATGCCAGAGTTCGAGAAGTATGATGGTACTTCTTGAGCTCACCTGCAGATGTACCATGTAAGGATGGCTCAACATGTCAAAAATGAGCCCCTTATGATCCAATCATTCCAAATGAGTTTGGTCGGGCCTGCATTGAACTGGTCTATTATGAAAAACATGAACCTCCTCGACACTTGGAATGAGGTGGCCGATGCATTTCTTGAGTAGTACAAGTTCAATATGGATATTGCACCTTCACGAGAGGATCTCGAATGAATGGAGAAAAAGAGGAGTGAGTAGTTTAAAGAATATGCCATAAGGTGGCGAAATCTGGCCGCCCAAATCACTCCTGAACCTACGGACAAAGAATTGATGAAATTGTTTGTCAAAACCCTCCCATTCGAGTTTCGTAATCGAATGGCCAGCACGTATGTTGAGAACTTCAATCAACTCATCCCAGTGGGTGAACAAATCGAGACAGGGCTGAGAGATGGATGGTTTAATGAACCAACCCCTGCAGGCAAAAGATTTATTGCAAAGAAAGACAAAGAACCGACCACAGAAATTAATGTTGCATATGCGCAACCAGCCCCTAGTAAGCCTTCAATTGTTCGTCTTCCCGGGAATCAGCAAGATGGAGGCCGAGTGCATGCACCGTGGCAATTCACCAAAAGGCAGTTCTCTCCTCTTCCTGGTCCTTTATCTCAGGTCCTACCGATACTCCAAAAGAAGGGACTGATCTCCCACGAACCAAAGTGACCCAATGCGAAAAAATTCTCCAATTATGATCCCTCCAAAAAATGTGAGTATCATATGGGAGAGGTGGGCCATTCGACTGATGAATGTATGACTTTGAAGCACAAGATCCAAAATTTATTGGATACTAAGGCATTTTCTTTCCGTACCACCCAACCAAATGTCAAGAAGAATCCGTTGCCAGAACATGAGGGAAATGTGAATGCAATCTTTGAGTTCAATGCTAGCAAAAAGATGAACTTGAAGGTGTCTGTCAAAGATATCTATAGCGGATTAGTTAGAGTTGGTTACTATCCGACAAATGAGAATTCTCCCTTGCCTACCATGAGGGAAAGGGTTCAAGAAATGGTTAAGGCTGGCATGATTGGGTATGCTGATCAAACTAGAATAGTGTCAACTATCTCTCAAGTCATCATTGATTAGGAGAAAGAGTTTGCTGAGCTAAGTGCTGAAAAGAGCGAACTTGATCTGTTGATCGAGGACATGCCCCCACTTGAGGATGCCTTCGACCACGAAGGACTGATAGTGGAAGTGCCTTCAACTGACGAGGAGATAATAATTGAGATGCCCCAGTTGTATCAGTACAAGAATAACAAAGCCGTCCCCTAGTCATACGAGCTAGACGTTGACCTGATTACAAGGTCTGGTCGGACCTATGCTCAAGCTAATACCCAACCTGCAAAGCCAGTTACTGATGAAGAGGCTAAAGAATCAAAGCGAGTGAGTATAACGTGGTCGACCAGTTGCGAAAATTGCCTGCTCAAATATCTTTACTTGAACTCTTGCAAACGTCTCCTACGCATCAAAAGTCTCTAATGAAGGTCTTGAGTGAAGTTCGTGTATCGGAGACGATCGAGGTAAACAGGTTGGAGGAATTTGTAGGGTCGATTCTTCTCAAAGATTTAATAGCCTTTTCTGATGAAGAATTCCCTCTTGAGGGGAGGGGACATACTAAGGCGTTATACATATATGTCAAGTGCAAGGCTTCCCATGTGGCTCGAGTACTCATTGATAATGGGTCTACCTTGAATATCTGTCCATTAGCAACTCTTCACCGCCTTAAAATAGATCCTTCAAAAATAAATTTTGCAAAGACCTCTGTCCGAGCTTTTGATGGTACAAGAAAGGAGGTGATAGGGGAGACCCACCTTGATCTGCAAATAGGTCCGGTGATGTTCAACGTCCTTTTCCGGGTAATGGACATCCCTACTTTTGGATTCAATTTCTGTTAGGTCGTCCTTGGATTCATACTGCTGGAGCTGTGCCATCAAGTCTTCACCAAAGCGTGAAATTTGTTGTCAAAGGAAAGCTAGTCACTGTTCATGGTGAGGAGGATCATCGGATTTATCATGAGACATCCATCCCCTATGTCGAGCCGGAACCTAGGGAGGAGTCGAGTTACCAATCGTTCGAGCTCGTGTCCACTATTCATGCATCTCGAGGATCGACACCACCCATCCCGATGTGTCAAATGCAGCGATTATGGTAGCAAGAGTGATGGTTGGAAATGGCTTTATTCCTGGTCGTGGACTTGGTAAAAAAGAACAGGGTATCCAGAATCCGATTGAAACCCCTCGAAGGCCTCGTTTCGCTGGATTAAGGTACCATGGAAGAGGGGGAGGACATGAACAAGACAGAAAAAAATCATTATTCCTCGATATCCGTGAGACATTCCCCGGCCCTGCTAGAATGATGCATGATGAAGGAGGAGTGATCAACACCCGAGGTATCGCGCTCGATGGATGGAGTAGCATGGATGACCCGACAACTTCAAAGACAGAGGATCCAGATAATGAGATGGAAGGGATCATGACTGTTGACACCTAAATTTTTGCTCAAAAATCATTTCCAAAAAAATGGGAACTTGTTTTTCCAAAAAAATATTTAAAGTTAAATTCTTGCATATAGATTATCTAGGTGTTTAGTGTTTTTTTTTAAAAATGGAATATGTTTTTCCTTAAAAAAAAAAAATTAAAAATTAAAAAATTAAAATTAAAATTAAAAGAAAAAGAAAAAAAGTTGGGGCCAATGATCTAAATGTGATTAGCCAAGCCCAGGAGGTCAGATTGGAATTAAAATGGCAAATTGGGGCCAAAATGCAATTTTCAAAAGTTGAGGGACCAATTCGCAAATTTTGCAAAATTTTGCCCGAACCCTTAAATCATCATCTTGGTCACCAATTAAGTTGAAATTGAACTTGGGCCAACTCGAATCAATCAAATCGGGCTAAAAGGACCAAATTTGTATTGAATTGAGTATTTTCGGATAAGAAAATGACTAACTTTGAGGGACGTTCTTGCAAAATTGGGTGGGTATAATTGCAAAATCTGGTCGAGATCTTAAAATACTATACATGAGCTTGCTAATTGATCAAAAAACGCAGCCAAATTGATGGATTAAAGCACTCAAACGAGCTACCAAAACCCAGCCCACGGTTTGGTCTGATTTCGGAGTTGCTGAGTAAGCAACTTGGTGGCCCCACCATATCCTCCTCAGCTGCCCAACCAGCCCGATCTCTGCATGTGATGGAAGGCCATTATTGGTACTGCAAGTGGACAAACATTGGTCAGAGATAAGCTTCTGAAGGCACGGGAAAATCGCACCAAATCCGGACACTCAACATCTGCAGAAATTGAAAATCTGGCTAAGTCAGAAAGTTGTTGAAGTAATCCTGTTGACAGGCTTGGTAGGTGGACAAAAGACCGACCAAAAATCCCTTAATTCGGTGGATAACATCTACGGAAGCAAGCTCTTTCAGGTGACGAGAGAGAGAAGACGGGAGGGAGAGGAGAGAGCTCACGGTCGTCCCCCAAACAAGCCTTCAGAAGCAACTCCAGAAAAGAAAACCCAGAAATTCCAGACCGACCTAGAGAGAGAAAAGTGAGATTTTCACACACCTGCGGCAACAATTAGCCAAAACCTTCAACTAGAGAGTTAAACTCACTCAAATATCTTTCCATCCATAGGTCGCATGTCCAAAATGGAGTTCGGGAAGGTCTCCTAAAGCCCCCCGAAAAACTACCCTCCTGGCGGGCCAATGAAAGTCTGAATTTTTTCTAAGTGTTGAGCCCGGTTAGTCACGAGTGAGAGAAAGCGAGTGTTTTTGAGAAAATTGAGAGACAAATGAAGAAATCCATGACCTACAAGCCAAACTAGAATACATATAGTTTGGGTTTGTTTTAATTTGGCCAACAAAAGAGGTTCTGAAGCTTGATTTTGGAGGTTAATGAAAACCTTCGTTATCAGTTTTTCTTTGCAGATCTTGTTTTCCAGTTGAAGAAGCCAACTTCCACGGGCCCCCGAGGATAATTTCTTGGTTTCTTGAGCGAAGAACCACTTGAAAGGGAAACTAAGAAGCAAGGTAAGCATCCTAGATGTATTTTCTTTCGATTTTGAGTACGTTTTGATCATGAAAATCAAGAGGAAAACTAGCCCAGAAAACTGATTTCTGAGGCTGAAATTTTTCCAAGTGTTTGAAATCTCTTCAAGAGTTTTGCAAGTGTGCTTCTTGGAGAGGTCGTTTTGATGTCTTTCGGTGGGCCATTCTCTATGATTTTTGTTGCATTTGAAAGCTCATGTTACCTACTTTCACTTGGATTAAGTAGTGTTTCCCTTAGATCTTGCATGTGATAAGTGTCGGGGCTTGAACATGGGCATGCAACCTGTTTGCTTGACTTGGGTTCAAACCCAGATTTGCAAAATCAACTCAAACCCGTGTATTTGAGGACGATTTTAGTTGGGTTCTTGTGTGTTGTAGGCTATGATTTCTATCTAATATTTCTCCTTGCATGTGGTAGTATAATCTTGATGCTTTAGTTCCACATAATATTACTCATGGGTGAAGATTGAAGGCCGCAAACATGGCCCGCGAAGCTGTTTTGGGGTGATTTAATGCACGCCAATTGTTCAATGAAATGCGCAAACCAAGTTTCGATCTTGAAACGGTCGATTTGAGCTCGGTTATTGTGATATTCATGTGCTGTGTTACTCCATGTTAGCATAGATCGGTTTAAGGAATTATTATTAATATTTAAAAAAAAACATAAAAAAAATAAAAATATGAAAATTTCAAAAATATCAAAAAATGTTGGATGTTATCAAATTAAGCAAAAAATGACATCTAGGAGATTTTCCTAATTTTATAAAGTCATTTTCCTAATTAAATGATATTTTGGTATTTTAGAACCATTTTTGTAAACAATCTGCGTAGATTAAAATTAATTAGAGTAATTGCATGCATCTAGAGTAATTCCATGCATATTTAAATTCCCATTTTGCTCATGGGGTTCCTGTCCCGGGGCATGATAACAAGGCCATGTAATATTATTTGCCCGACTTGTATCGGGTCTTTCTTTTCCGCATTATTTTCAAGTTATTTCAATTTCTTGGATGTTTACTTATGCACTGCTTTTCATTAATTTGAGTGTAAATTTCTCTTCTAAATTATGCTAGGATTAGTCTAGACATTAAGGAAAACAAACCTACAAAAACATTTGCATGGATACTTAGTGGTTTCATAAAGATTATAATTGGTAATCAAGAATGTGTGGCCATTTAGATAAATAACTTTTCAAGTTAGTGGTACCGCAAGGGCGCTAATAGAAACATTAGCGTAAACAAGTCCCCGTTCCTAGAAATCACTAGTTGCGTAGGAATTGAGACAACACTCCCGCGTCTTGATTGGTTTCTAGCCGACCCCAATAGGCTAGTGGCGACTCCTAGAAGTACATAGGTTGTTAAGAATTAAAATTCAAAATCCAATGTCACGCGAGGTATGGGCTTGGGAGAGCCTACGCCTAATTTAGGGCCGTTGGTCCACCTCTTTAGGTAAATACCCCTAAACCATTATTTCTTTTCCCCCGAACGGAAAAAAGAGGTCGTGACAATGACCCTATTCGATGATCTCCTTATAGGTGCCATTAACGAAGAACCATTGGAGGAAATGGGTGCTAGCCCACAAGAGTAACACATTTACTTTTCTGTACTCCCCTGCGCGGGAATCTTATCGCTTTTAATGTTTTCTAGGATTTGCTTTCATTTTGATTATCGCATTTTGCATATCGTTTGTCAGGAGTTGATGTTTGCTAGGGTTTGATTGTTAGGGCTTCATTTCACTTTGATTGTCGTACTTTCCATTCCAATAAATGTAATTTGATTGATGAATATCGATTATAATTACAAGCTTTTTTTTGAGGGCATGATGGGGTATACCAAACCAGCCCAGTGATGATATCCAACCAATGAAAGAAAAGAAAAATCCAAGGAGAATTCTGAGGCCTGGGCTTCATCATGCTTTCTCGTTTCAAAAGGTTTTCCAAATGTTTTGCCAAAATTTTTTAAAAAACGAAAATTTCGAAAAAGGAAAAATCCTAAGGAAGGAAGGAAAATTCAAAAAGAAGAAGATAAGACATCCATGTCGTTTAGTCCTGTTTGTCTTTTTGAATTATCCATTTTATGTTTCAGGAGCAACCTTATAGTGGGCAAGGGGGTGGAATTGGTTCAGTCCAATACCATGAGCGATGACAGTGAAGACCCTGAGGAACCGAATGGTGACTCCATTGAAGTACAGCATAGTTGGGAGTAGCATGAAAAGCCCAAAGTTCTCACCCCCGAGCAAACCGTCACTATCAATTTGAGTGATACCGAGGAGCCCAAAGAGATAAAAATCGGTGCAAATCTTCCCAAAGATGAGGTCGGGCACTTGACTCAGTTGCTAAAAGAATATCAAGATATCTTTGCCTGGACGTATGCCGATATGCTAGGTTTAGATCCGTCCATTGTGGAACATTGTTTGCCCACTAATCCATATGTGCGCCCTAAGAAGCAGAAACTTCGGAGGACTAAACCGGAGCTCTCAAAAAAGATAGAAGAGGAAGTAATGAAACTCCTCAAAGTGGGATTCATCGAAGTCTCGCAGTACCCTGAATGGGTGGCCAACATAGTACCAGTCATGAAGAAAGACGGTCGAGTCTGAGTGTGTGTTGATTATCAGGATTTGAACAAGGCCAGCCCAAAAGACGATTTCCCATTGCCACATATCGATGTTCTCGTGGATAGTACTGCTGGATTTGAATTATTCTCTTTCATGGATGGTTTTTCTGGATACAACCAGATAAGAATGAGGGTTGAAGATAAAGAGAAGACAGCATTTATCACCCTGTGGAGAACCTTTCATTATAAGGTCATGCCCTTCGGACTCAAAAATGCAGGGGCAACTTACCAACAAGCCATGGTTACATTGTTCCATGACATGATGCATAAAGAAATTGAGGTATATGTCGATGATATGATTGCAAAAACCCGACCCGGGAGAAGTCATGTTAAATCCCTCAGGAAGTTATTTGATCGGCTTCGTGAATTCAAGCTCCGTTTAAATCCTGCCAAGTGTGTGTTCGGGGCAGCGTTAGGTAAATTGTGGCACCCCCAAACCCGGTAGGGTCGCCACAGATACTTATCGCTACGCCAAATGAACACTAGTACATCTCTTAGAAGAAGCATCATAGTTCCTAGGCATATTATTATTATTTTATTATTATTTTTTTAAAACGATCCCAGCGCGACTCATTAGCGGAAGCAAAATTTAATATCACCATCTCTCCCTCCAAAAAACATGATACAATGCACACCACTAATTTCCATAGGAAAGGATAAAGCCGAGCCACTTTTATTTACATATTTTCATGATGGATTTTTCACGGGTCAGTACATCAAAAGAGAGGCCAAGACTCCTCGCTACACTCGGCCATAACCCCAAAAAGAAACACTCGACCCACTATGTTCATCGTGTAAGATTCCCCCCCCCCCTCCCCCATCAACAAGTGTCAGCTATGTCTCAAAAAGTTGCAACTCCTACTCCTCACGCGCAGGCCGTCACACCCATCCTGGTGCGTCAAGCAGTGGTGGTGGCAGCATCCCCTGCATCACTCTGTCTCGACGAACGTGAACAGATACGAACTCCTGAACGATCGGGCCCCCAGCCAGGCCCACATCATACATCACGAATGTACGAATCCGAATGAACGTCAAACCAGGGATGGTGGGACAGTCGATCTCCGCCCACTCGACCTCCACATCCGAAGGAAGGCCGTAAAAGACGCCCCGCGTGATAGTAGGGAGCGGCATCGTACTAATATGAAATGTTGGTCCCTGAAGGGGTGAGTACAACCACTCAACAAGTAAAGGTCCAATGACCACTCAAAGCATCATACAATACAATCATAGCATAGCATGTCATTTAAGTATACATACTTAATTTACCTTGATATCATGCACATGTCATCATATCTCACATACATGCATCATCATATAGTCATCATCCTCATCATGCATTCATGCATTCATCATTATCATATCACATGTGCCATCATACCATAGGTGCACATACATCCGTGCACTCATCATCCATGCTATCAAGCATACACCACCATGAGATCCATAGCATGTCATTTAAGTATACATACATAACTTACCTTGATATCATGCACATGTCATCATCTCTCACATACATGCATCTATTTACATGCAATATGCCATATGCATACACCCATGCACATGATTCACTTTCAATTCTTATCTTTCACAAGGATCTCATCAATTTTTCTTCCCGTGGACCAATGTTTGCATCCCAAAATTTATCGCTCGCACCCAATCTGGCATCGCGAGGAACCTCCGGCACACACCTCCGGGCATCCGGCACACACCTCCGGGCATCTCGAAACTCCCGAGGACATCCGGCACACACCTCAGGGCATCCGGCTCACACCTCCGGGCATCCCGACACTCCCGGGGCATCGTCGGCTCACACCTCCGACGGTCATTCATATTCTCATACCTTTCTTTTTTCAATTTCACACTTGAAATTTCCAATGCAAATGATTTAAATTGTTATTTTAAAATCGTGCAGCATGCATTAAAGAAATTGTCCTTTGATTAAATAAAAATCTTTCTTTGAGATCATGGAAAATTTATCATTTTCTTGAATGACATATGAAATGCATGAAAGACATTACACCATTATATGAATAAAAATCCAAAGTCTCATAATTCACATAACAATTCATACGGATCACACATCACAGCATAGAAGTGGCCATACGTTCCAATATCATAAATTTCGAAAATGTACAGCTTGCACAGTTTTCATATCACAGTCAATTAAATAGGCAAATGACCTTCAAAAATCATGAAATTTAACTATGTTGTACATAAGAAATAGATAAAGATATCACATGAAGGAAATTTCTCCAAAAGAAATTTGCACAGAAATTTATAGGTCATGCATGTCAATATTCTCATGTCCGAAACACACGGTTTGCACGGTTTTCAAATCATAGTCTGTTTAGTATGCAAATGGCCATCAAAACTCATGAAATTTGAGTATGTTATATTTAACACATAGATAAAGATGTTTCATGAAGAAAATTGCTTCAAATAAAGCTTGTACAGAAAGTTATAGGTCATGAATGTCAAGATTCTCATGTCCGAAACACACACTTGCACAGTTTTCAAATCATAGTCGGTTTAGTATGCAAATGGCCATCAAAACTCATGAAATTTGAGTATGTTGTAGTTTAAGATGTTATCTACAACTTTTGTGAAGGAGTCGAAGCAAGAATCCAACTCAAAACACACATGCAAGCCTCTACAACGTACGGGGTTAGGAGGTATACTCGAAAACAGAACACATCTTCAAAAGCAACCCCTTCTAACTTCGGTTCCTTAGACCCTAAACACCCAAAATCCAACACAATTCCAAAACACACATGCAAGAGCAGCAAAAGGATCCCAACTTGCCTCAAAATAACAGACCAACAACGGCACACGGACGGCGTAAGGGCGGACGGTCGGACGGACGGCGGGCGGCGAACGGCTCCTTCCTCCTCTCTCGGTTCTTCTCTTTCTCTCAAGGTCTCTCTCCCTTTCTCCTTCTCTCTTTGCACGACAAACCCCCTCCCCCTAAACCGGTTACTTTTTCCTTTTTGCTTTTCCCTTCCCTAATCATTGCTTAATTGACTAATTGCATGGGTGCCAAATGGCCTTAACAAAAGGACACATGGGGGAGGCATGCATCCGAATTCCCTCCCCCTTTTGCTCGGTCAAATGGCCCATTATGGGCCTCATGGGCCTAGCCAAATTGGCCCACTTTAGACCCTTTATCCTTGGGCCTAAAGTCCAATCCAAAAATTAACCTTTTTACCTTTTTACTTTTTAGCAAATTTGTGGCCACCCCAAAACCGGTAGGGTCGCCACAGATACTGAACGCTACACCTAAAGAACACTAGTACATCTCTTAGAAGAAGCATCAAAGTTCCTAGACTTTTTTTTTTTTTTTATAAAACGGTCCCAGTAGCGACTCATCAACGGAAGCATAAATTAATGTCACCATCTTTCCCTCCAACAAACATGATACAATGCACACCATTAATCTCCAAAGGAAAGGATAAAGCCGAGCCACTTTTATTTACATATTTTCATGAAGGTTTTTCACGGGTCGGTACATCAAAAGAAAGGCCAAGACTCCTCACTACACTTGGCCGTAACCCCAAAAAGAAACACTCGACCCACTATGTTCAACGTGTATGATCCCCCTCCCCAAACAACTAGTGTCGGCTATTTCTCAAAAAGTTGCAACTCCTACTCCTCACGCGCGGGCCATCACACCCACCCCAGTGCGTCGGGCGGTGGGGGTGGCGGCATCCCCGCATCACTCCGTCTCGGCGAACGTGAACAGATACGAACTCCTGAACGATCGGGCCCCCAGATAGGCCCACATCATACATCACAAACGTACGAATCCGAATGAACGTCAGACCAGGGACGGTGGGATAGTCGATCTCCGCCCACTCGACCTCCACATCAGAAGGAAGGCCGTAAAAGACGCCCCGCGTGACAGTAGGAAGTGGCATCGTACTAATCTGAAATGTTGGTCCCCGAAGGGGTGAGTACAACCACTCAGCAGGTAAATGAATCCAATAACCACTCAATGCATCATACAATACAATCATAACATCATACATGTCGTTCATGCATTCAAGCATACTTACCTCAAAGCTATGTATATACCATCATACATCATCATCACAATCATAACACATACATATCATCAGGCCATGAATGATCATCATCATATCATATCATATATGCATATCATCATCATATCATATATACATGTCATCATGTCATAGGTGATCATCATCATATCATGTCATATATGCATATCATTATGCCATAAGTAATCATCATCATATCATGACGTATATGCACATCATCATGCCATAGGTAATCATCATCATATCACGCCATATATGCATATCATCATGCCATAGGTAATCATCATCATATCACGTCATATATGCATATCATCATGCCATAGGTAATCATCATCATATCATGTCATATATGCATATCATCATCATATCTTATATACATGTCATCATGTCATAGGTGATCATCATCATATCATGTCATATATGCATATCATTATGCCATAAGTAATCATCATCATATCATGTCATATATGCATATCATTATGCCATAAGTAATCATCATCATATCATGTCATATATGCATATTTCAATTTCCACTTTTAACTTTCAATTCGATCACCACATCACACTTGCTTGGGATCATCAATTTTATCCCATGCTTTACACTCGCACCCCATCTTGGCATCGCGAGAAAACCTCCGGCATTCAGCCACTTAAGTCCACCGGGCATCCGGCACCCCCACATTCCGGGCATCTCGCATCCCAACTGGCATCACGAGGCATTCCCTCGGGCAAAGACCTCCGAGGCTTCCGACACCCAACCATTCCGGGCATCTTGATACTCCCAGGGCCATCCGGCCATGTATCTCTATACATTCTGGGCATCCGGCACCCCCCATCCCGGGCATCCTGATACTCCCAGGGCATTATCATCCGCCACAAACAGTTTCCTCATTTATCATTGTTCATGTTTACCAATTTAGGCCTCAACTTAACATGGCACATGATGTAATGGCAAACAAAATCACTTTCATTCTTTGATCTATGCATGCATCATCAGTCATCATCATACATGCAGCAAGACGCAATCATTCATAACAATTAGATTTATGGAATTTGTGCCACTCAAATAATCCGTTTACCATGCCTTTTTAGAATTTATTTAAATTCCAGCTTACACCATTTTGAAAATATTTAAATTAAATATCCACATGAATCCCAAAAATCATGAGATTAAAACATATGATAATCAAGACAGTAAGATAGTGATTTCATGAAAAACACATGGCCAATAAAGTTCCACACAAAAGATATCATTCACACAATCACCGCATGAAATTTCGGAGAAAAACAGAATGTGCAATTTTTGAAGTAATTCGATTAAAATGCCCAAATGACCTCCAAAAATTATGAAATTTTACCAGGTTATAGTTAAGACACTAAATTAGTTTTTTCATGAAGGATTCTAGGCCAGATTCGTTTTAGATAATTTCTTATAGTCGTTCGAAGCTTCTGGTCCTCATACCGAAACGTCTAGTGTACCTATGTCCGAAATATCGAGTTTTTACCTACTTATCCCTCTTTGTTTTCTCTGAAATTTGGATATGTTTTATCTATGGGAACTTAGTCTATAAAATGCATGGCCAAGCATAGATTATTCTCATTAATTTATCCTAGAGTCCAAATTTCAAAATTCATGAACACAAGCACATAACACATAGCCTTAAGAGAAAACTAATGGCTAAAGCATAAACCATAGGTAATTTCATTACCTAATTAAGAGCTTTAATACATCTTAGGGCTTGTCTCTAATTTTGGGGATGCCACAATTCTCCTCTCCTTAGAGAATTTCGTCCTCGAAATTAAATGTTACTCGCGTCCTTAAAACAAGTAGGGGTACTTTTCCTTCATCTGGTCTTCACTTTCCCATGAGGCTTCCTCCATATCGTGATGTTGCCATAATACTTTTACCAAGGGAATCTTCTTATTTCTGAGAATTCGTTCTTTTCGATCCAGTATTTGCACAGGTTCCTCGATGTATCTTGCTTTCTCATCCACTTTGATGGCTTCATGATCAAGTATGTGACCAGGATCTGGCTGATACTTTCTTAACATCGACACATGAAACACATCATGCAAATTTCCCAAATTAGGAGGTAGTGCCAAACGATAAGCCGCATCTCCTATTCTTTCAAGTATCTCAAAAGGTCCAACGAATCTGGGACCCAACTTTCCTTTCATTCCAAAACGAGATACTTCTTTTAACGGGGATACTTTAAGAAATACGTGATCCCCCACACTAAACTCTAAGGGCCTTCTTCGCTTGTTCGCATAGCCCTTTTGTCTACTCTGGGCTGTTTTAAGTCTTTTTCTAATAATTTCAACAGCCTCAGTGGTATCTTGTATCAATTCAGGTCCTGTCAATCTTTTTTCACCTACCTCGTCCCAACAGATAGGGGTTCTGCATTTTCTCCCATATAATGCTTCATATGGGGCCATGCCTATACTTTTCTGAAAGCTGTTGTTATAAGCAAATTCTACCAAATGCAAGTTTTCATCCCACCTTCCTCTAAAGTCAATAATACAGGCTCTTAGCATATCCTCTAGAGTTTGTATCACTCTCTTTGTTTGTCCATCTGTTTGAGGGTGATAAGCGATCGAATTGAAGTTTTGTCCCTAAAGCATTTTGCGAGACTTCGCCAAAAATTTGAGGTAAATCTAGAGTCTCGATCCGAGGTGATCGTTACAGGTATACCATGTAAGCGTATTATCTGGCTTACATAAATCTCAGCAAGTCTATTCATTGAATAGTTCACACGGACTGCTAAGAAATGGGCAGACTTAGTTAAACGATCCACTATTACCCAAATCGAATCGTGACCACTTGATGTCCTTGGCAATCCTTGCACAAAGTCCATTGTTACATGCTCCCACTTCCACTCTAGTATGTCTAACGGTCTCAAAAGTCCTGCCGGTTTGCAATGTTCCGCCTTCACTTGTTGGCACGTTAAACACTAAGAAACATACCTAGCCGTATCCGTTTTCATACCATTCCACCAAAATTGCTGACGTAAATTTCTGTACATTTTCGTACTACCTGGATGAATACTGTACCTGCTCTTATGTGCTTCCGACAAAATCTCCTTCTTTACCTCTTCGTTGTCGGGTACACAAAGTCGTCCTTGGCATCTTATCGCTCCATCTTCGGAAATTTGAAATTCTGGTCTCTTCCCTAAGGACACCGCCTCTTTCACTTTCATAATCTCCGGATCAGACTTCTGTAGGGTCTTAACTTTCTGGATGATTTTCGGTTCGATCCGTAGAGCTTTAAGCATACCAGTAAGGCCATCCATCTTTAGCTTAAATTCCGAGTCTGCTACGGACTTTAATAAACTCCATTCTGCTATTCTCAAACTAGCCATCTCCATGGCTAACTTACGGCTAAGAGCATCTGCTACCTTGTTTGCCTTCCCTGGATGGTACCGTATCTCACAATCATAATCTTTTAACAGTTCCATCCACCTCCTTTGTCTCATGTTCAACTCTTTTTGTGAGAACAAATATTTCAGGCTCTTATGATCCGTATAAATCTCAAACTTCTCCCCATACAAATAATGCCTCCATATCTTCAAGGCAAACACTATAGCGGCCAATTCTAGGTCATGCGTGGGGTAGTTTAGTTCATGGGGTTTCAGTTGTCTAGATGCATAGGCTACGACCTTGCCATGTTGCATCAAAACACATCCCAATCCTTTGTGAGATGCATCACTATATACTGTAAAACCATCCGGTCCAGAGGGCATAGTCAAAATTGGAGCCGTGGTTAACTTTCTTTTGAGTTCTTGAAAGCTCTTTTCACATTCCCAACTCCATTCAAATTTCGCATTCTTCCGAGTTAACTTGGTTAAAGGGCCTGCCAATCGGGAAAATCCTTCAATAAACCTTCGGTAATAACCGGCCAGTCCTAAGAAACTTCGTATTTCAGTGGGTGTGGTCGGTCTCAGCCAATTTATTACCATCTCAACTTTCGCCTGATCTACTGCAAGTCCTCCTCCTGACACCACGTGTCCTAAAAATATTATTCGGTCCAACCAAAATTCACACTTGCTGAATTTGGCATATAACTTGTGGTCCCTCAGAGTTTGCAAAACTAACCTCAAGTGTTGCTCATGTTCCTTTGGCCCTCTCGAATAAACCAAGATATCGTCGATAAAAACAATCACAAACTGATCTAAATAGGACTTAAATACCCTATTCATTAGATCCATAAATGCAGCTGGTGCATTTGTCAATCCAAATGGCATGACAAGGAACTCGTAATGTCCATAACGAGTCCTAAATGCAGTCTTAGGAATGTCTTCTTTCTTAATTCTTAGCTGGTGGTATCCTGACCTTAAATCAATCTTAGAGAAAACCGAACTTCCCTGAAGTTGGTCAAATAGGTCGTCAATTCTAGGCAAAGGATACTTATTTTTAACGGTCACTTGATTCAGTTGCCTATAGTCAATGCACAAGCGCATCGACCCATCTTTCTTTTTCACAAACAGAACCGGTGCACCCCAAGGTGAAGCACTTGGCCTAATGAATCCTTTGTCAAGCAACTCCTGTAGTTGCACTTTCAACTCCTTTAGTTCCGTTAGGGCCATCCTGTATGGGGCTTTCGATATTGGTCCGGTTCCAGGCATCAACTCAATTTCAAACTCAATCTCTCTTTCTGGGGGTAATCCAAGCAACTCCTCAGGAAATACATCTGGAAATTCATTTACTACCCTAATTTTATCAAGTTTCAGTTCTTCCTTGGCACAATCTTTAACCACTGCTAGGTACCCTTGACATCCTTTGCCAAGTAACACATCAGTCTCTACTGCTGAAATAAGTGCTACTGATAGGTGGGTCTGACCTCATAAAAATTCACAACTAGACTGGTCAGGTAAAACGAATTGGATCACTCTTCTATAACAATCCATTCTAGCCCGATACTTACGAAGCCAGTCCATTCCTATGATAACGTCAAAGTCATACATGGCCATCACGACTAAATCTATTTCCATGTCTTTTCCTCCTACGGTTATCTTACATTTCTCACACACCAGCGTAGACAACACCGCATCCTTTAAAGGCGTAGAAACACAAAGAGGGGTTTCAAGAAAAGTCGTTTCAATTTTACTCAACAGTCTATATCTGTCAGACACAAATGAATGCGTAGCACCCGTATCAAACAACGCATAAGCCTTCTTGCCATTTATAAAAATTGTACCTGAGATGATGTTCTTGGAAGCTTTCGCTTCCTCTTGGGTGACTGCATATACTTTTCCTTGAGTTGGTGGCCTCTGAGGATTTCCTTGTAAATTCGATCTAACAGCACTCTGATATCCCTGTCGCACCGAGCCAACACTCACTTGCGACCTTTCTTGTGGACAACTTCTCCTAAGATGGCCCACTTGTCCACAACCAAAACATTTCAGTCGTCCATTACAAGGTCCTGGGCCATGTCGTCCATTACACCTTTGACAAACACCAGGCTGATAGGGTGATTTCCCTATATTCAGACCACTTCTTGCTCCCCCAAAATTTCCAAAATTACTCTTCTTCTTCACATTCCAAGCCTGACCTTGACCAGAATAGGGTCTCTTACCCCTTCTCACATCGTTAAAATTCCATGGTTTCTTAAGCTCTGACCGCTCTCTTAACAGCTCCTGTTCCACCAACTGTGCCCTTTCATAGATCTCATTGTAATCTCTTATGTTCAAAGGCACCGGTTGCTTTCTAATGTCAGTTCTCAACCCTTTCAGAAATCTCTTAGCCTTTTCCTCCTGATCCTCAATCAGTCTAGGAGCATATCTAGATAGTTTAGAAAATCTAGCCTCATACTGGTCCACTGTCAGCTCCTTTTGTTTTAGTCGAACAAATTCTGTAATTTTTTTATCCCTGGCACAGTCAGAAAAATGCTTTCTATTGAAAGCCCTGACAAACTCTTCCCAATTAACATCAGTACCTGGTGGAAAGATTGTATCCCTTGAAGCGCTCCACCAAAACTTCGCATTTCCCTCTAGCTGGTACTCTGCTAAAGTTATTTTCTCAGCATCATTGCAGTCCAACAACCGGAAAATTCGCTCCATCCCATCAATCCAATGCTCCGCCTCCTCAGGACTTCCCATTCCACCGAATTTGGGTGGCTTCAACTTTAAAAATTGCTCCACCAGTCCTTGAGTTCGGCGTTCTACTCCAGGTTGCTGTTGTGCTTGTCTTTCCATCAGATTTCCAATATTGGCCAATGCCTGCAGGATGTCTTCCATTCGGGGTTCAGCCCTTGATGGATGAGCACTTCCAGCTCGCACCATGACTTCCTGCAATTTCCAAGCATTGCCTCAGGAATAATCTGAGACTCACTGCCTCCATTCAAAGCAACCACTACTACTACACAAGTAACATATACATGTTACTGGTACCTAAAGGCAACTCAAAATAAACTACTAGGGATCTACGAGTGAATACTCATCACCCGTTATTCAATTATTCCATTTTATATCCTATGGAGTGCATTGTCATCATGTTCCTCCACTTCCAAATGAGGCTCCTTATCACTCCACCTATAATAACTTGCCTTGATACCAACTGCTGTGGCACCCCCAAAACCGGTAGGGTCGCCACAGATACTGAACGCTACACCTAAAGAACACTAGTACATCTCTTAGAAGAAGCATCAAAGTTCCTAGGCTTTTTTTTTTTTATATAAAACGGTCCCAGCGCGACTCATCGACGGAAGCATAATTTAATGTCACCATCTTTCCCTCCAACAAACATGATACAATGCACACCACTAATCTCCAAAGGAAAGGATAAAGCCGAGCCACTTTTATTTACATATTTTCATGAAGGGTTTTCACGGGTCGGTACATCAAAAGAAAGGCCAAGACTCTTCACTACACTCGGCCGTAACCCCAAAAAGAAACACTCGACCCACTATGTTCAACGTGTATGATCCCCCTCCCCAAACAACTAGTGTCGGCTATTTCTCAAAAAGTTGCAACTCCTACTCCTCACGCGCGGGCCATCACACCCACCCTGGTGCGTCAGGCGGTGGGGGTGGCAGCATCCCCTGCATCACTCCGTCTCGGCGAACGTGAACAGATACGAACTCCTGAACGACCGGGCCCCCAGACAGGCCCACATCATACATCACAAACGTACGAATCCGAATGAACGTCAGACCAGGGACGGTGGGACAGTCGATCTCCGCCCACTCTACCTCCACATCAGAAGGAAGGCCGTAAAAGACGCCCCGCGTGACAGTAGGAAGCGGCATCGTGCTAATATGAAATGTTGGTCCCATAAGGGGTGAGTACAACCACTCAGCAGGTAAAGGAATCCAATAACCACTCAATGCATCATACAATACAATCATAACATCATACATGTCGTTCATGCATTCAAGTATACTTACCTCGAAGCTATGTATATACCATCATACATCATCATCACAATCATAAAACATACATATCATCAGGCCATGAATGATCATCATCATATCATATCATATATGCATATCATCAGCATATCATATATACATGTCATCATGTCATAGGTGATCATCATCATATCATGTCATATATGCATATCATTATGCCATAAGTAATCATCATCATATCATGACATATATGCATATCATCATGCCATAGGTAATCATCATCATATCACGCCATATATGCATATCATCATGCCATAGGTAATCATCATCATATCACGTCATATATGCATATCATCATGCCATAGGTAATCATCATCATATCATGTCATATATGCATATCATCATCATATCTTATATACATGTCATCATGTCATAGGTGATCATCATCATATCATGTCATATATGCATATCATTATGCCATAAGTAATCTTCATCATATCATGTCATATATGCATATCATTATGCCATAAGTAATCATCATTATATCATCTCATATATGCATATTTCAATTTCCACTTTTAACTTTCAATTCGATCACCACATCACACTTGCTCGGGATCATCAATTTTATCCCATGCTTTACACCCGCACCCCATCTTGGCATCGCGAGAAAACCTCTGGCATTCAGCCACTTAAGGCCACCGAGCATCCGGCACCCCCACATTCCGGGCATCTCACATCCCAACTGGCATCACGAGGCATTCCCCCGGGCAAAGACCTCCGAGGCTTCCGGCACCCAACCATTTCGGGCATCCTGATACATTCCGGGCATCCGGCACCCCCCATCCCGGGCATCCTGATACTCCCAGGGCATTATCATCTGCCACAAACAGTTTCCTCATTTATCATTGTTCATGTTTACCAATTTAGGCCTCAACTTAACATGGCACATGATGTAATGGCAAACAAAATCACTTTCATTCTTTGATCTATGCATGCATCATCAGTCATCATCATACATGCAACAAGACGCAATCATTCATAACAATTAGGTTTATGGAATTTGTGCCACTCAAATAATCCATTTACCATGCCTTTTTAGAATTTATTTAAATTCCAGCTTACACCATTTTGAAAATATTTAAATTAAATATCCACATGAATCCCAAAAATCATGAGATTAAAGCATATGATAATCAAGACAGTAAGATAGTGATTTCATGAAAAACACATGGCCAATAAAGTTCCACACAAAAGATATCATTCACACAATCACCGCATGAAATTTCGGAGAAAAACAGAATGTGCAATTTTTGAAGTAATTCGATTAAAATGCCCAAACGACCTCCGAAAATTATGAAATTTTACCAGGTTATAGTTACGACACTAAATTAGATTTTTCATGAAGGATTCTAGGCCAGATTAGTTTTAGATAATTTCTTATAGTCGTTCGAAGCTTCTGGTCCTCATACCGAAACGTCCAGTGTACCTATGTCCGAAATATCGAGTTTTTACCTACTTATCCCTCTTTGTTTTCTCTGAAATTTGGATATGTTTTACTTCAAGAGGTCCCCTACAACTTTCATGAAGGGATCTAAGTCAAATTTCCAAAGAACAGCTTCCATATGGGTCCATGAAGTCTCGGGTGCCCAGTACCGCGTCTCCAGATTTACCGTCTTCAAGAGTAGGTCGATTCCCTAGTCTACACTTGTTCATTTTAGTATGTTGGTCTTTAAGATGTGCTCTACAAGTTCCATGAAGAATTCTAAGAGAGATTCTTGATAAAAATAAACATGCAACCACAAATCTACCACAAGGTCAGCAAAACAGTTCCAGGTCTAGTGTCTCCGTAAGATGGGAGTTTGACCCCCTTAAATCTTCATCATTTTGCACCAAATTTTAGTATGTTGTAGTTTAAAATGTTGGCTACAACTTTCATGAAGGAATCAAAGTCAAAAGCGAACTCAAAACATGCATGCAAGTCCTCACAAGATTCTGACTCGGGCGGTTCATGCGAAAACAGCAACAACATTCAAGAACAAGTCATTCTAGCTTCGGTTTCTCCCCCCTATTCACCCAAAATTCGACACTTCTACAAACATACAAGAAACACACACATGCAAGAGTAGCAAGAGGACCCCAACTTGCCTCTAGACCGAGGAGAACGACGGCACACGGCGGACGAACGGGCTGCGTGCGGCGGCGACGGGCGACTCCTCCTCCTTCTCGGCCTCTCCTCTCTCGGCCTCCCTCTCCCTTTCTCTCGCACGTTTCTCTCTCTCTCTCTCACTTGGCCGAATGACACAACCGGCCACCATCTCTCTCTCCTCTTCCTTTTGATTTCCCCAAATTGCAATCATTAGATTGCCTCTCCAAGGACCAATGCATGCAAGACCTCCTTGCCACTTGGCAAGGTCCATGCAATTGGGCTTTGGGCTTGGGCTTGGAGGCAATTGGGCCAGCAATTGGACTGGCCATCCTCCCCCTCCTCACGGTCGACGGCAGCCCTCTTGTGGGCCTTAATGGGCCGGCCAACTTGGCCCATTAAAGGTCCACTCTTGGGCCTAAGGCCCAACCAAAAAAAAAAAAAAAAAAATCAAATTTTACCCCTTTCTTATTCTTTCTTTTAGGAATTTAATTAATAAATTCCACATAGCCAAAAATCTTGTAACATTTTATCTATGAGAACTTAGTCTATAAAATGCATGGCCAAGCATAGATTATTCTCATTAATTTATCCTATAGTCCAAATTTCAAAATTCATGAACACAAGCACATAACACATAGCCTTAAGAGAAAACTAATGGCTAAAGCATAAACCATAGGTAATTTCATTACCTAATTAAGAGCTTTAATACATCTTAGGGCTTGTCTCTAATTTTGGGGATGCCACAATTGTTGCCAAATTCATGGAGATAAAATAGATGTTCCTCCAACGGAGTTACACCAACTATCTGAGCCATGGCCTTTCTCAATGTGGGCGATCGATGTGATTGGATCGATAAATCCTAAAGCTTCAAATGGGCACCGATTCATATTGGTGGCGATAGATTATTTTTCAAAGTGGATTGAAGCCGCATCATATGCTAATGTCACGGCTCGAAATGTTGTGAAGTTTATTAAGTGTGACATAATCGCCCGTTATGGTGTCCCTGAAGCAATTGTCATTGACAATGGGATAAATCTGAATAACAAGTTTGTTGATGAGTTGTTCAGTAAGTTCAAAATCAAGCATTTGAATTCATCACCATATCGCCCACAAATGAATGGAGCTGTTGAGGCAGCTAATAAGAACATCAAGAAGATCCTGGCTAAGACAGCCGAGAATTATCGGGATTGGCATGACAGGTTACCCTTTAATGGCGTATCGGACATCGATCCGAACATCTACTGGGGCGACCCCTTTCTCCTTAGTCTATGGCATGGAGGCAGTCTTGCCTGTGGAAGTAGAAATCCCCTCTTTGAGAGTCTTATCCCAAGCGGAATTGTCCGAGGCAGAATGGACACGACAAAGGTTCGAACAGTTGAACCTGATTGATGAGAAAAGGTTAAAAGCTCTTTGCCATGGTCAGACGTATCAACAAAGAGTAGCCAAGTCTTTCAATCGGAAAATATAGCCGAGACACTTTGAAGTAAATTGTCTAGTTCTAAGAAAGGTGTTGCCGATTTTTCCTGATCCTGGAGGCAAATTTGCTCCAAATTATAGCGGCCCGTATATGGTGAAGAAGGTACTCCCTGGTGGTGCCTTAATCCTTACAGAAATGGATGGTCGTGAGTTTTCTAATCCTGTTAACTCTGATGCGGTGAAGAAATATTACCCTTGATAGAGGTTGTTGTAAATTGAAGGTACTCATTTCTTTATTGAATTGTGTGGGAATGGATTGAATGAGATGAAAAGTAGGCCTTGTTCCATACACATATTGAATTCATTTGATTCGGTATATTAGACGTGTCGACCCAAAGTCAATTCAATTAAATGAAAAAAGAAATGCCCTGAAGACACCACCAGCGCCTCGGCCTGGTGGCATGGGGAATGAAAGGGTCCGAGAACAATCGGGGTTCGATCCCTAGAAATGGCAACAAGGTTTCCATTAAAAAAAAAACAATTTTTTTTTTATCAATCCTTTTCTTTATTTTTTGAGCTGCAAACTCTTTGTGTTCAAAGCTGATGAGTTCATGAAGTAATTGTGACCTTTCAAAGGAAATTTTTGCATTATAGTTTTACTTGTTTAAATTACCAATTCCACTGAAGATTATCACCGTAGATCAAGTTACTGAATGATGTGGAATGGATTGAACATGCTAAATGAGACGTGTCAGAATGATGAAAGGCAAGTTCTATCATATACACAGTCCCTTGCTCATACACTGGTGAGATGAGTGTAGGAAGTTTCATGGCTGTGAGGTAAAGAGTTCTCTCGCGAAAGGTACGATGATTGAAATGATGAGAGGCGGTTTATTCTCTATTCCAAACACTACATGTCCATTGTTTATAGCTTATTTCTCACTCGAATTAGGCCCAATGGGATTTAGTTCACTAACCTAGGACTAGCTTATAGCTTATTTTCCCCTCATAAATTCGAAATCCTCTCTCCCTCTCCTCAAAACCGAACAAACTCATCTTCATCTTCTTCTCTTCTCTCTCGGACGGGCAGTGAAGAACCAGCAACAAAAACCAGCCATTTTCCTCTTGCATGTGAAGTTTTGGTGTTGTTCTTGAAGTGTTTTTGTGTTAGATTGATAGCCGAACAAGGTAAGGAAAAATAGAACTCTAAATTGAAGTGTATCCACCATTTCATCAAGAAAGCTTGTGGATCTAACCAAGCTATGAGGAATATGAGATGTAGTTGTTGTTTTATGGATTATTTGAGTTGAGTAAGTGATGGATTAGGGATAGAAGTCATTGCATGTTATATTCGAACCATGCATGTTGCGAATTCCAAATGTAAGTGTGCTGTCTTGTGAAGAAAAGTGATGAGAAGTGATGGTTTTGTATTGTTTGAGCTTGATGGACCTAAGAGCGAAGCTAGAAGTCTTTGCATGTCTCGAAAATTTGATGAAAGTTGGCTGTTCTGTTGAGCGAAGTGATGAAGTGGATGTCGAGTGTGCTGTTTTGGTAGAATTCGTGATCAGTGGCTTACGGGTGCAACGACACTTCGAGTCGAGCTGTGGAATTGATCATTTGTTAAAGAAAGATATGTTTTGAGTTGCTGTGAGTAAGCATTGGAGTATTTTAGAAGAGATTTGTGGATAGATAAGTTGTTTCGTTGAGTTAGAAGTAAGAAAAGTGATGTATCTATTCGGTTCTAGGCGAAAACAATTATAGATTCTTTTGTTGTGTTTAATTCTCTTTATGTATGTTAATAGAAATATGAAAGAACCATTTTATATGATGGAACATATATAAGATTGAGTTATACACGTAGTTATAATAATATAAATATATAAAAACGTAGAAATGGAAGTGAACTTAGTAAAGTCAGTAAACTGTTTTTGTGATAAACGGTATGACCTTTACTGATTATGTGAATTTTATGTATTTACCTAGTTAGAATTGGACTTCGAGTTCTGAATAAAAATTGTAGAACACATCTTAAGGAATAACGTGTCTAAATTTGAGATTAAATGAACAAGAATTGATTAATAAAACAATTTTCTTAGTGAATATAAAATCTGGACGTCAGTATAGGGTAATAATAAAGATTACAGTAATTTTTTTTCTTAATACAGAAAGATTCGAAATTAAGTTTCTTCACAGAAGTTGTCAATCTATGTCTCTAGTATAATGTACTAAAATTTGGTAATATTTTGACAAGAATTGATATATTTTCTATTACTAAAACAGAAACTGTGCATTGAATTAATAATGTGTCCTAATCCGAGAACTTATATATGCTGTGTTATATAATCGACTCATGAGGTATTTATATATATATAAAAAGTCTAATAAGCTCACGATAGACATAGTCTTAGGCCACATACATCATTAGAAATATAAGTGCATATAGTACCATGCGAGTGTAATGTGTGCGGTGCATAGTGCTTGATTATGGGATAAATATTTGTTCGGCATGGTAGGGGACATGTCGTAATGGATTTTATCTTATAATTTGGACACGCACGTGTGCTAGGATCATGAGAATTAGATACCTAGATAGATACTTTGGAGTCTTTTCTTTTGGCATACGATAAATGCATTAATCAAAGGTGTGGTGGTGTGAAATGTGTGCTTAAGAGAGTGAATGAACCCATCGGTACTGAGATACCGGTGATGCCCCCGGAAGTTTGGGATGCCCTTGCTGAGTGGTCTTGGATGCCTCGGTAGAGAGATACCGGGATGCCTCGGAGTGAGATGCCCTTGTGTGTGATCAAGGATGCCTCAGCAGTGTGTGATACTGAGATGCCTCGGAGTGAGATGCCCTTGTGTGTGATCAAGGATGCCTCAGCAGTGTGTGATACTGAGATGCCTCGGAGTGAGATGCCCATAATAGAAATATTGTGGAAGTCCGGATAACGTACTTTCCGGAAGTGACTCGATCAGGCCGGCAGAGTTCCGGTTATGACTGATTCAAGGGTGGATCATATGCACACTAAATATAATTCTATTTGGCGAGTGAGTTCATGCATTATTGTTGCATTGCATCATGATATGAAATTGATTTTCGAAAAGGTAAGTATGGAGATGGATGCATACAAGGTGATTATCTAGGTGGTGTATTAATATCCAATTGACTATGCTTGTGACAACTATATTATTATATTCTGAATTGTTTGGATTATGACTCCCTGGTAATATTGATGGTTGTGGATTAGTTAAGTTAGAGTTTTATGATTCTTTACTGGGCATAGATTTGCTCATACCTTACATTTTTCAGATTGATAGTATGGACGTGCCGCCAATAGCTCGTTACGGTGTGATAACAAACATTGAGGTTATTTTACTGATGTGTATGATGATGATGTTGAGCTGACCTTCTCCAAGTACGAGACCACGTTATGGATGGATGATGGTAGAGCGGAGATGACTCCCCTGAAGTTTGTAGCTTGGTTTATCAAACTTGATGGGGCGATGTTTGGCCCTATACCTTTTGGAAACGATGGAGCAGGAGCTGGGACGGATGGCACCTAGACGCCTTTGATCACGAAGGAGCTGTCTAACTTTCTTTTCTTTTTGCACGTGGGCTTGTGTGGGAACTTATGAAGTAGATACCCTCACCCTCTTATCCCTGGTTTATGATGCGCCTTACTTTTGCTATATATATATATGTTGTACATAAAGGCGAGGAACATGAAAGAAGTCCAGGTCGATAGAATTTTGTAGGCCCTATGATGATAAAGAAATGAAGCTTCTTGTGATCTTATCTATGTGGACTATATTAATCATTGGTAGAGTATTAGTAGGATAACCTCAAATTACAAACTATAGATTTTAAATAATCCATGTTATACATGCTAACCTTCAATGGTAAATACTATAGATACCTAAGAAGGAGGTTATAACTAAAGGAAGATAATAAACTTAATTATAATTAAGTTTCCACCTGCGCTTAGTACGTGACGCCCTGGGACGTCACAGAATTCATACGGTAATTTAAGTGCCTTAGGATGATGAAGAGCAGTTCTTTCTCTATCCTACACACTTTATCCATTCCGTAGCCTCTTGAGCCTGTAAATTCATTTCATTTAAACCCAATTGGTGATCATCCCCCACATTGGGGCAAGGCAAAAGACAAATATTCAAGCAACAGAGTCCAGAGTGCCGGAAAAAAAAAAAGAAAAAATCCCCAAGAACCCAAATGTTAAAGCATTACGTGGTGATTCAATACATGTAGTGTGTCAAAAGTCAAAAAAAAAAAAAAAAAAAAAACAAAACAAAACAAAAGGGGCATGAAAAAGCAGTGTGCCTAGTAAAAGCAAGGCCAATGCCCATAGAAAATGAAAGAGAGAGGGTGAATTCCCAATGGAGTGGTACTCAAAGAACTCAAATGCCAAGTTTTTATAGTACCTATGAGGAAAATCCCAATGGTGAAGAAGAAGACCCGTGACAATGCCAAAATGAGCACCAATTCTCATCCCCCTATACACATTTTGAGCCTAATGATCCATTCACTTCTCAACCCATGAACTTAACCTACGTTACGTCTCTTACAAAGTCTCTTCAGATTAAGGCACTGAAATTAACGTAGGAATTCATATGCTTATAAGCATCGCTCGAAGAAGTGCGAGCAAGACCATTTCTATCTCATTTCACAGGTTACTTGACTTGTAAACCAAGAGATGATTGCAAAGTATTGTTCTTCCATTAGCCTTGACTTGAAGAGTCCCTCTTTGTTGAGCCATTGACCAAGCCCACATTACAGTCTTGATAAAGGCCTCTCAGATTGACAAGGTCGTACCGCTTGCGAGAATACTCGAACCCTTGTTGACATGATGAAAGTAAGATGTAGTGATTCCTGTGATCCCACATTAATGGTTGGAACAAAATAGCCTTCTTAATGAGAGTGAGTGAAAGTCATTTCTAAATGAAAGTCTCTCATTTGGTATTCTTGAAAATCCATGTCATGAGTGAAAATTGTCTTAAGCGATGATTCTCCCAAGTGGAAATTTGGTGGTGCAAATATGGTAAAACCATCATGCATAAATCTTGATTGAATGGATAAAAGCTTCAGTGGACTTTCAAGTGCGCTGAATTGCTTACTTCTTTAGCAAATGCATGTATTCTTGCTCTAATCATGTCTGACAGGTAATGTTTCCTTGAAAACCCAAGAGCTCCTAACATTTATGTTGCTTTTAGAAGCCTCGAGGTGAGAAACCTCCATGAATATTTGAAGTACATCCTTGATGTTCCAAAACTTCTTTCTACCAAGAGGTAAGTGACTTTCACGAATATCTCAGGTTTGTCCTAGGTATTCCCAAATTCTTGATATATGTCTCAAAACTCTTCGTTAAGCATTTCATTCTGGATATGAATGCTTTCCGATCTTTTTCGTTGTCCCTTAGTCTGGATCGAGGTATTTCGAATCCTCGTAATCCAATATTCATCTCACCTAACATTGAGTGTCTATTGGTTAAGTTCTCGATCCTCTTAATTCAATATTCATCTCACCTAACATTGAGTGTCTATTGGTTAAGCGCCCAAAGTCTTGACATCTCAGTCTGGATCTGGATGTCTCAAAAAAATTTTGTTAAGCATTTCATTCTGGATATGAATGATTTCTGATCTTTCTCGTCACACCTTAGTCTGGATCTAGGTATCTCGAATCCTCTTAATCCAATATTCATCTCACCTAACATTGAGTGTCTATTGGTTAAGTTCCCAATCCTCTTAATTCAATATTCATCTCACCTAACATTGAGTGTCTATTGTTTAAGTCCCTAAAGTCTTGACATCTCAATCTGGATCTGGATGTCTCAAAACTTTTTTGTTAAGCATTTCATTCTGGATATGAATGCTTTCTGGTCTTTTTCGTTATACCTTAGTCTGAATCTAGGTATTTCGAATCCTCTTAATCCAATATTCATCTCACCTAACATTGAGTGTCTATTGGTTAAGTCCCCAATTTCTTGACATCTCAGTCTGGATCTGGATGTCTCAAATCTCGTCTATCTTACTCGCTATACCTTAGTGTGAATCTAGGCATTTCGAGTCATCTGAATTCAACAAGGCATCTCACCTAACCTTGAGCGTCTGTTGGATAAATTCATGTGGACTCTTCAGGGAACCTGGACACTTGCCTAGCAGATGAAAATTCATCCTGTACTTCACGATGCTCTAACTGGTAAGTAATTACAGGTATGCTCTCCTCTTCAATATCTCACATTTGCATTACCATTTCCATGACATTGCATTTATAAAATAAAAAAAAGGAAAAGAAAAGAAAAATAGTCCCGCTAAAGTATCATCCATTGCATGTTCACGGTCAAAATTTAGGTATCATATTGTCTTTGAATGCAACCTTTGCGAGCTCACCTTCAAAGAGGGGCAGCTGTTGACACCTAAATTTTGCCTAATCATTTAGTAATTAGTTGCATAAAAGAATAATAAAAAGAAAATAAAAGAAAAAGTAAAATTGCATTTCATGAAGTCACATTTTTTGCATTGGTACTAAAAGGGCAACAAGACGCAGCGGCTCGTGGTCGATAATATTCACAAAAGGACGGTCTCTCTCTTCGTTGGTCTGAACACACATAAGAAAAAATGAGGAAAGAAAAAAATTTTGCACGTCCGTTGTCTCTCCCTCATTAATGCATGCGCATGCACGCACAAATTCAGCGGACGTGAGGACTTAAGAGGAACCCTCAGAGAAGCAAAATGAGCCCATGATATATTATATAATATGCTCTCTCTCAAGTGTGGGTTGTCAGGAGAAGCAGCGAGAAATCTGCTGAAGGAGGAAGCAAATAATAAACAAGAAAAGTCAAAAGTTGCGGCAATCCTATGGAAGGGAGGAACAAGTAGCCGTGTAAGAAGCCCCAAGCATGAAGAAGAAAGAAGGATCCAACGTCCATTTTCCCCCCCCTCATTAATGCATGCACATGCACGCACGAAATAGGGGACGTGAAAATTCTACAATTGCTTGCAAGAAGATGGAGTAACATTTTTATAATATTATCCTTGCTGAAGAGCAGATCGGTGGCCACCATATTTGAAAAAAAGAATCGAACTTGAAGAAGCAAAGAAAAATTGCGGCTACCTCCTGTTCACCTGTTCACACTAAAGTCGATTGTTGCCTATAAATAAGCAAGGATCCTCGGCTTAAAGGGGAGGAACGAACACATTCACTAGAGAGGTTTGTGAGAACTATTAAAAAAGAGAGCCCGTAAAGAGACACACGAATGGAGAGAAAGGAGGAGATTAAGATAAAGAGGTGAATAGAGAGTTTGTCAGAGAAAAACCAAAAAGAAGGTGAAGTCAGAGAGAGCAACAGAGAGAGAAAGAACGTGAAAATAAAATAAAAAAAGGGATGGGTTGTCTTCTTCCCATAGCGTCTTCTTCCTAGGGGGCTTCGAGCGTCTGTTTGACGCCCGTACGCAGCAACCCGCCGTCAACTCCGTCCTTCCGGCGATTTGAGGACGTAGACGCTGCAGCAACCCTCTGCTGCCTTCCTGTTCCCGGCGAGTTCCGAACGCCGCTGCCACTGTAGTCCCGTGCCTCCGCTCGCCCGCCTCCTGCAGCTCGAAGCTTCGAGCGACACCTGCAACTCCCCAACTGTAGCTGCTGTCTCGCGGTCGTCGGAGCTCCAAACACCGTCGCTGTTGCAGCCCTCAGCCTGCTCGTCGCCACACCACCACAACACCTTCATCCGCCTCCTGCCTGCACCTCCGCCCGATGCCGACAACCCACTGCCATTCCCGAGTCCACGACGAGCCGCGACTCCATTTGACCTGCTGCTGGTCCTCCTGCAGCCAGCCCCGTGTCCTTCACCTGAGCGCCCTTGCTCCACCAATCCCTGCTACCCGGCGCCCCCTACTCGCCTGAGTTGGTCTTGCACAGTCAAACCGCACGCGACTTCTACTGTGGTCTTGCCGGAGCCCCTCACCGGTGTCTTCCCCCTGCCGGAGTTTTGACCGGTGTTGCTCCTCTCAATTGATTGAGCTGCCAAGTCGTGCGTGGGAGCAAAACAAAAAGAAAGAAAAGGAAAGCAATTTAGGTAGTTTTTCTCTCTTTTATTTATTTATCTTATTTTATTATTTTGGTTATTTTACTTGTTCTTTTTTTAGTATAATTATTCCTTAATATAAGATTGAGAATGTTCGACATGAAACAGCCTGAGAAATTTATGATTGACAATCCGATTTTCGTGCCCGAAATTCGACTCGCAATTGCTTGAAAAATCGCTAGTCCAATCTCACGCCCGAGATTTGATTTGCGATTTATTTAAAATTGGCCAACCCGATCTCATGCGCGAGATATGGTTCGTCAATTTCGATATCAATCTTGCTTTGATTACTGTCGTGACGTTTAAGTTAATTTCGCTTTCATAAAATAAAAAAATAAAAAATGTAAATTAGAATTAGGTTTATTTCCTGTTTAGGGTTTGCATATTTAGAATAGGAATTTTATTTCGAATTTAATAAAAAAAATCAAATCAATCAATTTAGGTTGCTAGTTTTAACTTAGGTTTCATGTTTAATTACTTGGCATTTTTTAATTTCGAAATTAATACAAAAACATAAAAAAAATTTAGAATTTTGGCACTCTTTGCATGTCATTGCATTTTAGGGTAAAATTTCATATAGTTTAATTCTAGATAATAGTTTTTTTTTTTTTTTTTTAATTTAAGTTTAGAGAATGTTTTTTAGATAGATTGCATTTTAGCTAGAAATTTCTAAATTAGGATAAGATTCTAGTTTAAATTAGGATTTGGCTTAACCTCATTCCCAATACAAATTAGATGATATTTTAATTTAGATAGATAATTTTCACATTTTTCTAATTCCGAATTTCATAAAAAAAAATACAAAAAAAAAAAATGTCTTAGAATAAATTAGTTTTATTTTCTAGGATAAATTGCATTTAAAAAGAAAAAAAAAAAAATGTCATGCACATGTCATATAGAATTAGGTTCATGAAATGCACGTCATTTAGTGATTGTTTCTAGGTTCATTTAATTGGAAACTACCTGTCATTAGAATTAGGTCGTTTTGTTAGTTTAGATTGCACGTTTAATTATTGAACAATTTTAATTTCGAATTTCATGGAAAATACCTAAAAAATTGTCTTTGAATAAATTAATTTCATTATTTAGAATAGATTGCATGCTTATTAAGAAAACACAAAAACATCTCATTTACATCATGTAGCTTAGGCCATGTTATTATGTCATATCATTTCATGTTAGATTAAAAGCATTGCATCGCAGATGGATTATATCCTCATTAAATAAGTGAAAACAAAAAAAGAAATTGTGTGTTAATTAGAAATCATATTTAGACTGTCGATGTGAGTTCTGATCTAACATTGCGATGCTTTCGTTGCTATGAGGTAAGGCCTGCAATTTATTCATCACTTTTTTTTTTTTTGGTGTTAAATTGGTGGTTTGCACACCCGCATGATCACCTCACATGTTAGGAAGATAAATTGAAATCAATTCAAGCTGCCTGCAAAATATTTTTTGAAATAAAAAGAAAAGGTACCGAAAGGGCGTTAGAGAAATCTAGCGTAATCAAGTCCCCGCACTCATTTAATCTCTGGTTCGTAGGAGTGAAGTAATTCTCCCATTACTTTACTTGGGTTTCTAATCGACCCACCAAAAATAGATTAGTGGCGACTCCATGATAAAAATCATCGGCATATTAAGAACTTAAAACCTAAGTCGCGAATTGGTATGGGCTTGGGAGAGCTCGAGCTAAGTCTAGGCTTAGCAATCCATTAGCAGAACCTTTAGGTGGTCCAACCCGCTTCGGGGAGGTCGCGACACTAACTATTCATTTCTAAAACCCGAGTGGTGATTATCTCCCCACATTGGGGGCAGGGCACATGATTTACCAATGCAATTGGTGTTTACATGAGAATATGAAAAGCATCTCGAATGTCCTAAGAGCTCAAAAAGTTCAAAAGAGCAAAAGTCAAGTGAAAATTAAGGGGCATGAAAAGTAGTGTGCTGGTAAAAGTAAGGCCAATGCCTGGAAAAAAAAAAGGAGAGAGAGTAGAAGAAAAACAATTGCATCAAAAGGAATATCTCTATGAAAGCAAAAATGGCAAAAAAAAAAAAAAAATGCCTGCATTGAAAAGAAAATCATTGCAAATGCAAAAGCTATTATGTTAAGATGATTAATCAAAGGACTTTTGAGACAATTTGAATTTTAAAAGTCGAGTGCTTTGAAAAAAAAAGGATGATATGGTAATGATGCCATGATAATCACCAACTCTCCAACCCCCATTTGACAAAAAGTTCTAAGCCTTTTGAGCTAAGCCTTTTGAACCTTTCCCCGAATCAACATTACAACCCATTTCCAAAATCTCTTCAGATTGGGATGATTCAAAGTGGAAATAAGGACTTCTCAAAGAAGATGCCGCTCGAAGAGGTGAGAGCAAGGTTATTTTATCTGATCTTAAGGTTTCTTGACTTGTAAACCTGTCGAATATGTCGATCGGTGATTAATTCATTTCATAGCCAATGATGCTTATCCATTGCTAAAACCATGACCAAATCTACACTACAGTCCTTCTGAAAGACCTTTTAGATTGGTCAATGTGTACTTATTGTGAATGATTCAAAACCTTACACACTGGTAGAGTGAGATTGAGTGATCAGTTTATTTCCTACATGAATAGATGGGATCAAATAGCGCTTTTCCTGAGAATATGTGAAAAGCCCTTTCTAACTAGGGGTCCTTGCTCGACATACTTAACAAATCTTTCTCATAAATTAAGGTCATTTCGACAAGGACTTTTCTACCAAGAAAATTTGACGATTAATGACATCATCCACAGTTTTGTGAGTTTGTCAAGTGGTTGGAATTAGTTTGATTTGTTTATGCAATCATTGCCTTCTCATTACCGATACAATTTTGATATTGTTTTTGATGACATGTGCTAAAATTGATCTCATCTAGTATGCTTTCGCTACTAGAATACTTGTTATAATGAATTCTATTTGATGTGCAGTACCCATTTCAGAATATTCTCGAATGACAGGTTCCTCCAGTGAAACCACGCAATTTCAAAGGGTTCATGGGTTAGCCTTAAACCATGCATCTTCAAGAGGTTCTTGGTTATCTTTAAACCTTGCAATTCACAAGATTAGTGGGTTAGCCTTAAACCATGCACTTTCAATTGTTCTTGGTGTGACATCCTGAATTTCAGGTTCTGTTTTCGATTGAATAAGTTAGGCTTTTCATCGACGTGCCTATAGTTCTTTTCCCTGACTTAATCACTCACAGGATAACTAGTCTATCAGGTGAAGCCGTTAAGGAATCTAAACGCAATAGACTTGAGATTTCGACCAGGAATCGACTGCTTGACTATACTAATCTTCAAGGGTCATTACGGCACAGTTAAAAATCAATTAGAGACTGGAGAAAGGTCGATTCGACATAGCCATGTGATTAAGTGTGGGTGATTCCACCTATTGCAAAATTCTTGTCGACCGACACTAGACCGATTTTTCAGTCGTTTTGGTACCTTGTGTTCGTATTTGAAACCTCAAGATTTTCACGACAACCGAGAGTTGCCAATGTATCGAAGATGTATATTATGGCTCGAAAACAATTGACCACGGGTCAAATGCACTAAAAATTCCTAAAAGCTATCCGGTAGATTAGGTCACACTAAAATGGCGTCAGATTGAAATTAACCGCGAATTTGAACCCGATTTCAAAAATTGAAAGTTCTGTCATTTCGCGAGTCATTTTAGGAACGTCGACTCATCCTCCGAAGATTTTTCAGCAAACTGGGATTTTCGGAAATTTTCAAAGTAAGGGTATTTTGTACCAGAAAAATCAAAGGGCCATTTTTGGTCGCGTTTTTGGGATTCAAGTTGGACAAATTGACGAGGAAAAATCATAAGAGGTATGATGGCATCTTAGCTGAATTTTTGGGGCTTCGATTGGATCCAATTGAGGGAGAATTAAAGGGGATTTAAATCAATTGGAAGGGAAAATGCCCAAAATTCGTAGGCCATGAGGGAGACAACATTTTGGACCATTTGGGGAAGCTTGAGGGCCACCAAGGGGCCTTGGATGACAGTCAAGGTGGTGGGGGCATGCAATGAGTGAAAATGAATAGAAGAGAAGACTTTGGAGGCCAAGGGGGACCCTTCAATCTTCAGCAGCTTCTTCTTTTTCATTCCAACCCACCTTTCTCCATTGTTGTCCATTTTGAGCTCCAAAAACCAGAGGAAGCCAGCCAAGAGCTAGCAGCAGCCATAGGAGCTCCCCTACGCCTGTCGTGTGCCGTCGCTGCCACCCGCAAGTCAAGGTTGCGCCGTCCGCCTCCTGCTCGTGTCCTCACCGTCCCAAAGCCCCGAGCTGGCCTGCTCGATCGTCGTAGTTTGCCTGGAAGCCATGCCACCGTCGCCGTCCAAACTGTCGACCTCTTTCCCCCCTATTTTCTCCTTCTTCTTTCTTCTTCTCTAGCTGACCTTTCTCCAAAAAGCTGAGTTGATTGTTGCCTTCCTGTGCGAATCAGCACCCGTGCCACCCACCACTGTGCTCGAGACATCCAAACCGTCCGCCCTGAGTCGGCCGTTCGCCGGTTGGAGCTGCTGGTTGACCCACCAGTCGGCTAGAAGCCATCGTTGGCCAACCCGCCTAGACCAGTTCTACTCTGCCTGTTTCAGTTGTTTTCTCCCCATTTCAACCCAAGCTCCACCTAGCCCATCCACCAGTAGGTCCCCCTCGACCCCCAAGTGTCGCCGGTCGCCAGCTAACCCTTCGCCGGAGCTCCGGCCAACCTGTTCAGCCTCTCTCCTCCTCCGGCAGTGTAGCTTTCAGAGTTGCAGTGGGAGGCAGTGTTTGTTGCTGCTGTTTCAGCCCCGGGACCACCTTGGATCGTTCTGGTTGAGGTTCTCGAGCGTAGCCTCCGTCGTCGCCGCTGCGTCTGTGTCTCCGGCCCGCTTAACGGGTGAGTTTAGCTCCTAATCAATCGATTAGTGCCTAAACTTGCTTAGGGTTGGTTAATTATAGTTTAAGAGATTTAATTAAGTTGTATTAGCCCTAAGATAAGTGGTTAGATGGATGGTTAAGATTAGTTTAGCTTAATCTCGTTTTATTTGCTTAATGATGCTTATGTGCTTTATTAAGTATGTTTAGCTTTAATTGATTGATTGTTTGCTTTAATTAATGTTTTTAATGATTTCTGAATTTAATTTATAATTTAGTTAATTATGGAAATTCACTATTCACGCGACACTATTCACAATGTACTGTTCATGTGCAATGTTCACGCGGTATTGTTCACAGAGCATTATTCACGCGTACTGTTCACGTGCACTGTTCATCCAAAAACGAAAAATGGTCCAATTACACGTGTGTTGATTTTATGAGGTGAATGGATGTGTAAATGCATGGGCATCCGCATGAATTGAGTGATTTGCACAAAAAGGGGAAAAATAGGTTGTCCGAGGAACATTAGAAGTGGACCGCTTTTATGAGAAAATGGAGTTGTAATGGTGTGCTTGCGTGATCAAAAGTTGAACCGTCACCCAACGGAAGTTTGGGGGTGATACCCAATGGGAGTCGGAAGTCGGTCGCAATAGATTCTAGACTGATGTCCCTTTTTGGGATACCGTCTAGGCGGAAGTTCTAGACGTTGCCGTGCTCGACGGGGCGGGACGAAGCCCGATTTTTATCGGTAGCCCGGCGGGAGTCGGATGATTGCTGACTGGAAAATTGGCCATGGCCGGGAGGTCATAAATAATTGCATTGTTGACTGGGAAGTTGATCGGATCGCTGACGGGGAAGTTAGCCGTACCGCTGACCGAGGAGTTAGCCGTACTGTCAACTGGGAGTTGACAGTGGCCAATGGGCCATAAGAACTGGAACACGCATGAGTGTTGAGATCGTTGCGCCTTATTATGGGGTAAAATTGTGTGGCATGGTATGTGATGTGTCATAACGATTTTACCTTATAATTAGGATGCGTGTGATGGATTGATGTGTGATAAGTGGCGCACTAATGTGCAAGAACGCATGAGAATCATGGCATCATTGGTTCCGGTCATGCATGAGTTGAGCACATTGTTTATGGCACGCATGCATGAATTAATAACGTGTAGGGTATGGCATACCGGGTAAGGTTGCATGCGAACCGACTATGGATTGCTATTTGTTGATTGTTACTTTGTTTTGTGGGGTGGTTCCAGAGAGATAACGTGAGTTTATATCTCACCCCGTCGTGGGTTACCATTTTCAGGTCTCTAGTGTGAAGAACCTGGAGCTTGAGAAGGAAGGGTCAGGAGCATGGATGGCCTAAAGGTTTCTTTTGAGATGGACCTCCTGTTCATAGACCTTAGGGATGTGCGCACACTCGCGGTTCGGGGCGTGACATCCCTGCCCGAAGTGGTATCAGAGCAAGGTTAGTGTTTGGAGTGATAAGGTGTGTTGGGTTTTGGGATAGTTAGTAGGAAAGGCTTTTTCCCTATGCAGACGCCTGTGATTGGTTAGTTGATTAGTAGATTGTTTTGTGTGGGTCACTCAGTTTTCCTGATTCTGTGTGGAATTCGAAAGCAGGTTCTGTAGAGATCCTGTAGAATGAGTGATTTGGATCAGAGGACTCCTAGGAGGAGGTCTGTGATGTCTGTTTCTCGGGGTAGGACGTCAACTAGGGTCGGTACCCGAGGTGGAGCGCCGGCTCAGGCCAGCACGAGTGAGAGAGTACCGCCGCAGGCTGGTACTAGTGTAGCAGCACCTGGTGATCCGAGAATTGACGGGATCATGTAGGCACTAGAGACGCTAGGAAATGTGGTAGGGCAGTAGGCCTAGAATTAAGCTGCCAATGCTGTCGCTTCAGCCGTCGCCACCGCAGCCGCCAATACAACCGCCAATGCCTCCGCTGATGCCACTGTTGCTACCACACCTGCTGCTGCACCTGCCGAGGTTCCACCTGGGAACGTAGTTGCTGAAAGACTGATACACAAGCTTGTCGAGTAGTTTCTGAGGCTGAAATCGCCGAGGTTCACTAGTGTAAGGGACCCCGAGGCTGCAACACTCTAGGTCCAAGACTTGGAGAAGGCCTTTGCACCACTGAGGTGCATAGAGGAAGAGAAGGCAGTCTTTGCAGTCTATCAGATGCAGGGAAATGCAAGCACTTGGTGAAGGGCCACTAGAGGTGTGATTCCGGTGTGGGACGTCTTCCTTGAAGCTTTTAATGACAAGTACTTCTCTGATAGTGCCAAGGAACAGAAGATTGAGGAATTTCAGCGCCTTCGTCAGGGTTCGATGACTGTGGACCAGTACGGGGCCAAGTTTGCAGAGCTATCGCAGTATGCGCCGAGACTGATAGAGGATCCAACTGACAAAGCTAGGAGGTTCAGGAACGGCCTTCGACCGGAGTTGAGGAGTTCGCTGGTGCCATTCGATCTGAAAGATTATAATGAGCTGTATGGACGGGCCCAGTTGTTAGAGAGGAACTTGAATGAACAAGTCGCCGCATCTGGGTCGCGGTTCGGGTCAAGCAGAAATGGTAATCGGTTCGGGAAAAAGCCGATGGCTGGAGGAGAGTAACCCATTCATCCCAACCGAAAGGGTAGGATCGGAAAGTAGCACCCAACCCAAATGGTAGATGCCAAATTTGTAAGAGGAAGCATGGACTAACTCTGTGTCCGGGTTTAATGGGAGTGTGCTACGGATGTAACCAGCACGGTCACCAGGTGAAGGATTGTCCGCGCAGGCCGATGGGACCACAGTAGCTTCAACCACCGCCACTGATAAGACTGAACAAAGGGAATGTACCGTAGACAGGATGTCACTAGGATGGGGAAGGGGACATGAATGAATTGAGCCATGCACCGATCAGGGGAAGAATATTTTTGGGATAATTTTATCAAAGTGGCACATCAGAATTTTGGTTAAGCTTGTAGAATTTCAGTTTGTTGAAATGAAGTTGTAAAAAGGAGAATCACTAGCTAGAGTTGTACTTGAATATTTTGCTTATGTATAACTTTGATGTCCTATATAAAAAGGTTTGGCTTAAGTAGCATCTTGTTGTAACGAATCGTGTGTTCAATGAGTATTTGGATCAGTTTGTGAATGTTTTCTTCGATGACATCCTAGTGTACTCGAGGAGTCCCGAAGAGCACGAAAGACAGTTGAGGATGGTACTTCAGACTCTACGAGATCATGGATTGTACGCTAAGTTTAGTAAGTACGAGTTTTGGTTGGCTCGTGTGGCGTTCCTAGGCCACGTGATTTTAGGTGAAGGAATCTCCGTGGACCTCGCCAAGATTGAAGCAGTGATCAACTGGCCAAGATCGATCGTGACGGAGATTATAAGCTTTTTGGGTTTGGCAGGTTACTACAGTAGGTTCGTGGAAGGGTTTTCAGCTTTAGCTTCGCCGTTGACTCGACTACTGAAGAAGGAAGAAAAGTTCGTGTGGACAGATAAGTGTGAGCGTAGTTTCCAAGAACTTAAGCAGAAGCTGACTACCGCACCCGTGTTGACGATTCCATTTGGTCTTGGAGGATACAAGATCTACAGTGACGTGTCATTCAGAGGATTGGATTGCGTGTTAATGCAGCATGGCAGAGTCGTTGCATACGCGTCCCGTCAGTTGAGACCTCATGAGATGAATTACCCGACGCATGACTTGGAACTCGCAGCAATTATTTTTGCTTTGAAGATTTGGAGACACTATTTGTGCGGAGAAAGATTCCAGATCTTCACAGACCATCAAAGTCTCAAATATCTATTTTCTTAAAAGGAGTTGAATATGAAACAACGTCGTAGGATGGAACTCCTGAAGGAATATGGTTGTGATATTCTGTACCATCCTGGAAAGGCTAATAAGGTCGCAGAGAATGCTCTCAAACTGGTTCGCGGGCAACTGTTCGCAGTTCTGGTGCAAAGCTCATCTCCGATGATCTAGCCGTTGGAATGGGCTGATTTTTGGAGGGAAGGTCCCTTGCTGTCCTATCTTCATTCCCACCGGAGGGATTTTGAAATCGATACCTACATCATGAGTTATCTCGTTCCCTAGCTCGCGGATTCGCAGGTTTCCAGATCTGGGTTTCGATGCTTCGTACAGCCATTTCTGATGATCCATCCGTTGGAATGGGCTGATTTTTGGAGCGTAGATTCGTTGGATCCTCCTCTCAAACTTCACCGTTCGGATTGATGAGGGATGCTCTGCTCTACGAGTTAAGCCGCAACCTTCGGTTCGAAACAATGCAGGTCAGTTCTGGAGTTGCGGGTATGGATACCTGTTGTTTTCATTGAGCTGTGTTGGTTGGATTGATTTCTTCTTTGGAGGGAAGAATCCTCTTGGTCCCGGCTTTGATTCCCACCGTTCGATTTCGTCTAAAAACGATCGTTTTTGGGGTGCACACACGGTGTTTGACGAAATACCGGTCAAGGTTCTGCTGGTTTCCTCTGCTGGTGTATTTCGCTTCTGTTTCATATCATCCCGGAGGATCTAACCGTTACTTTGGGCTGATTTTTGGAGGGGAGCTTCACTGCAATTTCCCCTCCATCCTCACCGTTCGGATTGCGAAAACTTGATCTGCAGTTCGAAATTGTCTGCAACTCAGAGTGCGAATTCTGCTGCGCTGTTCTGGAATTTCGTCTGCTCTTCTGCCTCGTTCCTGATCTGATGTGGTTAAAAGGAGTTGATACTTGTTAGGAGGCCTCCTCTAGTCCCTTCTCTCATTCCCACCGTTCGCCCTCTCTGCAGCGTTCACCCAGATAACTCTCTGCAATCCCTCCTACGTTGGCCTGTCATTTTCTGCAGAATCCCTTCTTGCTTCGGTTCTGCTGTGTGCGGGCGGGGCTGAATCTGTCTCTGTTGCTTGGCTGAGTGGGGTTGTGGTAGAGTGGCCGGGTGAGTACCTATCTTTCGTCTATGGATAGATGTGCTTTTGGTGACGTCTAGGTGTGCGTGGAAATGTCTCCTTCTGTGGTTGAGGCTGAAAACCAACCCCAGAAAACCAAATCAGCGGCTGATAAGAGGCCGGCAGACCCTTCTCCTGGTGCGACCTCTCATTCGGTGCTGCCTTCTGTGGCCGGCACATCCTCATCCGGCCATGCCGAGCTGAGGAATAAGCAAGCAATGCAGGGGGCTGAAATGCTGAACAAGCAAGCTGTGAAGGAATCCTTTACTCGACCGTATCGGTCCAGAGGTAGAAGCCATAGGCGTTCAGCTTCCTCTCGCCCGGGATTTCCAGCTGGTCATCCTAAGGCCCCGGCCCGTTCGTGGGCAAATGTAGCTCGTCTTGCAGTGAAAGGTTCCGAGTTATCCTTCATCCCTCCTTTTGTTGATGGTGAAGTGGTGGTGAACTTACCGGATGAAGCCCTTGATGCGGTTGATCCAAAATGGTATCAATGCTTGGTCGGCTACTTGCTTGCAAACAGAAAGCTTCCTTTTGATCTCATGCAACAATCCCCTGAAGAAGGCGTGGGGTTCAAAGCTGGTGGAAGTGCTTGCTAATGACCAAGGCTTCCTCTTTCTCCACATTCCGGACCCATTGGTTCGGAAAAAGATTTTAGAGGAAGGGCCGATCCAGCTTGTTGCTAGAGTGCCGCTCATCCTCCGTCAATGGCAACCTTTAATGGATCTCAAAAAGGAGAACCAATCCTCCATCCCGGGGTGGATTCGTTTAAGGAACTTACCTCTTGATTGTTGGACTGTCCCGGCGATGAGTGCAATCGCTAGCGTGGTGGGGAAACCACTTTATGTGGACCAACGAACGGATCAAATGAAATTGGTTTCGTTCGCTAGAATTTGTGTGGAAATTAAGTCTAACCAGCCAAGGCCCAAGACCGTGAAGGTGGTTTTGAAGGGAGTTTCTCGATGATCTCAATCGAATACGAATGGCTACCTGCCGAATGCCAAGATTGTGGTATGTTCGGGCACAACTGTCGTGCCCCTACCCAAGTGCATAATCGCACCTTCCAAGCCAAGGGGCCGAACCAACAGCGGGCTGACACCTCTCCTCCGAATGCGGAAGCCAGGAATCCTCTCGCCGCCCCTGCTCATCACAAGACAGGGACGGATCCTGCTCCTCCTTCCTTGATCAACCCAGCACCCTTGGCCCCGGTAACTTGCGACCCCAACCGGGGTGTGGCGAGAATCTCGAGGTTTCGGCGACTTACGTGGAGGCGGTTCCTCAACCGCTAAGGACCTCCATTGACCCCTGTTCCACGGCCGGCGGTGTCTGGCCATGCTCCACCTCTGACTTTGATGGATCCTGCTCCTTCGGTTCAAGCTATGGACCGTTGTCCCAACCCGGTGATGGAAGAATCTCACGCCGCTCCGGAACAGCCTTGGATACAACCAAGGACTAGGAAGAAGAGGAATCAAGCCTCTAAGGCTGGTGAATCCTCGCGCCCCCAAGCGATGCTTTGCGAGAACCAATCCCGGCCGTTGAAGGCTCCGGTCGTGGAGATCCGGTCCCGGCCGTTGAAGGCCCCTCTTGTGGAAGATCGGCCTCGGGCGTTGAAGGCACCCGCGGAGATCCCAAAGGACCGGACCTTCTCGGAAAGCTCCTAGGGGACAAAGTGCTCCCCGAAGATTGTGCTATCCCTTACGGCCAACACCCGGCCACTTCTTGTCCCTTCCTCAAGCCCCCGGACCATGAAGTGGATTCGGTTCTTGCTACCTTTGTTTCCTCACAAGAGGAGGACATTTCGACCCGGAATCGTCTATGCCGCCTCCGAAAGCTGCTTCAACAAAGGTCGAGACAATCAAGGAAAGACTTCGCGCCTTAGCCCCGGAGGGCCAGGGCGGACATCCGGGAATACGGCTACTCCTCGCCGGAAGCCGTACAAGCAGAGGTAGGCTTTGCCGCCCTTCCTCTTCTTTTCTTTGCTTAGTTTAGGTTGTATATATTCCTCTATATATATATATCTATGTCGTTCGGGTTTTGGAATGTTAGAGGACTTATGGACCCCTTAAGGAGAGCCGAGGTTCGTAACCTTGCTCGTTCTAATGGCTTAAGTATGGTCGGCCTTTTGGAAACCAAAGTGCCGGAGTATCTATTTCGTCCCTTGTCTGCTACACTTCTTTCGGGATGGAAATGGATTGCCAACTACGATTCCTCTCCGGGAGGTAGAGTTTGGGTTGGTTGGGATCCTATGCGGGTGGAATTTGAAATCATTTCTTCCAACGATCAGGCGATCCATGGTAGGGTAAAACTTATCCCTTCGGGACTTTGCTTTGCTGCATTTCGGTGATCTATGCTGGTCACTCTTTTGTTGCTCGAAGACCATTATGGGCGGACCTCATTAGGATGAGCGCCCGTGTCCACGACATGGCTTGGATGGTGGCCGGGACTTCAATGCCATTAGAGATCCGTCTGATAGGCTTGGAGGGTCTCATACATGGCCTCCCTCGTTTGATGAATTCAATCAATGTTTGTTACAGGCTGAGCTTCAGGATTTGAGATATGTTGGACTCAGGTTTACTTGGTCTACCTCATCAGGGGCTAACCGTAAGGCAAGAAAAATTGATCGGGTTTTAGTGAATGCCTTATGGTGTATGCATTTCTCTTATTCGGAAGCGAATTTTCTCACGCCAGGATCTCGACCACTCCCCTATGGTGGTAAAGGTCACTCAACCGGTTAATCGAAGAAAGCCTTTTAAGTTCTTTGATTTACGGATGGAGCACCCCTCCTTTCATGATATTGTTTCACAAGTGTGGAATGCCCCGGTTTATGGCATCCCTTTGTTCATATTAACTTCTAAATTGAAGACCCCGAAAGTTCGGCTCAAGCGGCTTAACGAGATTCCTTCTCCAACTTATCCGAAAGGGTTGCGGTATCTAGAGAAGCTTTCGGATTAGCCCACTAAACCTGCAGCGGGATCCCACTAACGAATTTTTCGCGAGAGGTGGAGAAGAATCATCGGAAAAACTTTCTAGAGTTAAGAAGGCATGAAGAATCTTTCTTCAAGCAAAAATCCAGAATCGATGGCTGGAGAATGGTGATAGGAACACCAAGTACTTTCATCATTCAATTACTACAAGACAATTGAAAAACAGAATTCTTTCGGTCCTTGATAGGAATGGCATTATGATCAACGATCCAACTCGAGTTCAGGATACATTCGTATCTCACTTCCGAGAGCTGTTTGCCTCGCGCATCCGTCCCGCCACCCCTTCCTTGATTGAAGTGCAACAAGCTATTAGTTGCCCTCTCTCACGGAGCGATCGAATTACTCTCTCGACCCTTCTCGGATCAAGAAATCAAAGATACCTTATTCTCCCTTCCTCGTGGTAAGGCCCCGGGCCGGATGGTTTCGGGGTGGAATTTTTCAAGAGCAAGTGGGATTTGGTGGGGCCTTCGATTATAGATGCGGTAAAAGATTTTCTTGTCACCGGGAGAATTCGAGGGAAATTAATTCTACCATTCTTGTGCTAATCCCAAAGGTACCTAATGCGACCTCGGTCAATGACTATAGACCTATTGCTTGTTGCAACACCATTTATAAATGTATCACAAAGGTCATAGCTAATCGCATCGCCGCAGTGCTTCCTAATTTGATCAGCTCGTCTCAAAATGCCTTCATCAAAGGACGACGCATCAGGGATAATATCCTTCTAGCCCAGGAATTATTTGCAGGATTCCACATAGAGCCATACACGCCCAAATGTGCAGTAAAGGTAGACTTCCAGAAGGCCTATGATACGGTTGACTGGGACTTTCTTGAACTGGTGATGCGAGCCTTTCGATTCCCAGACCACCTCATTCGGCTCATTATGGTATGTGTGCGCACCCCCAGGTTTTCTATTTCATTAAATGGGGAATTACATGGTTTCTTCACAAGTGAACGTGGCATTCGCCAAGGGGATCCCATGTCCCCCTATCTCTTTACCCTGGTCATGGAAGTTTTCTCAGGGATCCTAAGGGCACGTGCGGCACAACCTGGGTTCAAATTCTTTTGGAGATGCAAGCCTACAAGACTATCTCATTTGTTCTTTGCGGATGATGTGTTTCTCTTCTGCCAAGCGGATATGGCATCCATCTCGCTCTTGAAAGATGGTCTTGACACTTTCTCGGCTTGGAGTGGTTTGAAACCTAACAACAACAAAAGCGAGACTTTTCTCGCTGGTGGATCAGAGGAGTTGCGAGAATCGGATCAAGAGTGCCCTTGGTTTTGTTGAAGGGAAAATGCCGGTGCGCTATCTAGGAGTCCCTATCATAACCTCCGGGCTCGGCAAGGCGGATTGCATGTCCTTAGTTGATCGCATTACGGCCGGGGTCCAATCTTGGACTCGGCGATTTCTCTCATTTGCCGGAAGAGTCCAGCTCATAAGGTCAGTCCTTCATGCGATCCAAGCTTATTGGGCGAGTGTCTTCACTATTCCTATCGCAGTTCTAGATTGCATTGAACAGATCCTTAGACAGTTCCTGTGGAAGGGCCCAAGCCTGGGACGGGGGGGCCTCAAAGTATCCTGGGATGACGTTTGCCTCCCCAAGGACGAGGGAGGACTTGGGATTCGCAGATTGGGAGATTGTAACAAGGCTGCAATGCTCAAACACATTTGGATCCTCTTTACCGATAAGGAATCTTTATGGTGCAAATGGATCCACTCAACCTTCTTGAAAGGGAAGAGTTTCTGGATTGTTGAAACACCCACGTACTGCTCTTGGGCTTGGAAGAGAATCTTACACTGCGATCCGAGTTCCGACTCCTATTCCGCCGGAGGATTGGAGATGGCCGGTCAATCTCCCTTTGGTTTGATCACCGGCATCGAGAGGGCCCATTCATCGTATATGCTCGATTCGTTTATGTCGAGTCGGGTTTACCTTCTAATGCCACGGTAGCCGACCTTTTTTCGCCGGCGGGGCCGGGTCTTAAGATGGTGTTCGAATCTTGGGATCAGCCACTTCCGTTGTTATCCGAGAGAGCCGAGATCGCCTCCTGGGTGACAATCCCTCGGGTCTCTTCTCGGTCGCCTCGGCTGGAATATCATCGAAGAAGGAAGGAAAGGGTTACTGGGCATACTTATTTGGAATAATGCCATCACTCCGAGGTATCGTTCAATCTCGGCTTATCATCAAGAATCGCCTCCCCACCCAAGCCTTTCTTATGTCACATGGAAGAATTGGGAGAGAGAATTGTGCTTTTTGCAAGTTGACGCCGGATTCCACGGACCATCTTTTCTTCGGTGCTGCATCACCGCCAGCATGGCTTACTTTTGGGCGGCTAAATGCAACCTCCCGTGGCGAAACAAGACCTGGTCCGAAAACCTGCAGTGGGCGATGGAGTTCCTCTGCGGGAAGGATTTCTATCGCTCCATGTGTCGCTTCTCTTTTGCTGCTCTATGCCACCTCATTTGGAAGTACAGGAATGACATAATCTTCAGAGATCAACCGGTTGCAGTTGCCGCGGTTAAAAAACACCTTATCAAAGTGGTGAAAGATAAAGCCTTGACGTTCAGAAACGTCGAAGACAACCTAAAAAATAGAAGACTCCGGCGAAATTGGGGCCTGGATCCGTCGATTTTCTATCCTCCACCGGTGAGTTCTTAGCCTTCCTTGGAGTGCCTTCCGTCAATACGGGGATGGGACGCGGTTTCTCTTCATGCTAGCCGAGTCACTTGTTAGCCGCTGCCTCCATTTGCCCCAATCCGTTGCTTCTCATCTTCGGTTCGCTTGCCGTGCGTATACGGTGGTAGACCTTCCCCTTCCCCTTGGGGTTTCTTCTTTGCTTGTTTCTTTCCCTTTCTTTCTTGTTGTTTGCGAGGTTGGTCTCGCCGGCCTCGCGTGGCTTTTCCTTCTTCGCCGTTGTTCGCCCTTTGCTTAGCCTTTTGTTCGCTTTGGCCGCCCCGCGGGATTTCTCTTGCGTCCGACGCCCTTCCTCTCTTGTAGACAGTTGTCTTATGGAGGGAAAGTTTTGTGGTGCCGGATCCTTGTAAATGTTGGTTCAAAGCTCAATACATATTTACCTTTACCAAAAAAAAAAAAAATAAAAAAAAAATAAGGTCGCAGATGCGCTGAGTCGGAAGTCTTCAGTCGCGCATATGATGGTTATGGAATGGATTTTACTCGAGAGGGCTCGAGATTCGGTTTTGAAATTTGAGGTAGGCCACCTTCCAAATCTTCTGGCCACCCTCAGAATTGAGCCGAAAGTATAGATTAGAATCAAGACGCTTCAGTTGACCGACCCAGAACTTCAGAAGAACTTGCAAGAGGATACAGAAAAGAGAAAGGCTGACTTTCAGATTTTTGAAGACGGAACGCTAATGTTCCGAGGACGATTGTGTGAACCTGACGATGCAGGGCTTAAGGAGGAGATTTTGTCAGAAGCTCATTGTAGCAGTTACAGCATTCATCCAAGCAGTACAAAGATGTATTAGAATCTGTGTCAACACTATTGGTGGTCCAGTATGAAGGCGGGTTTTGCCAAACATGTTGCCAAGTGTTTGACGTGTCAGCAAGTGAAGGCACAACATTGTAAGCTAGGAGGACTTCTACAACCTCTCTAGATTCCGAGTGGAAATGGGAACACATTACAATAGATTTTGTGACAGGCTTACCAAAGGAGTTAGATGGGTATTGATTCCATTTGGGCAGTGGTCGACAGACTGACGAAGTCGGCTCACTTCATCGCCGTACGAAAGGACCTTGATTTGGACAGGCATGTAGAGTTGTATGTGCGTCAGATAGTTAGTTTGCATGGAGTGCCGGTGACGATTACATCAGACCGAGGTCCGAGGTTCACAGCTGCCTTTTGGAAGAGTTTGCAGACCGCCTTAGGAATGAAGCTGCAGTATAGTACGACCTATTATCCTCAGACGGATGGCTAGTCTGAAAGGATGATTCAAACTCTCGAAGACATGCTGCAAGCTTGCGTGTTGGATTTCAAGGGAAGCTGGGAGGAACAACTTTATTCTTGTCGAGTTTGCCTACAACAACAACTACCAATAGAGTATTCAGATGGCTCCTTTTGAAGCATTGTACAGCAGAGTGTGTAGAACGCCAGTGTGTTGGGATGAGGTCAGAGAATGAAAGATCACAGGTCCAAAGTTGGTTCAACAGTTAGTGGATGCAGTTGCCGTTATCAGAGACATATTAAAGACCGCTCAGAGTCGTCAGAAAAGTTATGCTAATAAGTGTTGAAGGCCATTGGAATTCCAAGTTGGTGAGCACATCTTTCTGAAGGTGTCACCGATGAGGGGTACTTCGCGCTTCGGCAAGAAAGGAAAACTGAGCCCGAGGTACGTAGGTCCATTTGAGATTCTGGAAAGAATAGGGATTCTAGTGTATCGTCTTGCATTGCCGCCGAGGTTGGCGCAAGTGCATGACGTCTTTCACATGTCGATGTTGAGGAAGTATGAGCCTTGCCCGACCACGTGCTAAATTTTGAAGAATTAGACGTGGACGACAGAGTGTCATATGTGGAAAGATCGGTTCAGATCGTGGATTGGAAAGAACAGATTCTGCGCACCAAGATAATTCCGTTGGTTAAAGTGGTTTGGCAACACCACGGCACAGAAGGAGCAACCTGGGAAAGTGAAGATTCGATGAGACGATTGTACCCCCACCTTTTTGTTTAAAAGATTTGTAATGGATTAAATTTCGAGGACGAAATTTTTAGAAGAGGGGAAGAGTTGTGACATCCTGAATTTCAAGTTCTGTTTTCGATTGAATAAGTTGGGCTTTTCATCAACGCGCTTATAGTTCTTTTCCCTAAGCTGATCACTCACGGGATAACTAGTCTATTAGGTGAAGCCGTTAAGGAATCTAAATGCAATATACTTGAGAATTCGACCAGGAATCGATTGCTCGACCGTGCTAATCTACAAGAGTCATTATGGCACAGTTAAAAATCAATTAGAGATCGGAGATAGGTCGATTCGATAGAGCCATGTGATTAAGTGTGGGTGATTCCACCTAATTGCAAAATTCTTGTCGACCGGCACTATATCGATTTTTCTGTCGTTTTGGTACCATGTGTCCGTGAAATCTCGAGATTTTCACGACAACCGAGAGTTGCCAATGTGTCGAAGATGTATATTGTGGCTCGAAAACAATCGACCACGGGTCAAATGCGCTAAAAATTCCTAAAAGCTACCCGGTAGATTAGGTCACGCTAAAATCGCGTTAGATTGAAATTAACCGCGAATTTGAACCCGATTTCAGAAATTGAAAGTTTTTTCATGTTGCGAGTCATTTTAGAAATGACGACTCATCCTCCGAAGATTTTTTGGCAAATCAGGATTTTTGGCAAATTTTCAAAGTAAGGGTATTTTGGATCGGAAAAATTAGAGGGCCGTTTTTGGTCGCATTTTTGGGATTCAAGTTGGACAAATTGACAAGGAAAAATCATAAGAGGGATGATGGCACCTTGGCTGAATTTGTGGGGCTTCGATTGGATCCAATTAAGGGAGAATTGAAGTAGATTTAAATCAATTGGAAGGGAAAATGCCCAAAATTCGTAGGTCACGGGGGAGATAATATTTTGGACCATTTGGGAAGTGTGTTGAGGAAACTTGAGGGCCGCCAAGGGGCCTTGGATGACAACCAAGGTGGTGGGGGCATACGATGAGTGAAAATGGATAGAAGAGAAGACTTTGGAGGCCAAGGGGGACCCTCCAATCTTCAGAAGCTTCTTCTTCTTCATTCCAACCCACCTTCTTCCATTGTTATCCATTTTGAGCTCCAAAAACTAGAGGAAGTCAGCCAAGAGCCAGCAGCAGCCGCCGGAGCTCCCTCACGCCCGTCGTGCGCTGTCGCTGCCACCCGCGAGCCGAGGCAGCGCCGTTCGCCTCCTGCTTGTGTCCTCGTCGTCCCAAAGCCTCGAGCCACCCTGCTCGACCGTTGCAGTTCGCCTGGAAGCCGCGTCACCATCACCGTCCAAACCGTCGACCTCTTTCCCCCCGTGTTTTCTCCTTCTTCCTTCTTCTTCTACAGCTGACCTTTCTCCAAAAAGCTGAGTTGGTTGTTGCCTTCCCATGCGAATCAGCGCCCGTGCCACCCACCACTGTGCTCAGGACATCCAAACCGTTCGCCTTGAGTCGGCTATTCGCCGGTTGGAATCACCAGCTGACCTGTCGGCCAACCCGCTTGGACCAGTTCTACTTCCCCTGTTTCGACCCAAGCTCCACTTAGCCTAGCTACCAGCAGGTCCCCCTCAACACCTAGGTGTCGCCGATCGCCGGCCAACCTCTCGTGGGAGCTCCGGCCAGCCTGTTTAGCCTCTCTCCTCCTCTAGCAGTGCAATTTTTCAGAGTTACAGTGGGAGGCAATGTTTGTTGCTGTTGTTTCAGCCTCAGGACTACCTTGGATCGCTGTGGTTGAGGTTCCCGAGCGTAGCCTCCGTCGTCGCTGCCGCGTCCATGTCTCCGGCTCGCTTAACGGGTGAGTTTAGCTCCTAATCCGTTGATTAGTGCCTAAACTTGCTTAGGGTTGGTTTAGTTAGGGTTGATTCTAGTTTAGGAGATTTAATTAAGTTGTATTAGCCCTATGATAGGTGGTTAGATGGATGGTTAAGATTATTTTAGCTTAATCTTGCTTTATTTGCTTAATGATGCTTATGTGCTTAATTAAGTATGTTTAGCTTTAATTGATTGATTGTTTGCTTTACTTAATGTTTTTAATGATTTATGTTTTTAATTTATTATTTATTTAATTATGAAAATTCACTATTCATGCGACACTATTCACAAAGTACTGTTCATGTGCACGGTTCACGCGGTACTGTTTACGCGCACTATTCACGTGTTCTGTTCATCCTAAAGCAAAAAAGGGTCTAATTTCATGTGTGTTGATTTTATGAGGTGAATGGATGTGTAAATGCATGGGTATCCGCATGAATCGAACGATTTGCACAAAAATGGGAAAAATAGGTTATCCGAGGGACATTGGAAGTGGACCGCTTTTATGAGAAAAGAGAGTTGTAGTGGTGTGCTTATGTGATCAAAAGTTGAACTGTCACCCAACGGAAGTTCGGGGGCGATACCTGAGATATCATATCCCTGTTTGCTTGAGTATTGTCTTGCAGGTCAAAATTTCCAAATCTGCAGGAAAGTTTTGTCACCATCAAAAAGGGGGAGATTGTTGGAGAAAACTTCCTTATGTGTTTTGAAGTTGACAAAACGTTTCCATCAATCTAGTCTGAAGACTTGAAGACTCTTCCGTCAAAGTCTGAAGACCGTCAAATTCAAGCTTTAAAGTCTGCCCTTATTGACAGTTTCTAGACTGTCGAGGAAGATTTATCCAGAATTAAGGATTTATTTCAGGATTTGATTCGCGCAGCTAAAGAAGTTTCTCACGGCTGGAGATAGCATTTCGAGATCTTTTATTCGTTTTAATTTTCATATGAATAAATTAGATTCATTGATTGGTAAGGTATACTTGGAAGGTTCTACTTATGGAAACCTAGATCCTGATTGTATGGGCGAGCAGGATTGGTGGGCTATCATCACATTCCTTAAGTGACTTGAAGATCTCCCTAATTGATTCCGTCCAACGGTTAGATGGAAGAACTCCTTTGGAAAGTGCCAACGGGTATGAAGGCATGGAGGAGTATATAAGGAAGAAGCTCTAGTTATTCGAGTGTGTGCGTGATAGAGAAATTCCAAAGTTTGAAACTCCTTGTTCTTTGTTGATTCAACTATTGAGTGAAATATGTACTCAAAAGAGAGATTAGATACTTGTGAGACCTTGAGGAAGTGTAGCAAAGTCTCTACACTGTGGAATCAATGACGTGATATTGTAACAACTCTTTTGATTTATAGTGAAATCCAGCCGGTGGGCTGTCAGTGCGGGAGAGTGGACGTAGGCTTGGAATAAGCCGAACCACTATAAACTCTGTGTTTATTTTCTCTCATCCCTAAACCTCTTATTTATGCTTACGAGTTGTTTATTTATTTAATAGTTGAATTCTGTCTTACTATCCATCAAAAATATCCTTTTAAGTCCTACGAAAAGTTTTATATACACCTATTCACCCCCCCTCTAGGTGTATTCACTAGCCCCTTTCAACAGTTCTCCATACTACGGACCTAAAAATATTTAACAACAATGGGTGAGATAAAATCTTAGCGAGTCAACAGCCTAAGTCTCGATTAGGACACAAATTCGTCTTGGAGACGGCCTAAACACACACAATATACAAACTTACCTCATCTTGGCACACCCCTGCATATTAGTACATCATATATGTCAATACTAATGCAACAAACATAATCAATAATCAGAACACATAACTTTCATGTATCAACCATCCACACGGGTCTTGATTATAAGGTAAAACTCGTTTTGGCTTGTCCCATACTGTACCTCACAGTTTTACCCCATAATCAGGTGTAATGCATTACAATCATTCACACGTGTTCTGATTATTACGAACCCTCGGGCCACGGCCAACACACGAGATGGTGGTCTTCTGGCATGAGTGGGCATCATCACGCCCCATCAGGTATGGCATCGTCTAAAATCCCCGCCTAGACGGCATTCTATAAAGGAGCATCGGTTCTGCCTCAACTGCGACTCGACATTCTCATTCCTGCCCGATATTCGATAAATATCGAGCATCGTCCCCAAACTATCGTTGGGTGACGGGTTCAATTAAGTGACCACACAAGTATGCCAACACTCAAACCAATTTTTATCTACCATGAATTAGCCTAGTGTAAAAAAATTCATGCTTAAATAACAAATCTCGAAAAATCTTGACATTTAAATTTATGGTAAAATAATCTCACGTGATCACGTACTTAAAATCATCCCGCAAAACTTTGCATGCTTTAATTTTAAAGCCCCATTGCCCCATTTAGCATGTAAAACTTGGCGTCCAAATACGATACCTCAAAGTTTGCCATTTTCTTTTCAAATAAACCTTCTTTGAAAATAGCATTTATACTCATGATTTGGGTAATCAATAGCATGGCATTACAAATTCAAATGGTCGTAATTATGCATAAATTCACCTAATAAATCAAGCATAAAATTCTACTTGATGGCTAAATCGTCATTAATTTCTAGTAATAGCGATTAATTAGTGCTAAACGTGATTAACTAAGCTAATGGCGATTAATTACACTAACCACAATCAATTTTGACTAATTGCAGTTAATTAAACTAACTAAAATTAATTAAACTAATTGAGATTAAGTAAGCTAATTACAATTAATTACACTAGCCGCGCTTAATTAATCTAAACACAATTAATTAAACTAACCATCCTTAATTAAGACTAATCTCTATTAGCCTTAAAGTAACACATCCTTAGCCTTAGTTAGGGCTAAACCATCATTAAAGGCCACTGGCTACCATTAGCCCTAAACTAAACTACCCCCAAAACACAATTAACTTCCTAATCAAGGATTATGAGTTAATTCACCATTTTCTGGCGGCAACGGACTCACAGTGACAGCGGCACGATGGCACCGAGAATATGGCATTCCCGGCTTGAACGGAAACACGAACGGCGCGGAAATGGTGGCTTAAACTCACGGCTTGGGCTTGCTTGAGGCTCATTTGGTGTTCGGTGGAGATGGTGGTGGTGGCTATTCGGTGAGATAGTGAGGGACGGGCGAGTGGCGGCATTGAGCAGGCGGCAGTGGCGCGGTGGAGCGAGTGGCGGCAATGAGCGGCTATGGTGGTGTAGGTGGGCAGCAAGGACGACAAAAAGAAGAAGAAAAAGATGATGAAGTTGAAGGAAAAATGAGAGAATGGAGGGGGATGAAGCTTCGGCCAAATGGAAGAAAATATGGAGGAAAAGAAGAAGAATAAGAAGAGGAAAAAGAACAAGATTTGGCTAGGGGGAGGCAATGTGAAATAGAGAGAGAGAGAGAGAGAGAGAGAGAGAGAGAGAGAGAGAGAGAGAGAGAGAGAGATTTCAAGATTTTCATCATTAGAATATCTTCCAAATCCCCTAAAACCCTATCCTCCTTTCCTTTATTCCATTTGTCCTCTAGTCCATAAATGTAAGGGCATTTTGGACATTTCACACACTTTCAAACTTTCCAATGTTGCCCTTGGGTCTATTTGCTTGAATTGGGCTTGGTGGGCTTGACTTGGCCCACTTGGGCCTCCTTGGCCGATCCACATGGGCATGAGGCCCAACAGCCCTCGCTTGGCTCGGCTTCTCTTCCCGATGTCCAATTCTCGACCGATTAACCTTTTTCTAAAAATTTTATGCTCACCGATAAATTAATAGGCGAATGAGGCGACATTCAATATGTGGGTTTGGAAATCCTCGAAAGTTCGATTCTTGAAATTGAATTAAATTTCATGGTTAAAATCGATTAAATGCGATTTCATTACGACCTAAACTATTAGGTGGCTTTTAGAGGTTTTCGCGCATTTGACCCATGATTGATAATTTTCAATCCATGTTTGTGCATTTTCGAATCATGGACGATCCTCAGTTGTCATGTAATCGTGAGAGTTCAATTACGTACCCTGAGCAAAAGATTAATAGAAAATCAGTTTATCGTCGTTCGACACGAGTATCATAATTGTGTGGAATCACCCACGAACTGACTACATACTTCCATCGAATCGATTTATATCAGTTCACTAATTGACTTAAAACAATGTTGTATTGACCTTTGTCCATCATTATGGTCAAGCGATTGATCCTTGATCAAATTCTCTAGTCTTTCATGTTTTAACCACTTACAGCCTTATCCAATAGATTAGTTAACTCATGAGTGATCAGTTTAGAGTAAATTAACTATCAGTACATTGATGAAATAATTTCATATATTTCGAAATGGGTCAAATTTTGGGATATCATAAGTGTTTCCCTCTTACAAAAAAGGTGAGGATGCTAACGCCTCATTATCTCTTCGCTTTCCCGTATGGCTCCCTCTGTTCTGTGGTGTTGCCAGACCACTTTGACTAAGGGGATCGTCTTGCTGCATAGCACTTGCCCTATCGTCCACGTCTATTTCCTCAAAATTTAGCATGTGGGTTAGATCAGGCTCATACCTCCTCAACATCGACATGTGAAAGATGTCATGCACTTGAGCAAGTCTTGGTGGCAACGTGAGATGATAAGCCAATGTTTCAATCTATTCCAAAATCTCAAAAGGGCCAACGTATCTCGCACTTAACTTTCATTTCTTGTCAAATCATGAAGTACCTCTTATAGGTAACACTTTGAGAAAAACGTGTTCACTTGAAACTTCAAAGGCCTATGTCGTTTATCTACATAGCTTTTTTGACGGCTCTAGGCGGTTTTAAGCCTTTCTCGAATGATTTTGACAACATCCATTGACTGTTGAACTAGCTTTGGGCCTGTAATCTTACGTTCACCAACTTTGTCCCAATAGATAGGAGTTCTGCAATCCTTACCATACAACGCTTCAATTGGTGCCAATTTGATACTCTGCTAATACCTTTTGTTGTAGGCAAACTCAACCAGATGAAGCTGCTCCTCCTAACTTCCTTTGAAGTCCAATATGTAAGCTCGCATCATATACTCGAGCATCTAAATAGTCCTTTCAGACTAGCCATCTGTCTGCGAATGATAGGCTGTGCTATACTGCAGCTTCGTTCCTTAGACAACTTGTAAACTTTTCCAAAAAGTTGTTGTAAACTTTGAGTCTTGATTTGACGTGATCGTCACTGGCACTTCATGAAGACGAACTATCTGTCGCACGTACAATTCAACATATCTATCTAATACAAAGCCCTTTCGTACGGTGATGAAGTGCGTAGACTTCGTTAATCTGTCAACCACAACCTAGATGGAATCGTTACCTCGTTGATTCCTTGGCAATCCCATCACAAAATCTATTGTGATATGTTCCCATTTCCAATCAGGAATCGTCAAGGGTCGCAAAAGTCCTCCAGGCTTCAATGCTAGGCCTTCACTTGTTGGCATGTCAAACACTTAGCAATGTACTTAGCGATAACTACCTTCATACGATTCCACCAATAGTATCGACGCAGATTCTAATACATCTTTATGCTGCCCGGATGAATGCTATAACTGCTATGATAGGCTTCTGACAAAATTTCCTCCTTAAGCTCATTTCAAAGGGTTCCCCTCATGGGTCATCCATGAATTGAAAATGGCTTAAATGCAAATCAACCATAGGTTGAACTTAAACCATGCATTTTCAAAAGATTCCTTATTTATCGGTTCTTGGTCATCCTTAAAAAGGGTTCATGGGTTAGCCTTAAACTTTTTCAAAAGCTTGGTCAATTTCAAAAGGTTCATGGGTTAGCCTTAAACCATCCATTTTCAAAGGGTTCATGGGTTAGCCTTCAACCATGCATTTTCAAAAGGTTCTTGGTTATCCTTAAACCTTGCAATTTCAAAGGGTTCATGGGTTAGCCTTAAACCATGCATTTTCAACAGGTTCTTGGTCATCCTTAAACCTTGCAATTTCGAAGGGTTCATGGGTTAGCCTTAAACCATGCATTTTCAAAAGGTTTTTGATTATCCTTAAACCTTGCAATTCTAAAGGTTCATGGGTTAGCCTTAAACCATGCATTTTCAAAAGGTTCTTGGTTATCCTTAAACCTTGCGATTTCAAAGGGTTCATGGGTTAGCCTTAAACCATACATTTTCAAAAGGTTCTTGGTTATCCTTAAACCTTGCAATTCTAAAGGTTCATGGGTTAGCCTTAAACCATGCATTTTCAAAAAGTTCTTGGTTATCCTTAAACCATGCAATTCCAAAGGGTTCATGGGTTAGCCTTAAACCATATATTTTCAAGAGGTTCTTGGTCCTCCTCAAACCATACATCACAAGGTTCGTGGGACTGCCTTAAACCACAAGGTTCGTGGGACTGCCTTAAACCACAAGGTTAGTGGGATTACCTTAAACCACAAGGTTAGTGGGACTGCCTTAAACCACAAGGTTCGTGGGACTGCCTTAAACCACAAGGTTAGTGGGACTGCCTTAAACCACAAGGTTCGTGGAACTGCCTTAAACCACAAGGTTCGTGGGACTGCCTTAAACCACACGGTTAGTGGGACTGCCTTAAACCACAAGGTTCGTGGGATTGCCTTAAACCACAAGGTTCGTGGGTGTAGCCTTAAACCACACTTTTCAAAGTATTCATAGGTACATCCCTAAACTACGCTCTTTACATTAAGCTCACTTGCATTTTCATTTTACTATTGTAAAAAAAAAAAAAAACAAAAACAAAAAACCAAAAAACAAAAAATTAGGTGTCACATTATCTTTGAAAGAAATCTCTTTGAGCTTCCTTCCAAAGAGGGCAAAATTTGTTGACACTTAAATTTTTGCCCAAAAATCATTTCCAAAAAAATGGGAACTTGTTTTTCCACAAAAATATTTCAAATTAAATTCTTGCATATAGATTATCTAGGCATTTAATATAGTGTTTTAAATGGAATATGGTTTTCCTTCAAAAAAAAATTAAATTAAATATATAAAAAAGGATAAAAAAAAAGATAAAAAAAAAGATAAAAACAAAGTTGGGGCCAATGATCTAAATGTGACTAGCCAAGCCCGGGAGGTCAGATTGGAATTAAAATGGCAAATTGGGGCCAAAATGCAATTTCCAAAAGTTGAGGGACCAATTCGCAAATTTTGCAAAAATTTTGCCCGAACCCTTAAATCATCATCTTGGTCACCAATTAAGTTGAAATTGAACTTGGGCCAACTCGAATCAATTAAATCGGGCCAAAAAGACCAAGTTTGTATTGAAATGGGTATTTTTGGATAAGAAAATGGCCAACTTTGAGGGACTTTCTTGCAAAATTGAGTGAGTATAATTGTGAAAAATGGCCAAGATCTTAAACTACTATGCATGAGCTTGCTAATTGATCAAAAATCGCAGCCAAATTGATGGATTAAAGCACCTAAACCAGCTGACAAACCTCAGTCCACAAGTTGGTCTATTTTCGGAGTTGCTGAGTAAGCAACTTGGTGGCCCCACCATATCCTCCTCAGCTGCCCAACTAGCCCGATCTCTGCACGTGATGGAAGGCCATTATTGGTACTGCAAGTGGACGAACATTGGTCAGAGATAAGCTTCTGAAGGCACGGGAAAATCGCACCAAACCCGGACACTCAACATCTGCAGAAATTGAAAATCTGGCTAAGTCAGAAAGTTGTTGAAGTAACCCTGTTGACAGGCTTGGTAGGTGGACAAAAGACCGACCAAAACTCCTCTAATTCAGTGGATAGGATCACGGAAGCAAGCTCTTTCAGGAAATGAGAGAGAGAAGACGAGAAGGAGAAGAGAGAGCACACGGTCGTCCCCCAAACAAGCCTTCAGAAGCAACTCCAGAAAAGCAAACCCAGAAATTCCAGACCGACCTAGAGAGAGAAAAGTGATATTTTCACACACCTGAGGCAACAATTAGCCAAAACCTTCAACTAGAGAGTTAAACTTCACTCAAAGATCTTTCCAACCATAGGTCGCACGTCCCAAATGGAGATCGGGAAGGCCTCCTAAAGCCCCCCGAAAAACTACCCTCCTGGCGGGCCAAAGAAAGTCTGAATTTTTCTAAGTGTTGAGCCCGGTTGGTCACGAGTGAGAGAAAGCGAGTGTTTTTGAGAAAGTTGAGAGACAAATGAGGAAAACCATGAGTTCAAAACCAAAGTAGAATACATATATCTTTGTTTGGTGTTTATTTTTCCAACAAAAAGGTCATGGAGTCTAATTTTGGAGGTTAATGAAAACCTTCGTTATCAGTTCTTTCTTTGCAGATCTTGTTTTCCAGTTGAAGAAGCCAACTTCCACGGGCCCCCGAGGATAATTTCTTGGTTTCTTGAGCGAAGAACCACTTGAAAGGGAAACTTAGAAGTAAGGTAAGCATCCTAGATGTATTTTCTTTCGAGTTTGAGTACGTTTTGATCATGAAAATCAAGAGGAAAACTAGCCCGGAAAACTGATTTCTGAGGCTGAAATTTTTCTAAATGTTTGAAATTCTTCAAGAACTTTGCAAGTGTGCTTCTTGGAGAGGTCGTTTTGATGTCTTTCGGTGGGCCATTCTCTATGATTTTTGTTGCATTTGAAAGCTCATGTTACCTACTTTCACTCGGATTAAGTAGTGTTTCCCGTAGATCTTTCATGTGATAAGTGTCGGGGCTTGAACATGGGCATGCAACCTGTTTGTTTGACTTGGGTTCAAAACCCAGATTTGTGAAATCAGATCAAACCCGCATATTTGAGGATGATTTTAGCTTAGTTATTTTGTGTTTTAAGCTATGATTTCTATCTAATCTTGCTCCTTGCATGTGGTAGTATAATCTTGATGCTTTAGTTCCACATAATATTGCTCATGGGTGAAGATTGAAGGCCGCAAACATGGCCCGCGAAGCTGTTTTTGGGTGATTTAATGCACGCCAAGTGTTCGATGAAATGCGCAAACCAAGTTTCGATCTTGAAACGGTCGATTTGAGCTCGGTTATTGTGACATTCATGTGCTGTGTTACTCCATGTTAGCATAGATCGGTTTAAGGAATTATTAATAATATTTTTTTAAAAAATAATAATAAAAAAAAGAAAAATATGAAAATTTCAAAAATATCAAAAAATGTTGGATGTTATCAAATTAAGCCAAAAATGACATCTAGGAGATTTTCCTAATTTTATAAAGTCATTTTCCTAATTAAATGATATTTTGGTATTTTATAACCATTTTTGTAAATAATCTATTTTGCTTAGATTAAAATTATTTAGAGTAATTTCATGCATCTAAGGTAATTTCATGCAAATTTAAATTCTCATTTTGCTCACGGGGTCCTGTCCCGGGGTGTGATAACAAGGCCATGTAATATTATTTGCCCGACTTGTATCGGGTTTTCATTTTCCGCATTTATTTTCAAGTTATTTCAATTTCTTGGATGTTTACTTATGCACCGCTTTTAATTAATTTGAGTGTAAATTTCTCTTCTAAATTATGTTAGGATTAGTCTAGACATTAAAAAAAAAAAAAAAACCTACAAAAACATTTGCATGGACGCTTAGAGGTTTTGTAAGGATTATAATTGGTAATCAAGATTGTGTGGCCATTTAGATGAATAACCTTTCAAGTTAGTGGTACCGCAAGGGCGCTAATAGAAACATTAGCGTAAACAAGTCCCCGTTCCTAGAAATCTCTGGTTGCGTAGGAATCGAGACAACACTCCCGTGCCTCGATTGGTTTCTAGCCGACCCCAATAGGCTAGTGGCGACTCCTAGAAATATTTAGGTTGTTAAGAACTAAAAAACAAAATCCAACGTCGCGCGAGGTATGGGCTTGGGAGAGCCCGCGCCTAATTTAGGGCCATTGGTCCGCCTCTTTAGGCAAATACCCTTAAACTATTCTTTCTTTTCCCCGAACGGAAAAAAAAGAGGTCGTGACAGCTTGGCGACTCCACTTTGGGGACTTGGTTGCAAACCTTAGAGGACTTAGGCCGTAATAACTTGATTATTTGTTCACTAACATGGTCTTCATTTGATAGCGCGTGTCAAAGTCGCGTGGAAAATAAGGTTAGTCCGCTAACAATGTGTTAAATGTTTTTGTAGGTTTGGAGTAATAAGGGGTGGAGTGTCTGTTGACCCATTTCTTTTGCAGAGAGGTGTATGAATGTATGTCTATATGGATGAAATTGAAGTGTTGTTTGGATATCAATTGGTGTGCGTGCGTTCATGCTTGCACTACACATTTACACACACAACCCGCGATCTAAAACCCCGATCGCACTAGGAAGCCCATAGGAGGTGCCAAAAGATGGAACCCGTGCGGGAATGACCCATGGTTATCCACTTTTGGTCCCGCTCATTATGATTAATGATAAAGAGAACTGTCCGACGCAAGTGCGGAGTGGGGAAAACTCTTTTGATCTAATCAAAATGGGGACCTTAAGCCTTTAGAATTCCACCTTTATGCGTCAAACGTCACAAGTTTACATCCGCATGTCTATGTGATTGAAAAAAAAATGTCTCTTCACCCACTGTAAGTACGATTTCTCCATCTACTTGCTCACTTCGGATTGAAATTTTCATTTTTTGAGATTCACGGAAATCAATGGAATGCCCTTGAAAATATAGGCTTGCCACTCACTCTTGATAAACAAACATTTGAAATGCATCTGATCTGGCCTAGATTAGAACATATGTTTTTGTTTAAATTTTCAATTACGAACTCAAAGTCACATTTTGTATAGAAATTCTTCCAAGTCAAGATTACATTTTGGGGCATAGAATTAAAATCAAATTTTCAAGAAAATTCTTGGTAGCATTTTGAAATTCAAATCACATTTTGTGTATTGATTTCTCAAAATAAAAATCACCTCACCTTTGCATGAGTGAAATCACAAATTAATCTTTCAAAATCAATGCCCCATTTGTGTATGAAACTTTTGGAACAGTGGGCATTCAATTGATAGCTGTGTATCGATCTTTTAATGAAATCTCCTCTTACTAATAAAATCTTGACTAAATACCAAATTCTCGTAAGTGAATGCTACGAAGAAGGTATCGTCGCCTTGATTTCATTGTAAGAGGCGGCTTTATTGAAAGATCATTTTTTCATTCATGTACTGACATTATTTTCCTTTCGCAGGTCATGCGTGACAACCATTCCTTGAACTCCTCTTGCTTGACCATGCCAAAAGTGGACTTTAAAGCTAGGATGAGAATTGTGCTTATTACGCTCCTCTATGAAAGAGCTTCTTGTACTTTGTCCTCGTCATTATTCCTATTAGGAACCATGTTTTGCGTTTTGGGTTTTGATTGTGGACCCAATCGAATGCTTTTGTAAATCATACAACTCACATTTTTTAATAATGAAGTTAGAGTTCGTAAAAATCATATCCTTTAAAACAATTGAAGTGTTTTAAACGGACCATTTGGGCTTTTTATGCCTTAGCTTCAACATGTTTGAAAAAGAGTTTCAAGAACTTGCAAAATATTTTATCTCTTCACTTAATCGCTTTTGTAGGTTGATCCACGGGATGATGCTTCGAAGGGGTAAGGTTGTAATCGTTCCAATAGGGATTTCTTATGCAACCACTAACTCGACCATCCATTTTTGTCAAACAGGTAAAATGATGGTTTTGTTCAAGATTGACATTTACTTCCTTTGGAAAGACAAAAGCGCGGGCCTGTCCCTAATAGACATATGAATTCAAACATTGCGATTAAGTGTGAAAAGAACCGTCAAAGCCTCGAAGATCACAAATCTACCAGCCTAATGGCAATCTTTATTGCTTTGAAAGTGGCTTCCACAGAAGTTCCACATCCTAGACGACCTTATATTAATTTGACATTCTTTGTGGAAAAAGAAATCTATAGACATTCTTTGCCATCAAACTATTTCATCGGTTGCAAACAAGAAGCAATTGCAATTCCTACACTGCCAATGGTGTCTTGGCATCCAATCCTATATGGAGATAATTATTGTTGGTCTGCAAGACAACACTTCAAGATGTAGATGTACACAAACAAGAATTGGTCATCAAATGTTGCCTTCAAATAAAAGGTGGTAATCGTTTCAAGTTTACTTCAATTTATTTTAGGAATGACTTGTCCTTGTACTTTGTGCAGATTTTAGTGAGGCAAATTACTGGCAAGCAACAAGATTACATGGGGAGGACAACCTGGTCCAGAATCACACGATCTCTAAAAGAAAAGGGTGTGTTCGTTCCAAAAGTCAAAACAACTCATTCATAAACTGACATAGCCATCCATGCTTACAGATTGTGAAGTGGGAAATGCATTGACGCAACAAAAATGGCGAAAGATCACCTAGCCTAAAATTGGGGCAAATGGCCACAACATGGATCAGGGAAACACAATGCTTGAGTCATTCGGCTTCTAAAAAGAGAAAGATTCAAATGGAATAAACATTTGCCAAATGAATTACTGTTAATCAAGAGAGCAAATCCCTCTCCATATCCAAGGAAACGGGATGGAGCGATATCATCATATATGCTTTGATAAATGGGGCAAGTCACTTAAAGTAGAGTAACTCTCACCCATGAGCAAGATGAAACACAGTTAATTGATTCAGCACAAAAAGGGAGTATCGTTCCTAAATTAGTCCAATTCAATTTTGGAATATAAGTAACATGCCCCATCTCTTGTAGGAAAAGGTGTACATTGACCACTGAAGCAACACCTTATACCAAGAAGGCATGCTAAGGCCCAACCATCCATTTTGATGGAATAAATGGAGTAAAACATACAAGGAGCAATGCCCTCACATATCTTCAAGGAAATGTTAACACCTGAAGAGCAAAGGCACATGAAGATGAAACACAAGACATTTAAAGTCAGATATAGGAGAAGGGTATTCGGTATCGTTTCCAAAATGTCTCGTCTAACTTCATTTTTGACGTAGTTCCCTTGTTTGACAGGAAGCGTCGCTATTCGAGGAACAAACTCGAGAAATTGATTGAAGCATAATCTATATGGACCAAGCAAGCATATGGAGGTAACACATGTCAAATTCACCTAACTTGGTGGAGTTCAAGAGCCAGTTCAATTAAATAAAAAAGGAAGCGCCCCATGGACACTACCGGCGCTTCGGTCTGGTGGTATAGGGAATGAATGAACAGTCCGAGAGGTCCGGGTTCGATCCTCGGAAACGGCAACAAGGTTGCCATGTAAAAAAATAATAAAAAAAAAAACTTTTTGCATCTCTTACTTTTGCAAAATGAGGAAAATGCTTGAACTAATGAGACCAAAGACCTGAGAATCTCTTCAAGTCTTAAAACAATAGGTTCATGCTGCTGTTTGCCGCCAAATGGTGAAACCGACCAAGGGTAATGTTGTATCGTCTCCAGTTTTACGATCCCTGAGGATTCATGTACTAACACATTCCCTTTTGTTCTTTGTAAGGTCGCCTGACTACTAAGGCACAGGTAAGCACCCTTCTTCTCAAAATCAAATGGAAAATAAATGGAGAATTTTTCATTGCAAGAAAGAACATTTAGTGTTTTTCTAGAACAAGCACAAAAAATGGAAAATGAAGAAACAAGTTTTCCACAAAGTTTGCAAAAATCTTCTTTACCTTTAAATTGTCCATCCACTCGGTGGATCACTCATTTCGAATCAAAGTTCTCTGTGGAGATTAATCCACTCAGATGATCTCAACAAAAATGAAAAGGCGATGTTACTTATGCCAAGCGAGAAACACTTAGGATGAGGAAAGGCAACCCATTTCCAAACATGTCCTTTAAACACTCTAGGATTCGAGTGAAAAAGAAAACCCATGTCGTTTAAGGTCAATGAATTCATTCGCAAGTGGTACATAGATCAAGATGATAAGAGGCATTTCCTTCCTCTATCATACACACTACAGGTGACAATAGTTAGCCCATTTGAGCCTTTTAATGTGAAGAATTTTTTACAAAATACCCCTGTCAAGAACCACCCCACGATGGGGCAATTATGGAGGTTTGGGTTGATATTATTTGGAGAGGAAAGATGAGAAAGATTTCTTTGCTCTCACTTACATAAATCTTTTTGTGGTAACTTCAGGTGAATTCTTATGGAAGCTCGAAGCATCCCAAGGTGAAGAAGAGCATTCTTTTCTCTACCCAAACACCGATACCCTTTGCTTAAACCAAGTTGAGCCTAACTATTCATTTCTAACACCTGAGTGGTGATTATCTTCCCACATTGGGGGCAGGGCACATGATTTACCAATGCAATTGGTGTTTACATGAGAATATGAAAAGCATCTCGAAAGTCCTAAAAGCTCAAAAAGTTCAAAAGAGCAAAAGTCAAGTGAAAATTAAGGGGCATGAAAAAAAAGCAGTGTGCCTGGTAAAAGCAAGGCCAATGCCCGAAAAAAAAAGTGTAAAAAAAAAAAAAAACAATTGCATCAAGAAGAATATCTCTATGAAAGCAAAAATGGCCAAAAAAAAAAAAAATACTTGCATTGGAAAGAAAATCATTGCAAATGCATAAGCCATTATGTTAAGATGATTAGTCAAAGGACTTTCGAGACAATTTGAATTTTAAAAGCCGAGTGCTTTAAAAGAAAAAAGGGGTTGATATGGTAATGATGCCATGATAATCACCAACTCTCAAATCCCCCATCGACAAAAAGTTCTAAGCCATTTGAACTAAGTCTTTTGAACCTTTCCCCAAACCAACATTACAACCTATTCCCGAAGTCTCTTCATATTGGGATGATTCAAAGTGGAAATAAGGACTTCCCAAAGAAGATGCCGCTCGAAGAAGTGAGAGTAAGGTTGTCTTATCTCATCTCAAGGTTTCTTGACTTGTAAACCTGGCGAAGATGTTGATCAGTGATTAATTCATTTCATAGCCAATGATGCTTATCCATTGCTAAAACCATGACCAAACCTGCACTACGGTCCTTCTAAAAGACCTTTTAGATCGGTCAATGTGTACTCATTGCGAATGATTCAAAGCCTTACACACTGGAAGAGTGAGATTGAGTGATCAGTTTATCTCCCACATGAATAGATGGGATCAAATAGCCATTTTCTTGAGAATATGCGAGAAGCCCTTTCTGACTAGGTGTCTTTGCTCGGCATACTTAACAGACCTTTCTCATAAGTCAAGGTCATTTCAATAAGGATTTTTCTCCCAAGAGAATTTGACGATTAATGATATCATCCGAGCGTGATGACAATTGTATGAGTTTGTCAAGTGGTCGAGATTAGTTTGATTTGTTTATGCAATCATTGCATTCTCATTATCGATACACTTTTGATATTTGTCTCTGATGACACGTGCTGAAATCGATCTCATCTAGTATGCTTTCGCTACTAGAATACTTGTCATAATGAATTCTATTTGATGTGCAGTATCCATTTCAGAATATTCTCGAATGACAGGTTCCTCCAGTGAAACCACACAATTCTAAAGGGTTCATGGGTTAGCCTTAAACCATGCATTTTCAAAAGGTTCTTGGTTATCCTTAAACCTTGCAATTTCAAAGGGTTCATGGGTTAGCCTTAAACCATGCATTTTCAAAAGGTTCTTGGTTATCCTTAAACCTTGCAATTTCAAAAGGTTCATGGGTTAGCCTTAAACCATGCATTTTCAAGATGCAATTCCAAAGGGTTCATGGGTTAGCCTTAAACCATGCATTTTCAACAGGTTCTTGGTCATCCTTAAACCTTGCAATTTCAAAGGGTTCATGGGTTAGCCTTAAACCATGCATTTTCAAAAGGTTCTTGGTCATCCTTAAACTTTGCAATTTCAAAAGGTTCATGGGTTAGCCTTAAACCATCCATTTTCAAAGGGTTCATGGGTTAGCCTTCAACCATGCATTTTCAAAAGGTTCTTGGTTATCCTTAAACCTTGCAATTTCAAAGGGTTCATGGGTTAGCCTTAAACCATGCATTTTCAACAGGTTCTTGGTCATCCTTAAACCTTGCAATTTCGAAGGGTTCATGGGTTAGCCTTAAACCATGCATTTTCAAAAGGTTTTTGATTATCCTTAAACCTTGCAATTCTAAAGGTTCATGGGTTAGCCTTAAACCATGCATTTTCAAAAGGTTCTTGGTTATCCTTAAACCTTGCGATTTCAAAGGGTTCATGGGTTAGCCTTAAACCATACATTTTCAAAAGGTTCTTGGTTATCCTTAAACCTTGCAATTCTAAAGGTTCATGGGTTAGCCTTAAACCATGCATTTTCAAAAAGTTCTTGGTTATCCTTAAACCATGCAATTCCAAAGGGTTCATGGGTTAGCCTTAAACCATATATTTTCAAGAGGTTCTTGGTCCTCCTCAAACCATACATCACAAGGTTCGTGGGACTGCCTTAAACCACAAGGTTCGTGGGACTTCCTTAAACCACAAGGTTAGTGGGATTACCTTAAACCACAAGGTTAGTGGGACTCGCCTTAAACCACAAGGTTCGTGGGACTCGCCTTAAACCACAAGGTTAGTGGGACTGCCTTAAACCACAAGGTTCGTGGAACCGCCTTAAACCACAAGGTTCGTGGGGACTGCCTTAAACCACACGGTTAGTGGGACCGCCTTAAACCACAAGGTTCGTGGGATTGCCTTAAACCACAAGGTTCGTGGGTGTAGCCTTAAACCACACTTTTCAAAGTATTCATAGGTACATCCCTAAACTACGCTCTTTACATTAAGCTCACTTGCATTTTCATTTTACTATTGTAAAAAAAACAAAAAAACAAAAACAAAAAACCAAAAAAAAAAAAATTAGGTGTCACATTATCTTTGAAAGAAATCTCTTTGAGCTTCCTTCCAAAGAGGGGCAAAAGTTTGACACTTAAATTTTTGCCAAAAATCATTTCCAAAAAAATGGGAACTTGTTTTTCCACAAAAAATATTTCAAATTAAATTCTTGCATATAGATTATCTAGGCATTTAATATAGTGTTTTAAATGGAATATGGTTTTCCTTCAAAAAAAAATTAAATTAAATATATAAAAAAGGATAAAAAAAAAAAGATAAAAAAAAAAGATAAAAACAAAGTTGGGGCCAATGATCTAAATGTGACTAGCCAAGCCCGGGAGGTCAGATTGGAATTAAAATGGCAAATTGGGGCCAAAATGCAATTTCCAAAAGTTGAGGGACCAATTCGCAAATTTTGCAAAAATTTTGCCCGAACCCTTAAATCATCATCTTGGTCACCAATTAAGTTGAAATTGAACTTGGGCCAACTCGAATCAATTAAATCGGGCCAAAAAGACCAAGTTTGTATTGAAATGGGTATTTTTGGATAAGAAAATGGCCAACTTTGAGGGACTTTCTTGCAAAATTGAGTGAGTATAATTGTGAAAAATGGCCAAGATCTTAAACTACTATGCATGAGCTTGCTAATTGATCAAAAATCGCAGCCAAATTGATGGATTAAAGCACCTAAACCAGCTGACAAACCTCAGTCCACAAGTTGGTCTATTTTCGGAGTTGCTGAGTAAGCAACTTGGTGGCCCCACCATATCCTCCTCAGCTGCCCAACTAGCCCGATCTCTGCACGTGATGGAAGGCCATTATTGGTACTGCAAGTGGACGAACATTGGTCAGAGATAAGCTTCTGAAGGCACGGGAAAATCGCACCAAACCCGGACACTCAACATCTGCAGAAATTGAAAATCTGGCTAAGTCAGAAAGTTGTTGAAGTAACCCTGTTGACAGGCTTGGTAGGTGGACAAAAGACCGACCAAAACTCCTCTAATTCAGTGGATAGGATCACGGAAGCAAGCTCTTTCAGGAAATGAGAGAGAGAAGACGAGAAGGAGAAGAGAGAGCACACGGTCGTCCCCCAAACAAGCCTTCAGAAGCAACTCCAGAAAAGCAAACCCAGAAATTCCAGACCGACCTAGAGAGAGAAAAGTGATATTTTCACACACCTGAGGCAACAATTAGCCAAAACCTTCAACTAGAGAGTTAAACTTCACTCAAAGATCTTTCCAACCATAGGTCGCACGTCCCAAATGGAGATCGGGAAGGCCTCCTAAAGCCCCCCGAAAAACTACCCTCCTGGCGGGCCAAAGAAAGTCTGAATTTTTCTAAGTGTTGAGCCCGGTTGGTCACGAGTGAGAGAAAGCGAGTGTTTTTGAGAAAGTTGAGAGACAAATGAGGAAAACCATGAGTTCAAAACCAAAGTAGAATACATATATCTTTGTTTGGTGTTTATTTTTCCAACAAAAAGGTCATGGAGTCTAATTTTGGAGGTTAATGAAAACCTTCGTTATCAGTTCTTTCTTTGCAGATCTTGTTTTCCAGTTGAAGAAGCCAACTTCCACGGGCCCCCGAGGATAATTTCTTGGTTTCTTGAGCGAAGAACCACTTGAAAGGGAAACTTAGAAGTAAGGTAAGCATCCTAGATGTATTTTCTTTCGAGTTTGAGTACGTTTTGATCATGAAAATCAAGAGGAAAACTAGCCCGGAAAACTGATTTCTGAGGCTGAAATTTTTCTAAATGTTTGAAATTCTTCAAGAACTTTGCAAGTGTGCTTCTTGGAGAGGTCGTTTTGATGTCTTTCGGTGGGCCATTCTCTATGATTTTTGTTGCATTTGAAAGCTCATGTTACCTACTTTCACTCGGATTAAGTAGTGTTTCCCGTAGATCTTTCATGTGATAAGTGTCGGGGCTTGAACATGGGCATGCAACCTGTTTGTTTGACTTGGGTTCAAAACCCAGATTTGTGAAATCAGATCAAACCCGCATATTTGAGGATGATTTTAGCTTAGTTATTTTGTGTTTTAAGCTATGATTTCTATCTAATCTTGCTCCTTGCATGTGGTAGTATAATCTTGATGCTTTAGTTCCACATAATATTGCTCATGGGTGAAGATTGAAGGCCGCAAACATGGCCCGCGAAGCTGTTTTTGGGTGATTTAATGCACGCCAAGTGTTCGATGAAATGCGCAAACCAAGTTTCGATCTTGAAACGGTCGATTTGAGCTCGGTTATTGTGACATTCATGTGCTGTGTTACTCCATGTTAGCATAGATCGGTTTAAGGAATTATTATTAATATTTTTTTAAAAAAATAATAATAAAAAAGAAAAATATGAAAATTTCAAAAATATCAAAAAATGTTGGATGTTATCAAATTAAGCCAAAAATGACATCTAGGAGATTTTCCTAATTTTATAAAGTCATTTTCCTAATTAAATGATATTTTGGTATTTTATAACCATTTTTGTAAATAATCTATTTTGCTTAGATTAAAATTATTTAGAGTAATTTCATGCATCTAAGGTAATTTCATGCAAATTTAAATTCTCATTTTGCTCACGGGGTCCTGTCCCGGGGTGTGATAACAAGGCCATGTAATATTATTTGCCCGACTTGTATCGGGTTTTCATTTTCCGCATTTATTTTCAAGTTATTTCAATTTCTTGGATGTTTACTTATGCACCGCTTTTAATTAATTTGAGTGTAAATTTCTCTTCTAAATTATGTTAGGATTAGTCTAGACATTAAAAAAAAAAAAAAACTACAAAAACATTTGCATGGACGCTTAGAGGTTTTGTAAGGATTATAATTGGTAATCAAGATTGTGTGGCCATTTAGATGAATAACCTTTCAAGTTAGTGGTACCGCAAGGGCGCTAATAGAAACATTAGCGTAAACAAGTCCCCGTTCCTAGAAATCTCTGGTTGCGTAGGAATCGAGACAACACTCCCGTGCCTCGATTGGTTTCTAGCCGACCCCAATAGGCTAGTGTTCAAAGGGTTCATGGGTTAGCCTTAAACCATGCATTTTCAACAGGTTCTTGGTCATCCTTAAACCTTGCAATTTCGAAGGGTTCATGGGTTAGCCTTAAACCATGCATTTTCAAAAGGTTTTTGATTATCCTTAAACCTTGCAATTCTAAAGGTTCATGGGTTAGCCTTAAACCATGCATTTTCAAAAGGTTCTTGGTTATCCTTAAACCTTGCGATTTCAAAGGGTTCATGGGTTAGCCTTAAACCATACATTTTCAAAAGGTTCTTGGTTATCCTTAAACCTTGCAATTCTAAAGGTTCATGGGTTAGCCTTAAACCATGCATTTTCAAAAAGTTCTTGGTTATCCTTAAACCATGCAATTCCAAAGGGTTCATGGGTTAGCCTTAAACCATATATTTTCAAGAGGTTCTTGGTCCTCCTCAAACCATACATCACAAGGTTCGTGGGACTGCCTTAAACCACAAGGTTCGTGGGACTTCCTTAAACCACAAGGTTAGTGGGATTACCTTAAACCACAAGGTTAGTGGGACTGCCTTAAACAACAAGGTTCATGGGACTGCCTTAAACCACAAGGTTAGTGGGACTGCCTTAAACCACAAGGTTCGTGGAACTGCCTTAAACCACAAGGTTCGTGGGACTGCCTTAAACCACACGGTTAGTGGGACCGCCTTAAACCACAAGGTTCGTGGGATTGCCTTAAACCACAAGGTTCGTGGGTGTAGCCTTAAACCACACTTTTCAAAGTATTCATAGGTACATCCCTAAACTACGCTCTTTACATTAAGCTCACTTGCATTTTCATTTTACTATTGTAAAAAAAACAAAAAAACAAAAACAAAAAACCAAAAAACAAAAAATTAGGTGTCACATTATCTTTGAAAGAAATCTCTTTGAGCTTCCTTCCAAAGAGGGGCAGCTGTTGACACTTAAATTTTTGCCCAAAAATCATTTCCAAAAAAATGGGAACTTGTTTTTCCACAAAAAATATTTCAAATTAAATTCTTGCATATAGATTATCTAGGCATTTAATATAGTGTTTTAAATGGAATATGGTTTTCCTTCAAAAAAAAATTAAATTAAATATATAAAAAAGGATAAAAAAAAAAGATAAAAACAAAGTTGGGGCCAATGATCTAAATGTGACTAGCCAAGCCCGGGAGGTCAGATTGGAATTAAAATGGCAAATTGGGGCCAAAATGCAATTTCCAAAAGTTGAGGGACCAATTCGCAAATTTTGCAAAAATTTTGCCCGAACCCTTAAATCATCATCTTGGTCACCAATTAAGTTGAAATTGAACTTGGGCCAACTCGAATCAATTAAATCGGGCCAAAAAGACCAAGTTTGTATTGAAATGGGTATTTTTGGATAAGAAAATGGCCAACTTTGAGGGACTTTCTTGCAAAATTGAGTGAGTATAATTGTGAAAAATGGCCAAGATCTTAAACTACTATGCATGAGCTTGCTAATTGATCAAAAATCGCAGCCAAATTGATGGATTAAAGCACCTAAACCAGCTGACAAACCTCAGTCCACAAGTTGGTCTATTTTCGGAGTTGCTGAGTAAGCAACTTGGTGGCCCCACCATATCCTCCTCAGCTGCCCAACTAGCCCGATCTCTGCACGTGATGGAAGGCCATTATTGGTACTGCAAGTGGACGAACATTGGTCAGAGATAAGCTTCTGAAGGCACGGGAAAATCGCACCAAACCCGGACACTCAACATCTGCAGAAATTGAAAATCTGGCTAAGTCAGAAAGTTGTTGAAGTAACCCTGTTGACAGGCTTGGTAGGTGGACAAAAGACCGACCAAAACTCCTCTAATTCTGTGGATAGGATCACGGAAGCAAGCTCTTTCAGGAAATGAGAGAGAGAAGACGAGAAGGAGAAGAGAGAGCACACGGTCGTCCCCCAAACAAGCCTTCAGAAGCAACTCCAGAAAAGCAAACCCAGAAATTCCAGACCGACCTAGAGAGAGAAAAGTGATATTTTCACACACCTGAGGCAACAATTAGCCAAAACCTTCAACTAGAGAGTTAAACTTCACTCAAAGATCTTTCCAACCATAGGTCGCACGTCCCAAATGGAGATCGGGAAGGCCTCCTAAAACCCCCCGAAAAACTACCCTCCTGGCGGGCCAAAGAAAGTCTGAATTTTTCTAAGTGTTGAGCCCGGTTGGTCACGAGTGAGAGAAAGCGAGTGTTTTTGAGAAAGTTGAGAGACAAATGAGGAAAACCATGAGTTCAAAACCAAAGTAGAATACATATATCTTTGTTTGGTGTTTATTTTTCCAACAAAAAGGTCATGGAGTCTAATTTTGGAGGTTAATGAAAACCTTCGTTATCAGTTCTTTCTTTGCAGATCTTGTTTTCCAGTTGAAGAAGCCAACTTCCACGGGCCCCCGAGGATAATTTCTTGGTTTCTTGAGCGAAGAACCACTTGAAAGGGAAACTCAGAAGCAAGGTAAGCATCCTAGATGTATTTTCTTTCGAGTTTGAGTACGTTTTGATCATGAAAATCAAGAGGAAAACTAGCCCGGAAAACTGATTTCTGAGGCTGAAATTTTTCTAAGTGTTTGAAATTCTTCAAGAACTTTGCAAGTGTGCTTCTTGGAGAGGTCGTTTTGATGTCTTTCGGTGGGCCATTCTCTATGATTTTTGTTGCATTTGAAAGCTCATGTTACCTACTTTCACTCGGATTAAGTAGTGTTTCCCGTAGATCTTTCATGTGATAAGTGTCGGGGCTTGAACATGGGCATGCAACCTGTTTGTTTGACTTGGGTTCAAAACCCAGATTTGTGAAATCAGATCAAACCCGCATATTTGAGGATGATTTTAGCTTAGTTATTTTGTGTTTTAAGCTATGATTTCTATCTAATCTTGCTCCTTGCATGTGGTAGTATAATCTTGATGCTTTAGTTCCACATAATATTGCTCATGGGTGAAGATTGAAGGCCGCAAACATGGCCCGCGAAGCTGTTTTTGGGTGATTTAATGCACGCCAAGTGTTCGATGAAATGCGCAAACCAAGTTTCGATCTTGAAACGGTCGATTTGAGCTCGGTTATTGTGACATTCATGTGCTGTGTTACTCCATGTTAGCATAGATCGGTTTAAGGAATTATTAATAATATTTTTTTAAAAAAAATAATAATAAAAAAGAAAAATATGAAAATTTCAAAAATATCAAAAAATGTTGGATGTTATCAAATTAAGCCAAAAATGACATCTAGGAGATTTTCCTAATTTTATAAAGTCATTTTCCTAATTAAATGATATTTTGGTATTTTATAACCATTTTTGTAAATAATCTATTTTGTTTAGATTAAAATTATTTAGAGTAATTTCATGCATCTAAGGTAATTTCATGCAAATTTAAATTCTCATTTTGCTCACGGGGTCCTGTCCCGGGGTGTGATAACAAGGCCATGTAATATTATTTGCCCGACTTGTATCGGGTTTTCATTTTCCGCATTTATTTTCAAGTTATTTCAATTTCTTGGATGTTTACTTATGCACCGCTTTTCATTAATTTGAGTGTAAATTTCTCTTCTAAATTATGTTAGGATTAGTCTAGACATTAAAAAAAAAAAAAAAAACCTACAAAAACATTTGCATGGACGCTTAGAGGTTTTGTAAGGATTATAATTGGTAATCAAGATTGTGTGGCCATTTAGATGAATAACCTTTCAAGTTAGTGGTACCGCAAGGGGGCGCTAATAGAAACATTAGCGTAAACAAGTCCCCGTTCCTAGAAATCTCTAGTTGCGTAGGAATCGAGACAACACTCCCGTGCCTCGATTGGTTTCTAGCCGACCCCAATAGGCTAGTGGCGACTCCTAGAAATATTTAGGTTGTGAAGAACTAAAAAACAAAATCCAACGTCGCGCGAGGTATGGGCTTGGGAGAGCCCGCGCCTAATTTAGGGCCATTGGTCCGCCTTTTTAGGCAAATACCCTTAAACTATTCTTTCTTTTCCCCCGAACGGAAAAAAAGAGGTCGTGACAGGTTGTGTGGCCGTGAGCCACCATCCCCTATTCAGCTCACCGGGCTACCCTTGTCGCGGATCTCGCCATGCCGTCGTTCCCACGTGTTGGCCACGAGTCCTAAGCCATTGCCGGACCTTCTCCTAAATCGTGTGCTATTGTTCCTTGGCTGTTCTAGCCTTGCAGTGAACTACCGATCGCCGATCAGCCACCGCCACGCCTTGTGGAGCTTCACCAAGAGCTGCTGCCACGCTTTACGCCTTGCCGCTGCTTGCCGTGGCCTAGTTTTGGAAGTGAGTAACTTTCTAACCCTTGATTACGGCGGTAATTGCGCTAAGGAGTAGAGTGAGGATTGGTTTATGGTTAATGGTGAGTAGCTTCCTAACCCTTGATTAGGGCGATAATTGCGGTTTGGAGTAGAGTTAGGATTGGTCTATGGTTAATGGTGATTATATTATGTGATAAATGGATTAAAGTGATAAGTACTGGTGATAAGCTATCACGATAGGTGATAAGTGGATGCAATAAGTTATCGTGATAAGTGAGGGTTAGATGTGATAAACTATCGCAATAGGCTATCGTTAGATGTGATAAGTTATTGTGATAGGCCATTGTTCGAAGTGATAAGCTATTGTGGTAGGCTATCCTGAGGTGCGATAAGTTATCATCATAGGCTATTGTAAGATGCGATAAGCTATTGTGATAGGTTATAATCAGATGTGATAAGCGATAGTTATAAGTTATCATTGGATGCGATAACCTATTTTGATTTTGATAAGTGCGTATTATGTTTGTGGCTTTTAATGTGATATGTGTTTACTAAAGCCTAATTTTAAAGATAGTAGATGCTTATGCAATCCCTTATTTTGGAAATGATAAGTTTTCTTTATGTTGTGAATTCTAAAGATAGTAGATGCTTGTTTTTAAAGATGTTACATGCTTATGCAATTCCAAAGTTGAAAAGGACAAGCATTCGTAGCATTCTATAATTATAAGTAATGAAAGACTATTGTGAAAGGTAATATGCTTACGTTGTTCAATTTGATATTGTTATTGCAAGTGACTTGTGATGTTATTGGATATGCTCATTCTATGGGATGTTGTTTGGTACTGACGGTAATGTTTTATATATGTTCATTGTTCATGGTCAATGTGTGAGAACACTCCGAGCCTCCAAGACGGGATATACGATGGTTCTTGGACATGTGTGGAAGCACGCCGGGTCAAGTCTCTTTCTTGGATTGGCAATATTAAGGTGTATCATTCCCGAACCAAGTTTAGTACTAAATCGGTGATCATATCACGACGGGTCGGTTCTTTTTGGCCTCGGTGCTATATTGAGACGTATCGTTCCCGAGCTAACTTTGGTACTTGGCTGGTGATCATGTCACGACGGATTGGTTCTTTCTTGGTCTCGGTGTGATTTTGAGGCATATCGTTTCCGATTCGGACTTAGGCCGGTGCTCAATGTATCGTGTCAAACCACGGACTCTCATTTCGTGCTCGGCATATTTTATTGATGTAGTTTGGATAGATCATGAGACACACTCTGCCTAGCACGCCATTGAGGAATTTAAACTTGGCTAATGAGAAAGATAACAATGGATGTGAGTTGTGTGATGGTATGCCTGTGTGATCACCTAAATACCTTGATGTGTATGATTATGCGGGGTGATGGCTGTCCTGATGCGTATGATTATGCGGGACAATGCCTAATTAAATTTGGAGTGTCGTATGCTCATGTGATCACTTAAATACCCTGATGTGTATGATTATGCGGGGTGACGGCTCCGTCCTGATGCGTATGATTATGCAGGACAATGCTCGATTAAGTTCGGATGCCCCCAAGTCAACGGAATGCCGTTCGTGGATGGATTTCGGAACGAAGCTCCTTATTGGAATGTTGTCCTGAGGCATATGCATACGTGGGATGATGCCATGCCCGATGAGGCGGAACGATGCTCAGTTAAGCCGGATGACTGCGAACCTTCGAGTTGGCCTTAGGTCCTTAGTGGCCGTAATAATCTAGACATGGTTGTGTGAAAAGTGCATGAGTGCATGAATGCATATGATAAGAATGATGCCATTGTCTGTACATGTGTAGCATGGATATATATGAGTTACATGAGAAAAGTCCATGAGTTAAATGTCATTTCAATGACTTGTGTAGCACATACATGCTTTGATCGACCCTATTTATGAATTGAGAGACATGAGGAAGTCTGCAGGTCAATATTCAAGTCAAAAAGGCACGAATAAGGTTGTGGATTTGTATGCCTTTGATTAGGACTCGTGAGATTTAAGTTGCTGCATGATGCACGTAATTATTGTTATTCATGTCTGGATTATTAAATTGTGAACGTGGTATGCTTAATGGAATGGTGTACTCACATAGTGATTATTATACTATAATTGGACACGTGATAGAGTGTCGCGTGTTGAGTGGCCAAATTCCTATTAATAGATAATGCAAAGCAAAGGCCTTGCTATTGATTTGCCATCAATAGATAAGTTGCATGTTTAGGGCATCTCTAAGGCGAAGAACCCTCTTATGCGAGGTTTAAGGAGTTTACTTGCTGAGATATTTATATCTCACCCCGTCGTGGTTTAACATTTTTTCAGGCCCGTAGTGTGGAGAGCCGTCATGTTCGGTTCGGGGTTACATTGGAGACAAGAGTTTAGCCTGGTATTAGTGAAGTTTAGATTAACCCTAACCCACTGTTGGTTGGTTGGAAGTTGCTGGTGTAAAGGCTTGTAATCACTAAACTTCCTAGGGTTAATAGTAAATTTATAAAGGAAGTATTTGGTTTGGATGTTCTGATGTATACCTTCTACTATCTCTATTGTTTGTTAATGGTTGGGAGATGTTTGTTCTGCTTCCACTTGCGTATAATCAAAAGATAAAATTAATGGGTCGGCGACGCATCCTGGGACGTCGCACTTCCATGACCGAAGAGATCGAGGGATGCCGCGTGCTCAAGGGTCGGGGCGTGACAATCCTTAAGAAGCTCCATTTAGCAATTTTGTCTCATGTTCAGCTCTTTTTGAGAGAACAAATACTTGAGACTTTGATGGTCCATAAAAATCTAGAATTGTTCTCTACACAAGTAATACCTCCAAATCTTTAGGGCAAAGATGATTGCTATCAGTTCCAAGTCATGCGTCGGATAATTCAACTCTTGAGGTCTCAGTGTCTGCAACTACTCTCCCATGTTGTATCAAAACGCAGCCCAGTCCTTTTTATGACGCATCACTATAAATCTCATATCCTCTCGGACTAGACGAAATCGTTAACACAGGTGCAGTAGTCAATTTATGCTTAAGCTCTTGGAAACTACACTCGCACTTATCCGTCCATTCAAACTTTTCATCCTTCTTCAGTAATTGCGTTAGAGGCATGACTATCGTAGAAAATCTTTCCACGAACCGTCTATAATAGCCTACCAATCCTAATAAACTTCGGATCTTAATCAGTGTTGTTAGTCTCAGCTAATTCATAACCGCTTCAATCTTGGTTGGGTCCACAAAAATCCCTTCGCCATAAATCACATGACCTAGGAAGGCCACACAAGGTAACCAAAACTCACACTTACTGAACTTGGCGTACAACTCATGTTCTCACAGGGTCTGAAGCACTGTCCTTAAGTGTTGTTCATGCTCATTTGGACTCTTCAAATATACAAAGATATCGTTGATGAACACGATCACAAATTGGTCTAGGTATTCCTTGGACACTTGGTTTATCAGATCCATAAAAGTAGCTGGGGCATTGGTTAACCCAAACGACATTACGGTGAACTCGTAGTAACCATAATGCATATGAAATGACGTCTTCGGTATATCCTATGGCATCCCCAAAATTAGAGACAAGCCCTAAGATGTATTAAAGCTCTTAATTAGGTAATGAAATTACCTATGGTTTATGCTTTAGCCATTAGTTTTCTCTTAAGGCTATGTGTTATGTGCTTGTGTTCATGAATTTTGAAATTTGGACTATAGGATAAATTAATGAGAATAATCTATGCTTGGCCATGCATTTTATAGACTAAGTTCCCATAGATAAAATGTTACAAGATTTTTGGCTATGTGGAATTTAGTAATTAAATTCCTAAAAGAAAGAATAAGAAAGGGGTAAAATTTGATTTTTTTTTTTGGTTGGGCCTTAGGCCCAAGAGTGGACCTTTAATGGGCCAATTTTGCCGGCCCATTAAGGCCCACAAGAGGGCTGCCGTCGACCGTGAGGAGGGGGAGGATGGCCGGCCCCCAATTGCTGGCCCAATTGCCTCCAAGCCCAAGCCCAAAGCCCAATTGCATGGACCTTGCCAAGTGGCAAGGAGGTCTTGCATGCATTGGTCCTTGGAGAGGCAATCTAATGATTGCAATTTGGGGAAATCAAAAGGAAGAGGAGAGAGAGAGGGTGGCCGGTTGTGTCATTCGGCCAAGTGAGAGAGAGAGAGAGAAACGTGCGAGAGAAAGGGAGAGGGAGGCCGAGAAGGAGGAGGAGTCGCCCGTCGCTGCCGCACGCCGCCCGTTCGTCCGCCGTGTGCCGTCGTTCTCCTCGGTCTAGAGGCAAGTTGGGGTCCTCTTGCTACTCTTGCATGTGTGTGTTGCTTGTATGTTTGTAGAAGTGTCGAATTTTGGGTGAATAGGGGGGAGAAACCGAAGCTAGAATGACTTGTTCTTGAATGTTGTTGCTGTTTTCGCATGAACCGCCCGAGTCAGAATCTTGTGAGGACTTGCATGCATGTTTTGAGTTCCATTTTGACTTTGATTCCTTCATGAAAGTTGTAGCCAACATCTTAAAATACAACATAATAAAATTTGGTGCAAAATACTGAATATTTAAGGGGTCAAACTCCCATCCTACGGAGACACTAGATCTGGAACTGTTTTGCTGACCTTGTGGTAGATTTGTGGTTGCATGTTGATTTTTATCAAGAATATCTCTTCGACTTCTTCATAAAACTTGTAGAGAACATCTTAAAGACCAACATACTCAAATTTGAAGTAAAATTAACAAGTATAGCCTAGGGAATCGACCTACTCTTGAAGACGGTAAATCTGGAGACGCGGTACTGGGCACCCGAGACTTCATGGACCCATATGGAAGCTGTTCTTTGGAAATTTGACTTAGATCCCTTCATGAAAGTTGTAGGGGACCTCTTGAAGTAAAACATATCCAAATTTCAGAGAAAAATAAGAGGGATAAGTAGGTAAAAACTCGATATTTCGGACATAGGTACACTGGACGTTTCGGTATGAGGACCAGAAGCTTCGAACGACTATAAGAAATTATCTAAAACGAATCTGGCCTAGAATCCTTCATGAAAAATCTAATTTAGTGTCTTAGCTATAACCTGGTAAAATTTCATAATTTTCGAAGGTCGTTTGGGCATTTTAATCGAATTACTTCAAAAATTGCACATTCTGTTTTTGTCCGAAATTTCATGCGGTGATTGTGTGAATGACATCTTTTGTGTGGAACTTTATTGGCCATGTGTTTTTCATGAAATCACTATCTTACTGTCTTGATTATCATATGCTTTAATCTCATGATTTTTGGGATTCATGTGGATATTTAATTTAAATATTTTCAAAATGGTGTAAGCTGGAATTTAAATAAATTCTAAAAAGGCATGGTAAATGGATTATTTGAGTGGCACAAATTCCATAAACCTAATTGTTATGAATGATTGCGTCTTGTTGCATGTATGATGATGACTGATGATGCATGCATAGATCAAAGAATGAAAGTGATTTTGTTTGTGTGGCATCCCAGAAATTAGGGGCAAGCCCTAAGGTGTCTTAAAGCTCTTAAATAGGTAATGAATTTACCTATGGGTTATGCTTTAGCCTTTAGTTTTCTCTTAAGGCTATGTGTTTTGTGCTTGTGTTCTTAATTTAATTTGAAATTTGGATTATAGGGTAAATTAATGAGAATAATCTATGCTTGGCCATGCATTTTATAGACTAAGTTTCCATAGATAAAATATTATAGGATTTTGGTTATGTGGAATTTAGTAATTAAGTCCCTAAAAAGAAAGATCAAAAAAAAAAAAAAAAGGAAGAGAATTTGATTGGGCCTTAGGCCCAAGAGTGGACCTTAATGGGCCAAGTTGGCGGCCCATTAAGGCCCACAAGAGGGCTGCCGTCGACCAAGAAGGGGAGGAGTGGCCGGCCCACTTCTCCCAAAAGCCCAAAGCCCAAAGCCCAAAGCCCAAGCCCATTTCATGGGCCTTGCCAAGTGGCAAGGGGGCCAAGCATGCATTGGCCCTTGGGGAGGCAATCTAATGATTGCCTTTTGGGGAAATTAAAGGGAAGAGGGTGACCGGTTGGGGGAGAGAGAGAGAGTGTGTGTGCGAGAGAGAGAGGAGGCCGAGAGAGGAGGAGGAGCCATCCGTCGCCGTCGCTCGCCGCCGTTCGTCCGCCGTTGTGCCGCCATTTCCATTTGAGTTAGAGGCAAGTTTAGGGTCCATATCTACTCTTTCATGTGTGTCTTGCATGTATGATTGAATTTTTGGATGTTTAGAAGCTAGGAACCGAAGCTAGTGTGGTTTGTTTTTCAAGAACCTTGCTGTTTTCGCATGAACCACTGGAGTCAGAATCTTGTGGGAGCTTGCATGAATATTTGGAGTTCGATTTTGACTTGGATCTCTTCATGAAAGTTGTAGCAAACATATTAAACTACAACATACTAAAAGTTCGTGCAAAATGATGAAGATTTAAGGGGTCAAAACCCCATCCTACGGAGACTCTAGATCTGGAACTACCTTGCTGACCTTGTGGTAGATTTGTGGCTACATGTTGATTTTTACCAAGAATCTCTCTTCGACACCTTCATAAAACTTGTAGAGCATATCTTAAAGATCAACATACTCAAATTTGAAGCAAAATGAACAAGTATAGCTTAGGAAATCGACCTATTCTTGAAGATGGTAAATCTGGAGACGCGGTACAGGACACCCGAGACTTCATGGACTCATATGGAGGTTATTCTTTGGAAATTTGGCTTAAGTTCCTTCATGAAAGTTGTAGGGGACCTCTATAAGTAAAAGGTATCCAAATTTCAGAGAAAATGAAGAAGGATAGGTAGGTTTTTTTTTTTTTTGGTCAGTCCTACTCTATTCCTATTCTACACTCACTCTCAGACTTTTGCCCTGCCTCTTGCAGAGCGTGGGAGTCGAAACCCACTCTTGAAACTTACGCGTCCCCACCCCATCCCCCCCTGAGAAGGTGGGGATTTGAACCCCTCACCTCCCCCTTCCATGTTGGAAGGGTGGCCACTAGGGCGAATCCCAGTGGTTTGAAGGATAGGTAGGTTAAACCTCAATATTTCGGACATAGGGACCCTGGACGTTTCGGTGATCTGACCCGTAGCTTCGAATGACTATAGAAGTTTATCTAAAACAAATTTGGCCTAGAATCCTTAATGAAAAATCTAGTTTGGTGTCTTAACTATAACCTGGTAAAATTTCATAATTTTCGGAGGTCGTTTGGGCATTTTAATTGAATTACTTAGAAAACTGCACATTCTGCCTTTGTCCGAGATTCCATGCGTTGATTTTGTGAACATTATCTTTTGTGTAGAACTTGATTTGCCATGTGCTTTTCTTTAGGAAATCACTATTTTATTGTCTTAAATTATCATATGCTTTAATCTCATGATTTTGGGATTTGTGTGAATGTTTAGTTTAAATAATTGCAAAATAGGATAAGTTGGAATTTAAATAAATTCTAAATGAATTTGGTAAGTAAATTATTTTGAGTGGCATACATTCCATAAGAATCTAATTGCTATGAGTGATTGCATTTTGCTGCACGTATGTTAATGATTGATGATGCATGTATAAGAACGAAGGTGATTTTGTTTTACCATTACATCATGTGCATGGTAAATTAAGACCTAAATTGGCAAACATGAACAATGATAAATGAGGAAGCTGTTTGTGGAGGATGATAATGCCCGGAATGTATAGAGATACATGACCGGATGGCCCTGAGAGTATCAGGATGCCCGGAATGGTTGGGTGCCGGAAGCCTCGGAGGTCTTTGCCCGAGGGGATGCCTCGTGATGCCAGTTGGGATGCGAGATGCCCGGGATGTGGGGATGCCGGATGCCCGGTGGCCATGAATGGCTGAATGCCGAAGGTTCTTCTCGCAATGCCTGGATGGGGTGCGAGTGTAAAGTATGGGACAAAATTGATGATCCCGAGAAAGAGTGATGTGGTGATCGAATTGAAAGCTAAAAGTGGAAATTAAATCATGCATATGTGACATGATATGATGATGATTACCTATGGCATGATGATATGCATATGTGACATGATATGAGGATGATTACCTATTGGCATGATGATATGCATATGTGACATGATATGATGATGATTACCTATGGCATGATGATATGCATATGTGACATGATATGATGATGATTACCTATGGCATAATGATATGCATATGTGACATGATATGATGATGATCACCTATGATATAATGACATGATGACATGATGACATGTATATAAGATATGATGATGACATGCATGGATGATATGATATGATGATGATCGTTTATGGCCTATGATATGTACGTATTATGATTGTGATGATGATATATGATAGTATATACATAGCCTCGAGGTAAGTACGCTTGAATGCATGAATGACATGTATGATGTAATTGTTCGTATTGTTTAATGCATTGAGTGGTTATTGGATTCCTTTACCTGCTGAGTGGTTGTACTCACCCCTTCGGGGACCAACATTTCAGATTAGTACGATGCCACTCCCTACCGTCACGCGGGGAGTATTTTACGGCCTTCCTTCTGATGTGGAGGTCGAGTTGTTGGAGATCGATTGTCCCGCCGATCCTGGTCTGACGTTCATACGGGTTCGCGCGATTGTGACTTATGACGTGGGTCTGTCTGGGGGCCCGGTCATTCAGGAGTACGTGTCTGTCCACGTTCGCCGCGATGGAGTGATGATGGGGATGCTGCCACCCCCACCGCCTGACGCACCAGGGTGGGTGTGATGGCCCGCGCGTGAGGAGTAGGAGTTGCAACTTTTTGAGATATAGCCGACACTAGCAGTCCGAGGGGAGGATTATACACGTTGATATTAGTGGGTCGAGTGTTCCTTTTTGGGGTTGACGGCCGAGCGTATGGAGGAGTCTTGGCCTACCTTTTGATGTACCGACCCGTGAAAACCCTTCGTAAAATATATATGTAAATAAAAGTGGTTCGGCCTTGTGTTTTCTTTCAATTGCAATAGTTGGTGTGCATTGTGCTGTCGTTAAGGAAGCGGAGAGATGGTGAGACTCGCCTCTTATTTTTTCGCTGAGAGATGCGCTAAACCCTAAAGCCTTTTCAAAAAAAAAAAAAGTTTTACGCCTAAACCTCGGTCAAATTTATAACTCCCTTTTTACTAACGCTAAATAAGTATTGTGTATGTTTTTAGAGTTGAATGCTTAGTATCTGTGGCGACCCTATCGGGTTTTGGGGGTGCCACAGCGGTTGGTAACAGAGCTAAAGGTTTATGTTCGGAGTGATAAGGAGACCTCATTTAGCAAATGAGGGAAGTTTTGACAATGCACACCATAGGATATAAAGTGGAATAATTGAATAACGGGTGATGAGTATTCACCCGTAGATCCCTTAGTAGTTTATTTTAAGTTGACAGTAACATGTATATGTTACTTTAGTAGTGGTAGTGGTAGTGATTGCTTTGAATGAAGGCAGTAAGTCTCAGATTATTCCTGAGGCAAATGCTTGGAAACTGCAGGAAAATCATGGTACGGTATGGAAGTCATCGTCCACCGAGGGTTGAATCCTCTTCATCAAGGGCTGAACCCCGAATGGAAGACATCCTGCAAGCATTGGCCAATATTGGAAATCTGATGGAAAGGCAGGCGCAGCAAGAACCCGGAGCAGAGCGCCGTACTCAGGGACTAGTGGAACAATTTTTGAAGTTGAAGCCACCCAAATTCAGTGGAATGGGGAGTCCTGAGGAGGCGGAGCATTGGGTTGATGGGATGGAACGGATTTTCCGGTTGTTAGACTGCAATGATGCTGAGAAAATAACTTTAGCAGAGTACCAGCTAGAGGGAAATGCGAAGTTTTGGTGGAGAGCTTCACGGGATACGATCTTTCCACCAGGTACTGATGTCAACTGGGATGAGTTTGTCAGGGCTTTCAATAGAAAGCATTTTTCTGACTGTGCCAAGGATAAGAAAATTTCAGAATTTGTTCAACTAGAACAAAAAGGACTGACGGTGGACCAGTATGAGGCTAGATTTTCTGAACTATCCAGATATGCTCCTAGACTAATTGAGGATCAAGAAGAAAAATCTAAGAGATTTCTGAAAGGGTTGAGAATTGACATTAGAAAGCAACTGGTGCCTTTGAACATAAGAAGTTACAATGAGATCTATGAAAGAGTTGGTGGAGCATGAACTGTTAAGAGAGCAGTCAGAGTCTAAGAGACCGTGGAATTTTAATGATGTAAGAAGGGGTAAGAGACCCTATTCTGGTCAAGGTCAGACTTGGAATGCGAGGAAGAGGAGTAATTTTGGAAATTCAGGGGGAGCAAGGAGTGGTCTGAATATAGGGAAAGCACCCTATCAGCCTGGTGTTGGTCAAAGGTGCAATGGACGGCACGGCCCAGGACCTTGTAATGGACGACTGAAGTGCTTTGGTTGTGGACAAGTGGGCCATCTTAAGAGAAATTGCCCACAAGAAAGGTCGCAGCTGAGTGCTGGCTTAGTGCGACAGGGATATCAGAGTGCTGTCAAGTCAAATTTACAAGGAAATCCTCAGAGGTCACCAGCTCAAGGAAAAGTGTATGTGGTCACTCAAGAGGAAGTGAAAGCTTCCAACAACGTCATCTCAGGTACAATTTACATAAATGACAAGAAGGCTTATGCATTGTTTGATACGGGTGCTACGCATTCTTTTGTGTCTGACAGATATAGATTATTGAGTGAAATTGAAACGACTTTTCTTGGAACCCCTCTTTGTGTTTCTACGCCTTTAGAGGATGCGGTGTTGTCTACGTTGGTGTGTGAGAAATGTAAGATAACTGTAGGAGGAAAAGACACGGAAATAGACTTAGTCGTGATGGCCACGTATGACTTTGACGTTATCCTAGGAATGGACTGGCTTCATAAGTATCGGGCTAGAATGGATTGTTATAGAAGAGTAGTCCAATTCGCTTTACCTGACCAGTCCAGTTGTGAATTTTTAGGTGGTCAGACCCACCTATCAGTAGCACTTATTTCTGCAGTAGAGGCTAATGTGTTACTTGGCAAAGGATGTCAAGGGTACCTAGCAATGGTTAAAGATTGTGCCAAGGAAGAACTGAAACTTGATGAAATTAGGGTAGTAAATGAATTTCCAGATGTATTTCCTGAGGAGTTGCCTGGATTACCCCAAGAAAGAGAAATTGAGTTTGAAATTGAACTGATGCCTGGAACCGGACCAATATTGAAAGCCCCATACAGAATGGCCCTAGTGGAACTAAAAGAGTTGAAAGTGCAACTACAGGAGTTGCTTGACAAAGGATTCATTAGGCCAAGTGCTTCACCTTGGGGTGCACCGGTTCTGTTTGTGAAAAAGAAAGATGGGTCGATGCGCTTATGCATTGACTATAGGCAACTAAATCAAGTGACCGTTAAAAATAAGTATCCTCTGCCTAGAATTGATGACCTATTTGACCAACTTCAGGGAAGTTCGGTTTTCTCTAAGATTGACTTAAGGTCAGGATACCATCAGCTAAGGATTAAGAAGGAAGACATCCCTAAGACTGCATTTAGGACTCGTTATGGACATTACGAGTTCCTTGTCATGCCTTTTGGATTGACAAATGCACCAGCAGCATTTATGGATCTAATGAATAGGGTATTTAAGTCCTATTTGGATCAGTTTGTGATTGTTTTTATCGACGATATCTTGGTTTATTCAAAAGGACCAAAAGAACATGAGCAACACTTGAGGTTAGTTTTGCAAACTCTGAGAGACCACGGCTCCAATTTTAACCATACCCTCTGGACCGGATGGTTTTACAGTATATAGTGATGCATCTCACAAAGGATTGGGATGTGTTTTGATGCAACATGGCAAGGTCATAGCCTATGCATCTAGACAACTGAAACCCCATGAACTAAACTACCCCACGCATGATCTAGAATTAGCAGCTATAGTGTTCGCCTTGAAGATATGGAGGCATTACCTATATGGGGAGAAGTTTGAAATTTATACGGACCATAAGAGCCTGAAATATCTATTCTCACAAAAAGAGTTGAACATGAGACAAAGGAGGTGGATGGAATTGTTAAAAGATTATGACTGCGAGATACGATACCATCCAAGGAAGGCAAATAGGGTAGCATATGCTCTTAGCCGTAAGTCAGCCATGGAGATGGCTAGTTTAAGAATAGCATAATGGAGTTTATTGAAGTCCGTAGCAGACTCGGAATTTAAGTTGAAAGTGGATAATCTTACTGGTATGCTTAAAGCCCTAAGGATCGAACCGTAAATCATCCAGAGAATCAAGACCCTGCAAAGATATGATCCGGAGATTATGAAAGTGAAGGAGGCGATGTCCTTAGGAAAGAGACCAGAATTTCAAATTTCCGAAGATGGGGCGATAAGATGCCAAGGACGACTTTGTGTACCCGACAACGAGGAAGTAAAGAAGGAGATTTTGTCGGAGGCACATAAGAGCAAGTATAGTATCCATCCAGGTAGTACGAAAATGTACAGAAATTTGCGCCAACAATTTTGGTGGAATGGTATGAAAATGGATACGGCTAAGTATGTTTCTCAATGTTTAACGTGCCAACAAGTAAAGGCGGAACATTGTAAACCGGCAGGACTTTTAAGACCACTAGACATACCAGAGTGGAAGTGGGAGCATGTGACGATGGATTTTGTACAAGGACTGCCAAGGACATCAGGTGGCCACGATTCAATTTGGGTAGTGGTGGACCGTTTAACTAAGTCTGCCCATTTCTTAGCAGTCCGTATGAACTATTCAATGAATAGACTTGCTGAGATCTATGTAAGTCAGATAATACGCTTGCATGGTATACTTGTAACGATCACCTCGGATCGAGACTCTAGATTTACTTCGAATTTTTGGCGAAGTCTGCAAAATGCTTTAAGGACAAAACTTCAATTCAGTACTGCATATCACCCTCAAACAAATGGACAAACAGAAAGAGTGATCCAAACTCTAGAGGATATGCTGAGAGCCTGTATCATCGACTTTAGAGGGAAATGGGATGAGAACCTGCATTTGGTAGAATTTGCCTATAACAACAGTTTTTAGAAAAGTATAGGCATGGCCCCATATGAAGCATTATATGGGAGGAGATGCAGAACCCCTATCTGTTGGGACGAGGTAGGTGAAAGAAGGTTGACAGGACCTGAATTGATACAAGATACCACTGAAGCTGTTGAGATTATTAGGAAAAGACTTAAAGACAGCCCAGAGTAGACAAAAGGGCTATGCGGACAGGCGTAGGAGGCCCTTGGAATTTAGAATAGGGGATCATGTATTTCTTAAGGTATCCCCGTTAAAAGGAGTATCTCGTTTTGGAATGAAAGGAAAGTTGAGTCCCAGATTCGTTGGACATTTTGAGATACTTGAGAGAATAGGAGATGCGGCTTATCGTTTGGCACTACCTCCTAATTTGGGAAATTTACATGATGTGTTTCATGTGTCGATGCTAAGAAAGTATCAGCCAGATCCCGTTCACATACTCGATCATGAAGCCATCAAAGTTGATGAGAAAGCGAGATATATCGAGGAACCTGTGCAAATAGTAGATCGGAAAGAACAAATTCTCAGAAATAAGAATATTCCCTTGGTGAAAGTATTATGGCAACATCACGGTAAGGAGGAAGCCACATGGGAAAGAGAAGACCAGATGAAGGAAAAGTACCCCTACCTATTTGAGGACGTGGGTAACGTTTAATTTCGAGGACGAAATTCTCTAAGGAGGGGAGAATTGTGGCATCCCCAAAATTAGAGACAAGCCCTAAGATGTATTAAAGCTCTTAATTAGGTGATGAAATTACCTATGGTTTATGCTTTAGCCATTAGTTTTCTCTTAAGGCTATGTGTTATGTGCTTGTGTTCATGAATTTTGAAATTTGGACTATAGGATAAATTAATGAGAATAATCTATGCTTGGCCATGCATTTTATAGACTAAGTTCCCATAGATAAAATGTTACAAGATTTTTGGGGAGGGGGATCATACACGTTGAACATAGTGTGTCGAGTGTTTCTTTTTGGGGTTACGGCCGAGTGTAGTGAGGAGTCTTGGCCTTTCTTTTGATGTACCGACCCGTGAAAACCCTTCATGAAAATATGTAAATAAAAGTGGCTCGGCTTTATCCTTTCCTTTGGAGATTAGTGGTGTGCATTGTATCATGTTTGTTGGAGGGAAAGATGGTGACATTAATTTATGCTTCCGTTGATGAGTCGCGCTGGGACCGTTTTATAAAAAAAAAAAAATGCCTAGGAACTTTGATGCTTCTTCTAAGAGATGTACTAGTGTTCTTTAGGTGTAGCGTTCGATCTCGTGGCGACCCTACCGGTTTTGGGGTGCCACAATGTTGGTATCGAGCAAGTTATTATAGGTGGAGTGATAAGGAGCCTCATTTGGAAGTGGAGGAACATGATGACAATGCACACCATAGGATATAAAATGGAATAATTGAATAACGGGTGATGAGTATTCACTCGTAGATCCCTAGTAGTTTATTTTGAGTTGCCTTTAGGTACCAGTAACATGTATATGTTACTTGTGTAGTAGTAGTGGTTGCTTTGAATGGAGGCAGTGAGTCTCAGATTATTCCTGAGGCAATGCTTGGAAATTGCAGGAAGTCATGGTGCGAGCTGGAAGTGCTCATCCATCAAGGGCTGAACCCCGAATGGAAGATATCCTGCAGGCATTGGCCAATATTAGAAATCTGATGGAAAGACAAGCGCAGCAGCAACCCGGAGTAGAACGCCGAACTCAAGGATTGGTGGAGCAATTTTTGAAGTTGAAGCCACCCAAATTCAGTGGAATGGGAAGTCCTGAGGAGGCGGAGCATTGGATTGATGGGATGGAGCGAATTTTCCAGTTGTTGGACTGCAATGATGCTGAGAAAATAACTTTAGCAGAGTACCAGCTAGAGGGAAATGCGAAGTTTTGGTGGAGAGCTTCAAGGGATACGATCTTTCCACCAGGTACTAATGTTAATTGGGAAGAGTTTGTCAAGGCTTTCAATAGAAAGCATTTTTCTGACTGTGCCAGGGATAAAAAAATTACAGAATTTGTTCGACTAGAATAAAAGGAGCTGACAGTGGACCAGTATGAGGCTAGATTTTTTGAACTATCTAGATATGCTCCTAGACTTATTGAGGATCAGGAGGAAAAGGCTAAGAGATTTCTGAAAGGGTTGAGAACTGACATTAGAAAGCAACTGGTGCCTTTGAACATAAAAGATTACAATGAGATCTATGAAAAGGCACAGTTGGTGGAACAGGAGCTGTTAAGAGAGCGGTCAGAGCTTAAGAAACCATGGAATTTTAACGATGTGAGAAGGGGTAAGAGACCCTATTCTGGTCAAGGTCAGACTTGGAATGTGAAGAAGAAGAGTAATTTTGGAAATTTTGGGGGAGCAAGAAGTGGTCTGAATATAGGGAAAGCACCCTATCAGCCTGGTGTTTGTCAAAGGTGTAATGGACGACATGGCCCAGGACCTTGTAATGGATGACTGAAATGTTTTGGTTGTGGACAAGTGGGCCATCTTAGGAGAAGTTGCCCACAAGAAAGGTCGCAAGTGAGTGTTGGCTCGGTGCGACGGGGATATCAGAGTGCTGTTAGATCGAATTTACAAGGAAATCCTCAGAGGCCACCAACTCAAGGAAAAGTATATGCAGTCACCCAGGAGGAAGCAAAAGCTTCTAAGAACGTCATCTCAGATACAATTTTTATAAATGGCAAGAAGGCTTATGCGTTGTTTGATACGGGTGCTACACATTCATTTGTGTCTGATAGATATAGGCTGTTGAGTAAAATTGAAATGACTTTTCTTGAAACCCCTCTTTGTGTTTCTACGCCTTTAAAGGATGCGGTGTTGTCTACGCTGGTGTGTGAGAAATGTAAGATAACCGTAGGAGGAAAAGACATGGAAATAGATTTAGTCGTGATGGCCATGTATGACTTTGACGTTATCATAGGAATGGACTGGCTTCGTAAGTATCGGGCTAGAATGGATTGTTATAGAAGAGTGATCCAATTCGTTTTACCTGACCAGTCTAGTTGTGAATTTTTAGGAGGTCAGACCCACCTATCAGTAGCACTTATTTCAGCAGTAGAGGCCGATGTGTTACTTGGCAAAGGATGTCAAGGGTACCTAGCAGTGGTTAAATATTGTGCCAAGGAAGAACTGAAACTTGATAAAATTAGGGTAGTAAATGAATTTCCAGATGTATTTCCTAAGGAGTTGCCTGGATTACCCCCAGAAAGAGAGATTGAGTTTGAAATTGAGTTGATGCTCGGAACCGGACCAATATCGAAAGCCCCATACAGGATGGCCCTAACGGAACTAAAGGAGTTGAAAGTGCAACTACAGGAGTTGCTTGACAAAGGATTCATTAGGCCAAGTGCTTCACCTTGGGGTGCACCGGTTCTGTTTGTGAAAAAGAAAGATGGGTCGATGTGCTTGTGCATTGACTATAGGCAACTAAATCAAGTGACCATTAAAAATAAGTATCCTTTGCCTAGAATTGACGACCTATTTGACCAACTTCAGGGAAGTTCGGTTTTCTCTAAGATTGATTTAAGGTTAGGATACCACCAGCTAAGAATTAAGAAAGAAGACATTCCTAAGACTGCATTTAGGACTCGTTATGGACATTACGAGTTCCTTGTCATGCCATTTGGATTGACAAATGCACCAGCTGCATTTATGGATCTAATGAATAGGGTATTTAAGTCCTATTTAGATCGGTTTGTGATTGTTTTTATCGACGATATCTTGGTTTATTCGAGAGGGCCAAAGGAACATGAGCAACACTTGAGGTTAGTTTTGCAAACTCTGAGGGACCACAAGTTATATGCCAAATTCAGCAAGTGTGAATTTTGGTTGGACTGAATAATATTTTTAGGACACGTGGTGTCAGGAGGAGGAATTGCAGTAGATCCGGCGAAAGTTGAGATGGTAATAAATTGGCCGAGACCGACCACACCCACTGAAATACGAAGTTTCTTAGGACTGACTGGTTATTACCGAGGGTTTATTGAAGGATTTTCCCGATTGGTAGGCCCTTTAACCAAGTTAACTCGGAAGAATGCGAAATTTGAATGGAGTGGGGAATGTGAAAAGAGCTTTCAAGAACTCAAAAGAAAGTTAACCACGGCTCCAATTTTGACTATACCCTATGGACTGGATGGTTTTACAGTATATAGTGATGCATCTCACAAAGGATTGGGATGTGTTTTGATGCAACATGGCAAGGTCGTAGCCTATGCATCTAGACAACTGAAACCCCATGAACTAAACTATCCCACGCATGACCTAGAATTGGCCGCTATAGTGTTTGCCTTGAAGATATGGAGGCATTATTTGTATGGGGAGAAGTTTGAGATTTATACGGATCTTAAGAGCCTGAAATATTTGTTCTCACAAAAAGAGTTGAACATGAGACAAGAGAGGTGGATGGAACTGTTAAAAGATTATGATTGTGAGATACGGTACCATCCAGGGAAGGCAAACAAGGTAGCAGATGCTCTTAGCCGTAAGTTAGCCATGGAGATGGCTAGTTTGAGAATAGCAGAATGGAGTTTATTAAAGTCCGTAGTAGACTCGGAATTTAAGCTAAAGATGGATGGCCTTACTGGTATGCTTAAAGCTCTAAGGATAGAACCGAAAATCATCCAGAAAGTTAAGACCCTACAAAAGTCTGATCCGGAGATTATGAAAGTGAAAGAGGCGGTGTCCTTAGGGAAGAGACCAGAATTTCAAATTTCCGAAGATGGAGCGATAAGATGCCAAGGACGACTTTGTGTACCCGACAACGAAGAGGTAAAGAAGGAGATTTTGTCGGAAGCACATAAGAGCAGGTACGATTCATCCGGGTAGTACGAAAATGTACAGAAATTTACGTCAGCAATTTTGGTGGAATGGTATGAAAACAGATACGGCTAGGTATGTTTCTTAGTGTTTAACGTGCCAACAAGTGAAGGCGGAACATTGCAAACCGGCAGGACTTTTGAGACCGTTAGACATACTAGAGTGGAAGTGGGAGCATGTAACAATGGACTTTGTGCAAAGATTGCCAAGGACATCAAGTGGTCACGATTCGATTTGGGTAATAGTGGATTGTTTAACTAAGTCTGCCCATTTCTTAGCAGTCCGTGTGAACTATTCAATGAATAGACTTGCTGAGATTTATGTAAGCCAGATAATACGCTTACATGGTATACCTGTAACGATCACCTCGGATCGAGACTCTAGATTTACCTCAAATTTTTGGTGAAGTCTCCAAAATGCTTTAGGGACAAAACTTCAATTCAGTACTGCTTATCACCCTCAAACAGATGGACAAACAAAGAGAGTGATACAAACTCTAGAGGATATGCTAAGAGCCTGTATTATTGAATTTAGAGGAATGTGGGATGAAAACTTGCATTTGGTAGAATTTGCTTATAACAACAGCTTTCAGAAAAGTATAGGCATGGCCCCATATGAAGCATTATATGGGAGAAAATGCAAAACCCCTATCTGTTGGGACGAGGTAGGTGAAAGAAGATTGACAGGACCTGAATTGATACAAGATACCACTGAGGCTATTGAAATTATTAGAAAAAGACTTAAAACAGCCCAGAGTAGACAAAAGGGCTATGCGGACAAGCGAAGAAGGCCCTTAGAGTTTAGTGTGGGGGATCACGTATTTCTTAAAGTATCCCCGTTAAAAGGAGTATCTCGTTTTGGAATGAAAGGAAAGTTGGGTCCCAGATTCGTTGGACCTTTTGAGATACTTGAAAGAATAGGAGATGCAGCTTATCATTTGGCACTACCTCCTAATTTGGGAAATTTGCATGATGTGTTTCATGTGTCGATGTTAAGAAAGTATCAGCCAGATCCTAGTCACATACTCGATCATGAAGCCATCAAAGTGGATGAGAAAGCAAGATACATCGAGGAACCTGTGCAAATACTGGATCGAAAAGAACGAATTCTTAGAAATAAGAAGATTCCCTTGGTAAAAGTATTATGGCAACATCACGATATGGAGGAAGCCTCATGGGAAAGTGAAGACCAGATGAAGGAAAAGTACCCCTACTTGTTTTAAGGACGCGAGTAACATTTAATTTTGAGGACGAAATTCTCTAAGGAGAGGAGAATTGTGGCATCCCCAAAATTAGAGACAAGCCCTAAGATGTATTAAAGCTCTTAATTAGGTAATGAAATTACCTATGGTTTATGCTTTAGCCATTAGTTTTCTCTTAAGGCTATGTGTTATGTGCTTGTGTTCATGAATTTTGAAATTTGGACTATAGGATAAATTAATGAGAATAATCTATGCTTGGCCATGCATTTTATAGACTAAGTTCCCATAGATAAAATGTTACAAGATTTTTGGCTATGTGGAATTTAGTAATTAAATTCCTAAAAGAAAGAATAAGAAAGGGGTAAAATTTGATTTCTTTTTTTTTTGGTTGGGCCTTAGGCCCAAGAGTGGACCTTTAATGGGCCAAGTTGGCCGGCCCATTAAGGCCCACAAGAGGGCTGCCGTCGACCGTGAGGAGGGGGAGGATGGCCGGCCCAATTGCTGGCCCAATTGCCTCCAAGCCCAAGCCCAAAGCCCAATTGCATGGACCTTGCCAAGTGGCAAGGAGGTCTTGCATGCATTGGTCCTTGGAGAGGCAATCTAATGATTGCAATTTGGGGAAATCAAAAGGAAGAGGAGAGAGAGAGGGTGGCCGGTTGTGTCATTCGACCAAGTGAGAGAGAGAGAGAGAAACGTGCGAGAGAAAGGGAGAGGGAGGCCGAGAGAGGAGAGGCCGAGAAGGAGGAGGAGTCGCCCGTCGCCACCGCACGCCGCCGGTTCGTCCGCCGTGTGCCGTCGTTCTCCTCGGTCTAGAGGCAAGTTGGGGTCCTCTTGCTACCCTTGCATGTGTGTGTTGCTTGTATGTTTGTAGATGTTAAATTATGTCACGAGTTTGGATAAAAAAATTTATTATTTGATCGTGGGATGGATTTATAAAATAGGAAATAATTAAAAGAGGAATTTTTTTCTCTTTTAATTAATCTGCCGAAGATGTCTCCTTTCACGCGGAAGCCCTGCACTTGAAGATTTTTAATTGGTGGGGCCCAAGGTCAAAAGTTTGACCTTGGGCCCACACGCACACACACATGCACGTAGAAGAATTTCTTTAGTCCAGTGAGCAGCCGCCGAGTCCCATGCGCGTGAAGTGTGCTGAATTTCTTTTATTCTCGGTGGGGCCCAAGGTTTGGGGCACACTTATAAAAGGGAAAACAAAACCCTTCGAAGCAGTGGCTGCTGCACCAGTACGAGAGAAGGAAGAAACCTACGAAGCCGCACGCCGTTTTTTGAAGCCACAAGTTACGGGAAGCTTTGAAGAGACGCGCGTTAAACTTTGAGTTTTGTCGCGCGGTAATTTTGCGCCGTGAGTTTATACCCAATTGAGTTGTTATTTTATAAACACTTAGGGTTTGGGGTTAAATCTAGGTGTGGGAAACACTTGAGTGATTGAGCGATTGTAAACTATGATTCTCCGATTTTAGTGGATTATTTGCTGCTGGCTCTTCCCGTGGACGTAGGTACCGATACTCGGACCGAACCACGTAAATTTCTGGTGTTGTTATTTTTCTCGTTTAATTTCTCTGGGGTGATTTCGCGTTGACGTAAATTGCAAGATCCTAGTAATTCCGCATATTATATCCCAACAATTGGTATCAGAGCTTGGGGTTGGATTTCTTGATTGTGATTTGGGGCTTTTGCTTGTCTGATTATTATCTGGAAATTCTGTTATTGCAATTATGTCTGAGAGGAAATCTAAGATTGAGAAGTATGATGGGAGCAACAACTTTGTGTTATGGAGCATCAAGATGCGAGCTTTATTGACAACACAAGGTTTGGCCAAGGCACTGGATGGTGAAGATGAGTTGCCGATTATAATGAAATCCTCAGAGAGGGTAGAGCTGATTGAAAAAGCAAAGAGCATAATTCTGTTAAATTTGACGGATGAGGTCTTAATAGAGGTTGCTGAGGAGAAGGATGCCGCAGCATTATGGGCAAAACTTCAAGCACTCTATGTGAAGAAAGGTTTGAATAATCGCTTGTACATGCTGAAGAAGATGTTTCAATTTAGATATATCAAGGTACGTCTATCAGAACCCACCTAGATGAATTTAATAAACTCATGTTGGATTTGAAGAACGTCGGTAAGATACTTGATGATGAAGAACATGGCATGATGTTGTTAGCCTCTTTACCAGAGTCATGGGAGCACTTTACTGATTCGCTGTTGCAGGGGCGTACTACAATTACCTCTGAGGAGGTAAAGTCCGCCTTATTCTCTAAGGAGTGTCAGAGAAAGTTGCGAGATGACGGTCTGGCCAAAGGAGCAGCGAAAGCACTGACGATTCGAGGTAGAGAACAACATCGAGAGCCTAGTAGCAGCAGAGGTAAAAGCAGATCAAAATCACGCCATAGAAAGTCCAAGGGACGCGTGAAGTGCTTTGAGTGTCACGAGGAGGGGCACATCAAGAGAGATTGTCCAAAGAGGAGGAATAAAGTTGATAGGCGTAATGCCACAAACAATGTGGCAAACGTTGCCAAGGGAGCACTAGTGATGCGAAGTGTCTTATGTGTGACTGCTACTTCGTCGAGACGAATGGGTGCTAGATTCGGGGTGTTCTTATCACATGACGCCTCATAAGAACTGGTTTACTACTTACCATGCTGCAGATGGTGGTAGGGTTCTTTTGGGGAATAATGCAGTCTGTAAGGCTGTGGGGATAGGGACAATTCGGATCCGGATGCACGATGGGGTGGTTCGCACATTGACATGATGTGAGGCATGTACCGGAGCTCAAGAAGAACCTTATTTCTCTGGTGACACTCGATGACATCGGGTGTAGGTACACCGCTGAAGGTGGAGTACTAAAAATCTCTCGAGGTGCCATGACAGTGATGAAGGGGAAGAAAGTAAATACTCTCTATCATCTACTGGGAGAGACCGTGACTGGAATCGCTGCAGTTTCATCAGGTGAGTCAGATTCTGACTTAACTCAATTATGGCATATGCGTTTGGGGCACATGAGTGAAGCAGGTATGACGATGCTGAGTGAAAAGGGATTGTTGAAGGGTCAGAAGACAGGGAAGCTGGACTTATGTGAGCACTGCATCTATAGGAAGTAGCATCGTGTTAAGTTTACTACAGCTATTCATTCGACCAAACGACCAGTTGAATATATTCACTCAGACGTCTGGGGCCCGTCTTCGGTTCCTTTGAAAGGAGGTGCCCGATATATGCTGACATTTATCGACGATTATTCGAGGAAGGTATGGGTTTACTTTCTGAAGCACAAATATGATGTGTTTGATCGGTTCAAGAAATTTAAGGCATTAATTGAGAAGCAAATCGATAAACAAATCAAGTGCCTCGAGAACCGATAATGGCATGGAGTTCTGTGGTAAAGATTTTACCGCGTTCTGCGAGAAAGAAGGTATTGTAAGACACCGCACAGTACCAGGGACACCACAGCAGAATGGCGTGGCAGAACGGAAGAACAGAACTTTGCTTGAGCGAGCTCGATGCATGCTTTCGCATGCAGGACTTGGCAAGGAATTTTGGGCCGAAGCAGTAAACATGTCATGTTACCTGGTAAATCGATCTCCATCGTTTGCTATCGAGTGGAAGACTCCTGAGGAAGTATGGTCAGAGAAACCTGTTGATTACTCCGGATTACGTATATTCGGATGTCCTGCGTAGGCTCATGCGAGTGATGGTAAGCTTGAGCCAAGGGCGAAGAAGTGCATATTTCTGGGTTATGCACATGGGGTGAAAGGCTACCGGCTGTGGTGCACCGATCCCAGATAACCCGATTTTCTAATCAGCAGAGATGTGATCTTCGACGAGACTGCAATGCTTTAAAGGAGGAGTTCTGAGACACAACCAGCAGAGAAGACAGATCATGGTGTTAGTAGTGAGGTGGAGCTTCAGGTGGAGACTCTAGAGACCTCGAAGGTAACAGAAGTTGAGACTGCAAATGAAGCCGCAGTTCCTGAAGTCGGTGATAGTGAACAACCAGCAAAGCCGCAGCAGACTATAGCCGCAGATAGACAGAGAAGGCAAATTAAATCACCGGTACGTTATGGTTATACAGATATTGCTTATGCATTAACTGTAGGTGATGAGGTGGAGACAGATGAGCCTTCGTCTTATTCTGAGGCGATGGCTAGTTCGGAGTCGTCGCAATGGCTAGGGGCTATAAGTGAAGAGATGGAATCTCTCCATCGAAATCAGACATGGGAGCTGGTCAAAATACCAAAGAGCCAAAAGATTGTTGGAAGTAAATGGGTCTTCAAACGGAAAGAGGGCATTCTCGGTGTCGAGGCAGCAAGGTATAAGGCGAGACTTGTGGCGAAGGGGTATACACAGCGTGAGGGCATTGACTACAATGAGGTGTTCTCTCCTGTGGTAAGACATACTTCTATTCGTGTTTTACTTGCCTTAGTTGCTTCAGATCTCGAGTTAGAGCAGCTAGATCTAAAAACTGCGTTTCTTCATGGTGAATTGGAGGAGCAGATTTACATGAGGCAACCGAGGGGATTTGCTATTCCGGGTAAGGAAGATCATGTTTGCTTGTTAAAGAAATCTTTGTATGGGCTGAAACAATCTCCTAGACAGTGGTATAAACGTTTTGATACTTTCATGGTTAGTCAAGACTATTCAAAAAGTCAGATGGATAGTTGCGTTTACTATAGGAGATTGGAGAATGGTTCTTTGATTTATCTACTTTTATATGTTGATGACATGCTAATAGCAGCTAAGAATATGTCTGATATTGATGTGCTGAAGAGGCAGTTAAATGCTGAATTTGAGATGAAAGATTTAGGTGCTGCAAAGAAAATATTGGGTATGGAGATTTTGCGTGACAGGGCTGCAGGAGTTTTACGTCTATCTCAAAAGAAATATATTGAGAAGATCGTGGCGCATTTTAATATGCAGTCGGCAAAATCTGTAAGTACACCTTTAGCGAAGCACTTTAAACTTTCAGATAAATTATCACCGCAGACTGAGGAGGAGGAGGAGCATATGTCCCGTGTTCCTTATTCTAGTGCAGTGGGTAGTATTATGTATGCTATGGTGTGCACTAGGCCTGATATTTCACAAGCTGTGAGCGTGGTTAGTCGCTATATGAAGCACCCTGGTAAAGCTCATTGGTAAGCTGTGAAGTGGATTCTCAAATATTTGAAGGGGACAACAGACGTGGGTATAGTATACCGGAGGGACAGCAATGGCAGTGAGACCACTGGTTTTGTGGACTCGGATCACGCTGGTGACTTGGATGATTGCAGATCTTTAGCAGGATACGTGTTTACGCTAGCGGGTGGTGCAGTTAGTTGGAAAGCGTCCTTACAGGATCACATTGCCTTGTCTTCGACTGAGGCAGAGTACATGGCACTAACCTTTGTAGCGAAGGAGGCGATATGGTTACAAAGTTTGCTCTCGGACTTTGGGTTAGAACAGAAAAGTGTGGATATACATTATGATAACCAAGGTGCGATATATTTGGCGTATAATCCAGTTTATCATGAGCGAACGAAGCATATCAACATCAGGTACCACTTCATCCGAGATGTCTTAGCTAAGGGTATTATTATTGTTAAAAAGATTGCTACAAAGATAAACCCGGCAGACATGATGACTAAGTCTGTTCCTTTGGCGAAGCTCAAGCTCTGCTTGAGCTCTATTGGCGTCTGTGGAGAGTGAGCGCCCATCGGGGCGTTGGGAGAGCAGCATGGATGATGAGCACTATAACTTGGTTTCAAACATCGAGCCAAGGTGGAGAATTGTTAAATTATGTCTCGAGTTTGGATAAAAAATTTTATTATTTGATCGTGGGATGGATTTATAAAATAGGAAATAATCAAAAGAGGAATTTTTCTCTTTTAATTAATCTGCCGAAGATGTCTCCTTTCACGCGGAAGCCCTGCACTTGAAGATTTTTAATTGGTGGGGCCCAAGGTCAAAAGTTTGACCTTGGGCCCACACACACACACACATGCACGTAGAAGAATTTCTTTAGTCCAGTGAGAAGCCGCCGAGTTCCATGCGCGTGAAGTGTGCTGAATTTCTTTTATTCTCGGTGGGGCCCAAGGTTTGCTGCACCCGTACGAGAGAAGGAAGAAACCTACGAAGCCGCACGCCGTTTTTTGAAGCCACAAGTTACGGGAAGCTTTGAAGAGACACGCGTGTTAAACTTTGAGTTTTGTCGCGCGGTAATTTTGCGCCGTGAGTTTATACCCAATTGAGTTGTTATTTTATAAACACTTAGGGTTTGGGGTTAAATCTAGGTGTGGGAAACACTTGAGTGATTGAGCGATTGTAAACTCTGATTCTCCGATTTTAGTGGATTATTTGCTGCTGGCTCTCCCCGTGGACGTAGGTACCGATACTCGGACCGAACCACATAAATTTCTAGTGTTCTTATTTTTCTCGCTTAATTTCTCTGAGGTGATTTCGCGTTGACGTAAATTGCAAGATCCTGGTAATTCCGCATATTATATCCCAACAGTAGAAGTGTCGAATTTTGGGTGAATAGGGGGGAGAAACCGAAGCTAGAATGACTTGTTCTTGAATGTTGTTGCTGTTTTCGCATGAACCGCCCGAGTCAGAATCTTGTGAGGACTTGCATGCATGTTTGGATTTCGATTTTGACTTTTATTCCTTCATGAAAGCTGTAGCGAACATCTTAAACTACAAAATACTAACATTTGGTGCAAAATGATGAAGATTTAAGGGGTCAAACTCCCATCCTACGGAGACACTAGATCTGGAACTGTTTTGCTGACCTTGTGGTAGATTTGTGGTTGCATGTTGATTTTTATCAAGAATCTCTCGTCGACTTTTTCATGAAACTTGTAGAGCACATCTGAAAGACCAACATACTCAAATTTTAAGTAAAATGAACAAGTATAGCCTAGGGAATCGACCTACTCTTGAAGACGGCAAATCTGGAGACGCGGTACTGGGCACCCGAGACTTCATGGACCCATATGGAAGCTGTTCTTTGGAAATTTGACTTAGATCCCTTCATGAAAGTTGTAGGGGACCTCTTGAAGTAAAACATATCCAAATTTCAGAGAAAACGAAGAGGCATAAGTAGGTAAAAACTCGATATTTCGGACATAGGTACACTGGACGTTTCGGTATGAGGACCAGAAGCTTCGAACGACTATAAGAAATTATCTAAAACGAATCTGGCCTATAATCCTTCATAAAAAATCTAATTTAGTGTCTTAACTATAACCTGGTAAAATTTCATAATTTTCAGAGGTCGTTTGGGCATTTTAATCGAATTAGTTCAAAAATTACACATTCTGTTTTTGTCCTAAATTTCATGCGGTGATTGTGTGAATGATATCTTTTGTGTGGAACTTTATTGGCCATGTGTTTTTCATGAAATCACTATCTTACTGTCTTGATTATCATATGCTTTAATCTCATGATTTTTGGGATTCATGTGGATATTTAATTTAAATATTTTCAAAATGGTGTAAGCTGGAATTTAAATAAATTCTAAAAAGGCATGGTAAATGTATTATTTGAGTGGCACAAATTCCATAAACCTAATTGTTATGAATGATTGCGTCTTGCTGCATGTATGATGATGACTGATGATGCATGCATAGATCAAAGAATGAAAGTGATTTTGTTTGCCATTACATGATGTGCCATGTTAAGTTGAGGCCTAAATTGGTAAACATCAACAATGATAAATGAGGAAACTGTTTGTGGTGGATGATAATGCCCTGGGAGTATCAGGATGCCCGGGATGGGGGGTGCCGGATGGCCCTGGGAGTATCAGGATGCTCGGAATGGTTGGGTGCCGGAAGCCTCGGAGGTCTTTGCCCGAGGGAATGCCTCGTGATGCTAGTTGGGATGCGAGATGCCCGGAATGTGGGGGTGCCGGATGCCCGGTGGCCTTAAGTGGTTGAATGCCGTTGGTTTTCTCGCGATGGCAAGATGGGGTGCGAGTGTAAAGCATGGGATAAAAATTGATGATCCCGAGCAAGTGTGATGTGGTGATCGAATTGAAAGTTAAAAGTGGAAATTGAAATATGCATATATGACATGATATGATGATGATTACTTATGGCATAATGATATGCATATATGACATGATATGATGATGATTACTTATGGCATAATGATATGCATATATGACATGATATGATGATGATTACTTATGGCATAATGATATGCATATATGACATGATATGATGATGATCACCTATGACATGATGACATGTATATAAGATATGATGATGATATGCATATATGACATGATATGATGATGATTACCTATGGCATGATGATATGCATATATGACGTGATATGATGATGATTACCTATGGCATGATGATATGCATATATGACGTGATATGATGATGATTACCTATGGCATGATGATATGCATATATGTCATGATATGATGATGATTACTTATGGCATAATGATATGCATATATGACATGATATGATGATGATCACCTATGACATGATGACATGTATATATGATATGATGATGATATGCTATATGATATGATATGATGATGATCATTCATGGCCTGATGATATGTATGTGTTATGATTGTGATGATGATGTATGATGGTATATACATAGCTTCGAGGTAAGTATGCTTGAATGCATGAACGACATGTATGATGTTATGATTGTATTGTATGATGCATTGAGTGGTTATTGGATTCCTTTACTTGCTGAGTGGTTGTACTCACCCCTTCGGGGACCAACATTTCAGATTAGTACGATGCCGCTTCCTACTGTCACGCGGGCCGTCTTTTACGGCCTTCCTTCTGATGTGGAGGTCGAGTGGGTGGAGATCGACTGTCCCACCGTCCCTGGTCTGACGTTCATTCAGATTCGTACGTTTGTGATGTATGATGTGGGCCTGTCTGGGGGCCCGGTCGTTCAGGAGTTCGTATATGTTCACGTTCGCCGAGACGGAGTGATGCAGGGGATGCTGCCACCCCCACCGCCTTACGCACCAGGGTGGGTGTGATGGCCCGCGCGTGAGGAGTAGGAGTTGCAACTTTTTGAGAAATAGCCGACACTAGTTGTTTGGGGAGGGGGATCATACACGTTGAACATAGTGGGTCGAGTGTTTCTTTTTTGGGTGACGGCCGAGTGTAGTGAGGAGTCTTGGCCTTTCTTTTGATGTACCGACCCGTGAAAACCCTTCATGAAAATATGTAAATAAAAGTGGCTCGGCTTTATCCTTTCCTTTGGAGATTAGTGGTGTGCATTGTATCATGTTTGTTGGAGGGAAAGATGGTGACATTAATTTATGCTTCCGTTGATGAGTCGCGCTGGGACCGTTTTATAAAAAAAAAAAAAAATGCCTAGGAACTTTGATGCTTCTTCTAAGAGATATACTAGTGTTCTTTAGGTGTAGCGTTCAGTATCTGTGGCAACCCTACCGGTTTTGGGGGTGCCACATATCCTCCATCTTAATCCTCAGCATATGGTATCCTGTCCTCAGTCGATCTTAGAAAATATCGAAGTTCCCTACAATTGATCAAACAAGTCATCTATCCTTGGCAATGGATACTTATTCTTGATTGTCACTTGATTGAGTTGTCGATAGTCAATGCAAAGACGTAACGAATCATCTTTCTTCCTTACAAACAAAATTAGCGGTCCCCAGGGTGATGCACTAGAATGAATAAATCCTTTATCCAACAATTCCTGCATCAAAACCTTTAGCTCATTTAGTTTTGACAACGCCATACGGTATGGTGCCTTGGAAATTGGCTCCGTCCTAAGGGCCAACTCAATCACAAACTCTATCTTCCTTTTAGGGGGCAAACTAGACAGCTCCTTAGGAAAGACATCACAAAATTCTCACACTACGGTGATGTCTTCCATCCTTGGCTCCTCAACTAACATATTAACTACGGTTGCCAAATAACCTTGGCATCCCACATCCGACAACCGAGTTGCCTCAAGCGATAGAATTAAAATAATCTAGGGTCCTACTCGATTTCCAACAAACTCGAAACTATCACCCGCCAACGGGTTAAACTGAATCACTTTACGATAATAGTTCACTGTAGTTTGTTGTTTGATCAGCCAATCCATACCAATAATCACATTAAAATTGAACATCGCCAGCACAATTAAATCTATATTTTACTCTCAATCACCAACTAAGGGCAAAGCATATCGAAATTCGCCATTTTTTGATAAGAGACCATGTGCAAAATGGCAAAATCAATGTTCAATTCATTGACTCGACGAATCAACTGGCAGATATCTTCACCAAGCCATTGGAGAAAGGCTTATTTGAGTCCATCCATGAAAAGCTAAATATCACCCTTGCATTTAACTAAAGTCTATGGATGAGCAAACTCAATAGATCAACATGTGGAAAATACATCATTCTAAAAAGCCTTCTAGACTTAGGTAGTTTTATTTTAAATTTTGGCACATAAGTTTCTTTCCTTATTGAACAAGTACATTTATACTCAATTTATTACTTGCCTTTTATATTTTTGGAAATTGTAATATCTCTGCTGACTTTCGGAATTTATTTCGAAAATTATTGACTGTTATATTTTTTGAATTTTTAAAAAAGACGGTTCAGTTGCCGTACTTCGTTTTCTTTAATTCCTTCAATTTTTTTCTCGATTACATACTGTCTTCAAACCCTAACTCTCGAACTCTCGTTTCTCTTGATCTTCTCTCAAATCCTTTGCAAATTTCTCACCCATTCTCACAAACATGTCGTCAAAGTCCTCTAAGTCTACTTTGATGTCTTATCAAAGGAAATCCTCTCGTATTGCTAGTTGTGGGCCTCGGTTTGTTCCAGAAGGACCGACACAGTTTGATCTCACCGAGGACAATTCGCCTCGAAGCTCTCTTCGCCACTCAGCAAAATAGGAAGTTACTTAGGAAGCAACTCCTATTTCGGTAAGAAGGCCTGAGGTACTTCTTAAGCATTATACATTTTTGAAATTGGGAGGAAGTCCTATGGATTTCATAAGTAATTTTCTGAAAGAAAATGGTAAAGGAAATGAAACTCTGTTTTTGAGAGCCATGGAAAAGTTAGGGCTGATAGAGGCTGGCACAACCGAAAAGGAATTTTCGAACTTTCCTGCTGATCCTCGCTTTAGGACGAAGGGTCAAATCGAGAACAAAAAGGAAGATGATGATGAGAGGGTTTTCAAGAATTTTCAACCAAAAATTGGTGGTGCTGCTGAAATTGTTGGAGAAAAGACGAAGTTATTTCGTTCAAAAGATCACAAGAAAGTTTTCTCTCAAATGCTAAACAGAGGGGTCATCAATCCTCGCACTGTGGATTTTGACTTTCTGGATTCAATCAAGGTGAACTTGAGAGAAAAGTTTGCCAAACTTTAGATGGAAAAGTTATGTGTGGAGATGTCAGAAGCTTACCTCGAATTAACGTCATACTTTTATTCCAACTTGTCTGTCTTGGATCCCATTCATATTCAGTTTACTGTGCGTGATAGTGTTTGATGTTGATGTCAATCTATTGGCTGACATTCTGGAAGTTGAAAGGAGTGGTTTCCTGTCCATTAATGTGTCTAATGAGCAAGTCACTAAGTTTCTAATAAGAGATACGATTCCCAGGGGGAGTATTACTTATTCTCAGATGTTTGCTTCTAATATCTTGCTGCACAAGATAGTCACCAGTTGCATCAGACCTAAGGCTGCTTCAAAGACTGATGTTTCTAGATTTGAAGCAAAGATGATATGGGCCATCTACAATGATGTTGCCTTCTCAGTCCCTCACACAATCATACTACACATGTACAGAACTGTTATGAAAGGAAGAGAACAACTACCATACATTGCATTGGTAACCAGACTCTTCAGACACTTTCAGATTCAACCGCCATCTCAGCTTCGCTCCAGAACCATTGCTCCCCTGCAAATTGGATTGAAAATGATTTCAAAGATGCGATTGAAGGATCTCTCTGGAGCACTGACTCTTCTGAAGAAAGAATTTGTTAGCAAAGTCAAGCCAAGATCTACTGCTGAGAAGAAACGCAAAGGGAAAAGTGTCATCTCAAAAACACCAAAATTGAACGTTCTATTCTTCTCCAGGATGAAGAAGACAAAGATGATGATGATGATGATGAGACCATCTCTGCTATTGCCATGTGTAACATCCTCGATTTTGACCCTTATTTTGGTCCCAACTAGGAGGCTAAGTTAGATAGGCCTTAGGTTAGTCAAACCTTCCTAGAAAATAAGTGTGAACAAGTGTGAAAAGCATTAAATGAGGATGATGAATGTAAAGGTTTATGTGTCCCCATAGTCTAGCCTAGTTATAACCCTAAACTAAGTAGGAGACCTTGGAGGCCAAGAAATGGACTACACATCCATTGGAAGAAAGAGTAAGCAAGTCAAACTTTCTTAGACAAGCTAAGAGCACATTAATTACATTTGACTTCTAGTTATTCAATGCCGAGATGAAGTGTCCAAGCTAACCTAGGACCTAGTTGAAAACTTGGGAGATGAGGATGCCCGAAAATTAATACTTCTTGACCAAGTGGGACGCCTCCTTTTTCCAACTAAGACCGCCACCTTTGATTTTCGAAATTATTGGACCTGCAAGATTTGCCAATTTTACATAGATTTTTGTGATGCGAATTTAAAGAAAATTCCTTATGAAAGTTGTTATAAACATTTTGATCTAAAACATACTTAAATTTCATATTTTTCTGAGGTGAAATGGTAGGGATGAAGGCCCAATCATTCACCATCTGGAATGTGTCCTGTGTAGTGAAAACGGTAACCAAGTTGCTTTCTTGAATTTTTATAAAATCTCCCCTTTCGAATTTAGACATGCTTCCTTCACAAAATTTTTAAATAATATCTATATCTACAACATATTAAAATTTCAAAGGGTTTTGTGAAGATTTGGATTTCGAAATAAGTCTCACTTTGACTATTGAATCTGCTCGACGGACGAATTTTTGGTTGTGTTCAGTGAATTTATGCTCTTTCCACAACATGAATTTGGCTAAGTTTCCTTCATGAAAATTTTTTCTTAAGCTATTCTCGATAACATATTAAAATTGTATAATTTTTCGAGTCCGTTTGATAAGGTAATGACACTGATTTCAAAAGTTGCTTGAAACTGTTCTTAGAATGGGAGGTTATACACCAAACTTGGAGAGGAAGGGTTGCATGCCCAACTTGAGGTGCAAGCCATCTAGAGTTTTCTTGGATTGGGATAAAAATGCATTAAATGCTCTTAGATCATAGTGCATTAATGCTAAGTTGAGTCATAAGGCTTAGGTGTGTCCTAATTAATATAATCATCATTACAAAGATGACTCAACCCCCAAATGGCCCAATAAGAGAAGGAACAAGTGTGGCCCTAGGAATTAGGCTAGCCACATCTTCCTCCTTAGCCTTGCGACTTTACCAACCTAGGCTTGCCACCCAAAGAAATCCTATTGGTCCATTTGGAAGGATAATGATGAGAGATTTACCTATAAATAGAGGCATTCCCTCCAATACCACACATGCCACCCCATCTTTTCTCCCTCACTTGCTCTCTCTCTTTCTCTCCCACTTTCTCATAATCGCCCTCTCTCCCTCTCTCGGCCTTGCTCGCCCATTGCCTCATCGGATGTCCCTCTATTGTTCAAATTAGCTATAGTTCATCGAGATTCATCAAAGGTAAGTGGAATCTCTAACTCTTGGCTAGGGCGATAGCCTACGTCGTCGAGTTTAGTGGTGTGCTCACCTGTTTAAGCTGCATGTATGTTGTAATGTTCTTTTATATGGTTTGCTCATGTTCGCTTGATTGAATGTGTTCATGCCATCGGGCTTTGTATGCATTGGCTAAGATGAAAGATGAAGAACAGGCTTGTGTGATGCACTTATATGATGCACCTAAAGAGGAAAAAGCACCCGTTGCCACATAGCATTGGCGACAATGCCTTGTTCATTGAACGGGATGCCCCGGTTGAGCCAGGATGCCTTGGGTAAGCTAGCCCCGGTATGCCCTGGTTGAGCCAAGATGCTTGGGTTGAGCTCGGATGCCTTGGTGAGCTAGCGCCAGGATGCCTCAATTGAGCCGAGATGCCCTGGTTGAGCCAAGACGATGATAAATGAATTTGCATAAGTGTCGGTTTACGCATAAGCATGATACATTAATATGTTCATTGACAAGCAGAAGGTAAGCATGCATTGAAATATGAAGTAATGGACATATGTATGTAGTTGAGGTGTAGTAATAAGCTTGCTAATGATCTGCCATCGATATTGCATTGCGAGTGTTGTACCTACTAGATTTTGATGATGAGATGTTTTCTTAGTAGAGAATTAGGGGTTTTACTTATCGAGTTTCCCCAAAACTCACCCCTCATCCCTCATCCTTTCAGTCTTGTAGGCATGGAAGTCTCACGTCAATTTTGGAAGTTGTAATCTCGCTAAAGGAGCTAAGGTTTATCCCGACCTTTTGAAGATGTGGTAGTTGCAAATATAACGGCCTGTGATAGAAGGGCTGGTAAATGTAACTGATGTAATTGTGTGTTTGTAAATGATTATTTTCCCAGCTGCTTGTTGTTGTTCAGGTGTTGTATGTATGCTTCCGCATGTGCTAAAAAAATAAAAATAAAAAGATAAAAAGAAATGGGATGGCGACACCCCTGGGACGTCATGAAAATAACCCTTGCTACTTGTGACCCTAGGGATGGACTCGGGGTGGTGACACCTTGTGTGATCTTCAAGGTTTTGCTGATTCTGAGGAAGAAGAAGAGTAGGAAAGCGAGAAAGAACCAGAAGAAGAGAGTGATGCTAAAGAAACTGAAGTGAAAAAGAGTGATGATGATGACTCAGTAGGGGATGCCAATGTGAACAAGAAACAGGATGAGACTGACAAGGAATGAGATAATGCGAGGGAACTTGATGCCCCAAATGATAAGGAGACGAGAACTGGTAAACAAACTAGTGCTGGCAAAGAAAAGGTTCAAGAATGAGAAGTTACTTCTCAGACTGAAGGCACTAAGATAAGGGGAATAGGTGAGAAAACTCCTCTTACTGAACTAATTGCTAGTGATGGCATCAGTCGATCTCCTCTAAATGTTGAAGATATTTTTGCATCTCATTTCCCTAAAGTCTCACCAGAGGGTTTACATAAAGAAACTAACTTTCAGGGGGAGCAAAGAGCTTCACACGTTCAGGTTGATATTCTTTCACTTCTGGATACTCCACCGGTACAATTCGCTGAAGCAAGTGCCCAAACAGAACCAGAATCAAACTATCCTCAGATAGTAGAACTCTTCTTAGAGATTAAAGCATAGTAATATGATTTGGAGTTTGAAATTAAGAAGTTTCATGCTGCTCTCGGTACTACCTCAGAGTCTCTTACAAGCAATATACAATCTCTTAATAATCAAGTCCAAACTTTGAATCAGCAGGCTTCGCAGAATCTGACAAAAGTGGAGACTATTTATCATCAGTGCCTGACTAAGCTTGAGGAGACCGTGCAGACCTTGGAGGATTTCCGACTTGTCCGTGTTCCTAGACAACCCTCATCATTTTCGACCCGACCTCTTTTTATGCTTAACTGGTTTTATCCTTTTGCTGCTAACAAAAAAGAGGGAGAGAATATGTAGATTGAATCAAATTTTATATTTGACTTGTGATTCTGTGTTGAACTTTTCTTGGTGTGTTTTGTAGATTGATGTGTTTTGTGGATGCAGACTATATGCAGACTATGTGTATCTATTATGTGTACATTATGTTTACTATCTGTTTTCTTTATCAATTATCATGTGCTGCTAAAGTGTTATTTTGCAGGATATAATTTTCATATTATGATTAAATTTGTATAAAAATTTTGTCACCACCAAAAAGGGGGAGATTGTTGAGAAAACTCCCGAGGTTTTAAAGTTGACAAAACTTTCTTAATTCTTTTTCTTATTCAGAAGAATACTAGACTTCTGTGCTATATCGTGAAACGTTGTCAAAGTTTATTCTACTCAATAAGTTTTTCCCACTCTGACGAGATCCAGACTAAAACTAAGTCCAGAACGAAGATATAGTCAGACTCAGGATTATTGATCTTTCGATAAGGATTCAGTACGTACGAGATTTATCCTTAATATCTAGCTTTTTGGCAAAGAATCTCACTTACCTTTTATAAATATATTGATGGAATCAATCACGAATTGATGAAATCAATCTCGAAGACAAGTTTCTTTTTGGGAAGCATCTACTTATGGAAACCTAGATTCTGATTGCATGAGCGATCAGAATTATCAGATTTTCATCTTAATCTTCAAACGGCTACAAGATTTCCTTTATCGATTATGTCCAATGGATTGGTTGGAAGAAATTCCTTTGAAGAATGCCAAGGGTTAGAAAGGCGTGGAGGAGTATTTAAGGAGATCATTTAGTCCATTTGGGGTAAAGCATCAAAATTGCAATTCCAAAATTTGCGGCATTTCCGATAATTTTTTCTTCATCGATGGTGCTTACAAATTGTATTCATGAGAAAAAACACAAGAAAAGTGACTTAGTGAGAGAAAGAGAAAACCTCCATTGAGTGATCATACTCAAACTAAAGTATTTCTCTATTGGTACCTTAGTGAAATTTAGCCAGAAGGCTGCTAGCATGGGAAAGTGGACGCAGGCTTGATCTAAGCCGAACCACTATAAATCTCGTGTTCAATTTTCTCTTCCCTTAACTCTTTTGATTTGTTTGTTGCAATCTTTTTCTTAATTCCACGAATTTCTAAACCATCTTAATTGAGTTTGAACTTACTTCATAAATCTAGTGTCACTTTTAGTAAGACTTTGCTTGCGAAATAACTTATTTTGCATTTATTTGTTTTTACACTTATACACCCCCTAGGTGGCAATACTAGCTTTTTCAATTGGTATCAGAGCTGTGGTACTTGTCTTATTGAAGTGTTTTTACTTTTGAGCTAAAGGTCTTCTATGGCTAGTATCTTGGCACCAGGGCTGATTGATGGACAGAGCAACACCAGACCACACTACTTTGATGGAAAATAGTACAATGTGTAGAAAAATAAAATGAAGGCGTTCTTAAGATCTAGAGATCCTCAGGAATGGGATGTTGTGGAAAGAGGAATCAACCCAAAGGTAGCATTAGGTTTAGACAGGGAAAAGAAGTGATGGATAAAGATGCTAAGGATTCCATTCAAGCGGAAATTACCAAGAGATGGGTTCTTGATGCTAAAGTTATTTATTCTTTATATTGTGCCTTATCTCCTGCTGAATATAACATAATTTCTTCATGTGAAACAGTTAAAGAAGTCTGGGATAGGCTTCATGTCACTTATGAAGGAACAGATCGCGTAAAGGAGACAAAGATAAACATCTTACTTGGTCAATATGAGTCCTTCAAAATGAAGCTTGTAGAATCTATTGGAGATATGTCCAGCCGCTTTACGAAAATTGTAAATGGATTGGCATATCAAGATCAACCGATTTTTGCTCCAATGAAGGTCAACAAACTAATGTGAGGCCTTTCAAAGGAGTGGAACCATGTGAAGACTTCAATTAGGGAGACACAAATGATCGTGCCTCTTTCTATTGATGAGCTGATAGACACTCTTCAATCGTATGAAGTGAAATAGATCAATGAAGAAGATGATCCAAAAGGTAAGAAGTCAATTGCACTTAAGTCTAATGTTGATTTTGATGATACAGCTATAAACGATGACATGGATGACGAGGAGCTGGCCCTTATGATAAAGAAATTCAGAAAACTGAATAGGAAATGAAGAAGATTGAACTGGAATAAGCAGAGTTTCCAGAAGCAATCGATGGAAGATGTTGAAACAAATAAGTATGTAATATGCTTTGAGTGCAAGAAGAAGGGACACATAAAGCCTAATTGTCCTATGCTGAAAAAAGAAGAAAGGAAAGTATGAGAAATACAAGAAAACTCTTAAAGTAAAAATCTAGAGTGACACACAATGTAAGGAAAGCAAAGAGGAATTTGCAAATATCTATTTGATGGCTCATTCGGAATCAGACTCAGAGTTAGACTCAGACTCAGACACAGATTCAAAATCTGACAAGGAATTCGAATTAAATCATTTAGAAATTCCTATTGAAGTTTCTAAGTATATAGATGAAATTTGCCTCAACCTCAAATCTTCTCTTAAAAAGATTTCCAAACTAAAGAAGGAAAATTCAAAGCTCAGGCAACAGGATAATTCTTAGAGAGAAAAGTTTGAGGGTTTGAAAAATGATATTGATTATTTGAAAGAAAATGCTAATTCTCTTTCAAAAGAAAATGAATGTTTGAAAAATGAGATTTCAAATATTTCTACAAGGTTTTCCAAATGGTAAAAAACTTTAGAAAAAATTCTTTCAACTCAAATACCCTATTTTAACAAATCTGGTTTGGGTCTGAACAATGAAAGTACTTATTCGATTGATTTTTCTAAAGTGAAGGAAAGACTTAGACAAAGACCCCTAAAAACTTCTTATAAAAATCATTTCCAAAAAGTTTTTGTAAAACCTATTGATCGGAATGCTCTTAAATGTTCTAAGTGTAACAGCTCAGAACATTTTGAGAATGAATGTCCTAAAGTTTGGAGACCTATTAAGAAGGATCGGACAAAAGCTATTTGTAAAACTAACTCACCTGGACCTAAGAAGATTTGGGTACCAAAGAAAGTTTGAGATTTGTTTTTTTACTGCAGGTCATTGTTAAAAGGAAAAGCAAGTGGTACTTAGATAGTGGTTGTTCTAGGCATATGACTGGAGATTCAAGTAGTTGTGTAAAGCTAGAAAAACAAAAAGGAGGAAATGTCTCTTTTGGTGGGAACATCAAAAGAAAGATTGTTGGACATGGAACAATGAAAACTGAAAGTTTAATCATCAACAATATTTCACTGGTAAAAGGTTTGAATTACAATTTTCTGAGCATAAGCCTGCTATGTGATACAGGATTCAAAATTAGTTTTCAAGAAGATGTCTGTTCTGAAGTTAGTCGAGATTTATCTCAATCCTTTACTAGGCAAAGATATGACAATATTAATCTTATGGACATAAGTCCAGAGAGCTCTCAGTGTCTCATTTTAATTCAAGATGAAGCATATTTCTGGCATCGTAAGCTTGGACATGTGAATATGAAATAAATTGCTAAACTTTCTTCTAAGAAGCTAGTATGAGGTCTTCCCAAAATGGTATACAAGAAGTCTAAGTTGTGTACTCCATGTATCTTGGGAAAACAGGTCAGAAGCTTTTTTAAACCTGTAAATCAAGTTTCTACCAATCGTGTCTTGCAGCTTCTTCATATAGATCTTTTTGGACCAATAAGAACATAGAGCATTGGTGGAAAGAAATACTGTTTGGTAGTCGTGGATGATTGTTCACAATTCACTTGGGTTTTCTTCTTGGCAAATAAGTCGGAAACCTTCTCTTACTTTTCAAAGTTTGCTAAGAAAGTTCAGAACGATAAAAGTTATGTTATTTCAAGCATAAGGATTGATCATGGGGGAGAATTTTAAAATCAAAACTTTGCAAGTTTCTATGATGAGAATGGTCTTCAACATGTTTTATCCTCTCCATATACTCCATAACAAAATGGAGGTGTAGAAAGGAAAAATAGTTACAGGAGATGGCTAGAACTTTACTGATAGAAAGTAAAATATCTTCTCATTTTTGCACAAAAGTAGTTTCTACTGCCTGTTATATAATTAATAGGGTATTATTAAGGCCCATTCTAGAGAAGACTCCTTATGAAGTATATAAAGGGAAGAAGCCAAATATCTCTTACTTTCACGTGTTTGGTTGCAAGTGTTTTATCTTGAAAAATGAAAATGATCGATCTAAAAAATTTGAAGAAAGATCAGATGGAGGAATATTTCTTGGTTACTCCACTTCAAGCAAAGCTTACAGGGTCTTCAACAAGAATACACAAACTGTTGAAGTGTGGCACCCCCGAAACGGCCCCCGATCCGTTAGGGTCGCCACAGTGCGCTTACCTTTCACTTTCCCTAATAACATGTCACTCTGACACCATTTCGATTTGAGCGGGTCCATACAACCTAGGGGTTTACATCTTTTAGATCGGTCCCTTGCGCAGTTTATATAACGGAAGCATAACCAACAACTCCCTTCCTTATATCAAGAAAACGATGCACACCTACTAAACATTTATAGGTAAAAGCCGAACACTTTTATTTACTTAAACCATATGGACATCATCCATCGGTACATCAAAATGCCGTAGTCTTCTATACTCGGCTATACATCAAAAGATGACCGACATCTCCTCCAGCAGTCGTATACTTAAAGTCCATCGATCAGTGTCGGCGTTCAAAAGTTCCTTCCTTTGCTATCCTCCTCCTCGCAGTCATACCCAACCACTTGATCCACCTACCGGTGGCAGTGGCAGCAGAGGTATCTTATCTAGTCTGAAATGTTATTCCCCAAAAGGGGTGAGTACACCACTCGGCGGGTAAAAGATCCAATAAACCACTCAATGCATCACACAATACAATCATAACAATCATAGCATAACACATGTCATTCATGCACCCATGCGTAACTTACCTTGAAGCTATGCATATGTCATCATACCACATGTACATACATCCTCATGTAATCATCACCATCATGTCATACATTTACCATCATGCCATAGGTGCTCATACATCCATGCACTCACCATCATCATATCATACAAGTACCATCACGCCATAGGTGCACATACATCCATGCACTCATCATCGTCATGTCATGCATGTACCATCATGCTATAGGTGCACATACATTCATGCACTCACCATCGTCATGTCATGCATGTACCATCATGCTATAGGTGCACATACATCCATGCACTCACCATCGTCATTTCATGCATGTACCATCATGCCATAGGTGCACATACATCCATGCACTCATGCATACATGTTGCCATACCATGCATAATTCAATTTCAATTTCCCAATTTTATTCTTTCATTTCGGGCCACCACATTTCTCTTTCCGGGACCGTGTTTGTGTCCCACATTTATCGCTCGCACCCCACCCGGCATCGCGAGGAACCTCCGACATTCAGCCATTTAAGGCCACTTTGGGCATCCGGCACACACCTCCGGGCATCTCGCATCCCAACTAGCATCACGAGGCATCCCCCCGGCACAAACCTTCGGGGCTTCCAGTGCGTACCCGACATACCACCAGGATTCCCCCTCGGAATTACGTACCGTATACCACCGGGCATCTCGAAACTCCCGAGGACCCTCCGGAATTACGCCACTAGGCCACCGGCATCCGGCACTCCCTAGCCAGGCATCCCGACACTCCCGGGGCATCGTCGGCTCACACCTCCGACGGCCTTCTCATTTATCATAGTTCACATTCACAATTATAGCCCAATTTCAACATGGCATATGTTATGATGGCAAACAAGATCATTTTCAGCATTTGATTCCTATGTGTAGTTCCAATCATCATCATATATGCTGCAAGATCTAATCACTTATAACAACACAATCCATGGGGTCCATGCAACTTAGAATAATCCATACATCATGTCTTTTTGAAATTTACCAAATTCCAGCTTGCACAATTTCAGAAAACACATAAATTAAATATCCATATGATCTTCAAAAATTATAAAATCCGAACATGTGATAGGCAAGAAATAAAGGTAACAACTCCATGAAGAACACATGCCCAAAAGAACTTCACACCAAAAGATATAGCTCACACATTACAGCTTGCAAAATTCGGATAAAGTCAGATTGCACAGTTCTTGAAATATTTCAATTTAAATACCCGACGGCCTCCAAAAATTATGAAATTTTACCAGGTGATAGTCAAGACCCTAAAGCAGATTTTTCATGAAGACATATAGGCCAGATTCGTTCTAGATAAGTTTCTATAGACGTCCGAAGCTTCTGGTCCTCATACCGAAACGTCCAGTGTACCTATGTCCGAAATATCGAGTTTTTACCTACTTATCCTTCTTCGTTTTCTCTGAAATTTGGATATGTTTTACTTCAATAGGTCCCCTACAACTTTCATGAAGGGATCTAAGTCAAATTTCCAAAGAACGGCTTCCATATGGGTCCATGAAATCTCGGGTGTCCAGTACCGCGTCTCCAGATTTTTCGTCTTCAAGAGTAGGTCGATTCCCTAGGCTATACTTGTTCATTTTACTTCAAATTTTAGTATGTTGGTCTTTAAGATGTTCTCTACAAGTTTCATGAAGAAGTCGAAGAGATATTCTTGATAAAAATCAACATGCAACCACAAATCTACCACAAGGTCAGCAAAACAGTTCCAGATCTAGTGTCTCCGTAGGATGGGAGTTTGACCCCTTAAATCTTCATCATTTTGCACCAAATTTTATTATGTTGTATTTTAAGATGTTGGATACAACTTTCATGAAGAAATAAAAGTCAAAATCGAACTCAAAACATGCATGCAAGCTCTCACAAGATTCTGACTCAGGCGGTTCATGCGAAAACAGCAACAACACTCAAGAACAAGTCATTTTAGCTTCGGTTTCTTCCCCTATTCACCCAAAATTCGACACTTCTACAAACATACAAGCAACACACACATGCAAGAGTAGAAATTGGATCCTAACTTGCCTCTAGATCAAGGGGAACGACGGCACACGGCGGACGAACGGGCGGCGTGCGGCGGCGACGGGCGACTCCTCCTCCTTCGCACGGTCCTCTCCCTCACTCTCTCGGTTCCTCTCTCTCGTAACCCTCTCCCTCTCTCTTTTTGGTTGCTTAAATACTTGCATGCTTCCCTTTTTGCATGGAGGGACATTTGTCCCTAAGAAGGAGACAAGTGTCTCCCTAGTTGAAGACACTTGGAGGTGGCCATGCGGCTCCTCCTCCCCCCTCCATGCGTCGACAGCCCAATGGGCTTCATGGGTCGGGCCTCTTGGCCCACTTTAGGCTCAACATTCTTGGGCCTAAAGTCCAAACATAAGTGGCCCAAAATTTTCTTAAAAAAAGTCCATTTTTTTTTAATTGACCTTTAATCCCCACTTATGTAAATACTAAATTACAATTTCATATGGCCATAAAACTTGAAATCATAAGTCCATAAATTCCAATTTATAAAACACATGGCCAATGATAGGATTTTCTTTCCTATCAAATAATTATCCATTAAAAGTTTGGACACAAATCTCATTGCAAAATTATGGATCAAATGGCTACAATACATCTTGATGGTACTTCCATCACCTATTCTTAGACCTTAATGTAACTAGAGGTCGTCATGAATTTTGGGATGCCACATGAAGAATCTATGAATGTCAGATTTTAGGAAAGTATTCTGAACCAACAAGATTAGACTCAACTTGAAGAGTTTGAACTAGTTTCAAACTTAAGAAAGTCTAATTCCCCCGAGGGACTTTAGTCTTTTAGTGGTCAAAGTCAAGCAGAACAAAAGTAAGAAGAATCGAAGAAAACAGATGATCAGCAAATCCTAATAGGAAACGACAAACCAAACAGCAACTGGAAGCACAAATCAAGTCATCTCAAAGAACTCATCGTTGGCAATATAGAAGAAGGAATCCGCACCATATTCAAAGCAAAAGAAGATTCAAGTGCACTAGCACTTATTTCAGAAATAGAACCAAAAGGAGTAGAAGAAGCATTATCTGACGAAAGCTGGATAAAAGCAATGCAAGAAAGACTCAAGCAATTCAGTATCAATGATGTCTATGAGCTAGTTCCAAAACCGATATCGAAATCTGTGATTGGAACAAAGTGGGTGTTTAGAAACAAGATGGATGAAAAGGGCAAAGTAACCAGAAATAAAGCAAGACTTGTGGCAAAAAGATATACACAAAAGAAAGAAATAGACTATGATGAGACTTATGCACCTGTAGCCAAGTTAGAAGCCATTAGATTACTATTTGCACATGCATGTTTTCATTATTTCAAGTTATTCCAGATGGATGTCAAAAGTGCTTTCCTAAATGGATTTATATAAGAAGAAGTCTATGTGGAATAACCACCAAGATTTGAAGATCCCAAAAAACCAGACTTTGTCTATAGATTGAAGAAGGCGTTGTATGGACTGAAACAGGCACCTCGAGCTAGGTATGAGAGACTAAGTAAGTTTTTGATAAGCAATGGTTTTAAGAAAGGAATGGTTGATACAACCTTCTTTATCAAAAATGAAAAAAAGATTTTCTACTTGTTCAAATATATATAGATGATATAATCTTTAGATCTTGTAATGAAAATCTGTGCAAGAAATTCTTAAAGTCTATGGAGGAAGAATTTGAAATGAGCATGATGGGTGAATTAACCTTCTTTCTGGGTCTGCAAGTCAGACAATCAAAGAAAGGAACGTTCATCTATCAAGAGAAATGTGCCAGATATGTTATCAAGAATTTTGGGATGGAAAATTGCAAGAAGACTGAGACTCCCATGTCAAATTCTTCAAAACTTGACAAGGATGAAGGTGGAAAGAAAGTTGACCAAAAGATATATAAAAGCATGATTGGTTCTCTTCTTTATCTCACTGCCTCTCGACTTGAAATTCTATTCAGTGTGTGCATGTGTACTAGATTCCAAGCTGACCCAAGAGAGTCTCCTCTTAGTGCCGTCAAACGAATTATCAAATATATTGCGACTTATCCGAAGTTAGGTCTGTGGTATCCAAAACGAGGAGACTTTACTTGATTATTCTGATGCTAATATGGCTAGTTGTAAAGTTGACAGAAAATGTACTTCAAGAACATGTCAACTGTTAGGACAAATGTTAGTGTCTTGGTTCTCAAAGAAGTAGACCAATGTGGCACTCTCAACAGCAGAAGTAAAATATGTTGCTCTTGGAAGTTGTTCACATATTCTCTAGATTGGGCAACAACTAAGGGATTTTGGAATAGAAGAACCCTGCACCGAAATCAAATGTGATGACACAAGTGTGATCAATCTTACCAGAAATCATATTCTTCATACAAGGGCAAAGCATATCGAAATTTTCCATCACTTCATAAGAGACCATGTGCAACATGGCAAAATCAATGTTCAATTCATTGATTCGAAGAATCAACTGGTAGATATCTTCACCAAGCCATTGGAGAAAGGCTTATTCGAGTCCATTTGTGAAAAGCTAAATATCACCCTTGCATCTAACTAAAGTCTATGGATGAGCAGACTCAACAAATCAACATGTTGAAAATACATCCTCCTGAAAGCCTTCCAGACTTAGGTAGTTTTATTTTAAATTTTTATGTGTAAATTTCTTTCCTTATTGAACAGGTACGTTTATTCTCAATTTATTACTTGCCTTTTATATTTTTGGAAATTGTAATATCTCTGTTAATTTTTCGGAATTTATTTCGAAAATTATTGACAGTTATATTTTTTGAATTTTTAAAAAGGTAGTTTCTTTTTATGACGGTTCAGTTGCTGTACTTCATTTTCTTTAAATCCTTGAAATTTTTCTCGATTACAGATTGTCTTCAAACCCTATTCTCTCTTGATCTTCTCTCAAATCCTCTGCAAATTTCTCACCCATTCTCACAAACATGTCGTCAAAATCCTCTAAGTATGCTTTGATGTCCTATCAAGGAAATCCTCTCGTATTGCTAGTTGTGGGCCTCGGTTTGTTCGAAAAGGACCGACACATTTTGATCTCACCAGGGACGATTCGCCTCGAAGCTCTCTTCGCCGCTCAGCAGAAGAGGAAGTTACTCAGGAAGCAACTCTTATTTTGGTAAGAAGGTCTGAGGCACTTCTTAAGCATTATAAAATTTTGAAATTAGGAGGAATTCCTATGGATTTCACAAGTAATTTTCTGAAAGAAAATGGTAAAGGAAATGAAACCCTGTTTTTGAGAGCCATGGAAAAGTTAGGGATGATAGAGGCTGGCATAGTTGACAAGAAATTTTTGAACTTTCCCGCTAATCCTCACTTTGGGACAGAGGGTCAAATCGAGAACAAAAATGAAGATGATGATGAGAGGGTTTTCAAGAATTTTCAACCAAAAATTGGTGTTGCTGCTGAAATCGCTGGAGAAAAGACGAAGTTGTTTCATTCAAAAGATCTCAAGAAAGTTTTCTCTCACATGCTGAACAAAGGGTCATCAATCCTCGCACTGTGGATTTTGACTTTTTGGATTCAATCAAGGTGAACTTGAGAGAAAAGTTTGCCAAACTTCAGATAGAAAAGTTCTATATGGAGACGTCAGAAGCTTACCCCGAATTAACGAGATACTTTTATTCCAACCTGTCTGTTTTGGATCCTACTCATATTTAGTTTACCATGTGTGATAGAGTGTTTGATGTTGATGTCAATCTGTTGGCTGACATTCTGGGAGTTGAAAGGAATTGTTTCCTGCCCATTAATGTGTCTAATGAGTAGGTCACTAAGTTTCTGGTAAGAGACAGGATTCCCAGGGAGAGTATTACTTACTCTCGGATGTCTACTTCCAATATCTTGCTGCACAAGATAGTCATCAACTGCATTAGACCCAAGGCTGCTTCAAAGACTAATGTTTCCATATTCGAAGCAAAGATGATGTGGGCCATCTGCAATGGTGTTGCCTTCTCACTCCTTCACACAATCATATTGCACATGTACAAAACTATTATGAAAGGAAAAAGACAACTACCATACACTGCATTGGTAACTAGACTCTTCAGACACTTTCAGATTAAAACGCCATCTCAGCTTCGCTCCAGAACAAATGCTCCCATGCAAATTAGATTGAAAATGATTTCAAAGATGCGATTGAAGGATCTCTCTGGAGCACTGACTCTTCTAAAGAAAGAATCTATTGGCAAAGTCAAGCCAAGATCTGTTGTTGAGAAGAAACGCATAGGGAAAAGTGTCGTCTCAAAAACACCAAAAAGGAAACATTCCATTCTTCTCTAGGATGAAGAAGACGAAGAAGATGATGATGAGACCATCTCTACTATTGCCTTGCATGATCTTCAATGTTTTGCTAATTTTGAGGAAGAAGAAAAGGAGGAAACAAGAAAGAACTAGAAGAAGAGAGTGATGCTGAAAAAACTGAAGTGAAAGAGAGTGAGGATGATGACTCATAAGGGGATGCCAATGTGAACAAGGAATAAGATGAGACTCACAAGGAAAGAGATGATACAAGGGAAGTTGATGCCCCAGATGATGAGGAGACGGGAACTGGTAAACAAACCCATGTTGGCAAAGAAAAGGTTCAAGAAGGAGAAGTTACTTCTTATACTGAAGGCAACCAAGACAGGGGAAGTATGTGAGAAAACTCCTCTTACCAAACTAATTGCTAGTGATGGCATCAATCGATCTCCTCTAGATGCTGAAGATATTTTTGCTTCTCATTTCCCTGAAGTCTCACTAGAGGGTTTACACAAAGAAACTAATGTTCAGGGGCAGCAAAGAACTTCACACGTTCAGGTTGATGTTCCTTCACTTCTAGATACTCCACCGGTACAATTTGCTGAAGCAAGTGCCCATACAGAACTAGAATCAAACTATCCTCGGATAGTAGAACTCCTCTTAGAGATTAAGGAACAACAATATGCAATGAAGTTTGGAATTAAGAAGTTGCATGTTGCTCTTGGTACTACCTCAGAGTCTTTTACAAGCAAGGTACAATCTCTTGATAATCAGGTCTAGACTTTGAATTAGCAAGCTTCGCATAATCTGGCAAAAGTGGAGACCGTGCAAACCTTGAAGAATTTCTAACTTGATCGTGTTTCTAGAAAACCCTTATCCTTTTTCGACCCAACCTCTTTTGCTACTGACAAAAAGGGAGAGAGACTATGCAGATTGAATCAAATTTTATCTTTGACTTGTGATTGTGTGTTAAACTTTTCTTGGTGTGTTTTGCATACTGATGTGTTTTGTGGATGCGGACTATGTGTATCTATTATGTGTGCATTATGTTTACTATTTTTTTTTTGTCTATCAATTATCATGTGCTACTAAAACCAAGTTAGTAACGAAGATATAATCAGACTCAGGATTATTGATCTTTCGACAAGGATTCAGTACGTACGAGATTTATCCTCAATATCTGGCTTTCTGGTGAAGAATCTCACTAACCTTTTATAAATATATAGATGGAATCAATCATGAATTGATGAAATCAATCTCGGAGACAAGTTCCTTTTTGGGAAGTATCTACTTATGGAAACCTAGATTCTGATTGCATGGGCAACCAGAATTATCGGATTTTCATCTTAATCTTTAAACGGCTACAAGATTTCCTTTATCGATTCTGTCCAATGGATTGGTTGGAAGAAATTCCTCTGAAGAATGCCAACAGTTAGGAAGGCGTAGATGAGTATTTAAGGAAATCGTTCAGTCCATTTGGGGTAAAGCGTAAAAATTGCAATTCCAAAGTTTGAGGCCTTTCCAATCACTTGTTTGTCATCGACGGTGCTTACAAATTGTATTCATGAGAGAAAAACACAAGAAAAGTGACTTAGTGAGAGAAAGAGAAAACCTCCACCGAGTGATCGTACTCAAACCATTGCATTTCTCTATTGATACCTTAGTGAAATTCAGCCAGAAGGTTGCCAGCGTGGGAAAGTAGACGTAGGCTTGATCTAAGCCAATCTACTATAAATCTTGTGTTCAATTTTCTCTTGCCTTAACTCTTTTGATTTGTTTGTTGCAATCTTTTTCTAAATTCTGCAAATTTCTAAACCATCTTAATTGAGTCTAAACTTACTTCAGAAGTCTAGTGTCACTTTTAGTAAGACTTTGATTGCGAAATAACTTATTTTGCATTTATTTGTTTTTACACATTTTCTGTGGCACCCCCAAAACCCCCGAAAGGGTCGCTACAGATACTAAGCATATAGGTCTAAAGCAAAAACAACTTATTTGACACTAGTAAAAGGGGAGTTGTAATTTAGGCCGAGGTTTAGGCGTAAATTTTTTTTTTTTCTTTGAAATGACTTAGGGATTTGCGCAGCTCACAGCGGAAAATTAGAGGCGAGTCTCACCATCTCTCCATTTCCTTAGCAATAGCACAATGCACACCAACTATACGTTGAAAGAAAACACAAGGCCGAACCACTTTTATTTACATATTAAAAGATGGACATCTTTGGGTCATATAACCAAAAAGAAAAACCGAGACTTTTCACTAACTCGGTTGTATCTCTAGTGAGATAGTCGACCCCCTATAGTATGACATGAACAACCCTCCATCTAAGTGTCGGCTCTAACTCCCAAAAAGTGTCATCCTCCTACTCTTCACGCGCGGCCATCACACCCACCCCGGTTCGTCAGGCGGTGGGGGTGGCAGCATCCCCATCATCACTCCATCTCGGCGAACGTGGACAGACACGAACTCCTGAACGACCGGGCCTCCAGACAAGCCCACATCATACATCACAAAAGTACGGATCCGTAAAAACGTCAGACCAGGGACAGCAGGACAATCGATCTCCGTCACTTCGACCTCCACGTCAGAAGGAAGGTCGTAAAAGACACCCCGCGTGACGGTAGGGATCGGCATCGTACTAATCTGAAATGTTGGTCCCCAAAGGGGTGAGTACAACCACTCAACAACAAAAGGTCCAAGGACCACTCAAGCATCAAACAATACAATCATAGCATGGCATGTCATTTAAATATACATATACACCCTACCTTGACATCATACACATGTCATCATATCTCATATCCATACATCATCATATAGTCATCAACCTTACCTTGACATCATACACATGTCATCATATCTCATATCCATGCATCATCATATAGTCATCATCCTCATCATTATCACATCACATGTCATCATACCATAAGTGCACTCACATACATGCGCCATCATATGGTCGTCATCCCCATCATGCATACATGCATTCATCATTGTCACATCACATATGCCATCATGCCAAAAGTGCACATACATTGTACACTCATCACCCATGCTATCAAGCATGCACCATCATGAGATCCATAGCATGTCATTTAAATGTGCATACATAACTTACCTTGATGTCATACACATGTCATCATATCTCACATACTTGCATCTATTTACATGCAATATGCCACATGCATACATCCATGCACATGAATCATTTCCCATTCTTAATTTTCACCAGGATCTCACTAATTTTCTTCTTAGGGACCAATGTTTGCATCCCAAAATTATCGCTCGCACCCAACCTGGCATCGCGAGGAACCTCCGGCACACACCTCCGGGCATCTCGAAACTCCCGAGGACATCCGGCACACACCTCCGAGCATCCGGCTCACACCTCCGGGCATCCCGACACTCCCGGGGCATCGTCGGCTCACACCTCCGACGGTCATTCTTATCCTCATACCTTTCTTTTCCAATTTCATTCTTGAAGATCTCTAATGCAATTAATGCAAATTGCACTTTTGAAATCATGTGGTATGCATTAAAGCAATTCCCCTTTTTGATTAAATAAAACCCTTTTTGAAATTATGTAAAATTTTTCCTTCTCATTGAATAACATATGAAATGCATGAATGTTATCACACCATTACATGAAAACAAACCCATAGTCTCATAGTTTGAATGACATTTCATATGGACCACACATCACAGCATAGAGGTGACCATATAACTCAATATCATAAATTTCAGAATTTTACAGCATGCATAGTTTTCATATCATAACCAATTAAATAGGCAAACGACCTTCAAAAATCATGAAATTTAACTATGTTGCAGTTAACACATAGATAAAGATATCATATGAAGGAAATTTCTCCAAAAGTAAATTGCACAGAAAGTTATAGGTCATGCATGTCAAGAATTACATGACCGAAATGCAGAGTTTGCACGGTTATCATATCACAGTCCATTAAATAGGCAAATGATCTTCATGAAGGAAATTTCTTCAAACAAGGCTTGTACAGAAAGCTATGGGTCATGCATGTCAAGATTTACATGTCCGAAATGCACAGTTTGCACGGTTATCACTTCACAGTCCATTAAATAGGCAAATAACCTCCAAAAATTATGCAATTTAATTATATTATAGCTAACACATAGAAAAAGATGCTTCATGAAGGAAATTTCTTCAAACAAGGCTTGTACAGAAAGTTATGGGTCATGCATATCAAGATTTCCATGTCCGAAATGCACAGTTTGCACGGTTATATTTTCACAGTCCATTAAATAAGCAAATAACCTCCAAAAATTATGAAATTTAACTATGTTATAGTTAACACATAGACAAAGATGCTTCATGAACGAAATTTCTTCAAACAAGGCTTGTACAGAAAGTTATGGGTCATGCATATCAAGATTTACATGTCCAAAATGCACAGTTTGCACGGTTATCTTTTCACAGTCCATTAAATAGGCAAATAACCTCCAAAAATTATGAAATTTAACTATGTTATAGTTAACACATAGACAAAGATGCTTCATGCACGAAATTTCTTCAAACAAGGCTTGTACAGAAAGTTAGGGGTCATGCATGTGAATATTTACATGTCCGAAATGCACAGTTTGCACGGTTATCTTTTCACAGTCCATTAAATAGGCAAATAACCTCCAACAATTATGAAATTTAACTATGTTATAGTTAACACATAGAAAAAAGATGCTTCATGAAGGAAATTTCTTCAAACAAGGCTTGTACAGAAAGTTATGGGTCATGCATATCAAGATTTACATGTCCGAAATGCACAGTTTGCACGGTTATTACTTCACAGTCCATTAAATAGGCAAATAACCTCCAAAAATTATGAAATTGAACTATGTTATAGCTAACACATAGACAAAGATGCTTCATGAAGGAAATTTCTTCAAACAAGGCTTGCACACAAAGTTATGGGTCATGCATGTCAAGATTTACATGTCCGAAATGCACAGTTTGCACGGTTATCACTTCACAGTCCATTAAATAGGTAAATAACCTCCAAAAATTATTAAATTTAACTATGTTATAGTTAACACATATACAAAGATGCTTCATGAAGTAAATTTCTTCAAACAAGGCTTAAACAGAAAGTTATGGGTCATGCATGTCAAGATTTACATGTCCGACATGCACAGTTTGCACGGTTATCACTTCACAGTCCATTAAATAGGTAAATAACCTCCAAAAATTATGAAATTGAACTATGTTATAGCTAACACATAGACAAAGATGCTTCATGAAGGAAATTTCTTCAAACAAGGCTTGTACAGAAAGTTATGGGTCATGCATATCAAGCTTTACATGTAGGAAATGCACAGTTTGCACGGTTATCACTTCACAGTCCATTAAATAGGCAAATAACCTCCAAAAATCATGAAATTTAACTATGTAATAGCTAACACATAGAAAAAGATGCTTCATGAAGGAAATTTCTTCAAACAAGGCTTGTACAGAAAGTTATGGGTCATGCATGTCAAGATTTACATGTCCGAAATGCACAGTTTGCACGGTTATCTTTTCACAGTCCATTAAATAGGCAAATAACCTCCAAAAATTATGAAATTTAACTATGTTATAGCTAACACATAGAAAAAGATGCTTCATGCAGGAAATTTCTTCAAACAAGACTTGTACAGAAAGTTATGGGACATGCATATCAAGATTTACATGTCCGAAATGCACAGTTTGCACGGTTATCACTTCACAGTCCATTAAATAGGCAAATAACCTCCAAAAATTATGAAATTTAACTATGTTATAGTTAACACATAGATAAAGATGCTTCATGAACGAAATTTCTTCAAACAAGGCTTGTACAGAAAGTTATGGGTCATGCATATCAAGATTTACATGTCCGAAATGCACAGTTTGCACGGTTATCACTTCACAGTCCATTAAATAGGCAAATAACCTCCAAAAATTATGAAATTGAACTATGTGTTATAGTTAACACATAGACAAAGATGCTTCATGAAGGAAATTTCTTCAAACAAGGCTTGTACAGAAAGTTATGGGTCATGCATGTCAAGATTTACATGTCCGAAATGCACAGTTTGCACGGTTATCACTTCACAGTCCATTAAATAGGCAACTAACCTCCAAAAATTATGAAATTTAACTATGTTATAGTTAACACATATACAAAGATGCTTCATGAAGGAAATTTCTTCAAACAAGGCTTCTACAGAAAGTTATGGGTCATGCATGTCAAGATTTACATGTCCGAAATGCACGGTTTGCACGGTTATCTTTTCACAGTCCATTAAATAGGCAAATAACCTCCAAAAATTATGAAATTTAACTATGTTATAGCTAACACATAGAAAAAGATGCTTCATGCAGGAAATTTCTTCAAACAAGACTTGTACAGAAAGTTATGGGACATGCATATCAAGATTTACATGTCCGAAATGCACAGTTTGCACGGTTATCACTTCACAGTCCATTAAATAGGTAAATAACCTCCAAAAATTATGAAATTTAACTATGTTATAGTTAACGCATAGATAAAGATGCTTCATGAACGAAATTTCTTCAAACAAGGCTTGTACAGAAAGTTATGGGTCATGCATATCAAGATTTACATGTCCGAAATGCACAGTTTGCACGGTTATCACTTCACAGTCCATTAAATAGGCAAATAACCTCCAAAAATTATGAAATTGAACTATGTTATAGTTAACACATAGACAAAGATGCTTCATGAAGGAAATTTCTTCAAACAAGGCTTGCACAGAAAGTTATGGGTCATGCATGTCAAGATTTACATGTCCGAAATGCACAGTTTGCACGGTTATCACTTCACAGTCCATTAAATAGGCAAATAACCTCCAAAAATTATGAAATTTAACTATGTTATAGTTAACACATATACAAAGATGCTTCATGAAGGAAATTTCTTCAAACAAGGCTTGTACAGAAAGTTATGGGTCATGCATGTCAAGATTTACATGTCCGACATGCACAGTTTGCACGGTTATCACTTCACAGTCCATTAAATAAGTAAATAACCTCCAAAAATTATGAAATTGAAGTATGTTATAGTTAACAGATAGACAAAGATGCTTCATGCAGGAAATTTCTTCAAACAAGGCTTGTACAGAAAGTTATGGGTCATGCATATCAAGATTTACATGTAGGAAATGCACAGTTTGCACGGTTATCACTTCACAGTCCATTAAATAGGCAAATAACCTCCAAAAATTATGAAATTTAACTATGTCATAGCTAACACATAGAAAAAGATGTTTCATGAAGGAAATTTCTTCAAACAAGGCTTGTACAGAAAGTTATGGGTCATGCATGTCAAGATTTACATGTCCGAAATGCACAGTTTGCACGGTTATCACTTCACAGTCCATTAAATAGGTAAATAACCTCCAAAAATTATGAAATTTAACTATGTTATAGTTAACACATATACAAAGATGCTTCATGCAGGAAATTTCTTCAAACAAGGCTTGTACAGAAAGTTATGGGTCATGCATGTCAAGATTTACATGTCCGAAATGCACAGTTTGCACGGTTATCTTTTCACAGTCCATTAAATAGGCAAATAACCTCCAAAAATTATGAAATTTAACTATCTTATAGCTGACACATAGAAAAAGATGCTTCATGAAGGAAATTTCTTCAAACAAGGCTTGTACAGAAAGTTATGGGACATGCATATCAAGATTTACATGTCCGAAATGCACAGTTTGTACGGTTATCACTTCACAGTCCATTAAATAGGCAAATGACCTTCAAAAATTATGAAATTTAACTATGTTATAGTTAACACATAGATAAAGATGCTTCATGAACGAAATTTCTTCAAACAAGGCTTGTACAGAAAGTTATGGGTCATGCATATCAACATTTACATGTCCGAAATGCACAGTTTGCACGGTTATCACATCACAGTCCATTAAATCGGCAAATGACCTTCAAAAATTATGAAATTTGACTATCTTATAGCTAACACATAGAAAAAGATGCTTCATGAAGGAAATTTCTTCAAACAAGACTTGTACAGAAAGTTATGGGACATGCATATCAAGATTTACATGTCCGAAATGCACAGTTTGCACGGTTATCACTTCACAGTCCATTAAATCGGCAGATAACCTCCAAAAGTTATGAAATTTTACTATCTTATAGTTAGCACATAGACAAAGATGCTTCATGCGGGAAATCTCTTCAAACAAGGCTTGTACAGAAAGTTATGGGTCATGCATGTCAAGATTTACATGTCCGAAATGCACAGTTTGCACGGTTATCACTTCACAGTCCATTAAATAGGCAAATAACCTCCAAAAATTATGAAGTTTAACTATCTTATAGTTAACACATAGACAAAGATGCTTCATCAAGGAAATTTCTGCAAACAAGGCTTGTACAGAAAGTTATGGGTCATGCACATCAAGATGTACATGTCCGAAATGCACAGTTTGCACGGGTATCACTTCACAGTCCATTAAATAGGCAAATAAGCTCAAAAAATTATGAGATTTAACTATTGTATAGTTAACACATAGACAAAGATGCTTCATCCAGGAAATTTCTGCAAACAAGGCTTGTACAGAAAGTTATGGGTCATGCATGTCAAGATTTACATGTCCGAAATGCACAGTTTGCACGGTTATCTTTTCACAGTCCATTAAATAGGCAAATAACCTCCAAAAATTATGAAATTTAACTATGTTAGAGTTAACACATAGACAAAGATGTTTCATGCAGGAAATTTCTTCAAACAAGGCTTGTACAGAAAGTTATAGGTCATGAATATCAAGAATTACATGTCGGAAATCCACAGTTTGCACGATTATCACATCACAGTCCATTAAATAGGCAAATGACCTTCAAAAATTATGAAATTTGACTATCTTATAGCTAACACATAGAAAAAGATGTTCATGAAGGAAATTTCTTCAAACAAGACTTGTACAGAAAGTTATGGGTCATGCATATCAAGATTTACATGTCCGAAATGCACAGTTTGCACGGTTATCACATCACAGTCCATTAAATAGGCAAATGACCTTCAAAAATTATGAAATTTGACTATCTTATAGCTTAACACATAGACAAAGATGTTTCAAGAAGGAAATTTCTTCAAACAAGGCTTGTACAGAAAGTTATAGGTCATGCATGTCAAGAATTACATGTCCGAAATGCACAGTTTGCACGGTTATCACATCACAGTCCATTAAATAGGCAAATGACCTTCAAAAATTATGAAATTTGACTATGTTATAGGTAACACATAGACAAAGATGTTTCATGAACGAAATTTCTTCAAACAAGGCTTGTACAGAAAGTTATGGGTCATGCATGTCAAGATTTTCATGTCCGAAATGCACAGTTTGCACGGCTATAACATCACAGTCCATTAAATAGGCAAATGACCTTCAAAAATTATGAAATTTAACTATGTTATAGTTAACACATAGACAAAGATGTTTCATGTAGGAAATTTCTTCAAACAAGGCTTGTACAGAAAGTTAGAGGTCATGCATGTCAAGAATTACATGTCCCAAATGCACAGTTTGAACGGTTATAACATCACAGTCCATTAAATAGGCAAATGACCTTCAAAAATTATGAAATTTGACTATGTTATAGCTAACACATAGACAAATATGTTTCATGAAGAAAATTTCCTCAAACAAGCCTTGTACAGAAAGTTAGAGGTCATGCATGTCAAGAATTACATGTCCCAAATGCACAGTTTGAACGGTTATCACATCACAGTCCATTAAATAGGCAAATGACCTTCAAAAATTATGAAATTTGAACTATGTTATAGTTAACACATAGACAAAGATGTTTCATGAAGGAAATTTCTTCAAACAAGGCTTGTACAGAAAGTTAGAGGTCATGCATGTCAAGAATTACATGTCCGAAATGCACAGTTTGCACGGTTATCACATCACAGTCCATTAAATAGGCAAATGACCTTAAAAAATTATGAAATTTGACTATGTGATAGCTAACACATAGAAAAATATGTTTCATGAAGGAAATTTCTTCAAACAAGGCTTGTACAGAAAGTTATAGGTCATGCATGTCAAGAATTACATGTCCGAAATGCACAGTTTGCACGGTTATCACATCACAGTGCATTAAATAGGCAAATGACCTTGAAAAATTATGAAATTTGACTATGTTATAGTTAACACATAGAAAAAGATATTTCATGAAGGAAATTTCTTCAAACAAGGCTTGTACAGAAAGTTATAGGTCATGCATGTCAAGAATTACATGTCCGAAAAGCACAGTTTGCACGGTTATCACATCACAGTCTATTAAATAGGCAAATGACCTTCAAAAATTATGAAATTTGACTATGTTATAGCTAACACATAGACAAAGATGTTTCATGCAGGAAATTTCTTCAAACAAGGCTTGTACAGAAAGTTATAGGTCATGAATGTCAAGAATTACATGTCGGAAATCCACAGTTTGCACGATTATCACATCACAGTCCATTAAATAGGCAAATGACCTTAAAAAATTATGAAATTTCTTCAAACAAGGCTTGTACAGAAAGTTAGAGGTCATGCATGTCAAGAATTACATGTCCCAAATGCACAGTTTGAACGGTTATAACATCACAGTCCATTAAATAGGCAAATGACCTTCACAAATCATGAAATTTAACTATGTTATAGTTAACACATAGAAAAAGATGTTTCATCAAGGGAATTTCTTCAAACAAGGCTTGTACAGAAAGTTATAGGTCATGAATGTCAAGAATTACATGTCCGAAATGCACAGTTTGCACGGTTATCACATCACAGTCCATTAAATAGGCAAAACACCTTCAAAAATTATGAAATTTGATTATGTTATAGTTAACACATAGCAAAAGATGTTTCATGAAGGAAATTTCTTCAAACAAGGCTTGTACAGAAAGTTATAGGTCATGCATGTCAAGAATTACATGTCCGAAAGGCACAGTTTGCACGGTTATCACATGACAGTGCATTAAATAGGCAAATGACCTTGAAAAATTATGAAATTTGACTATGTTATAGTTAACACATAGAAAAAGATATTTCATGAAGGAAATTTCTTCAAACAAGGCTTGTACAGAAAGTTATAGGTCATGCATGTCAAGAATTACATGTCCGAAATGCACAGTTTGCACGGTTATCACATCACAGTCCATTAAATAGGCAAATGACCTTCAAAAATTATGAAATTTGAACTATGTTATAGCTAACACATAGAAAAATATGTTTCATGAAGGAAATTTCTTCAAACAAGGCTTGTACAGAAAGTTATAGGTCATGCATGTCAAGAATTACATGTCCGAAATGCACAGTTTGCACGGTTATCACATCACAGTCCATTAAATAGGCAAATGACCTTCAAAAATTATGAAATTTGAACTATGTTATAGTTAACACATAGACAAAGATGTTTCATGAAGAAATTTCTTCAAACAAGGCTTGTACAGAAAGTTATAGGTCATGCATGTCAAGAATTACATGTCCGAAAAGCACAGTTTGCACGGTTATCACATCACAGTCTATTAAATAGGCAAATGACCTTCAAAAATTATGAAATTTGACTATGTTATAGCTAACAGATAGACAAAGATGTTTCATGAAGAAAATTTCCTAAAACAAGGCTTGTACAGAAAGTTATAGGTCATGAATGTCAAGAATTACATGTCGGAAATCCACAGTTTGCACGATTATCACATCACAGTCCATTAAATAGGCAAATGACCTTCAAAAAATTATGCAATTTAACTATTCTATAGTTAACACATTGCTTCATGCAACTTCAAACAAGGCTTGTACAGAAAGTTATAGGTCATGCATGTCAAGAATTACATGTTGGAAATCCACAGTTTGCATGGTTATCACATCACAGTCCATTAAATAGGCAAATGACCTTCAAAAATTATGAAATTTGACTATGTTATAGCTAACACATAGAAAAATATGTTTCATGTAGGAAATTTCTTCAAACAAGGCTTGTACAGAAAGTTAGAGGTCATGCATGTCAAGAATTACATGTCCTAAATGCACAGTTTGAACGGTTATCACATCACAGTCCATTAAATAGGCAAATGACCTTCAAAAATTATGAAATTTGACTATGTGATAGGTAACACATAGACAAAGATGTTTCATGAAGGAAATTTCTTGAAACAAGGCTTTTACAGAAAGTTATAGGTCATGCAAGTCAAGAATTACATGTCCGAAATGCACAGTTTGCACGGTTATCACATCACAGTGCATTAAATAGGCAAATGACCTTCAAAAATTATGAAATTTGACTATGTGATAGGTAACACATATACAAAGATGTTTCATCAAGGAAATTTCTTCAAAGAAGGCTTGTACAGAAAGTTAGAGGTCATGCATGTCAAGAATTACATGTCCGAAATGCACAGTTTGCACGGTTATCACATCACAGTCCATTAAATAGGCAAATGACCTTCAAAAATTATGAAATTTGAACTATGTTATAGTTAACACATAGAAAAGATGTTTCATGAAGAAATTTCTTCAAACAAGGCTTGTACAGAAAGTTATAGGTCATGCATGTCAAGATTTACATGTCCGAAACACACAGTTTGCACGGTTATCACATCACAGTCCATTAAATAGGCAAATGACCTTCAAAAATTATGAAATTTGACTATGTTATAGTTAACACATAGAAAAGATGTTTCATGAGATGAAATTTCTTCAAACAAGGCTTGTACAGAAAGTTATAGGTCATGAATGTCAAGAATTACATGTCGGAAATCCACAGTTTGCACGATTATCACATCACAGTCCATTAAATAGGCAAATGACCTTCAAAAATTATGAAGTTTGACTATGTTATAGCTAACACATCGGCAAAGATGTTTAATCAAGGAAATTTCTTCAAAGAAGGCTTGTACAGAAAGTTAGAGGTCATGCATGTCAAGAATTACATGTCCGAAATGCACAGTTTGCACGGTTATCACATCACAGTCCATTAAATAGGCAAATGACCTTAAAAAATTATGAAATTTGACTATGTTATAGTTAACACATAGAAAAAGATGTTTCATGCAGAATATTTCGTCAAACAAGGCTTGTACAGAAAGTTAGAGGTCTTGCATGTCAAGAATTACATGTCCGAAATGCATAGTTTGCACGGTTATCACATCACAGTCCATTAAATAGGCAAATGACCTTCAAAAATTATGAAATTTGACTATCTTATAGCTAACACATAGAAAAGATGTTTCATGCAAGAAATTTCTTCAAACAAGGCTTGTACAGAAAGTTATAGGTCATGCATGTCAAGATTTACATGTCCGAAACACACAGTTTGCACGGTTATCACATCACAGTCCATTAAATAGGCAAATGACCTTCAAAAATCATGAAATTTGAGTATGTTATAGTTAACACATAGACAAAAGATGTTTCATGAAGAAATTTCTTCAAACAAGGCTTGTACAGAAAGTTAGAGGTCATGCATGTCAAGAATTACATGTCCGAAATGCACAGTTTGCACGGTTATCACATCACAGTGCATTAAATAGGCAAATGACCTTGAAAAATTATGAAATTTGACTATGTTATAGTTAACACATAGAAAAAGATGTTTCATGAAGAAATTTCTTCAAACAAGGCTTGTACAGAAAGTTAGAGGTCATGCATGTCAAGATTTTATGTCCGAAATGCACAGTTTGCACGGTTATCACATCACAGTCCATTAAATAGGCAAATGACCTTCAAAAATTATGAAATTTGACTATGTTATAGTTAACACATAGAAAAGATGTTTCATGAAGAAATTTCTTCAAACAAGGCTTGTACAGAAAGTTATAGGTCATGCATGTCAAGATTTACATGTCCGAAATGCACAGTTTGCACGGTTATCACATCACAGTGCATTAAATAGGCAAATGACCTTGAAAAATTATGAAATTTGACTATGTTATAGTTAACACATAGAAAAAGATATTTCATGAAGGAAATTTCTTCAAACAAGGCTTGTACAGAAAGTTATAGGTCATGCATGTCAAGAATTACATGTCCGAAATGCACAGTTTGCACGGTTATCATATCACAGTCCATTAAATAGGCAAATGACCTTCAAAAATTATGAAATTTGACTATGTTATAGTTAACACATAGAAAAAGATGTTTCATGAAGGAAATTTCTTCAAACAAGGCTTGTACAGAAAGTTATAGGTCATGCATGTCAAGATTTACATGTCCGAAATGCACAGTTTGCACGGTTATCACATCACAGTCCATTAAATAGGCAAATGACCTTCAAAAATTATGAAATTTGAACTATGTTATAGTTAACACATAGAAAAGATGTTTCATGAAGAAAATTTCTTCAAACAAGGCTTTTACAGAAAGTTATAGGTCATGCAAGTCAAGAATTACATGTCCGAAATGCACAGTTTGCACGGTTATCACATGACAGTGCATTAAATAGGCAAATGACCTTGAAAAATTATGAAATTTGACTATGTTATAGTTAACACATAGAAAAAGATGTTTCATGCAGAATATTTCGTCAAACAAGGCTTGTACAGAAAGTTAGAGGTCATGCATGTCAAGAATTACATGTCCGAAATGCACAGTTTGCACGGTTATCACATCACAGTCCATTAAATAGGCAAATGACCTTCAAAAATTATGAAATTTGACTATGTTATAGCTAACACATAGACAAAGATGTTTCATGAAGGAAATTTCTTCAAACAAGGCTTGTACAGAAAGTTATAGGTCATGCATGTCAAGATTTTCATGTCCGAAATGCACAGTTTGCACGGTTATCACATCACAGTCCATTAAATAGGCAAATGACCTTCAAAAATTATGAAATTTGACTATGTTATAGTTAACACATAGACAAAGATGTTTTCATGAAGAAATTTCTTCAAAGAAGGCTTGTACAGAAAGTTAGAGGTCATGCATGTCAAGAATTACATGTCCGAAATGCACAGTTTGCACGGTTATCACATCACAGTCCATTAAATAGGCAAATGACCTTCAAAAATTATGAAATTTGACTATGTTATAGTTAACACATAGAAAAGATGTTTCATGAAGGAAATTTCTTCAAACAAGGCTTGTACAGAAAGTTATAGGTCATGCATGTCAAGATTTACATGTCCGAAATGCACAGTTTGCACGGTTATCACATCACAGTCCATTAAATAGGCAAATGACCTTCAAAAATTATGAAATTTGAACTATGTTATAGTTAACACATAGAAAAGATGTTTCATGAAGAAATTTCTTCAAACAAGGCTTGTACAGAAAGTTATGGTCATGCATGTCAAGAATTTTTCATGTCCGAAATGCACAGTTTGAACGGTTATCACATCACAGTCCATTAAATAGGCAAATGACCTTCAAAAATTATGAAATTTGACTATGTGATAGGTAACACATAGACAAAGATGTTTCATGCAGGAAATTTCTTCAAACAAGGCTTGTACAGAAAGTTATAGGTCATGAATGTCAAGAATTACATGTCCGAAATGCACAGTTTGCACGGTTATCACATCACAGTCCATTAAATAGGCAAATGACCTTCAAAAATTATGAAATTTGACTATGTGATAGGTAACACATAGACAAAGATGTTTCATGCAGGAAATTTCTTCAAACAAGGCTTGTACAGAAAGTTATAGGTCATGCATGTCAAGAATTACATGTCCGAAATGCACAGTTTGCACGGTTATCACATCACAGTCCATTAAATAGGCAAATGACCTTCAAAAATTATGAAATTTGACTATGTTATAGCTAACACATAGACAAAGATGTTTCATGAAGGAAATTTCTTCAAACAAGGCTTGTACAGAAAGTTATAGGTCATGCATGTCAAGAATTACATGTCCGAAACCACAGTTTGCACGGTTATCACATCACAGTCCATTAAATAGGCAAATGACCTTCAAAAATTATGAAATTTGACTATGTTATAGCTAACACATAGACAAAGATGTTTCATGCAGAAAATTTCCTGAAACAAGGCTTGTACAGAAAGTGAGAGGTCATGCATGTCAAGAATTACATGTCCGAAATGCACAGTTTGCACGGTTATCACATCACAGTCCATTAAATAGGCAAATGACCTCAAAAATTATGAAATTTAACTATGTTATAGTTAACACATAGACAAAGATGCTTCATGAAGGAAATTTCTTCAAACAAGGCTTGTACAGAAAGTTATAGGTCATGCATGTCAAGATTTACATGTCCGAAATGCACAGTTTGCACGGTTATCACATCACAGTCCATTAAATAGGCAAATGACCTTCAAAAATTATGAAATTTGAACTATGTTATAGTTAACACATAGACAAAGATGTTTCATGAACGAAATTTCTTCAAAGAAGGCTTGTACAGAAAGTTATAGGGTCATGCATGTCAAGATTTTCATGTCCGAAATGCACAGTTTGCACGGTTATCACATCACAGTCCATTAAATAGGCAAATGACCTTCAAAAATTATGAAATTTAACTATGTTATAGTTAACACATAGACAAAGATGCTTCATGAAGAAATTTCTTCAAACAAGGCTTGTACAGAAAGTTATGGGTCATGCATGTCAAGATTTTCATGTCCGAAATGCACAGTTTGCACGGTTATCACATCACAGTCCATTAAATAGGCAAATGACCTTCAAAAATTATGAAATTTGACTATGTTATAGTTAACACATAGACAAAAGATGCTTCATGAATGAAATTTCTTCAAACAAGGCTTGTACAGAAAGTTATAGGTCATGCATGTCAAGATTTACATGTCCGAAATGCACAGTTTGCACGGTTATCACATCACAGTCCATTAAATAGGCAAATAACCTTCAAAAATTATGAAATTTGACTATGTTATAGTTAACACATAGAAAAGATGCTTCATGAAGGAAATTTCTTCAAACAAGGCTTGTACAGAAAGTTATGGGTCATGCATGTCAAGATTTACATGTCCGAAATGCACAGTTTGCACGGTTATCACTTCACAGTCCATTAAATAGGCAAATAACCTCAAAAAATTATGAAATTTAACTATGTTATAGTTAACACATAGACAAAGATGCTTCATGAAGGAAATTTCTTCAAACAAGGCTTGTACAGAAAGTTATGGGTCATGCATGTCAAGATTTACATGTCCGAAATGCACAGTTTGCACGGTTATCACATCACAGTCCATTAAATAGGCAAATAACCTCCAAAAATTATGAAATTTGAACTATGTTATAGTTAACACATAGAAAAAGATGCTTCATGAAGGAAATTTCTTCAAACAAGGCTTGTACAGAAAGTTATAGGTCATGCATGTCAAGATTTACATGTCCGAAATGCACAGTTTGCACGGTTATCACTTCACAGTCCATTAAATAGGCAAATGACCTTCAAAAATTATGAAATTTAACTATGTTATAGTTAACACATAGACAAAGATGTTTCATGAAGGAAATTTCTTCAAACAAGGCTTGTACAGAAAGTTATGGGTCATGCATGTCAAGATTTTCACATGTCCGAAATGCACAGTTTGCACGGTTATCACATCACAGTCCATTAAATAGGCAAATAACCTTCAAAAATTATGAAATTTGACTATGTTATAGTTAACACATAGAAAAAGATATTTCATGAAGGAAATTTCTTCAAACAAGGCTTGTACAGAAAGTTATAGGTCATGCATGTCAAGAATTACATGTCCGAAATGCACAGTTTGCACGGTTATCACATCACAGTCCATTAAATAGGCAAATGACCTTCAAAAATTATGAAATTTGACTATGTTATAGCTAACACATAGATAAAGATGTTTCAAGAAGGAAATTTCTTCAAACAAGGCTTGTACAGAAAGTTATAGGTCATGCATGTCAAGAATTACATGTCCGAAATGCACAGTTTGCACGGTTATCACATCACAGTCCATTAAATAGGCAAATGACCTTCAAAAATTATGAAATTTGACTATGTGATAGGTAACACATAGACAAAGATGTTCATGAAGGAAATTTCTTCAAAGAAGGCTTGTACAGAAAGTTATGGGTCATGCATGTCAAGATTTACATGTCCGAAATGCACAGTTTGCACGGTTATCACATCACAGTCCATTAAATAGGCAAATAACCTTAAAAAATTATGAAATTTAACTATGTTATAGTTAACACATAGAAAAAGATGCTTCATGAAGGAAATTTCTTCAAACAAGGCTTGTACAGAAAGTTATAGGTCATGCATGTCAAGATTTACATGTCCGAAATGCACAGTTTGCACGGTTATCACATCACAGTCCATTAAATAGGCAAATAACCTTCAAAAATTATGAAATTTAACTATGTTATAGTTAACACATAGAAAAAGATGCTTCATGAAGGAAATTTCTTCAAACAAGGCTTGTACAGAAAGTTATGGGTCATGCATGTCAAGATTTACATGTCCGAAATGCACAGTTTGCACGGTTATCACATCACAGTCCATTAAATAGGCAAATAACCTCAAAAATTATGAAATTTAACTATGTTATAGTTAACACATAGACAAAGATGCTTCATGAAGGAAATTTCTTCAAACAAGGCTTGTACAGAAAGTTATAGGTCATGCATGTCAAGATTTACATGTCCGAAATGCACAGTTTGCACGGTTATCACATCACAGTCCATTAAATAGGCAAATAACCTCCAAAAATTATGAAATTTAACTATGTTAGAGTTAACACATAGACAAAGATGCTTCATGCAGGAAATTTCTTCAAACAAGGCTTGTACAGAAAGTTATGGGTCATGCATATCAAGATTTACATGTCCGAAATGCACAGTTTGCACGGTTATGACCTCACAGTCCATTAAATCGGCAAATAACCTCCAAAAATTATGAAATTTAACTATCTTATAGCTAACACATAGAAAAAGATGCTTCATGAAGGAAATTTCTTCAAACAAGACTTGTACAGAAAGTTATGGGACATGCATATCAAGATTTACATGTCCGAAATGCACAGTTTGCACGGATATCACTTCACAGTCCATTAAATAGGCAAATAACCTTAAAAATTATGAAATTGAACTATGTTATAGTTAACACATAGCAAAAGATGCTTCATGAAGGAAATTTCTTCAAACAAGGCTTGTACCGAAAGTTATGGGTCATGCATGTCAAGATTTACATGTCCGAAATGCACAGTTTGCACGGCTATCACTTCACAGTCCATTAAATAGGCAAATAACCTCCAAAAATTATGAAATTTAACTATGTTATAGTTAACACATAGCAAAAGATGCTTCATGAAGGAAATTTCTTCAAACAAGGCTTGTACAGAAAGTTATCGGTCATGCATATCAAGATTTACATGTCCGAAATGCACAGTTTGCACGGATATCACTTCACAGTCCATTAAATAGGCAAATAACCTCCAAAAATTATCAAGTTTAACTATGTTATATTTAACACATAGACAAAGATGCTTCATGCAGGAAATTTCTTCAAACAAGGCTTGTACAGAAAGTTATGGGTCATGCATGTCAAGATTTACATGTCCGAAATGCACAGTTTGCCGGTTGTCACTTCACAGTCCATTAAATAGGCAAATAACCTCCAAAAATTATGAAATTAACTATCTTATAGCTTAACACATAGACAAAGATGCTTCATCAAGGAAATTTCTTCAAACAAGGCTTGTACAGAAAGTTATGGGTCATGCATATCAAGATTTACATGTCCGAAATGCACAGTTTGCACGGTTATCACTTCAGAGTCCATTAAATAGGCAACTAACCTCCAAAAATTATGAAATTTAACTATCGTATAGTTAACACATAGACAAAGATGCTTCATGAACCAAATTTCTTCAAAGAAGGCTTGTACAGAAAGTTATGGGTCATGCATGTCAAGATTTTCATGTCCGAAATGCACAGTTTGCACGGCTATCACTTGACAGTCCATTAAATAGGCAAATAACCTCAAAAAATTATGAAATTTAACTATGTTATAGTTAACACATAGACAAAGATGCTTCATGAACGAAATTTCTTCAAACAAGGCTTGTACAGAAAGTTATGGGTCATGCATGTCAAGATTTTCATGTCCGAAATGCACAGTTTGCACGGCTATAACTTCACAGTCCATTAAATAGGCAAATAACCTCAAAAAATTATGAAATTTAACTATGTTATAGTTAACACATAGACAAAGATGCTTCATGAACGAAATTTCTTCAAAGAAGGCTTGTACAGAAAGTTATGGGTCATGCATGTCAAGATTTACATGTCCGAAATGCACAGTTTGCACGGCTATCACTTCACAGTCCATTAAATAGGCAAATAACCTCAAAAAATTATGCAATTTAACTATGCTATAGTTAACACATAGACAAAGATGCTTCATGAAGGAAATTTCTCCAAACAAGGCTTGTACAGAAAGTTATGGGTCATGCATGTCAAGATTTACATGTCCGAAATGCACAGTTTGCACGGCTATCACTTGACAGTCCATTAAATAGGTCAATAACCTCAAAAAATTATGAAATTTAACTATGTTATAGTTAACACATAGACAAAGATGCTTCATGAACGAAATTTCTTCAAACAAGGCTTCTACAGAAAGTTATGGGTCATGCATGTTAAGCTTTTCATGTCCGAAATGCACAGTTTGCACGGCTATCACTTGACAGTCCATTAAATAGGTCAATAACCTCAAAAATTATGAAATTTAACTATGTTATAGTTAACACATAGACAAAGATGCTTCATGCAGGAAATTTCTTCAAACAAGGCTTGTACAGAAAGTTATGGGTCATGCATGTCAAGATTTACATGTCCGAAATGCACAGTTTGCACGGCTATCACTTGACAGTCCATTAAATAGGCAAATAACCTCAAAAAATTATGAAATTTAACTATGTTATATTTAACACATAGACAAAGATGCTTCATGCAGGAAATTTCTTCAAACAAGGCTTGTACAGAAAGTTATGGGTCATGCATGTCAACATTTACATGTCCGAAATGCACAGTTTGCACGGTTGTCACTTCACAGTCCATTAAATAGGCAAATAACCTCCAAAAATTATGAAATGTAACTATCTTATACTTAACACATAGACAACGATGCTTCATCAAGGAAATTTCTTCAAACAAGGCTTGTACAGAAAGTTATCGGTCATGCATATCAAGATTTACATGTCCGAAACGCACAGTTTGCACGGATATCACTTCACAGTCCATTAAATAGGCAAATAACCTCCAAAAATTATGAAATTTAACTATGTTATAGTTAACACATAGACAAAGATGCTTCATGAACGAAATTTCTTCAAACAAGGCTTCTACAGAAAGTTATGGGTCATGCATGTTAAGCTTTTCATGTCCGAAATGCACAGTTTGCACGGCTATCACTTGACAGTCCATTAAATAGGTCAATAACCTCAAAAAATTATGAAATTTAACTATGTTATAGTTAACACATAGACAAAGATGCTTCATGCAGGAAATTTCTTCAAACAAGGCTTGTACAGAAAGTTATGGGTCATGCATGTCAAGATTTACATGTCCGAAATGCACAGTTTGCACGGCTATCACTTGACAGTCCATTAAATAGGCAACTAACCTCCAAAAATTATGAAATTTAACTATGTTATAGTTAACACATAGACAAAGATGCTTCATGAACGAAATTTCTTCAAAGAAGGCCTGTACAGAAAGTTATGGGTCATGCATGTCAAGATTTTCATGTCCGAAATGCACAGTTTGCACGGCTATCACTTGACAGTCCATTAAATAGGCAAATAACCTCAAAAATTATGAAATTTAACTATGTTATAGTTAACACATAGACAAAGATGCTTCATGAACGAAATTTCTTCAAACAAGGCTTGTACAGAAAGTTATGGGTCATGCATGTCAAGATTTTCATGTCCGAAATGCACAGTTTGCACGGCTATAACTTCACAGTCCATTAAATAGGCAAATAACCTCAAAAAATTATGAAATTTAACTATGTTATAGTTAACACATAGACAAAGATGCTTCATTAGATGAAATTTCTTCAAACAAGGCTTGTACAGAAAGTTATGGGTCATGCATGTCAAGATTTACATGTCCGAAATGCACAGTTTGCACGGTTATCACTTCAGAGTCCATTAAATAGGCAACTAACCTCCAAAAATTATGAAATTTAACTATGTTATAGTTAACACAAAGACAAAGATGCTTCATGCAGGAAATTTCTTCAAACAAGGCTTGTACAGAAAGTTATGGGTCATGCATGTCAAGATTTACATGTCCGAAATGCACAGTTTGCACGGCTATCACTTCACAGTCCATTAAATAGGCGAATAACCTCAAAAAATTATGAAATTTAACTATGTTATAGTTAACACATAGACAAAGATGCTTCATGAAGGAAATTTCTTCAAACAAGGCTTGTACAGAAAGTTATGGGTCATGCATGTCAAGATTTACATGTCCGAAATGCACAGTTTGCACGGTTATCACTTCACAGTCCATTAAATCGGCAAATAACCTCCAAAAATTATGAAATTTAACTATGTTATAGTTAAGGCATAGCAAAAGATGCTTCATGAAGGAAATTTCTTCAAACAAGGCTTGTACAGAAAGTTATGGGTCATGCATGTCAAGATTTACATGTCCGAAATGCACAGTTTGCACGGCTATCACTTGACACTCCATTAAATAGGCAAATAACCTCCAAAAATTATGAAATTTAACTATGTTATAGTTAACACAAAGACAAAGATGCTTCATGCAGGAAATTTCTTCAAACAAGGCTTGTACAGAAAGTTATGGGTCATGCATGTCAAGATTTACTTGTCCGAAATGCACAGTTTGCACGGCTATCACTTGACAGTCCATTAAATAGGTAAATAACCTCAAAAAATTATGTTATTTAACTATGTTATAGTTAACACATAGACAAAGATGCTTCATGCAGGAAATTTCTTCAAACAAGGCTTGTACAGAAAGTTATAGGTCATGCATGTCAAGATTTACATGTCCGAAATGCACAGTTTGCACGGTTATCACTTCACAGTCCATTAAATAGGCAAATAACCTCCAAAAATTATGAAATTTAACTATGTTATAGTTAACACATAGACAAAGATGCTTCATGAACGAAATTTCTTCAAACAAGGCTTGTACAGAAAGTTATGGGTCATGCATGTCAAGATTTACATGTCCGAAATGCACAGTTTGCACGGTTATCACTTCAGAGTCCATTAAATAGGCAACTAACCTCCAAAAATTATGAAATTTAACTATCTTATAGTTAACACATAGACAAAGATGCTTCATGAACGAAATTTCTTCAAAGAAGGCTTGTACAGAAAGTTATGGGTCATGCATGTCAAGATTTTCATGTCCGAAATGCACAGTTTGCACGGATATCACTTCACAGTCCATTAAATAGGCAAATAACCTCAAAAAATTATGAAATTTAACTATGTTATAGTTAATACATAGACAAAGATGCTTCATGAAGGAAATTTCTTCAAACAAGGCTTGTACAGAAAGTTATGGGTCATGCATATCAAGATTTACATGTCCGAAATGCACAGTTTGCACGGTTATCACTTCACAGTCCATTAAATCGGCAAATAACCTCCAAAAATTATGAAATTTAACTATGTTATAGTTAACACATAGAAAAAGATGCTTCATGAACGAAATTTCTTCAAACAAGGCTTGTACAGAAAGTTATGGGTCATGCATGTCAAGATTTACATGTCCGAAATGCACAGTTTGCACGGTTATCACTTCACAGTCCATTAAATAGGCAAATAACCTCAAAAAATTATGAAATTTAACTATGTTATAGTTAATACATAGACAAAGATGCTTCATGAAGGAAATTTCTTCAAACAAGGCTTGTACAGAAAGTTATGGGTCATGCATATCAAGATTTACATGTCCGAAATGCACAGTTTGCACGGTTATCACTTCACAGTCCATTAAATCGGCAAATAACCTCCAAAAATTATGAAATTTAACTATGTTATAGTTAACACATAGACAAAGATGCTTCATGAACGAAATTTCTTCAAACAAGGCCTCTACAGAAAGTTATGGGTCATGCATGTCAACATTTACATGTCCGAAATGCACAGTTTGCACGGTTGTCACTTCACAGTCCATTAAATAGGCAAATAACCTCCAAAAATTATGAAATGTAACTATCTTATACTTAACACATAGACAACGATGCTTCATCAAGGAAATTTCTTCAAACAAGGCTTGTACAGAAAGTTATCGGTCATGCATATCAAGATTTACATGTCCGAAACGCACAGTTTGCACGGATATCACTTCACAGTCCATTAAATAGGCAAATAACCTCCAAAAATTATGAAATTGAACTATGTTATAGTTAACACATAGCAAAAGATGCTTCATGAAGGAAATTTCTTCAAACAAGGCTTGTACCGAAAGTTATGGGTCATGCATGTCAAGATTTACATGTCCGAAATGCACAGTTTGCACGGCTATCACTTCACAGTCCATTAAATAGGCAAATAACCTCCAAAAATTATGAAATTTAACTATGTTATAGTTAACACATAGCAAAAGATGCTTCATGAAGGAAATTTCTTCAAACAAGGCTTGTACAGAAAGTTATCGGTCATGCATATCAAGATTTACATGTCCGAAATGCACAGTTTGCACGGATATCACTTCACAGTCCATTAAATAGGCAAATAACCTCCAAAAATTATCAAGTTTAACTATGTTATATTTAACACATAGACAAAGATGCTTCATGCAGGAAATTTCTTCAAACAAGGCTTGTACAGAAAGTTATGGGTCATGCATGTCAAGATTTACATGTCCGAAATGCACAGTTTGCCCGGTTGTCACTTCACAGTCCATTAAATAGGCAAATAACCTCCAAAAATTATGAAATGTAACTATCTTATACTTAACACATAGACAACGATGCTTCATCAAGGAAATTTCTTCAAACAAGGCTTGTACAGAAAGTTATGGGTCATGCATATCAAGATTTACATGTCCGAAATGCACAGTTTGCACGGTTATCACTTCACAGTCCATTAAATAGGCAACTAACCTCCAAAAATTATGAAATTTAACTATCTTATAGTTAACACATAGCAAAAGATGCTTCATGAAGGAAATTTCTTCAAACAAGGCTTGTACAGAAAGTTACGGGTCATGCATGTCAAGATTTACATGTCCGAAATGCACAGTTTGCACGGTTATCACTTCACAGTCCATTAAATAGGCAAATAACCTCAAAAAATTATGAACTTTAACTATATTATAGTTAACACATAGACAAAGATGCTTCATGCAGGAAATTTCTTCAAACAAGGCTTGTACAGAAAGTTATGGGTCATGCATGTCAAGATTTACATGTCCGAAATGCACAGTTTGCACGGTTGTCACTTCACAGTCCATTATATAGGCAAATAACCTCCAAAAATTATGAAATGTAACTATCTTATACTTAACACATAGACAACGATGCTTCATCAAGGAAATTTCTTCAAACAAGGCTTGTACAGAAAGTTATCGGTCATGCATATCAAGATTTACATGTCCGAAACGCACAGTTTGCACGGATATCACTTCACAGTCCATTAAATAGGCAAATAACCTCCAAAAATTATGAAATTGAACTATGTTATAGTTAACACATAGCAAAAGATGCTTCATGAAGGAAATTTCTTCAAACAAGGCTTGTACCGAAAGTTATGGGTCATGCATGTCAAGATTTACATGTCCGAAATGCACAGTTTGCACGGCTATCACTTCACAGTCCATTAAATAGGCAAATAACCTCCAAAAATTATGAAATTTAACTATGTTATAGTTAACACATAGCAAAAGATGCTTCATGAAGGAAATTTCTTCAAACAAGGCTTGTACAGAAAGTTATCGGTCATGCATATCAAGATTTACATGTCCGAAATGCACAGTTTGCACGGATATCACTTCACAGTCCATTAAATAGGCAAATAACCTCCAAAAATTATCAAGTTTAACTATGTTATATTTAACACATAGACAAAGATGCTTCATGCAGGAAATTTCTTCAAACAAGGCTTGTACAGAAAGTTATGGGTCATGCATGTCAAGATTTACATGTCCGAAATGCACAGTTTGCCCGGTTGTCACTTCACAGTCCATTAAATAGGCAAATAACCTCCAAAAATTATGAAATGTAACTATCTTATACTTAACACATAGACAACGATGCTTCATCAAGGAAATTTCTTCAAACAAGGCTTGTACAGAAAGTTATGGGTCATGCATATCAAGATTTACATGTCCGAAATGCACAGTTTGCACGGTTATCACTTCACAGTCCATTAAATAGGCAACTAACCTCCAAAAATTATGAAATTTAACTATCTTATAGTTAACACATAGCAAAAGATGCTTCATGAAGGAAATTTCTTCAAACAAGGCTTGTACAGAAAGTTACGGGTCATGCATGTCAAGATTTACATGTCCGAAATGCACAGTTTGCACGGTTATCACTTCACAGTCCATTAAATAGGCAAATAACCTCAAAAATTATGAACTTTAACTATATTATAGTTAACACATAGACAAAGATGCTTCATGCAGGAAATTTCTTCAAACAAGGCTTGTACAGAAAGTTATGGGTCATGCATGTCAAGATTTACATGTCCGAAATGCACAGTTTGCACGGTTGTCACTTCACAGTCCATTATATAGGCAAATAACCTCCAAAAATTATGAAATGTAACTATCTTATACTTAACACATAGACAACGATGCTTCATCAAGGAAATTTCTTCAAACAAGGCTTGTACAGAAAGTTATGGGTCTTGCATGTCAAGATTTACATGTCCGAAATGCACAGTTTGCACGGTTATCACTTCACAGTCCATTAAATAGGCAACTAACCTCCAAAAATTATGAAATTTAACTATGTTATAGTTAACACATAGCAAAAGATGCTTCATGAACGAAATTTCTTCAAACAAGGCTTCTACAGAAAGTTATGGGTCATGCATGTTAAGATTTACATGTCCGAAATGCACAGTTTGCACGGTTATCACTTCACAGTCCATTAAATCGGTAAATAACCTCCAAAAATTATGAAATTTAACTATGTTATAGTTAACACATAGCAAAAGATGCCTCATGAAGGAAATTTCTTAAAACAAGGCTTGTACAGAAAGTTATGGGTCATGCATATCAAGATTTACATGTCCGAAATGCACAGTTTGCACGGCTATCAGTTCACAGTCCATTAAATAGGCAAATAACCTCCAAAAATTATGAAATTTAACTATGTTATAGTTAACACATAGACAAAGATGCTTCATGAAGGAAATTTCTTCAAACAAGGCTTGTACAGAAAGTGATGGGTCATGCATGTCAAGATTTACATGTCCGAAATGCACAGTTTGCACGGCTATCACTTGACAGTCCATTAAATAGGTAAATAACCTCAAAAAATTATGAAATTTAACTATGTTATAGTTAACACATAGACAAAGATGCTTCATGAACGAAATTTCTTCAAACAAGGCTTGTACAGAAAGTTATGGGTCATGCATGTCAAGATTTACATGTCCGAAATGCACAGTTTGCACGGCTATCACTTGACAGTCCATTAAATAGGTCAATAACCTCAAAAAATTATGAAATTTAACTATGTTATAGTTAACACATAGACAAAGATTCTTCATGCAGGAAATTTCTTCAAACAAGGCTTGTACAGAAAGTTATGGGTCATGCATGTCAAGATTTACATGTCCGAAATGCACAGTTTGCACGGCTATCACTTCACAGTCCATTAAATAGGCGAATAACCTCAAAAAATTATGAAATTTAACTATGTTATAGTTAACACATAGACAAAGATGCTTCATGCAGGAAATTTCTTCAAACAAGGCTTGTAGAGAAAGTTATGGGTCATGCATGTGAAGATTTACATGTTCGAAATGCACAGTTTGCACGGTTATCACTTCACAGTACACGGTCGACTTTAGCCAAAATACCATAATTTCACCCTTGAAAATTCCACCAATTTCAACAGCCCATAAACACATTTTTGGCGCAGTAAATCGACGCCCGGTGATTTTTCAATTAATTACTGAAATTAAATAAATTTAGGAATAAATTCCTAAAATAACAATCACACTCAATCAGCATAAATTAGGGCTCAATTAAATAAACAGATCACACCACCGCAATCAACATAAAATTTCGGTCACCGACTATCTCGGTCTAATTTCTGGAAAACAAATAAATAAATAAATAATTATGGAAAATAATTATTAAATGCCAATAATTAAAACTTAGGCTCGTAAAGCCTAATTAAAAGCCGAGACGGACTCGGAAAATTTCCGAATCACTCTAGATAAATACTAGAGCTTGTCTAGGCCCAATTGCACTAAACTAACCACTTAACATGCATTGATAATTAATTAAATTGCTAATCTAAACTAAATATCCACCTAATCCATGCTTAACATAAACTAATCAACCCTTAAGCGTCATTAACCTACTAAGCAAGGATTAGTGAGTTAAACTCACTTGATTGACGATTCGCTTGAACCAAAATGATGGGGACACGACGGCGGCCGATAAACCTCAAAGCAGGGCCAAACTGGAGCCGAAATCGGCCACACAAAGCTTCGCGGTTGCTGCCCGATTCTAGATCCAAAAGGGGGTTAAGCTGGGCTCGGCTAAGTTGCGGCTTCAAAGGGGGCTCGGTGGCTGAAACTCGGAGAGACGCGGGTTGCTCTCAATTGACTTTGCTACTGGAGTTCGGCTGGCCGTGAAAGACATGGGCGAAGGAGGGATGGAGGGCTGATCGGTGAGTTGCTGCAGATTCGGCGAGGATATGGCGCTGCAAGAGTCAACCCTAGACTTCGTTGGTTGACTAAATGGGGTTGGAAGTCAGCAAGTGGCAGCTGATTGTGGATGGGTGGAGATGAGGCTTCGAAAGAAAATGAAAATGCAAGCAAATAAGAAGCAGAAGACTCTGTGGGGGCAATGGACGTGCAAACCATGAATGAAAGAAATAAAAAGGAAAGCCAAAAGAGCTAGGGGGAGGGAATTGAAGTCTTTGATGTGACTCAGCAGAAGACCAAGAAGAAACAAAAAGAAATTAAAGCATAAGGATGTAGGGGCTATCGGCTTGGGGAGAAAACGTGCGAGTGAGAGAGAGAGAGAGAGAGAGAGAGAAAGAAGGAGGGGACGTGTGGCCAAAGGTGGGGGGGGGGAGAAGGAAAATAAAAGAAATTCCTAAAACCCAAATTCTTGGTCCCATTTGCTCTTGTTTAATCCAATTTGGTCCCCAAAAATCCCCATGCTAAAATACTTGATCCTCACTTGCTTTCTCGCACCAAATTTCCCCAAACAACAAGTCTTGGGCAACAAAAATGGCCATTTCCCTCAATTACGAATTCTATTTCATTTTTCTGGGAATCCGATTTCTGAACAAAGCTTTTCGATTGAGGTCTAATTTTATCGAAGAAAAAGCCAACACAATTCCCTTTCATCAAGTAGCTCAAACCAGAGGCCGAAAATCCCTTCAAATTGGCCAATCCGAATTTCCGTTCGTTTTCCGAATCGTCCGAATCGATTTTCCGTAAAAATCTTGAACTTGCCAAAAATGCCTTGAAAGATGAGTCGATGTTCCTAAAATGACTCGTGACATGATCGGACTTTCAATTTTTGAAATCGAGTTTAAATTCGCGGTTAATTTCAATTTGACGCGATTTTAGCGTGACCTAACTTACCGGGTAACTTTTAGGAATTTTTGGTGCAATTGACCCATGGTCGATTTTCTTCGAGCCACACGTACCTCGTTGACACATTGGTGACTCTCAGTTGTCGTGAAAATCTCAAGATTTTAAATACGGACACAGGGCGTGAAAACGATAGAAAAATCAGTTTAGTGCCATCAACGAGAATTTTGCAAATTAGTGGAATCACCCATGTTTAGCCACACATCTCAGTCGAATCGACCTATCTTTGATCTCTAGTCAATTTTTAATTGTACCATAATGACCTTTGTAGACTAGCACGGTCGAGCAATCGATTTCTGGTCAAATTCTCAAGTCTATTGCATTTATATTCCTTAACGGCTTCACCTGATAGGCTAGTTATCTCGTGAGTGGCTATCTTGGAGAAAAAAACTATAGTTGCATCGATGAAAGGCCCGACTTATTTGATCGAAATCAGAACTTGAATTTTTAGAATGTCACAACTCTTCACCTGTTATAAAAATTTCGTCCTCAAAATTTAAACCTTTAGCAATCCTTAAACAAAAAGGTGGGGGTATCGTCGTCTCATCGAATCCTCACTTTCCTCGGTTGCTTCTTCAGTCCTGTGGTGTTGTCAGACCACTTTGACCAAGGGGACCATCTTTGTGACATCCCAAGTTTTCAATCCTGTTTTCCATTGAATAAATTGAGCATTTCATTGATGCGCCTATAGGGCTGTTCTCAGAGTTGATCACTCTCGAGATAACTAGACTATCTGGGAAAGCCATTAAGGAATTTTAATGTAATAGACTTGAGAATTCGACCAAGAATCGGCTGTTCGACCATGCTCATCTTTATAGGCCATTACGGCACAGTTAAAAATCGATTAGAGATCAAAGATAGGTCGGTTCGACTAAAATGTGTGGTTGATCATGGGTGACTCCACTAAATTGGAAAATTCTCTTCGGCCGGCACTAGATTGATTTTTCTAACGTTTTGGTACCCTGTATCCATATTTGAATTCTCGATATTTTCACGATAACCGAGAGTCGCCAATGTGTCAAGTGGGTTCATTGTGGCTTGAGGAAAATCGACCATGGGTCATTTGCACTAAAACTTTCTGAAAGTTACCCGGTAGCCTAGGTCACGCTAAAATCGCGCCAAATTGAAATTAACCGCGAATTTGAGTTCGATTTTAGAAATTGAAAGTTCTATCATGTCACAATTAATTCTAGGAGTATCGACTCAATCTCAGAAGATTTTTCTGCAAATCGAGACTTTTTGGGAAAAAGTCGAGGTAGGGCCATTTTTGTTCAGAAAATGTTAGGGATTGTTTTTGATTGCCCAATTGGGAAGCAAGTGGGCTGTATTAGTGAGGAAAATACCAATTGGATCGGTGAGGTGTCAGTTGATTTTATTGAGGCCGAATTGTGTTGAATAAAGTAAGGATAAGTGTCCACGCGATCACCGTCAGCCAACCGCTGGGACCATTCGCCGTCACCCCTAACCGCCCGCGACACCACCGCTGCCCACGCGATCCCGGTATCCTCACCGCTCTATCCCGCCCAACTCGCCGTTCCATTAGGCTGTCCAACCACCGTGTGTGGTTGTAGGAGTCGCCGGAGCCACCGTGAGTCCCTGCCATTGGCCGCTCAACCTCGTCATTGCCTCCACCGGTATTGCTTGCCTTAACCAGCCCTTGTTTTCTCTCTTTTTAGCCAAGAACAGAGCAAAAAATAGTGGGTTCCTAGTGGTGCTTTAGGCCCGTTTTGGCCCACTTCCTGGCCCCGAAAGTTAGGCCCGCTTTGGAGAGAAGTGAGCCTCGTCGCGTCCCCGACGATTTGAGCCGATCAGATCGCAAAACAAGTGAGTTTAACTCACTAATCCTTGCTTAGTAGGTTAATAACTCTTAAGGGTTGATTAGTTTAAGTTAAGTATTATTTATGTGGATAGTTAGATTAGATTAGTTAATTTAATTATTTACCGATGCATGTTAGGTGATTAGTTAGTGCAATTAGGGCCTAGACAAGCTATAGTATTTATCTAGAGTGATTCGGAAATTTTCCGGGTCCGTCTCAGCGTTCAATTAGGCTTTTTCGGGCCTAAGTTGCATTATTGGCATTTATTTAATACTTTCCGTAATTATTTTATTAATTATTTATTTTCGGAAATTAGACCGGGATAGCTGGTGACTGAAATTTCATGCTGATTGCAGTGGTGCGCTTTGTTTATTTAACTGAGTACCTGATTGTGCAAATTGATTGTGATTAGTGTTTGTGGGTAATTAATTCCAAAAATGGATAATTTTGGTAATTAATTGGAGAATTGTCGAGCATCAATCTGCAGCGCCAAAAATCTATTTTGGGACTACTGAAAATAGTGAGAGGTTCAAAAGTGAAAACTTTGTATTTTGGCCAAGGCCAGCTGTGTACCCACACACGTGTATTTTTATCGGGTATGATAAAAATGAGAAATTGATTGTACGATTGGAATAGTATACAATATCGGCTTGGTGACTCTATATGTCATCTTGGAGAAAGGACGATATATTATACCGGCTCGATGACTTTATATGTCATCTTAGAGAAAGAACGGTATGCTATAACGGCTTGGTGACTCTATATGTCATCTCGGAGAAAGAACGTTATACTACATATGCTCAGTGACTCTATATGTCATCTTAGAGAAGGAACAATATTTTATATCGGCTCGGTGACTCGATAGGTCATCTTAGAGAAGGAATGATATACTATGATTGAGTCCTTGAGGCAAGCTACTATCTATTTTTCAGCTTAGAGCAAGCTGTCCGCAAGGTGGTCGAACTTTATAGATAATATTGTTTTGACTAGGTGATGGTCCGATGACATGGAATCGATTGAGTCGATTGATCGATGATTTGATATGTGGTGATTGATTGGATGTCTACTTGAAATTGTGCTGATTTGCAGGAAGGAATTGAGGCCAAGGTAAGTCCTCTGACCCATGTGGGATAACATTTCAAGTCCATACATGATAGCACCTCCAGCTCCTCCCGACCATTTTGGTATACCAGAGGAAATCACAGAAATAGGTTATCACATTCCAATACACCACCACCCCGAAGGATTGGAATATGTATTGGTGAAGTTCACCGTCTGGGTTGATGGGGGTGAACCCTAAAAGGTGCCCCATAAATACCGATCGTGGTATCGCCATTACAATGATGGACGAAGGGTGGTTCCTATACTGGAATTTGATGTACCTCTGTTCGTTTTGGAGGTCGCGTTTAGGAAGGGTATAGCAGATCCTAAGGGTGGATCAGTGGTGGATGTGAAAGATCCCAAGCTTGAAGGCGATTCTGACTCTCCGGTGTACCCAGCTATGGGCTCTAGCTGGAGTGAGGAAAAAGGAAAGATCGTCGAGGAGGATCTTGAGGAGGACCCAAAGGATGGCCTAGAGGAGGATTGAGACCCCACCCTTGTCTGCAAACTTGTTGTGTGAACTTGTTGTTTAGCACTTGACTTAGTAGTCGACCTTGTATATATTTGCACTGTGGTTTGCAATGTATATAAGCGTGTTGGTTTTTCAGGTTCGAGATTTTGTCCTACTTTCCTATCCCATTGTTTTATTGTCTGGGGATTGTATATATGCTTCCGCATGCGCATTAATAATGAACAGAGTCGGCGATGTGTCCTGGGACATCGCTATGATATCGACCAGGTGAGGGATGGGTTTGTGCCCGAGGATCGGGGCGTGACATCCCCGTTTAAGTGGTATCAGAGCAATGGTTAAGGATTGGAGTGATAAGGAGCGATGGTTCATGGGATAGTGGTAGGAAATGCCTTTAAATTTATGCTGGTGCATGTCTGTGGTAGTTGCCTGGTAGAATTGCATGTTTGTGGTTGAGATCACTCTATTTCTAATTCGGTGTGGAATTGGAAGCAGGCTTCAGTAGTTAAAGCTGAGCCATGAGTGATCGGAAGTAGCGAACTCCTGGTAAGAGGACCGTTAGGGCTGTGACTCGAGGTAGAACGTCGACTAGGGTCGGTACCCGAGGAGGCCAAGGTAAAGTGCCAGTACAGGCTAGCGCTAGTGGCATAGCACCACCTCCTGTTGGTGCTGGGGTTGTAGCCCCTAGTGATACGGGATCTATTGGAATCACGCAAGCCTTGGATGCCATGCGAAAGATGATGGGGCAGCAGGCCCAGAGTCAAGCTGCCGCCTTTACCACCACCGTTGAAGCCGCCGCCACTACTGCTGGCAATGCTGCCGTTGCTGCCATAGCTACTGCCGTACCTTTTGCTGCACTTGCTGTCACACCTGCTGATGTTCCAGCTGGGAACATAGTCGTAGATAGAGAGAGACCGATCCACAAGCTGGTGGAGCAATTCTTGAAACTGAACCCGCCGAGGTTCATGGGTATTGGAGACCCTGAGGTCGCGTCTCTTTGGATACAAGACTCGGATAAGGCGTTTGCACTTCTGAGGTGCAACGAGGAGGAGAAAGTAACCTTGGCAATCTACCAACTGCAAGGTAAGGCTAATACCTGGTGGAGAGCCGCCAGAGAGACTGTATTTCCAAGAGGAGTAGTCCCGCTGCGGGATGCATTCCTCAGGGCGTTCAATGAACATTACTTCTCGAGGAGCACCATAGAGCAAAAGATGGAAGAGTTTCAGCGTCTTCGTCAGGGGACGATGACCATTGACTAGTATGGGGTCAAATTTGCAGAGCTCTCTCAATACGCTCCGAGGCTAATCGAAGACCTAGAAGAAAAAGCTTGAAGATTCAAAAATGGTCTTTGTTCTGAACTAAAGCAATCTCTGTTATCGTTAGATCTGACAGAATATCGAGAAGTCTATCGTCGAGCCCAAATGATAGAGAGAGGTTTGAATGAGCAAGCTCCCTCATATAGATCAAGGTTTAGCTCTCACAGAGAAGGGATCTGTTAGGGAAAGAGGCCCATGCCTGGAGGTAGATTCCAGATCTCGCCCAACAGGAAAGGTGGAGTTGGCAAGTTAGGGTTAAGCAGGAATGATTTGTGTCGCGCTTGTGGAAGGCGACATGGTGTGAACCAATGCCCTCGAAGAACGGGCGCCTGTTTTGAATGTGGACAATAGGGTCACATGGCCAGAGATTGTTCGAGGCGACCAAGAGGACAACCGCAATTGCCGCTGCCACCACTTATGGGTCAGATCAAAGGGTATGCGTCGTAGAACACGCCACAAGGAGGACAACTGAGACCACTAGTTCAGGGCATGGTGTATGTCATCACACAAGGTTAGGCATAGGCTACGCTTGACGTGATCACAGGTATGGTTTCGTTGAACGACCATCCTGATTACGCTTTATTTGACCCAGCAGCAACCCCTTCTTTTGTTGCCGAGCAATATGTTAAGTTGTTAGGATTAAATCTTATATTGTTGGAGTTGGCAGTTTGCATATCTACACCGTTGAAGGATAAGGTGATAGCTTCTTTGGGTTGTTTTGGTTGCAAGTTAGCGATTGGTGAGCGAGTGGGGAAAATAGACTTGTTAGTCCTAACCATGTATGACTTTGACTTAATAATTGGCATGGACTGGCTCACCAAGCAACGAGCTAAGATGGACTACTATTGCAATGCGATTCAGTTTGACCCGTTAGAGAGTGAGGGCTTCGAGTTTGTCGAGAATCGAGGAGGACCCTCGATTTCCTTGATCTCGTCGCCTGAGGCTACTTGTTTGTTAGACGAGGGTTATCAAGGGTATATGGTAACTGTCGTGGATACGACAGTTGAGGAGTTGAAGATGGAAGACATTGTTGTGGTGCAAGAATTTCCAGATGTCTTTCCAAAAGAATTGCCAGGACTACCGCCAGAGAGAGAAATTGAGTTCGTAATCGAACTAGCACCCGGGATAGAGCCAATCTATAAGGCTCATTACCGGATGGCATTATCTGAGTTGAAGGAATTGAAGGTGCAGATGCAAGAGTTTTTGGATAAGGGATTCATTCGTCCCAGTGCATTACCTTGGGGAGCATCAGTTCTGTTTGTAAAGAAGAAAGATGGTTTGTTGCGCCTGTGCATCAACTATTGTGGCGCCCCCAAAACCCGGTAGGGTCGCCACAGATACTATGCGAAAGAAACTAAGGCAAAACAATTTGAGATTAAAGCATTGAGATTTAGATCGAGGCTTAGGCGTAAAAATTTTTCTTTTCTTTTTCTTTTGAAAAGGCTTTAAAGATTTGCGCAGCTCATAGCGGAAATAAGAGGCGAGTCTCACCAAACACTTCACTTCTCTCACGACGACACAATGCACACCAACTATTTTTGATTAAAAGAAAGCACAAGGCCGAACCACTTTTATTTACATATATAATTTTCGAAGGGTAACACGGGTCGGTACAAAAGGTAGGCCAAGACTCAACTATATGCTTGGCCTTCAACCTCAAAAAGAGACACACGACCCTCAAAATAAAAATAAAAAAACGTGTAATGATCTCCCCTCGGGCTACTCGTGTCGGCCATCCAAAAAGTTGCCAACCCCTAAACCCCGTACGCGGGCCATCACACCCATCCCGGTGCGTCAGGCGGTGGGGGTGGCAGCATCCCCACCATGACCCCATCACAGCGGATGTGAACGAACACAAACTCCTGGATAACCGGGCCTCCAGATAGACCCACGTCGTAGGACACGATCGCACGCACACGGATGAAAGTCAGTCCCGGTAGGGTGGGACAATCTATCTCGGTCATCTCGACCTCCACGTCAGATGGAAGGCCGTAAAACACTCCCCGCGTGACGGCAGGGAGAGGCATCGTGCTAATCTGAAATGTTGGTCCCCGAAGGGGTGAGTACAACCACTCAACAAGTAAAGGAATCCAATCACCAATCAATGCATTTAAACAATACAAACAATTACATCATACACGTCCCACATGCATTCCAACATACTTACCTCGAAGCCATGTACATGCCATCATACATCATCATCACAATCAACATACGTACATAGCATAGACTTCGAATGATCATCATCATCATACCATATGATCCATGCATGTCATCATATTACCATGTCGTCATATCATCATGTCATCATGTCACTATATCATATGTGATTATCATTACATCATATCACATATGCATGTCATCATCATACCTTATGTTCATGCCACCATGTCATCATATTGCTATACCATAGGTGAGTATCATCATACCATATCATATCACACATACATGTCCTCATGCCATAGATGGTCATCATCATGTCATCTCATATGCATGTCATCATCATGTTATATCACACATGCATGTCATCATCATGTCATATCACATGCATGTCAATTTCCACTCTGAATTCTCAATTGATCATCACATCTCCCTTCCTCGGGATCATCCATCCCATACTTTACACTCGCACCCTATTCGGGCCTTGCGAGAAGAACCTCCGGAATTATGCCAATCATGGCCACCGGGCATCCGGCACCCCACCGCTCCGGGCATCTCGCACCCCAACGGCATCACGAGGTATCCCCTCGGGCAAAGACCTCCGAGGCTTCCGGCACCCTACCATCCCGGGCATCCTGACACTCCCAGGGTCATCCGGCCATGTATCTCTATACATTCCGGCCATTATCATCCTCCCCCAACAATTTCCTCAATCATCATGGATCATGTTTGCCAATTATGTCTCAAATTATCATGCAAATGATGTAATGGCAAGACAAGATCATCTTTGTTCTTATACATGCATCATCAAGCAATTACACATACATGCAATAGATGCAATCCCCCATAGCAACTAGGTCCACATGCCACTCAAAACAATGTACTTGCCAATTGCATTTAGAATTTATTTAAATCCCAATTTAATTCTACTTTGCAATTAATTAATTAAATAATCACAAAAATAACAAATTCATGAAATCAACACATAATATTTTAATGCCATAAAATAGTGATTTTTCCACAGAAAATGCATGGCCAATCAATTTTTACACAATAAACGATATTTCCACAATTTCCGTATAGAATTTCGGATAAGGGCAGAACGCACAGTTTTCTAAGTAAATCAATTAAAATACCCATAAGACCTCAGAAAATTATGAAATTTTACCAGGTTATATTTAAGACGTTAATATAGGTTTTTCATGAAGGAATATAGGCAAAATTCATTTTGGATAAACTTTTAGAGGTCCACGAATCTTCTGGTCAAGTTACCGAAACGCCTAGGGTACTATGTCCGAAATATGAAGATTTGACCTACCTAAACTTCTTCGTTTTCTATGAAATTTGGATATGTTATACTTCTAAGGATCCCCTACAACTTTAGTGAAGGAACTTAGGCCAAAATACCAAAGGAAGACCTCCAAATGGTTCCACGAAGTCTCGGGTATCCCCCATCGCGACACCAGAATCATCATCTTTAAGATCAGGTTGGTTTCCTCGTCTAAACTTGTTCATTTTCCTTCAAATTTGAGTATGTTCATCCTTAAGATGTTCTCTACAAGTTTATGAAGAAGTCGAAGAGAGATTCTTAGTAAAAACCAATCATGCAAACACAAGTCCACCACAAGGTCAGAAAAACAGTTCCAGATCTATGGTCTCCGAAAAATGAGGTTTTGACCCCTTAAATCTCCATCATTTTTCACAAAATTTCAGTATGTTATATTTCAAGGTGTTAGCTACAACTTTCATGAAGAGATCCAAGCCAAAATCGAACTCCAAACATGCATGCAAGCTCCCACAAGTTTCTGACTTCGGTGATCCGTGCGAAAACAGCATGCACCTCCAAGAACAAACCATCCTTACTCCATTTCGTGCATCCAAATCAACAAAAATCCAACCAACATGCAAAACAAACATGCAAAGAGAGATGATGGACCCTAAACTTGCCTCCAACCAAGAAGAAACGGCGACAAGGCGGCGGATGGACGGCGGCGAACGGCGGCTCTTCCTCTCTCTCTCGGCCTCCTCCTCCTTTCTCTCTTTCTCGCAAACTCTCTCTCTCTCCTCTCACTTGTGCGAATGCACAATCCGGCCACCCTCTCTCTCCTTTTCTCTTTTCTCTTTCCCCCTAATCATTGCCTAGAAGACTCTAATGCATGAGTGCCAAATGGCCCATGCATTAGGACACTTGGGGAGGGGCATGCATCCGAAATCCCTCCCCCTCTTCGTGCGGTCGAAAGGCCCAATGGGCCTCATGGGCTTGGCCCATATGGCCCACTTTAGGCCCTCCATCCATGGGCCTAAAGTCCAAGCTATTGGGCCTAAGGCCCAATCCAATTCCCTCTTCTAATTAAATTAAAACTAACAATTTATTTACACCTAATTAAAATCCTATAACATTTTCTGAATATTTAATTTACAACAAGCATGGCAGAAACATAATTTATCCTTATTAATTACCTTAAGTTTAAAATTAAAAGAACACAAGGCACAAGGCACAAAGCCTTAAGAAAGAACTAAAGCTAAAACACAAACCAATAGGTAAATTCATTACCTATTTAAAAGCTCTAGGGCACCTTAGGACTTGCCCTTAATTTCTAGGATGCCACAACTCTCCCCTCCTTAGAGAATTTCGTCCTCGAAATTAAACGTTACCCACGTCCTCAAACAGGTAGGGGTACTTCTCCTTCATCTGATCTTCACTTTCCCATGTGGCTTCCTCCATATCGTGATGTTGCCATAATACTTTCACTAGGGGAATCTTCTTATTCCTGAGAATTTGTTCTTTCCAATCCAGTATTTGTACAGGTTCCTCGATATATCTCACTTTCTCATCCACTTTGATGGCTTCATGATCGAGTATGTGACCGGGATCTGGCTGATACTTTCTTAGCATCGACACATGAAACACATCATGCAAATTTCCCAAATTAGGAGGTAGTGCCAAACGATAAGCCGCATCTCCTATTCTCTCGAGTATCTCAAAAGGTCCAACGAATCTAGGTCTCAACTTTCCTTTCATTCCAAAACGAGATACTCCTTTTAACGGAGATACCTTAAGGAATACATGGTCCCCTATTCCAAATTCCAAAGGCCTCCTACGCCTGTCCGCATAGTCCTTTTGTCTACTCTAGGCTGTCTTAAATCTTTTCCTAATAATCTCAACAGCCTCAGTGGTATCTTGTACCAATTCAGGTCCTGTCAATCTTCTTTCACCTACCTCGTCCCAACAGATAGGGGTTCTGCACTTCCTTCCATATAATGCTTCATATGGGGCCATGCCTATACTTTTCTGAAAACTGTTGTTATAGGCAAATTCTACCAAATGAAAGGTCTCATCCCATCTTCCTCTAAAGTCGATGATACAGGCTCTCAGCATATCCTCTAGAGTTTGTATCACTCTTTCTGTTTGTCCATCTGTCTGAGGGTGATAAGCAGTACTGAATTGAAGTTTCGTCCCCAAAGCATTTTGCAGACTTCGCCAAAAATTCGAAATAAATCTAGAGTCTCGATCCGAGGTGATTGTTACAGGTATACCATGCAAACGTACTATCTGGCTTACATAGATCTCAGCGAGTCTACTCATTGAATAGTTCGTATGGACAGCTAAGAAATGGGCAGACTTAGTTAAACGGTCCACCACTACCCAAATTGAATCGTGGCCACTTGATGTCCTTGGCAATTCTTGCACAAAATCCATTGTCACATGCTCCCACTTCCACTCTGGTATGTCTAACGGTCTTAAAAGTCCTGCTGGCTTTCGATGTTCCGCCTTTACTTGTTGGCACGTTAAACATTGAGAAACATACTTGGCCGTATCCATTTTCATACCATTCCACCAAAATTGTTGACGCAAATTCCTGTACATTTTTGTACTACCTGGATGGATACTATACTTGCTCTTATGTGCTTCTGACAAAATCTCCTTCTTTACTTCTTCGTTGTCGGGTACACAAAGTCGTCCTCGGCATCTTATCGCCCCATCTTCTGAAATTTGAAACTCTGGTCTCTTTCCTAGGGACATCGCCTCCTTCAATTTCAAAATCTCCGGATCAGACTTTTGCAAGATCTTGATTCTATGGATGATTTCCGGCTCAACCCTTAAGGCTTTAAGCATACCAGTAAGATTATCCACCTTCAACTTAAATTCCGAGTCTGCTACAGACTTTAATAGACTCCATTCTGCTATTCTTAAACTAGTCATCTCCATGGCTGACTTTCGGCTAAGAGCATCTGCTACTCTATTCGCCTTCCCTGGATGATATCGTATCTCGCAATCATAATCTTTTAACAATTCCATCCACCTTCTTTGTCTCATGTTCAACTCTTTTTGTGAGAACAAATATTTCAAGCTCTTGTGGTCCGTATAAATTTCAAACTTTTCCCCGTACAAATAATGTCTCCATATCTTCAAGGCAAACACTATAGCTGCCAATTCTAAATCATGCGTGGGGTAGTTTAACTCATGGGGTTTCAGTTGTCTAGATGCATAGGCTATGACCTTGCCATGCTGCATCAAAACACATCCCAATCCTTTGTGAGATGCATCACTATATACTGTAAAACCATCCGGTCCAGAGGGTATGGTTAAGATTGGAGCCGTGGTTAACTTCCTTTTAAGTTCTTGAAAGCTCCTTTCACAATCCCCACTCCATTCAAATTTCGCATTCTTCCGAGTTAACTTGGTCAAAGGACCTGCCAATCGGGAAAACCCTTCAATAAACCTTCGGTAATAACCGGCCAATCCTAAGAAACTTCGTATCTCAGTAGGTGTGGTCGGTCTCGGCCAATTTATTACCATCTCTACTTTTGCCGGATCCACTGCAATTCCTCCTCTTGTCACCACATGTCCTAAAAATGTTATCTGATCCAACCAAAATTCACACTTGCTGAATTTGGCATACAACTAGTGGTCCCTCAGAGTCTGCAAAACTATCCTCAAGTGTTGCTCATGATCTTGTGTTCCTTTTGAATACACCAGGATATCGTCGATAAAAACAATCACAAACTGATCCAAATAGGACTTAAATACCCTATTCATTAAATCCATGAACGCTGCTGGTGCATTTGTCAATCCAAAAGGCATAACAAGGAACTCATAATGTCCATAACGAGTCCTAAATGCAGTCTTAGGGATGTCTTCCTTCTTAATCCTCAACTGATGGTATCCTGACCTTAAGTCAATCTTAGAGAAAACCGAACTTCCCTGAAGTTGGTCAAACAGATCATCAATTCTAGGTAGAGGATACTTGTTTTTAACAGTCACTTGATTTAGTTGCCTATAATCAATGCATAAACGCATCGATCCATCCTTCTTTTTCACAAATAGAACTGGTGCACCCCAAGGTGAAGCACTAGGCCTAATGAATCCTTTGTCAAGTAATTCCTATAGTTGCACTTTCAACTCTTTTAATTCTACTAGGGCCATTCTGTATGGGGCTTTTGATATTGGTCCGGTTCCAGGCATCAGTTCAATTTCAAATTCAACTTCTCTTTCTGGAGGTAATCCAGGCAATTCCTCAGGAAATACATCTGAAAACTCATTTACTACACTAATTTCATCAAGTTTCAGTTCTTCCTTAGCATAATCTTTAACCATTGCTAGGTACCCTTGACATCCTTCGCCAAGTAATACATTAGCCTCTCTTTTGCAGAAATAAGTGCTACGATAGGTGGGTCGACCACCTAAAAATTCTAACTGGTTTGGTCGGGTAAAGCGAATTGGATTACTCTTCTGTAACAATCCATTCTAGCCTGATACTTACAAAGCCAATCCATTCCTAGGATAACATCAAAGTCATACATGGCCATCACGACTAAGTCTATTTCTGTGTCTTTTCCTCCTACGGTTATCTTACATTTCTCACACACCAACGTAGACAATACCGCATCCTCTAAAGGCGTAGAAACACAAAGAGGAATTCCAAGAAAAGTCGTTTCAATTTCACTCAACAATCTATATCATCGACACAAAAGAATGCGTAGCACCCGTATCAAACAATGCATAAGCCTTCTTGTCGTTTATGTAGATTGTACCTGAGATGACGTTGTTGGAAGCTTTCGCTTCCTCTTGAGTGACCGCATACACCCTTCCTTGAGCTGGTGGCCTCCGAGAATTCCCTTGTGAATTTGTCTTGACAGCACTCTGATATCCCTGTCGCACTGAGCCAGCACTCACCTGCGACCTTTCTTGTGGGCAATTTCTCCTAAGATGGCCCACCTGTCCACAACCAAAGCATTTCAGCCGCCCAGTACAAGGTCCTGGGCCGTGCCTTCCATTGCACCTTTGACAAACACTAGGCTGATAGGGCGCTTTCCCTATACTCAGACCACTCCTTGCTCCCCCAGAGTTTCCAAAATTACTCTTCTTCCTCGCATCCCAAGTCTGACCCTGACCAGAATAGGGCCTCTTACCCCCTTTCACATCACTAGAATTCCACGATTTCTTAAACTCAGACCGCTCTCTTATCAGCTCCTGCTCCACCAACTGTGCCCTTTCATAGATCTCATTGTAATCCCTTATGTTCAAAGGCACCAGTTGCTTTCTAATGTCAGTTCTCAACCCTTTCAGAAATCGCTTAGCTTTTTCCTCTTGATCCTCAATCAGTCTAGGAGCATATCTAGATAGTTCAGAAAATCTAGCCTCATACTGGTCCACTGTCCGCTCCTTTTGTTCTAGCTGAACAAATTCTGTGATTTTCTTATCCTTTGCACAGTCAGAGAAATGCTTTCTATTGAAAGCTCTAACAAACTCATCCCAGTTGACATCAGTACCTGGTGGGAAGATCGTATCCCGTGAAGCTCTCCACCAAAACTTCGCATTTCCCTCCAGCTGGTACTCTGCTAAAGTTATTTTCTCAGCATCAGTGCAGTCCAACAACCGGAAAATTCGCTCCATACCATCAATCCAATGCTCCGCCTCCTCAGGACTTCCCATGCCACTGAATTTAGGTGGCTTCAGCTTCAAAAATTGTTCCACTAGTCCCTGAGTACGGCGCTCTGCTCCGGGTTGTTCTTTGCGCTGCCTTTCCATCATTTCCAATGTTGGCCAATGCTTGCGGGATATCCTCCATTCGGGGTTCAGCCCTTGAAGCAGAGGCTTCAGCCCTTGGTGGACGATGACTTCCAAACCGTACCATAGCTTTCCTGCAGTTCCAAGCATTTGCCTCAGGAACAAATCTGAGACTCACTGCCTCCATTCATAGCACCCACTACCACTACCAAAGTAACATATACATGTTACTAGCAACCTAAAAGAAAACTACCAAGGATCTACGAGCGAATACCCATCACCCGTTATTCAATTATTCCTTTTTATATCCTATGGTGTGCATTGTCAAAACTTCCCTCATTTGCTAAATGAGGTCTCCTTATCACTCCAAGCATAAACCTTATGCTCTGATACCACCTGCTGTGGCGCCCCCAAAACCCGGTAGGGTCGCCACAGATACTATGCGAAAGAAACTAAGGCAAAACAATTTGAGATTAAAGAATTGAGATTTAGACCGAGGCTTAGGCGTAAAAATTTTTCTTTCCTTTTTCTTTTGAAAAGGCTTTAAAGATTTGCGCAGCTCATAGCGGAAATAAGAGGCGAGTCTCACCAAACACTTCACTTCCCTCACGACGACACAATGCACACCAACTATTTTTGATTAAAAGAAAGCACAAGGCCGAACCACTTTTATTTACATATATAATTTTCGAAGGGTAACACGGGTCGGTACAAAAGGTAGGCCAAGACTCAACTATATGCTTGGCCTTCAACCTCAAAAAGAGACACACGACCCTAAAAAAAAAAAAAAAAAACGTGTAACGATCTCCCCTCGGGCTACTCGTGTCGGCCATCCAAAAAGTTGCCAACCCCTAAACCCCGTACGCGGGCCATCACACCCATCCCGGTGCGTCAGGCGGTGGGGGTGGCAGCATCCCCACCATGACCCCGTCACGGCGGATGTGAACGGACACAAACTCCTGGATAACCGGGCCTCCAGATAGACCCACGTCGTAGGACACGATCGCACGCACACGGATGAAAGTCAGTCCCGGCAGGGTGGGACAATCTATCTCGGTCATCTCGACCTCCACGTCAGAAGGAATGCCGTAAAACACTCCCCGCGTGACGGCAGGGAGAGACATCGTGCTAATCTGAAATGTTGGTCCCCGAAGGGGTGAGTACAACCACTCAACAAGTAAAGGAATCCAATCACCAATCAATGCATTTAAACAATACAAACAATTACATCATACACGTCCCACATGCATTCCAACATACTTACCTCGAAGCCATGTACATGCCATCATACATCATCATCACAATCAACATACGTACATAGCATAGACTTCGAATGATCATCATCATCATACCATATGATCCATGCATGTCATCATATTACCATGTCGTCATATCATCATGTCATCATGTCACTATATCATATGTGATTATCATTACATCATATCACATATGCATGTCATCATCATACCTTATGTTCATGCCACCATGTCATCATATTGCTATACCATAGGTGAGTATCATCATACCATATCATATCACACATACATGTCCTCATGCCATAGATGGTCATCATCATGTCATCTCATATGCATGTCATCATCATGTTATATCACACATGCATGTCATCATCATGTCATATCACATGCATGTCAATTTCCACTCTGAATTCTCAATTGATCATCACATCTCCTTCCTCGGGATCATCCATCCCATACTTTACACTCGCACCCTATTCGGGCCTTGCGAGAAGAACCTCCGGAATTATGCCAATCATGGCCACCGGGCATCCGGCACCCCCACCGCTCCGAGCATCTCGCACCCCAACTGGCATCACGAGGTATCCCCTCGGGCAAAGACCTCCGAGGCTTCCGACACCCTACCATCCCGGGCATCCTGACACTCCCAGGGTCATCCGGCCATGTATCTCTATACATTCCGGCCATTATCATCCTCCCCCAACAATTTCCTCAATCATCATGGATCATGTTTGCCAATTATGTCTCAAATTATCATGCACATGATGTAATGGCAAGACAAGATCATCTTTGTTCTTATACATGCATCATCAAGCAATTACACACACATGCAATAGATGCAATCCCCTATAGCAACTAGGTCCACATGCCACTCAAAACAATGTACTTGCCAATTGCATTTAGAATTTATTTAAATCCCAATTTAATTCTACTTTGCAATTAATTAATTAAATAATCACAAAAATCACAAATTCATGAAATCAACACATAATATTTTAATGCCATAAAATAGTGATTTTTCCACAGAAAATGCATGGCCAATCAATTTTTACACAATAAACAATATTTCCACAATTTCCGTATAGAATTTCGGATAAGGGCAGAACGCACAGGTTTCTAAGTAAATCAATTAAAATACCCATACGACCTCAGAAAATTATGAAATTTTACCAGGTTATATTTAAGACGTTAAATTAGGTTTTTCATGAAGGAATCTAGGCCAAATTCATTTTAGATAAACTTTTATAGGTCCACGAAGCTTCTGGTCAAGTTACCGAAACGCCTAGGGTACTATGTCCGAAATATGAAGATTTGACCTACCTACACTTCTTCGTTTTCTCTGAAATTTGGATATGTTATACTTCTAAGGATCCCCTACAACTTTTGTGTAGGAACTTAGGCCACAATACCAAAGGAAGACCTCCAAATGGTTCCACGAAGTCTCGGGTATCCCCCATCGCGACACCAGAATCATCATCTTCAAGATCAGGTTGGTTTCCTAGTCTAAACTTGTTCATTTTCCTTCAAATTTGAGTATGTTCATCCTTAAGATGTTCTCTACAAGTTTCATGAAGAAGTCGAAGAGAGATTCTTAGTAAAAACCAATCATGCAAACACAAGTCCGCCACAAGGTCAGAAAAACAGTTCCAGATCTAGGGTCTCCGAAAAATGAGGTTTTGACCCCTTAATCTCCATCATTTTTCACGAAATTTCAGTATGTTATATTTCAAGGTGTTAGCTACAACTTTCATGAAGAGATCCAAGCCAAAATCGAACTCCAAACATGCATGCAAGCTCCCACAAGTTTCTGACTTCGGTGATCCGTGCGAAAACAGCATGCACCTCCAAGAACAAACCATCCTCACTCCATTTCGTGCATCCAAATCAACAAAAATCCAACCAACATGCAAAACAAACATGCAAAGAGAGATGATGGACCCTAAACTTGCCTCCAACCAAGAAGAAACGGCGACAAGGCGGCGGATGGACGGCGGCGAACGGCGGCTCTTCCTCTCTCTCTCGGCCTCCTCCTCCTTTCTCTCTTTCTCGCAAACTCTCTCTCTCTCCTCTCACTTGTGCGAATGCACAATCCGGCCACCCTCTCTCTCCTTTTCTCTTTTCTCTTTCCCCCTAATCATTGCCTAGAAGACTCTAATGCATGAGTGCCAAATGGCCCATGCATTAGGACACTTGGGGAGGGGCATGCATCCGAAATCCCTCCCCCTCTTCGTGCGGTCGAAAGGCCCAATGGGCCTCATGGGCTTGGCCCATATGGCCCACTTTAGGCCCTCCATCCATGGGCCTAAAGTCCAAGCTATTGGGCCTAAGGCCCAATCCAATTCCCTCTTCTAATTAAATTAAAACTAACAATTTATTTACACCTAATTAAAATCCTATAACATTTTCTGAATATTTAATTTACAACAAGCATGGCAGAAACATAATTTATCCTTATTAATTACCTTAAGTTTAAAATTAAAAGAACACAAGGCACAAGGCACAAAGCCTTAAGAAAGAACTAAAGCTAAAGCACAAACCAATAGGTAAATTCATTACCTATTTAAAAGCTCTAGGGCACCTTAGGACTTGCCCTTAATTTCTAGGATGCCACAACTATTAGCAACTCAATCAGGTAACGATCAAGAACAAGTATGCACTCCCAAGAATTGATGACTTGTTTGATCAATTGCAAGGAGCACCGATATTTTTGAAGATTGACTTGAGGATAGGATATCATCAGCTGAGGATCAGGAAGGAAGATGTCCCAAAGTCAGCATTTCGTACTCGGTATGGTCATTATGAGTTCACAGTGATGCGATTCGAGTTGACGAATGCTCTAGTTGCCTTCATGGATTTGATGAACCGAGTATTCAAGGAATATCTAGATCAGTTTGTGATCGTGTTCATTGATGATATTCTGGTGTATTCGAGGAGTGAGGAAGAGCACGAGAGTCATCTGAGATTAGTGCTACAGACACTGAGAGTCCATTAGTTATACGCCAAATTCAGCAAGTGCGAGTTTTGGTTGACTCGTGTTGTTTTCTTAGGTCACGTGATTTCAGGCGAAGGAATCTCGGTGGACCCAAGCAAGATTAAAGCCGTGATCAATTGACCAAGACCGACTACAGTGACAGAGATCAGAAGTTTTCTGGGTTTGGCAGGTTACTACAGAAGGTTTGTGGAAAGGTTCTCATCATTAGCGTCACCACTGACAAGACTCCTGAAGAAAGAAGAGAAATTCGTGTGGACAAACAAGTGCAAGAGTAGTTTTCAAGAGCTGTAGCAAAAGCTAACTACCGCACCTGTACTGACCATTCCATTTGGTCTTGGAGGATACAAGATCTACAGTGATGCGTCGTTCAGAGGATTGGGTTGTGTGTTGATGCAACATGGTAGAGTTGTTGCATACGCCTCCCGTTAGTTGAGACCTCATGAGCAGAACTATCCGACGCATGACTTAGAGCTTGCAGTGATTATCTTTGCCTGGAAGATTTGGAGACACAATTTATGCGGAGAAAGATTCCAGATCTTCACAAACCATCAAAGTCTCAAGTACCTATTCTCTCAGAAGAAGTTGAACGTGAGACAACGCCGATGGATGGAATTGCTGAAAGACTATGACTGTGATATCCTATATCACTCGGGAAAGGCGAACAAGGTCGCCGATGCTTTGGGTCGAAAGTCTTCAGTTGCTCATATATTGATTAAGGAGTGGAACCTAATTGAGAGAGCTCGAGATTCAGTATTCAAGTTTGAGGTAGGCCACCTTTTAAGTCTTATGGCCACCCTCAGAATTGAACCAGATGTCCAGATCAGAATCAAGCCACTCCAACTGATAGATCCAGATGTGCAGAAAATTCTACAGGAAGACACAGAGAAAAGGAAAGTTGACTTTCAGATTTCTGATGAAGGAACACTGAGGTTCCGATGACGTTTGGTTGTACCTGACGATGTGGAACTAAGAGAAGATATTTTATCAGAAGCACATCGTAGCAGCTACATTATTCATCCTAGTAGTACCCAGATGTATCAGAATCTGGGTCAACACTATTGGTGGTCAGGTATGAAGGCAAACATCACCAAGCATGTCGCCAAGTATTTGACGTGTCAGCAGGTAAAAGCTTAGCATTGCAAGCCGGGAGGACTTCTACAACCTCTTGAGATCCCAGAGTGGAAATGGGAGCATATCACAATGGATTTCGTGACTGGACTACCAAGGAGTCAGAGAGGAAATGATTCGATTTGGGTAGTAGTCGACAAACTGACAAAATCGGCTCACTTCATTGCAGTTCGAAAGACTTTAGTTTGGATAGACACGCAGATTTGTATGTATGTCAAGTAGTTCGTCTGGATGGAGTGCCAGTTATGATAATCTCATATCGAAACCCGAGGTTTACTACCGCCTTTTGGAAGAGCCTACAAAATGCTTTAGGTACCAAGCTGTAATACAGTATGGCATATCATCCTCGGACGGATGGCCAGTCTGAGAGGACAATTCAGACCCTCGAAGGCATGCTGTGAGCTTGTGTACTAGATTTTAAAGGAAATTATGAAGAACAGTTACACCTGGTGGAATTTGCCTACAACAATAGTTATCAGCAGAGCATCCAGATGGCTCCTTTTGAAGCATTGTATGGTAGAGTGTTCAGAACACTAGTGTGTTGGGATGAAGTTGGGGAAAGAAATATTACAGGCCCAGAGTTGGTTCAGCAATCAGTGGATGTCGTTGTAGTGATCAGAGGTAGATTAAAGACCGCTCAAAGTAGATAGAAAAGTTACAGAAATAACCGCCGAAGATTTTTGGAATTCCAAGTTGGTGATCACGTTTTTCTGAAAGTGTCACTAACGAGGGGAACTTCGCGCTTTGGCAATAAAGGAAAACTGAGTCCGAGGTACGTAGGTCCGTTTGAAATTCTAGAGAGAATCGGGACCTTAGCGTATTGTCTTGCGTTTCCGCTGAGATTGGTGCAAGTGCACGGCGTTTTTCACGTATTGATGTTGAGGAAGTACGAGCTTGACCCGATCCACGTGCTTAATTTTGAAGAATTAGACGTGGATGACCGAGTGTCATACGTTGAAAGCTCGGTTCAGATTGTGGACAGGAAAGAGCAAGCTCTGTGTACAAAGACCATTCCGTTGGTCAAAGTGGTATGGTAGCACCACGGTACTGAAGGAGCAACGTGGGAGATTGAAGAGTTGATGAGACAGTTGTACCCCTACCTTTTTGCTTAAGTGTTGTAATGGTTTAAATTTCGAGGATGAGATTTTTATAAGAGGGGAAGAGTTGTGACATCCCAGATTTTCAATCCTATTTTCCGTTGAATAAATCGAGCATTTCATTGACGCGCCTATAGGGCTGTTCTTAGAGCTGATTACTCTCGAGATAACTAGACTATCTAGGAAAGCCATTAAGGAATTTTAATGCAATAGACTTGAGAATTCGACCAGGAATCGGCTATTCGATCGTGCTCATCTTTAGAGGCTATTACGGCATAGTTAAAAATTGATTAGAGATTAGAGATAAGTTGGTTTGACTCAGATGTGTGGCTGATCGTGGGTGACTCCACCAACTTGGAAAGTTCTCGTCGGCCGGCACTAGATTGATTTTTCTATCGTTTTGGTACCCTGTGTTTGTATTTGAATCATCGAGATTTTCACGACAACCGAGAGTCCCCAATGTGTCGAGTGGGTTCATTGTGGCTCGAAAAAAATTGACCACGAGTCATTTTTACTAAAAATTTCTGAAAGTTACCCAGTAGCCTAGGTCACGCTAAAATCGCGCCAAATTGAAATTAACCGCGAATTTGAGACAGATTTTAGAAATTGAAAGTTCTGTCATGTCACAATTAATTCTAGGAGTGTCGATTCAGCCTCAAAAGATTTTTCTGCAAACTGAGACTTTTTGGGAAAAAGTCGAGGTAGGGCCGTTTTTGTCCAGAAAATGTTAGGGATCGTTTTTGATCGCGTAATTTGGAAGCAAGTGGGGTGTGTTGGTGAGGAAAAATACTGATTGGATCGGTGAGGTGTCGGTTGATTTTATTCAAGCCGAATTGTGTTGAATCAAGTAAAGATTAGTGTCCAATTGAAGAAGAAATCAAGCAAATTCGAAGCTCCCCCTTGCTTATAACTTTTGGACCATTTCAAGGGTTGTAAAGGGAGAATGGGTGGCTGATTTTGGGCCAAGGGATGCAGCTGTGGATGGAAATGGTTCAGGGGACAAGTTGGGAGAAACTAAGGCTTGGTGGCCCCCCTTTGTTCCCTCATCTCTTCCCTCTCTCCCTCTGGTCTTCAACCGGCACCCCCTCAGCGTCCTCCTTGCCATTTTTGAACTCAGCAGCCAAGAGAGAGACCAACTGAAGCCAGCCAACAGTCGGGACCGTTCGCCATCACCGCTCACTGCCCGTGACACCACCGTCGCTCGCGTGCGTTGCCCCGCGCTCGCCCGTACAATCCAGGCGTCCTCACTGCTTCGTCCCGCCTAGCTCGCCGTTCCAGGAGGCTGTGCAGCCACCGTGTGTGGCCGTAGGAGTCGCCGGAGCCACCGTGAGTCCCTGCCATTGGCCGCTCAACCTCGCAGTTGCCTCCGCCGGTTTTGCTCGCCTGAACCTGTGTGGCACCCCTCGACATGGCCCCCGATCCGCCAGGGTCGCCACAGTTCGCTTGCCTTTCACTCATCCTGATAACATGTCACTCTGATACCATTGAATTATAGTGGGTCCATATGTTATGGGGGTTTAGATTATCTTAATCGGTCCCAGCGCAGTTCATATAAGGAAGCATACTCGACATCTCCCTACCCCATGCTCCAACAAAATAATGCAATGCAATGCACACCAACTACACATTTTATGGATAAGTTAAAGCCGAACCACTTTTATTTATATAGCTATGATGGATATCACGAGTCGGTACAACAAAAGGCCAAGGCTTTAACTAAGCTTGGCTATAACCCAAAAGTACTCGACCCTACATCAAACATGTACATCAATCCATCATCCAGTGTCAGCTATCCAAAAAGTGTCATCCTCTACTAGTCGCACGCTCTAATCACACCCAGCCCGGTGCATCGGCCGGTGGCGGCGGCAGCATCCCCATCATCATCCTGTCGCGACGAACATGGACGAACAAGAACTCTTAGACTACAGGGCCATCAGGTAGACCCACATCATACATAACCAAAACACGAACTTGGATAAACACCAGACCTTGAACACCAACACAGGGGTGCTCCGAGCACTCAACCTCAACATCGAATGGTAAGTCATAGAAAGTACCACGTGTGACGGGTGACAAAGGTTCTTTCAATCTGAAATGTTAGTCCCCAAAAGGGGTGAGTACAATCACTCAGCAGTAAAGATCCATCAAACTACATAATGCAAAAGGCAAGATAACCACAATTTCATGTGAAATGCACATATCATCCATGTGATCATGCTTGTATTTCCATGGGATTCATACATTAAGGCAATTTATGTTCCATGCCATATGCACATACATGCGCATGATCCATATCATCCATACGATCATATATATATATATATATATTCCCATGAGATCCATTCAATGCCTTCATGATCGCATTCTCAATGCCATATAGTATCAACTCAATTTCATAGGCAATTATATCCCATGCCATATGCACACACACACGTGCATGATTCAATTCCCCATTTTTAGTTTTCAAAAGGATCTCATTTTTCTTCCAGGGACCAGTGTTTGCATCCCTCATATATCGCTCGCACCCAACCTGGCATCGCGAGGAACCTCCAGCACACACCTCCGGGCATCCGGCACACACCCGAGGCCATCCAGCACACACCTCCGGGCATCTCGAAACTCCCGAGGACATCCGGCACACACCTCTGGGCATCCGGCTCACACCTCCGAGCATCCCAACACTCCCGGGGCATCGTCGACTCAAGGGTCTGACGGTATCATCAATAGCACAATGTATATTCACATATATATCTCACTTTCAACATAGCATTTGATGCAATAGTGTCAAAGGTTCCAATCAACTTTTTGATGTTATAGGACATGCTAGATGTCACGACATATGCAGTACAAATAACCACCCAAGATATCACATCTCATAGAGCAATTCATCTGTTCTTGAAATAAAACAATTTTCGGATAAAACAGAATGCACTTCTTTAGTTAAAATTCTGGAAACATTAGTAAACGATCTTAATAAATTCTGAAAATTTAACATGTTATAAACGATATCTAGAGGAAAATATTTCATGAAGAACACCATGTCAAAAGAGCCTCGTACGAGTCGCTACGGTCCATGCATCACAGCCTTAAAATTTCAAAACATCACCGTTGCACAGTTTTATTCATAAATTCGATATAAACCATAAATCAACTCAGAAAATTCTGAAATTTTGATATGTTATAGAAAAATCCTAGAGGTAAACTTTTCTTGAAGAACTCGAAGTCAGATTCATGATATATCAAAAGCTATAATCACCATAACTCTTCCGAACCCTCGGTAACGGTTTCCAGATTTAACGCTTTCAAAGAAAAATCATTTCACCTACCAAAACTTGTCCGTTTATTCTCAAATTTTAGTATGTTACTCCTCAAGATGTCGTCTACAACTTTCATCAAGAACACAAAATCAAATTTCGATTGGATAATTTTATAAAATTCACGGAATCACAAAGAGTCGGACTGTCCTCACATGCAACAGCTTGCTTGTTCTAGAAATACTACCACCATTCACTCGAATTTCAGCATCCAACATCACAACTCAAGCATCTCCAACACCCATTACACTTCACCCACAACCACAGCAAGCAAAATATAGGCTAACGGACTTTACTTGCCTCAAGTTCACGAAAACGAGTAAGCAAATAGCGACTTGGGGCTTCAGCGGGCTCGATCAACGACAGTGCTAGGCGGCGTCGATGGCGGCAGCTGGCGCTCGGTGGAAGACGGCCTTCTTCTTCCCCTTTGTGGCCCGCACTCCCCTCCTTTCTCTCTCGCTCGCTCGCCCGAACTCTCCCTCTCTTTCTCTTGCGCGAACACTCTCTCCCGCTCTCTCGGTTGCTGCCTCATCCATTCTACCCCTCTCTCTCTCTCTTTCTTCCTTGCTCCCTCATGATTAGCTAGTAATCATGAGGTTTTGCATGGCATTTGACACTTGGCTTCTCCCATGGGACAAATGGAGAGGGTGGCGTGAGCTTCTCCACCCGGCTCCTCCTTCCTTCGGTCGACAGCCCTTTGGGCTTCTTGGGCCGGGCCTTGGTCGGCCGAACGGTGGGGGTTTTTGTGGGCTGGTTTTGGGGCTTTAAGAAATCAGCCCACTCCTTTTAATAATCCACCTTAATCCCCACTTATATAAATACCTAATTACAAATTCATATGGCCATAAAACTTTGTAACATAAATCAATAAAAATCCAACTTATAAAGTACATGGCCAAGAACAAAATTTCCTTATCAATTTATCCTTTAATACAATCCTTAATCACTCATGGACATAGGATGTATTCCCAACACAACAATAGTCCATTCAATGTTCGGCCTTGATTAATTGAAATCCATTAGTCTAATGACCATAATATAGTCTGATGGCGCTTCCATCACCTATTCATGGGTCGTAATGCATCTAGAGATCGCTATGAAATTGTAGGATGCCACAACCTGCCATTTTCTCTCTTTTCAGCCAAGAACAGAGTAGAATATAGTGGGTTTCCAGTGGTGCTTTAGGCCCGTTTTGGCCCGCTTCTCGGCCCTGAAAGTTAGGCCCGCTTTGGAGAGAAGTGAGCCTCGACGTCCCCGACGATTTGAGCCGATTGGATCGCAAAACAAGTGAGTTTAACTCACTAATCCTCACTTAGTAGGTTAATCACTCTTAAGGGTTGATTAGTTTAAGTTAAGTATGGTTTAGGTGGATAGTTAGATTAGATTAGTTAATTTAATTATTTATCGATGCATATTAGGTGATTAGTTAGTGCAATTAGGGCATAGACAAGCTCTAGTATTTATCTAGAGTGATTTGGAAATTTTCCGGGTCTGTCTCGGCGTTCAATTAGGCTTTTTCAGGCCTAAGTCGCATTATTGGCATTTATTTAATATTTTCCGTAATTATTTCATTAATTATTTATTTTTAGGAAATTAGACTGGGATAGTCGGTGACCGGAATTTCATGCTAATTGGAGTGGCGCGCTCTGTTTATTTAATTGAGTACCTGATTGTGCAAATTGATTATGATTAGTGTATGTGGGTAATTGATTCCAAAAATGGATAATTTTGGTAATTAATTGGAGAATTACCGGGCATCGGTCTACAGCGCCAAAAATCTATTTTGGGACTGCTGAAAATAGTGAAAGGTTCAAAAGTGAAAACTTTGTATTTTGGATAAGGCCGAACGTGTACCCACACACGTGTATTTTTAACTAGTTTGATAAAGATGAGAAATTGATTGTACGATCAGAATAGTATACAATATCGGCTCGGTGACTCTATATGTCATCTTGGAGAAAGTAAGATATGCTATATCGGCTCGATGACTTTATATGTCATATTGGAGAAAGGACGATATACTATACCGGCTCGATGACTCTATATGTCATCTTAGAGAAAGAACGATATGCTATAACGGCTCGGTGACTCTATATGTCATCTTGGAGAAAGAACGTTATACTACATATGCTCGGTGACTCTATATGTCATCTTAGAGAAGGAACAGTATTTTATATCGGCTCGGTGACTCGATAGGTCATCTTAGAGAATGAACGATATATTATGATTTAGCCCTTGAGGCAAGCTACTATCTATTTTTTAGCTTAGAGCAAGCTGTCCGCAAGGTGGTCGGACTTTATAGATAGTATTGTTTTGACCAGGTGATGGTCCGATGACATGGAATCGACTGAGTTGATTGATCAATGATTTGATTTGTGGTGATTCATTGGATGTCTACTTGAAATTGTGCTAGAGGAACTGAGGCCAAGGTAAGTCCTCTGACCCGTTGGGTGCTTAGGCAGCCCTTAGGGCGGATTTTCTTCCTACTCGTGTCTTCGGGGGTAGAACTCACCGAGACGTCGTCTAACCCCATTGTGGGATAACATTTCAGGTCCATAGATGGCAGCACCTCCAGCTCCTCCCGAGCATTTTGGTATACTAGAGGAAATCACAAAAATAGGTTATTACATTCCAATACACCACCACCCCGAAGGATTGAAATATGTATTGGTGAAGTCCACCGTTTGGGTTGATGGGGGTGAACCCCAAAAGGTGCCCCATAAATACCGGTCATGGTATCGCCATTACAATGATGGACGAAGGGTGGACCCTGTACGGGAATCTGATGTACCTTTGTACGTTTTGGAGGTCGCATTCGGGAAGGGTACAGTAGATCCTAAGGGTGGACCGGTGGTGGATGCGAAGGATCCCAAGCTCGAAGGCGTTTCTGACTCTCCGGTGTACTCAGCCGTGGACTCCAGCTGGAGCAAGGAAGAAGGAGAGATCGTCGAGGAGGACCCTGAGGAGGACCCAGAGGATGACCTAGAGGAGGATTGAGACCCCACCCCTGTCTGCAGACTTGTTGTGTGAACTTGTTGTTTAGGACTTGACTTAGTAGTATACCTTGTATATATTTGCATTGTGGTTTGCAATGTATATAAGCGTGTTGGTTTTCCAGGTTCGAGATTTTTAGTCCTACTTTCCTATCCCATTGTTTTATTGTCTGGGGATTTTATATATGCTTCTGCATGCGCATTAATAACAAACAGGGTTGGCAATGCATCCTAGGACGTCACTATTATATTGACCAGGTGAGGGATGGGTGCGTGCCCGATGATCGGGGCGTGACAATCTTAGTACACAAAATCTGTTATTTCTGATCTACAATCTGAACCAGGCTTTCCACGTACGACACTCTGTCGTCCACATCTAATTCTTCAAGATTCAAAACGTGGGTTGGGTCAGGCTCATACGCCCTCAACCTCAACACATGAAAGACGTCATGCACTTGAGGGACCTACGTACCTCAGTTTCAGTCTTCCCTCCTTGCTAAAGCGCAAGGTATCCCTCATTGGTGACACCTTTAGAAAGATGTAATCACCAATTTGGAACTCTAAGGCCTTCGATGCTCAACGATACAACATTTCCGGCAGTTCTTAGCAGTCTTGAATATGTCTCTGATCACAGCAACTGCAATCACTGACTCTGGGCTATGACCTTTCTTTCCTCGACTTCATCTCCACAAACTAAAGTCCTGTACACTCTGCTCTGCATTGCCTCAAAAGGAACCATTTGAAAGCTCTGCTGAAACTGGGAACCTCAGGTCTAGATCTGATATAAATTTGTTACTGGCACTCTATGTAGACAAATTATCTGAAGCACATACAACTTTGCCTGTCTATCTAAGCCCAGACCCCTTTTGTACTGTCTAGTCAAATATTGCCACTACTACAGTGAATTCCTAACAAGGTCTCCTCCTTAAGTTTCATACTGTCTGACACCTATCATCACCCACGATACTTCGGCGTTCCATTTTCAGAAATTTGAAAGTCAGCCTTTCTCTTTTTGGTATCCTCTTGCAGGATCTTCTAAATCCCTAGGTCTGTCAATTGAAGTGACTTGATTCTAATCTGAGCATCCGCCTCAATTCCGAGGGTGGCTATAAGATTTGGAAGATAGCCTACCTCAAATTCGAAAATCGAATCTTGAGCTTTCACAAGCACAGTCCATTTCTTGACCACCATTAGTGCAACTGAAGACTCCTGACTCAGCGCATCTGCGACTTAATTCGTCTTTCCAAGGTGATACAAGATATCACAATCGCAGTCCTCAAGAAGTTCCAATTCACGACGCTATCTCATTTTCAACTCATTCTGAGAGAATAGATACTTGAGACTTTTATGGTTAGTGAAGATCCAGAGTCTTTCTCCACACAACTAACATCTCCAAATCTTCAGTGCGAAAATTAATGTTGCGGGTACCAAGTCATGTGTCGGGTAGTTCAATTCGCGAGATCTCAACTGATGGGACGCGTACGCAACAATCTTACCATGTTACATAAGTACGCAACCTAGTCCCCGAAACGATGCATCACTATAGATCTCGTATTTTCCAAGACTAGATGGAATGGTCAGTACAAGTGCAGTAGTCAGTTTATGCTTAAGCTCTTGGAAACTACACTCGCACTTGTCCGTCCATACAAACTTCTCTTCCTTCTTCAGGAGTCGAGTCAACGGCCACACTGATGCTAAAAATCCCTCCACGAACCTTCTGTAGTAACTTGTCTATCACGACCAAATTTTCGGGTGCACCACCTAGGGTTTGACTAATGGATTACTAAGCCTAAACTTAGCTCGAGTTCTCCCAAACCCATACCAATTCGCGACTTAGGTTCAAGTTCTTAACATGCAATTGATTTTTAACTAAGAGTCACCACTAATCTATTTTTAGTGGGTCGATTAGAAACCCAAGTAAAGTAATAGGAGATTTACTTTACTTCTACGAATAAGAGATTTGTGAGTTCGGGGACTTGATTATGCTAGCTTTCACTAACGCCCTTTCGGTACCTTTCTCTTTTTATTTCGAAAAAATGTTTTGCAAGCAGCTTGGATTGATTTTAATTTACCTCCCTAACATGTGAGGCGATCATGCGGGTGCGCAAACCACCAATTTAACACCCGAATTAAGCAATAAATAAATTGTAGGACTTACCTCATGACAAGGAAAGCATCTACAATATTAGATTAGAATTCACATCAACAATCATATATATGATTTCTAATTAACACGCAATTACTTTTTTGTTTTCACTTATTTAATGAGAATCATGCAATGCATGCTACTAATTTAACATGAAATGATATGACATAGTAATATGACCTAAACTATATGAAATAAATAAAATGCAGTCTATCCTAAAGAATGAAATTGATTTATTCTAAAGACAATTTTTTTTGGTATTTTCCATGAAATTCGAATTTAAGAAAAATGCAAAAATTTTGTAGCTAGATTAAGATTCTATCTAACTTATATTAAAGTTTAGGTCAGGCTAAACCCTAATTTAAACTAAGATATTATCTTAACTTAGCAATCTCTAACCTAAGATGCAATCTCTCTAAAAAATCAATCTAAACTTAAAATGAAACATGCAATTTTATTCTAATATGTAATGACGTACAAAGAATGCCTTAATTCTACATGACATATGCATGATGATTTTTTGTGGAGCAACAGAAACGATGGTTGATAAATAGCAACATCGCCGTCATGGGAGTTAGGTTTGGCAACTTCATCGTCAACGAGGAGACGCGGCCATGGGTCACTGTCTCATGACGGAATATGATGTGAAATTTAACCACAAAGACGGCAAGGTCATGGCCGCATGGGGATCAACCACATGATGCTGGTGGAACGCTTCCCCCCCCTTCTCTTTTCTTCTCAAGTGTGTCTCTCTATTTTCTCTATGTTCGTGCCTAGAATTGTGGATCATGGCCGATCCACTCACGATTTCTTCTCTCTCTATGCTCTCAATTTTGGCCGTATGTTCAATGTGTGAACCCCCAAAACTCTACACGAACAACCTATTTATAAGCCACAAACTAGGGTTTTAATTTTTCCAAATCGATATCCATGAAGATTCCTTTTCCAAACGCAATATTTGCTTTTCCGAACGTAATATATGCTCGTCCCATCTACCTTATCCAAAAAAATTCATCATATCCCCAAAAAATTTCAAATTCCTATTTTTCACGAAATAACCTTTTATCATTAAAAAAAGGGCTTAGGCTAATTTGCTCGTGTGACATCCATATTTTTCAACCTTGTTTTCTACTGAATAAATCAGGCATTTCATTGACACATCTATAGGGTTATTCTCAAAACTGATTATTCTTGAGATAACTAGACTATCTGGGGAAATTATAAAGATATTTTAAGGCAATAGACTTGAGAACTTGATCAGGAATCGGCTTCTCGACCGCGTCCATCTTTAGAGGCAATTACAGCACAGTTAAAAATCGATTTGAAAACAGAAATAGAATGGATTGACAGAGATGTGTGGCTAATCGTGGGTGACACCACTAAATTGGAAAATTCTCGTCGACCGGCACTAGACTGATCTTCTTATTGTTTTGGTACCCTGTGTCCGTATTTGGGTCCTCGGGATTTTCACGACAATCAAGAGTCGCCAATGAGTCGAGTGGGTTCATAGTGGCTCGAAGAAAATCGAACACGGGTCATTTGCACTTAAAAATTTCTAAAAGTTACCCAATAGTTTAGGTCACGCTAAAAACGCGCCAAGTTAAAATTAATTGAGAATTCAAGTCCGATTTCAGAAATTGAAGTTTCTGTTATGTCACAATAAATTCTAAGAGTATCGACTCGGTCTCAGAAAAATTTTCTAACAACTGACACTTTTTGGGAAAAAGTCGTCGCCGGGTTGTTTTAGTGTAGAAAATGCTAAAGATGGTTTCGATCGCAAAATTGAGATGCAAGATGGGTTATTGGATGAGGAAAAATAGCAATTGATACATTGAGGCATTGATTGATTTTATGAGAGCCGATTGAGAACGAATTGAGGGAGATTTGATGAATAATTGGAGCTTTGTGCTAAGAAATTCGTATGGCCCCACAAGTGGTAATTTTTGGACCAACTCAATTCTCTAGAAATGGTAGATTGGGCTGAAAAATTGTTTGTGGGTGACAGCCCTATGGAGGGATAAGAACAAAGGATATTTGTGTGGAAAAATCAAGCCTAAGGGGCCCCCATCACTCATCTCTATCCATTCCTCTTCCTCTCACCCTCAACCGGCCAAATTATCTCTCTCTCATAGCCTTTTCGACACCACCAGCAGAAGAAGAAGGAAAAACTCAACCGAAGCTGCTTCACTTCAACTTCACGGAGGCTTAGCCGTCCACGCCTCCACCTATGTTGGTCCATCAAAGGAGCTGTCCTCACCAGTTGTTGCCACCGAAGCCGATGCCAACACCATCAGAAGAGAAGAAGACCAGCGACCGCCTGGACGCTAGTGTTCCCACCTTCCCCAGTCGCTCCTCCCCATCGCTGCCACCTGCCAACTCCTTGGCCTGCTTCGGTCAACAACGAGCCCACCGAAACTCTTCATTTGACTGAGCAGCCCTGCATCACTGCCACTTGGCTGTGTCTGCTTCTTGTCCGGTCAACAAACCGGTGTTGAAGACCATTGAGCGAGCACCAACCCACGTGTCTTCAACTCTAGTCCACCAACAACGAACTTGTCGGCCACATCTTCAACGCCAGAGTTTCTGCGAGTCCATGGCTGCCTCCACCGAAGACGTCCCACAAAGCCACCAACTCGACTGAAGCCGCACGCCAGCGAAGCCCGTGAATTTATGCGCCTTTGGCCCAACCAATTTTCAGTGGCCTATCTTCAACAGTGTCGGTCTTCAATTCCAAAGGCCCAACGGTGGCCTTTGCTGCCTCTTGCTCGGCCCAAATTTGCAGTCTTCAAGCCCAGCAAATTTCAGTTTAGCTGGGCCCAAAAATCCAGCAGCTCAGCCACTTGAAGCCCGGCCCAGTTCAGTTTTGTTTCAAGCCCATATTCGGCCCAAGTCCAGCCCGTGAAGAAGGCCCAATCGCTGCTAAGCCCAAGCCCAAGAGTGAGCTTAGTCCAGTGCAAGACCAAATCTCAGTTGGGCTGAGATTTGTTGGGCCAAGTTAAAGGCCCAGTCCAAGCTCGCCAGTGTCGTCGCAAGCTTGATTTCGGCCGCCGTCGCGCCGCCGTCGCGATGTCCCGGTCCCCGATTTTAATCAAGTGAGTTTTACTCACTAATCCTACTTAGTTTGCTAATGATGCTTAAGGGTTGATTAGATTTAATTAAGTGCACTTAGGTGGTTAGATTAGTTTAGAACAATTAAATTAGTGACTTAGTGATGCATGTTAGGTGGTTAGTTAGTGACATTAGCAAGTGTAGAGCTTCTAATATTTATTAATGGGTCTCGGGATTTTTCCCAGTCCGGCTCGGGCTCCAATTAGGCATTACGGGTCTAAATTGGATTTTTAGCATTTATTTATTAATTTTCTAAATTAATTTTCGAAAATTAGGCTAGGATAGTCGACGATCGAAATTTTGTGTCGATTGCCGTGGTGCAGTCCATTTATTTATTTGAGCTCTGAATCGTGCTGAATTGAATTAAATGTGAAATTTTAGGATATGTTCCTAAATGGTTGTTTTTGATGATTTGATTGGGAAATGATCGGGTATCGATGGTCAGTATCGATAGTAAAGTGGTGATTGAGAGTGGCATCTAAAAGGGCACGCAGGCTTGGTGATCTGATGCGTCACTTTGGCGAACTAGTGCCTTAGAGAATGCATGTGGGTCCAATGTTTGAGTAAGGCATCGTGAAAAGGGCACGTGGCTCGGTGACTTGATGCATCACTTTGGCAAAGAGGTCGTCTTAGAGAATGCACGTGGCCCGACTTCTAGATATTCCACCGTGGGGAATGATTTGGGTGACGTGTAATCGACTAGTTCGATTGATCGATAGTTCGATTCGTATGGTTTAAATGGGTGCCGATATTAAATTATACCGACTTGCAGGTGGGATCTAAGGCCAAGGTAAGTCCTCTGACCTATGCGTGTTTAGGCAGCCCATAGTGTATTGGTTTACTAATCGGGTCTTAGGGGGTAGAACTCGCTGAGACGTTGTCTCATGGTTATTATATAACCATTTCAGGCCCCTAGATGGCAGCACCCCCACCTCCTCCTCTTGCTATGCATTTTGGTATTCCCCAGGAGATGACTGAGCTAGAGATTCACTTCCACATACACCCTCACCCAGAAGGACTGGAGTACGTATTGGTCAAGTCAATCGTCTAGGTTGACGTAGGAGAGTACGCCCTGAGGCCCCACCATTATAGGTCATGGTACCGTGAGTACTTTGACTGGCGAAGAGAGGGACCCATTCCAAAGAACGATGTGCTAGTATACGTTCTAGAATAGGCATTTGGGGAGGGTACAACAGACCATGCGGACGGGTCGGTTGTGAATGTTCAGGACCCGACACTTGAGGCCGAAGCTCACACTCCTGTCTACTCGATTGACAATGACAACTGGAACAACAAGGATGGTGAAATCGAAGAGCAGGAGGTGGAAGGACCAGAGGAGGATGAAGAGTGGGGAGTAGCTGAGGAGATTCCTGAAGATGAGCCGGCATCTGAAGCTGAGGATGAGCTTGAAGAAGAAGATGAAGAGCTGGAAGAGAATGAGCTCAGTGAAGAGGAGACTGAGGAGGATCGGGATGATCTTGAGTACAACCAGGATGAGGATTGAGATCCCATCCCTTTTGTGAACCTTGTCTTATTGTAGATAAGTATGAGACTAGTAAGTTGTGAATAGTATTGTAAAATATACTATGAGTTGTGCTGAGAATAAAAGTGTGGTTGTGAATTTCAATATGAAAAATATGGCCTACTTTTCTATCCCATTGTTTTATTGTCTGGGGATTTTATAACTACTTCCGCATGTGTAAATATAAATGAAAGGGTCGGCGATACTTAGTCCTGGGATATCACATTCTAAAATCGACCAAGCAGAAGGATGGGTACATCCCCGAGGATCGAGGCGTGACATCCCCTTTTCGTGGTATCAAAGCGAAGTTCAAGATTGGAGTGATAAGGAGCGTTGACCATAGGATAGTTGGTAGGAAAGGCCTTTAAATTTACAACCGGTGCATGTCTGTGTTAACTGAGTGCTAAAATTACTTGTTGTTTGGATCGCTCTGTTTCTAATTCGGTGTTGAATTGGAAGCAGGTGCTGGTAGTTTTAAAACGACACCATGAGCGATTAGGAGCCAAGGATTGCTGCTAAGAGGACCAGTAGGGCCATGACTCGGGGGAGAGCGCCGACCAGGGTCGGTACCCGAGGAAGTCGTGGTCGAGCGCCAGCACAAGCTGGCGCGAGTGGAGTGATTCCACCTGTTGTAGATGCAGGGGTAGCAGCCCCTAATGATCCTAGAATAGAAGGGATCATGCGTGTTCTGGAAACAATGGGTACAAGAATAGATCAGCAGGCTCAGAATCAAGCCGCCGCTGTGGAAGCCGCCGCTCAAGTCGCTGCTGCTACTACTGTTGCCGCTGTTGCCGAAGCCGCCCCTGCTGTCGTGAATGTTGAAGGTCCACCGGGGATTGTAGTCGCTGCAAGACCAATACATAAGTTGGTGGAGCAATTCCTGAAACTAAACCCACCGTTGTTCACCGGGATAGGAGATCCTGAAGCTGCTGCTTCATGGGTTCAGAAGCTTGAGAAAGCGTTTGCATTGCTGATGTGCAACAAGACCGAGAAAGTAGTCTTAGCAACTTACCAGCTGGAGGGAGTTGCGAACACTTGGTGGATGACTACTCGAGAAACGATCTTTCCAGAAGGCGCTGTTCAGTAGTGGAATACTTTCCTTGAAGCCTTCAACGATAAGTACTTCTCAAAGACCGCAAGGGAGGTGAAGATGGCCGAATTTCAACGTCTTTGCTAGGGTTCCCTAACTGTTGATGAGTACGAGGCGAAGTTCGCTGAACTTTCGCGATATGCCCCAGAGCTCATAGAAAACCCAGTAAACCGAGTGAGAAGGTTTAGAGATGGGTTCAGACCAGACTTGAGGAGCATACTGGTCTCCCTAGATCTAAGGACTTACAACGAGATATATCGGAGAGCTCAGAAATTTGAGAAGGATCAGAACGAAAGGGCTGCCTCATCTGGATCGAGGTTTAGCTCCCACAGGGATAGCATCCGCTAAGGAAAGAGGCCGATTGTCACGCCCCGAACCTCGAGCACGTACACATCCCTCGATGGTCGATAGAATTTTGCGACGTTCCCAGGACTCGTCGCCGACCCTTCATTTTTATTACACATGCGGAAGCGAATTACTAATCCCCTAACCTCAACAAACATGGGATAGAAAAGCAAGACAACAATTTCAAATTAAATACACTTTTATAAACACTTCAAGCTTATACAGAAGGTCTATGTCATAAAGCACTACTGAGCCACCTATGCTCCAGACCCTTCTGCTTCAAGCTCCTGGCTCTTCACACTAGGGACCTGAAAATGGTTATTCAATAACTAGTGAGATATAAATCTCAGCGAGTTCCACCCCTAAACCACGGTTAGTACACCAACTCAACCCAGGGTATCTATCCAGAACTACCCCACCACAAGCTACAACCAACAGTCGATTCGCATACAACCTTACCTAGTATGCCATACCCTGCACATTATAATTCAGCACGATACACGCAATGCACATGGCCGTTAGATGATACAGTTCATCAATCACATACGAGTCGCGTCACCAGTGATCTCACCTGGCCATTGCCACACTCTGCACATTATCGATTCATGCGTGTGGGCCATAAACAATATGCTTAACTCATGCATGACCGGAATCAACAATGCAATGATTCTCATGTGTTCTTGCACAATAGTGCGTCACTCATCACGTATCAATCGATCACACGGGTCCATCAATTCAATCAATCCAATTGATACCATACAATTGACACTATCTATCAATTCCTACCATCTATTCATCCAACAATACAATCACTGCTCACACAAGCTGAATGGATGCCATGCTCTCACAAGCTGATATAGATGGTAGCTCGCACAAGCTGATATATATATATAGATGGTAGCTCACACAAGCTGATAGATAGATGATAGCTCGCACAAGCTGATATATATATAGATGATAGCTCGCACAAGATGATATATGGATCGTTGCTCTCATAAGCTGATAAACGATCATTGCTCTCACAAGCTGACATACAGTGCTCACACAAGCTGATATATGGATCGTTGCTCTCACAAGCTGATAAACGATCATTGCTCTCACAAGCTGACATGATGTAAATCAATTCAATTTTTTAATCCAATCAATCAATCGATTCAAACTGGTCCTATAAACCAAATACGGTGCCAAAAGCCGACACCGGGTATTTTCAAGTTAAATACCAAAACTTCACAATCATCACATAATTGTACAAATCGTCACTCAATTCAAGCGGATGTTTATGCAATAACACATCCAATCACTTCATAGAATTAAACACACATGAAATTAAACACCTTTCATTCTCGGGTGAACAGTGTTTTTGTGAACAGTGCTTGTAAACAGTAACCCGTGAACATGAACAGTACCGTGAATAGTGTCGAGTGAACAGTAATTTTCAGAATTTAATAAATGATAAATTAAACTCAGAAATCATTAAAATCATTAATTAAAACAATCAAACAATTAATTAAGCAAAACAAGCTTAATTAAACACATAAGTCACATTAAGCAAATAAAGTAAAATTAAGCTAAACAAAATATAGCCATTAATCTAACCACCTATCTTAGGGCTAATACAACTTAATTAAATCACTTAAACTAGAATTAAATCTAACTAAACCAACCCTAAGCAAGTTTAGGCACTAAACGAAGGATTAGGAGCGAAACTCACCCGTTAAGCGGGCCGGAGACACCGACGCGGCGGCAACGACGGTGGCTACGCACCGGAACCTCTACCACGATGATCCAAGGCGGTCCCAAGCTCAACACAGCAACCACAGGTCGGACTCCCACCGAAAACACCGAAAAACAGCCTGCCGGAGGAGAAACCGAGTTGAACGGCTTGGCCGGAGCTCCGGCGAGGGGTTGGTCGACAACCGGAGGCTCCTAGGGGTCTTGGGGGTCTTGCTGGAGGTTAGGATGGGCGGAGGAATGGCTGGAATGGAAGAAAACGGGCTACAAAGTCGAAACAGTCCAGGCTGCAGGTGGACCGACGGACCGGCGACCGGCGACTTGCGACGTCCGTACAGGACGGATGGCGGCTCCGTTTGGGACGAAATCAGCCTCGTTGGAACGTTCTGTCTCTCCCAGTCACGGTGATAGGTGACTCGTTCTCTGATTCATTCGGTAAGACAACTTTTGACTCGATTCTTCATCGAAGGGTCAGCTGGAGCAGAAACTGGAAGAGAGGGAGAACGAGGGAGAGAGAGCTCCGTCGATTGGGAGGCCGAATGGGGGAGAGAGAGAGAGTGATGGGAGGGCTGTCAAGACCCCCATAAATGCTTGCTTCAAGTCCCCATGCTTGACATCATCTTCTCTCTCTTCCTTTGCCCTTATCCAAATGCTTTTAGGGGCAATTTGGTCATTTCCACCTTGCACAAATTACACATCTGACCTTGGGAATTGGTGGATGGGCCTAAGAAATGGGCTTGTCCATGAATAGGAATGGGCTTAGGAATTTGTTGGGCTTGAAATGGCCAAGAATTGGCCCATGGGCTTAAAAGATGAATAGTTGGTTTGGCCCACAGGCTCATTTGATTGTCTTAGGCCCATTTGGTGGCTATCCCAACTTTGGCCTAAGGCCCATAATGGCTTGGCCCTGCCCACGTCCTCACGGGCTCGCTTCCTTGGTCCGAAAATCCCTTTTTCCAATTGCTCGGCTTAATTGACTCTGTCGACTGTTTGAAGCAGCTTCATCTAACGTCCGTCCCGGACATTCCCGATAATTCGAAGTCCAGTCTTAAGTTCTCTTGCCATGTCAATTTCGCCCTAATGCCATTTTGGTTATAACTTAGATTGACAGGCGGCTCAGAGGATTCACGCGTAACCGACTCATGCCAAACCACGTTCAAGACATCTCGACACATGGACGTCCTTGACTGCATGAAATTACGGACGATAGATTCTTATTTCAAAGTACACGATTACTGAGGATCGACATAGGGTCCTTCGTGGATTCGATAACAGTAAACGGAATCACCCGTCGTTCCATTATGTTCTGTCCGCGAATCGACTTATAGTCGTCCTTAGAATCGGCCTGCCTATTTATAGGATCGTCCTCACGCAAGTCTCACGATCAAGTCGTTTTCCTAGGTCGAGTCCTTTAGTCGTACCAGTTCTGTCCTCAATAGCCTTTCCCTTCAAGGTTAGTATCTCAAGAGTGATCAATTCCGAGTGAGATCAACCAACAATGCATTGATGAAATTCACATCCATTCATTCCTCAAAGGGCTCGAATTTCAGGATGTCACACTGATGCTTGGAAACAGATTTCAAGACCCGCCCCGCAAGAAGAGTGGATTTAATAGGTCAGAACCTATTAGAAATTATGTGTGTTGCTTCTGTGGGAGAAGACACGGGACAGCACCATGCCCAGCTAGGACGGGTGCGTGTTTTGAATGTGGTCAACAGGGCCACATAGCCAAAAATTGCCCAAGAAAGCAAGGAGGATGAGTGCAGATACCACCGCCGCCGCCACCGCCGAGAGGACAGATAAGAGGGTATGCTCCTCAGAACGTGCCGCAAGGAGGACAGCTGAGACCTCCAGTTCCTGTGTATGCAATTACACAGGGTTAGGCAGAAGCTTTGCCTGACGTGATCACAGGTATGGTTTCGCTCAACGACCAACCTGCTTATGCTTTGTTTGATCCGGGAGCAACCCACTCATTTATTGCCGAGCAGTATGTTAGGTTGATAAGAGTCAATCCTATATTATTGGAGTCGGCAATGTGCATATCTACACCTTTGAAAGATAAGGTTATTGCTGCTTTGGGTTGTTCGGGGTGCAAGTTAGTGATTGGTGAGCGAGTAGGGAAAATAGATTTATTAGTCCTAGCCATCTATGATTTCGATTTAATAATTGGCATGGACTGGCTCACCAAGCAAAGAGCTAAGATGGACTGTTATCGTAAAGCGATTCAGTTTAACCCAATAGAGGGTGAGAGCTTCGAGTTTGTAGGAAGTCGAGGAGGACCCTCGATTGTCCTGATCTTGTCGCAAGAGACATCTCGTTTGTTAGACGAGCGTTGTCAAGGGTACCTGGCAACTGTCGTGGATACGACAGTCAAGGAACTGAAAATGGAAGACATTTCAGTTGTGCAAGAATTTCCAGATGTCTTTCCTAAAGAATTGCCAAGATTACCGCCAGAAAGAGAGATTGAGTTTGTAATTGAGCTAGCACCTGGGACAGAGCCAATCTCTAAAGCCCCTTACAAGATGGCATTATCTGAGTTGAAAGAACTGATGGTGCAGATGCAAGAACTATTGGACAAGGGATTTATTCATCCTAGTGCATCACCTTAGAGAGCACCAGTTCTGTTTGTAAAGAAGAAGGATGGTTCGTTGCATCTGTGCATCGACTATCAATAACTCAACTAGGTAACCATTAAGAACAAGTATCCCCTTCCAAGGATCGATGACTTGTTCGATTAGTTGCAAGGAGCGTCAATATTCTCGAAGATTGACTTAAGGACAGGATATCATTAACTGAGGATTAGGAATGAGGACATTCCTAAATCAGCATTTCATACTTGATATGGTCACTATGAGTTCACAGCGATGCCATTCGGGTTGACGAATGCTCCAGCTGTCTTCATGGATTTGATGAACAGAGTATTCAAGGAATATCTGGATCAGTTTGTGATCGTGTTCATTGATGATATCTTGATCTACTCAAGAAGTGATGAAGAGCATGAAACCATTAGTTGTATGCTAAGTTTAGCAAATGCAAGTTTTGGTTGACTCATGTTGCGTTCTTAGGTCATGTGATTTCCGGAGAAGGAATCTCCATCGACCCAAGCAAGATAGAAGCCATGATCAATTGGCAAAGACCGACATCAGTGACAGAGATCAGAAGTTTTATGGGATTGGCAGGTTATTACAGACGGTTTGTGGAATGTTTTTCATCGTTAGCATCACCTCTAACAAAACTCTTGAAAAAAGAAGAGAAATTTGTATGGTCAGACAAGTGTGAGCTTAGTTTTCAAGAGTTGAAGGAAAAGTTGACTATCGCACCTATGCTGACAATTCCATCTGGGTCCTGGAGGATTCGAGATCTATAGTGATGCGTCATTTTAAAGACTGGGTTGCGTGTTGATGCAACATGGTAGGGTTCTTCTCGCCAGTTGAGACCTCATGAGCAGAACTACCCGACGCATGACTTAGAGCTCGCAGCAATTATCTTTGCCTTGAAGATTTGGAGACATTATCTGTGTGGGGAAAGATTCCAAATCTTCACGGACCACCAAAGTCTCAAGTATCTGTTCTCTCAGAAAGAGTTGAACATGAGACAACAAAGATGGATGGAATTGCTGAAAGACTACGATTGTGATATTTTATATCACTCGGGAAATGCGAATAAGGTCCCCGATGCTTTGAGTCGAAAATCTTCGGTAGCTCATATACTGATTAAGGAGTTAATGGAGAAAGCTTGAGATTCGGTATTCAAGTTTGAGGTAAGCCACCTTTCGAGTTTTATGGCCACCCTCAGAATTGAATTGGATGTTCAGGTCAAAATCAAGCAACTCTAAACCGACAAACCCGGATGTACAGAAAATTCTTCAGGAGGACACTGAGAAAAGAAAGGCTGATTTTCAAATCTCTGATGACGGGACACTAAGGTTCCGAGAACATTTGGTTGTACCTGACGATGTAGAGCTTAGAGAAGAGATTTTATCTGAAGCACATCGTAGCAGTTACAACGTTCATCCTGGAAGCACTAAAATGTATCAGAATCTGCGTCCACACTATTGGTGGTCAGGCATAAAGGCGGATATTGCCAAGCATGTGGCCAAGTGTTTGATGTGTCAGCAAGTAAAAGCCCAACATTGCAAGCTGGGAGGACTCCGCAACCTCTCACAATCCCATAATGGAAATGGGAGCATATCACGATGGACTTTGTGATCGGATTACCAAGGAGTCAAAGAGGAAATGATTCGATTTGGGTGGTAGTCGACAGACTGACAAAGTCAGCTCACTTCATTGCGATTCAAAAGGACCTCAGTCTTGATAGACACGTAGATCTGTATGTACGACAAGTGGTTCGAATGCATGGAGTGCTGGTTACGATAACCTTAGATAGAGACTCGAGGTTTACTGTCACTTTTTGGAAAAGCTTGCAGATTGCTCTTGGTACAAAGCTTCAGTACAGTATGGCATATGATCCTCAGACGGATGGCCAATCCGAGAGGACAATTCAGACCCTCGAGGACATGCTGAGAGCTTATGTAATAGACTTCAAAGGAAGTTGGGAAGATCAGCTTCACCTAGTGGAGTTTGCCTACAACAACAGTTACCAGCAGAGTATTCAGATGGCTCCATTTGAAGAATTGTATGACAGAGCATGTAGAACACCAGTGTGTTGGGGTGAAGTTGGGGAATGGAAGATAACAGGCCTAGAGTTGGTTCAGCAGTCAGTGGATGCCGTGGCAATAATCAGAGGCAGATTAAAGATCACATAGAGCAGACAGAAAAGTTACATAGATAAGCGTCGAAGGTCTTTGGAATTCTAAGTTGGTGATCATGTTTTTCTAAAGGTGTCACCAATGAGGGGAACTTCGCGCTTTGGAAAGAAAGGCAAACTGAGTCCGAGGTACGTAGGTCCATTTGAGATTCTTGAGAGAATCGAGACATTACCGTATCGCCTTGCATTACTGCTAAGGTTGGCACAAGTGCATGACGTCTTTCACGTGTCGATGTTGAGGAAGTACGAGCCTATCCCGACTCATGTGCTCAATTTTGAAGAATTAGATGTGGATGATTGTGTGTTATACGTGGAAAGACCGGTCCAGATTGTCGACAGAAAGCAAGAAGTGCTGCGTACAAAGACCATTATGTTGGTCAAAGTGGTCTGGCAACACCAAGGTACAGAAGGAGCAATATGGGAGACTGAAGAGCCGATGAAAGAATTGTACGCCCCACCTTTTTGCTTAAGTTTGTAAGGTTTAAATTTCGAGGACGAAATTTTTATAAGAGGGGAAGAGTTCTGATATCTAGATTTTTCAACCCTGTCTTCTATTGAATAAATCGGGCATTTCATTAACGTGTCTATAGGGTTATTCTCAGAACTGATCATTCTTGAGATAACTAGACTATCTGGAGAAATTATTAAGGAATTTTAAGGCAATAGACTTGAGAACTTGATCAGGAATCGGCTTCTCGACCGTGTCCATCTTTAGAGGCCATTACGACACAGTTAAAAATCGATTTGAAAACAGAGATAGATTGGATTGATAGAGATGTGTGGTTAATCGTGGGTGACACCACTAAATTGGAAAATTCTTGTCGACTGGCACTAAAATGATTTTCTTATTATTTTGAAACCCTGTGTCCGTATTTAGGTCCTTGGGATTTTCATGACAATCGAGAGTCACCAATGAGTCGAGTGAGTTCATAATGGCTCGAAGAAAATCGACCATGGGTCATTTGCACTTAAAAATTTCTGAAAGTTACCCAGTAGTCTAGGTCACGCTAAAAACGCGCCAAGTTGAAATTAACTAAGAATTCAAGTTCGATTTCAGAAATTGAAGTTTCTCTCATGTCACAATAAATTCTAGGAGTATCGACTCGGTCTCAGAAGATTTTTCTGACACCTGACACTTTTTGGGAAAAAGTCATCGCTGGGTTGTTTTAGTGTAGAAAATGTTGAAGATGGTTTCGATCGCAAAATTGAGATGCAAGATGGGTTATTGGATGAGGAAAAATAGCAATTGAGACATTGAGGTGTTGATTGATTTTATGAGAGCCAATTGAGAACGAATTGAGGGAGATTTGATGAACAATTGGAGCCTTGTGCTAAGAAATTCGTATGCCCCCACAAGTGGTGGGTGACAGCCCTATGGAGGGATAAGAACAAAGGATATTTGTGTGGAAAAATCAAGCCTAAGGGGCCCCCATCACTCATCTCTATCCATTCCTCTTCCTCTTACCCTCAACCAGCCAAATTATCTCTCTCTCACAACCTTTTCGACACCACCAGCAGAAGAAGAAGGAAAAACTCAACCGAAGCTGCTTCACTTCAACTTCACAGAGGTTTGGCCGTCCACGTCTCCACCTGTGTTGGTCCATCAAAGGAGCTGTCCTCACCGGTTGTTGCCACCGAAGCCAACGCCAGCACCAGCAGAAGAGAAGAGGACCAGCGACTGCCTAGACGCTAGTGTTCCCACCTTCCCTGATCTCTCCTCTCCACCGCTGCCACCTGCCAACTCCCTGGCCTGCTTCGGTCAACAACGAGCCCACCGAAACTCCTCATTTGACTGAGCAGCCCCGCATTGCTGCCACTTGGCTGCGTCTGCTTCTTGTCCGGTCAACAAACCAGTGTTGAAGACCATCGAGCGAGCGCTAACCCACGCGTCTTCAACTCCAGTCCACCACCAGTCCACCACCAACGAACTTGTCGGCCACGTCTTCAACGCCAGAGTTTCTTCGAGTCCACGGCTACCTCCACCAAAGACGTCCTGCAAAGCCACAGACTCAACTGAAGCCGCAAGCTAGCGAAGCCCGTGAATTCGTGCGCCTTCAGCCTAGCCAATTTTCAACGGCCTATCTTCAACAGCTTCGGTCTTCAATTCCAAAGGCCCAACGGTGGCCTTTGCTGCCTCTTGCTTGGCCCAAATTTGCAGTCTTCAAGCCCAGCGAATTTTAGTCTAGCTGGGCCCAAAAATCCAACAGCTCAGCCACTTGAAGTCCAACCTAGTTCAGTTTTGTTTCAAGCCCATCTTCAGCCCAAGTCCAGCCCGCGAAGAAGGCCCAATCGCAGCCAAGCCCAAGCCTAAGAGCGAGCCCAGTCCAGTGCAAGAACAAATCTTAGTTGGGCTGAGATTTGTTGGGCCAAGTTAAAGGCCCGGTCCAAGCCCACCAGTGTCGTTGCTGTTGGAGAAAACTTCCCGATCTGTTTTGAAGCTGACAAAATGTTTCCATCAGTCAAGTCTGAAGACTTGAAGACTTTATCGACAACGTCTGAAGACCTCCAGACTCAAGATTTAAAGTCTACCCTCATTGACAGTTTCCAGACCGATGAAGAAAAAGTATTATTCGTTTAATTAAACGAGTATATCCTTAAGGTTTGATTCGTGTGGATAAGGAAGATCTCACGGTTGGAGATAGCATCACAAGATCTATTATTCGTTTTAAGATTAATTCGGGTAATCTAGATTCGATTGATTGGCGAAGTATACTTGGAAGGTTCTACTTATGGAAACCTAGATCCTGATTGTATGGGCGAGCAGGATCGGTGGGCTATCGTCATATTTCTCAAATAACTCGAGATCTCCCTAATTGATTCTATCAAACGGGATGATTGGAAGAACTCCTTTGGAAGGTGCCAACGGTTATGAAGGCATGAAGGAGTATATAAGGAAGACGCTCAAGTTGTTCAAGAGTGCTCGATAGAAAAATTCCAAAGTCTGAAGTTCCTTGTTCTTTGCGATCTTATTTGTTGAGCTCTATTTGTACTCAAAAGAGAGGTTAGATATTTGTGAGACCTTGAGGAAGTGTAGTAGAGTCTCTACACTGTGGAATCAAGGACGTGAGATTGTAATTCTCTTTTGATTCTTGGTGAAATCCAGCCGGTGGGCTGTCAGTGCGGGAGAGTGGACGTAGGCTTGGTCTAAGCTGAACCACTATAAACCTAATGTCTTGATTCTCTATCCCTAAGCTCTTTACTTTACATCGCAGCTTTATACGATTGTTTACTGTCTTTACGCTTTCAGTCTGTTAATCTTAAAAGACTAATTTACTTTGTTAAGTTTCGCAAAAACTTCTTTGATCACCTATTCACCCCCTTCTTGGTGCTCCTACTAGTCCTATCAATTGGTATCAGAGCCTATGTACTCATTTAATTGAAGTGTTTTTACTTCTGAGTTAAAGATCTATGGCTAGTATGTTGGCTCCAGGTTTGGTTGAAGGCCAGGGCAACACTAGACCTCCTTACTTTGATGGAAATGATTACATCATATGGAAAAACAAGATGAAAGCATTCCTAAGATCGAAAGATCCTCTGGAATGGGATGTGGTAGAAAAAGTAATCATTCATACTGTTGTATGAGGATCAGAAAAGGAAAAGAAGCTGTTGCTTCTACCGAGATGACTCAAGAAGAAATAACCAAAAGACAAGCTCTTGATACTAAAGCAATTTACTCTTTATATTGTGCATTATCTCCTACTGAGTATAACAAAATATCTTCTTGTGAAACAGCTACAGAAGTCTGGGATAGGCTGCACATTACCTATGAAGGAACTGATCGTGTGAAAGAGACAAGGATCAATTTCCTTTTAGGACAATATGAAGTCTTCAAAATGAAACTAGGAGAATCTATCACTAATATGTTTAGACGTTTTACTGAAATTATGAATGGTCTATAATATCAGGGACAACCAATCTCAAGACCAGTGAAAGTCAACAAATTGCTGCGTGGACTCTCCAAAGACTGGAATTATATAAAAACTTCGATAAGGGAAACACAAAGGATTACGCCACTTTTTGTAGACGAATTGGTTGGCACACTTCAGTCTTACAAAGTGGAGCACATCAATGATGAAGAAGATCCCAAAGGTAAAAAGTCTATAGCTTTAAAGTCTAACGGTGATTCTGATGTTACAAACTCTGAAGAAGACTTAGACGATGAAGAGTTAGCACTTATGATAAAGAGGTTTAGAAAACTGAACAAAAGGGGAAGAAGATTCAATTGGAAGAAACAAAGTACTCAAAAGTTTCAAAACAAATCAACTGAGGATGATGAATCCAATAAAGACGTGATTTGCTTTGAATGTAAGAAAAATGGACACATCAAACCCAATTGTCCCTTATTGAAGAAAAAGAAAGGAAAAATTGAGAAATACAGAAAGGCTCTCAAAACATAAACATGGAGTGATACTGAATGTGAAGAAAGTGATGATGATTATGCCAACAGTTGCTTAATGGCAAAATCGGAATCAGACTCAGACTATGAGACAGATACAGACTCAGACTCAAACAGTGAAATCGAGGTAAGTAACTTAAAAATTCCTACTAAAGTTTCGAAATATATTAATGAACTTTGTCTTAGCCTGAAAACATCTCTTAAGAGGATCTCTGAGTTAAAAAGGGAGAATTCTACATTGAAGCAACAGGAAAAATCTTGGAAAGAAAAGTTTGAAAATTTAGACAAAGGTTTTGTTATTTTGAAAGAAAATGCAAACATTTCAAAAAGGTTTTCAATTGAATCTGAGAAGCTGGATAAGATTCTGTCGATACAAAGACCCTGCTTTAACAAATTAGGTCTTGGAATGACTTCTGAAACCATTCCTCTAATTGATTTTCCAAAGGTAAAGAAAAGAATCAAATAGAGACCTACAAAAGCTTTTTATAGAAATCATTTTCAAAAAGTCTTTGTAAAACCTATTGGTCGAAATGCTCTCAAATGTTCGAAGTGTCAAAGCTCAGAACATTTTGAGAAAGAATGTCCTATGGTTTGGAGACCTGTTAAAAGGGATTGGGCAAAGACTGCTTTTTTTACTAACTCCACTGGACCCAAGAAAATATGGGTACCAAAGAAAGCTTGAATTTTCTTTTATTTGCAGGTTACTATCAAAATGAAGATTAAATGGTATTTGGATAGTGGCTGCTCAAGACATATGACAGGAGATTCAAGTTATTTTATTAAACTTGTTCAAATTGAAGGAGAAAAAGTCTCTTTTGGTGGAAATAGTAACGGAAGAATTGTTGGATGTGGAACTGTAAAGATAGGAAGTCTAACAATCAACAATGTCTCCTTGGTGGAAGGATTAAATTACAATCTACTCAGTATAAGCCAATTGTGCGACACTGGATTCAAAATGAATTTTCAGGAAGGAACATATTCAGGAATTAGTAAAGATTTCTCTCAATCTTTTACTGGGCGTAGACATGGAAATATTTATCTACTGGATATAAAACCAGAAAGATCGCAATGCTTGATATCAGTACAAGATGAAGCGAATCTCTGGCATCGGAAGCTTGGCCATATCAACATGAAGCAAATTGCCAAAATCTCTTCCAAGAAGCTTGTTCGTGAACTACCCAACCTGAAATACCAAAAATCTTACTTATGCACACTATGTGTGTTGGGAAAACAGGTTAGAAGTTCTTTTAAACCAATAAATCAAGTTTCCACTAATCGTGTGCTGCAGCTCCTACATATGGATCTCTTTAGACCAACTAGAACTCAAAGCATTGGTGGAAAACGATTCTGCCTAGTAATTGTGGATGACTTTTTACGATTTACTTGGGTCTATTTTCTTGCAAGTAAGTCTGAAACCTTCTCTCATTTTTTAAAGTTTGCTAAGAAAGTGCAAAATGAGAAAGGCTATACTATCTCAAGCATTCGGACAGACCATAGAGGCGAGTTTGAAAATTAAGACTTTGCTAAATTTTGTGATGAATCTGGTTTTCAGCATAAGTTCTCCTCTCTATACAAGCCAGAACAAAATGGTGTTGTGGAAAGGAATAATAGATCTTTACAAGAAATGGCAAGAACTTTTTTAATTGAAAGTAACATTTCTTCTCGTTTTTGGGCTGAAGCAGTTTCTACAGCATGTTATGTTATTAACAGAGTATTCTTAAGGCCTATTCTTGAGAAAACTCCCTATGAGTTATTCAAAGGAAATAAGCCAATTGTTTCATATTTTCAAGTGTTTGGTTGCAAATGTTTTATCTTGAAAAATGCAAATGATCGAATTGGTAAGTTTGAAGAAAAATTAGACGAAGGAATCTTTCTTGGATATTCAACCTCTAGCAAAGCCTACAGAGTATTCAACAAGAAGACTCAAACTGTGGAAGAATCGATGAATGTCAAATTTCAAGACTCTCTGCAAATTCAATCGGTTCAGACTCAAACCGAAGAATCTGAACCTACTCCAGACTCTACAAGGTCTACCTCCCCTAAAGCAGTTCAGACTCCAGTAGAGAAACAACGAACGGATGTTAAAGAATCAATTGAAGAAAAATATCAACAATCTATCAGACTGACCAGCAACTGGAAACATAAGTCTAGTCATCCCGAAGAACTCATTATTGGTGATATTAATGAAGGGATTCATACCAGATCCAAAGGGCATGAAGAGTCTAGTGCTGTGGCACTTGTTTCTGAAATAGAACCCAAAAGCATAGAAGAGGCCTTAACTGACGAAAGCTAGATTGAAGCAATGCAAGAAGAACTCATGCAATTTAGCATTAACGATGTTTAGGAATTAACTCCTAAACCAAAAGGTAAGTCTATTATTGGAGATAAATGGATTTTCAGGAACAAGATGGATGAAAAAGGAAAAGTGGTAAGAAACAAAGCAAGACTCGTTGCCAAAGGATATACACAAGAAGAAGGGATAGACTATGATGAAACTTACGCTCCTGTAGCAAGGTTAGAAGCAATTAGATTATTACTTGCTTTTGCTTGTTATAAGAATTTCAGGTTATTCCAAATGGACGTCAAAAGTGCATTCCTAAATGGATTTATTCAAGAAGAAGTCTGTGGAACAACCACCTGGATTTGAAGATCCAAAGAAACCAAACTCTGTGTTCAGATTGAAAAAGGCTCTTTATGGATTAAAACAAGCACTTCGAGCTTGGTACGAAAGGTTAAGTAAGTTCTTAATTCAAAATAGTTTTGTTAAAGGAAAAGTAGACACTACCTTGTTTATCAAAAGGGAAGGTAAAAGCTTTCTACTTGTTCAAATTTATGTTGATGACATTATATTTGGATCATCTAATGAGAATCTATGCAAGAAATTTTCTAAGTCTATGCAGGATGAATTCGAGATGAGTATAATGGGTGAACTATCCTTCTTTCTTGGACTACAAGTGAAACAATTGAGGGAATGAATTTTCATTCATCAAGAAAAATATGCAAAAGAACTTGTTAAAAAGTTTGGATTGGAGAATTGCAAAAAGACTAACATACCAATGTCAAGTTCTTCGAAGCTGGATAAAGATGAAGGAGGAAAGAAAGTTGACCAAAAATTATACAGGAGTATCGTTGGTTCACTTTTTTATCTTACTACTCCTAGACCTGACATTCTGTTTAGTGTTTCCATTTGTGCTAGATTTCAATCAGATCCCAAAGAATCACATCTAAGTGTAGCGAAACGCATCATCAAATACGTTGCAACAACTACTAAGTTAGGTCTATGGTATCCCAAAGAATGAGACTTCACTCTTCTTAGATATTCAGACGCAGATCTAGCAGGTTGCAGAGTTGATAGAAAGAGCACATCCGGCAATTGTCAATTGCTTGGTAATAGGGCATTATCTTGGTTTTCAAGAAAGCAAAGTACTGTAGCTCTTTCAACAGCAGAAGCAGAGTATTTGGCTTTTGGAAGTTGCTGTTCTCAAATCTTATGGATAAAACAACAACTAAGAGACTTTGGAATCAAAGACTCTTGCACCAAGATCAAATGTGACAACACTAGCGCAATTAATCTCACAAAAAATCCTATTCTTCACTCAAGAGCAAAGCACATAGAGATTCAACACCATTTTATTAGAGATCATGTTCAAAATGGAGAAGTCTTGATCCAATTCATTAACTCAAAGAATCAACTGGTGGACATAATCACAAAACCTCTAGAGAAAAGCTTATTTGAGTCTATCCGTTCCAGACTTAATATCTTATCTCTCAAAGACTGACAAAGTTCAGACTCAGGGATAAAATCTGAAAATGCTCAGACTCAGAAAGATCAGACTTAGAAGATCAAAAGTTACGACTATAAGTTATTTCGGTTACAGTATTTTAATTTTTTTAAAAAAAAAATCTTAAAAAGGTAAGATTGTTTGTTAATCGTCAATTAATATTGAAAAAGGCAGTTATCATTTTTAAAAAGATAGTTATCTATTTTCAAAAAGGCAGTTATTCTTTTTGAAAAGGCATTTGTATTTTTCCTTTTGTGACGATTCGAATACCCTATTTCGACTGGTTTATATATTGTTCCTCATTTTCGTTTTTACCCACAAACCCTAGAGCACAGATCTTCACTTTCTTACTTTTTCTCTCTAGTTTAATCCTTAAAGTTTTCATATTTCTCGCGAATCGAGTTCGAAAATTCTCTCAAGGACTGTGACTATGTCTTTCTAAAGAAAGTCATCAAGGATTGCAAGTAGGGGACCACAGCTTATGCGTGAGGGTCCTACGCACTTCGATCTGACTGAGGAAGAAGACACTTCAAGGGAGCAGCAAAGTCAACAACAACATTCTCAATCGCGCCTCTCTTCTCCTGCTAGACCACAAAAGCATCATCAACAACAACAACAAGAAGAAATTATTGAGGATGTCGAACCTGTAAGGACTCTTAAGCCTGTTTTTACCTACAAACTTTACTCCGCTTTGAAGGAAGGTGGTTTAGCAATGACTTTTATTGATGAATTTTTGAGAGAGAAGGGGTACTGAAATGAAACCCATTTTTTAAGAGTTATGGAACGTTCGGGAATTGTTCCTGTTGGTATAGCAGAAAGGGCTTTTTCGAATTTTCCAAGTGATCCACGTTTTGGAGGATTCAATCAACCTGAGGGAAAAGATGACGATGAAAAGATGTTCACTCAATTTAAGCCTAGAATGGGTGTTGCTGCGAACATTTGAGGAAAAAGAGCAGATTTGTTTCGTTCTGAGGAACACAAGCAAGTTTACTCTAAGTTGCTAAAGCGAGGAGTGATGAACCCAAGAAGTGTGGATTTTGATTTTCTCGACTCATTAAACGTGAAGTTGCCAGAGAAGTTTGCAAAACTTCAACTTGAGCGTTTTTGCTCTAAAACATATGTTGCTTATTATGAACTTACTGCATATTTCTATTCCAATCTAAGCTTTTTGGATGCGAATAGATTTTCTTTCAGTGTTAGAGATCAAGAGTATGCGGTAGATATGGACACTCTTGCTGATGTTATTGGAGTGGAAAGAGGAACTTTCCAATCAATAAGTGTGTCTGTTGGTCATGCGACTATGGAGCTTATCCGAGATAGAATTGCAGAAGGTCGAATTACTTATTTGAGGATGAGTGCCTTTAATACCTTGCTCCACAAGATTGTGATCAACTGTCTCAGGCCCAAATCCACATCAAAGACCGACGTCTCCAATTCTAAAGAAAAGTTGATGTACGCCATCAATGTCGGTTACAAGTTCTCTCTGCCTCACACCATCATGTTTCACATGTATAGGTTAATGGCAAAGGACAAGGGAAAACTTCCTTATTCTATTCTCGTTACTCGGTTATTTAGACATTTTAACATTCAACCTCCCAAAATTCTGTGTGTTCGAACCATTGATCAAATGGTGATAGGCCTGAAGATGGTTACAAAGATACATCTGAAGGAGCTGAACAAGGCTTTAGAGAGATTTAAGGAGAAGACCCCTGTCAAGTCTCAACAAGACTCTGTGGCTGCAAAAAAGAAAGGCAAGGAGCCCATGACTGCTCCATCCAAGAAGAGGAGAGCAATCATCTTGCAGGATGAAGAAGATGAGGAAGACATCGCTATCTCCGCTATTGCCTTACAAACTGTACATCGTCTTGTTCCAGAATCTGAAGATCAAGAGAACCAAGACAAAGAGGAGACGGAGAAAAGGAATGAAGAAAGGGAAAGCATGAGAAAAGAAGAAGAAGAAGGAGGACAAGAAGAAAACGAGCAAAGAGGAGAATAGACTGAAGGAGAAAGTCGTGGTGATTCTCCAGTAGAAAAAGAAGCACAAGAACATCGTGACATTGAAGAAGAGCCCGAGCAAAAAGAGTACTTCTCTTCACCTGAAGGCACTGAAATAGGGGGAGCTGCTCATCAAGAAGGTATTCCTCTACTTGCTTTTACTAGTGATGATGTTAGTCGTTCTCCTACCGATCCAGATGATGTGTATGCCTCTCAATTTCCTGAAGAAGGTAATGAGGCTTCATCCCCAAGTCTGGATGCTCGTGCTGAAGTTCCATCATCTAGCTATACTCCACACACTAACTATGCTAAAGCAAGCACTCAAACCGATAACTCAGCATACTTTAAAAGGTTGCTTGAAATTCTTATGGAGATCAAAGGCCAGGTTTATGTGTTGGGATGTGAATTGCAGACCCTGCAGAATGTTCATCAAGCCACATCAGTTTCTATGCAAGATCAAGTTCAAGCCCTTAATCTTCAGGTTCAAGCAAATGCAAAGGGTAAGGATTTAGCGCAACTGTAGGAGGATATGAGAAAGCTGGAGGAAACTGTCAAATCTATGGAAGATTTTCAGCTCATTCGCATTCCCAAATCATCTTAATTTTATCTTCTTTATCTTCTCTACCTTTTGCTGTTGACAAAAAGGGGGAGAAGTTGCAGATTTGATTATGATTATCTTTTTGATTTTTTTTTTGTTGATTTTGGATTGACTTTATCTTTTGTTTGGATGGACTGGTTTGGACTACTTTGATCTTTTTAATATTTGCAGTATCTTAAGCAATGTTTATGATTTTGGTAAAGATAATTACTTTTACAGGACTAACTTGTTTTCTGTGGATGTAGAATCACTACTATCTTTATCCTAATCTGTTTATCTTTTATGAGATATCCTTGTTTCCTTAAGTATTGTATTGCAGGTTGAAAGTATCCAAATCTACAGGAAAGTTTTGTCATCATAAAAAATAGGGAGATTGTTGGAGAAAACTTCCCGATCTATTTTGAAGCTGACAAAACGTTTCCATCAGTCTAGGCTGAAGACTTGGAGACTCTATCGACAACGACTGAAGACCTCCAAACTCAAGATTTAAAGTCTGCCCTCATTGACAGTTTCCAGACCGACGAAGAAAAAGTATTATTCGTTGAATTAGATGAGTATATCCTTAAGGATTTGATTCGTGTGGTTAAGGAAGATCTCATGGTTGGAGATAGCATCACGAGATCTATTATTCGTTTTAAGATTAATTCGGGTAATCTAGATTCGATTGATCGGCGAAGTATACTTGGAAGGTTCTACTTATGGAAACTTAGATCCTGATTGTATGGGCGAGCAGGATCGGTGGGCTATCGTCATATTCCTCAAATAACTTGAGATCTCCCTAATTGATTCTATCCAACGGGATGATTGGAAGAACTTCTTTGGAAGCTGCCAATGGTTATGAAGGCATGAAGGAGTATATAAGGAAGACGCTCAAGTTGTTCGAGAGTGCTCAATGGAAAAATTCCAAAGTTTGAAGCTCCTTGTTCTTTGTGATCTTATTTGTTGAGGTCTATTTGTACTCAAAAGAGAGATTAGATATTTGTGAGACCTTGGGGAAGTGTAGTAGAGTCTCTACACTGTGGAATCAAGGACATGAGACTGTAATTCTCTTTTGATTCTTAGTGAAATCCAACCGGTGGGCTGTCAGTGAGGGAGAGTGGATGTAGGCTTGGTCTAAGCCGAACCACTATAAACCTAGTGTCTTGATTCTCTATCCTTAAACTATTTACTTTACATCGCAGCTTTATACGATTGTTTACTGTCTTTGCGCTTTTAGTTTGTTAATCTTAAAAGACTAATTTACTTTGTTAAGTTTCGCAAAAACTTCTTTGATCACCTATTCACCCCCCTCTAGGTGCTCGTACTAGTCCTATCAGTCGCAAGCCCGATTTCGGCCGCCGTCGCGCCGCCATTGCGGTATCCCGGTCCCCACTTTTAATCAAGTGAGTTTTACTCACTAATCCCTACTTAGTTTGCTAATGATGCTTAGGGGTTGATTAGATTTAATTAAGTGCACTTAGGTGGTTAGATTAGTTTAGAACAACTAAATTAGTGATTTAATGATGCATGTTAGGTGGTTAGTTAGTGACATTAGCAAGTACAGAGCTTCTAATATTTATGGAACGGGTCTCGAGATTTTTGTTGGTCCGTCTCGGGCTCCAATTAGGCATTACGGGCCTAAATTCGATTTTTAGCATTTATTTATTAATTTTCGAAATTAATTTAATTAATTAATTAATTTCATAAATTAGGCTAGTATAGTCGACGACTGAAATTTTGTGTTGATTGCCGTGGAGCAATCCGTTTATTTATTTGAGCTCTGAATCATGCTGAATTGAATTAAATGTGAAATTTTAGGATATGTTCCTAAATGGTTGTTTTTTATTAGTTGATTGGGAAATGATCGGGTATCGATGGTCAATATCGATAGTAAAGTGGTGATTGAGAGTGGCATCTAAAAGGGCACATGGGCTTGGTGATCTGATACGTCACTTTGGTGAACTAGTGCCTTAGAGAATGCACGTGGACCCAACATTTCGATATGGCATCTAAAAGGACACGTGGCTCGGTGATCTGATGCGTCACTTTGGTGAACTAGTGCCTTAGAGAATGCACATGGGTCCAATGTTTGAGTAAGGCATCATGAAAAGGGCACGTGGCTCGGTGACTTGATGCATCACTTTGGTGAAGAGGTCATCTTAGAGAATGCATGTGGCCCGACTTCTAGATATTTCACCGTGGGGAATGATTTGAGTGACATGTAATCGACTAGTTCGATTGATCGATAGTTCGATCCGTATGGTTTAAATGGGTGCCGATATTAAATTGTACTGACTTACAGGTGGGATCTGAGGCCAAGGTAAGTCCTCTGACCTGTGCATGTTTACGCAGCCCATAGTGTATTGGTTTACTAATCGGGTCTTAGGGGCTAGAACTCGCTGAGACGTTGTCTCATGGTTATTATATAACCATTTCAGGCCCCTAGATGGCAGCACCTCCACCTCCTCCTCCTGCTATGCATTTTGGTATTCCCCAGGAGATGATTGAGCTAGAGATTCACTTCCACATACACCCTCACCCAGAAGGACTGGAGTACGTATTGGTCAAGTCAATCGTAGGAGAGTACGCCCTGAGGCCCACCATTATAGGTCATGGTATCGTGAGTACTTTGACTGGCGAAGAGAGGGACCCATTCCAGAGAATGATGTGCCAGTATACGTTCCAGAAGAGGCATTTGGGGAGGGTACATTAGACCATGTGGACGGGTTGGTTGTGAATGTTCAGGACCCGACACTTGAGGCCGAAGCTCACACTCCTGTGTACTCGATTGACGATGACAACTAGAACAACGAGGATGGTGAAATCGAAGAGCAGGAGGTGGAAGGACCAGAGGAGGATGAAGAGTGGGGAGTAGCTGAGGAGATACCTGAAGATGAGCCAGCATCTGAAGCCAAGGATGAGCTTGAAGAATAAAATGAAGAGTTGGAAGAGAATGAGCTCAGTGAAGAGGAGACTGAGGAGGATCAGGATGATCCTGAGTACAACTCGGATGAGGATTGAGATCCCATCCCTTTTGTGAACCTTGTCTTAGTGTAGATAAGTATGAGACTAGTAGATTGTGAATAGTATTGTAAAATATACTATTAGTTGTGCTGAGAATAAAAAGTGTGGTTGTGAATTTCAATATGAAAAATATGGCATTCTTTTCTATCCCATTGTTTTATTGTTTGGGGATTTTATAACTGCTTCCGCATGTGCAAATATAAATGAAAGGGTCGGCGATATTTAGTCCTGGGATATCGCATCCTAAAATCGACCAAGCAGAAGGATAGGTGCGTCCCCGAGGATCGAGGCGTGACAGCTCACTTCGTGGGCTTAGTTCGGTCCGTCAATTTAAAGCTCAGAACCACTGATTCGAACCCATCCGCCACTGGTCCAATAAATAGATACAAAAAAATGCAAATTAAAAATAAATGCACCTAAATTTATATGCTAAGTAGTTAATATTTTTCTAGGGATAAAATTAACCCCTAATTTTCTATGCAATAAATAAATTACCGGATCGCCAAAATTTAGGTGTCAACAGCTGCCCCTCTTTGAAGGTAAGCTCGTAGAGGTTGCCTTGAAAGACAAATGGAAATCTAAATTTTGACCATGCACATGCACTGAATGATTTTTTTTGTTGGAAAATGAATTCCATTTTAAAATGCAATTTATATGATGCATGGAAATGCTAATGCAAATGCATGATGCGAAAAAAAAAAAAAAAAAGTATCTACAGTTACATACCAATCAGTGCGGTAAAGATCTTGAGGTATATGATAAATTCTCATTGACTCCACAAGTACCCAGTTTTTACTTAGGTTCCTTGAAGAGTCTAACATGTAATAAATTGAGACATTGAGAATGAGAAGAACATTCACATCCAAAGTGAAATGTTCAATGAAAAGAATTGAGACATCCAGATCCAGATTGGGATGTCAAGATTTTTTGAACCCGAAATACTTAGATCCAGACTAAAGTATAACAAGAAAGATTGAAAAACATTCACATCTAGAGTGAAATGTTTAAATGAAAATAATCAAGACATTTAGGTCCAGACTGAGATGTGATGATTTTTGAAGCTCGAAATACCTAGATCCAGACTAAGGTATAACAAGAAAGGTCGAAAAAACATTCACATCCAAAGTGAAATGTTTAGATGAAAATAATTAAGACATCTAGATTCAAACCGAGATGTCAAAATTTTTGAACCCGAAATACCTAGATCCAAACTAAGGTATAATGAGAAAGATCGAAGAACATTCACATCCAGAGTGAAATGTTCAACGAAAATAATTAAGACATCCAGATCCAGACTGAGATGTCAAAGGAATATACCTGGAATATCTTACATTCGAGGAGGGTAGAGTTATTCAAGATAGTTGGAATTACATGTCTAAGACCTGTACCTTTCTACGGTCGCCTAACATTGCAATATAGATAATTTGACTAGGTCCCGAACCTTTCTTCGGTCGCCTTAATCAGACTGAATCTGGAGAAAAATCTTTGAGGGACAGCTCAATTGAATCAAGTGTCGGTGCGCTTGAGGGGGAATACCTGTGCAACGACAAGTACTTAAGGTATGGGTAGAAATATACTTACCTAGTAACATCTTCGGGGATATGTCTCTTGTAAAACTTAGTCGTAGGAGAGGCAACATGCATTTGTAATCATAAACATGCATTAATCCAAGAGAGATTCATGCGCGACAACTTCTATTAATCATGCATCACCTAATTTCCATTGGGAAAGATTTCTAAAGAATCCAATCTGAACACATGAGTGTCATGGATGTGTCAAGCGAGGGATCTTTTAGTCTGAAATGACTTTTCACTCATCCTCGTTAAAAGGGCTATTTCATCATGACCTTTGATGCAGGATTTTGACAATCACTCTATCTTACTATCATCATGTCAAACAAGGGTCTGAGTAATCTCGCAAGTGGTACGACTTTACCAATCTAGAGGTCTTTAATAGGGATCGTAATATAGGCTTGGTCAACGGCTTAACAAAGGAGACTCTTTGAGTCGAGGCTATTGAAAAATGACATTTCGCAATTGTCTTGAGGTTTACAAGTCAATAAACATACGAAATGAAGTAGAAATTATCTTACTCGCACTCTTTCAAGCGATGCTCTCAAACATACGAACTTTTACGTTAATTCAAGTGCCCTAATCTGAAGAGACTTTGCAAGGGACGTAACGTAGGCTAGGTTCATGGGTTGAGAAGCGAAGGATCATTAGGCTCAAAAAGTGTTTAGGGGTCAAAGTTGGTGATCATCTTGACTTCTCCAATTTTCTTCTTCACCGTTGAGGATTTTCTCCATAATCAAAACTCCATTGAGTGTAACATCTCAGTATTTGAGTTTTTAGTACCACCTTATTAGGGATACGACTTCAACCAATGTTTGACTTTTTCTTTTTTGGGCATTGACCTTGCTTTTACCAGGCATATTGTTTTTTTATGCCCCTTTTTTTTTGCACTTACTTTCTTTGGACTCGCACAGCCTCCATCTTTTATCAGCATTGTAAACCATGCTACTTGAGTGGTTTGTTTTTTCTTGCCTTGCCCTAGTGTGGGGGATGATCACCAACTAAGTTTAATATGAAACGAATTTATAGGCTCAAATGGGCTATGCAATGGATAAAAGTGTGTGGGATAGAGAAAGAACTGCTCTTCGTCATACTAAGGCGCTTCAATTACCGTATAAGTTACACCGTGAAAAGAACACTCGAAAATTGATGCAAGTGTAAGTAAGGAAATTCCTATCATTCATTTCAAATTTTGTCCCAATATGGGATGATCCTTGTTAGGGATAATTTAAAAAGCTCTTCATGTGTATGGGCTCAAAGGGTTAAACAATGGGTATACCTATAGTGTTTCGGGTAAAGAAAGAAATTGCCTCTCGTCACCTTGGTTGACGTACCCTTTGCGAGATCACCCTTTTCCTCACAGGCATGGAATTTTTCCGTACAACTCACCGGGGATTAGAGTATGAAACAGTGTATGGAATAAGGTTTGCCTTTCGTCATTTCAAAGTATCCTATTTGACACATTCAATCCATCTCACACAATTCATCAGGGAAAACATGCAAGATTTGCAACAAATTTGAACAATTGAATTTGCAACTCATTGAGGCAATTTATTCATCATAAAAATGCTTGCAGTTTAAAACATGAAACAGTAAATTCTATCATGGGTAATATTTCTTGACAGTATTAGAATTAAATGGAGTGAAATATTCACGACCATCAATTTCTACCAGGATCAATGCACCTTCAGGAAGTACATTCTTTACCTCATACGGGCCGCTATAATTTGGAGCAAACTTGCCCCCAGGATCTTCCACCGGAGAATGATGGTTCTCTTTTACTTGCCCCAAATCTGTTTTTTCACTGCAAGTGCGCTTTAAGCCTGTTGATCACGAGTCAAGTTTATGATCATTGAATCTTGATACGCTATTTTCATATGTCCCTTGTCATAACAAGTTATAGAATTATGCTCTGAGACAAGAAGTGAATGAGTTAGACAAACAAACAAGTTTAATCTGCTATAAGATTTGGGAAAATGTTTTTTTTTTAACAGTGAAGTGCTTTTATTTTCGAAATTTTTTTTGGGAGGAAGCATGAGAAAGTCCAGCCCTCAGGATTTCTTCGTGGATGATATTTTCTTTTCATGATTGGATATCGTCATTGGACTGGTTTGGTGTACCCTGTCATGCCCTCAAAATTGGAAATAAAATTGTAATTTCATTGAATAGAATCAAATGAATTACATTATTGGAATGGAAAATGCGAACAAGCAAACCTAGAATTGAAATCTCAGAAAGCAGGAAATCCTAGAAAAAGCTTGAAATCCTAGAGAGCATAAAAAAAAAGACCCCTTCGTAGAGGAGTGTGAAGATAAGAACTTATTCACTTAGTGACAGCATTTGCGCCTCTGTCATGGCTGGGCAGAGGATTTTTCTGATTACTACTGAAAGAGAAGGCATTTGTATCCAAAAGGTTTTGGATTCAGTGCTTAAGTGCGAAATATTCATTAGTTGAATGTCCCAATTCACCGCTATGATAATCACACTTCTTTGCCGAGTCGTAACCACGAATATGTTCGCGATTAGGCCGCCTTGGCTCACTAGTAAGCAAGCATTTCTTTCGAAGGATTGCCAACACTTGGGATGGAGATCCAGGGAGAGGAGTGAACTGCCTTCTATTATTTGCTTGAGCAAACAATTGACGGCCAACAATTTGTTGTTGCTTTGCATTCATTTGGATAGCCCGAGTGCGATTAGCACTTTCTTGGCTATAAGCCACATTCACATCTTCAGCAGCTTCTTTCTCCTTCTTGGTAAAAAACCTTTTGTTGGATGGCTCAGTAAACCATCATTCCCTTATCCCCATCTCGATTCGTTCTCCCACAAGAATAAGTTGATTGAAGTTCTCAATGTATGTGCTGGCCATTCGGTTACGAAACTCAGACAGCATACTCCTTGAATGATTCATTCCGCTTCTTCTCCATCCTCTCAAGATCTTCTCGGGAAGGTGCAATGTCCATACTGAACTTATTGCTTGAGGAACACGTCGGTCACTTCATTCCAAGTGTCGAGAAGGTTCACGTTCTTCATGACATACCAGTTCAGTACGGGCACGGTCAAACTTGCATGAAATGATTGGATCATGAGGGGCTCATTCTTGACATATTGGGCCATACTTACGTGCTACATCTGCAAATGGGCTTTTGGCCAGGAAGTACCATCGTATTTCTCGAGCTCCGGCATCTTAAACTTCTTCGGCATCTTGACCTTCTCATACACAGACATGTTGAACGGGAGTGAACTCCACGACTCTTGCAATTGCTTCACCTTCTCTTCAAGCTTTGCGAAGCATTCGTCTTACTCCGTCTTAGGGACATTATCAAGCTTAGCCTTTTCGGCAGTGATCAACGGTGGGTCATCTTCTAGTTCAGGCATGTCGTCATCACCCATAATTTGAGCCTTGTTTGTCGGCTTTGAAACTATTATCTCGGGGAGAGCAGGTGTAGGAGTCGGATTCACTCGGAGGGATTGGATTTGATCCGTCATAAGTTGCATAGAGGTGAGTAGTTATTGGAGTTGGACTAGCGGACATACGATCACGCATTTCAGTTTGGTCGGCCATTCTAGCTCTTGATCGCGTAATTATGGGTGAACGTGAGGGATCCGTTATCACCTAATTCAATTGAATGAAAATATGTAAGCACAAGATGTAAATAGAGAACCAATCCGTGACAATGATTTAATCAAATTTTCATTTTTTTTTCATGAAAAGTTAGTACAATAAGGGAATTTCCTAAAAATAAAAAGCCTGGAAAACTAGACACCCTAGTAAGACCAAATTTCCTAGACATGAATTGAAAACAAATTCTCCAAACTTTTTTTTTTTGTTATTTTTTAAATGATTCATTGCATGGCAATTTCCTCATTTCATTTCTAATTGACAAAGGAATTAGATCAATGATTGACCTAGATTGTCATGGACCGACCAAAAGCATGACAAAATAAATTGCATAGTATAGGGATAGAAGACTCACTTCACCAAGAAAATCGATGACAACCACATAGACATGCACATGAGATGAGAGGCTCGATTTCTATTCTAGACAGGCTTAGCAAAGTGAAGCCACAAGGGTGATCAGACTAGTTGCAAGGGTGTGGACTACGGCGGGTCCTCATGACTCCGGCTTGGTCAAAAAGCTGACCCAAGTCACGGGCATGCGAACCGAGGTGGGTACTCTTGACACCAAAAAAGAAATTTTGGGATCGAGATGGGCGACTCGCACCGCGAGCATGCGGCCAGAGTGGTATTCATCTCGATACCATCCTAGATAATCCTATGCGGCCCAGGTCTGGCAGTGGGTTGTGTGTGCTAGAGTGTAGTGCAAATGTAATGCATACACAACAGTTTAGATCAAGCAACACTTCAACATGAAAATAAACCATACATTCCTTCACCTCCCTACAAAGCAAGGGTTAGCAAACACTGTTGGATGAAATCCCTTAAAGTATTTTGAAGTTGACAAAACAAGTTTATCAGTCTAGTCTAAAGACTTACAGAATCTATTGACAAAGTCTGAAGATCAAAGTCTGAAGACTTACAGACTCTGTTGACAAAGTCTGAAGAACAAAGTCTGAAGATCAAAGTCTGAAGATTAAAGTCCGAAGCTAGCAAGACTCAAGACTTATATTTCAAGGTCTACTCACAAGGACAGTTTCCAGGACGACGTTTATTCTGATCTTATACGATCTTTCTTCTAACGTCCGATGGATATCTTTCTACTTGGATTCAGCTCTAAACGATCTAAGTTTTATATGGAATATGTTTAGATTCTTTGACGACTTCGCAACTTATATTTGGAAGGATCTACTTATGGAAACCGAGATCCCGATTGTATGGGCGAGCAGGATTGATGGGCTATCAACACTTACCTTAAAGAGCTCGAGATCTCTCTAATTGATTCTGTCCAACGGGTTGATTGGAAGAACTTCTTTGGAAGGTGCCAACGGTATGAAGGCATGAAGAAGTATATAAGAGAGATGCTCTAGTTGTTGAAGGGTGCGGATAGAAGAATTCCAAAGTCTGAAATCTCCTCTATTACTTTGCGATATCATTCTTTGAGCATTACATGTAATCAAAAGAGAGATCATATTGTAGATCTTGAGGAAGTGTAGTAGAGTAATCTACACTGTGGACTCAAGAGCGTGAGATTGTAATCACTCTTATTGATTCTTAGTGAAATCCAGGCTGAAGGGCTGTCCGTGCGGAGAGTGGACGTAGGCTTGATCTAAGCCGAACCACTATAAATCTGGAGTCTTGATTCTCTATCCTTAATCCTTTATATTGTTATTTGCTTTAATTTGCTGCAATCGTTGACTTTAAATTATTCATATCTTATTTGATTTGAATTGTTAAAATTGCGATAAACACCTATTCACCCCCTCTAGGTGCTAATACTAGTTCTAACAATTGGTATCGAGCTTGTGTACTTGTTTATAAGAAGTGTCTTTACTTCTAAGTAAAAGATCTATGGCTAGTATGCTGCCTACAGGGTTGGTTGAAGGACAAAGCAATACCAGACCTCCATACTTTGATGGAAAAGATTACAACATATGGAAAAATAAGATGAAGGCATTCCTAAGATCGAAAGATCCTTTGGAATGGGAAGTTGTTGATAAAGGAATTATTCCTGTTGCTGAATCGGACTCGAGAGAGGAAAAGAACCTTCTTTGTTCCTATTCTTTTGACTCAAGAAGAAATTACCAAAAGACGGACTCTCGACGCCAAAGCTATTTACTCTTTATATTGTGCTTTATCCCCTACTGAATATAATAGAATATCTTCTTGTGATACAGCAAAAAGAAGTATGGGACATGCTTCACATTACCTATGAAGGAACTGATCGTGTGAAAGAAACAAGGATCAACATTCTCTTGGGACAATATGAAGTTTTTAAGATGAGATCGGGAGAATCAATTACGACATGTTTAGTCGCTTTACTGAAATTGTGAATGGTCTTGAATATCGGGGACATCCAATCTCGGGACATATGAAGGTCAACAAACTTCTTCGTGGACTCTCAAAAGACTGGAATCACATAAAAACCTCAATAAGAGAGACACAGAGGATTGCTCCACTTTCGTAGATGAATTAGTTGGAACTCTTCAATCCTATGAAGTAGAACGAACAACGAAGAGGAAGATTCAAAAGGTAAGAAATCTATTGCCTTAAAGTCTAATGACTATTCGATGTTACTGATTACAAGAAGATCTAGATGATGAAGAACTGGCATTGATGATAAAGAGATTCGAAAGCTGAACAAAAAAGGAATGAAATTCAATTGGAAGAAACAAAATTCTCAAAGGTTTCAAAACAGGTCAACAGAGGAAGATGATACGAATAAAGAAGTGACTTGCTTTGAATGCAAGAAAAAGGGACACATCAGACCTAACTGTCCTCTGTTAAAGAAGAGAAAAGGGAAGTCTGAGAAAAACAGGAAGACACTCAAGGCAGAGACTTGGAGTGATACTGAATGTGAAGATAGTGACAATGATTATGCCAATATTTGTTTAATGGCACGATCAGACTCAGACTCGGACCTTGATTCGGACTCGGACGGTGAACTCGAGGTAAGTAACTTGAAAATTCCTGTTAAAGTTTCTAAATACATTGATGAACTTTGTCTTAGTCTGAAAACCTCTCTTAAGAGGATCTCCGAATTAAAAAGGGAAAATTCTACTTTGAAACATAAGGATAAACTTATGAAAGAAAAGGTTGAAAAACTTGAAAAAGATGTTGTTGTTGTAAAAGAAAACTCGGACAATATCTTAAATGAAAATAATCTTTTGAAAAATAATATGACTAACATATCAAAGAGATTTTCAAATGGTTCTGAAAAACTGGACAAGATTCTTTCGATACAAAGACCATATTTTGACAAGTTGGGTCTTGGTATGACTTCTGAAACTATTCCACTAATTGATTTTCCAAAGGTAAAAGAAAGAATTAAACAAAGACCAGCTAGAACTATTTACAAAAATCATTTTCAGAAAGTCTTTGTAAAACCTTTGTTGGTAGAAGTGCTCTAAGATGTTCCAAGTGTAAAAGCTCGAACACTTCGAGAAAGAATGTCCTTTAGTTTGGAGACCTGTTAAAAGGAGTTGGGCTAAGACTGTCTATTATACTAACACTTCGGACCCAAGATGGTATGGGTACCAAAAAGAGCTTGAATTCTTGTTAATTGCGAGTTACTATCAAAAAGAAGATAAAATGGTATCTTGATAGTGGCTGCTCAAGACATATGACAGGGGACTCAAACTGCTTCATAAAATTTATCCAGATAGACGGAGGAAAAGTTTCCTTTGGTGGTAACAATAGAGGGAAGATTACTGGTCGAGGAACAGTGAAGATTGGGAGTTTGTCAATCAATAATGTTTCATTAGTTGAAGGATTAAATTACAACTTGCTTAGCATAAGTCAGTTGTGTGATTCTGGTTTCAAGATCAACTTTCGGGAAGAAACGTGCTCGGAATCGGTAAAGACCTTACTCAATCTTTTACGGTCGAAGACATGGAAATATCTATCTTACGGATGTGAATCAAGAAAGATCACAATGCTTAATATCAGTACAAGATGAAGCAAATCTATGGCACAAAAAGCTAGGCCATATCAACATGAAGCAAATCAACAAGATCTTTACAAAGAAACTTGTTCGAGGATTGCCTACTTTGAATTATTCAAAATCTGATCTATGTACACCATGTGTACTTGGGTAAACAGTTAGAAATTCTTACAAGTCAATAAATAAAGTTTCCACTAATCATGTATTGCAGCTTTTGCATATGGATTTGTTTGGACCTACCGAACGAAAAGCATTGGTGGTAAAAGGTTCTGTCTGGTAATAGTGGATGATTATTCACGATTTACTTGGGTCTACTTTCAAGTAAGTCAGAGACTTTCTCTCTTTTCTCAAAATTTGCTAAAAAGGTGCAGAATGAGAAAGGTCATACTATTACAAGCATTCGTACAGACCATGGAGGTGAGTTTGAAAATCAAGAATTTGCTAACTTGTGTGATGAATTTGGTTTTCAACATAAATTCTCTTCTCCATATACACCCGAACAGAATGGGGTTGTGGAAAGGAAGAATAGATCTTTACAAGAAATGGCAAGAACTCTTTTAATTGGAAATCAAGTTTCTTCAAGGTTTTGGGCAGAAGCTGTTTCAACTGCTTGCTATATTATAAACCGAGTGTTTTTAAGACCAATTCTTGAGAAAACTCCTTATGAAATTTTTAAAGGGAAGAAACCAATAGTTTCTTATTTTCAAATATTTGGTTGCAAATGTTTTATTCTAAAAAATGCTAATGATCGTGTTGGTAAGTTTGAAGAAAAATCAGATGAAGGATTCTTTCTTGGATACTCTACAACAAGCAAAGCCTTTAGAGTGTTCAACAAAAAGACTCGGACTGTGGAAGAATCAATGAATGTCAAATTTCAAGACTCTCCACAAGTTCAGCGGATCTGGGCGAAGACTCGAAACTCTCCGAAACCGTTAAAGGCGACTCCACCGAAGCAATTGCTAATTCAAGATCGGTACAACAAGCTACTAATGAAGAATCTACTCAAGAAGAAGATCAACAATCTATCGGGACTGAACAAGAATCGGAAGCACAAGTCTAGTCATCCTGAAGAACTCATTATTGGAAATATTAATGAGGGAATTCGAACAAGATCCAAAAGGCGAGAGGAGTCTAGTGCTGTTGCTCTTATTTCTGAAATAGAACCCAAAAATATCGAAGAAGCTTTAGCTGATGAAAGCTGGATTGAAGCAATGCAAGAAGAACTAAGACAATTCAGTATTAATGACGTATGGGAATTAACTCCCAAACCAAAAGGTAAATCGGTTATTGGAGCTAAATGGGTTTTCGGGAACAAAGTTGATGAAAAGGCAAAGTAACGAGAAACAAAGCAAGACTCGTAGCTAAAGGATACACGCAAGAAGAAGGGATTGACTACGATGAGACTTACGCTCCGGTAGCAAGGTTAGAAGCAATCAGATTATTACTTGCTTTTGCTTGCTATAAGAATTTCAGGTTGTTTCAAATGGATGTCAAAAGTGCATTCTGAATGGAATTATTCAAGAAGAGGTCTACGTAGAACAACCTCCTGGTTTTGAAGATTCAAAGAAACTAGACTCGTATTCGGAGACTGAAGAAAGCTTTATATGGACTAAAACAAGCTCCTCGAGCTTGGTATGAAAGGCTAAGCAATTTCTTAATTCATAGTGGCTTTTCTAAAGGTAATGTAGACACTACTCTGTTCATTAAAAAGGAAGGTAAAAGTTTTCTACTTGTTCAGATTTATGTAGATGACATCATATTTGGATCATCTAATGAGACTTTGTGTAAGAAATTTTCTAAGTCTATGCGGGATGAATTCGAAATGAGCATGATGGGTGAACTATCCTTTTTCCTTGGTCTACAAGTCAAACAACTAAAGGAGGGAATATTCATTCATCAAGAGAAATATGCAAAAGAACTTGTTAAAAAGTTCGGTCTGAAAATTGCAAGAAGACTGACATACCAATGTCAAGTTCCTTGAAGATAGACAAAGATGAAGCAGGGAAGAAAATTGATCAAAAATTATACAGGAGTATCATTGGCTCACTCCTTTATCTTACTGCATCCAGACCTGACATATTATTTAGTGTTTGCATATGTGCTAGATTTCAATCGATCCTAGAGAATCTCACTTAAGCGCTGTTAAACGTATTATTAAATATGTTGCTACTCTTTAAGATCGGTCTTTGGTATCCCAAAGAAGGAGACTTTACACTTCTTGGCTATTCGAGATGCAGATCTTGCAGGTTGTAGAGTTGAAAGAAAAAGCACTTCGAGTACGTGTCAATTACTAGGAAACGGGACGGTATCCTGGTTTTCGAGGAAACAGAGTCTTGTGGCTCTTTCAACAGCTGAAGCAGAATACGTTGCTCTTGGAAGTTGCTGTTCTCAAATCTTGTGGATAAAACAACAACTACAAGACTTTGGCATTGAAGACTCTTGCACAGAAATTAGGTGTGACAACACCAGTGCAATCAATCTTACAAAGAATCCCATTCTACATTCAAGAGCAAAACATATTGAGATTCGACATCACTTTATAAGAGATCATGTTCAGAACAAAGAAGTCTTGATACAATTCATAGACTCAAAGAATCAATTGCGTACATCTTTACAAAGCCTCTTGAGAAAAGCTTGTTTGAGTCTATTCGCTCAAGACTCAATATATTATCTCTTGAAGAATATTAGAGTTCGGACTCGGTAACTAAAGTCCGACGAGCATCGGACTCAAAGGATTGAGAATATGAATCGACACGTCTGTAAGTTTCCTTACTTAAACTGTCTTATTGATAAGGTAAGATAATCTGTCTAATTTTAAGTTGGTTATTATTTTCAAAAGAAGTGGTTATCATTTTATTAAGGCAGTTATCTTTTTTCAAAAAGGAAAATTCAAAATTTCCAAAATATACGACGCTTGGTTATTCCCCGTGCCTGTTATCTTTTATACATCTCTTCTCCTTCGTTTTCACTTTACTCAGAAACCCTAGATCAAAAGCTTTTCACTGCTCTGCAATTTTTCTCCCAAACTTCTTTGTTTCAAAGTTCTCAACTTTCTTGCGAAACAAGTGAGAAAGTCTCTCCAAAGAAAAGCACAATGTCGTATCAGAGGAAATCTTCCAGAATAGCAAACAAGGGACCACAAGGCTCGGTGAGGGGCCTACGCATTTTGATCTCACGAGGAAAGCAACATTCCTGCGAGCAGTCTCAAAAGCGGTCATCCCCAACTAGACCTCAAGATGAAATGGTTTATGAAGACATCGAACCAAAGTAAGAACTCTAAAGCCTGCCTTTGTTTATAAACTTTACTCGCATTAAAGGAAGGGTCTGCTATGACCTTTGTGGATGAGTTTCTGAAAGAGAAGGGTTATAGAAACGAGACGCACTTTCTTCTTCAGTAATGGAAAGGTCTGGAATTGTGCCCGAGGGAACGGCTGCAAAGAGCGTTTGCAAATTTCCCGAGTGACCCTAGGTTTAGTAGTATGAATCAGCTGAGGGAAAGGATGATGATGAAAAGATGTTCATGCATTTTAAACCATGGATGGGTGTGGCTGCGAGCCTAAGAGGGAAGAAGAATGAATTGTTCCGCTCAGACGGACACAGGAAGAGATATGAAAAATTGCTGAAGCGTGGGGTGATGAACCCACGAACTGTTGATTTCGATTTTCTTGACTTGTTGAGTATAAATCTGCGAGAGAAATTCGAAAAGCTCCAACTTTATCAGTTCTGCACAGACTGTGACACAGCACATTCTGAATTGACTGCCTATTTCTACTCCAATATCAGTTTCATTGATGCAAACAGTTTTACCTTCAAAGGTGTGAGAGATAAGGAGTATGTCATTGATTGTGATATTTTGGCAGATGTGCTTGGTGTGGAAAGAAGGGCTTTCCAACCAATCGGTGTGTCTGTAAGTTCTGCTACTCTTGAGCTAGCAAAGGACAGAATTGCAGAAGGAAGACTGTCTTATTCCAGAATGAATGCAACAAATACTTTGCTGCATAAAATTGTAATCAACCTGTCTAAGACCCAAATCGACGTCTAAGACAGATGTTTCAATTTCTGAAGCGAAGTTGATGTTTGCCATCAAGATAGGTGTGAACTTCTCTTTACCACATACCATCATCTTTCACATGTATAGATGCATGGTTAAGGACAAAGGAAAGCTTCCTTATGCTTTGCTCTCATTACTCGTCTCTTCGAGACATCTACACATTCAACCTCCTCACATTTTCACGGTGAAGACCATTGATAAAATGGTCATCGGGCTGGGGATGATTACCAAGATGCGTTTGAAGGAGCTTAGCAAGAAGCTGGAAAAATTCAAGGAAAAGACTCTGTCAAGCTCGGACCCGGACTCATCGGCGGCTAAAAGGAAAGGGAAAGAAGCTGTGGCTAGTTCCACCAAGAAGTGAAGGGCAATCATCCTGGAAGATGAAGATGATGAGGATACGATTCCTATCTCTACTCTAATTTCTCAATTTGCTGCATCTATTCCAACTGTTCCAGAACATCAAGTTGCAGAGGAAGAGAAGAAAGATGAAGAGAAGGAAGAGAAGAAAGAGAAAGAGAATGAGAAAGAGGAAGAGAAAGAGAAAGAGGAAGAGAAAGAGAAGAAAGAGGAAGAGAAGACAGAGGAAGAAAGAAAGGAATAGCGAGAGAAAGAGGAAGAAAGAAAAGACGAACAAAACGATGAACCAGAAAGAACAAATTCTCCAGCAGAAAAGGAGGATTTACAACATCCTGTAACTGAGGAATCGCCTCAAAAAGAAGAATTCTTTTCTCCACCAGAAGACATGGAGATAGGGGGAGATAAAGAAAGCGAACACACACCTCTTCGGCTGACTTTCGAGAGAAGAGGATGCTCAAACAGTGTTAGTCGATCACCTCCCGATGCTGAGGATATTCATGCTGCACGGTTTCTGAAGGAGAGGCATCATCTCCACACAATGAACCTCCTTCGACATTCCCTACGGCTTGACTCCATCTTCGGACCGAGCTGAAACAAGCACTCGGGCCGACAACTCGGAGATTTTCGAAGGCTGCTTGAGATCATCTTGGAACTAAAAGGTCAAATTTATGCCATGGGATATGAATTTCAGACCTTGCAGAATGAAAATCATGCAATGTTCATCACTTTGCATGATCAGATTAAAGATGTTCAGCGTCAGATTCAAGAAACTGCAAAGGGCACTACTCTCACCCAAGTACGGGCAGATTTGAGGAAGCTGGAAGACACTTTGTAAAGTCTATGGAAGACTTTCAACTTGTTCGCATTCCTCGAGCTCCTTGATTTTTTTTTTATGCTGACAAAAAGGGGGAGAAGACCTTGCAGATTTTTGATTTTCTCAAAATCCAAACCCAATCTTTTTCTTTTATTGCTTGCTATCTTGACTTTGACTTAAGTTCTTTAACGTTTGCTTGCAGTTTTGGAAAGTATGTTCTCTATGGCAATACTTTAAGCTTCGTAAATTTGATAGTACTTGTCTCATTTATGACTAATGAGGTTTCGGTGAATGCGGATCTATGTACGGGGAAAGTCCGAGTACGGGATATCCGTGTACAGGATAACTTCTACTATCTTATTTAAATCTTTTATGATGCTTGCTTAAAAGTTGTATTGCGGGCGATAATATTCAAATCTGCAGGAAAGTTTTGTCACCATCAAAAAGGGGGAGATTGTTGGATGAAATCCCTTAAAGTATTTTGAAGTTGACAAAACAAGTTTATCAGTCTAGTCTGAAGACTTACAGAATCTATTGACAAAGTCTAAAGATCAAAGTCTGAAGACTTACAGATTCTATTGACAAAGTCTGAAGATCAAAGTCTGAAAGATCAAAGTCGAAGATTAAAGTCCGAAGCTAGCAAAACTCAAGACTTATATTTCAAAGTCTACTCACAAGGACAGGTTTCCGGGACGACGTTTATTCTGATCTTATACGATCTTTCTTCTAACGTCGATGGATATCTTTCTCTTGGATTCAGCTCTAAACGATCTAAGTTTTATATGGAATATGTTTAGATTCTTTGACGACTTCGCAACTTATATTTGGAAGGATCTACTTATGGAAACCGAGATCCCGATTGTATGGGCGAGCGGGATTGATGGGCTATCAACACTTACCTTAAAGAGCTCGAGATCTCTCTAATTGATTCTGTCCAACGGGTTGATTGGAAGAACTTCTTTGGAAGGTGCCAACGGTGCGAAGGCATGAAGAAGTATATAAGAGAGATGCTCTAGTTGTTGAAGGGTGCGGATAGAAGAATTCCAAAGTCTGAAATCTCCTCTATTACTTTGCGATATCATTCTTTGAGCATTACATGTAATCAAAAGAGAGATCATATTGTAGATCTTGAGGAAGTGTAGTAGAGTAATCTACACTTTGTGGACTCAAGAGCGTGAGATTGTAATCACTCTTATTGATTCTTAGTGAAATCCAGGCTGAAGGGCTGTCCGTGCGGGAGAGTGGACGTAGGCTTGATCTAAGCCGAACCACTATAAATCTGAGTCTTGATTCTCTATCCTTAATCCTTTATATTGTTATTTGCTTTAATTTGCTGCAATCGTTGACTTTAAATTATTCATATCTTATTTGATTTGAATTGTTAAAATTGCGATAAACACCTATTCACCCCCCTCTAGGTGCTAATACTAGTTCTAACAAACACTTCCCCTTATACCTCCCAATCTGCAAAAACATTTAACACCTTAAATATTAGGGATGTACTTGGGATCCTCGCTGCCAAACAAAAATATTTTTGCAAAATAGAAGAGAAAATCAGCCTAAGTCCACTAAAAGCTTTAACTCAAGTCCCCAGCAGAGTCGCCAAGTTGTCGCGACCAAATTTTCAAGTGCACTACCTAGGGTTTGGCTAATGGATTACTAAGCCTAAACTTAGCTCGGGCTCTCCCAAACCCATACCAATTCGCGACTTAGGTTCAAGTTCTTAACATGCAATTGATTTTTAACTAGGAGTCGTCACTAATCTATTTTTAGTGGGTTGATTAGAAACCCAAGTAAAGTAATGGGAGATTTACTTTACTTCTACAAACTAGAGATTTGTGAGTTTGGGGACTTGCTTATGCTAGCTTTCACTAACGCCCTTTCGGTACCTTTCTCTTTTTATTTCAAAAAAATGTTTTGCAAGCAGCTTGAATTGATTTTAATTTATCTCCCTAACACGTGAGGTGATCATGCGGGTGCATAAACCACCAATTTAACACCCGAATTAAGCAATAAATAAACTGTAGGACTTACCTCATGGCAACGAAAGCATCTGCAATATTAGATCAGAATTCACATCGATAGTCTTAGATATGATTTCTAATTAACACACAATTACTTTTTTGTTTTCACTTATTTAATGAGAATCATGCAATGCGTGCTACTAATTTAACATGAAATGATATGACATAGCAATATGACCTAAACTATATGACATAAATAAAATGCAGTCTATCCTAAAGAATGAAATTGATTTATTCTAAAGACAAATTTTTTGGTATTTTCCATGAAATTCGAATTTAAGAAAAATGCAAAAATTATGTAGCTAGATTAAGATTCTATCCAACTTATATTAAAGTTTAGGTCAGGCTAAACCCTAATTTAAACTAAGATATTAGCTTAACTTAGCAATCTCTAACCTAAGATGCAATCTCTCTAAAAAATCAATCTAAACTTAAAATGAAACATGAAATTTTATTCTAATATGCAATGACGTACAAAGAATGCCTTAATTCTACATGACATATGCATGATGATTTTTTGTGTTTTGTTTTGATAAAATTCGAAATTTAAAATTGACAAATAATTGAACGTCTAGTTAAAAAAAAAAAAAAACTAATCATCCTAAAGGAATGCTTTTTTTGGATTTTTTTTCCAAAAAAATCGAAATAAAACTTCTATTCTAAATATGCAAGATAACCCTAAGACGAGGAATATTCTAAAACTAACCTAATCCTAATTCAAAAATTGTTTGAATTTTTTTAACGAAAATAAAATCGACTCAAACCACACGACGGCAAATCAGAGCAAGATAAGATCGATATCCAACAATTGACGAACCATATCTCGCACATGAGATCGAGTTGGTCAATTTTAAATAAATCGTGAATCGAATCTCGAGCATAAGATCGGATTGGCGATTTTCCAAGCGATTGCGAGTCGGATTTTGGGCGCGAAAATCGGACTGTCAATCGTATGCACGTTGTGAAATTAAGAAGATTTCCCAATTTATAAGACTACTCGAGATTACGGACACTGCGTCGACGAAATTTTTGGAAATTAAAATAGACTAAGTTTTTACCTATTCCCAATATTGACTTCCAAATTTGGACTTCGAACGGTGGCACCAACGATGGCTTATGGTGACGCTCGACAATGGCTCACGGCGTTCAACAATGGTAACTCAGGATTGATATGGCTCGAGGATGCGTGACGATGCACACGGTGACGTAGCCAGTTCATGTTGTTGCTCGACAAGGATAGTCAGGATTATGCTGGGTCTTTTGAACTTGGTGGTAGCAAGTTGCTAGACTTCATGCACCTTGCAATAACATTGGAAAGTGGACAAACACGCTGAGGAAAAAAAAAAAGGCAGAACAGTACGTGGTGTTCCACTAGTGTGAACCAAGATCAAAGGATTAGCCAACTCTCTCGAGCAATGGAGCACCACGAGATGCGCTGTCGTGATGTTGCGAAGACTTGTCAGATGTGCGACTGTATTCATCGTCAGGAAAGAGGTTAGCTACGGCGGTCAATTGTGGAGCAGTAGAAATGATGGTTGATAAATAGCAACAACACCGTCGTGGGGGTTAGGTTCAGCAGCTTCATCGTCAACGAGGAGATATAGCCATTGGTCACCGTCTCATGGCGGCATATGATGTGAAATTTAACCGCAAGGATGGCAAGGTCACGACCACAAGGGGATCAACCACATGATGCTGGTCAAACACTTCCCCCCCTCTCTTTTCTTCTCAAGTGTGTCTCTCTATTTTTCTCTGTGTTCGTGCCTAGAATTGTGGATCATGGCCGATCCCCTAACGATTTCTTCTCTCTCTATGCTCTCAATTTTGGCCGTATGTTCAATGTGCGGCCCCCAAAACCCGACACGAACAACCTATTTATAAGCCACAGACTAGGGTTTTAATTTTTCCAAATCGATATCCACGAAGATTTCTTTTCCAAATGGAATATTTGCTTTTCCGAATGCAATATTTGCTCGTCACATCTACCCTATCCAAAAAACTTCATCATATCCCGGAAAAATTTCAAATTCCTATTTTTCTTGAGAAAACCTTTTATCATTAAAAAAAAAAATGTTCTTGGGCTTGTTGACACCTAAATTTTTGCCCAAAAATCATTTCCAAAAAAATGGGAACTTGCTTTTCCACAAAATTATTTCTTGTCAAATTATTGCATATAGATTATCTAGGTGTTTAGTATAGTTTTTTTTTTTTTAAATGGAAGATGTTTTTCTAAAATAAAAAAAGAAAAAAAGTTGGGGCCAATGATCTAAATGTGACTAGCCAAGCCCGGGAGGTCAGATTGGAATTAAAATGGCAAATTGGGGCCAAAATGCAATTTCAAAAGTTGAGGGACCAATTCGCAAATTTTGCAAAATTTTGCCCGAACCCTTAAATCATCATCTTGGTCACCAATTAAGTTGAAATTGAATTTGGGCCAACTCGAATCAATCAAATCGGGTGAAAAGGACCAAATTTGCATTGAAATTGGTATTTTTGGATAAGAAAATGGCCAACTTCGAGAGACTTTCTTGCAAAATTGAGTGAGTACAATTGTGAAAAATGGCCAAGATCTTAAACTACTATACATGAGCTTGCTAATTGATCAAAAAATGCAGCCAAATTGATGGATTAAAGCACTTGAACGAGCTACCAAAACCCAGCCCATGGTTTGGTCTCATTTCGGAGTTGCTGAGTAAGCAACTCGGTGGCCCCGCCATATCCTCCTCACCTGCCCAACCAGCTTGATCTTTGCACGTGATGGAAGACCATAATTAGTAGTGCAAATAAACAAGAATTGGCTAGGGATAAGCTTCTGAAAGTACGGGAAAGTCGCAGCAAAGTCTGGACACTCAACAGCTGCAAGAGTGGAAATTTGGCTAAGTCAGAAAGTTGTTGAAGTAGCTTTGTTGACAGGCGTGGTAGGTGGACGAAAGATCGACCAAAAATCCCTTAATTCAGGGGATAAGATCACTGAAGCATGCTTTTTTGAGGGATGAAAGAGAGGAGATGGGAGAGAGAGGGGAGAGCTCGGAATCGTTCCCCAAAGAAGCCCTTAGAAGCAACTCTAGAAAAGGAAACCCAGAAATTTCAGACCGACCTAGAGAGAGAAAAGTGAGCTTTTTACACACATGCGGCAACAATTAGCCAAAACCTTCAACAAGAGAGTTAAACTTCACTCAAAGATCTTTCCATCCATAGGTCGCACGTCCAAAATGGAGTTCGGAAAGGTCTCCTAAAGCCCCCCGAAAACCACCCTCCTGGCGGGCCAAGAAAGCGAGTGTTTTTTAGAAAACTAAGAGACAAATGAGGAAAAGCTTGACTTTTACCCCAAACTAGAATATATATAGTTTGGTTTGGTGTTAAGTTTTCCAACAAAAGAGGTCTTGAAGTCTAATTTTAGAGGTCGACAAAAACCTTCGTTGTCACTTTTTCTTATGCAGATCTCACTTTCAGTTTGAAGGAACCAACTTCCACGTGCTCCCACAGGACAATGTCTTGGTTTCCTTGGCCAAGAGTCACTTGAAAGGGAAACTAGGAAGCAAGGTAAGCATCCTAGATGTGTTTTGGTTTAATTTTGAACATGTTTTGATCACGAAAATCAAGAGCAAAACTAGTCCGGAGGACTGATTTTCGAGGTGGAAATTTTTCTAGGTGTTGGAATCTCTTCAAGCGTTTTGCATGTGTGCTTGTTGGAGAGGTCGTTTTTTATGTGTTCGGTTGGTCATTCTCTGTGATGTTTGTTGCCTTTGAAAGCACATGTTACCTACTTTCACTCGGATCAAGTAGTGTTTCCCGTAGATCTTGCATGTGATGAGTGTCGGGGCTTGAATATAGGCATATAACCTATTTGCTTGACTTGGGTTCAAACCCATATTTGCAAAATCAGCTCAAACCCGTGTATTTGAGGATGATTTTAGCTTGGTTCTAGTGTGTTTTAAGCTATGATTTCTATCTAATCTTGTTCTTTGTATGTTTTAGTATAATCTTAATACTTTATTTCCATATAAGTTTGCTCATGCGTTGAGATTGAAGGCCACAAACAATGCTTGAGGAAGCTGTTTGGGCTAGTTTGAGGCATGCCAAGTGTTCGACAAAATGTGCAAACCAAGTTTCGATCTTCAAACGATCGATTTGAGCTCGGTTCTTATTATATTCATGTACTGGGCAGTCCCATATTAGTGTAAATCAGCATATATCGGTTTTGGGAATTAATTTTAAATAAAAATAAAAAAAATGAAAAAATCTGAAAATTTCAAAAATATCAAAAAATGTTAGATAGTATCAAATTAGGGAAAAAATGACATCTAGGAAATTTTCCTATTTTTTAAAGGTCATTTTCTTAATTTAATGATATTTTGGTATTTTATAACCATTTTTGTAAATAATCTATTTTGCTTAGATTAAAATTATTTAGAGTAATTTCATGCATCTAGGGTAATTTCATGCATATTTAAATTCTCATTTCGCTCACGGGGGTCTTGTCCCAGGGCATGATAACAAGGCCATGTAATATTATTTGCCCGACTTGTATCGGGTTTTCATTTTCCGCATTTATTTTCAAGTTATTTGAATTTCTTGGATGTTTATTTATGCACCGCTTTTCATTAATTTGAGTGTAAATTTCTTTTCTAGATTATGTTAGGATTAGTCTAGAGATTAAAAAAAAAAAACCTACAAAAACATTTGCATGGACGCTTATCGGTTTTATAAGGATTATAATTGGTAATCAAGATTGTGTGGCCATTTAGATGAACAACCTTCCAAGTTAGTGGTACCGCAAGAACGCTAATAGAAACATTGGTGTAAATAAGTCCCCGTTCCTAGAAATCTCTGGTTACGTAGGAATCGAGACAACACTCCCGTGTGTTGATTGGTTTCTAGCCGACCCCAATAGATTAGTGGCGACTCCTAGAATTATACAAGTTGTTAAGAAATAAAAAAAAAAAAAAACAAAATCAACGTCGCGAGAGGTATGGGCTTGGGAGAACCCGTGCCTAATTTAGGGCTATTGGCCCGCCTCTTTAGGCAAATACCCCTAAACCTTTCTTCCTTTTCCCTCGGACGGAAAAAGAGAGGTCGTGACAGCTTGGCGACTCCGCTGGGGACTTGGTTGCAAACCTTAGAGGACTTAGGCCGTAATAACTTGGTTGATTGTTTGCTAACATGGTCTTCATTTGATAGCGCGTGTCAAAGTTGCGTGGAAAACAAGGTTAGTCCGCCAACAATGTGTTAAATGTTTTTGTAGGTTTGGAGTAATAAGGGGTGGAGTGTTTGTTAACCCATTTCTTTTGCAGGGAGGCGTAGGAATGTATGCCGATATCGATGAAATTGAAGTGTTGTTTGGATATCAATTGATGTGCGTGCCTTTACACTTATCTTAGCACTACACATTTACACACACAACTCGCGATCTAAAACCTCGATCGCACTAGGAAGCCCATAGGAGGTGCCAAAGATGGAACCCGTGCGGGGAATGACCCATGGTTATCCACTTTTGGTCCCACTCATTTTGGTTAATGATAAAGAGAACTATCCGATGTAAGTGTGGAGTGGGGAAAACTCTTTTGATCTAATCAAAATGGGGACCTTAAGCCTTTAGAATTCCACCTTTATGCGTCAAACCTCTCAAGTTTACATCCGCGTGTCTATGTGATTAAAAAAAAAAAAAGTCTCTTCACCCACTGTAAGTATGATTTCTCCATCTACTTGCTCACTTTAGATTGAATTTTTCATTTTTTGAGATTCATGGAAATCAATGGAATGCCCTTGAAAATATAGGCTTGCCACTCACTCTTGATAAACAAACATTTCAAATGCATCTAATCTGGCCTAGATTAGAACATATGTTTTTGTTTAAATTTTCAATTACAAACTCAAAGTCACATTTTGTATAGAAATTCTTCCAAGTCAAGATTACATTTTGGGGCATAGAATTAAAATCAAATTTTCAAGAAAATTCTTGGTCACATTTTGAAATTCAAATCACATTTTGTGTATTGATTTCTCAAAATAAAAATCACCTCACCTTTGCATGAGTGAAATCACAAATTAATCTTTCAAAATCAATGCCCTATTTGTGTATGAAACTTTTGGACCAGAGTGGGCATTCAATTGATAGCTGTGTATCGATCTTTTAATGAAATCTCCTCTTACTAATAAAATCTTGACTAAATACCAAATTCTCGTTAGTGGATACTACGGAGAATGTATCATTGCATTGATTTCATTGTAAGAGGCAGCTTTATCGAAAGATCAATTTTTCATTCATATACTGACATTATCTTCCTTTCGCAGGTCATGCGAGACAACCATTCCTTGAACTCCTCTTGCTTGACCATGCCAAAAGTGGACTTTAAAGCTAGGACGAGAATTGTGCTTATTTTGCTCCTCTACGAAAGAGCTTCTTGTACTTTATCCTTGTCATTATTCCTATTAGGAATCGCGTTTTGCGTTTTGGGTTTTGATTGCGGGCCCAATCAAATGCTTTTGTAAATCATACAACTCACATTTTTGAATAATGAAGTTAGAGTTCATAAAAATCATATTCTTTAAAACACTTGAAGTGTTCCAAACGGACCCTCTGGGCTGAGTTTTATGCCTTAGCTTCAAAATGTTTGAAAATAAGTTTTAAGAATAACTTGCATAATATTTTATCTCTTCATTTAATCGCTTTTGTAGGTTGATCCGCAGAACGATGCTTTAAGGGGGTAAGGTTGTAATCGTTCCAATAGGGATTTCTTATGCAACCACTAACTCGACCATCCATTTTTGTCAAACAGGTAAAATGATGGTTTTGTTCAAGATTGACATTTACTTCCTTTGGAAAGACAAAAGTGCGGGCCTATCCCTGATAGAGCAAGTCATGAAATGCACCAATTCATGCTCATTTATGGGGCATATTTGGTTGAGCCATGAACTACTTGAATATTTTCACAACATATGAATTCAAACATTGTGATTAAGTGTGAAAAGAATCATCAAAGCCTTGAAGATCACAAATCTACTGGCCTAACAAAGTTCCGCATCTTGGACAACCTCATATTAATTTGACATTCTTCGTGGAAGAAGAAATCTGTAGACATTCTTTGGCATCAAACTACTTCGTTGGTTGCAAACAAGAAGCAACCGCAATCCCTACACTTCCAATGGTTTCTTGGCATCCAATCCTGTATGGAGATGATTATTGGGGGTCTGCAAGACAACACTTCAAGATATAGATGCACACAAACAAGAATCGGTCATCAAATGTTGCCCTCGAATAAAAGGTGGTAATCGTTTCAAGTTAAATTCAATTTATTTTAGGAATGACTTGTCCTTGTACTTTGTGCAGATTTTAGTGAGGCAAACTACTGGCAAGCAACAAGATTACATGGGGAGGACAACCTGGTCCAGAATCACACGATCTCTAAAAGAAAAGGGTGTGTTCGTTCCAAAAGTCAAAACAACTCATTCATAAACTGACATAGCACCTATGCTTATAGATTGTGAAGTGGGAAATGCATTGACACAGCAAAAATGGCAAAAAGTCACCTAGCCTAAAAGAAGAAATTTTAATTGGGGCAGATGACCACAAAATGGATCGGGAGCACGCAATGCCTAAGTCACCCAACTTCTAAAAAGGAAAAGATTCAAATGGAATAGACATTTGTCAAGTGAATTGCTGTCAATCATGAGAGCAAAATCCATCCCCATAGCCAAGGAAATAGGATGGAAAGCGGTCATCAAATATGCCATAAAAGGGAGTATACCGTTCCTAAAATGAATTATATCAAGTATGAAAATAACATATTCGTCTCTTTTTCCTTGCAGTTGATGAATGGGGCAAATCACTTAAAATAGAGTAACTCTCACCCATGAGCAAGATGAAACACAGTCAATTGATTTAGCACAAAAGGGGAGTATCGTTCCTAAATTAGCCCAATTCAATTTTGGAACATAAGTAATATGCCCCATCTCTTGTAGGAAAATGTGTACATTGACCGCTGGAGCAACACCTTATACCAAGAAGGCATGCTAAGGCCCAAACATCCATTTTGATGGAATAAATGGAGTAAAACATACAAGGAGCAATGCTCTCACATGTCGAAACAAGGAGTACCCCTCTCCTTTCATCTTTGACACCCACTTAGAATGAGTGAATTCGATAATATCTAAATGGCCCATTTGCAAGATCTTCGAGGAAATGTTAACACCTGAGGAGCAAATGCACACAAAGAGGAAACACGAGACATTTAAAGTCAGATGCAGGAGAAGGGTAATTCGGTATCGTTTCCAAAATGCCCCTCTCTAACTTCATTTTTGATGTAGTTCCATTGTTTGACAGGAAGCGTCGGTATTCGAGGAACAAACTCGAGAAATTGATTTAAGCATAATCTATATAGACCAAGCAAGCATGTGGAGGTAATATGTGTCAAATTCACCTACCTTGATTTAAAAGATGTGTCGTTCTAGAGCCAGTTCAATTAAATAAAAAAGGAAGCACCCCATGGACACTACTTGCGCTTCGGCCTGGTGGTATGGGGAATGAATGAACGGGTCCGAGAGGTACGGGGTTCGATCCGCAGAAACAGCAACAAGGTTGCCATGTAAAAAAATAAAAATATATATATATAAATAAAAAAAAACTTTTGCATCTCTTATTTTTGCAAAAAGAAGAAAATGCTTGAACTAATGAGAGTAAAGACCTGAGAATCTCTTCAAGTCTTAAAACAATAGCTTCATGCTGCTGTTTGCCGCCAAATGGTGAAATTGACCAACGGTAATGTTGTATCATCTCCAATTTTACGATCCCTGAGGATTCATGTACTAACACATTCCCTTTTGTTCTTCGTAGGGTCGCCTGACTACTAAGGCATAGGTAAGTACCATTCTTCTCAAAATCAAATGGAAAATAAATGGAGAATTTTCATCGCAAAAAATAACATGTTTTGTTTTTCTAGAAACAAGCGCAAAAAAATGGAAATTGAAGAAACAAGTTTTCCACAAGGTTTGCCAAAAATCTTCTTTATCTTTAAATTGTCCATCCACTCGATGGATCACTCATTTCGAATCAAAATTCTCTATGGAGGTTAATCCACCTAGATGATCTCAACAAAAATGAAAGGCGATGTTACTTATGCCAAGCGAGAGACACTTAGGATGATGAAAGGCAACCCATTTCCAAACATGTCCTTTAAGCACTCTGGGATTCGAGTGAAAAAGAAAACCCGTGTCATTTAAGGTCAATGAATTCATTCGCAACCGGTACATAGATCAAGATGATAAGAGGCATTTCTTTCCTTTATCATACACACTACATGTGACAATAGTTAGCCCATTTGAGCCTTTTAATGTGAATAATTTTCTACAAAATACCCCTGTCAAGAACCACCCCACGATGGGGCAATTACGGAGGTTTGGGTTGACATTATTTGGAGAGGAAAGATGAGAAAGGTTTCTTTGTTCTCACTTGCATAAATCTTTTTGCGGTAACTTCAGGTGAATTCTTATGGAAGCTCGAAGCATCCCAATATGAAGAAGAGCATTCTTTTCTCTACCCAAACACCTATACCCATTGCTTAAACCATATTGAGCCTGACTATTCATTTCTAAAACTTGAGTGGTGATTATCTCCCCACATTGGGGGCAGGGCACATGATTTACCAATGCAATTGGTGTTTTTTATGAGAATATGAAAAGCATCTCGAAAGTCCTAAGAGCTCAAAAAGTTCAAAGGAGCAAAAGTCAAGTGAAAATTAAGGGGCATGAAAAAGCGATGTGCCTGGTAAAAGCAAAAATGGCAAAAAAAAAAAAATGTCTGCATTGAAAAGAAAATCATTGCAAATGCAAAAGCCATTATGTTAAGATGATTAGTCAAAGGACTTTCGAGACAATTTGAATTTTAAAAGTCAAGTGCTTAAAAAAAAAGAAAAAGAAAAGAAAAGGGGATGATATGGTAATGATGCCATGATAATCACCAACTCTCAAATCCCCCATCGACAAAAAGATCTAAGCCTTTTGAGCCTTTCACCGAACCAACATTACAACCTATTCCCAAAGTCTCTTCAGATTGGGATAATTCGAGTGGAAATTAGGATTTCTAAAGAACATGCCGCTTGAAGAAGTGAGGGTTAAGGTTTCTTGACTTGTAAACCTGGCGAAGATGTCGATCAGTGATCAATTCATTTCATAGCCAATGATGCTTATCCATTGCTAAAACCATGACCAAACCTGCACTGCGGTCCTTCTAAAAGACCTCTTAGATTGGTTAATGTGTACTTATTGCAAATGATTCAAAGCCTTGCATACTGGAAGAGTGAGATTGATTGATCGGTTTATTTCCCACATGAACAGATGGGATCAAATAGCCCTTTTCTTGAGAATATGCGAGAAGCCCTTTCTGACTAGGGGTCCTTGCTTGGCATACTTAACAAACATTTCTCATTAAGTCAAGGTCATTTCAACAATGACTTTTCTCCCAAGGGAATTTGACGATTAATGATATCATCCGAGTGTGATGATAGTTTTGTGAGTTTGTCAAGTGGTCGGGATTAGTTTGATTTGTTTATGCAATCATTGCCTTCTCATTACCGATACACTTTTGATATTGTTTCTGATGACATGTGCTGAAATTGATCTCATCTAGTATGCTTTCGTTACTAGAGTACTTGTTATAATGAATTATATTTGATCTGCAGTACCGATTTCAGAATATTCTTGAATGACAGGTTTCTCCAGTGAAACCACACAATTTCAAAGAATTCATGGGTTAGCGTTAAACCATGCATTTTCAAAGGGTTCATGGGTTAACCTTAAACCATGCATTTCAAAGGGTTCATGGGTTATCTTTAAACCTTGCAATTTCAAAGGGTTCATGAGTTAACCTTAAACCATGCATTTTGAAGAGATTCCTGGTTATCCTTAAACCTTGCAATTCACAAGGTTAGTGGGTTAACCTTAAATCATATAAATTTTAAAGAATTCATGAGTTAACCTTAAACCATGCATTTCAAAGGATTCATGGATTATCCTTAAACCTTGCAATTTCAAAGGGTTCATGGGTTAACCTTAAACCATGCATTTTGAAGAGATTCTTGGTTATCCTTAAACCTTGCAATTCACAAGGTTAGTGGGTTAACCTTAAATCATGCAATCTCAAAGAATTCGTGGGTTAACCTTAAACCATGCATTTCAAAGGATTCATGGGTTATCCTTAAACCTTGCAATTTCAAAGGGTTCATGGGTTAATCTTAAACCATGCATTTTGAAGAGATTCTTGGTTATCCTTAAACCTTGCAATTCGCAAGGTTAGTGGGTTAACCTTAAACCATGCAATTTCAAAGAATTCATGCGTCAACATTAAACCATAAAATTTCAAAGGGTTCTTGGGTTAGCCTTAAACCATGCATTTTCAAAAGGTTCTTGGTTATCTTTAAACCTTGCAATTTCAAAAGGTTCATGAGTTAGCCTTAAACCATGCATTTTCAAAAGGTTCTTGGTTATCTTTAAACCTTGCAATTTCAAAAGGTTCATGAGTTAGCCTTAAACCATGCATTTTCAAAAGGTTCTTGGTTACCATTAAACCTTGCAATTTCAAAGGGTTCATGGGTTATCCTTAAACCATGCATTTTCAAGAGGTTCTTGGTCATCCTAAAACCATACAATTTACACGGTTAGTGGGACTGCCTTAAACCACAAGGTTAGTGGGACTGCCTTAAACCACAAGGTTCGTGGGACTGCCTTAAATCACACGGTTAGTGGGACTGCCTTAAACCACAAGGTTCGTGGGACTGCTTTAAACCACACAGTTAGTGGGACTGCCTTAAACCACAAGGTTTGTGGGACTGCCTTAAACCACAAGGTTTGTGGGTATATCCCTAAACCACACTTTTCAAATTGTTCACAAATACATCCTTAGATCATGCTCTTTACATTCATTTTACTATTGTAAAAAAGCAAAAAAAAAAACAAAAAACAACAAAAAAGCAAAAAAACAAAAAAAAACAACACAAAAACAAAATATTAGATGTTACTTTATCTTTGAAAGAAATCTCTGAGCTTCATTCCAAAGAGAGGCAGTTGTTGACACCTAAATTTTTACCCAAAAATCATTTCCAAAAAATGGGAACTTGCTTTTCCACAAAACTATTTCTTGTCAAATTATTAAATATAGACTATTTAGGTGTTTAGCATAGTTTTTTTTTTTAATGGAAGATGTTTTTCTAAAAAAAAAAAAAGAAAAAAAAAAAAAAGATGGGGCCAATGATCTAAATGTGACTAGCCAAGCCCGGGAGGTTAGATTGGAATTAAAATGGCACATTGGGGCCAAAATGCAATTTTCAAAAGTTGAGGGACCAATTCGCAAATTTTGCAAAATTTTGCCTGAACCCTTAAATCATCATATCGGTCACCAATTAAGTTGAAATTGAATTTGGGCCAACTTGAATCAATCAAATCGGGTGAAAAGGACCAAATTTGCATTGAAATGGGTATTTTTGGATAAGAAAATGGCCAACTTTGACGGACTTTCTTGCAAAATTGAGTGAGTACAATTGTGAAAAATGGCCAAGATCTTAAACAACTATATATGAGCTTGCTAATTGATCAAAAAAAGCAGCCAAATTGATGGATTAAAGCACTCAAACGAGCTACCAAAACCCAGCCCACGGTTTGGTCTCATTTCGGAGTTGCTGAGTAAATAACTTGGTGGCCCCACCATATCCTCCTCACCTGCCCAACCAGCATGATCTTTACACGCGATGGAAGACCATAATTAGTAGTGCAAGTGGACAAAAATTGGCCAGGGATAAGCTGCTGAAAGTACGGGAAAATCGCAGCAAAGTCCGGACACTCAACAGCTGCAAGAGTGGAAATTTGGCTTAAGTCAGAAAGTTGTTGAAGTAGCTCTGTTAACAGGCGTGGTAGGTGGACGAAAGATCGACCAAAAATACCTTAATTCAGGGGATAAGATTATAATTGGTAATCAAGATTGTGTGGCCATTTAGATGAACAACCTTCCAAGTTAGTAGTACCGCAAGGGCGCTAATTGAAACATTGGCGTAAACAAGTCCCCGTTCCTAGAAATCTCTGGTTGCGTAGGAATCGAGACAACACTCCCGTGTCTTGATTGGTTTCTAGCCGACCCCAATAGGCTAGTAGTGACTCCTAGAATTATACAGGTTGTTAAGAAATAAAAAAAAAAAAACAAAATCAACGTCGCGCGAGGTATGGGCTTGGGAGAACCTGCGCCTAATTTAGGGCCATTGGCCCGCCTCTTTAGGCAAATACCCCTAAACCTTTCTTCCTTTTCCCCCGAACGGAAAAAGAGAGGTCGTGACAGGGCTAATTTGCTCGCTTCGTGGACCTAGTCCGGCCTGTCAATTTAAAGCTCAGAACTACTAATTTGAACCCATCCGCCACCGGTCCAATAAATAGATGCAAAAAATGCAAATTAAAAATAAATACACCTAAATTTATATGCTATGCAGTTAATATTTTTCCAGGGATAAAATTAACCCCTAATTTTCTATGCAATAAATAAATGATCGAATAGCCAAAATTTAGGTGTCAACACTGTCCAACCCAAACGGCTTCTGATCTCTGATACTGTTGTCGGTCTTGGTCCACTAATAGCTGTCTCGATCTTGGTCGGGTCCATGAAGGTTCCTTTACTTGAAATCACGTGATCTAGGAACACAACACGAGTCAACCAAAACTCGCATTTGCTAAACTTAACGTCTAATCCATGTATTCTTAGGATCTGAAGTATTATTCTCAGATGACTCTCATGCTCCTAAGCACTCCTTGAACACACCAGAATATCATCGATAAACACGATCACGAAATGATCTAGATATTATTTGAACACTCAGTTTGTCAAATCCATAAAAGTAGCTGGAGTGTTCGTTAGACCAAACGGCATTACAGTACTCTCATAACGGTCGTCTCGAGTACTAAACACTAACATTGGTATGTCCTTCTTTATGATCCTCAACTGACGATACCCTGTCCAAGTTGACCTTCCAAAATATTGATACTCTTTGTAACTGATCGCAATTCATCGATCCTCTAGAGTGGATACTTGTTCTTAATCGTCACCTGATTGAGTTGACGATAGTCGATACCCAGACGCAACGAACCATCTTTCTTCTTCACAAACGGAACCAGTGTTCTCCAAGGTGATGCACTGGGACATATAAATCCCTTATCCAACCATTCTTGCATCTGCACCTCCAGTTCCTTCAACTCAGACAGTGACATTCGGTAAGGAACCTTAAAGATTGGCTCTATCTCGTGTGTTAACTCGATCACAAATTTTATCTCTCTGGCGACAAGCCTGGCAATTCTTTTGGAAGCATCTCAGAAAGCTTCCGTACCACAGCTATGATTTCCATATTCGGTTCCTCAACTGACACACCCATTACAATCGTCAAGTAACCTTGGTAATCCCCGCCTAACATACGGGTTGCCTCAAGTGACGGGATTAAGGAAATCGAGGGTCCTTCTCGACTCCCAATAAACTTGACACTTCCACATGCTAACGGATTAAACTGGGTTACTCCACGACATCAATTCATTACCACAAGATGCTCTAGGAGCCAATTCTTTTCACACCTGACGTTAAGGTTATACATCAACAAACCAGTCAAGTAAAACTCTAGTCAGTGATTCTCCTTTCTACGACTTTATTATAACAAACTAAAATTCCACCAACTTAACCAAAAACCCTGCTGCGCTACTCTGATAAAATCACCCCAAAACATTCTTCCTTTAATCAATGCATGGTCAGTTCCATTCCTGTCTCCTTCGCCATCCTAGTGGTGCTCTTTCTACGGTAGTGGTGCTTGTGCTCCCTTGGATTCTCACTGACAGTCCCTCACCTGATGGCCGTGCTGGTCACAATCGCAGCATGTTCTAGCCATACCCGGACACTGGATTTATCCATGCTTCCTTCCATAATTTTGGCACCCATCTGGTGAGTTCTCTATATCCTGTCAGGTGATAGCATGCATTCTTTCTGGTACTGGAGGCCCGTTCCAAAAACCCCACGATGCGTTCTATGTCATACTTCTTCTAATCTGTCCCATAAGCCTTCTAGGACCGTTTCTAGCCAGGTAACCTTGTTGGCTACACTTAAAACAAATTCTTGTCCTAGGAAAGACATAAGGCCGATCTCCGTCGTCACACACGGGAACAACATGCTCCATTTTGACTCGGTGCTGACTTGACTATCCAACCCTTCCTATTGGGCGGAATAGAATACTTTTCTCATGACCTCGGCCTTTTTCCCAATCGATTTCCATATTTGCTGGAATTGAGTCTTGATCCAGATGCGGTAACTTGCTCCCTGATCGCATCTCCATGCTGGACCTTAGCAGGTACGGTAACAACAGCGGTTACGGCATTGGCGACGGCAGTGACAATGACAACAGTGGCGGCTTGGTCCTGAGTTTGCTGACCCAACAAGTTTCCGAAGGTCACTAGCGCCTGAACTATACTGTCGAACCTAGGATCGCTCTGTGCTGCTACACTAGTACTGACCTACAGTGGTACTCTTACACTTGCACTGGCCTGAGCCGACGCTCTACCTTGACCACCACGAGTACCGATCCTTGTCAGCATTCTACCCCGAGTCATGGAGGCTACTGCCCTCTTACTAGGAATCCTCAGTTCCCGATCACTCATACTACAAGATCTTTATAAAAACCTGTTTTCTAATCCCAATACCAAATTAGAATTTGAGTGACCCACATAAACAAGCTACCAAACAGCTATCACAGACATGCATCAGCATGAAACAAAGGTCATTCCTACTAACTATCCCATGACTCATAGCACCTTATCACTTCAAACACAGACCTGCTCTGATACCCTTAAATGGGGCTGTCATGCCTCGATCCTTTGAGCACATGCCCATCCCTCCTTGGTCGATTAAATTGCGACGTCCCAAGACGCGTCGCCGACCCATTCTTTTCAATACGCATGCGGAAGCGATTAATTAATCCCTAGACAATAACAAAATGGGATAGAAAAGCAAGACAACAAATCACAACCAAAACAAGCCTTTTATAAACACTTCAGGTTTATACCCAACACTAGGCTGATTACAAAAGATTGACTCAACAAAATGGGAACTGTCTTATGACCCATTAGTCAAACACATTCGCCAATTCTTCGATCTCTTCCTCATCAAACTCTGGATCTTCGGGTCCTCCTCAACTGCCATCTAAGGACCTGAAAATGTTATCCCACAACGGGGTGAGACGACGTCTCAGAAAGTTCAACCCTTTAAGACCCGACTAGGAAGAAAATATGCCCTGAGGGCTGCTTAGGTACAATCACGAGTCAGAGGACTTACCTTGGCCTCAGTTCATTCCTACAAGTCAATATCATTCAAATAGACATCCAATCATTTCAACCAAACAAATTGAATCATCGATCAATCGACTCAGTCAATTCCATGTCATTATGACCATTCAATACTATCTATAATGTCCTCTCAAATCAAGACCGCTCACCCTAAGCTGAAGATATATAGTATAGCTCGCCCAAAGCTAGTAAGTTATATCGCTCACCCAAAGCTGATAAGTTATATCGCTCGCCCAAAGCTGATAAGTTGTACTATATAGCTCGCCCAAAGCTGATAATAATTTGTACAACTTTGATCATCTACTCCATTTACCATTTCATCACATCCGATAAAAATAACCGTGTGTGGGTACACAGTCAGCCTTAGCCAAAATACCATAATTTCACCCTTGAAAATTCCACCAATTTCAACAGCCCATAAACACATTTTTGGTATTGTAAACCGACGCCCGGCGATTTCTCAATTAATTACTGAAATTAAATAAATTTAGGAATAAATTCCAAAAATAACAATCACACTCAATCAGCATAAATTAGGGCTTAATTAAATAAACAGATCACATCACTGCAATCATCATAAAATTCCAGTCACTGGCTATCCCGATATAATTTTCGAAAAATAAATAAATAAATACGAAAAATAATTATTAATGCCAATAATTAAAACTTAGGCTCGTAAAGCCTAATTGAAAGCCAAGACGGACCCAGAAAATTTCCGAATCACTCTAGATAAATACTAGAGCTTGTCTAGGCCCTAATTGCACTAAACTAACCACATAACATGCATTGATAATTAATTAAATTGCTAATCTAATCTAAATATCTACCTAATCCATGCTTAACTTAAACTAATCAACCCTTAAGCATTATTAACCTACTAAGTGAGGATTAGTGAGTTAAACTAACTTGATTGACGATCTGCTTGGACCAAAACGACGGGGACGCGACAGCGGTCCATACAACCTCAAAGCGGGCCAAACCGGAGCCGAAATCGGCCATGCAAAGCTTCGCGGTTGCTGCCCGATTCTGGATCCGAAAGGGGGTTGAGCTAGGCTCGGCTAAGTTGCGGCTTTGGAAGAGGCTCGGTGGCTAAAACTCGGAGAGACGCTAGTTACTCTCGGCTGGCCATGAAAGACATGGGCGAAGGAGGGACGGAGGGCTAATTGGTGAGCTGTTGCAGATTTGGCGGGGAGATGGCGCTGCAAGAGTCAACCCTGGACTTCGTTGGTTGACTAAAGGGGGTTGGACGTCGGCAAGTGGCAGCTGAGTGTGGATGGGTGGAGATGAGACTTCGAAAGAACATGAAAACGCAAGCAAAGAAGAAGTAGAAGACTCCGTGGGGGCAGCGGACGTGTAAGCCACGAATGAAAGAAATAAAAAGGAAAGCCAAAAGAGCCAGGGGGAGGGAATCGAAGTCTTTGGCGTGACTCAGCAGAAGACCAAGAAGAAACAAAAATAAATTAAAGGATAAGCATGCAGGGGTTGTCAGCTTGGGGGGAAAACGTGAGAGAGAGAGAGAGAGAGAGAGAGAGAGAGAGAGAGAATGAGGGGACGTGCAGCCGAAAGGGGAGGAGAAGGAAAATAAAAAAAATCCTAAAACCAAAATTCTTGATCCCACTTGCTCTTGTTTAATCCAATTTGGTCCCCAAAAATCCCCATGCTAAAATACTTGATCCTCACTTGCTTTCTCGCACCAAATTTCCCCAAACGACAAGTCTTGGGCAACAAAAATGGCCATTTCCCTCAATTCCGAATTCTATTTCATTTTTCTCAGAATCTGATTACTGAACAAACCTCTTCGATTGAGGTCCAATTTTATCGAAGAAAAAGCCCACACAATTCCCTTTCATCAAGTAGCTCACACCAAAGTCCGAAAATCCCTTCAAATTGGCCAATCCGAATTTCCGTTTGTTTTCCGAATCGTCCGAATCGATTTTCGGTAAAAATCCCGAACTCGCCGAAAATGCCTCGAAAGATGAGTCGACGTTCCTAAAATGACTCGTGACATGACTGGACTTTCAATTTCTGAAATCGAGGTTAAATTCGCGGTTAATTTCAATCTGACGCGATTTTAGTGTGACTTAACCTACTGGGTAGCTTTTCGGAATTTTTGGTGCAATTGACCCATGGTCGATTTTCTTCGAGCCACACATACCTCTTTGACACATTGGCGACTCTCGGTTGTCGTGAAAATCTCAATGTTTCAAATACGGACACAGGGCGCGAAAACGACAGAAAAATCAGTCTAGTGTCGATCGACAAGAATCTTGCAAATTAGTCGAATCACCCATATTTAGCCACACATGTCAGTCAAATCGACCTATCTTTGATCTCTTGTTAATTTTTAACTGTGTCGTAATGACCCCTGCAGACTAGCACGGTCGAGCAGTCGATTTCTGGTCGGATTCTCATGTCTATTGCGTTTATATTCCTTAACGGCTTCACCTGATAGGCTAGTTATCTCGTGAGTGGCCATCTCAGAGAAAAGCACTAAAGTTATGTCGACGAAAGGCCCAACTTATCCGATCGAAATCAGAACCTAAATTTTTAGGATGTCACATCTTCCTCCTTAGCCTTGTCAACTTACTTGTGACATCCTGAAATTCGAGCCCTCTGAGGGATGAATGAATGTGAATTTCGTCAATGCATTGTTGGTTGATCTCACTCGCAATTGATCACTCCTGAGATATTGACCTTGAGGGGAAAGGCTAATGAGGACAGAATTCGTGCGACTAAAGAACTTGACCTGAGAAAATGACTTGACCGTGAGACTTGTGTAAGGACGATCCTGTAGATAGGCAGGCCGATTTCAGGGATGATTGGAGGTTGATTCGCAGACAGAACATAATGGAACGACGGGTGATTCCGTTTACTGTTATTGAATCCGCAAATGACCCTATGTCGATCCTCAGTAATCGTGTACTTTCAAATAAGAATCCTTCCTCTGCAATTTCATGTAGTCAAGGACGTCCATGTGTCAAGATGTGTTGAACGTGGTTTGGCACGAGTCGGTTTCGCGTAAATCCTCAAAGCCGCCTGTTAGTCTGAGTTGTACCAAAATGGCATACGGGCGAAATTGACATGGCATGAGAATCCAAGATTGGACTTCGAATTATCGGGAACGTCCGGGACGGACTACTGGAAGATACTACTTCAACGGTCGACAGTGCTAGTTAAGCCAAGTATTTGGAAAAAGGACTTACGGACAAACGAAGCGAGCCAATGAGGACATGGGCCGGGTAAGGCCAGTGTGGGCCTCAGGCCCAAGGTGGGACAGCCACCATGGTAGGCCCAAGGCAAGAAAGTGAGCCCATTGGGCCCAACCCACCATTTCACCTTCCAAGCCCATTGTCTAAGCCTTGAGCCATTTCAAGCCCAATCAATTCCTAAACCCATTCCTATTCATTTCCTAGCCCATTTCTTAAGCCCACCCATCATTTTCAGCCGAAGGACAGAATGGGAAATGTGCAAGGTGAAATGACCATTTTGCCCCTAGTGTGGTGGGCAAAAGTCAAAGGAAGAGAGAGATGATGAGGTCATCTTGCATGGGGACTTGAAGTAAGCCTTCAATGGCCTTGATGAGGCCTTGACAGCAGCTCTCCCATCACTCTCTCTCCTCTTCTTCAACCTCTCTCGACCGGACCCTCTCTCTCCCTTGTTTCTCCTTTCTTCCATCTTCTTCTCTAGTAGAATTTCCTTCAAAAAGCTGAGTTGATTATTGCTTTCCCATGCGAATCAGCGCCTGTCCCACCCACCATCATGCTCAGGAAGTCCAAACCATCCGCCTGGAGTTGACCGTTCACCGGTCGAAGCCGCGGGCTGACCCGCCGATCGGCCATAAGCCGCCGCTCATTGGGCCGCTTGGACCTGCACTGCTCCACCTCTTTCGCCTGTTTCAGCCGTTTTATTCCCATTTCGATCCAAGCTCCAGCCAGCCCAGCCACCAGCAGGTCCCCCTTGACCCCTAGGTGCTGCCGATCGCCGGCCAACCCCTCACCGGAGCTCCGGTTAGCCCGCTAAACTCCTTCTCTGCCTCTGCAGTTTGGTTTCCATGAGTTTCAGGGAGAGGCAGAGGTTGTGGCTATTGTTTCAGCCCCGAGACCGCCTTGGATGGCTGTGGTTGAGGTCCCCGTGCGTAGCCTCCGTTGTCACCGCCGCGTCCGTGTCTCCGGCCCACTTAAAAGGTGAGTTTAGCTCCTAATCTGTCAATTAGTGCCTAAACTTGCTTAGAGTTAATTCTAGTTTAGGAGATTTAATTTAGTTGTATTAGCCCTAAGATAGATGGTTAGATGGATGGTTAAGATTAGCTTAGCTTAATCTCACTTTATTTGCTTAATGTGGCTTATGTGTTTAATTAAGCATGTTTAGCTTTAATTGATTGATTGTTTACTTTAATTAATATTTTTAATGATTTCTAAATTTAAATGATTACTTATTTAATTCTGAAAATTCACTATTCCCACGACACTATCCACAAAATACTGTTCACGTGCACTGTTCACGCGGGTTGTTCACATGCACTGTTCACGTCAACTGTTCATCCAAAAGAGAAAAATGGTCTAATTTCATGTGTTATGATCTTATGGAGTGATTGGGATGTGTAAATGCATGGACATCCGCCTGAATTGTATGGTTTTCCATAAATAAATAAAAAAGGAAATTGGTTTGTCGGAGGGACTTTGGAAAGGGTCCGTTTGGATGAGAAAGTGAGTTGTGGTGGTGTGCTTGTGTGATCAAAAGGTGAACCATCATAAAATGGGAGTTTGGGGGCGATACTCGACGGGAGTCGGAAGCCGGTCGTAGTAGATTCTAGACCGATGTCCCTCTTTGGGATACCGTCTAGGCAGAAGTTATAGACATTGCCGTGCCCGACGAGGCGGGACGAAGCCCGATTTTTATCGATAGCCGGACGGGAGTCGAATGATCGTTGACTAGGAAGTTGGCCATGGCCAGGAGGTCATTAATAACTGGAACACGCATGAGTGTTGAGATTGTTGTGCCTTATTATGGAATAAAATTGTGTCGCACAGTATGGGACATGTCATAATGATTTTACCTTATAATTGGGACCTGTGTGATTAATTGATATTTGTATGTGGCCGGCTAGGATGGCGGTGCGTCCGCGCCAGTGCGGGGTCCAAAGAGGACAATATTGCGGTTTGGGACAGGGATGGCGGTGCGTCCGTGCCTTTACCCCTGCACAACGTGTTTCACTAAAGTGCAAGAACGTATGAGAATCATGGCATCGTTGGTTCCGGTTATGCATGAGTGGATCACATTGTTTATGGCACGCACGCATGAATCAATAATGTGCAGGGTGTGGCAATGGCTAGGTGAGATCGCTTGTGACGCGACTCATATGTGATTGATGAACTGCATCATCTAATGGCCATGTGCATTGCATGTATCGTGCTGAGTTTCAACGCGCAGGGTATGGCATACCGGGTAAGGTTGCATGCAAACCGACTATTTGATTGTTGGTTGTTAGTCGTGGTTTGCTTGTGGGGTGGTTATGGAGAGATACCACGAGTTGAGTTGGTGTCCTAATCAGGGGTTAGGGGGAGGACTCGCTGAGATTTTATTTCACCGGTTATTGTATAACCACTTTCAGGTCCTTACAATGGCACTTCCGCTAGTGAGGTTCGGGATCCCCAAGGACTGGGATACCATTGTGACGCACCACCGCTTCTCGGGTCGGGTGCATCTTTACGAGAAGTATCTCTCCACCATCTGGGTGGATGAGGGACCGGGGTAATGGATACCCCATCAGTTCCTTGCGTGGTTTATCCAGGATGGCGATATGCTGATCGGTCCTTTGCAAGGTTTTGATGGGCCGCCCGGTAGGGGCCCCGAGGACACTAACTGGGATCCCATGGAGCTAGACTCTCTTGATGGTGTTGTGGAGGATGCTGCCCCCGCTCCGCCAGTGATCGACCCATACGCCTCTGACTACGACTCAACAAGGTTTGAGTCCACTAGGTCCGAGTGACTGTAGTGTCGAACCTGAGGGTTCTTTTTTTGTATAGTTGGATTAGCCTAGCCTAGTTTCTTTTTGGTCTGGCTTAGAGGATGGATCGGCCCCTCTGTTGGGCTTGTAGATTGGAAATGATCCTCCGTAGGTTAATCCAATATGAAAATGTTTATACGAGTTCATCTCACTATCCCTATTTGATTGCTTCATTGTCCGTTTGATGGGGAGATGGTTCGTTTTCCGCTTGCGCATAATGAAAGATTAAAAATGAAGGGTCGGTGATGAGTCCTAGTACGTCGCTTTCTATCGACCAAGGAAGGGGTTGTTGCGTGCTCGGGGTTCGGGGCGTGACATTACCAACCTAGGCTTGCCACCTAAATAAATCCTATTGGTCAATTTTGAAGGGCAATGATGAGAGATTTACATATAAATAGATGTATTCCCCCCAATACCACACACCACCCCATCTCTTCTCCCTCACTTGCTCTCTCTCTTTCTCTCATGCCTTATCATCGTCGCCCTCTCTCCCTCTTTCGGCCTTAATCACCTATTGCCTCATCGGACGGCCCTCTATTAGTACAACTACCTATAGTTCATCGAGGTTCATCTAAGGTAAGTGGAATCTCTAACTCTTGGCTAGGGCGATAGCCTACGTCATCGAGTTTAGTGGTGTGCTCATCCCTGTAAGCTACGTGTATGTTGTAATGTTCTCTTGCATGGTTTGCTCATGTTCGCATGATTGAATGCATTCATGCTATCGGGCTTTGTATGCATTGGCTAAGATGAAAGATGAAGACCAGGCTTGTATGATGCACTTATATGATGCACCTAAAGAGGAAAAAGCATTCGTCGCCACATTACGTTGGCGGCAATGCCTCATTTATTGAACGGGACTGTCACGACTCTAACTCCATCTCCAAGGTCTCGAGCAGCAAGGGTTATTTTCGCAACGCCCCAGGCACGTCATCGTCCCATCTCTTTTTATCTTTTTATTAAGCACATGCGGAAGCGTACACACAACACCCAAACAATAACAAGCAGCCAAGAAAATAATAATTTACAAACATACAATTACATTAGTTACATTTACAAGCCCTTTTTATCACAACCATTACATCTTCAAAAGGCCAGGGTAAACCTTAACTCCTCTAGCGAGACTATAACTCTCATGCCTACAATTCTGAATAACAACGGAGTGAGTTATGGACTTAGTAAGTAAAACCTCTAATTCTCTACTAGGAAGACATCTCATCATCAAAATCTAGTAGGTACAACACTCTCAATGCAATATCGATGGTAGATAATTAGCAAACTTATTGCTACACCTCAACTACATGCAAATGTCCATTACTGCATATTTCAATGCATGCTTACCTTCTGCTCGTCAATGAACATATCAACATATCATGCTTATGTATAAACTGACACTTATGCAAATTTATTCACCGTTGTCTTAGCTCAACCAGGCCCTCCTGGCTCAACCGAGGCATCTAGCTTCAAGCTAGGCATCATGGCTCAACCAGGGCATCCCGGCTTAACCGAGGCATCCTGGCAGAGGCATTATGGCTCAACTAGGGCATCCTGGGGCTAGCTTACCCGAGGCATCGTCGCTAAAACTATGTGGCGACAGGCGTTTTTTCCTCTTTAAACACACACAAGTGCATCACACAAGCTGGTTTTTCATCTTTTATCTTAGCCAACGTATGCAAGGCCCGAAGGCGTGCTCATTCAAGTGAGTGTGACATGACCCTCAACATCATATTATAAAATATGCTGGGAACGATTCTTGATTCATGGCTTGAGTCATATGCTTAGGCTATTGCAACTTGACATCGATTACAAGCCAAGCGAACTTTGACCTCGTCCCGGGGCGTGAACACACTCAAGCATGTAAACATGAGTAAACCACACAAAAGAACATCACAACATGCACATGGCTTACACGGGTGAGCACACCACTAAACTCGACGATGTAGGCTATTGCCCTAGCCAAGAGTTAAAGATTCTACTTACAACTTTTGAGCCTAGCTCCAAGATGCTCCCTTAGTGACCGAACGGCTCCTAAGTCGACTTGGAATATGAAAGAGAGGAGAGAAAGGGAGAGGAAATGAGAGAATGGCTAAGCCTCCAAAATGTGAGGATGCATTCTCCTATTTATAGGCCTTATCCTCTTCAATTATTAGTGCCAATCTCATGATTAAGCCTAATGAACGAGTTGGCCTATCTAGTCTCCTTAGTTGGCGCCTATGCTTATTCGTGTTTGATTATGATTGGTTGATTTATTTACTTATCCTCCAAGGCTCACTTTAGGCTTATGATGTGCCTATGGCCTTAGGGGACACATAAGCCCTTTTTATGCCTAATGTCTTCTCTTGATTGGTTGGCCTTTGGCTTGTTCACCAAGGCCATCCTTTAGGCTCATCATAACCTAAGATTCTAGATGACACCTAAGCATGAATTACCAACTTCTTCTCCAAGGAAAATCTCAAGCCATAATTACCAAGTCAAATGGTCTACTCTAATTTTGCCAAGTGTACCGCCTAAAGTCCTTGGGTGGCAAGTCTATTTTGCCTCATAATTACACCTAGAAAGTGAGTTGGCATGGCTAAAGGCCTTACTTGGCAATCTAAGCTCCTAGCCATCATCGATGATGGCCCGCTTTTTGCTCTTCCATTGGTCCACCTATATGCTGCATTTAATGGACATCTAATGAAATTTGACAATAATTGTGCTATAGTTGCCAACTCGGCAGTTCTAGAACATTCGGTCATTAATGAGAGCTTGTGTATCGCTTTCTAATTGGTCCACATATGTGCCGCCTTTTTCTAGAATCTTCAAAGATATTTTGGCTACTATTATGACTTTTGACTATTCAAAGAACAACTCACCCCTTCATTTAATGAGGGATTTCTAGAATTTTCATTACTTTTTGTCTTTTTCTTCATTAATAGGGCGGTCTAGAGAATTCTATCATCCAAGTTGGTTTCAGGGCCAGAGAAGGGATCACTAGGTACACTAGGTACACCTTGAAAAATTGAATCACGTACACCCGAGGTTCGGCCATCACGCCCCATATTTGCCCAAGCCGTTCCTTTGGACGGTCGGTCAGCCAATATGGTCGGTTATCCTTTAATTGGTTTGAGACCAATCCTAAGGCTACCCATGGCTTAGTACTAAGCCAAGGCACTCACGGACCTTAGAATTAGTGACGAAATAGTCAGGTCTATCCCCGGGTTCATTCCAGTCGACACCTGATCCACCAGTAAGGTTCATGGTTGGTGCATTACCAATCCATGATCGGACATCACCAATTCGAGATTCCGTTCCGATCACTAAGAATTAAATAGGGAATGATGCATTTCTAGTTGAAAGGTGATCACATTTGATCAATTCGGATCATCCGTGTATTGGTGTATAACTGGGTGGAATCACCCGTGACCAGAAACTACGATCGGTCGGATCGACCCATGACCATCCGCCGATCCAAAATCATCCCGTGACCAATTCTCATGATCAAAAAGTCATTTTATTAGCTAGTGATCCTATCCCATTGGTATGGTCGATAGAAAATTCGGGGCCAACACCTCGACCGATTCATGACCGGTCAGTCGGTCGATCGGTCGGACCATGACCAATCCGTGATTCTTTGCCGATTGAACAGGTCAATCCATGGCCAATGGCCCATGATCGATCCTTTTAGGATCTTATGGCTGATCCTTATAGGGTTCGAATCGAGAATGTTACATGTGGAAAAATGAATCAACCCAAATGCAGCATCAGCTTCAGACGAGGGAAAAGAAGTAATAGATAATGATGCTGAGGATTCCATTCAAGCAAAAATTATTAAGAGATAAGCTCTTAATGCTAAAGCTATTTATTCTTTATATTGTACATTGTCTCTTGTTGAATATAGTAGAATTATTTCATGTGAAATAGCTAAAGAAGTTTGGGATAGGCTTCACGTCACTTATAAAGGAACATATCGCGTAAAGGAGACAAAGATAAACATCTTACTTGGTCAATATGAGTCCTCGGAATGAAGCTTAGAGAATCTATTGGAGATATGTTTAGTTGCTTTATGGAAATTGTAAATAGATTGGCATATCAAGGTCAACCGATTTCTGCTCCAATAAAGGTCAACAAACTATTGTGAGGACTTTCAAAGGAGGAACCATGTAAAGACTTCGATTAGGGAGACATAAAGGATCGTGCTTCTTTTTGTTGACGAGCTGATAGGCACTCTTTAATTGTATGAAATGGAATAGATTAATGAAGAAGAGAATCCAAAAGGTAAGAAGTCAATTGCACTTAAGTCTAATGTTGATTCTGATGATACATATACAAACGATAACATGGATACGAGGAGCTGGCCCTTATGATAAAGAAATTCAGAAAAATATATAGGAAATGAAGAAGATTGAACTGGAATAAGCAAAGCAAGCAAAATTTCCAGAAGAATTGATGGAAGATGTTGAAACAAGCAAGGATACAATATGCTTTGAGTGTGAGAAGAAGGGGCACATCAAGCCTAATTGTCTTGTCACGACCCCAACTCCATCCCTAAGGTCATAAGCACTAAGACTTATTTTCGCGATGTCCCAAGCTTGTCGCCGTCCCGATTTTTTTTATCTTGTTATCATGCACAAGTGGAAACGCGAACGAACAACTCCATGGACAAACAATAGCTGGAAGACTGGGACATACATCACACTTAACACACTGACTTATATTATGACGGTACTTTTACAAACCCTTCCTCTACGGGCTCTCTTTTCTTTTTACATCACAGCACAAGTTTTCCACATATGCTAGGGGAAATCCTATCTCCTCTAGCGTGACTGCAGCTCCCAAAATTGACAAGACTTCCATGCATACAAGACTGAAAGATGAAGGATGAGTTTTAGGGAAACTCAGTAAGTAAAATTCTTAGTTCTCTACTAGAAAAGCATCTCATCATCAAAGCTTAACAAGTACAACACTCATAAATAGTGTTGATGGCAGATCAATAGCAAACTTGTTGCTACCTTAACTACATGCAAATTTCCATCGTAACATGCTTCAATGCATACTTACCTTTGCCTTATCAATAAATATATCAACATATCATACTTATGCATATACCGGCACCCATGCAGATTCATTTATCGTTGTCCTGGCTCGACCAGGCCCTCTCGGCTTGACCAGGGCTTCCAACTTCTTGCTGGGCTTCTTGACTTGACCAAGGCATCTCAGCTCGATCAAGGCATCTTGGGGCTAGCTTCCCAAGGCTTCTAGGTTCAAAACCCAGGCATCTCGGCTCAACCGAGGCATCTCATTCAATGAACGAGGTATCGCCTCCAACACTATGTGGTGACGAACGCTTTTTCCTTTTTAAGTGCATGCATAAATGGATCATACAAGCCAATTCTTATATTTTCTCTTAGCCGACACATGCATAGCCCAAAGGCGTGCTCATTCATTCATGTGTGTCATGAATTTTTATACTTTACTAATAAAAATGTCAGGAACGATCTTTGTTCCGTAACTTGAATTAGTCACTTAGCGTCGATCCTCGCACCATATAAGGCTCGAAACAGCACGCCTCAATGTCGAACCAAGACCTCAAGGCTTGGGTACACCTAGCTTTAATGGCAATCCCAAGCTTGATGGACCTTGGGCTCCAACTCAATGTGAATACACATGTATCGAGTATAACCCTCGGCTCGCGGTTTCATTCAATGCCAAGCACAAAGTTCCCGCATCCATTTGGACTATGGAAAGCGGCATGCCTTGGTGCCTCACCAAGACCTCATGGATTTGGGCGATCCTCGTACCGATCAAGGCATAAGATCGACACGCCTCAATGTTGACTTAGGACCTTATAGCCTTAGGCGATTCCTGTACCAAGCAAGGCTTGGACTCGGCATCCTATTTATGTTGAAACCAAGGCTTTATGGCTTGGAGTGACCTTGCCTTGCGATGAACTCAAATCGAATGAACCTCGATCTCATTCCGGGTGTGAACAACTCAAGCACACATTCAAGTACAAACATGAGCAAAACCATACAAAAGGTCCAACATCCTACCCACGACTTGATGGGTGAGCACTTAACTAGACTCAACAATGAAGATTACCGCCCTAGAGGAGACATAGGGATCTTACTTTCCTTGGCAACCTTAAAGACCAACTTAGATTAGCTTGAGGGATTGAGGATGCAAAGCCAAGAGAAAGGAAATAGAGGAGGAAATGAGAAAGTAAATGGCATGGTGAAAAATGAGGAGGGATCCTCCTATTTGTACTACTCGAGGCCATCATTACTTATCCAAGCGGCCCAATCACATTTCTTGAAGTGGCACGGCTATGACATCACGGTGGCAAGCCTAGTTTGCAAGGTGGCACGCCTAAGGTCCTGAGAGAACACTTGCCATCTTCTTATTAGACCACTTGTTGACTTGCTCTCCAAGGCTCAATTTAGGCTCATGATGTGCCTATGGTCCTAAGGGACACATAAGCCCCTTTGATGCCTAATGTCCTCTCTTGATTGGTTGGCCTTTGGCTTGTTCACCAAGGCTATCCTTTAGGCTCATCATTACCTAAGATTCTAGAGGACACCTAAGCATGAATTACTAACTTCTTCTCCAAGGCAAATCTCAAGCCATCATTACCAAGCCAAATGGTCCACTCTAATTTTTCCAAGTGTCCTGCCTAAAGTCCTTGGGTGGCAAGTCTATTTTACCTCATGATTGTACCTAGAAGATGAGTTGGCATGGCTAAAGGCCTTACTTGGCAATCTAAGCTCCTAGGCATCATCGACGATGGCCCACTTTTCGCTCTTCCATTAGTCCACCTATATGCCGCATTTATTGGGTATTTAATGAAGTCTAATGATGATGCTACTCTAGGTTGCCAACTCAGCAATTCTAGAATATTCGGTTATAATGAGGGCTCGTGTAGTGCATTCCAATTGGTCCACTTATACGCCACTTTTTTCTAGAACTTCCAAAGATATTTTGCTGCTATCATGGCGTTTGACTTTTCAAGGCGACACCTGTCACGCCCCGAACCCCGAGCGCGCGACAACCCCTACCTCACGGTTGATAGAAAGTGATGCCCCAGGACTCATCGACGACTATTCATTTTAATATTTCATTATGCGCAAGCGAAAAACGTACCATCCCCAGTCCAATAGACAATCAAACAATAAAATAGGGATAGAGGGACGAACAGTAACAACAATAGCAACTACTCGCTTATACATCTTTAATGGATTAACCAACAGAGGATCATTTCCAAAATTACAAGCCCACCACAAGGGTCGATGCATCCTCTAAGCCAGACCAAAAGAAACTAGGCTAGGCTGATCCAACTATACAAAAAGGAACCCTTGGATTCGACACCCCTATTACTCAGACCATTGGACTCGAGCTTTGTCGAGTTGATCACTGGTGGAGCGGGGGCATGATTCTCCACTGCACCAATGGGTGCGCCATTCTAAGGGCCTAAAAATGGTTATACAATAACCAGTGAGATAAAATTTCAGCGAGTTCTCCCCCTAAGCTCCGGTTAGAACACCAACTCAACTCGGGGTATCTCTCCAGAACCACCCCTCAAGCAAGCCAACAAAAGATAACAGCCAGGGTCAACCAACAATCAAATAGTCAGTTCGCATGCAACCTTACCCGGTATGTCATACCCTACACGTTATATCTCAGCACAATGCACGCAATGCACATGGCCATTAGGTGATGCAATTCATCAATCACACGAGTCGTGTAACAAGCGATCTCACCTGGCTATTGCCACACCCTGCATGTTATCAATTCATGCGTGCGTGCCATAAACAATGTGGTCAGCTCATGCATAATCGAAACCAACGATGCAATGCTTCTCATACGCACTTGCATCCACACGTGGTCCGATTATTACTATCACCCTCCGGACTCCTACCGAGGCGGCGAGTATTGCACTATCACCTCCCGAACTCCTATCGGGGCGGTAGGTATTTCAACTATCACCCCCCAGACTCCTGCCGGGGCGGCGGGTATTGCACTATCACCCCCTCGAACTTCTGTCGAGGCGGCGTGTATTTCAACTATCACCTCCCGGACTCCTGCCGGGGCGGCGGATATTGTATTATCACCCCTCGAACTCCTGTCGGGACGGCGGGTTCAACTTAGTGATCATGCAAGCATACCACCACAACCCACTTATTATCTTTGAGCATTAGCCAATGCACACATGCTTGCATATACAACCTCAAACCCTTTTCTCATAAAAGCGGTCCATTATCAGTGTCCCTTGGACAAACATTATCCCGTTTTTGTGAAAACCATACGATTCAGACGGATGTCCATGCAATGACACATCCCATACACCTCATAAGATCAACACACATGAAACAAGGTAATTTTTCACTCTCGGGTGAACAGTGCACGTGAACAGTACTTGTGAACAATGCACTATGAACAGTGAAATTCCAGAATTCAATAATTGATAAATTAAATTCATAAATTAAACAAAACATTAATTAAACCAAACAATCAATTAATTAAGGCAAAACAAACTTAATTAAACATAAACCACAATTAATTAGCCAAAAGCAAGATTAGCCTAAACTAATCTTAACCATATTTCTAACCACATATCTTAGGGCTAATACAATTTAATTAAACCCCTTAAACTAGAATTAGTCCTAACTAAACCAACCCTAAGGAAGTTCAAGCACTAAACGGAGGTTTAGGAGCTAAACTCACCCGTTAAGCGGGCCGGAGACACAGACGTGGTGGTGACGATGAAGGCAACACACGGGGACCTCTACCACGATGATCCAAGGCGGTCCCGGGGCTGGAACAACAGCCACAACCTCTGCTTCCCTTTGAAACGCTAAAAAACTTGGCTGTCGGAGCTCCGGCGAGCGGCTAGCCGGTGATCGGCAGCACCTGGGAGTGAAGGGGGAGTGGCTGGTGGCTGGGCTGGATGGAGGAAGGGTCGGAATAGGAGGAAATGGTTGAAATCGTGAAATAGTGCAGGTAGGCAAACAAGTAGGCAGTTTAGCGAGCGGCAGCTTCTGGCCGACCGGCGGGTTAGCTGACGGCTCCGATCAGCGAATGGCTAACTTGCTCTGTACAGATTGGACCTCATGAGCATGGTGGTGGGTGGTACGGGAGCTGATTCGCACAAAAGGCAACAATCAACTCAAGTCTTTGGAGAAAAGTCAGCTGGAGCAGAAGCAGGATGAAGAGAAAACATGGGAGAGAGAGAGGGTCGACGGTTTGGGGCTGAAGAGGGGGAGAGAGAGTGATGTGAGGGCTAGTTGTCAAGCCTCATTAAGACCCTCACATGCTTGCTTCAAGTCCCTAAGCAAGTGACATCATCTTCTCTCTCTTCTCTTGACTTTTTCACACTACAACTAGGGGCAAAAATGTCATTTCACCTTGCACATTTCCCAAAATGCCCTTAAGCTAAAAATGATGGGCAGGCCTAAGAAATTGGCTAGGAAATAAATAGGAACAGGCTCAAGAATTGGTTGGGCTCGAAATGGCTAAAGATTGGACAATGGGCTCGAAAGGTAATTTGGTTGGTTGGGTCCAACGGGCTCACTTGCTTGTCTCGGGCTACCTTGGTGGCTATCCCACCTTGGGCACGAGGCCCATACTAGCCTTACCTGGCCCACGTCCTCATAGTCTCGCTTCCTCAGTCCGTAAATCCCTTTTCCCAATACTCGGCTCAACCTGCACCGTTGACTGTCAAAGTAGCATCTTCCAAAGGTCCGTCCGTAACGTTCCCGAAAATTCGAAGTCCATTCTTGGATTCTCATGCCATGTCAATTTCGCCCGGATGCCATTTTGGTACAACTCAGATTGACAGGCGGCTTCGAGGATTCACGCGTAACCGACTCGTGCCAAACCACGTTCAAGACATCTCGACACATGGACATCCTTGACTACATGAAATTGCAGAGGATAGATTCTTATTTCAAAGTACACGATTTTTTAGTATCAACATAGGGTCGTTCGCGGGCTTGATAACAGTAAGCAGAATCACCCGTCGTCCCATTATGTTCTGTCTGCAAATCGATTTCTAGTCGTTCCTTGAAATCGACCTGCCTATCTACAGGATTGTCCTCACGCAAGTCTCATGGTCAAGTCGTTTTCCCAAGCCAAGTTCTTTAGTCGCACGAGTTTTATCCTCATTAGCCTTTCCCCTCAAGGTCAGCATCTCAAGAGTGATCAATTCCGAGTGAGATCAACCAACAATGCATTGACGAAATTCACGTTCATTTATCCCTCAAAGGGCTCGAATTTCAGGACGTCATAACAACTCATCCTTTCATCAAATGAAGAGATTCTAGAATTCTCTTTGTTTTGTCTTTTTCTTCATTAATGAAGTGGTCTAGAGAATTCTATTATCCAAGTTGGTTTCGGGGCAGAAGAAGGGATCATTAGGTACACCTCAAAAAATTGAATCACGTACACTTGAGATTCGGCCATCACGCCCCATATTCGTCCAAACCGTTCCTTTGGACGGATGGTCGGTCGGCCAATAGGGTCGATTGTCCTTTGATCGATTCGAGACCAATCCTAAGGCTACCCATGGCCTAGCCCTAAGCCAAGGTACTCATGGACCTTAGAATTAGTGACAGAATAGCCAAATCTATCCCTGGGCTCATTTCGATTAGCACCCGATCCACCGGTAGGGTTCATGGTCGGTGCATTACCAATCCATGATCGGACATCACCAATTCGAGATTTTGTTCCAATCACTAAGAATTAAATAGGGAATGATACATTTTTGCTCAGAAGGAAGTTGCATTTGGTCAATTTGGATCGTCCGTGTATCGGTGCATAACCGAGCGGAATCACCCGCGACAAGAAATTACGACTGGTCGGATCGACCCATAAGCATCTACCGATCCCAAATCATCATGTGACCAATTCTCGTGATGAAAAATTCATATTTGAGCTGGTGATCCTATCCCATCAGTATGGTTGGTAGAAATTCACGGCCGACACCTCGATCAATTCGTGACCAATTGGTCGATCGGTCGGTCAGTCGGTCAGACCATGACCAATCTGTGATTCCTTGCCGATCGAACCGATCGATCTCATGGCCAATGGCTCATGGTCGATCATTTTAGGACTTGCCCGATCCTTATGGGGTTAGAATCGAGGACGTTACATGTCTCTTGCTGAAAAAGAAGAAAGGAATGTATGAGAAATACAAGAAAGCTCTTAAAGCATAAACTTGGAGTGTCACAAAATGTAAGGAAAGCGAAGAATAATTTGCAAATATCTATCTGATGGCTTATTCAGAATCAGACTCAGACTCAGACTCGGACTTAGACACAGATTCGAAATCTAACAAGGAAATCGAGGTAAGTCATTTAGAAATTCCTATTAAAGTTTCTAAGTTTATAGATGAACTTTGCCTCAACTTCATATCTTCTATTAAAAGGATTTTCGAACTAAGGAAGGAAAATTCAAAACTCAGGCAACAGGATAATTCTTGGAGAGAAAAGTTTAAGGGTCTGAAAAATGATTTTGATTGCTTGAAAGAAAATGTTAATTCTCTTTCACAAGAAAATGAATGTTTGAAAACGGAGCTTTCAAATATTTCTACAAAGTTTTCCAAAGGGTAAAAAACTTTAGAGAAAATTCTTTCAACTCAAATACCTTATTTTAACAAATCTAGTTTGGGTCTGAACAATGAAAGTACTCATTCAATTGATTTTCCTAAAGTGAAAGAAAGACTTAGATAAAGACCCCTAAAATCTTCTTATAAAAATCATTTCCAAATTTTTTTTGTAAAACTGCTAACTGAAATGCTCTTAAATGTTCCAAGTGCAACAGCTCAGAACATTTTCAAAGTGAATGTCTTAAAGTTCGGAGACCTGTTAAGAAGGATTTGGCAAATGTTGTTTGTAAAACTAACTCACTTGGACCCAAGAAGATTTGGGTACCAAAGAAAGTTTGAGATTTGTTTTTGATTGTAGGTTATTGTTAAAAGGAAAAGCAAGTGGTACTTAGACAGTGGCTATTCTAGGCATATGACTAGAGATTCAAGCAATTTTGTAGAGCTAGAAAAACAAAAAGGAGGAAATGTCTCTTTTGGTGGGAACAACAAAGGAAAGATTGTTGGACATGGAATAATGAATATTGGAAGTTTAATCATCAACAATATTTCACTGGTAAAAGGTTTGAATTACAATCTTCTAAGCATAAGCCAGCTATGTGATACAGGATTCATAATCAATTTTCAAGAAGATGACGGTTCTAGAGTCAGTCGAGATTCATCTCAATCCTTTACTAGGCGAAGACATGGCAATATTTATCTTGTGGACATAAGTCCAGAGAGCTCTTAGTGTCTCATTTCAATTCAAGATGAAGCATAACTCTGGCATCGCAAGCTTGGACATGTGAATATGAAACATAATGCTAAACTTTCTTCTAAGAAGCTGGTACGAGGTCTTCCCAAAATGGTTTACCAGAAGTTTGAGTTGTGTACTCCATGTGTCTTGGGGAAAACAGGTTAGAAGCTCTTTTAAACCTGTAAATCAAGTTTCTACCAATCATGTCTTGTAGCTTCTTCATATGGATCTTTTTGGACCAACAAGAAGACAGAGCATTAGTGGAAAGAAATAGTATTTGGTAGTCATGGATGATTATTCACGATTCACTTGGGTTTTCTTCTTGGCAAATAAGTCTGAAATCTTCTCTTACTTTTCAAAGTTTGCTAAGAAAGTTCAGAACGAGAAATGTTATGTTATTTCAAGCATAAAGACTGATCATGGGGGAGAATTTGAAAATAAAGACTTTGCAAGTTTCTGTGAGGAGAATGGTCTTCAACATGTTTTCTCCTCTCCATATACCCCTGAACAAAATGGAGTTATATAAAGGAAAAATAGATCGTTATAGGAGATGGCCAGAACTCTACTGATAGAAAGTAAAATCTCTTCTCTTTTTGGGCAGAAGTAGTTTCTACTGCCTATTATATAATTAATAGGGTATTTTTAAGGCCCATTATAGAGAAGACTCCTTATGAAGTATATAAAGGGAAGAAGCCAAATATCTCTTATTTTCACGTGTTTGGTTGTAAATGTTTTATCTTGATAAATGTAAATGATCGGTCCGGAAAATTTGAAGAAATATCGGATGAAGGAATATTTCTTGGTTATTCTACTTCATGCAAAGCTTACAGGGTCTTCAACAAGAATACACAAATTGTTGAAGAATCTTTGAATGTCAGATTTCAGGAAAGTATTCAGAACCAACAAGATTAGACTCAACTTGAAGAGTCTGAACTAGTTTCAAACTTAAAAAAGTCCGATTCCCCCGAGGGACTTTAGTCTTCTAGTGATCAAAGTCAAGCAGAACAAAAGTCAGAAGAATCGAAGAAAATAGACGATCAGCAAATCCTAATAGGAAACGACAAACCAAATAGCAACTGGAAGCACAAATCAAGTCATCCAAAAGAACTCATCATTGGCAATATAGAAGAAGAAATCTGCACTAGATCCAAAGAAAAAGAAGAATTAAGTGCACTGGCATTTATTTCAGAAATAGAACCAAAAGGAGTAGAAGAAGCATTATCTGACGAAAGCTGGATAGAAGTAATGCAGGAAGAACTTAGACAATTCAGTATCAATGATGTTTGGGAGCTAGTTCCAAAACTGAAAGGGAAATCTGTGATTGGAATGAAGTGGATGTTCATAAGATGGATGAAAGGGGCAAAGTAATCTGGAACAAAGCAAGGCTTATGGCAAAAGGATCCACACAAGAGGAATTAATAGATTATGATGAGACTTATGCACCTGTAGCTAGGTTAGAAGCCATTAGATTATTGCTTGCATATGCATGTTTTCATAATTTAAGATTATTCCAGATGGATGTCAAAAGTGCTTTCTTAAATGGATTTATACAAGAAGAAGTCTATGTGGAACAACCACCAAGATTTGAAGATCCCAAAAAACCAGACTTTGTCTATAGACTGAAGAAGGCGTTGTATAAACTAAAGCAGGCACCTCAAGCTTCTTATGAGAGACTGAGTAAGTTCTTGATAAGCAATGGTTTTAAGAAATGAATGGTTGATACAACTTTATTTATCAAAAAGGAAGAAAAAGATTTTCTACTTTTTCAAATATATGTAGATGATATAATCTTTGGATCTTCTAATGAAAATATGTGTAAGAAATTCTCAAACTCTATGCAGGAAGAATTTGAAACGAGCATGATGGGTGAATTAACCTTCTTTCTTGATCTTCAAGTTAGACAATCAAAGAAAGGAACTTTCATCTATTAAGAGAAATATGACAGAGACGTTATCAAGAAGTTTGGGATGGAAAACTGCAAGAAGATTGAGACTCCCATATCAAATTCTTCAAAACTTGACAAGGATGAAGGTGGAAAGAAAATTGACCAATAGATATATAGAAGCATGATTGGTTCTCTTCTTTATCTCACTACCTTTCAACCTGATATTCTATTCAGTGTGTGCATGTGTGTTAGATTCCAAGCTAACCCAAAAGAGTCTCATCTTAGTGCTGTCAAACGAATTATCAAATATATTACGACTTATCTGAAGTTAGGTTTGTGGTATTCAAAAGGAGGAGATTTTACTTTACTTGGTTATTTTGATGCAGATTTGGTTGGTTGTAAAGTTGACAGAAAAAATATTTCAAGAACATGTTGCTCTTGGAAATTGATGTTCATAGATTCTCTGGATTAGGCAACAACTAAGGGATTTTGGAATAGAAGAACCCTGTACCGAAATTAGATGTGACAACACAAGTGCGATCAATCTTACTAGAAATCCTATTCTTCATTTAAGGGCAAAGCATATCGAAATTCGCCATTACTTCATAAGAAACCATGTGCAAAATGACGAAATCAATTTGAAGAATCCACCGGCAGATATCTTCGCCAAGTCATTGGAGAAAAGCTTATATGAGACCATCCGTGAAAAGCTAAATATCACCCGTGCATCTGACTAAAGTAATTTTATTTTAAATTTTGGCACGTAAGTTTCTTTCCTTATTGAACAGGTACATTTATTCTCAATTTATTACTTGCCTTTTATATTTTTGGAAATTGTAATATCTCAACTAATTTTTTGGAATTTATTTAAAAAATTATTGACAATTATATTTTTTGAATTTAAAAAAGACAGTTTCTTTTTATGACGGTTCAGTTGCCGTACTTCGTTTTCTTTAAATCCTTCAATTTTTTCTTGATTACATACTATCTTCAAACCCTCGTCTCTCTTGATCTTCTCTCAAATCCTCTGCAAATTTCTCACCCATTCTCATAAACATGTCATCAAAGTCCTCTAAGTCTGCTTCGATGTCCAATCAAAGGAAATCCTCTCGTATTGCTAGTCGCGGGTCTTGGTTTGTTCCAGAGGATCGACGCATTTTGATCTCACCAGGGATGATTTGCCTCAAAGCTCTCCTTGCCGCTCAGCAGAAGTGGAAGTTACTCAGGAAGCAACTCCTATTTTGGTAAGAAGCTTGAGGTACTTCTTAAGCATTATAAATTTTTGAAATTGGGATGAAGTCCTATGCATTTCATAAGTAATTTTCTGAAAGAAAATGGTTACGAAAATGAAACTCTGTTTTTGAGAGCCATGGAAAGGTTAGGGCTGGTCCACTGATCCTCGCTTCAGGACGGAGGGTCAGACCGAGAACAAAAAGGAAGATGATGATGAGAGGGTTTTCAAGAATTTTCAACCAAAACTTGGTGTTGCTATTGAAATCGCTGGAGAAAAGACGAAGTTGTTTCGTTTAAAAGATCACAATAAAATTTTCTCTTAAATGCTTAACAGAGGGGTCATCCATCCTCGCACTGTGGATTTTGACTTTCTGGATTCAATCAAGGTGAACTTGAGAGAAAAGTTTGCCAAACTTCAGATGGAAAAGTTATGTGTGGAGACGTCAGAAGCTTACCCTGAATTAACGGCATACTTTTATTCCAACCTATCTGTCTTGGATCCCACTCATATTTAGTTTACTGTGTGTGATAGAGTGTTTGATGTTGATGTCAATCTGTTGGCTGACATTCTAGGAGTTGAAAGGAGTGGTTTCCTACTCATTAATGTGTCTAATGAGTAGGTCACTAAGTTTCTGGTAAGAGACAGGATTCCCAGGGGGAGTATTACTTACTCTCGGATGTTTGCTTCTAATATCTTGCTACACAAGATAGTCATCAACTGCATCAGACCCAAGGCTGCCTCAAAGACTGATGTTTCCAGATTCGAAGCAAAGATGACGTGGGTCATCTACAATGGTGTTGCCTTCTCACTCCCTCACACAATTATACTACACATGTACAGAACTGTTATGAAAGGAAAATGACAACTACTATACACTACATTGGTAACCAGACTCTTTAGACACTTTCAGATTCAACCGCCATCTCAGATTCGCTCCAGAACCATTGCTCCCATGCAAATTGGATTGAAAATGATTTCAAAGATGCGATTGAAGGATCTCTCCGGAGAACTAACTCTTCTGAAGAAAGAATCTGTTACCAAAGTCAAGGCAGGATCTATTGCTAAGAAGAAACGTGAAGTGAAAAGTGTCGTCTCAAGAACACCAAAAAGGAAACGTTCCATTCTTCCCCAGGATGAAGAAGATGAAGATGATGATGATGATGAGACCATCTTTGCTATTGCCTTGCGTGATCTTTAAGGTTTTGCTGATTATGAGGAAGAAGAAGAGGAGGATAGCGATAAAGAACTAGAAGAAGAGAGTGATGCTGAAGAAACTAAGGTGAAAGAGAGTGAGAATGATGACTCAAAAGGGGATGCCAATGTGAACAAGGAATATGATGAGATTGACAAGGAAATAAATGATATAAGGGAACTTGATGCCCTAGATGATGAGGAGACGGGAACTGGTAAAGAAACCCATGCTGGCAAAGAAAAGGTTCAAGAATGAGAAGTTACTTCTCAGATTGAAGGCACCAAGACAGAAGGAGTAGGTAAGAAAACTCCTAATAATGAACCAACTGCTAGTGATGGCATCAGTCGATCTCTGCTAGTGATGGCATCAGTCGATCTCTTCCAGATGCTGAAGATATTTTTGCATCTCATTTCCCCGAAGTCTCACTGGAGGGTTTACACAAAGAAACTAATGTTCATGGGGAGCAAAGAACTTCATACATTCAGGTTGATGTTCCTTCACTTCTAGATACTCCACCGGTACAATACGCTAAAGCAAGTGCCCAAAAAGAACCGGAATCAAACTATCCTCAAATAGTGGAACTCCTCTTGGAGATTAAGGCACAACAATATGCAATGGAGTTTGAAATTCAAAAGTTGCATGCTGCTCTTGGTACTACGTCAAAGTCTCTTACAGGCAATGTACAATCTCTTGATAATCAGGTCCAGACTTTGAATTTACAAGCTTCATAGATTCTGGCAAAAGTGGAGACTGTTTATCATCAGTGCCTAACTAAGCTTGGGGAGACCATGTAGACCTTGGAGGATTTTTGACTTGTTCGTGTTCCCAAACAACCTTGATCCTTTTTCGACCCAACCTCTTTTTATGCTTAACTGGTTTTGCTGCTGACAAAAGGGGGGAGAGACTATGCAAATTGAATCAAATTTTATCTTTGACTTATGATTGTGTGTTGAACTTTTCTTGGTGTGTTTTGCAGACAAATGTGTTTTGTGGATGCAGACTATTTGTATCTATTATGTGTGCATTACGTTTACTGTTTGTTTTCTCTATCAATTGTCATATGCTGCTAAAGTGTTGTTTCACAAGATATAATTTTCATATTATGATTAAGTCTGCATGAAAGTTTTGTCACCTTCAAAAATGGGGAGATTGTTGACAAACTCCTATCACGTTTTAAAGTTGACAAAACTTTCTTAATTCTTATTTTTATTCTAAAGAATACTAGACTTCTGTGGTATATCATGGAATGTTGTCAAAGTTTATTATACTCCAGAAGTCTTTTTGACTCTAACGAGATCCATACTGAAATCAAGTCAGAAACGAAGATATAATTAGTCTCAAGATTATCGATCTTTCGATAAGGATTCAATACGTACGAAATTTATCCTTAATATATGGCTTTTTGGCAAAGAATCTCACTTACATTTTATAAATATATTGATGGAATCCATCACGAATTGATGAAATCAATTTCGAAAACAAGTTCCTTTTTGGGAAGCATCTACTTATGAAAACCCAGATTCTGATTGTATGGGCGACCAGAATCATCGGATTTTCATCTTAATCTTCAAATGGTTACAAGATTTCTTTCATCGATTCTGTCCAACTGATTGATTGGATGAAATTCCTCTGGAGAAATGCCAACAATTAGGAAGATGTAGAGGAGTATTTAAGGAGGTCGTTCAGTCTATTTAGGGTAAAGCGTGAAAATAGCAATTCCAAAGTTTAAGACCTTTCCAATCACTTGTTCTTCATCGACAGTGCTTACAAATTGTATTCAAGAGAGAAAAACACAATTTTCTCATCCCTTAACTCTTTTGATTTGTTTATCGTAATCTTTTTTTGAATTTCGCGAATTTATAAACCATCTTAATTGAATATGAACTTACTTAAGAAGTTTGGTGTCACTTTTGGTGAGACTTTGCTTGCGAAATAACTTATTCTACATTTATTTGTTTTTACACCTATTCAACCCCCCTTAGGTGGCAATACTAGCTTTTTCAACCCCCGGCGTCGAGATGCCTGGAGGTGTCACGCCCTGAACCTCAAGCGCGCGCACATCCCTTGGTGGTCAATAAAATTTGCGACGTTCCCAAGACGCATCGCTGACCCATTCATTTTAATGCACATGCAGAAGCAAAACAATAACCCCTGACAACAAATGACATGGGATAGAAAAGCAAGACAACAATTTACAAAAGCCACACTATTATAAACAAACTGGGTTTGTTGGAGAAAACTCCTTTACTATTTTGAAGTTGACAAAACCTTTCCAAGTTTAAGTCTGAAGATTTCCAGATTCTATCATCAAAGTCTGAAGACAGCCAGACTTTAGTTTCAAAGTCTGACCTCACTGACAGTTTCCAGACTGAAGAATGAAGACTTACCCAGATGCAGGATTATATTCAAGGATTCGATCCGTATGGTTTATGGATGACATTATGGCTGGATATAACACCTACTTGCTTGATTATCTTTATTGGAAACAATTCTGATTTGAAGATCTTTTGAGAGGCAAGCCAACTTGGAAGGTTCTACTTATGGAAACCAAGATCCTAATTGTATGGACGAGCAGGATTGATGGGCTTTCATCACAAATTATCTAACGACTCGAGATCACCTTAATTGATTCTGTCCAATGGGTAGATTGGAAGAATTCCTTTGGAAAGTGCCAATGGTCGAGAAGGCATGAAGGAGTATTTAAGGATGACTCTCCAGTTGTTCGACTGTGTACATGAAAGAAGAAATTTCAAAGTCTGAAGCTTTCCATTTACTTGATTTTTCATTCATCGAGCTCAAAGTTGTACACAAAAGAGAGAAACTCTTAGTGAGACTTTGTGAGAGACCAGTAGAGACTTTACACTGAGAAAGTCAAGATCACAAGCTATAAAATCTCTTTTGATTCATAGTGGAATCCAGCCAGTGGGCTATCAGCGCAGGAGAGTTGACGTAGGCTTGATCTAAGCCGAACCACTATAAATTTTGTGTTCTTATTCTCTTTCCCTGAACTCTTAAACTCCTTACCTTCATTCATAGATTTATTTGATCGTTCAAAGTTGAAATACGTTTATAGTCTGTTATCTTCTATAGGAAATTTATTTCTACTAAGTCTTGCTAAATTTTTATTTACACCTATTCACCCCCTCTAGGTGTTTATACTAACCCTCTCAATTGGTATCAGAGCATGTGTACTTATTTATTGAAATGTTTTACTTCTTAAGCTAAAGATCTATGGCTAGTATTTTGGCTCCAGGTTTGGTTGAAGGCCAAAGCAACACTAGACCTCCTTACTTTGATGGGAAAGAGTACAATGTATGGAAGAACAAGATGAAGGCATTCTTGAGATCGAAAGATCCCCTGGAATGGGATGGGGTAGAAAAATGGATAATTCCCAAAGCTACATCAACCTCAGAAAGAGGAAAGGAAGTTGCAGATGCTGGCGAAATAACACAAGCAGAAATAATCAAGAGACAAGCTCTTGATACTAAAGCCATCTACTCCTTATACTGTACTTTATCTCCTACTAAGTATAATAGAATTTCATCTTGTGAAACAACAAAAGAAGTCTGGCACAGGTTGCATGTTACCTATGAAGGAATTGATCGAGTCAAAGAAACAAAAATCAATATCCTACTTGGACAGTATGAAGCCTTCAAGATGAAGCTAGGAGAATCCATAACTGATATGTTCAGTCGCTTCACAGAGATTGTAAATGGTCTAGCATATCAAGGACAGCCAATCTCAGGACCAATAAAGGTCAATAAATTGCCGTGTGGACTCTCCAAAGACTGGAATCATATAAAGACTTCAATAAGAGAAACCTAGAGGATCATATCTCTTTCAGTAGACGAACTAGTTGGCACACTTCAATCATATGAAGTGGAACAAATCAACGAGGAAAAAGATCCCAAATGTAAGAAGTCAATTGCTTTAAAATCTAATGATGATTCTGATGATATACATTCAGAAGATGACATGGACGATAAAGAGCTAGCACTCATGATTAGGAAGGGAAGAAGGTTTAACTGGAAGAAGCAGAATACTCAAAAATTTCAGAAGAAATCATTTGAGGACAATGAAACCAACAAAGATGTGATTTGCTTCAAATGTAAGAAAAAAGGCCATATCAAACCCAACTGCCATCTGTTGAAGAAAAAGAAAGAAAACACAGAGAAATTCAAAAAGGCTCTGAAAGCAGAGACATGGAGTGATACTGTATGCGAGGAAAGTGATGAAGAATATGCCAATATATGTCTAATGGCCAATTCGGAATCAGACTCAGACTCAGAAACAGACTATGATTCAGACTCCGACAAACAAGTTGATGTTAGCAATTTAACAATCCCTGTTAAAGTCTCTAAATATATAGATGAACTTTGTTTTAGTCTCAAAGCTTCTCTTAAAAGGATTTCCGAGCTGAAGAAGGGGAATTCTAAATTGAAGCAACAGGAAACCTCTTGGAAAGAAAAGTTTGAAAATCTAAATAAAAGTTTTGATGATTTGAAAGAAAATACAAATTCTCTTTCAAAAGAAAATGCTTTTTTGAAAGAAGACATTTTAAATTTCACAAAAAGGTTTTCAAAAGGATCTGAGAAGTTGGAAAAGATTCTTTCTGTACAAAGACCTTATTTTAACAAATCTCGTTTGGGTATGACACAAGAAACTATTCTTTTAATTGATTTTCCCAAAGTAAATGAAAAATCAAACAAATACCTACAAAAACATTTTATAGAAATCATTTTCAAAAAGTTTTTGTAAAACATGTTGGCTAAGGTGCTCTCAAATGTTCAAAGTGTAACAACTCAGAACATTTCAAGAAAGAATGTCCCAAGGTTTGGAGACCTATTAAGAGGGATTGGACAAAGATTGTTTTTAATACTAACCCCCCTGGACCCAAGAAAGTGTGGGTACCAAAGAAAACTTGAATTCCTTTTATGATTGCAGGTCACTATTAAGAAGAAGATCAAATGGTATTTGGATAGTGGCTGTTCGAGACACAGGACAGGAGATTCAAGTTGTTTCATAAAGCTTGTTCAAATAAATGGTGGAAAAGTTTCTTTTGGTGGAAATAACAAAGGAAGAATTGTTGGATGTGGAAATGTGAAGATTAAAAGTCTCACAATCAACAATGTTTCCTTGGTGGAAGGTTTGAATTATAATCTACTCAGCATAAGTCAATTGTGTGATACTGAATTCAAAATTAATTTTCAAGAAGGCATTTGTTCGGGAACTAGTAAAGATTTCTCTCAATCTTTCACTGAACGAAGACATGGGAATATTTATCTTCTGGATATAAAACCAAAAAGTTCTCAGTGTCTAATATCCATTCAAGATGAAGCAAACATTTGGCATCGAAAGCTTGGTCATGTTAACATGAAACAGATTGCTAAGATTTCCTCCAAAAAGCTTGGGAAAACAGGTTAGAAGTTCTTTTAAACCTATAAATCAAGTTTCTACTAATAAAGTCTTGTAGCTTCTGCATATGGACCTCTTTGGACCAACCAAAACTCAAAGTATTAGTGGAAAAAGATACTGCCTAGTAATCGTGGATGATTACTCTTGCTTTACTTGGGTATACTTCATAACAAGTAAGTCTGAAGCCTTCTCTCATTTTTCAAAATTTGCCAAGAAGGTTTAGAATGAAAAATGATACGCCATTTCAAGTATACGAACAGACCATGGAGGTGAGAAATTCTGTGATGAATCTGGTTTCCAGCATGTTTTCTCTTCTCCATACACTCCAGAACAAAATGGGGTTGTGGAAAGAAAGAACAGATCTTTGCAGGAGATGGCAAGAACCCTCTTAATTGAGAGTAATATTTCCTCTCGTTTTTGGGCTGAAGCAGTTTCTACAGCTTGCTACATCATTAACAGAGTATTCTTGAGGCCTATTCTAGAGAAAACTCCTTATGAAGTGTTTAAAGGGAAGAAGCCAAATGTTTCTTATTTTCATGTGTTTAGTTGTAAGTATTTTGTTTTGAAAAATGCAAATGATCAAACTGGTAAGTTTAAAGCAAAATCAGATGAAGGAATTTTTCGTGGCTACTTAACATCAAGCAAAGCCTATAGAATATTCAACAATAACACTCAGTCTGTGGAAGAATCTATGAACGTCAAATTTCAAGACTCTATGCAGAATCAACTGAATCAAAATCAACTTGAAGAGTCTGAACCTGCTCCAAACTTTTTAAAGTCTGCTTTCCCCAAAGTAGTTCAGACTTTTAAAGATCAACAACAAGAAGAACCAGAAATTTCAACTGAAGTAAAGGATTAGCAGACTCATAAACCAACTAGCAACTAGAAGCATAAGTCTAGTCATCCTAAAGATCTCATCATTGGCAACATTGATGAAGAAATTCGTACCAGATCCAAAAGACTAGAAGAGTCTAGTGCCTTGGCACTCATTTCTTAGATTGAACCTAAAAGTATAGAAGAAGCCTTGACTAATGAAAGCTGGATTGAAGCTATGCAAGAAGAACTCAAACAGTTCAGCATTAACGATGTTTGGGAACTAATTCCTAAACCTAAAGGTAAGTCCATTATTGGAACTAAATGGGTTTTTAGGAACAAAGTGGACGAGAAAGGAAAAGTGGTCAGGAACAAAGCAAGACTCGAGGCCAAAGGATATACGTAAGAAGAATGGATAGACTATGATGAGACCTATGCACTAGTAGCAAGGTTAGAAGCAATTAGATTATTACTTTCTTTTGCTTTTTATAACAATTTCAGGTTATTCCAAATTGATGTAAAAAATGCATTCCTAAATGCATTCATCCAAGAAGAAGTCTATGTGGAACAACCTCATGGATTTGAAGATCCAAGAAAGCCAGACTCAGTCTATAGATTGAAAAAGACTCTTTATGGACTAAAGTAGGCACCTCGAGCTTGGTATGAAAGGTTAAGTAAGTTCCTAACTCAAAATGGTTTTGTTAAAGGAAAGGTAGATACTACTTTGTTCATAACAAAATAAGGTAAAGATTTTTTACTTGTTTAAATTTATGTTGATGATATTATTTTTGGATCACGAAATGAAAATCTATGCAAGAAATTCTCTAGATGTATGCAGGATGAATTTGAGATGAGTATGATGGGTGAATTAACTTTCTTTCTGGGATTACAAGTTAAACAATCAAAGAAATGTATTTTTATTCACCAAGAAAAGTATGCAAAAGATCTCATCAAGAAGTTTGGAATGGAGAATTGCAAAAAGACAGAGACACCAATGCCAAGTTCTTCAAAGCTGGACAAAGATGAAGAAGGGAAGAATGTAGACCAAAAGCTATACAGGAGTATTATTGGTTCGCTTCTTTACCTTATTGCATCTAGACCTGACATTTTGTTTAGTGTTTGTATCTGTGCTAGATTCCAATCAAATCCTAAAGAATCTCACTTAAGTGCTGCAAAACGCATAATTAAATACATTGCAACAACACCAAAGCTAGGTCTGTGGTATCCCAAAGAATGAGACTTTACTCTCCTTGGATATTCAAATGTAGATTTAGCAAGATGTAAAGTTGATAGAAAGAGTACCTCTGGTACCTGTCAACTGCTGGGCAGCAAGTTGGTGTCTTGGTTTTCAAGAAAACAAAGTACCATAGCTCTTTCAACAGCTGAAGCAGAATATGTGGCTCTTGGGAGTTGTTGTTTTCAAATCTTATGGATAAGACAATAGCTAAGAGACTTTGGTATTATTGAAGAATCGTGCACTGAGATCAAATGCGACAACACCAGTGCCATCAATCTTACAAAGAATCCAATTCTTCACTCAAGGGCAAAGCATATAGAGATTCGACATAATTTCATTAGAGATCATGTTCAGAATGGAGAAGTTATTATTCAGTTCATTGACTCGAAGAATCAACTAGCAAATATATTTACAAAGCCACTGGAGAAAAGCTTATATGAGTTTATTCGCGCCAGACTGAATATCATATTTTCTACTGGGTAAAGTTTGAAGATGTTCAGACTTAGAAAGTCCAGAAGCTACATCTGTAAGTTAATGCTTTCTAAATAAGTGTGATTTTATTAGGATGAAATTTAGAAAAGGTATGTTGATTTTTGAAACCCAACCTGCCTATTTTATTTTTAGAAATTATTTTGAATTTTTGGCAGTTTTTCATTTTTGAAAAAGGTAGTTTCATTTTTTCCTTTGTGACGATTCTTATATCTCGTTTCATTTGCTTTATATACCGTTGAAGTTCTTCTTCTCCATTTACGCTCACACAAACCCTAGAATACAAAAATTCTACTCTCTCACATTTTCTCTCAAGTTCGATCTACAAAGTTTTCACCTTTCTCACCAAGCGAGTTCGAGAAATCCCCTTCGACAGTGATAATGTCTTTCCAGAGGAAGTCTTCTAGAATTGCGAACAAGGGACCACAACACATGCGAGAGGGTCCTATGCACTTTGACTTAACCGAGGAAGAAGATTCTCCTCAACAGCAGCAACAACAACAACATTCTCAACAGCGTCACTCTTCACCGCAAGCGACTCAAGATCCTCCACAGCAACAAGCAAAAGAAGAGATCATTAAAGATGTTGAACCAGTAAGAACGCAGAAACCCCAATTTCTGTTTAGACTCTACTCCAACTTAAAGGAGGGTGGTTCTGCGATGACTTTGATTGATGAATTTTTGCGAGCGAACGATTATAAGAACGAAACTTTGTTCTTAAATACTATGGAAAAGTTGGGCAATGTGCCTAAAGGTTTGGCAGCAAGGACTTTTGCCAACTTTCCAAGTGATTCGCAGTTTGGTGGTTTTAATCAACTAGAAGGAAAGGATGATGATGAGAGGATGTATACGCATTTTCAGCCTAGGATAGGTATTGCTGCAAACGTTCGTAGAGAGGGAACAAGTTTATTTCTTTCTAAGGATCACAAGAAGACCTATTCAAAATTTTTGAAAAGAGGGGTGATGAACCCTCGAACTGTAGACTTTGATTTTCTGGATTCTTTGAAGTGAACCTGAGGGAGAAGTTTGCTCTCCTTCAACTTGAAAGATTTTGCTCAGAGACTGCAGTCACTTACCCTGAATTGATTGCTTATTTCTATTCGAATCTATCTTTCTTAGATGCGAATAGATTTTCTTTACAATAAGGGACAAAGAGTTTGTGGTGAATGTGGACACTTTGGCGGATGTGATCGGTGTGGAAAAAGGGAGTTTCCAACCAATCAGTGTGTCTATTGGTCATGCAACATTGGCTCTTGTTCGGGGCAGATTTGCTGAAGGCAGAATTTCTTATTCTAGAATGACCGCCTCCAATATCTTGTTACACAAGATTATGATCAACTGCATCAGACCCAAATCCACTTCAACGACTGATGTCTCTCGCTCTGAAGCAAAGCTGATGTACGCAATCAACGTTGGGTTCAAGTTCTCACTGCCTCACACTATCCTAATGCACATGTATAGGATAGTTGTGAAGGACAAGGGGCAATTACCTTACTCTGCACTTGTCACTCAATTATTCAGACATTTCAATATTCAGTTCCTACGACTCTGTGTTTAGACCATTGTTCCTATGGTGATAGGACTGAAGACGGTTTTAAAAATGAGACTGAAGGAGCTGAATAAGGCATTGGAATGCCTAAAGGAGAAGTCCCCCGCCAAAACGAAACAAGACTTTGCAATGAAGAAAAGAAAAGGCAAGGAGCCCATGAGAGAACCAATTAAGAAGAGGAGAAACCTTATCTTGTGGGACGAAGAAGAAGATGAGGATGACATTACTCTCTCCGCCTTAAGAAATCTATGGAGCTTTGTTAGTTTTGAGCAGTCAGAGGACAAAGAGAATAGTGAAAGAGAAGAGACAAAGAAGAGTGATGAAGAAAAAGAAGAAGGTAGGGAAACTCAAGAAGAAGAGGGTTAAGATGATTCTTTTGAGCCAACATATGCTGTATCCTTGTCAGAGGATTCGAAAAAGACTCGGAGTGGGACTGCATGAGAAGAACAAGAAAAACATCATTTGGGTGCTGGAGCAGAGCAAGAACAAGAAGAGGAATTCTTTTCTCCACCTGAAGGAACAGAGACAAGGGGAGCTGCTGACAAAAGAGGTAACTCCTCACTTGTCTTTACTAGTGATGTTAGTAGATCTCTAGCAGATCTAGAGGATGTCTATACCTATCAATATCCTGAAGAAGATGTTGAAGAATCCACTCCTGGTCCTGGTGATCAAACTGCTGGTGTTCCCTCACATCTCAATACTCTTGGAATTGATTCGGCTGGACCTAGTGCTACAACATAACCAACAACAAACTTTCAAAGGGTGATGGAAATCCTTTTGGGTTTGAAGGCTCAACAATATGGAATGGAGTGTGAGATCAAGTTTTTCAAAACGGCTTTTCAATCCACTTCAGAATCTCTACATGAACAGATACAAGCCTTGAACCTTCAAGTACAAGAAACTGCAAAGGGTGAGGATATTGAGTAGCTGAAGGAGACTCTGAAAAAGCTAGAGGATACTGTTAAGTTTATAGGGGATTTCCATATCGTTCGCATCCCCAAACATCCCTGATTTTTATTTCAACTTTTTAAAAATATTTCTCCACTTTTTGCTGTTGACAAAAAGGGGGATAATTTGTGCAGATTTAGATATTCTATCTTTTGCTTTGTACTTTGGACTTTGGATTTTGGACTGACTTTGGACTTTTGATTGTCGTGATTACTGTTGACTTTGAATCTTTTTTACTCTTGCAGCAACTAAGTTTGTGATACTATTTATGACTGGATAATTATGTTTAAGATTAACATATTTTATGTGGTTGCAGAATAAATACTATCTAAGTTCGAAGCAACTTATTTTTATAAGATATCATGTATTACATAAGTGTTGTTTTGCAGGTCAAAAGTTTTTCAAATCCGCAGGAAAGTTTTGTCACCATAAAAAATGGGGACATTGTTGGAGAAAACTCCTTTACTTTTTTTGAAGTTGACAAAACCTTTTCAAGTCTAAGTCTAGAGATTTCCAGATTCTATCGCCAAAGTCTGAAGACCGCCAGACTTTAGTTTTAAAGTCTGACCTCACTGACAGTTTCCAGACTGAAGAATGAAGACTTATTGTAACGCCTTGGGTCTCAATTGTACATATATTGTCCACTTTGGACACTAAGTCCTCACGGTTTTGTTCTTCTCGGGGCAGCCCATACTACCCCAATAAAACACGTATGTACAGTTAGAGGGCCCATTGCCTTATAAGGTAGCCCAAAACTCCCTCCCTAGGCGATGTGGGACAGGGACCCCTTCCTTGTGCACGTTCGGGGACCGAGGCATGGACGCGCCGCCATCTCTCCTCCCCACACACCACCGCTCGGGCCGTCACACTCTCCCCTCCTTGGGAGCACAGCACCCTCGCTGTGGCCTCATACACGGTCGGGAGTCTGCTCTGATACCACTTGTAACGCCTCGGGTCTCAACTGTACATATATTGTCCGCTTTGGACACTAAGTCCTCACGGTTTTGTTCTTCTCGAGGCAGCCCATACTACCCCAAGAAAACGCATATGTACAGTTAGAGGGCCCATTGCCTTATAAGGTAGCCCAGAACTCCCTCCCTAGGCAATGTGGGACAGGGACCCCTTCCTTGTGCATGTCCGAGGACCGAGGCGCGGACGCACCGCCATCCCTCCTCCCTGCGCACCGCCGCTCGGGCCGTCACACTTATCCAAATGCAGGATTATCTTCAAGGATTCAATTCGTATGGTTTATGGATGACATTATGGCTGGATATAGCACATACTTGCTTGATTATCTGTATTGGAAACAATTCTGATTTGAAGATCTTTTGAGAGGCAAGCAAACTTGGAAGATTCTACTTATGGAAACCAAGATCCTGATTGTATAGGCGAGCAGGATTGACGGGCTTTCATCACAAATTATCTAACGACTCGAGATTACCTTAATTGATTCTATCCAACGGGTAGATTGGAAGAATTCCTTTGGAAAGTGCCAACGGTCGAGAAGGCATGAAGTAGTATTTAAGGATGACTCTCCAGTTGTTCGACTGTGTGTGTGAAAGAAGAATTTCAAAGTCTGAAGCTTTCCATTTACTTGTTTTTTCATTCATCGAGCTCAAAGTTGTTCACAAAATAGAGACTCTTAGTGAGACTTTGTGAGAGACTAGTAGAGACTCTACACTGAGAAAGTCAAGATCACAAGTTATAAAATCTCTTTTGATTCATAGTGGAATCCAGCCAGTGGACTGTCAGCGCAGGAGAGTGGACGTAAGCTTGATCTAAGCCGAACCATTATAAACTTTGTGCTCTAATATTCTTTCCCTGAACTCTTAAACTCCTCACCTTCATTCGTAGATTTATTTGATTGTTCAAAGTTGAAATACGTTTATAGCCTATTATCTTCTATAGGAAATTTATTTCTACTAAGTCTTGCTAATTTTTTATTTACACCTATTCACCCCCCTCTAGGTGTTTATACTAGTCCTCTCAGGGTTTAGGTACAAAAAGATCGGTCCCAAAAAGAAGCTGCCCTACGACCTACTCGTCGGACACATTTGCCGATCCTTCAAACTCCACATCAATAGGCTCCGGGGGCTTCAAGTCCTCCACAACCCCATAAGGAGGGTTAGCTGCACCCTCACCCGAAGTGGCGTTGACCGTAACGGCGGGGATATCTGTGGCATCCCAAATATTCGAGATAAACCCTAGGATATCCTAAAGCTCATAATTAGGTAATGAAATTACCTATGGTTTATGCTTTAGCTATTAATTTTTCCCTTAAGACTAAGTGTTATACGCTTGTGTTTCTGAGTTTTTAAATTAGTACTATAGGTTAATTTAGTAAGAAGAATTTATTCTTGGCTTTGCACCTCATAGATTTAATCCCTATAGATTAAATGTTACAAGATTTTGGCCATATGAAATTTAAAACTTGAAATCTATAAAGGAAAGAATGAAAAGTGAATTATTAAAGGAAAAGTTGGGGTTCAATTAGGCTTGGGCCTTAGGCCCAATAGTTTGGACTTTGGTGGGCCAAATGGCCGACCCATTGGGGCCCAAGGAGGGCTGTCGCCGGCCCACTTGCTGGCCAAAAGCCCAGCCAAGATTGAAGCCCATTTGTGCATGCCTCCCCCCCCCATGTGTCCTAGTGTGAAGGCCACTTGGCACTCATGCTTAGAGGTCAATTAAGCAATCATTAGGGGGAAGAAAAGCAAAAAGGGAGAAGAAAGCAACCGGATTAAGGTAGAGAGAGGGGGGAGAGAGTCGCACGGTGAGAGAGAGAGAGAGAAGAGGGAAACCGAGAGAGAGAAAGGAGAAGAAGAGAGGGAAGAAAGGAAGAAAAGGAGGAAGAAGAAGGAGGTTCGTGCGTGCAGCCCTTCGCCGTCCGTGTGCCGTCCATAGTTCGATCTTTTGAGGCAAGTTAAGATCCTTTGATGCTCTTGCATGTGTGTTATGGGGTGTTTAGAGTCTAAGAAATCGAAACTAGGATGTCTTGTTCTTGAGTGAAGTTGCTGTTTTCGCATGAACCGCCTGAGTCAGAATCTTGTGAGAGCTTGCATGCATGTTTTGAGTTCGATTTTGACTTTGATTTCTTCATGAAAGTTGTAGCCAACATCTTAAAATACAACATAATAAAATTTCGTGCAAAATGATGAAGATTTATGGGGTCAAACCCTCATCCTACGGAGACACTAGATCTGGAAAATTTTTGCTGACTTTGTGATAGATTTGTGGTTGCATGTTGATTTTTATCAAGAATCTCTCTTCGACTTCTTCATGAAACATCTTTGTCTATGTATTATCTATAACATACTCAAATTTCATGATTTTTGAGGGTCATTTGCCTATTTAATGGACTGTGATGTGATAACCGTGCAAACCCTGTGTTTCGGACATAAGAATCTTGACATGCATGACCTATAACTTTCTGTACAAGCTTTATTTGAAGAAATGTTATGCATGAAACATCTTTTTCTATGTGTTAGCTATAACATACTCAAATTTCATGATTTTTTAAGGTCATTTGTCTATTTAATGGACTGTGATGTGATAACCGTGCAAACCGTGTGTTTCGGACATGAGAATCTTGACATGCATGACCTATAACTTTCTGTGCAAGATTTATTTGAAGAAATGTTCTGCATGAAACATCTTTTTCTATGTGTTAGCTATAACATACTCAAATTTGATGATTTTTGAAGGTCATTTGCCTATTTAATGGACTGTGATGTGATAACCATGCAAACTGTGTGTTTCGGTTATGAGAATCTAGATATGCATGACCTATAACTTTCTGTGCAATTTACTTTTGGAGAAATTTCCTTCATATGATATCTTTATCTATGTCTTGACTGCAACATAGTTAAATTTCATAATTTTTAAGGTCATTTGCCTATTTAATGGACTGTGATGTGATAACCGTGCAAACTGTGTGTTTCGGATATGAGAATCTAGATATGCATGACCTATAACTTTCTGTGCAATTTACTTTTGGAGAAATTTTCTTCATATGATATCTATATCTATGTCTTGACTGCAACATAGTTCAATTTCATGATTTTTGAAGGTCGTTTGCCTATTTAATTGACTACGATATGAAAACTGTGCATGCTGTACAATTCCGAAATTTATGATATTGAGTTATATGGTCACTTCTATGCTGTGGTGTGTGGTCCATATGAAATGTCATGTGAATTATGAGACTTTGGATTTCTTTTCATGTAATGGTGTAATGACTTTCATGCATTTCATATGTTATTCTAGAAAAGGAAAAATTTTACATGATTTCAAAGAAAGGTTTTATTTAATCAAAAAAGGAAATTCCTTTAATGCATACTACATGATTTCAAAAGCACAATTTGAATCAATTGCATTAGAGATTTAAAGAGTGGAATTGGAAAAGAAAGGTATGAGGATATGAATGACCGTCGGAGGTGTGAGCCGACGATGCCCCGGGAGTGTCGGGATGCCCGAAGGTGTGAGCCGGATGCCCGGAGGTGTGTGCCAGATGTCCTCGGGAGTTTCGAGATGCCCGGAGGTGTGTGCCGGAGGTTACTCGCGATGCCAGGTTGGGTGCGAGCGATAATTTTGGGATGCAAACATTGGTCCCTAAGAAGAAAATTGATGAGATCCTTGTGAAAGCTAAGAATTGAAAGTGAATCATGTGCATGGATGTATGCATGTGGCATATTGCATGTAAATAGATGCAAGTATGTGAGATATGATGATATGTGTATGACATCAAGGTAAGTTATGTATGCATACTTAAATGACATGCTATGGATCTCATGGTGGTGTATGCTTGATAGCATGGATGATGAGTGTACAATGTATGTGCACTTTTGGCATGATGGCACATGTGATGTGATAATGATGAGAATGATGACTATATGATGGTGCATGTATGTGAGGTCTGATGACATGTGATGTGATAATGATGAGAATGATGACTATATGATGGTGCATGTGTGTGAGGTATGATGACATGTGATGTGATAATGATGAATGCATGAATGCATGATGGGGATGACGACTATATGATGGTGCATGTATGTGAGATATGATGACATGTGTATGATGTCAAGGTAAGGTGTGTATGTATATTTAGATGACATGCCATGCTATGATTGTATTGTATGATGCTTGAGTGGTCATTGGGCCTTTACTTGTTGAGTGGTTGTACTCACCCCTTCGGGGACCAACATTTCAGATTAGTACGATGCCGCTTCCTACTGTCACGCGGGGTGTCTTTTACGGCCTTCCTTCTGATGTGGAGGTCGAGTTGACAGAGATTGACTGTCCCACCGTCCCTGGTCTGACGTTCATACGGATTCGTACGTTTGTGATGTATGATGTGGGCCTGTCTGGGGGCCCGGTCGTTCAGGAGTTCGTATTTGTTCACGTTCGCCGAGACAGAGTGATGATGGAGATGCTGCCACCCCGACCACCTGACGCACCGAGGTGGGTGTGATGGCCCACGCGTGAGGAGTAGGAGTTGCAACTTTTTGAGAAATAGCCGACACTAGCTGTTCGAAGGGGGGATCATACACGTTGAATATAGTGGGTCGAGTGTTTCTTTTTGGAGTTTACGGCCGAGTGTAGTGAGGAGTCTTGGCCTTTCTTTTGATGTACCAACCCGTGAAAACCCTTCATGAAAATATGTAAATAAAAGTGGTTCGGCCTTGTGTTTTCTTTCATTGCATAGTTGGTGTGCATTGTGCTATCGCTAAGGAAGTGGAGAGATGGTGAGACTCGCCTCTAATTTCCGCTGTGAGCTGCGCTAATCCCTAAGTTATTTCAAAAAACAAAATTTACGCCTCAACCTCGGCCCTTAATTACAACTCCCTTGTTTACTAACGTCAAATAAGTTGTTTTTGCTTTATATTTAAACGCTTAGTATCTGTGGCGACCCTATCGGGTTTGGGGGTGCCACAATATCAAAACCTTGAAGGGGACCTTCCCATAACCCATTAAGTCCATGGCGAAATCACGTCCTGAATCGATGAGGTACCCTCTGGGGTAGGCCCTCATCGACCCAGATAGTGTTCACAATGAGCTCATGGATCCAGGGACTCCCGGAGACAGGAGCGTCAATACTCCACTCATTAAACCCCCGTGGCTGTCCAAAACGAACCGGAGGCGCCTCCATCTAAAGACCTGAAAATTTAAGCCTACGACGGGTGAGACAACGTTTCAGCAAGTCTACTCCCTAAACCCCGATTAGGAAAGAAATACACCTAGAGGTAGTCTAATCACACATCACAGAGGACTCATCCCATCTCAGTTCCTTCCTACATGTTAGTACAGTTCGTATCACAGACATAAGCAGTAATAAAACTCAATCTAATGGAGTGGCTAAACTTATACATCAAACAAACATAAGGGTCCCGATTATAAGGTCAAATCGTTATGACACGTCCCATACCGTGCCACACAATTTTGTCCCATAATCAGGCGCGTCAACTCAATCATTCATGCGTCCTAATTGGTTACGACCCAACAGCCACGGCCGACTCAACGGTCAGTGGTCTTTCGGCATAATCGGGCGTCGTCTCGCACCATCGAGCACGGCAACGTCTACATCTAGACGGCATTCCATTAAGGAGCATCAGTCCAGCCTCCATTGCGATCGGCATTCGTTGACTTTGGGCATCCCATATAGGGGCATTGTCCGGCTTAACAGCTTGTGATAGATTTTCATAGCCATCACACGATCATTCAATCCTAGCTAAGGACATCGTACATTGCACTCAAATGTCTCAATTAAAATAGTGAACTTGGCCTATTTTTTTTCTATTAAAAACACCCGGTAAAATAATCGTGTGTGGGTACACGGTCAGATTGAACCAGAAAAATTGATATCCTTTCTTTTAAAAATCCCACTATTTAATATAATATCTAGAAACATTTTCGGTGTCAAAACCCGACACCCATTATTTTCTAATTAAATACCAAAATTTCACAATTTTGAAATAATTAATCAAAAATCACAGTCACCACTCAATTGCACAAATTATCATTCAATTGCATAAACTAATCACACCACTGCAATCAGCACGAAATTCCAGTTACCAGCTATCCTAGTATAATTTTCGAAAAATATTAAATAATTAAATTAATTACAAAATTAATTAAATAAATGCAATTTAATTCAATAATTACCGACTTAGGCCTAAAACACTAATTTAACCACCTAAACGAGCCTAGAAAAATAATGTACCATGCTCAATAAATAATACAATCTAATTAATCGTAAACTAATCTAATCTAACCACCTAATTAGCCTTATTAAGTAACTAAATCACTAATTACAACTAACTAACCATCTAAGCCATATTTAAGCTAATCTAATTAACCCTTAAGCATAATTAACCCCTAAGTGAGGTTTAGCAAGTAAACTCACCAGATTAGCGGGCCGATGAGTCCACAGCAACGGCGACACGACGGCGAGTGACACTCAGGTCTACGGCGATGCCAAAGGAGGTCCTGATGGGCCTGAAAAAGACTGTACGGCGACGCCAAAGGAGGACCAGACGGGCCCGAAAAAGCCTCACAAAGCCCACAACAAAGTTGCTGGGCTCGGTTCTGTTATGGAAGAACCGAGCTGGACCAAGTGGCTGGAAACGACAAGGCACAAGGCGAGATGGCGTTGGTTGCAGGGGGGCCAGGCGATGGCTCCGACAGCTTGGATGGCTTGGACAGCGACTAGGGCGAACTTGGGGACCTGTGACGATGACCAGGGCGGACGGAGGGCCAGCAAGCAGACGTGGGACGGCTGGGACGCATGATTCGGGCTCACGAGCGGCAACAACTGGCAACGGTTCGGCGGGTATGCACGGGCGGCTAGGGGCGGTCTACAGCGGCTGCTAGTCTTCAGCTGGCTTCCTCTGGTTTTCTTGAGCTCAAACAACAACAACCATGGAGAAAGGAGAGGCAAGAAGGCATAAGAAGGGCTGCAGCTTGAAGGGGGACCACCAAATGCCTCACAAGTCAACACAAAATATCCAAAACACTCACCACAAGGCCCCCACCAGCTACTGCCTCAATTCTTAGCCATTTCTACACCGAAGCTTCTCCAACAAGCCATCCAAATAGTCCAAAATGTTGCAGCCCCATGGACCTACGAATTTTGTAACATTTCCCCTCCAAATTCATTTAATTCCAACTCAAATCAACCCAAATTGGTGCCCATAAATTCTAACTAAGGTACCCACATCCATTCCACAATTTTCCTTGCCAAAAGATCCAACTTGAAAGCCAAAAGTTCACCCAAAAACGGTCCTCTAATTTTCCCGGTCCAAAATAGCCCAAACTTGAAATTTCACCAAAAACTTGGGTTTGCCGAAAAATCTTCGGAGGATGAGTCGATGTTCCTAAAACAAATCGTGACATGCCAGAACTTTTAATTTCTGAAATCGGGTTCAATTTCGCAGTTAATTTCAATCGGGCGTGATTTTAGCGTGACCTAACTTACCAGGTAGCGTTTAGGAATTTTTAGCACATTTGACCCGTGGTCAATTATTTTCGAGCCACATTGTACATCTTTGACACATAGACAACTCTCGATTATCATGAAAATATCGAGGTTTCAAATACGGGCATAGAGTATAGAAATGACAGAAAAATCGGTTTAGTGTCGTTTGATAGAAATTTTGCAATCAAGTGGAATTACCCACACTCTAATCACATGCCTTTATCGAATCGACCTATCTCCAAGCTCTGATCGATTTTGACGGTGCCATATTGACCCTTGCAGATTAGCACGGTCGAACAATCGATTTCTAGTCGAATTCACAAGTTTATTGCGTTTAGATTCCTTAACGGCTTCACCTGATAGATTAGTTATCTCGTGAGTGACCAACTCAGAAAATAAGACTATAAGCGCGTTGATGAAAAACCCAACTCATTCAATCGAAAACAAAATAAAAAAATTAGGATATCAAAGGATGGGTGTAGCACAGTGCCCTCTGGATGCTTGAAGGATGTAATAAGGGCCCTCGGAGGTCCTCACGATGCTTGGAAGCGTGTAACATGGCGCCCTCCTATTGCTTGGGGGATACAATAAAGGTCCCAGAGGTCCTTGCGATGCCAGTTGGGGTGCGAAATGCTTGGAGGGGTGTAACATGGTTCCCTCCGAAAGATGTTGGCAGCTAAATCTTGACTAATTGAAGTTTCCAAATTTCCATTTGCTTCCTGGTATACTATTTTCGTGAATTTCTTTTAAAGCCGCTACAAGTTGAATTATTTCAATTTCGTGTCTTTTATATTTGGGATTCCGTCGAAGGAATAGTGGTAGATTCACGTAGTATAGTCCAGTAGGCTTTTGCTTGCTGAGTGTCATGCTCACCCTTGGTGGATTATCATTTTTTTTTAAAGACCCGTATATATGCCTCTGCTACCCGTGTCTTCCATGATGCTCTATGGTGTCTCAACAGATCTCATGTGGAACCAGATAGAGTAGTTCAACCCTGACTTCCCAAAGGTCACACTTATTCGAATTATCACGATCGTGATTGTCGATGTTGGCCTCTCATCGGGCCCTGTGTTGATTGGGTTTGTTGCCCTCTATGCCTAGATCGATGAGCGTATGGTGGGGACACTCCGACTTCCAGACGATGATGATGATGGTGATAGCAGGGTCGAATAGGAGGAGGGTTCGGGGGACGAGGGTGGCATTTTTGGCAAAACCAAGACTTGTTACATTGGCGGTCGTGTAAATAAACAGTAGGATGGTCGGGGTAGTATTTTGGATATAGCCAGGAGAAGGAACATTTTGACCCTAATGTATCGACATAGGTCATCTACAATATATATTTAAATAAAAGTGCCTGGTTTTATATTTCTACATGCGTTGATTGAAATTATAATGCATTGATTTGTCGTTACACGTTTCCGCATGCTAAGAAAAAAATAATTAAATAGTCACGATAGCCGTGACGTGCTGAGGGCATCATAGTGGTTCGGTTGCTCAACATAGCAATGTTAAAGCTCTATCGGAGGTCATTAATGTGTAGTTTGAGACTTTAGAGAAGGCGCATGTCATGACCCTGATTATGATGTTTTCATCATTGAAGCTTACTAGTGTTAGAGGTGTGCATGAGCACATCATGAAGATGAGGGACATTGCATCTCGATTTAAGAATTTTGAGGTTGAGATATCCGAATCATTTCTTGTGTATTATACTCTGAACACTCTTCCATAACAATATGCATTTTTTAAGATCTCTTATAATACACATAAGAATAATTAATCAATTAATGAACTCATGACCATGTATATTCAATAGGAAGAAAGACTGATTATGAAATCGGGAAAAAGTGCTCATTTAGCAACACAAGAAAAGAATAAGAGTCATGGCAAGGAGAAGGGAAAATGTAAGATATCTCCCCAAGCTGACATTAAGAAAAAATCCAAATGTTTCTTCTATAAAAAGAATGGGCATATAAAGAAGGATTGCGTCAGATTTAAGGCTTAATTCAAAAAGAGAAGTAACCCAATCTCTTGTGTTTATTATGAATCTAATGTGGCTTATGTGAGTCACAATACTTGGTAGATTAATTCTGGATCTACAATCTACATTTCGAATTCCTTATAGAGTTTTCAAAACCACGGGAAGCTAGTGGGAAATGAACAAATCATCTATTTGGGAAACAAGATACATTCATATGTGGAAGCTATTGGGACATATAGATTAGTTCTCAATAGTAATTTTATTTTGAATTTGGAAATGATCTTCTATGTTCTACTTTCTCTAGAAACTTAATTTTAGTTTCAAGACTTGTACCTTTAGGATACTCTTTTAATTTTTCATATTCAAACTTCAATTTATCATTTAAATTTGAAATTGTAGGGAGTGATACTTTGTTTGATGGTCTTTTTCGAATCAATTCACAAGACAATGCCTATCATAATGTAATGCATGTTCATAATAACACTAGTATAAAATGATGTGTTATGAGTCAATATTCCTCTATATTGTGGCACAAGAGATTGGAACATATCTCCATAGATAGAATTGAGCAATTAGTAAATAATGGAGTACTCAATACTTTAAATTTTACTGATTGTGATAATTGTACGGATCGCATAAAGGGAAAGTGGACCAACAAGATGAAAAAAGTACTAAGAGGAGTACATAAATATTAGAAACCATACTTACAAATAGTTGCAGTCTAGATATGAACTAGTATAGTCAGAAATACTTCATCTTTTTTATAGATAATTACTCGCGTTACATGTATCTCTATTTACTTCATAATAAGTATGAAGCGTTATATGCCTTTAAGGTAGTTAAGATGGAAGTCGAGAAACAATGCGGTAAACAATTAAGATTATGAGATTGGATAGAGGTGGAGAATTCTATAGTAGATACACTGAAGATGGACAAGCGCCTAGTCCATTTACAAAGTTTTTTCAAGAGCACGAGATAATTGCCTAATATACTATGCCTGGTTCTCCCAACTAAAAAATGGTGTAGGGAAAGAATAAATGGGACTTTATTGGACATGGTGTGGAGTATGCTTAGCTGCTTAAATTTCCTAAGTCTTTGTGGACTGAAGTACTTAAGATGGCAGTGTACATGTTAAGTTGAGTTTTGACTAAAGTTGTTTCAAAGACACCTTTTGAGTTATTTAAAGGTTAGAAATTGAGTTTGCGACATGTATACATTTGGAGATGCCCGTTTGAAGTAAGAGTCTATAATCCACAAGAAAATAAGTTAGACCAATAACCATAAGTGGGTATTTAATTTGACATACCAAAAGCTCTAAGGGATACAAGTTTTATTGTCCATCTCACACCATTAGGATTGTGGAATCAAGAAATACTAAGTTTCTTGAAAATGACTTGATTAGTGAGAGCGATCAATCAAAAAACCTTGTTCTTTAGAAAGATCATTCAAAGAATCAATCTTTCATCTCAAGTATAAGGTTGGTTGTTGTTCCTAACGTCCCTTCAGTTCAATCGGTTATTGAACAACCAATCATTGAAGTTCCACAACTGCTGATATTGATATGATAAATTCAGTTGTTCAGCAATTGCCAGAAACTATTGAACCACCGGTTGAATAACACACTCCTCAAGAATCTGACTATATTACTGGAGCTAAGAATGACCCTAAAACGTTTTCATAAGTCATAAATAGTGACAAATCTAATTTGTGGTATAATGCCATGAAGGAATGGATGAGTTCTATAGTATCTAACGAAGTCTGGGATTTGGTTGAGTTGCCTAATGGTACGAAGGCCATTAATTATAAATAGATCTTCAAAATTAAGAAGGATTCATTGGGTAATATTGAAAGATATAAAGCTAGACTCACTGGCAAAAGATTCACTCAAAAGGAAGGAATTGATTACACAAAGACCTTTTTCTCCTATATCTAAGAAAGATTCTCTTCGTATTGTTTTAGCATTGGTTGCCCATTTTGGTATGGAGTTACATCAAACGGATGTGAAAACATCATTCCTTAATAGAGAACTAGAGAAAGAAGTTTACATGAAACAACCTAAATGATTCTCCTCTAATAAAAGTGAGCATTTGGTGTGCTTTAAGAAATCTATACATGGCTTGAAATAAGCATCCTGCCAATGGTACTTAAGATTTCATGATGTCATATTTTCATTTAGTTTTATAGAGAATATCACGGATCAATGTATATGCCAGAAGGTTAGTGAGAGCAAAATTTATTTCCTTATGTTATATGTAGATGATATTCTACTTACAACCAATGACAAGGGGTTGCTACATGAGGTGAAATAATTTCTTTCTAAGAGTTTTGATATGAAGAATATGGGTGAGGCAACTTATGTCATTAGTATTAAGATCCATAGAGATAGACCTCAAGGAATTTTAGGACTATCTCAAGAAACCTATATTAATAAGGTTTTGGAGAGATTTCGGATGAAAGATTATTCACCAAGTATAGCACCTATTGTGAAGGGTGACAGGTTCAATTTGAATTAGTTCCTAAAGAACAATCTAGAAAGGGAACGAATGAATAACATTCCATATACTTCTACCGTCGGAAGCTTGATATCTGCTCAAATTTGCACTCGATCTGACATTGCTTTTGCTGTAGGAATGTTGGGAAGATATTAGAGTAATCCAGGTATGGACCACTAGAAGGCTACAAAAAAAGTGATGAGATACCTTTAAGGTACCAAACACTATATGCTTATGTATAGACGAACTGATAACCTAGAAGTAGTTGATTATTCAGTTGCGGACTTCGCAGGTTGCATTGATTCTCGAAAATCAACAGTTTGATACATTTTTATGTTAGCTAGTGGAGCTATGACAAGAAAGAGTGTGAAGCAGACTTAGACTACTACTTCCACTCTGAATGTTGTGTTCATTTCTTATTTTGAGGCTACCTCATATAGTGTATGGTTGAAGAGTTTCATTTTTTGGGTTTAGAATTATTGATTCTATTTCTAGGGCATTAGTAATATATTGTGACAATTCAATTGCGGTTTTCATGGCTAAAAATGTCAAAAGTGGCAATTAAAATAAGCATATCGAAATCAAGTATTTAGTCATAAGGGAACGTGTTAAGGAGAATAAAGTGGTCATAGAATATGTTAGCACTAAATTAATGATGGCCGATCCTTTAACTAAAGGCATCCCACCGATGAAGTATAATGATTATGTAACTAGTATGGTAATATGTCCCATCATGTGATTTTTTGTCATATAGACGATTACTCTTGTATGAGACTCCTATTCTATTGTAATGTTGATTCTCAATTTTTGTGTGCACATTATGTTATTTATAAGAATAACATTTATCCTTGGTTATAGAATAATATAAGGTTTATTCATTAATATGTGTTGTGTATATAGGTTGACATTAAAAAAATAAGATGCATTGTGATACATGAAAGATATTACTTGCTCTTAGAGGACATGTCACCATGATTCATGCATTTTGTTTCTTTTCTTAAACATAAAGTTTTAGTGGATTTGGTTATATAATTTGTATGATGAAAATGTAAGGATCAAGTGGGAGAATGTTATATACATATGTATATATGTATAATGTGATCCCATATTTTGGGCCTACGTTTTTTTCTTTTTAAGTAGCAATTATTCAACATGCGATTTTTCCACGTTTCGTACCTCTTCGTGACAATTGCCCAAAGGTCTAACGTAAATCCTCTCATTTGAAATACACAATCAATACACGAGGGGATTGAATTAGTAGTGTGTACCCGTAATTTCAATGAATCTCCGTGAATTTCCAACAAACGCAAATTTGAACAATTGCCGAAAGTCTGTTTTACATTTGATCCTGTTTTTCTGCATATAATTATTATATTTAACATATAAATATTATGAGGAGGCCTAATCCCTTTTAGAACCTGCATAAGTTTTCCATTAGTTTTGGTATACTGCTTCTTGAGGGATCTCATTTTTTCTCAAGTCCATTCGGAACAGTTTGGACTCTGACGCGGGCTACTTGAAGACTGTCAGTTTCCCACGAGTAATTTGATCAAAAAAGTCTTTTAGGCAACAAAAAGCTTCCAACTTTTGCCCCGAGCAGAAGTTTAACGTGCCCAAATCTTCATAATTCTCTCCCGCAAACTTGAATGCTCAGAGAACCTTATCTCACGATGTGCATCCTCTTGCTTATAAATGGCACATTACATTTCCTAACTTCGTGATGAAAAGAATGCTTTATCGACCAAAAAAAGAAGTTACACATTACATGTGAAATAGAAATATATATAATCCCTGCCGAGTAATTTAAAAACTTAAATGGTTAGATGAAGGCATGGTTTTTTATATTTAAATACTTTAACACTTTCCCTTTATGAAAATAGACTAGATTTAAAGCGTGTAAATAAGAACTTGTAAAGATCTAAATGCAGAATTTCCTGCTCAGAACTAGTGCCAACTAAACTCTCTAAGTTTAAGTTGTTAGATAAAATTGCGGTTTTTTATATTTAGATACTTGAACATATATTGCCACATCTCATAGATAACAAAAAACATAACTACCATCACAACGAGAAAACTATGGCATTTGAACTCTTGATCATCACTGTTGTATGTGTCAAAAAACCAACTTTTTTCCCTAACAGAAGAGTTTCCAGGAATGGGATTCCTTTGGCAGTTGTAATGATCATTAAATAGATGGGCGATTTCAACTATTGTTGTTTATTTATTTCCAATTTGTAGTAGAATTGTGCCCAAAAGCAAAATATTTTTTCATTAAATTCCTATTTGATTGAGACTAACTCCACACAGTGACTCCATATCAGTTCATTTTCTTCCTCTTTTTGTCAACCAAATTGATTCAGGTCATCACTCCTAGTAGACGAAAAGGTCCTCTTCATCAAGGATGCTAAGGGTGAAACAGATAATAGATATGTATGAATCTTGCAACCTATCTTAACTATGGATGAAATAATGAGTGGTGAGTTACGTACGAAGTCATGACGACCAAAATCAACATATTTTGCATCGAAATAACAAAAAAATAAAATTTAGCTAAAGGAAGTAACAGGTTGTGCAAATCATATTATAAGCTAAGGTAGAATACTTTACACGACTCAATTTCTTGTATTTATTCAGAATTTCACAGCTCACATGACTTGTAACTTCAAAAATAACATAAATATGTGAGAGATTGAGTTGAATATAAAGCTTGAATTTACTAATTAAGATGACAAAATAGTTATAGTTATAAAAAAAAATAGGTCTATCGTGCAAAATTTATGTTCTTACCTTAGTCAACACGTTGGTGAAATTTTCAGGAAAGCTACTTAGTAAAAAGACATGCTACATGGTCCACCTTCGAAAGGCACATCATAACAAGACACCTTTTTTTGCGGAATTTCATACGAAAGTGATTAATATTCAATAGACATAGAATGTCACGACCCAATCCTCCAAGCGCGTGCCCATCCCTCAGTAGTCGATTAAATTGCGACGTCCCAGGATGCATCGCCGACCCATTCATTTTAATGCACATGCGAAAGTGAATTTATTAATCCCCTAACAATAATAGACATGGGATAGAAAAGCAGGACAACAAATTTCAAATCAAACACATTATTAAAAACCACACTCGGGTTTACAAATAGAGACCAACTCTAAGGTCTAAGTACAGGAGATCTATCTTCAAAAGAACTTCTAAGCCACCCATGCTCCTGACCCTTCCACCTCACGCTTCGAGTTCTTCATACTAGGGACTTGAAAAGTTGAGCCCACGATGGGGTGAGATAACGTCTCAGCAAGTTCACCCCCTAAACCCCGACTAGGAAGGAAATATGCCCCAAAGGCTACCTATGCATGCATAAGACAGAGCACTTACCTTTGCCTCAGATCCTTCCTGCAAGTTAGTACAATTCATATAATCATCCAATCATTTCAATTCAATTCACATCAAACATCGATCGGTCGATTCACTCAACTCCATACCATCGATACCAATCACACAATTCAATCAAATTGAACATTGCTCACCCTAAGCTGACAACAGATGGTATAGCTCATCAAAGCTGATCAAGTATACTACTCACTCTAAGCTGATATATCAAGGCTCGCAAGCTGATATAGTATACTGATAATGCTCACTCTAAGCTGATAAAGTATACTGCTCACACTAAGCTGATATATCAAGGCCCGCAAGCTGATATGGTATACTGATAATATTCACCAAAAGTTGATAAAGTAGTAATATAACTCACTCAAAGCTGATAAATAATATAGCTCACACTAAGCTAATAAAGTATAGTACTCACACTAAGCTGATATATCAAAGCCCTCAAGCTGATATAGTATACTGATAATGTTCACCAAAAACTGCTAAGGTATACTACTCACACTAACCTGATATATCAAAGCCCTCAGGTTGATATAGTATACCGATGATGCTCACACTAAGCTGATATATCAAGGCCCGTAAGCTGATATAGTATATTGTTCTCACCAACTGAGAATACCACCATTTTTATCATACCAGAATATTTTTGGCGTTATAAACCGACACTTGGTGTTTCCCGATTAAAAACTGAAAATACTTAATTTTGGGATAAATTCCTTAGGGTCTGAAGTACTATTCTCAAATGGCTCTTATGCTCCTCGGCACTTCTTGAATACACCAGAATATCATCGACGATCACAAACTGATCTAGATACTCTTTAAACACTTGGTTCATCAAATTCATGAAAGCAACTGGAGCATTCGTCAATCCAAACGGCATTACGGTAAATTCATAATGGTTGTATCGAGTACGAAATGCTGACTTCAGTATGTCCTCCTTTCTGATCCTCAGCTGATGATACCCTGTCCTCAAGTCGATCTTTGAAAATATCGACGTTCCTTTTAGCTAAACAAACAAGTCGTTGATCCTCGGGAGTGGATACTTATTCTTGATCGTCACCTGATTGAGTTGACAATAGTCGATGCACAGACGCAACAAACCATCTTTCTTTTTCACAAACGAAACCGGTGCTCCCCAAGGTGATGCATTGGGACATATAAATCCCTTATTCAACAATTCCTTAATCTACAGCTTTAGTTCTTTCAACTCGGACAACGACATGCGGTAGGGAGCCTTAGAGATTGGCTTTGTCCCAGGTGCTAACTCAATCGCGAATTCTATCTCTTTCTCTGACGACAGGCCGGACAATTCCTATGGAAACACATCCAGAAATTCTTGAACTACTGTGATGTCATCAATCTTCAGTTCCTCAACTGTCTTATCTATGACGATTGCCAAGTAACCTTGGCAACCCCCGTCTAACAAACGGGTTGCCTCAAGTGACAAGATTAAGGAAATCGAGTGTCCTCCTCGACTCCCAATGAACTCGAAACTTTCACATACTAACGGATTAAGCTGGGTTACTCCACGACAACAATTCATTACCACAAGAAGCTTCTTGAGCCCACTCTTTCATATATGACGTCAAAGTTATATATAAGAAAACTAATCAAGTACAACTCTAGCCAGTGGTTCTTCTTTCTACAGCTTTATTACAACAACCTGGAATTTTACCAACTTAACCCAAAACTCTGCTGTGCTAATCTGATAACATCACCCCAAAACATTCTTCCTCTGATTGGTGCATGGTTCAATTTCTTCCTGTCCCTTTCGCCATCCTAGTGGCATCCTATCTGCAGTAGCGGTGCTTGTGCTCCCCTGGACTCATACTGACAGTCCCTCACCCTGATGGCCGTACTGGCCACATCCATAGCACGCTCCCATTATATTAAGACATTGGATTGATCCATACTTCCTTCTACAAACTCGGCACACATCTGGTGAGTCATCCGCCTCCCATCGGGTGATAGCATGCACCATTTCTTACACTAGGGCCTGTTCCAAATACCCCACTGAACGTCCTGCAGCGCATTCCTTCTATTCTGTCCTATCAGTGGTGATGACAGTAGCTGCTATGGTCCCATCGACCTTCTTGGACAGTTTCTGGCCAGGGGACCTTGTTGGTCGCACTCAAAACAAACACCCGTCCTAAAATGGCTCGGGGCTTATCCATGCCGTCTTCCACATAAGCGACACACGACATTCTAGTTCAGTGCTGACTTGTCTGACATCGGTCTCCTCCCAAATTGATTTCCAACTCTGCCTGAGCTGAATTGCGAGCTAGATGCGGTGGCTCACTCCCCGATCACAATCCCAAGTTGGACCTCGGCGGGTGTGATAACAACAACGGTTACGGCATTGGCAGTGGTAATGACAGAGGCGACAGCGGCGGCTTGGTCCTGAGCTTGCTAACCCAACAAGTTCCTAAGGGTCACTAACGCTTGAACGATCCTGTCGAACCTAGGATCACTCGGTGCTGCTACACTAACAGTACCAGCTTGCAGTGGTACTCTTACACTCACGCTGGCCTGAGCTGACACTCTGCCACGACCACCTCGGGCACTCATCTTTGTCGGCGTTCTATCCCAAGTCACAAAGGCTACTGCCCTCTTACTAGGAGTCCTCAGCTCCTGATCACTCATGCTATAGGATCTTTATAGAAACCTGTTTTCTAATTCAAATACTAGATTAGAATTTGAGTGATCCACACAAACAAGCTACCAATCAGCTATCAATCACATGCATTAGTATGAAATAAAGGCCATTCCTACTAACTATCCCATGACTCATCACACCTTATCACTCCAACCATCGACCAGTTCTGATACCACTCCCGGTGTGGATGTCATGCCTCGATCCTCCAACCACATGCCCATCCCTCGGTGGTCGATTAAATTGCGACGTCCCAGGACGCGTTGCTGATCCATTCATTTTAATACACATGTGAAAGCGAATTTACTAATCCCCTAATAACAATAGACATGGGATAGAATAGCAGGACAATAGATTTCAAATCAAACACATTATTAAAAACTACACTAGGGTTTACAAATAGAGACCAACTCTAAGGTCTAAGTACAAGAGGTCTATCTTCAAAAGAACTTCTGAGCCACCCATCCACCTCACGCTTTGGGTTCTTCATACTAGGGACCTGAAAAGTTGAGCCCACGACAGGGTGAGATAATGTCTCCGCAAGTTCACCCCCTAAACCCTGACTAGGAAGGAAATACGCTTCAAAGGCTACCTATGCACGCATAAGACAGAGGACTTACCTTTGCCTTAGATCCTTCCTGCAAGTCAGTACAATTCATATGATCATCCAATCATTTCAATTCAATTCACATCAAACATCGATCGGTCGATTAACTTGATTCCATACCATCGATACCAATCACACAATTTAATCAAATCAAACATTGCTCACCCTAAGCTGACAATAGATGGTATAGCTCATCAAAATTGATAAAGTATACTGCTCACTCTAAGCTGATATATCAAGACCCAGAGGCAGATATAGTATACTGACAATGCTCAGTTTAAGCTAAAGTATACTACTCACACTAAGCTGATATATCAAGGCCCGCAGGCTGATATAGTATACTGATAATGTTCACCAAAAGCTGATAAAGTAATATAGCTCACTCTAAGTTGATAAATAATATAGCTCGCGCTAAGCTGATAAAGTATACTACTTACAGTAAACTGATATATCAAAGCCCTCAAGCTGATATAGTTTACTAATAATGCTCACCATAAGTTGCTAAGGTATACTGCACACACTAAGCTGATATATCAAAGCCGTCAGGCTAATATAGTATACCGATGATGCTCACACTAAGCTGATACATCAAAGCCCTCAGGCTGATATAGTAAACCGATGATGCTCATACTAAGCTGATAAAGTATATTGCTCACACTAAGCTGATATATCAAAGCCCTGAGGCTGATATAGTAAACTGATGATGCTCACACTAAGCTGATAAAGTATATTGCTCACACTAAACCGATATATAAAAGCCTGTAGGCTGATATAGTATATTGTTCTCACCAACCGAGAATGCCACCATTTTTATCATACCCGATAAAAATAATCGTGTGTGGGTGTATGGTCGGCATTAGCCAAAATACCAAATTTTCCTTTTTAAAATCCCACCATTTAATGTAGTCGGTCAAAAAAAATTTGGCGTTATAAACCGACGCCCGGTGTTTCCTGATTAAAAACTAAAAATACTCAATTTTGGGATAATTTCCCAAAATTACAAATTCCACTCAATTAGCACAAAATAGCATTCAATTAAACAAACCAATCACACTATTGAAATCCGCATGAAATTCCGATTATCGGCTATCCCAGTCTAATTTTTGAAAAATAATAATTAATTAAATAGATACCAAAATTGATTAAATAAATACATTTAGTTACCGAAAATGCAACTTTGGCTGGAAAAGTCTAATTAAATACTGAAACGGGTTTGGAAAAATTCCGAACCTGTCTAGATAAATACTATCATCTATCTAGTCGGTAATTAAGCCGGTTTAACCACCTAACATGCATAAACAAGTAATTAAATCACTAATCCATTCTAACTAAGCACCTAATCCCTAATTAACATAAACTAATCAACCCTTAAGCATAAATAACTCCCTAAGCAGAGTTTAGTGAGTATTCTCATTGGATTTCCAAGCCGGTGAGTCCACAGTGACGGCGGCCGAAACTCGAGCTTGCGGCGGTGCCAACGAAGGCTTGGACCGGGTCGAAATCGGCCAAGGAAGCTCAAGGTTGAGCTGAATGGGCTGCTTCGGTTCTGTGGGAGTGAAATGGTGGCTAAATGAGTGCGACTTAGGTTGGTTTCGACGATCACGAGTGGAGTTGCTAGCGTGGGACGGCTGCTGGAGACTAGACAGAAGCTGAAGATGGCTGTTCGGTGAGATGACGAAGTGGAGGGGAGCAGTTGGCAACGACAACGAGAGAGAGAGAGAGAGAGAGAGAGAGAGAGAGAGAGAGAGAGAGAGAGAGAGAGAGAGAGAGAGAGAGAGAGAGAGAGAGAGAGAGAGAGAGAGAGAGAGAGAGAGAGAGAGAGAGAGAGAGAATCGTGGGTTGCTGGAGTCAACGCCAGAAGGAGAAGCTTCACTGGGTTGACTGGAGAAGACGCACGGCACAACAAGAAGCGAAGGAGGGAGCTAGCATGTGTGAGCTGTAGGCGTGAAGTTGTCCGGCGGAGGTGGGACTGTCAGTTTGGGGGCGTCGCGGATGAAGGGAACTGGTGGAGAGAGAGAACGTGGAGGGCTGGTGTCTTCGACCGAACAAAAGAATAAAGGAAAAGCAGAAAAGCAAAAGGGTCGGGGGAGCTGCACCAAAGAGAAAAAAAGGGAGGAAAGGGATAAGGGAGAGAGAGAGATGTCGATCAAGGGGGGTGTGACATCCTGAAATTTCAGTTCTGCTTTGAATTAAATAAATCGGGCCTTTCATCGATGCACCTATATTGCTATTCTCTAAGCTAATCACTCATGAGATAACTAGACTATCTAGGGAAGTCATTAAGGGATTTTAATGCAATAAACTTGGGAATTCGACTAAGAATTGACTACTTGACTATGCTCATTTGCAGAGATCATTATGGCATAGTTAAAAGTCGATCAAAAATCAGAGATAGGTCGGTTCAACTAAGATGTGTGGCTAAACGTGGGTGATTCCAATAAATTGCAAAATTCTTGTCGATTGGTACTAGATTGATTTTTCTGTCGTTTTGGTACCCTGTGTCCGTATTTGAAATCTCGAGATTTTCACGACCGCCGAGGGTCGCCAATGTGTTGAAGAGGTATGTTGTGGCTCGAAGAAGATGGACCACGAGTCAATTGCACCAAAAATTTCTAAAAGCTACCCGGTAGGCTAGGTCACGCTAAAATCGTGCCAGATTGAAATTAACCGCGAATTTGAATTCAATTTTAGAAATTGAAAATTCAGTTATGTCACAAGTCATTTTAAGAACATCGACTCATTCTCCAGAGATTTTTCTTCGAAACTGAGATTTTGGCGGAAAAGTCGATATCGGGCCCTTTTTGTCCGAGAAATTTAAAGGACCGTTTTTTATCACGTAATTGGGATGCAAGTTGGATCTATGGACGAGGAAAAGTGTCAAATTGATCATAGACACCTTGGTGGAATTTTTGGGAGCCGAATTGCATTAATTCAAGAGAGAATTGAAGAGAATTTGGGGGAAATGTCTTCAAAATTCGTAACCCCCTATGCCCCAACCTTTTGGACAATCTCATTAGCTTCCTAGGGATGCTTTGTGGTTGCATTTGGCTGAGGAAGCCAGCCCATCCATGGTGGGGCCTATTCTAGGAGACAAAAGGATAGAAGAGAGACCAAGTGGCCCCCTCCAAATTTGTTTGGTCCCCTTTCTTCTTCCTTTATTCTACTTTCTCCATTTTAGAACCTTAGAAGCTCTGAAAATTGCAGAGAGAAGCCGAGCACACCCCCCTCCTCCGTCAAGCAGCCCGTCCGAGCCTTCCAGCACCGCCGGAGTCCAACTGCGTCGCCGTCGGGCCTCGAACGCCAGGCCGTCCGTACCGTGCGTTGTTCTAGCGTCCTGCGCCATCCAACAGCTGCTCACCATCCACCGGGCCACCGTCGAAGCCTCCACCATTGCTGTACGTCATCGCCTAGCCTTCGTGAAGCCCTGCCTGGACCCGCAACCACTCCACCGCCCGTCCCTATTCATTCCAGCCACAACTAGCCACCTTCTAGCCTTGTTTGGGCCAGCCACAGAACCGAACCCCTCTCAGCCCACCGTGCACTGTTTGGCCCTTTTCCAAGCCTTTCCGGACCTCGAAAGGTGCCCCCGATTTGGAGTTTGTGGCCCGTCTTTGCGTCCTCGTTGAAGTGAACTCGCCGGCTCGCAAATCCAATGAGTTTACTCACTAAACTCTACTTAGGGAGTTAATTATGCTTAAGGGTTGATTAATTTAGGTTAAGCTTGGATTAGGTGGTTAGTTAGAACGGATTAGCAATTTAGTTAATCGATTATGCATGTTAGGTGGTTAGAGTAGCTTAATTAGCAACTAGATAGGTGGTAGTATTTATCTAGATAGGGTCGGAAATTTTCCGGACCCGTTTTGGTATTTAATTAGGCTTTTCCGGCCTAAGTGTGCATTTTAGCATTTATTGGTATTTATTTAATTAATTATTATTTTCTGGAAATTAGACCGGCATAGCTGATGATCGGAATTTCATGCTGATTGCAACGGTGTGGTTTGTTTATTTAATTGAATGCTATTTGGTGCAAATTAAATGGAAATTTATAATTTTGGGAATTTATTCCAAAATTTAGTATTTTCAATTTTTAATTGAGAAACACCGGGCGTCGGTTTACAACGCCAAAAATATTTTGGTGGACCATATTAAATGGTGGGATTTTTTGGAAAGGAAAATATTGTATTTTGGCTAAGGCTGACCGTGTACTGACACACGATTATTTTTATCGGGAATGATAAAAATGGTGGCATTCTCAGATGGTGAGAACAATATACTATATTAGCCTACGGGTCTTGATATGTCAGCTTAGCGCGAGCAATATATTTTATCAGCTTAGGGTGAGCATCATAGGCATACTATATCGGCCTACGGGTTTTGATATATCAGCTTAGCACGAGGAGTATACCTTAGCAGCTTCTGGTGAGTATTGTCAGTATACTATATCAGCCTATGGGCCTTGATATGTCAGCTTAGCGCGAGTAGTATACTTTATCAGCTTAGTGTGAGCTATATTATTTATCAACTTTTGGTGAGTCTTGTCAGTATACTATATCAGCCTACGGGCTCTGATATATCAGCTTAGCACGAGCAGTATACTTTGTCAGCTTAGAGTGAGAAGTATCAATATACTATATTAGCCTAAGGGCCTTGATATATCAGCTTAGAGTGAGTAGTATACTTGATTAGCTTCGATGAGCTATACCAATTGTTCTTGGCTTAGGGTGAGCAATGCTCAACTTGATCGAATTGTGTGGATGGTATTGATGACATGGAGTCGAGTGAGTCGACTGATCTATGTTCAATCTGAATTGAAATGACTGGATGATTACATGAATTATACTGACATGCAGGTAAGATCTGGGGCAAAGGTAAGTCCTCTGACCTGTGTTTGTGCTTAGGTTGCCCTTAGGGTGTATATCCTTCCTAGTCGGGGTTTAAGGGGTGAACTTGCTGAGACGTCATCTCACCCTGTTGTGGGATAACATTTTCAGGTCCCTAGTTGATAGCTACGGAGGACTCGAAGCTCGGAATCTAGGAGGTGAAGTCCGAAGAATCGGCAGACATGTCTGACTAGTTAGTCATAGGACAATTCCCTTTTTGTTGATAGCCGATCCTTTTTGTAGGCTTCTGTGTATAAACCTGTGTTTTATAAAAAGGTGTTTTGTGAAAATGGCATCCTATTTTTTTTTATCCCAATTGAGTATTGTCTAGGGATTATTTATTCGCTTCCGCATGCGCATTAAAATAAATGGGTCAGCGACGCGCCCTAGGACATCACTATTTAATCAACCGCAGGGGGATGGGCACGCGCTCGGAGTATTGGGGCGTGATAGGGGGTTGTGCGAGAGAGAAATAGATAAGGATGCCCACAAAGTCAAAAGGGAAAAAGCAAATGGAAGAAGGTGGTAGGGAATTGGTCGGCTGGGGGGAAAATGAGAGAGAGAGAGAGAGAGAGAGACTGAAGGAGGGGGGAAATGGACGTCCGAACGTGCGCGGCAAAGGGGGGAAAAACGTGTGGGAAAGGAGCAAGAGAAAGAGGGATTGAAAATTAAAAATAAATATCCTAATTCACCATAAAATGGTCCCACAAGCTCTCATGTATATCCCTATTGTCCCCCCAATACTTTCTTGCACAATAATTCCACAAATAACCAAGTTGATGTCCAAATGTTGCAACCCCCATACAAGCCTACGAATTTCACTCAATTGGACTTCCATTTCTTCAATTTATGTCCAATTTTGCTGAGGAAGAAGCCCACACAAATTCTACAATTTCCCTTCGCCAAATAGCTCACTAAGGAAGCCAAACGTCCACTCAATTTGGCCCCTCTGAATTTCCTTTCATTTCCAAATCGTCCGAATTGATTTTCCGTAAAAATCCTGAACTCACCGAAAATTTATCGAAAGATTAGTTGACGTTTCTAAAATAAATTGTGACATGACAGAACTTTCAATTTCTAAAATCGGGTTCAAATTTGCGGTTAATTTCAATTTTACGCGATTTTAACATGACTTAACCCACCGGGTAGCTTTCCGGAATTTTTTATGCAATTGACCCGTGATCGATTTAAATCGAGTCACAATGTACATCTTCGACCTATTGGCGACTCTCGGTTGTCGTGAAAATCTTAAGATTTCAATTACGGACACAAGGTACCAAAACGACAGAAAAAATCGGTTTGCCAATCGACGAGAATTTTGCGATATGGTGAAATCACTCACACTATGATCACCTATCTCAGTCGAATCGACCTATCTCCGGTCTCTGATAGTTTTTTGACTGTGTCATAATGACCATTGCAGACTAGCACGGTCGAGCAGTCGATTCTTAGTCGAATTTTGAAGTCTATTGCATCAAAATCCCCTAACGGCTTCACTTGATAGGCTAGTTATCTCATGAGTGGCCAACTCAGAGAAAAGAACTATAGGCGCATCGATGAAAAGCCAAACTTATCCAATCGAAAACGGAATCTGAAAATCAGGATGTCACATAGACATCTTGTATAAAGTCTCTTTTCTACATTGCAACTTTAGATCTATGGCATCCTAAAATTTCATAGCAATCTCTAGATGCACCATGACCTATGAAAAGGTGATGGGAGCGCCATCGGACTATATTATAGCCATTAGACCAATGGATTACGATTAATCAAGGCCGAGCATTTAAGGGAGTGGCACCCCCTTGGCACGGCCCCTGATCTGTTAGGGTCGCCACAGGTACCAATCTCTTGTCCTGTTACATACCAGTCTAATACTTTTTAATTAAAGTGGATCCATAATTCATGGGGGTTAATCAATTAAATATATATATATATATATTTTTGAAAAGGTCCCAGCGCAGTTCAAAATCAAGTCTCACTATCCTGTACTCCAATAACAATAATGCAATGCACACCGGCTACGCATCAGATAAAAGATAAAGCCGAATCACTTTTATTTACATATTTAAGATGGACATCTCAGGTCGGTACAACAAAAAGTCAAGACTTTTGACTATGCTTGGCTACAACTCAAAAGAAACTCGACCCTACATCAGACATGTACACCCATCCATCAACAAGTGTCGGCTATCCAAAAAGTGTCAGCTCCCACCAGTCATACGTGCCATAACACCCAACCCGATGCATCGGGCGGCAGCAGCGGCAGCATCCCTAGCATCACCCCGTCGCGTCGAACATGAACGGACATAAACTCTTGGATTACAGGGCCCCCAGCCAAGCCCACATCGTACATAACCAACACACAAACTCGGACAAACACCAGACCAGGAACACTAACACAAAGATGCTCCGTGCACTCAACCTCAACATCAGACGGTAAGCCATAGAAAGTACCACGTGCGACGGTGGTAGAGGCATCTTTTAATCTGAAATGTTAATCCCCAAAGGGGTGAGTACAACCACTCAGTAGTAAAGATCCATCAAAATACACAGTGTAGCAACCAAAACAATCAGGATGTCACGAGTAAATTACATATCATCCATGCTATCGAGCATACATTACCATGCAGTCATGCATACATCACCGTGCAGTCATGCATACATCACCATGCCATATGCACATACCCATGCACATGATTCAATTATCAATTTTCAAAAAGGATCTCATTTCATCTTTCTTCCCAGGGATCAATGTTTGCATCCCTCATTTATCGCTCGCACCCAACCTGGCATCGCGAGGAGCCTCCGTCACACACTTACGGGAATCTCGAAACTCCCGAGGACATCCGGCACACCTCCGGGCATCTCGACACTCCCGAGGACATCGTCGACTCAAGGGTTTGACGGTATCATCATTTTCACAATTTATATTCACATGTGTGTTTCACTTTCAACATGGCATTTAATGTAATCATGTCAAAGGTCTAAACCAACTTTTTGATATGACATGCCAAATTTTCACCACATGTTTAGCAAAAGCAACCACTCAAGACATTATATCACATAGAGCAATTCATTTATTTTTGAAAATGCAGCAATTTTCGGATAAAACAGAATGCACTCCTTTAGTTAAAACTCTAGAAAAATTAGTAAATGGTCTTAATAAATTCTTAAAATTTGACACGTTATAGAGGAGACCTAGAGCCAAATATCTCATGAAGAACATCATGTCAAAAGAGCTTCATACAATTCGGTACAGTCCATTCATCACAGCATTTAAAATTTCAGAACATCGCCCTTGCACAGTTTCGGATATAATTTCGATTAAATACTCAAAAGAACTCCGAAAATTCTGAGATTTTGATATGTTATAGAAAACACCTAGAGGTAAAATTTTCATGAAGAAATTGAAATCAAATTCGTTCTAGATTAATAGCTATAGTCGATTTAATTCTCCCTATTCTCGGTACTGTTTTTTTTTCCAGATTAACTCCTTTCAAAGAAAATTCGTTTCACCGATCTACACATGTCCGTTTATTCTTAATTTTCAGTATTTTATTCCTCAGAATGTCATCTATAACTTTCATTAAGGACACAAGATCAAATTTCAACCGGGTAATTTTATAAAATTCACAGAATCACACTAGGTCATCATAATGTTTTCCAGATCCAATTGCTTCAAATAAAAGTGGTTTCACCGACCTATACTTGTTCATTTCCTCTAAAATTTTAGTATGTTAAACTTCAAGAAGTCCTCTACAACTTTCACCAAGAGGTCGAAGTGAGATTCCAACTAAAAGGTTGCTTTACAGTTCACGAAATCACTAAAGGTCAGCACAACAGTTTCCAGATTTTGTTTCTTCAAAGAAAAATCATTTCACTAACCAATACTTGTCCGTTTTATCTCAAATTTTAGTATGTTATTCCTCAAGATGTCCTTTACAACTTTCATCGAGCGGTCGAAGTGAGATTCCAACTAAAAAGTTGCATGCAGCTCACGAAATCACCAAAGGTCGGACTGCCTTTCTAGAAAACAGAATGCTAGGCTAAGCCACTTCTCCCCAAAGCTTCGAAAATTCCTCACCTCTACCACATCCGAAGTTTACCATCCACCACACACACATCACAGCAAGCAAATGGTAGATCAATGGACTCTACTTGCCTCTAATCCAAGCAAAATCACAGCAAGCACACGGAGGGGCAAGGCGGGCTCGACGACGGGACTAGGCGGGTGCACGGTGGCCGGTCTTCTCCTCCTCTTCCTTTGGCTTCCTCTCTTCCTCTCTTCCTCTCTTTCTCCCTTTCTCTCCTTCCCTCTTTCTCTCGTGCGACACCCTCTTCCTCTCTCGGTTGCTCCTCGCCTAATCCACCCGTCCCCTCACTAATTTCTTCCCTTCGATGATTAACCATCATTAGCTTTGCATGCCGGCACCACTTGGTAAGTCCTTCTCGCCACTTGGCATTTTTCCCATGCAGGTTGATGGGCCAAATGGGCCGGGCCTCTGCCTCCTTGGTTGACGGCCCATTGGCCTCTTGGGCCGGGCCTTAGCCGGTCGAAGGGTGGGGGATTGTGGGCTGGTTTTGGCCCAAAAAAATCAGTCCACTCCCTCCTTTAATTCTACCCTAAATCCCCACTTAAATAAATATCTAATTGCAAAATAAAATGGCCAAAAGACTTTGTGACATTAATCCAAGAAAATCAAATCTATAAAGTGCACAGACAAGAACAAAATCTTCCTTATCAAATTGTCCTATAGCACCAACCTTGATAACTCATGAACATAAGATACATTTCCATTAAAGTACTCGGCCTTAGTCTATTACAATTCTTTGGTCTAATGGCCACAACATAATTCAATGACACTTCCATCACCTTTCCATAGGTCGTAATGCCTCTAGAGATCGCCATGAAATTTTAGGATGGCACAAAGGGATAATTATTTTGTTGGAAATGTATCCTATGTCCATGAGTGATCAAGGATTGTATTAAAGGATAAATTGATGGGGAAATTTTTATTCTTGGCCGTGCACTCTATAAGTTGGATTACCATTGATTAATGTTGCAAAATTTATGGCCAAGTGAATATATGAAATTATGTATGTAAGTGGGGATTAAGGTAGATTATTAGGAAAAGGAGTGGGCTGATTTCTTAAGGCCCAAAACCAGCCCACCGTTTCCCCCATTTGGTCGACCAAGGCTGGCCCAAGCCCGGCCCATTAAGGCCACCTCTTTGCATGGAGATAGACAAGTGGCATGAAGGGTTCACCAAGTGTCCAATGCCATGCAAAGCTAATGATTACTAGCTAATCATGAAGGTGAAAGAAAAGAGGAGGGGCGGAGTGAGCGAGGGGGTTGTTCGTGAGAGAGAGAGAGAGAGAAAACCGAGAGAAAGAGAGGGAGAGTTCGGGCGAGCGAGCGAGAAAGAGAGAAGGGGAGTGCGGGCCGCGAAGGGGAAGAAGAAGGCTGTCTTCCGCCGTTCGCCAACTGCCACCGTCGACGCCGCCTAGATCCACCGTTGATCGAGCCGCGCCTGAAGTCCCCGAGTCGCCGTTTGCTTGCTTGATTTCGTTGAACTTAAGGCAAGTGAGAGTCCATTGATCTACACTTTGCTTGCTGTGGTTGTGTGTGAATTGAAATGGATGTTAGAGATGCTTGAGTTGTGATGCTGAATGTTGGACTTTCGAAAGTGTAGGAGTAGTTCTTCAAGCTAGTAAACTGTTTCATGTAAGAACAGCCCGACCCTTTGTGATTCCGTGAATTTTATAAAATTATCCAGTTGAAATTTGACTTTGTGTCCTTAAAAGTTGTAGATGACATCTTGAGGAGTAACATACTAAAATTTTAGAAGAAAATGAGAAGTATTAGTCCGTGAAATGATTTTTCTCCGAAATGGTTAGATCTGGAAATCGTTACCGAGGGTTAGGGATAGTTATGGTGATTATAGCTTTTGATCTATCATGAATCTGACTTCGAGTTCTTCAGAAAACTTTTACCTCTAGGTTTTTTCTATAACAATCAAAATTTCAGAATTTTCTGAGTTGATTTAGGGTTTATACTGAATTTGTGAATAAAACTGTGCAATGGTGATGTCTTGAAATTTAAGGCTGTGATGCATGGACCGTAGCGACTCGTACGAAGCTCTTTTGACATGGTGTTCTTCATGAAACCTTTTTCTATAGATCTCGTTTATAACATGTTACATTTTCATAATTTATTAAGATTGTTTACTAATTTTTCCAGAATTTTAATTGAAGAAGTGCATTCTGTTTTATCCGAGAAACTGTTTTATTTTAAGAACAAACGAAATTGCTTGGTAAGCTGAAATGTCTTGAGTTGTTATTTATACAGCATATGTGGTGACATTTAGCACATCATATGACATCAAAATTTGATTGAAACCTTTGACATTATTGCATCAAATGCTATTTTGAAAGTGAGACATATATGTGAATATACATTGTGATGTTGATGATACCGTCAGACCCTTGAGTCGACGATGCTTCGGGAGTGTTGGGATGCCCGGAGGTGTGTGCCGGATGCTCGAAGGTGTGTGCCGGATGTCCTCGGGAGTTTCGAGATGCCCGAAGGTGTGTGCCGGATGGCCTCGTTACGCCAGTTGGGGTGCGGGATGCCCGGAGGTGTGTGCCGGAGGTTCCTCGCGATGCCAAGTTGGGTGCGAGCGATATATGAGGGATGCAAACACTAGTCCTTGGAGAAAAATGAGATCATTTTGAGTATCAAAATGGGAAAATGAATCATGCGCATGTGTGTGCATATGGCATGGTGCATGAATTGCCTATGAAATTGAGTTGGTACCATTTGGCATTGAGAATGTGATCATGAAGGCATTGAATGGATCTCATGGAGACATATGTATGATTGCATGGATGATACGTGCATTTCACAAGAAAGTTTGGTTGTCTTGCTTGTTGCATTGTGTAGTTTGATGGATCTTTTACTGCTGAGTGGTTGTACTCACCCTTTTGGGGACTAACATTTCAGATTGAGAGATGCCTCTGTCACCTGTCACACGTGGTACTTTCTATGGCTTACCGTCTGATGTTGAGGTCGAGTGCTCGGAGCACCCCTGTGTTGGTGTTCGTGGACTGGTGTTTATTCGTGTTCGTGTTTTGGTTATGTATGATGTGGGTCTACCTGATGGCCCTGTAGTCCAAGAGTTCCTATCCATCCATGTTCATCGCGATGGGATGATGATGGGGATGTTGCCGCCGCCACCGGCCGATGCACCGGGCTGGGTGTGATTGCGCGTGTGACTGGTGGAGGTTGACACTTTTTGGATAGCCGACATTGGATGATGGATTGATGTACATGTATGATGTAGGGTTGGGTACTTTTGGGTTATAGTCGAGCTTAGTTAAAGCCTTGGCCTTTTGTTGTACCGACTCGTGATGTCCATCATAGTTATGTAAATAAAAGTGGTTCGGCTCTAACTTATCTATGAGATGTGTAGTTGGTGTGCATTGCATTATTTTGTTGGAGCATGGGGTAGGGAGATGTCGAATATGCTTCCGTTACATGAACTGCGCTGGGACCGATTAAGATAATACAAACCCCCAGGATTTATGGACCCATTATAATTCAAATGGTATCAGAGTGACATTTTATTAGGACAAAGGAAAGGTAAGTAAACTGTGGCAACCCTAGCAGATCGGGGGCCGTGTCGGGGGTGCCACAAGATCTCCCACAAAAGTTGCCGGGTATAGTTATCAGGGATAGGATTAGTGAGTTACATTGACCAAATTGAATCATTAATGTTTACTATTTACCAATTGATCTACCATTTCTTCATTATATCTAGCGTCAATCTAAATATTAATTTGCACATAAGGATCTACTTATGATATTGAGTTTGCTCATATAGTCCAAGAATTCGTTAATTAAAAGTGCATGGTGGCGTGTGATCACCAGCTAGTAAAAAGAGAGATCCTCTGTTTACGATTTTTATAATTTTAAAGTCAATTTAAAAAATTTTAGAATCAATTTTGGCCTAACAACATGAATCACGTTCCTAATAAAAGCAAATCTCGGAATTCGAAACGACTAGGTTATTAAAGCTGGCAGCCACGTGAATTGGCCCCGCAAGTTAAGTCGCTGCTTTGCTTTTCAGGTCAAGGCCAACGTCAGGCTTGCACAGACGGTATTGTCAAGGATTCTTTAGTAAAGCACCCTTTCACGTTTCCACTACCACTGATTTTGTGCAATTTGCTTATCGTTAGGTCCCTTTTCTATTTTTCTCAAACTTGACTAGAATCTGGAGCTAAGGTCAAAATTCGGACCCCAGTTTTTATCCCTGTTTGGACAGATGCTTTTCATTTTTGTACCATTTCTTTTGTAGGGATTCTTGACTTGGTCCCTCAATGAAATTTGTTTTTTATCATGTTGACTATATCATCTGAAAATCTCATGATTTTTAGGCATCTTTTGATAGGACATATCTCGGTTGCAATGGTATGATGTCCTGCTGTCTTAATAAATTTTTGATGCATTGTCACTCGTTGTCTGCTTTTAATAAATCATGCTTAACTCATTTAGGAAAAAACTTCTTCATAAAAGTTATTCTATATCATGTCATGCATGTTAAGAAATTTTTCCATGGCTAGATTGTCAATGGGTATCACCCAATTTTGCTGATTTATCATACTTGGTCTGAAATTTTCTGACATGAATTTGGTTGTGACTATTTAGCTAGACTACTTAGTTTAGTTTGTTCATGAATTTAGCCCATGCCATCTTCATGAAAGTTTCTTTAAATCCTTTGATATTCGTTGTCAAATGGCTTCCAATGGATCAATTTTCCAAATCATATTTCAAAATGCTTTGGTACATGTGGTGTTTCCAAAAGTAACCTTTTTTAGAAGCTCTTTTCGAAACTTGATTTAGCATAAGGAAGAGTCATGGTTTGGATCATATTCAAAATATTTGTGACACTTGTGAATGCATTTATACGAGTTCCAAACTAGTCTTAGCAATTGGATGTGCTCCATAACCTAGATATTCTTTAGTCCGAAATATTTTCAAATCTCTTTAAATCCCGATGTGACAATTGTGAAAGTCATGGTTTGGACCATATTTAAAATGTCTACGATACTTGTAAGTGCATTTATGTGAGCCTCGAGCTAGCCTTGGCAATTGAATGCCTTACATAGCCGAGACATCACTTTATCTCAAAAACTTTGTGGATGATTTCAAAAAATATTTTTGAAACATCACATGTACCCTCATGCATATAATCGCGTTATTCATTAGAAACGCCTATGTTCATTATTGGCACATGCCCTTGGTAATAAGTGACTCACCAACAATTCATTGTCTTGTTTGATTAATTGAGAAATAAGGTCCAAAATACCTGCATGCATGTTTAACTCCTCCGATGCATGTGGTTTCTAAATGTATGCTAGGGCCGATACATAATATCGAGGGAAAACCTTGGGATTACGTAAATCACTTAGTTAGGAGGCTTATAAGTATTATTGGCCATACGAGAACACAATTGGTCAATAATGACTATAAGTAAAATGAATTGGGTAGGTGTCTTAGAGAGACCTACGCATGAACTATAAAGGCCAACCCCGAAGCCCAAATCTGATTCGTGAATTAAACTTTTTTTGATTGATTGACTTTAGCATGATGTTGTACTTTTGGTCTTCTTGATGTGTATGATTGTTTCTTTCCATTGTATGTGCCTAATTACAATCCTTAGACTAGATATTATATTAGAATCCTAAAGATGGAGACGACACGAAGATGGTGAAAGGTCAATGTCCAATCCGACCATGCTTTTGTACCATTCATCCTAGACATATATCTCGAGTTCCTATTATTTGTATAAAAGCCTGACGAGTTGTAGATTCTTTTCTTTCTTGTCCTTTAGTTCCATTTCTTTCTTTATCTTTCCTAGGATTGTATGATAGATTTACTGTTTTCATTGGTTGTTCACTTACTATCTTGCAATACAATTTATTACTTTCTTTTTCACTTTTCTTAGAAATAGAATAACATGAAAACAACCAACCACACATGATTGCCTAGTTTAGGACAAAAGATCCTAAAAAATTAAAGAAGAAATGCATAGATATCTTAGGTAAACACAACATATTGTTAGATACCGAAATGGCACTAACATAAATATTGGTGTAACGCAAGTCCCTGAACCTAGATATGTGGTTGCGTAGGAATCGAGGGAACACTCCCGACTCTCGATTGGGTTTTCTAACCGGACCCCAAAAATGAGGTTAGTGGCAACTCCCGTCTCATTTTAGGTTGTCTTAAACAAGTAGACTGTATGAATAAATTCGTCGCGAGGGGTATGAACCTTAAGAAAAGGTTCACAATTGTGATTTAGCATTCTCGAGATGGCGAAGCCAACAAAGATGAAGTGATACTATCTTTGGTGGATGTACATCTCGAAAGAACTATCATGGTTGTTACAAATATCCTTAAACTTACATTTACGTTCAGATTCCTTTCGACCTTAACATCGTCGATTGAGACATACTGCGACGTCGAGGTAAGGTCACAACTCCTTTTGTTGTCATGCGGGATACGAGCTTAGGAGTGCTCATGATCATGATTAAGTGAACTCACAAGAAGTTCATCCAGAGGGTGAGGTGATGATATCCCTGTGGTTGAGAACCGTGAGGGGACTTTCGTGATCAAGTATCCCTAAACCCAACATATCCCCTTCCTTTCCTTATGGGAGAATTGGCAGCGAGATCGGGTCATGACGATGCTTCCGTGCGTAAGAACAAGCAAAGAATATTAAGATCGCGTTAATAGGGTAGCGCACCTGGGGCACCACAAGATCATCCATGGTTGTCGCAACCAGTGCATGACCAAACAGAATCACCTGCGGTCAGTGCATAACTATGCAGGATTGATCCATAACCATTCATTGATTGGTCCGTGATGGTGCGTGATCGTCCCACAACCAACCCTTGTCACGGAGTGACCAATCCATGGCTGAATAGCTTTGGTCGACTTGCATGATTGAAGGACCTATTTATTGTCGATCCCTTGATCGATTCATGGCCGATCTTTTGATCAAACCATGGCTGATCCTTCAATCGCCCTTTCCGATTGGGCCGATCAATCCATGACTAATCCCCACTATCGGCGCACCGATCCCATGGCCATTTCTCATAATCGACACATGGGCTAGAACCGTGGATGTCACACAATATCTAACTATGATCATGTTTAACGTCCCTAAAGGCAACCAAGTTACTTCTAATTAGGTTTTATCTACCTATATTAGTCAGTGGTGCAGCCCGAAGGTTTCTCCTCCTATATAAGCGATGGAGCACCCTATAATGACGTCCTATCAATAATATGCATACTTCCCCTTAATGGGTTCTAATCATAGCAACATGAGCATGATCCACTAACATCATTGTCCAAAATCCACAAATCAAATCTAGAATCCATCTCAAAACTCAGGTTCACAAGCCAAAACATATAGCTTTCGCAATTCAATATATTAAACAGGAGTATCTTTCATAAACCATGTTCAATTTCTTTTCCTTATTTTTCACATAAAGTTTCACACACTATTCACTGGTAATTAGTTCAAATTGTATTCAAAAGATACTTCACCATCTCATATAAACGAAAGGATAGCAAATGTCTGATCCAATTTTATGCATCCAATATGCCCACTCTTTATTTTCAAAGGAATATCAAACCACGTGATATCTCTGTAACTCATAGTATATCTTCCTATCATTTTCAATAGATGAGTTTTACAAAAAAAAAAGGAAAACAAAAAGAGATAAGCACCACTCATCAGACAAAGTTTAAAATTAACTTAGAAAGCTTATTTAAGCCAATGAACTCGTATTTCTATCGGTTAACCAAAAAACGATATCAAAATAAAGTAACACGCTACCTTAACTATAACTTGATTAAACTAAACTTAATTGCTGATAAAACAATTCTTATACGGCAAAAAAAAAAGCTTGTTCAAAGAGTTATTCAAAACTATTCCTACGCAGAGCTTGAGCACCCAATTTTAGAAATCCCTTCCGATCAAATCGTAATTCGGAATCGATTTTTGTCATACCCTACAGCTACACAATAACTTAAACTATCATTTCCATATAATTCCACGGATTAGTAACTCATATATCGAACCTCATAGTTCAAAATTCACATAATTTCAAATTTATGGCTTAATTTTGAAAATTACTTTGATTAGATGAATAAAGGATTTGAATTTTTACCAGGCATGAAACGAAGTTAATCCGACTTTTCAAAATATCCGGATCTTGTACATGCGAAAATCTTTCTTCTTTCTTCGTTTTCTCTTTTACTTTGGTCTAACTTCCACGCTCCCTCAGTCTTCTCGCTCATTTTTATTTTAACTGAAGAGGTGGCTTTTTCTTAATCTTTTTCTTCTCCTTCTAAATTTTTTGACCTGTTGACCGGCCAACAACCGCTTCGCTCTTCTATGCTATTATCCAACTATTACAAATACAATATCCAACACTTGCAGATATGTTTTGTACGGCAAAATTGTATTGGTGGGTCTGCCTCTAATAGTCGCCGTCCCTTCCCTCCCCCCCGGGCCGGGATCCCAGTATTTAATAAAATGACCAACCAGCAGAGGTCTGTTCACCTCTTGCATTACTCTTGCTTCTTCAGACTTGGCTTCAGCCTCCTATCAATTTATGTTCCTGCATAGGTAAGTTAAGACGACATCTGTTTTTTGGTTCATGGTTTGCCAATTCAGGCTTCAAATCTTAACTCCAGTCTTGCTTTTTTGACGAAATAACCCTCCACAGGTCCAAGTAAAAGCTGAATTAGCTAATGAATTGCCCTGGGCAGGTAAGGTCACTAATTTTTTCCTTTGTTCAAGGTCAAGTAAGATGAAAAATGAAAAAGATTTGTCTCTTGGCTTCATAAAAACTTAGACTTGGAGGAGCTAAATCACTGTTGAATGATCCAAAACTTCTCGTCTCTTACCCATTTGCATGTAATTTTCATCTGTTAGGAGCCTGCTGAAACAATGGTTTGGAGGAAAATCTGGAACGAGTGGAACCTGAGAGCCTTGGTTCTGTTCACACTTGGTGTCCAAACGGTCCTCCTCTTCCTGGGCAACAGAAGGAAGTCCAGCCACAAGGTTTGGCTCAGAGTCCTTGTTTGGTGTGCCTATTTGATTTCAGACTCTGTAGTAACCGTGGCTCTCGGCGTCCTCTCAAGCAAGCTAGGGAAGGTGCAAGAGGATTCTAGCAAAATTGATGGAAACACCAAGCTAGTTGCTTCGTGGGCACCGCTGCTTTTGCTTCTCATGGGTGGCCCTGACACCATCACCGCTTATTCTTTGGAAGACAATTCACTTTGGCTCAGGCATCTTCTTAGCCTAGGTGTTCAAGCAGTAGCAGCAGCTTATGTTCTGATCATGACCTGGACATGGATAATCTCTTCCCCACAGTATCATACGATTGTGGCAATTGATCCTTCTCCGCTGGTTTTGTCATTTTTTGTGATCTTGGTTGGGCTAAACAAGTACGGTGAGAGGATATGGGCCCTGTGGTTGGCAAGCAAGGATAAGCTCAGAGAATCTATGCTCACTCCACCTGATCCCAGCCCCAACTACGCAAGATTCATGGAGGAGTATAGCCTAAAGCAGGCTGAGGGGTACCACGTCACGGTCGATGAAATAATTGAAGATCAAATCCCAGCCGGTCCTTATGCTAGAGGCTATCTATCTAACACTACTGATGCCCAGGATACCCAATGTGAAAATACTGTCCCACTTGCGGTTACGGCCTTTGATTTGCTTCAAATAGTCAAGCGTCTATTCGTCGATCTGATACTTACTTCTGACGACCGGCATTTGAGTCAGCTCATATTCAAGACAATTTCATGGGAAGACGCTTTTCAACTGATCGCGATTGAACTTGGGTTCATGTATGATTTGCTCTACACGAAGGCGATGCTTTTTTATAGAGTTAGGGGATTGCGACGCCGATTTATCAGTTTCTCCCTCACTCTCCTCCTGTTTGCCCTCCTGGTCCCTCTCTTCTCTTTTTTAGAGGACGTGTTCTATAACGACTACTTCTCTTGTAAAGAGGGGAGAGACATGTCCTCTGTCGACCTTTGTATAACTTTTGCATTGCTGGCCATGATCATTCTCTTTGAAATTTACTCCATCTTGATACTCCTATCCTCGGACTGGACCGACATGTGGTTGAGTGTGCATTGCAAGAGCTGTGCCCTTCGCAGTGCTGTGACTTGTGTCCAGTTGCTCAAACAGCCTCGGTGGTCGGATTCCATTGCTCAGTTCAGCTTGCTACGCTTCTCCATCAATGAAAATCCCTTGGTCTGTCAAGGGATTCTCAGGCGCTTAAACATCAAGGAAAAGCTGGATAAGTATCGCTACACGACCTTTAGAAAGATACCACCAAATCTGAAAAAAAAGATCTTTGGCCACGTGAGGGAGAAGTTGAAGCTTGAAAAGCCCGTGGATGCAAGCCATATTCGCAGGATACTCAGTGATTATGGACATCTTGATGAGATGTGGAGCCTTGAGGCGGAGTTCGACCAAATTATCCTCACTTGGCACATTGCGACCGAACTTTGCTATTACTCAGACAAACTAGATGAGTCAACGTTTACTGATTGCGGGCAAAGCATGCTCTTGTCACGGTACATGTTTTATCTCCTAGTCATGTATCCTTTCACGTTGCCTAATGGAATTGGGCAGATCAGGATCCGAGACACATTTGCCGAAGCCATAAAGTTTTTCAAAGAGCGCCCCATTAAAGAGCAAGCCAATTCCAGTACCGAACCTGACGTGAGCTGCACCGTCTCCGGAAATCCATCTGGAAAGAGAACCAATAAGGCTTTCCACAGAAGCCATAAAGCTCTTCAGTCAGCTTGCAAGATGTTACTAGAAGTGAACACCGAGGTTCCACCAACTAAGGTCAAGGGTAGTAGGAGCAAATCGGTGTTGTTTGACGGATGCCGGCTTGCGACAGCGCTAAATAAACAAGTAGACATAACAAGGAAGTGGGAGATGATCTGGAAACTTTGGGCGGAGATATTGTTGTACGCAGCAAGCCAAAGTAAAGGGGATTGCCACGCTCATCAGCTGAGGAGAGGAGGAGAGCTTCTCACTCATGTTTGGCTCCTGCTTGTGCATTTTGGGCTGACCGATCACTTCCAGATGACTCAAGGCCATGCAATAGCAAAGCTTATATTAAGATAGCAATTTTACAGAGATCAGTATACATCTTCTGATGTTGTGTGTTTACTTTTGAATAAGGTGTTGCATCAATTGAGTGACTAAATCATCTATGTAAATATTCTGGGGAGGCCTAATCCCTTCTAAAACCTGCATAAGTTTTCCATTAGATTTGGTTTACTCCTTCTTGTGGTATTCTCACGACCCCAACTCCATCTCCTGGGTCACGAGCGATGGGGGTTATTTTTGCGATGTGCCACGCACATCGCCGTCCCATTCTTTTTTTTCTTTTCATTAAGTACATGCGGAAGCGTTACAAACAACACCCAGACAACAATAAGCAGCCAGGAAAACAATCATTTATAAACATACAATTACATCAGTTACATTTATAGGCCCCTTTTGATAGGGCTAGTAAGAAAACCTAGAGGGGGGTGAATAGGTGTTAAAGAAGTTTTTGCAAAACTTAACAACTTAATTCGTCTTTTGAGAGTAATAGACTGAAGATGTAAAATACTGTAAACAGTTATATAAGACTACAAAGTAAAGTAAAGAGTTTAGGGAAAGAGAATTGAAACACAAGGTTTATAGTGGTTCGGCTTAGACCAAGCCTACGTCCACTCTCCTGCACTGACAGCCCACTAGTTGGATTCCACTAAGAACCAAAAGAGAATTTACAGTCTCACGTCCATGATTCCACAGTGTAGAAACTCAACTACACTTCCTCAAGGTCTCACAAATGTTTAATCTCTCTTTTGAGTACAATTTACGCTCAGTGATTGAATCAGCAAAGAACTAGGAATTTCAGACTTTGGAATTTTTCTTTCCCACACATACTCAAATAACTTGAGCGTCTTCCTTATATACTCCCCCATGCCATTATAACCGTTGGCACCTTCCAAAAGAGTTCTTCCAATCTATCCGTTGGACAAAATCAATTAGGGAGATCTCGAGTTATTTAAGGAATGTGATGATAACCCACCAATCCTACTCGCCCATATAATCAGGATCTAAGTTTCCATAAGTAGAACCTTCCAAGTATACTTCACCAATCAACAAATCTAATTATCCAAGTTGATTTCAATAAAAATAATTGATCACAAGATGCTATCTCCAGCTGTGAGATCTTCTTCAACCGTACGAGCCAAATCCTTAAAGATATATTCGCATCTAGATAAGTCTTCATCATCGGATATGTTGACACCTAAATTTTTGCCCAAAAATCATTTCCAAAAAAATTGGAACTTGTTTTTCCACAAAAATATTTCAAGTTAAATTCTTGCATATAGATTATCTAGGCATTTAATATAGTGTTTTAAATGGAATATGGTTTTCCTTCAAAAAAATTAAATTAAATATATAAAAAAAAAGATTAAAAAAAAAAAAATAAAAAAAAGTTGGGGCCAATGATCTAAATGTGGCTAGCCAAGCCCGGGAAGTCAAATTGGAATTAAAATGGCAAATTGGGGCCAAAATGCAATTTTCAAAAGTTGAGGGACCAATTCGCAAAATTTGCAAAATTTTGCCCGAATCCTTAAATCATCATCTTGGTCACCAATTAAGTTGAAATTGAACTTGGGCCAACTTGAATCAATCAAATCGGGCCAAAAAGACCAAGTTTGTGTTGAATTTGGTATTTTTGGATAAGAAATGGCCAATTTTGAGGGACTTTCTTGCAAAATTGGGTGGGTAAAATTGCGAAATCTGGTCAAGATCTTAAACTACTATGCATGATCTTGCTAATTGATCAAAAATCGCAGCCAAGTTGATGGATTAAAGCACTCAAACGGGCTACCAAAACCTAGTCCACGAATTGGTCTTATTTCGGAGTTGCTGAGTAAGCAACTTGGTGGCCCCACCATATCCTCCTCAGCCGCCCATCTAGCCCGATCTTTGCACGTGATTGAAGGCCATAATGAGTAGTGCCAGTGGACGGAAATTTGCCAGGGATAAGCTGCTGAAGGCACGGGAAAATCGCACCAAATCCGGACACTCAACAGCTGCAGAAATTGGAAAAATTGGCTAAGTCAGAGAGTGGGTGAACTAGCTCAGTTGACAGGCTTGGTAGGTGGACAAAAGACCGACCAAAACTCCTCTAATTCAGTGGATAAGATGATGGGAGCAAGGTCTTTCGGAGGATGAGAGAGAGGAGACGAGAAGAAGAGGAGAGAGCACACGGTCGTCCCCTAAACAAGCCTTCAGAAGCAACTCCAGAAAAGCAAACCCAGAAATTCCAGACCGACCTAGAGAGAGAAAAGTGATATTTTCACACACCTGAGGCAACAATTAGCCAAAACCTTCAACTAGAGAGTTAAACTTCACTCAAAGATCTTTCCAACCATAGGTCGCACGTCCCAAATGGAGATCGGGAAGGCCTCCTAAAGCCCCCCGAAAAACTACCCTCCTGGCGGGCCAAAGAAAGTCTGAATTTTTCCAAGTGTTGAGCCCGGTTGGTCACGAGTGAGAGAAAGCGAGTGTTTTTGAGAAAGTTGAGAGACAAATGAGGAAAACCATGAGTTCAAAACCAAAGTAGAATACATATATCTTTGTTTGGTGTTTATTTTTCCAACAAAAAGGTCATGGAGTCTAATTTTGGAGGTTAATGAAAACCTTCGTTATCAGTTCTTTCTTTGCAGATCTTGTTTTCCAGTTGAAGAAGCCAACTTCCACGGGCCCCCGAGGATAATTTCTTGGTTTCTTGAGCGAAGAGCCACTTGAAAGGGAAACTCAGAAGCAAGGTAAACATCCTAGATGTATTTTCTTTCGAGTTTGAGTACGTTTTGATCATGAAAATCAAGAGGAAAACTAGCCCGGAAAACTGATTTCTGAGGCTGAAATTTTTCTAAGTGTTTGAAATTCTTCAAGAACTTTGCAAGTGTGCTTCTTGGAGAGGTCGTTTTGATGTCTTTCGGTGGGCCATTCTCTATGATTTTTGTTGCATTTGAAAGATCATGTTACCTACTTTCACTCGGATTAAGTAGTGTTTCCCGTAGATCTTTCATGTGATAAGTGTCGGGGCTTGAACATGGGCATGCAACCTGTTTGTTTGACTTGGGTTCAAACCCAGATTTGTGAAATCAGATCAAACCCGCATATTTGAGGATGATTTTAGCTTAGTTATTTTGTGTTTTAAGCTATGATTTATATCTAATCTTGCTCCTTGCATGTGGTAGTATAATCTTGATGCTTTAGTTCCACATAATATTGCTCATGGGTGAAGATTGAAGGCCGCAAACATGGCCCGCGAAGCTGTTTTTGGGTGATTTAATGCACGCCAAGTGTTCGATGAAATGCGCAAACCAAGTTTCGATCTTGAAACGGTCGATTTGAGCTCGGTTATTGTGACATTCATGTGCTGTGTTACTCCATGTTAGCATAGATCGGTTTAAGGAATTATTATTAATATTTTTTAAAAAATAATAATAAAAAAGAAAAATATGAAAATTTCAAAAATATCAAAAAATGTTAGATGTTATCAAATTAAGCCAAAAATGACATCTAGGAGATTTTCCTAATTTTATAAAGTCATTTTCCTAATTAAATGATATTTTGGTATTTTATAACCATTTTTGTAAATAATCTATTTTGCTTAGATTAAAATTATTTAGAGTAATTTCATGCATCTAAGGTAATTTCATGCAAATTTAAATTCTCATTTTGCTCACGGGGTCCTGTCCCGGGGTGTGATAACAAGGCCATGTAATATTATTTGCCCGACTTGTATCGGGTTTTCATTTTCCGCATTTATTTTCAAGTTATTTCAATTTCTTGGATGTTTACTTATGCACCGCTTTTCATTAATTTGAGTGTAAATTTCTCTTCTAAATTATGTTAGGATTAGTCTAGACATTAAAAAAAAACCTACAAAAACATTTGCATGGACGCTTAGAGGTTTTGTAAGGATTATAATTGGTAATCAAGATTGTGTGGCCATTTAGATGAATAACCTTTCAAGTTAGTGGTACCGCAAGGGCGCTAATAGAAACATTAGCGTAAACAAGTCCCCGTTCCTAGAAATCTCTGGTTGCGTAGGAATCGAGACAACACTCCCGTGCCTCGATTGGTTTCTAGCCGACCCCAATAGGCTAGTGGCGACTCCTAGAAATATTTAGGTTGTTAAGAACTAAAAAACAAAATCCAACGTCGCGCGAGGTATGGGCTTGGGAGAGCCCGCGCCTAATTTAGGGCCATTGGTCCGCCTCTTTAGGCAAATACCCTTAAACATTCTTTCTTTTCCCTCGAACGGAAAAAAAGAGGTCGTGACAGCTTGGCGACTCCACTGGGGACTTGGTTGCAAACCTTAGAGGACTTAGGCCGTAATAACTTGATTGGTTGTTCACTAACATGGTCTTCATTTGATAGCGCGTGTCAAAGTCGCGTGGAAAACAAAGTTAGTCCGCTAACAATGTGTTAAATGTTTTTGTAGGTTTGGAGTAATAAGGGGTGGAGTGTTTGTTAACCCATTTCTTTTGTAGGGAGGCGTAGGAATGTATGCCTATATGGATGAAATTGAAGCGTTGTTTGGATATTAATTGTTGTGCATGCTTTATACTTGCCTTAGCACTACACATTTACACACACAACCCGCGATCTAAAACCCCGATCGCACCAGGAAGCCCATAGGAGGTGCCAAAAGATGGAACCCGTGCGGGGAATGACCCATGGTTATCCACTTTTGGTCCCGCTCATTATGATTAATGATAAAGAGAACTGTCCGACGCAAGTGCGGAGTGGGGAAAACTCTTTTGATCTAATCAAAATGGGGACCTTAAGCCTTTAGAATTCCACCTTTATGCGTCAAACCTCACAAGTTTACATCCGCATGTCTATGTGATTGAAAAAAAAATGTCTCTTCACCCACTGTAAGTACGATTTCTCCATCTACTTGCTCACTTCGGATTGAAATTTTCATTTTTTGAGATTCACGGAAATCAATGGAATGCCCTTGAAAATATAGGCTTGCCACTCACTCTTGATAAACAAACATTTGAAATGCATCTGATCTGGCCTAGATTAGAACATATGTTTTTGTTTAAATTTTCAATTACAAACTCAAAGTCACATTTTGTATAGAAATTCTTCCAAGTCAAAATTACATTTTGGGGCATAGAATTAAAATCAAATTTTCAAGAAAATTCTTGGTAGCATTTTGAAATTCAAATCACATTTTGTGTATTGATTTCTCAAAATAAAAATCACCTCACATTTGCTTGAGTGAAATCGCAAATTAATCTTTCAAAATCAATGCCCCATTTGTGTATGAAACTTTTGGAACAAAGTGGGCATTCAATTGATAGCCGCGGATCGATCTTTTAATGAAATCTCCTCTTACTAATAAAATCTTGACTAAATACCAAATTCTCGTAAGTGGATACTACGGAGAAGGTATCGTCGCCTTGATTTCATTGTAAGAGGCGGCTTTATTGAAAGATCAATTTTTCATTCATGTACTGACATTATCTTCCTTTTGCAGGCCATGCGTGACAACCATTCCTTGAACTCCTCTTGCTTGACCATGCCAAAAGTGGACTCTAAAGCTAGGATGAGAATTGTGCTTATTACGCTCCTTTATAAAAGAGCTTCTTGTACTTTATCCTTGTCATTATTCCTATTAGGAACCATGTTTTGCATTTTGGGTTTTGATTGTAGACCCAATTGAATGCTTTTGTAAATCATACAACTCACATTTTTGAATAATGAAGTTAGAGTTCATAAAAATCATATTCTTTAAAACACTTCAAGTGTTTCAATTGGATCCTCTAGGCTGAGTATGCCTTAGCTTCAAAATGTTTGAAAATAAGTTTCAAGAATAACTTGCGTAATAATTTATCTCTTTACTTAATTGCTTTTGCAGGATGATCCGCAGAACGATGCTTTAAGGGGGTAAGGTTGTAATCGTTCCAATAGAGATTTCTTAAGCAACAACTAACTCAGTCATCCATTTTTTTGTTAAACAGGCAAAATGACGGTTTTGTTCAAGATTGACATTTACTTTCTTTGGAAGGACAAAAGCGCGGGCCTTTTCCTAATAGAGCAAGTCATGAGATGCACCAATTCAAGCTCATTTACAGGCATATTTGTTTGAGCCATGAACTACAGGAATATTTTCGCAACATATGAATTCAAACATTGCGATTAAGTGTGAAATGAACCGTTAAAGCCTCGAAGATCACAAATCTACTGGCTTAACAACAATCTTTATTGCTTCGAAAGTGGCATTCAAACATTGTGATTAAGTGTGAAAAGAGCTGTTAAAGCCTTGAAGTTCACAAATGTAATGACCTAACGAAGTTCCACATCCTGGATGACCTCATGTTAATTTGACATTCTTCGTGGAAGAAGAAATCTGTAGATATTCTTTGGCATCAAACTCCTTCATTGGTTGCAAACAAGAAGCAACTGCAATCCCTACACTTGCAACGGTTTCTTGGCATCCAATCCTGTATGGAGATAATTATTGGTGGTCTGCAAAACAACACTTCAAGATGTAGACGTGCACAAACAAAAATCGGTCATCAAATGTTGCCATCGAATAAAAGGTGGTAATCGTTTCAAGTTAAATTCAATTTATTTTAAGAATGACTTGTCCCTGCACTTTGTGCAGATTTTAGTGAGGCAAATTACTGGCAAGCAATAAGACTACAGGGGGAGAACAACTTGGTTCGAATCATACGATCTCAAAAAGAAAAGGGTGTGTTCGTTCCAAAAGTCAAAGCAACTCATTTATAAACTGACATAGCCATCCATGCTTACAGATTGTGAAGTGGGAAATGCATTGATGCAACAAAAATGGCGAAAGATCACCTAGCCTAAAAAGGGGAATTTTAATTGGGGCAGATGGCCACTAAATGGATCGGGAGCACGCAATGCCTGAGTCACCCGACTTCTAAAAGGGAAAGATTCAAATGGAATAGACATTTGTCAAGTGAATTGCTGTCAATCATGAGAGCGAATTTGTCTCCATAGCCAAGAAAACGGGATGGAACACAGTCATCATATGTGCTGTAAAAGGGAGTATATTGTTCCTAAAATGAATCATGTCGAGTATGAAAATAACATATTACGTCTTTTTTCCTTGCAGTTGATAAATGGGGCAAGTCACTCAAAGTAGAGCAACTCTCACCCATGAGCAAGATGAAACACAGTTAATTGATTCAGCACAAAAAGGGAGTATCGTTCCTAAATTAGTCCAATGCAATTTTGGAATATAAGTAACATGCCCCATCTCTTGTAGGAAAATGTGTACATTGACCACTTTGAAGCAACACCTTATACCAAGAAGGCATGCTAAGGCCCAACCATCCATTTTGATGGAATAAATGGAGTAAAACATACAAGGAGCAATGCCCTCACATATCTTCAAGGCAATGTTAACACCTGAGGAGCAAAGGCACATGAAGATGAAACACAAGACATTTAAAGTCAGATGTTGGAGAAGGGTAATTTGGTATCGTTTCCAACATACCTCCCTAAACTCTTTTTTGACGTAATTCCCCTATTTGGCAGGAACATTAGTATTCGAGGAGCAAACTCGAGAAATTGTTTAAGCATAATCTATATCGACCAAGCAAGCATATGGAGATAACACATGTCAAATTCACCTAACTTGGTTTAAAAGATGTGTCGTTTTAAGAACCGGTTCAATTAAATAAAAAAAGGAAGCGCCCCATGAACACTACTTGCGCTTCGGCCTAGTGGTATGGGGAATGGATGAACGGGTCCGAGAGGTACGGGGTTCGATCCCCGGAAACGGCAACAAGGTTGCCATGTAAAAAAAAAATTAAAAAAAAAAAACAAAACAAAACTTTTTGCATCTCTTACTTTTGCAAAATGAGGAAAATGCTTGAACTAATGAGACCAAAGACTTGAGAATCTCTTCAAGTCTTAAAACAATAGGTTCATGCTTTTGTTTGCCGCCAAATGGTGAAACCGACCAAGGGTAATGTTGTATCGTCTCCGCTTTTACGATCCCCGAGGATTCATATACTAACACATTCCCTTTTGTTCTTTGTAGGGTCGCCCGACTACTAAGGCACGAGTAAGTACCCTTCTTCTCAAAATCAATTGGAAAATAAATGGAGAATTTTCATTGCAAGAAAGAACATTTAGTGTTTTTCTAGAAACAAGCAAAAAAAAAAAAAAAAAAATGGAAAATGAAGAAACAAGTTTTCCACAAAGTTTGCAAAAATCTTCTTTACCTTTAAATTGTCCATCCACTCGGTGGATCACTCATTTCGAATCAAAGTTCTTTGTGGAGATTAATCCACTCAGATGATCTCAACAAAAATGAAAAGGCGATGTTACTTATGCCAAGCGAGAAACACTTAGGATGAGGAAAGGCAACCCATTTCCAAACATGTCCTTTAAACACTCTAGGATTCGAGTGAAAAAGAAAACCCATGTCGTTTGAGGTCAATGAATTCATTCGCAAGCGGTACATAGATCAAGATGATGAGAGGCATTTCTTTCATCTATCATACACACCACAGGTGACAACAGTTAGCCCATTTGAGCCTTTTGATGTGAAGATTTTCTACAAAATACCCCTGTCAAGAACCACCCCACGATGGGGCAATTATGGAGGTTTGGGTTGATATTATTTGGAGAGGAAAGATGAGAAAGGTTTCTTTGCTCTCACTTGCATAAATCTTTTTGTGGTAACTTCAGGTGAATTCTTATTGAAGCTCGAAGCATCCCAAGGTGAAGAAGAGCATTCTTTTCTCTCCCCAAACACCGATACCCTTTGCTTAAACCATATTGAGTCTAACTATTCATTTCTAAAACCCAAGTGGTGATTATCTCCCCACATTTGAGGCAAGGCATATGATTTGCCAAGGCAAGTGATGTTTATATGAGAATATGAAAAGCATCTCGAAAGTCCTAAGAGCTTAAAAAGTTCAAAAGAGCTAAATTCAAATGAAAATTAAGGGGCATGAAAAAGCAGTGTGCCTAGTAACAGCAAGGCCAATGCCCAAAAAAAAAAAAAAAAAAAGAAGAGAGTGGAAGAAAAACAATTGCATCAAGAGAAATATCTCTATGAAAGCAAAAATGGCAAAAATGCCTGCATTGAAAAGAAAATCATTGCAAATGCAAAAGCCATTATGTTAAGATGATTAGTCAAAGGACTTTTGAGACAATTTGAATTTTAAAAGTCGAGTGCTTTTGAAAAAAAAAAAAAAAACGGATGATATGGTAATGATGCCATGATAATCACCAACTCTCAAATTCTCCATCAACAAAAAGATCTAAGCCTTTTGAGCTAAGCCTTTTGAGCCTTTCACCGAACCAACATTACAACATATTCCCAAAGTCTCTTCATTGGGATAATTCGAGTGGAAATTAGGATTTCTAAAGAAGATGCCGCTTGAAGAAGTGAGAGCAAGGTTGTCTTATCTCATCTTAAGGTTTCTTGACTTGTAAACCCGGCGAAGATGTCGATCGGTGATTAATTCATTTCATAGCCAATGATGCTTATCCATTGCTAAAACCATGACCAAACCTGCAATACGGTCCTTCTAAAAGACCTCTTAGATTGGTCAATGTGTACTTATTGCGAATGATTCAAAGCCTTGCACACTTTGGAAGAGTGAGATTGAGTGCTCGGTTTATTTCCCACATGAATAGATGGGATCAAATAGCCCTTTTCTTGAGAATATGCGAGAAGCCCTTTCTGACTAGGGGTCCTTGCTTGGCATACTTAACAAACATTTCTCATAAGTCGAGGTCATTTCGACAAGGACTTTTCTCCCAAGAGAATTTGACGATTAATGATATCATCCGAGCATGATGACAGTTTTACGAGTTTGTCAAGTGGTCGGAATTAGCTTGATTTGTTTATGCAATCATTGATTTCTCATTACCAACACACTTTTGATATTGTTTTGATGACATGTGCTAAAATTGATCTTTTCTAGTATGCTTTCGCTACTAGAATACTTGTTATAATGAATACTATTTGATGTGCAGTATCCATTTTAGAATATTCTCGAATGACAGTTCCTCCAAAGTGAAACCACACAATTCTAAAGGGTTCATGGGTTAGCCTTAAACCATGCATTTTCAAAAGGTTCTTGGTTATCCTTAAACCTTGCAATTTCAAAGGGTTCATGGGTTAGCCTTAAACCATGCATTTTCAAAAGGTTTTTGGTTATCCTTAAACCTTGCAATTTCAAAGGGTTCATGGATTAGCCTTAAACCATGCGTTTTCAAAAGGTTCTTGGTTATCCTTAAACCTTGCAATTTCAAAGGGTTCATGGGTTAGCCTTAAACCATGCATTTTCAAAAAGTTCTTGGTTATCCTTAAACCTTGCACTTTCAAAGGGTTCATGGGTTAGCCTTAAACCATACATTTTCAAAAGGTTCTTGGTTATCCTTAAACCTTGCAATTTCAAAGGGTTCATGGGTTAGCCTTAAACCATGCATTTTCAAAAGGTTCTTGGTTATCCTTAAACCATGCAATTCCAAAGGGTTCATGGGTCAGCCTTAAACCATGTATTTTCAAAAGGTTCGTGGAACTGCCTTAAACCACACGGTTAGTGGAACTGCCTTAAACCACAAGGTTCGTGGGACTGCCTTAAACCACATGGTTAGTGGGATTGCCTTAAACCACACTGTTAGTGGGATTGCCTTAAACCACAAGGTTCGTGGGACTGCCTTAAATCACAAGGTTAGTGGGACTGCCTTAAACCACACGGTTAGTGGGACTGCCTTAAACCACACGATTAGTGGGACTGCCTTAAACCACAAGGTTCGTGGGATTGCCTTAAACCACAAGGTTCGTGGGACTGCCTTAAACCACAAGGTTCGTGGAACTGCCTTAAACCACACGGTTAGTGGGACTGCCTTAAACCACAAGGTTAGTGGAATTACCTTAAACCACATGGTTCGTGGGACTGCCTTAAACCACAAGGTTAGTGGGACTGCCTTAAACCACAAGGTTCGTGGAACTGCCTTAAACCACACGGTTAGTGGGACTGCCTTAAACCACAAGGTTTGTGGGACTACCTTAAACCACACGGTTAGTGGGACTGCCTTAAACCACACTTTTCAAAGTATTCATAGGTACATCCCTAAACTACACTCTTTACATTAAGCTCACTTGCATTTTCATTTTACTATTTAAAAAAAAAAAAAAACAAAAAAAAAAAAAAAAAAAAAAAAAAAAAAAAAAAAAAAAAAAAAAAAACAAAAATTTAGGTGTCACCTTATCTTTGAAAGAAATCTCTTTGAGCTTTCCTTCCAAAGAGGGCGGTATTGACACCTAAATTTTTGCCCAAAATCATTTCCAAAAAATTGGAACTTGTTTTTCCACAAAAATATTTCAAGTTAAATTCTTGCATATAGATTATCTAGGCATTTAATATAGTGTTTTAAATGGAATATGGTTTTCCTTCAAAAAAAAATTAAATTAAATATATAAAAAAAAGATTAAAAAAAAAAAGATAAAAAAAAGTTGGGGCCAATGATCTAAATGTGGCTAGCCAAGCCCGGGAGGTCAAATTGGAATTAAAATGGCAAATTGGGGCCAAAATGCAATTTTCAAAAGTTGAGGGACCAATTCGCAAAATTTGCAAAATTTTGCCCGAATCCTTAAATCATCATCTTGGTCACCAATTAAGTTGAAATTGAACTTGGGCCAACTTGAATCAATCAAATCGGGCCAAAAAGACCAAGTTTGTGTTGAATTTGGTATTTTTGGATAAGAAATGGCCAATTTTGAGGGACTTTCTTGCAAAATTGGGTGGGTAAAATTGCGAAATCTGGTCAAGATCTTAAACTACTATGCATGATCTTGCTAATTGATCAAAAATCGCAGCCAAGTTGATGGATTAAAGCACTCAAACGGGCTACCAAAACCTAGTCCACGAATTGGTCTTATTTCGGAGTTGCTGAGTAAGCAACTTGGTGGCCCCACCATATCCTCCTCAGCCGCCCATCTAGCCCGATCTTTGCACGTGATTGAAGGCCATAATGAGTAGTGCCAGTGGACGGAAATTTGCCAGGGATAAGCTGCTGAAGGCACGGGAAAATCGCACCAAATCCGGACACTCAACAGCTGCAGAAATTGGAAAAATTGGCTAAGTCAGAGAGTGGGTGAACTAGCTCAGTTGACAGGCTTGGTAGGTGGACAAAAGACCGACCAAAACTCCTCTAATTCAGTGGATAAGATGATGGGAGCAAGGTCTTTCGGAGGATGAGAGAGAGGAGACGAGAAGAAGAGGAGAGAGCACACGGTCGTCCCCTAAACAAGCCTTCAGAAGCAACTCCAGAAAAGCAAACCCAGAAATTCCAGACCGACCTAGAGAGAGAAAAGTGATATTTTCACACACCTGAGGCAACAATTAGCCAAAACCTTCAACTAGAGAGTTAAACTTCACTCAAAGATCTTTCCAACCATAGGTCGCACGTCCCAAATGGAGATCGGGAAGGCCTCCTAAAGCCCCCGAAAAACTACCCTCCTGGCGGGCCAAAGAAAGTCTGAATTTTTCCAAGTGTTGAGCCCGGTTGGTCACGAGTGAGAGAAAGCGAGTGTTTTTGAGAAAGTTGAGAGACAAATGAGGAAAACCATGAGTTCAAAACCAAAGTAGAATACATATATCTTTGTTTGGTGTTTATTTTTCCAACAAAAAAGGTCATGGAGTCTAATTTTGGAGGTTAATGAAAACCTTCGTTATCAGTTCTTTCTTTGCAGATCTTGTTTTCCAGTTGAAGAAGCCAACTTCCACGGGCCCCCGAGGATAATTTCTTGGTTTCTTGAGCGAAGAGCCACTTGAAAGGGAAACTCAGAAGCAAGGTAAACATCCTAGATGTATTTTCTTTCGAGTTTGAGTACGTTTTGATCATGAAAATCAAGAGGAAAACTAGCCCGGAAAACTGATTTCTGAGGCTGAAATTTTTCTAAGTGTTTGAAATTCTTCAAGAACTTTGCAAGTGTGCTTCTTGGAGAGGTCGTTTTGATGTCTTTCGGTGGGCCATTCTCTATGATTTTTGTTGCATTTGAAAGATCATGTTACCTACTTTCACTCGGATTAAGTAGTGTTTCCCGTAGATCTTTCATGTGATAAGTGTCGGGGCTTGAACATGGGCATGCAACCTGTTTGTTTGACTTGGGTTCAAACCCAGATTTGTGAAATCAGATCAAACCCGCATATTTGAGGATGATTTTAGCTTAGTTATTTTGTGTTTTAAGCTATGATTTATATCTAATCTTGCTCCTTGCATGTGGTAGTATAATCTTGATGCTTTAGTTCCACATAATATTGCTCATGGGTGAAGATTGAAGGCCGCAAACATGGCCCGCGAAGCTGTTTTTGGGTGATTTAATGCACGCCAAGTGTTCGATGAAATGCGCAAACCAAGTTTCGATCTTGAAACGGTCGATTTGAGCTCGGTTATTGTGACATTCATGTGCTGTGTTACTCCATGTTAGCATAGATCGGTTTAAGGAATTATTATTAATATTTTTTAAAAAAAATAATAATAAAAAAGAAAAATATGAAAATTTCAAAAATATCAAAAAATGTTAGATGTTATCAAATTAAGCCAAAAATGACATCTAGGAGATTTTCCTAATTTTATAAAGTCATTTTCCTAATTAAATGATATTTTGGTATTTTATAACCATTTTTGTAAATAATCTATTTTGCTTAGATTAAAATTATTTAGAGTAATTTCATGCATCTAAGGTAATTTCATGCAAATTTAAATTCTCATTTTGCTCACGGGGTCCTGTCCCGGGGTGTGATAACAAGGCCATGTAATATTATTTGCCCGACTTGTATCGGGTTTTCATTTTCCGCATTTATTTTCAAGTTATTTCAATTTCTTGGATGTTTACTTATGCACCGCTTTTCATTAATTTGAGTGTAAATTTCTCTTCTAAATTATGTTAGGATTAGTCTAGACATTAAAAAAAAAAACCTACAAAAACATTTGCATGGACGCTTAGAGGTTTTGTAAGGATTATAATTGGTAATCAAGATTGTGTGGCCATTTAGATGAATAACCTTTCAAGTTAGTGGTACCGCAAGGGCGCTAATAGAAACATTAGCGTAAACAAGTCCCCGTTCCTAGAAATCTCTGGTTGCGTAGGAATCGAGACAACACTCCCGTGCCTCGATTGGTTTCTAGCCGACCCCAATAGGCTAGTGGCGACTCCTAGAAATATTTAGGTTGTTAAGAACTAAAAAACAAAATCCAACGTCGCGCGAGGTATGGGCTTGGGAGAGCCCGCGCCTAATTTAGGGCCATTGGTCCGCCTCTTTAGGCAAATACCCTTAAACATTCTTTCTTTTCCCTCGAACGGAAAAAAAGAGGTCGTGACAGGATAAATCTTTTCTTCGTCGGTCTAGAAGCTATTAGTGAGAGTAGATTTTAAATCTTGAGTCTAGAGGTCTTCAGACTTTGACGATAGAGTCTGCAAGTCTTCAAACTAGACTGATGGAAACGTTTTGTCAACTTCAAAACAAATAATGAAGTTTTCTCCAACAATCTCCCCCTTTTTTGATGGTGACAAAACTTTCTTGCAAATTTGAACACATTTGTCCTGCAAAACAACATTTAAGCCAAACAAAATATTCTCATAAAAGATGAGTAGGTTAGGATACGGATAGCAACGATTCTGCAACCACAGAAAACATGTTAGTCCTTCAAAACAACTATCCTTTCCATAATCATTATCATGGCCTAAGTTATTGCAAGCATCAAAAGATCAAATCAAACAGTCCACCACAACCAAACAAAAGATAAGTCCAAAAATCCAAAATCCAAACCAAAAGTCAAATCTACAACAAACCTCTCCCCCTTTTTGTCAACAGCAAAAAATGGAGAGCAAATAAAAAGTTTTTTGAAAATAGAGAGAATCAAAGCTGTTTGGGAAGGCGAACAAGCTGGAATTCTCCCATAGAATTCACTGTCTTCTCAAGCTTCCCAATGGTCTCTTTCAGTTGCTGGAAATCTTCACTCTTCACATGATCTTGCACTTGAGTCTTCAAGGCGCTCAACTAATCTAGCAAACACACTGAAGTGGCCATGAAAGCGTTCTTGAGATCCTGCATCTCATACCCCATAGCATATTGCTGTTTCCTGACTTCGAGTAGAATTTCTAGTAGTCTTGAAAAGTTTGCTGTTTGTGTTGTTGCAGCATTAGGACCAGCCGAGTCGATTCCGGGAGTTTTGAGAATGGAGGGATCTTCAGCAGATTGTCTACCATGACTATGAGTGGATGCTTCTGGATAATGAGAGGCATACACATCCTCTGGATCTGCTGCAGAACGACTCACATCACTAGTAAAGATAGTAAAGATAGGTGAAGAAATACCTTGTTGTCCAACAGCTCCCCCTGTTTGGTTACCTTCAGGTGGGGTAGGAAAGATTTCTTCTTGTTCAACTTCAGCTTCAAAGTGATGCGGATCGGTAGTTCCAGTTCTTGCCACATTAGATTCACTGGACAAGGAGACAGCAAAGGTTGGCTCAAAAGAGTCTTCTTGACCCTGGTCTCTCTCTTCTTCTCTATCTTCTTCCCCCTCTTTTCTTCTTTCTTCCTCTGTCCTCCTCTGTTCTTCATCTTCCTTCTCTGTCTCTTCTCTCGTCTCTTGAAAGCTGACAAAACTCTTCAAGTTTCTTAAAGCTGAAAGAGTCATTTCATCCTCATCCTCTTCATCCTACAAGATGAGAGTTCTCTTCCTCTTTACTGGAGCATCCATGGGCTCCTTGCCTTTCCTTTTAGCTGCAACAGAGTCCTGTTTCGCTGTGATCGGAGACTTCTCCTTCATGCGCTCTAACACCTTGTTAAGCTCCTTCAAACGCATTTTTGTGACCATTTTAAATCCAATCACCATTGGAGAAATGTTTGTCCAACATAATGATGCAGGGATGTGAATTTTAAAATGTCTAAAAAGGCGTGTGATAAGAGTAGAATAAGGAAGTTGTCCTTTATCTTTTACCACTGTCCTGTACATGTGAAACATGATGGTATGAGGCAGAGAGAATTTGTAGCCAATATTGATGGCATGCATCAATTTTGCTTCAGACCGAGATACATCAGTCTTTGATGTCGACTTTGGATGGATGCAGTTGATCACGATTTTGTGCAGCAAGATGTTAGAGGCATTCATCCTATAATAGGATATCTTGCTTTCAGCATCCCTGCCTTTCACCAATGACAAAGTAGCGTGAGCAATGGATACACTAATTGGTTGGAAACACGCTCTTTCCACCCCAATTAGGTCAGCCAAAGTATCCATATCCACCAAAAACTCCTTATCCCTCACTGTGAAAGAGAAACTGTTTGCATTTAAGAATGATGAGTTCAAATAAAAGTAAGATGTTAGTTCTGGATAAGCAGGAGTAGATTCAAAACAAAAACGCTCCATTTGTAGAAGAGCAAACTTCTCGCAAATTCACTTTCAACGAATCAAGAAAATCAAAATCAACAGTCCTAGGGTTCATAACCCCTCCCTTCATTAGATTCAAATAAACCCTCTTGTGATTCTTTGATCTGAATAGACTTGATCCATCACCAACAACATTTGCAGCAACTCCTGTTCTAGGCTGAAAATGGGTAAACATACGATCATCGTCATCTTGTCCTTGTGGTTGATTAGCAGTGCCAAAACGCGGGTCACTAGGAAAATTAGCAAAGGCTTTTTCAGCCGATCCCTTTTCTGCAATACCCATCTTCTCCATATCTCGCAGAAATACCGCTTCATTCTTATAGCCTCTCTCTCTCTCTCTCTCTCTCTCTCTCTCTCTCTCTCTCTCTCTCAGGAATTCATCAGTCAAAGACATAGCAGTTCCTCCTCTTTTCAAAATAGAATAAAGCTTGAAAGCAACCTTAGGAGTTAACGTTCTTACAGGTTCAACTCCTTCCAAAATTTCTTCTTCTGGTTGAGTCGGTGGAGGAGACTGATGCTATTGAGAAGGTTGTTGCTGACTTGGTCACTGTGGTGGAGAAGAATCTTCTTCCTCGGTCAAGTCGAAATGCGTAGGACCCTTAGGCATGTGTCATGGTCCCTTGCTTGCGATTCTCGAAGACTTTCTTGAAGACATTGTTGCTTCAAGGGAGAAATTCACAGACTTGCTCGAAAAGGTGAAAACATTTTAGATTAAACAACAGTGAAAGTGAGAGCAAGTGGGAATTCAGTATTCTAGGGTTTGTGAGTGAAAACGAAGAAGACGGATTTCAACAGTATATAAAGCAAGTGAAGCTAAGTAAACGAAGCGTCACAAAGGAAAAAATTAGAAATACCTTTTCGAATAGTAACTGTCTTTTCGAAAATGAATAACTGCATTTTTGAAAATAAATAATTGCCTTTTCGAAAATGAACAATTGCCTTTTTGAAAACTTGGAAAGATAATTCCAATCAATTAGCGATTAATAAGTAACCGTACCTTTTCAAGTCTTTAACCAAAAATTAAATTACTGGTACCGAAATAACTTACAGTCGTAACTCTTGGTCTTCTGAGTCTGAGCACCTTCAAACTTTAATGGATAATAGATGTGATGTTCAATCTGGTACGAATAGACTCAAATAGGCTTTTCTCTAGTGGTTTTGTAAATATGTCCGCCAGTTGGTTCTTTGAATCAATGAAATGAATCATAACTTCTCCATTTTGAACATGATCTCTAATAAAGTGATGTCGAATCTTTATGTGCTTTGCTCTTGAATGAAGAATTGAATTCTTTGTGAGATTAATTGCGCTGGTGTTGTCACATTTGATCTCGGTGCATGAATCTTCAATTCCAAAGTCTCTTAGTTGTTGTTTTATCCATAGGATTTGAGAACAGCAACTTCCAAGGGCCACATATTCTGCTTCTACTGTTGAAAGAGCTACAGTGCCTTGCTTCCTTGAGAACCATGATACTGTCTTGTTTCCCAGCAATTGACAAGTACCGGAAGTACTATTTCTATCAACTTTGCAACCTGCTAGATCTGCGTATGAATATCTAAGGAGAGTAAAGTCTCCTTCCTTGGGATACCACAAACCTAACTTTGAGGTAGTTGCGACGTATTTGATGATGCATTTTACAGCACTTAGATGAGATTATTTGGGATCAGATTGAAATCTAACACAAATACAAACACTAAACAAAATGTTAGGTCTGAAAGCAGTAAAATAAAGAAGTGAACCAATAATACTCTTGTAGAGTTTCTGGTCAACTTTCTTTCCTCCTTCATCTTTGTCCAGCTTCGAAGAACTTGACATAGGTATCTCAGTCGTTTTGCAATTCTCCAATCCGAACTTTTTAACGAGTTCTTTTGCATATTTTTCTTGGTGAATGAAAATTCCTTCCTTCAATTGTTTCACTTGCAATCCGAGAAAGAAGGATAGTTCACCCATCATGCTCAACTCAAATTCATACTGCATAGACTTAGAAAACTTCTTGCACAGGTTTTCATTAGATGATCCAAATATAATATCATCAACCTAAATTTGAACAAGTAAAAAGTTTTTACCTTCTCTTTTAATAAACAAGATAGTATCCACTTTTCCTTTGACAAAACCGTTTTGAATTAGAAATTTACTTAACCTGTCATACCATGCTCGAGGTGCTTGCTTTAATCCATATAGAGCATTTTTCAGTTTGAAAACTGAGTCTGGTTTCTTTGGATCTTCAAATCTAGGAGGTTGTTCCACATAGACTTCTTCTTGGATAAATCCATTTAGAAATGCACTCTTGACGTTCGTTTGGAATAACTTGAAATTTTTATAACAGGCAAAAGCAAGTAATAATCTAATTGCTTCTAACCTGGCTACTGGTGCGTAGGTTTCATCATAGTCTATCCCTTCTTCTTGCGTATATCCTTTGGCCACAAGTCTTGCTTTGTTCCTGACCACTTTTCCTTTTTCGTCCATCTTGTTCCTGAAAACCCATTTAGCTCCAATAATGGATTTACCTTTTGGTTTATGAGTTAATTTCCATACATCGTTAATGCTGAACTGTCTGAGTTCTTCTTGCATTGCTTCAATCTAGCTTTCGTCAGCTAAAGCTTCTTCTATGCTTTTGGGTTCTATTTCAGAGATAAGTGCCACGGTGCTAGACTCTTCTTGCTTTTTGGATCTGGTGCGAATCCCTTCATCAATGTCACCGATGATGAGTTCTTTGAGATGACTAGACTTGTGTTTCCAGTTACTGGTCGGTCTGACAGTTTGCTGATCTTCAGCTTCAGTTGATTTTTCAAATTCCATTCGTTGTTGTTGACTTTCAAAGGTCTGAGCTGCTTCAGGAGAGGTAGACTTTGCAAAGTCTGTAGCAGGTTCAGATTCTTCAGGTTGAGTCTGAATCGGTTGATTTTGCAAAGAGTCTTGAAATTTGACATTCATATATTCTTCCACGGACTGAGTCTTCTTGTTGAATACTCTGTAAGCTTTGCTTGAGGTTGAGTAGCCAAGGAAAATTCCTTCGTCTGATTTTTCTTCAAACTTACCAGTTCGATCATTTGCATTTTTCAAAACAAAACATTTGCAACCAAACACATGAAAGTAAGAAACAATTGGCTTCTTTCCTTTGAATAACTCATAGGGAGTTTTCTCCAGAATAGACTTTAAGAATACTCTGTTAATAATATAGCAAGCTGTAGAAACTGCTTTAGCCCAAAAACGAGAAGAAATATTACTTTCTATTAAAAGAGTTATTGTCATTTCTTGCAGGATCTATTCTTTCTTTCCACAACTCCATTCTGTTTTGGAGTGTATGGAGAGGAAAAAACATGCTAAAAGCCTGATTCATCACAAAAATTTGCAAAGTTTTGATTTTCAAACTCACCTCCATGGTTTGCCCGTATGCTTGAAATAGCATATCCTTTCTCATTTTGAACTTTCTTGGCAAACTTTGAAAAGTAAGAGAAAGTTTCAAACTTACTTGCGAGAAAGTAAACCCAAGTAAATCGATAATAATCATCCACAATTACTAGGTAATATCTCTTTCCACCAATGCTTTTAGTTTTGGTTGGTCCAAAGAGATCCATATGCAGAAGCTGCAAAACACGATTAATAGAAACCTTATTTTTTGGTTTAAAAGAACTAACCTGTTTTCCCAACACACATGGTGTGCATGAGTTAGATTTTTGAAACTTTATGTTGGGCAACCGACGAACAAGGTTCTTGGAAGAGATCTTGACAATTTGCTTCATGTTGACATGGCTAAGCTTTTGATGCCAAATATTTGCTTCATCTTGAATTGAGATTGGACATTGAGATTGGACATTGAGATTTTTCTAGTTTTATATCCAAAAGATAGATATTCCCATGTCTTCGTCCAGTAAAAGATTGAGAAAAATCTTTACTAGTTCTTGAACATACTCCTTTTTGGAAATTGATTTTGAATCAAGTGTCGCATAGTTGGCTAATGCTTAGTAGATTGTAATTTAGTCCTTCCACCAAGGAGACATTGTTGATTGTGAGACTTTCAATCTTTACAGTTCCACACCCAACAATTCTTCCTTTGCTATTTCCACCAAAAGAGACTTTTCCACCATTCATTTGAATAAGTTTTATAAAACAACTTGAATCTCCAGTCATATGTCTTGAACGGTCACTATCCAAATACCATTTAACCTTTTTCTTGATAGTGACCTGCAATTAAGAAAGAAACTCAAGCTTTCTTTGGTACCCACATTTTCTTGGGTCTAGAGGAGTTAGTGCAATATGCAGTCTTTGCCCATTCCTTCTTAACAGGTCTCCAAGCCATAGGACATTATTTCTCAAAGTGTTCTGAGCTGTTGCACTTTGAACATTTGAGAGCACTTCGGCCAACAGGTTTTACAAAGACTTTTTGAAAATGATTTCTGTAAAAGGTTTTTGTAGGTCTTTGTTTGATTCGTTCCTTCACTTTTGGAAAATCAATTAAAGGAATAGTTTCTAAAGTCATTCCCAATCCTGACTTGTTGAAATAAGGTCTCTGTACTGAAAGAATCTTTTCCATCTTTTCAGATCCTATTGAAAATCTTTTTAAATATTTGAAATGTCATTTTTAAAAAATGTATTTTCTTTTGAAAAAGAGTCTGCATTTTCTTTTAGAACAGCAAAACTTTTATCTAAATTTTCAAACTTTTCTTTCCAAGAATTTTCCTGTTGCTTCAGTGTAGAATTCTCCCTTTTTAGCTTAGAAATCCTCTTAATAGAGTTTTTGAGATTAGGACAAAGCTCATCAATGTATTTCAAGACTTTAATAGGAATTTTTAGATTACTTACCTCGATTTCGCTGTTTGAGTTTGAGTTTGTATCTATCTCAGAGTCTGAGTTTGAGTCTGATTATGATTTTGCCATTACACAAATGTTGGCATAATCATCATCACTTTCTTCGCATTCAGTATCACTCCATGTCTCTACTTTGAGAGCCTTCCTGTATTTCTCAACTTTTCCTTTCTTTTTCTTCAACAGAGGACAGTTGGGTCTGATGTGTCCCTTTTTCTTACATTCAAAACAGATCACATCTTTATTGGGTTCATTATCCTCGGTTGATTTGTTTTGAAACTTTTAAGTGCTTTGTTTCTTCTAATTGAATCTTCTTCCCTTTTTGTTCAGTTTCCCGAACCTCTTTATTATAAGAGTTAACTCTTCATCGTCCATATCATCTTCAAAATTTGTGACATTAGAATCATCGTTAGTTTTCAAGGCAATTGACTTCTTACCTTTAGGATCTTCCTCCTCGTTGATTTGCTCCACTTCATAGGATTGAAGTGTGCCAACCAGTTCGTCTATAAAAAGCGGCATGATCCTTTGTGTTTCCTTTATTGAGATCTTTACGTGATTCCAGTCTTTGGAGAGTCCACGTAGCAATCTGTTGACCTTCATTGGTTCATAAAATGACTGTCCTTGATACTCTAGACCATTTACAATTTTAGTAAAATGACTAAACATATCAGTGATAGATTCTCCTGGCTTCATCTTGAAAGCTTCATAGTGTCCGAGTAGAATATTAATCATTGTTTCTTTTACTCAATCAGTTCCTTCATAGGTAATATGTAGCCTATCCCATACTTCTTTAGCTGTTTCACAAGAAGATATTTTGTTATACTCAGTAGGAGATAACGCACAATATAAAAAGTAAATTTCTTTAGCATCAAGAGCTTGTCTCTTGATTATTTCTTCTTGAGTCATCTCGCTAGCATCTACAACTTCTTTTCCTCTTTCTGAAACTGATGCAGCTTTAGGAATGATTCCTTTTTCTACCACATCCCACTCCAAAGGATTTTTCGATCTTAGGAATGCTTTCAACTTGTTTTTCCATATGCCGTATTCCTTTCCATCGAAGTAACGTGGTATGGTGTTGCTCTAGCCTTCAACCAAACTTGAAGCGAACATACTAGCCATAGATCTTTAACTCAGAAGTAAAAACACTTCAATTAAATGAGTACACAGGCTCTAATACCAATTGATAGGGCTAGTAAGAACACCTAGAGGGGAGGTGAATAGGTGTTAAAGAAGTTTTTGTAAAACTTAACAACTTAATTCGTCTTTTGAGAGTAATAGACTGAAGATGTAAAAGACTGTAAACAGTTATATAAGACTACGAAGTAAAGTAAAGAGTTTAGGGAAAGAGAATTGAACCACAAGGTTTATAGTGGTTCGGCTTAGACTAAGCCTACGTCCACTCTCCCGCACTGACAACCCACTAGCTGGATTCCACTAATAACCAAAAGAGAATTTACAGTCTCACGTCCTTGATTCCACATTGAAGAAACTCAACTACACTTCCTCAAGGTCTCACAAATGTTTAATCTCTCTTTTGAGTACAATTTACGCTCAGTGATTGAATCAACAAAGAACTAGGAACTTCAGACTTTGGAATTTTTCTTTCACACACATACTCGAATAACTTGAGCGTCTTCCTTATATACTCCTCCATGCCATTATAACCGTTGGCACCTTCCAAAAGAGTTCTTCCAATCTATCCGTTGGACAGAATCAATTAGGGAGATCTCGAGTTATTTAAGGAATGTGATGATAGCCCACCAATCCTGCTCGCCCATACAATCAGGATCTAAGTTTCTATAAGTAGAACCTTCCAAGTATACTTCACCAATCAACAGATCTAATTATCCGAGTTGATTTCAATAAGAATAATTGATCACGAGATGCTATCTCCAGCTGTGAGATCTTCTTCAACCGTACGAGTCAAATCCTTAAAGATATGTTCGCATCTAGATAAGTCTTCATCATCGGATAAATCTTTTCTTCTCGGTCTAGAAGCTATCAGTGAGAGTAGACTTTAAATCTTGAGTCTGGAGGTCTTCAGACTTTGACGATAAAGTCTGCAAGTCTTCAAACTAGACTGATGGAAACATTTTATCAACTTCAAAACAAATAAGGAAGTTTTCTCCAACACCTTTGTCATGGGCCGTTATATTTACAACCACTACATCTTCAAAAGGTCGGGGTAAACATTAGCTCCTTTAGCAAGATTGCAACTCCCAAAATTGACGTGAGACTTCCATGCCTACAAGACTAAAAGGATGAGGGGTGCATTTTGGGGAAATTCAGTAAGTAAAACCCACTAATTTCCGGGTAGGAGGATGCCTCGCCTATCAACAAGCATATAACTCATCCAAAACATTAGTCTATGACAGATCAATAGCAAAACAAAAGCTTTGTCTTGGATGAAACATGAGGAATTCTCAATTAACAGTATGCAAGCATAAACCAATATTCACCTACAACATTAGGAACTCACGCCTCACTCAATGTTATACAAGCATAAACAAAATCCATTTCATAATATGAGGAACTCATGCACACAAGGTTCATTTATTAATAGTCAAAGTCTATCTACTCTTTCGGAATCCACCGGGCATCCGAACTTAATTGAACAACATCCCCTAATCCAAGGGTGATGGTAGTCCACCGACTATGCATCCTTCGGGCATCCGAACTTAATTGGGCAACGTCCCCTAATCCAAGGGTGACGGTAGTCCTCCGACGATGAGTCCGTCAGGCAACGTCGTCGAAATCCTTCGGTTGACAGCTAGAAATTAGTCCATTGTGTGACCATGGATCAAGTATCACAATCCAATTCTTATCTTCACTTTTAGTTCAAGGGCCCGAAGGCGTGCTATGCATAGGTGTTTGAAATGACTTACTGAAACCGAGACGTTAAGCATGCCGAGTATGAATCAAGGATCACGACTTGATCCGATACGTTTGAGCACCAATCTAGTACCCAACTTGGCTCGAGAACGATATACCTCAATATCGTACCGAGACCATGATAGGACCGACCCGTCGTGACATGTTCACCGACCTAGTACCAAATTTGGCTCAAGAACGATACGCCTCAATATCGCACTGAGACTGTGAAAGGACTGGACCGTCGTGATATGTTCACCGACCTAGTACTAAAGTTGGCTCAGGAACGATACACCTTGATATCGTACCAAGACTAAGGAAGGACCGATCCATCGTGATCCCACGTACATCAAGGCCGACAAAACCATTTTGTAGAGCTCGGGGCGTGAACTAGAACATGCACTTGTGAAATAGTTTAAAATTGTTTTGTAAGGAAATACAAACTTTCACAAAAACACTTTTCAAATCGATTTGAGTCAAAGCATATCCGAAGCATATCAAACAAGTACACAAATCGGACTTCTTTCAAAGCAATTCAAGCCAAAACATGAGCCAAGCTCAACAAACAAGAACTGAACTCAATCAAGGAACAAAGTCACAACCCAACCTCAAGCAACAACAAGTCAATCAACTTCAGTCAAGAACACGTCACATGCTCGAAATAGCGTAACACAACGTCCTAGCCAAATATTAGTAAGTTATACTACTACTTTCTGACTGCTGGCCTCAAGTGACAGTGAATGGTGGCAAGGACACCTAAGGAGAGAGCCGAGGAGAGAGAGATGGAGGGGTCAATGTGGGCGGCCAAGGAAGAAGAAGAAGAAAAAGAAGGAAAAATTCATGAGCCTTCCCCTCTTAAGTATAGAATACCCTTCATTAATGGTCTTGATAAGTTATTTAATGTCAATAGCTTAGGTGGAAAGTCTAAAGCAAGGTGGCAAGTCTTTAGGTTCTTCCAAAGACTTCTAAGCTCCAAGCGGCAAGTTCCTAATTGGTCCATCTAGATTTATATTGATGGCTCTTAGTAAATGAAGTGATCCTCCTTATCTCCCCCAATGATTGCTATCCAAGCTGGGCGTGCAGCTCTCTTATCTCGGGTGAAAATAGTTTCGAGTAATTTTTTAAATCAGTGCCAATACCTTATCAAACGGGCTTGAAAAATTATAAAATTTTAATGTTGTAGATAATACCCTAAAAAACATTTTTTGTGAAGAAAGCCAGTCCAATTCGTCCTATGGAAAGAGCAGTAATTCACTGAATACAGCCCAAAAATTCGTTCGTCGAACAGATTCAACGGTTGGAAAGAGAGACTCATTTCTAAATCCAAATATTCACAAAACTCTTTGAAATTTCTATATGTTGTAGACATGGATGACCTTTAAAACTTTTGTGAAAGGAGCATGTTCAAATTCGAAAGGGAAAATTTTATAAAAATCGAGAAGACAATCCGGTTGCTGTTTTTACTACATGGGGCAATTTCTATATGGTAATTGATTGGGCTATTGTCTCAATCATTTCACCTCAAAAAAATATATATGTTATAGATTGAGATGTTTTGAACAACATTCATGAAGGAAGTTTCTCCAAATTTGAAGTACAAAGAGCCCTGTAAAATTGGAAAAAGGGCAAAGGTCTAGAGATTTCGAGAATCTGAAGAGTCAAAACCTATGGAACCTTAAGTGGCAAGCCTAAGGAGAAGCGGTGGCGCCCTACTTGATCTTCAAGATCCCTTGTTATCATTTTTCTAAGCTATGAATCACCCCACCATTAATAAGCTTATGACTCACCCCCCCTCTTAACATATAACCATCCAAAATTTAATGATTACAATTCAAGAGTAAAGCTATTGGAGCCAAGTGTCCTACTTAGTCATCATGTATTAATAGGCTACCTTCCAAGTTTCCAATTAGGTCTTAGGTTATCTTGGACACTTCATCCTCCTTCATTTAATGAAGAGATTCTATAATTCTCTTTTGCTTTATCCTTTCCTTTCTCAAGAAGGCGGTCTTCCTTCCTCAAGAAGGCGGGCTAGAGAATTCTATCATCCAAGTTGATTTCGGGGCCGAGGAAGGGATCATTAGGTACATCTCGAAAACCGAATCACGTACACCCGAGGTTCGGCCATCACGTTCCATATTTGCCCAAACCGTTCTTTTGGACGGTCGGTCGACCAATAGGGTCGATTGTCCTTCGATCGGTTCGAAGTCAATCCTAAGACTACCCATGGCCTATCACTAAGTCAAGGCACTCATGGACCTTAGAATTAGTGGCAGAATAGCTGGGTCCATCCCTGGCTCATTCCGGTCGGCACTCGATCCACCGGTAGGGTTCATGGTCGGTGCATTACAAATCCATGATCGGATATCACAAATTCAAGATTCCATTCCGATCGCTAAGAATTAAATAAGGAATGATGCATTTTTGGTCAGAAGATGGTCGCATTTGATCAATTCGGATCGTCCGTATATCGGTGCATAACCGGGCGGAACCACCCGCGACCAGAAATTGCAACCAGTCGGATCGACCCATCCATTCACTGATCCAAAATCATCCTGTGACCAATTCTCATGATAAAAAAGTCATCTTATGAGCTGGTGATAATATCCCATCGGTATGGTTGATAGAAAATTCGAGGCCAACACCTCGACCAATTCGTGATCGGTCGGTCGGTCGGTCGGACCATGACCGATCCACGATTCCTTGCCGATCAAACCGATTGATCCATGGCCAATGGCCCATGATTGATCCTTTTAGGACCTTATGGCCGATCCTTACAGGGTTGGAATCGAGAAATGTTACAGGTATTTGATTTTTTGTCAAGTCCAGTCGGAACAGTTTGGAATCTGACGTGGGCTACTTGAAGAATGTCAGTTTCCTACGAGTAATTTGTTCAAAAAAGTCTTTTAGGCAACAAAAAGCTTCCAACTTTTGCCCCGAGCAGAACTTTAACGTGCCCAAATCTTCATAATTCTCTCCCGTGAACTTGAATGCTAACAGAACCTTATCTCACGATGTACATCCTCTTGCTTATAAATGGCACATTACATTTCCTACTGCATGACGAAAAGAATGCTTTATCAACCAAAAAAAGAAGTTGCACATTACATGCGAAATAGACATATGTATAATACTTGCCAGCTATTTTAAAATTTTAAATGATTAGATGAAGGCGTGATTTTTTAATATTTAAATACTTTAACACTTCCCCTTTATGAAAATAGACTAAATTTTGGCCTAAGATTAAAGCGTGTAAATAATAACGTGTAAAGATCTGAATTCGAAATCTCTTGCTTTCATACCAAGTTTAAGCTATTAAATAAAAATGCGATTTTTTATATTTAGATACTTGAACATATATTATCACATCTCATAGATAACAAAAGACATAACTACAATCACAACAAGAAAACTATGGCCTTTCTTGATCATCACTGTTCTACGTGCCAGAAAACCAAATTTTTTTTTTCCTAAAAGAAGAGTTTCCACGATAGGATTCCTTTGGCAGTTGCAATGATCATTAAATAGATGAGCTATTTCAACTATTGTTATGTATTTATTTCCAATTTGTAGTAGAATTGCACCCAAAAGCAAAAGATTTTTTCATTAAACTCTGTTTGATTGAGCTAATTCCACACAGTGACTCCATATCAGTTCATTTTCTTCCTCTTTTTGTCAGCCAAATTGATTCAGGTCATCACTTCTAGTAGACGTAAAGGTCCTCTTCATCAAGGACGCTAAGGGTGAAATAGATAATAGACATGTATGAATCATGCAGCCTATCTTAATCATGGAGGAAATAACGAGTTGTGAGTTACGTGTGAAGTCATGACGACCAAAATCAAAATATTTTACATCAAAATAACAAATAATAAAATTTAGCTAGAGGAAGTATCAGGTTGTGCAAATCATATTATAAAATAAGGTAGAATACTTTACACGAATCAATTCCTGTATTTGTGAGAGATCGAGTTGAATAGTATAAATTTGTGAGAGATCGAGTTGAATAGAAAGCTTGAATTTACTAATTAAGATGATAAAATAATTATAATTATAAAAAAATAGGTCCATCATGCAAAATTTATGTTCTTACCTTAGTCAACACAATGGTGGAAAAGGCTACTTTAGTAAAAAGACATGCTACACGATCCACTTTCGAAAGGCACATCATAACAAGACATCTTTTTCCGCAGAATTTCATACAAAAGTGATTAATATTTAATAGACATAGACAGCTTGTATAAAGTCTCTTGTCCATATTGCCACTTTAGATCTCCCATAAAAATTGTCGGGTATAGTTATTAGGGTTAAGATTAGTGCGTTACACCGACCAAATTGAATCATTAGTGTTTACTATTTACCAATTGATCTACCATTTCTTCATTATATCTAGCGTCAATCTAAATATTAATTTGCACATAAGGATCTACTTATGATATAGAGTTTTCTCATATAGTAAAAATGCGTGGTGGCGTGCGATCACCATCTATCAAAAAGAGAGATTCTCTCTTTACGATTTTTTTTTAATTTTAAAGTCAATTGGCTACGCAAGTCGTTGCTTTGCTTTTCATGTCAAGGCCAACGTCAAGCTGGCGGGCACGTGAATTGGCCATGCGAGTCGTTGCTTTGCTTTTCAGGTCAAGCGGGCATGTGAATTGGCTACGCAAGTCGTTGCTTTGCTTTTCATGTCAAGGCCAATGTCAAGCTGGCGGGCATGTGAATTGGCCTGCGAGTCGTTGCTTTGCTTTTCAGGTCAAGCGGGCATGTGAATTGGCAACGCAAGTCGTTGCTTTGCTTTTCATGTCAAGGCCAACGTCAAGCTGGAGGGCATGTGAATTGGCCATGCAAGTCGTTGCTTTGCTTTTCAGGTCAAGGTCAACGTCAGGCCTGCGCAGACGGTCTTGTCAAGGATTCTTTAATAAAGTGAGGAAGATAGTGGATGTCTCAGGCCCACGTATTGGAATCCAAACGCTGCTTTTGTCAATTGCATTTGATGGTTCGACAAGGAATGGCACTTATATATCTTTGTCTCAAACTAGAGGAGCAAAGAAAGTTACTCCTCTTTAGAGAATTAAAATCAAGAGCAATAGTGTTTGAAATCCTACTTTAATTTTTCTAATGTTGTTAGGTTGAAACCAGTGAAATCCTACTTTAATTTTTCTTATGTTATTTGGTTGAAACAAGCTATGGCTGGTAAACGGGAAAAAAAAAAAAATCAATGGATCTTTTCTAAGTTTTCTTCACTACAACTGCATAGTATGTCTAGGTTAATAAACTATAGATTTAAGTATTGAACTAATAATTACTGTTACTATTAGTGGGATAACTTTCTTTTTTCTAGTCAATACAAAGAATAGTGAGAAAAAAGCTATGTCACGATGTGGTTATAAAATTTCATTTTATTCACTTTGCTATTTGTGTTAGATCTTATCATTCCATCGTAATATTGATGTTATAGGATGTTTTATTAATCAAACCTTCTCTGCTAGCCAAAAAAAAAAAAAAAATCTTCTTCCATCGTTGTACTCTATAAAAATCTTGTCTTAAGAAAATACCTACATAGAGGAATCAAGTATGGTACCATATTTGAAACTATAGTTGGATATGTGGGGTTTGTATCATTTCTTAAGCATTTCATAATTACCCTTTCAAAATATAGTTCAAAAATCAGGCCACCTAGTGGATATGTTACGGCTACCAACCACATCCATAAGTAACCATTGAAGTTCTCCCAAATTGGTTCTTTCTTTTCTCTTTAGATATAACCACTTATAATTCTAGCGTGTGCTTCAATACTAGTAAAGAAATACAATAACATGATTAAACGAAATTTCATCAAAATTTCATCCTATATGCTATGTACCATTTCTCCAAATAACATACAATAATGAATTCAATTAAATCAAATGATAGCATGGATAACAACAGGAGTTAATGGTGGCTACAGTGACCGAGAAGAATAAGATTCAAGACTGATATATCATCCCAATACATAGGCTCTTCCCTTGGCCATCAAAATAGAACTCCATTCTAGTCTTCAAACCTCATCAAAATGATCATTAAAGACTCAAAGGTCACAGTATTAGTTTAGTTCTTTCATCCATATGACCCACTTAGAGTGGTAAGTGGGGAGTATACTTACTTCACCAAGAAGCAACGTATCACCTTATTATTGAAAATTATAAAGCACAAATATTGACAATCGGGTAAGATTCCTTCACTTCTTGACTGGTTCATGCTACATGTTCATATTAGGGTGCACGTCTGATTAGAGTCCTTGTTTGAGTCATTGTTCTCAACACATGTATTATCTTGATAAGATTCTTCACATTTTTGTCTAAAGTCCCGAGGGTCTTGAGAGATATAAGTCGTTTCCGGTTGATTACGCTTTCATTCTTCTAGAAACTAGGAGATTGGTCTCTAGTGGCCTAATGTGCTTGGAAATAATCCCACGGGGTCTCTTCTTTCATCTGCACCAAGGAAGAGAAATTTTGGAGTGGCTCGATTTCCTTCACAAAGGATGTGCTGGACTTCTCTATATTCTCCACTAATTTCCCAAAAATTGCACCAAAGGACTTGTACAAATTTGCCACAAGACATGGACAACCTATTGACTTGCCGTTCCTCTAGTGATCAGATTCCAATCTCTGTGAAAGAAAATGCCAGTGTGATCGTAAGGACTCGGACTCTGCATTTTAACTCTGTGGATAACACATATTGTCAGCAGTGTAGAATAAAACTACTTTAATACCTAGGAAAGTGCTCGAGATGATGATTCTGGAATCCTTCATTTAGAAAAGTGGTGGTGATGTGGTAGAGAATGGCTGTGTGAAAGTCGTTTCCAATAATACACTTATAAAAATAAATACCAATAAACAGTCAACAACTCAAACGGAATGAATAACCCACCAATAAAGTTACAAACAAAAAAAAAAACATTACAAAGGTTATCAACAAAGGCCTTCATCAATTGATGAGGTTGACAGCCACCTATTATAAATCTTGCTAGGTGTTGGAGCATGAAGACAGAGATGGATCAACACGAGTGCAAAAGATTGTGTTTGTAACTTTTTAATTGTAAGATATGTCAATGAAGTTATTTACAGGTTCAAACTCATAAGTAATTGCCGTAGGTGGGTCATAATACCTACATTATAATCTTATAAAAGTCTTTTAAACATTCATGGAATATATGTTATGTTTTCTTGCAAATTTATCTTTACACTTTACTTCCCTACAAATTATCTTTAATTTGCAATCGTTGCGTTAAAATTCCTTAATTTCCAGCACTTTCCTTTCTTGTCCAAAATCAACAAAGTTTCCTTTCACAACTTTTATCATTCAATCCATCATAGGTAGAAGAATACTAGAAGTGTCAAAAGTTGTGTACGACGCTCACTTTAGTGCCAAAAATTTTCACCGGATCACTTAAGTGCCAAATCGAATAAAAAACAATCACTGAAATGCCAAATGCGAGAAATTCTATCCAAAAATAACACGTGGCTTTTATAATTAAAATTTTTATATGACTTGGCATATTATTTTTAAAAAAAACCAGTCCACATGGCATGCTTGGCACTGAAGTGATCACTTTTTAACAACGATTGGTACTGAAGTGATTACTTCAAACAAAATTTGACTTTAGGGGTTATATGCTGAATGGACACTATTGACACCTAAAATTTGGTGATCTAGTCATTTATTTATTGCATAGAAAATTAAGGGTTAATTTTATCCCTGAAAAAATATTAATTGCATAGCACATAGATTTAGGTGCATTTATTTTTAATTTGCATTTTTTGCGTTTATTTATTCGACCGATGACGGGTGAGTTCGAATTAGTGGTTCTGAGTTTTAAATTAACAGGCCGGACTAAGCCCATGAAGCAAGAAAAATTGGCCCAAGCTCATTTCTTTTTATGATCGAGGATTATCTCGTGAAAAATAGGAATTTGAAATTTTTCTGGGATATGATTAATTTTTTGGATAAGGCAAGTGGAAAAGCAAATATTGTGTTCACCAAAATGAATATTGCATTTTGAAAAAAAAAAAAATCTTCGTGGATATCGATTTGGAAAAATTAAAACCATAATCGGTGGCGTATAAGAGGCTAAAATGCATAGGGTTTTACGGAGGCCACACACATTGAATATACGGCCGAAGGAGGCTTCTTCTCAGATTTTCTAGGGCTTTTCTTCGGATCGTTTGGCAAAAGAGGCTTCCTTTCGTTCTTTGAAAAAATCACACAAAAAACAAAGGAAAAGGCTTTGGAGGAAAGGCTGGTTTTGCTGAAAAGGTTCTGTAGAAAAGTGAAAGAGTAGAGAAGAGACAACAAAGAGAGGGACGTGGGAAGCGACGTGCAGCACAAGAAAAAAAAAAGGAAAAAAACAAAACAGAGGAAGAAGAAGACCGACGCTCCCTGCTGCCCGATCCCCTCACCGGCGCACCCGCAGCCAGGCCACCGTTGCGCCGGCCGCCTTGCCGCGTTAACACGCTTTCACCGCACCCCCGCTCCGTTTCCGCCACGTCTTGCCTTGCCGTCGCTGTTCCCGTGCCCTTTGCCAGAGTCTCTGCTCCGCCTCCGACTCGGCACCATTGCTCCGGTGCTTCCTCGAGCACAGCCCTGTAGCAGCTCATCCGAGCTGATCGCGCCCGAGCCGACCACCTGAGTCTCCCTTGCTGCGACACCAGTAGCCGCCAACCCAGTCGTCCGCGACCTCCCCTGCTGGCGCCGCTCCACCACTGCAACCCGATGTCGCTCCTGCCTTGCTCTGCCATTCACCCGCGATTGCCTAGCAGATCTCGCCTTCGCTTGCCATCCGTGAAGCCCAACGGTGACGCCACTGCTTAGCCGACGTAGCAGCCGCCTGAAGCTCCACACTTCCCGCTCCTGCTCTGCTCCGTCTCGCTAGAAGCTGCACCGCCACGCGACCCGACGCCACGCGACACCGCGCGACCCCTCGCCTACGTTGCCCTCCCTACATACGTCATCATACATACGTCATGTAGAATTAAGGCATTTTTTCCATGTCATTGCATATTAGGATATATTGCATGGTTTTTTAGGAGAATAGAAAATTTATGTGCACGTCATATAGAATTAGGTTCATGAAATGCTCGTCATTTAGTCATTGTTGCTAGGTTCATTTAATTAGAAATTGTCCGTCATTAGGATTAGGTCATTTTGGTTAATTTATATTGCATATTAAATTATTGCATTACCTTACTCATGCCATATAGTTTAGGTCATATTGCCATGCCATATCATTTCATGTTAAATTAGTAGCATGCATTGCATGATTCTTATTAAATAAAGTGAAAACAAAAAATTGAGTGATTGCGTGTTAATCAGAAATCGTATCTAGGATCGTTGATGTGAATTCTGACCTAACATTGCAGATGCTTTCGTTGTTATAAGGTAAGTTTTGCAATTTATTCATTTGCTTTCTTGAGTGCTAAATTGGTGGTTTGCGCACCCGTATGATCACCTCATATATTAGGAAAGTGAATTAAAATCAATTCAAGCTGCTTGCCAAACATTTTTTTCGAAATAAAAAGAGAAAGGTACCGAAAGGGCACTAGAAAAGTCTAGTGTAACCAAGTCCCTGTACCCAAGGTCTCTGGTTCGTAGAAGTAAAATAATCATCCCATTATTTTACTTAGATGTCTAATCGACCTATCGTAAACTGATTAGTGGCGACTCCCTTTTGCATGCTAACTATTTAAACCTAAGTCGCGAATTGGTATGGGCTTAGGAGAGCTTGAGCTAAGTTAGACTTAGTAGTCCATTAACCTAATTTTAGGTGGTGCACCCGAAATTTAGGTCACGACAGCTTGGCGACTCCGCTGGGGACTTGAGTTAAAGCTCTTAGTGGACTTAGGCTAATTTTCTCTTTTAAAAAAAATATTTTTGTTTGGCAGCGAGGATCCCAGGTACGTCCCTAACATTTAAGGTGTTAAATGTTCTTGCAGGATGAGAGGTATAAGGGGAAGAGTTTGCTGACCTTTGTTTTGCAGGGAGGTGTAGGAAGGTATGGTTTATTTTCATGTTGAAGTGTTGTTTGATAAAAATTGTCATACATGCTTATGCATTTACACTACACTATTGCACACACAACCTGCCGCCGAACCTAGGCCACATAGGATCATCTAGGATGGTATTGAAATGGATACCACTCCGACCACATGCCCGCGGTATGAGTCGCCCATTTCAATCCCGAAGTTTTTTTTTTTTTTTTTGTGTCAAGAGTACCCACCTCAGTCCGCATGCCCGCGACCCAGGTCGGCTCTTTGACCAAGCTGAAGTCATGAGGACCCGACTTAGTCCGCACTCCCACGGCTAGTCTGATCATCCTTGTGGCTTCACTTTGCTAAGCCAGTCTAGAGTAGAAATCGAGCCTCATATCACATGTGCATGTCTATGTGATTGCCATTGATTTTCCTTGGTGAAGTAAGTCTTCTATCCCTATACTATGCAATACTTACTTTGTCATATTTTTGGTCCGTCCATGACAATCTAGGTTAGTCATTTGATCTAATTCATTTGTCAATTAGAAATGAAATGAGCAAATTGCCATGCAATGAATCATTTGCAAAAAAAACTTTGGAGAATTTGTTTTCAATTCATGTTTAGGAAATTTGGTCTTGCTAGGGTGTCTATCTTTATTTTCCTAGGCCATTTTTAGGAAATGTCATTCTTGTACGAACTTTTCATGAACAAATAAAAAAAAATGGAAAAATCGATTAGATCATTGTCATGGATTGACTTTCTATTTACACCTCATGCTTACATGTTCCCATTCATTTGAATTAGGTGATTATGGAGCGATCCCGCTCACTCATTCGTTCACGATCAAGAGCTAAAATGACAGATCAAAAAGAGCTTATCTCATCAAGCAAAAGTGCTGCGATGACATAAGTGCTCTATCTTCAGTGAGAAATTGTGACTCCAAGAAGAGATCCAAGAAGACTTTTTGAACCGTTTCATTTTCCTGAGGTAGTCGAATTTGATGCCACTATGAAGAGACTAGTGACATATCTAGAGGGAAGAATATTTGACCTAAAGGGTTCACATCACAAGATCAAGGAGGGTGAAGAATTCAAGTACACATGATTCATGGTCCTAAGTAGTTCGATTTCCTCATTTAATTAGGGGCATGCATCTTCCCCTGCGTGGGAATTTTTATCGCTTTTTAGGGATTGGTTTCAGTTTCTTATGTGCTTGAACATCACATTTTTCATTCCAATAAATGTAATTCGATTGATGAATATCAATAAAATTACAAGTTTTGTTTTGAGGACATGATGGGGTATATCAAACCAGCCTGGTGACGATATCCAATAGCGAAAAAAAAAAAATATCATATGTGGAAAAATTCTGCGGACTAGGCTTCTTCATGCTTCCTCATCCAAAATATTCCTAAAAAAAAATCATTTTTGAAGCCATTTTCAAAAGCATGCATTAGGTTACCATTGTTTGTTTTTCTAACTCATTTACTTCATGTCTCGGAGCATAACAGAGAGGCGTTTGAAAATAACGCGTCAATTTCCAGTGATAGTGGGCCCGTTGATTTGGGAACATACATCCGAAGGAAAAATAGACATGGGGACAAAGGATCATTTCCTAGCTAATCTTGATGACATCTCCCGAGAGTTAAGAAGACATTAAGCACTACTTATCCTCTTACTTGTCCCGAGCAATTTCCTTGCACATCAATAAGAAACCGAGGATGACGAATTGGGGCACTATAGATTCTAGTAGTGACATGACTACGACAAAATCTCGATCCAAGCCAAAATGGTTGTACAATTTGAATTTACTCTGATGTTGCATGGTATCCTTTGGAATATTCATAAACTAAGTTTACATTGTAATCTGTACGTATGCAAAGTATGCATGCATTGAAGAGAAGCCACAATTTTTGCCATCAATTCCACAAATTAGTATATAAGCTCACAAATTCCTCTTTGGGTATAAACAAACCTTCATCCAATTGTCTATATAACCCATTTCTTTTAAAAGACTCGGGGTTTGTCAATTACAAAGTAAGCAAGATCCTTTCACAGTACATGTTTTATCTCCTAGTCAGGTATCCTTTCACGTTGCCTAACGGAATCAGGCAAGTCGGGATCCGGGACACATTTACCGAGGCCATGGAGTTCTTCTAGGAGCAAGCCCATTCCAAACCCAAACCTGAAGAGAGATGTGGTGCCTCTAGTGCGGTCCATAGAAGCTAGAAAGCTCTTGATTTAGCTTGCAATATGTTGCTAAAAGTGAACACCGATGTTCCACCGACTAAGGTTAAGGGTGGCAGGAGCAAATGGGTGTTGTTCGATGGATGCGGGCTCGTGATGGTGCTAAATAAAGAGGCGGAATAAAGAAGTGGGATACGATATGGAATCTTTGGGTGGATGTACTGTCGTACGCAGCAAGCCAAAGTAGAGGGGATTGCCACGCTGGTCAGCTGAGGAGAGGAGGAGAGCTTCTCACTCATGTTTGGCTCATGCTCGTGCATTTCCGGCTGACCGATCACTTCAATATGACTCAAGGCCATGCGATAGCAAAGCTGATATTAAGATAGGAATTTTAAGGAGCACAGTGTGCATCTCCTGATGTCGTGTGTTTACTGTTATAATTATGGTTAATGGATCAACGAAAGCCCATAAATTAAGATACGTCTTTTCTGTTCACGTATCTCTTTTGGATTCATGAATTTCCTAAACTTTTCTATTCACGTATCTATTGAATTCATGAATTTCATAGATTCATGTATCTTTTAGTTCATGTATTTATTGAGTTCACGAATCTTTTGAATTCACGTGTCTCTGGATTCATGAATCTCTTGGATTAACATATCTCTTGATTCATGAATTTTGTGGATACATGCGTCTATTTAATTCATGTATCTCTTCTGTACATGAACTAAAAATCTCTATAAATAGATGGGAGCATAGAGCTTCAATAGGGTTTTTGGTTTTTTCGATTCGATTCCAAAAGAGCTTTGATATACTTTTCTACTCTTCTGATTTTTTCTAGGTGTGTTGGTTCAATTGAACAGTTCGACTGAATCCTATTTGCATGGTGCTAATCCAAATAGGTTCGAGGTGTTGTATCTTGGGAGGCATAGTTCGTGGATCTGCGAAGCACCATTGACAAGAACTAATTGCCTTAAGGAGATTCGGATATCCGTACCTTACCTCCAATTTTATGTTCTGATTACAACAAACAGTTTGTTTTCTCTAAATTAATTTCCAACAATCTTAAGGCGATTAGATCACTCACTGTTTGTTGTTCTTGTCACATTGTTGAGATGGCTGAAAGCAATCAAGTGCCCTTCAATGTTCAGAATGTTTCAGGCGACGCTCCTATGGTCGATTCGACTGTTGCTATGGAAGATGTTCAGCCCTCAGAGTCTGAATTTGTAGCAGCCAATGCTACGGGCCTTTTGGCCAACACCAATTTTGGTGGTGCGGGTACAAGTCATATGACTAGTATGCCCAGGACTGTTTTTCAGAAAAGTACAGGCCAAATGGCTTTTGGCTTCGTTTCTGGAGGGATAGTTCAACGAACCTTGCCTACTGTGATGGCAACACCTCCAGTTACAGCTAATGAGAGATTGTCTGCTGTGGTAATTTCCAAAGCATCTCTGGTGTCGAACACTAATGGCTGGTGGCTAGACACAGGTGCCACAAATCACATATGTGCAGATAAACACATGTTCTCATCTTTTGAGAAGGCTGAAGAAGATGAAAGACTTTATATGACTAACTCTACGTTAGCAAAGATTGTCAGAAGAGGAAAGGTGATCTTGAAGTTTACTTCTGGCAAGGAGGTCGCCCTACGGAATGTGCTACATGTACTAGAGATTCGAAAAAGTCTAATTTCTGGCCCCATACTTGTCAAGAAGGGTTTCAAAGTTGTATTTGAATCTAACGAGTTTGTACTTTCGAAAGGAGGGATGTATGTGGGGAAAGGGTACTTGTGTAATGATTTGTTTAAAGCCAATGTGGCTGTCATTGATGTAAACTCGAATTATGTGTACCCAAAGACTATTAATAAAGAGAAGTCTTCAGTGTATACTATTGTGTCTCATTATCTATGCCATGGTAGATTAGGACATGTAAATTATGGTACAATGAAGAAAATATCAAACTTGGGGTTAATTCCAAGATTTGAGTTGGATGCCTGTTACAAGTGTGGGACTTGTGTTGAGGCTAAATTTGCCAAAAAACCTTTCAAATCCGTTGAAAGAACGAGTGAACCTCTACAATTAATTCATAGTGATTGTCGCGACCAAATTTTCGGGTGAACCACTTAGGATTTGGCTAATGATTTTACTAAGCCTAAACTTAGCTCGAGCTCTCTCAAGCCCATACCAATTCGCAACTTAGGTTCAAGTTCTTAACATGCAATTAAATTTTTAATTAGGAGTCGCCACTAATCAGTTTATGGTAGGTTGATTAGACACCTAAGTAAAATAAATTGGAGAATTATTTTACTCCTACGACCTAGAGACTTTGGGTACGGGGACATGGTTACACTAGACTTCTCTAATGCCCTTTCGGTACCATTTCTTTTTATTTTCAAAAATGTTTTTGCAAGCAGTTTGGATTGATTTTAAATCTATTTCCTTAACATGTGAGGTGATCATGCGGGTGCGCAAACCACCAATTTAATACCCAAGAAAGCAATGAATATATTACGGGACTTACCTTGTAGCAACAAAAGCATCTGCAAGGTTAATTCATAATTCACATCAAAGGCCCTACGGTTTTTATTAACACGCAGTCACTCAATTTTTTTATGAATTTTCTCTTTTTTAATAAAATCTAATCTATATGCAATCCAATCTAACCAAATGACCTAATTCTAATGACGGGCAATTTTTAACTAAATGGACCTAGTGACAATCACTAAATGACATGTATTTCATGAACCTAATTCTATATGACGTGCACATAATATTTTTTGTGTTTTCTTAATAAGTATGCACTCTATCCTAGAAAATGGAATTAATTTATTCTAAGATGATTTTTTCGTATTTTTCATGAAATTCGAAATTAGAAAATTCCAAAATTATCTATCAAGATTGTGATATCATCCAATTTGTATTAGTAATCAGGTTAGGCCAAACCCTAATTTAAACTAGAATGTTATCATAATTTACAAATCCCTAATTTAAACTTATAATAAATTATAAAATATTATCTAGAATTAAACTACGTGCAATTTTATCCTAATATGCAATGACGTGCAAAGAATGCTCTAATTCTTTTTTTTTTTGAAAAAAATCGAAATTAACATTGTCAAATAATTAAATATGCAATTTAAATTAATGAAATGAAAATCTAACATCCTAAATTTATGTTTTTCATATTTTTTATTTTTAAAAATTCGAAATAGTAAATTTCCCACCTTAAATATGCAAAAACCCAAAAATAAGAAATAAACCTAATCTAACTCACATTTTTTGGATTTTTTTTTACGAAAGTAAAATCAACTCAAAAAACACGACGGCAAATCAGAGCAAGATAAGATTGATATTCAAAAAACCATATCTCGCGCATGAGATCGGGTTGGCCAATTTTAGATAAATCGCAAATCGAATCTCAAGCGTGAGATCGGATTGGCAATTTTTCAAGCGATTGCGAGTCAGATTTCGGGCATGAAAATCGGACTATCAATTCCTAATTTAAAAAGCTTCTTCATGGCGGGAATTTCAATCATACATTAAGGAATAATTCGCCTAAAAAAATATAATAAAGTAAACTAAAATAATAAAAAAATAAAGTAAATAGAAAAAAAGCTACCTAATTTAATTTTCTTTTTTTTCCAAATGAGGAAGCTTGCGGTGGGTTGCCGGGGGTTGGGTCACCGGCGTTTGGAGCTCTGGCGAGGACCGGCGATGGGCAAATTGGCGGCGAGCAGACCGGCAGGCGGCGACGGTGATGGCGCGGGCTGCGGCAAAACAGAGGTGTGGCGTCGGGTGGTCGCCGAGGACAGAGGCGGAGGCTGGCCATGGGCGTCGGATTGTGGATGAGCTGTTGGTGCGATCATCGGGTAGAGGAGCAGGCAAGGGCGGCGTTCGAGTGGCACCGCAAGTGGAGGTTAGCAGTCACTTTGCTCGCGGCGTCGAGTGGAGCAAAGGTGGTGCGGGTCGTCAAGCACTGCCGGTGGAGGCAGAGCAAGGGCGTCGGCGTCAGGGCTTCTGGCGTCTGGCACTACTGGTGCAGACACGGAGACACGGAGGTCACTGGGTGCGCAAACGAAGGCTGTCTAGGCGGTGGCGAGTGGCGACGACGTCAGGTTGCTGCGAAGGTGTAATGTGGAGATGCGGCGCGGGCAGTAGATCGCGGCAAAAGCGAGCACGGCAACGGCGGGTGCAGAGAGAGGCGTCGGGCACGAGCGTCGGCAATGACGTGGTGGCAGTGCTGCAGGTCAGTGGCGGAGGTCGAGCGCGGGCGTCACTGAGGGCGGCTGAGTGGCAGGGGGCGTAGTGGATGGAGGCTGGCAAGTCGTGAGCGTCCGCGTGAGGAAGACAAATAGTATCTTTTTTCTTATTTTTTTTCTCTTTCTCTTACCTCACGTCACTCACGTCCCCTCTCACTATCTCCGTCTCTACACTCTTTCTTTCTTCCTTTTTTTTGACTTTTGACTCCTCCCAAAGAAAAAAAACATATTTTCTTTTTTGTGTTTTGAACTTTTGACCGAAAAAGAACCCCTCCTCACGTTTTTTGCTCTCCGAAAATTTTTTGCTCCAAATTTTTTCTCCAACTTCGAACGAAATTTTTTCTGGGTTTTTTTTTTTTTAATTCTCCTCCCCTAGCTCCGTACGTGCACAACACCTTTTATAGGGGAGAATTAGATTTTGGTGAAATATTTCACTTACCATTTTGCTTGTGCATAATCTCCCTAAATATATCGTTGCATCCCGCGTAATATTCTCTTTTGTATTTTTCAAATATTCCATCTTAAAATTTCCTTTCTGCCCAAAATATGTCCCTCGATGTATATTACCTGAATATGTGAAAAATCTTGCGTCGTATCAACGCTCACCGTCGATCCAATAAAATGAAATAAAATAAAATAAATGCTCCTAAACTATATGTTATGCAATTTTATTTTTATTTTTATTTTTGTAAAAATTAACCAATTTTTTATGCAAAAATTTAGACGTCAACAACTGCCCCTCTTTGAAGGTGAGCTCGTAAAGGTTGCCTTCAAAGATAAATTGAGACCTAAATTTTGGTCATGCACATGCATTGAATGCTTTTTTACGGGAAAATGAATTCCATCTTGGAATGTAATTTATATGATGCATGGAAATGCTAATGCAAATGATGAAGGAACCTACCTGGAATAACTTACTTTCAAGGAGGGTAGAGTAATTCGAGATAGTGAGCGTTACATGTCTAGGACCCGTACTTTTCTACGGTCGCCTGTTAGAGTAATAAATATTGTCTAGGACCCGCACATTTCTACGGTCGCCTAAATGGGGATTCACTTTCTAGGACACGTACCTTTATAGGGTCGCTTGAATAGGAAATCACTTTCTAGGACCTGTACCTTTCTATGGTCGCCTGAATGGGGAACAGCTTTTCCAGGACCCGTACATTTCTACGGTCGCCTATTAAAGCAACAAATATTGTCTATGACTCGAACCTTTCTACGATCGCCTAAACTGAGGATTTGCTTAACTAGGATCCGAACCTTTCTTCGGTCGCCTAGCATTACAACATAGATCATCTGACCAGGACCCGAACATTTCTTCGATCGCCTTAATCAGATTGAACCTGGAGAAAAACTTTCGGGGACAGCTCAATCGAGTGAATTTCAGGCTACGGAAGCACGTCGATTTGATAGGGGACTCACGCCATGTCAATGAAAAGGACTTTGGGCTACTAAAGCATGCCAAGTCAATAAAAGAAATCCGGGCTACGAAAGCACACTGATTCGATAAAAGGGGCTCTAGGCTACGAAAGCATGCCGGGTCAATATAAAGGAAATCCAGGCTACGGAAGCACGCTAGTTCGATAAAAGGGACTCTGGGCTACGAAAGCATGTTAGGTCAATATAAATGGACATTGGGCTACGAAAGCACACCATGTCAAGAACTCCGGGCTACGGAAGCATGTCGAGTCTATTAAAAGGGACATCGGGCTACGGAAGCACGCCGAGTCAATGAAAAAGACTCTAGGCTACGAAAGCACGCTAGGTCAATAACTCCGGGCTACGGAAGCACGTCGGGTCGATGAAAAGGTCACCGGGCTATGGAAGCACCTCGGGTCAGTGAAAAGGGCTTCGAGGAGTAACTTGAACATCAAGTATTACTCGGTCTTTAAGGAGATATTACCTGTCACACATTATTAGAGCAAAAACTGATATGCATTCATTAAAGACGTAGACAATTTAAGCTACTCTATAATGTACATTTCAAAGTTCAATGGGGTTTTCATCCATTCAATCAAGGTTTATGCATAATGACTTTATCATATTTGCATCACCCCAAATTTCCACAGGAGAGAATTGTCATTCAAGACAATGACATGGATTTCTTAAGAATACTAAATGAGAGACTTTGAGTTAGGAAGGACTTTCACTCACTCTCATTCAGCGGTACGACCTTACCAATTTGAAATGTCTTTAACAAGGACCGTAATGTGGGCTTGGTCAACGGCTTAACAAAGGCAGTTGAAAGAATAATTCTGTAATCATCTCAGGGTTTACAAGTCAAGAACTCTACAGAATAAGAAATAAATAATCTTGCTTGCACTTCTTCGAGCGATGCTTATAAATATGTGAACCCCTACGTTAATTCAAGTGCCATAATCAGAAGAGACTTTGCAAAGGACGTAACATAGGTTAGGTTCATGGGTTGAGAAACGAAAGATTGTTAGGCTCAAAGATGTATATAGGGTGAGAGTTGATGATCATCTTGGCATTGCCACCAGTTTTCTTTTTCATCATTGGGGATTGTCTTCATAAGGCGCCCTATTGATCGTAAAAACTCTGCATTTGAGTTCTTTCAGTATTGCTCCACTGGAGATTCAACCTTTTTACAATCGATAGTCCTTATCTTGACTCTCCTTTTTCATCTATGGGCATCGACTTTGCTTTTACCAGGCGCACCGCTTTTTCATATCCCTAGTTCTCATTCATTTTTTCTTCACTTCTTTTTCATGGGCATTGGCCTTGTTTTTACCAGGCACACTGCTTTTTCATGCCCCTTAGTTCTATTTTGAATGACCATTTGGACTTTTTGGGAGCTCTTCGTCTTCTATCAGCACTCCAGAACATACCTTTTGAAAAATTGCTTTTTGCCTTGCCCCAGTGTGTGGGATGATCACCAACTGGGTTTAAAGAAATAAAACTACAAGCTCAAGTGAGCTATACAAAGGATATAAGTATGTAGGATAGAGAAAAAAATGCTCTTCGTCATCCTAAGGCACTTAAATTACCACATGAATTCAATGTAATAGCACGACTTGAAGATTAATGCAAGTGAGAGCGAGAAAATTTCTTTCCATTTTCCTCACCTTATGGTGCTATCTTACCCTCCAATTTGCCCCAATGTGGGGTGGTTCTTGATAGGGATAATTTGAAAAGAAATTCCATAACTGTATGGAGCTCAAAGGGGTTAAGCAATGGATCATATATAGTGTTTAAGATAGAGAAATGAACTGCCTCTCGTCATTTCGGTTGTTGTATCTTTCGTGAGAGAACTCTTTATCTTGCGGTTATGGAACTTCCTACACTCATCTCACAAGTATATAAGTAAGGGACTGTATATAGGATAGGGCTTGCCTTTCATTATCCTGACACGTCTCATTTAGTATGCTCAATCTATTTAACATCATTCATTAAATTAGTCCATCTTGATGTTCTTTAGTGAAATTGGTGGATTAAACATATAATAGTCACCATGTAAAATCCTTTTTAAAGGAGCTCAGCAGCTTTCAGCATGAAAAAATTGCAAACTTCGGAATAAACAATTTACCACATTCAAAAAAAGTTTTCGTAAGTATGAAAAACATGATTTTGAGCATTCATTCAAGGAATTGTCCTACGAAGGGATTGTCTCAGCACTGGGTGTTCTTAGATTGTCCCTATCAATCAAGACTGAAAATCCGCTTTTGCCCCTGCACAAGAAAACGTGCATGAATAGGATACTATGCAACATCAAAGTAAATGCACATGGAATATCCATTTCAGTTTGGGTGGAGATTTTGTCTCAGTCGGGTCACTATCAAAATCTGTCATGCCCCCAATTTGTCATCTGCAAGGAAAAGAACAGAGTCTCATTTCCCAAAATTAATTATGTTCAAGGACAAGATGTACCTCTTCCACCAGAGAATATCCCCTTTTACTTGCCCCTCATTTTCTTATTAATGTGCAAGAATGAAAATTCCGTGAAGCATGGAAATGCAAAACACTTTGTTTGGCTCTTCAAGATGGATATTCAAAGTGATATCGAGATGTGACCCATATTAACTTTTTAGAACTGAGTTCTCAATCTTGTTGAGCAACAGTTGAGCCAATTGATCTATCATCGCAACCCGATGCTCCTTTTTCAGATGCTTCCTCATCAAGCCAAGATAATGCTCATGAATCATGTGTGCTTGAGTTCTTCACCCTCCTTGGTCCTTAGGAAAATGAGATGGTTCAAAAGTCTCTTGGCTTTATTCTTCAGGTCACAATTTCTCACTCGTTTTGATCCGCCCTTTTAGCTATTGACCGTGTACAGATGAGTGAGTAGGATCGCTCAATAATCACCTAATTTAAATGAACGAGAACATGGAAGCATGAGGTGTAAATAGAGAGTCGATGCATGACAATGATCTAATTGATTTTTTTCATTTATTCATGAAAAGTTTATACAATAAGGAATTTCCTAAAAAAGAGCTAGAAAAATAGACACCTTAGCAAGACTAAATTTCCTAGACATGAAGTGAAAACAAATTCTCCAAAGTTCTTTCCAAATGATTCATTACATGACAATTCATCTCTAATTGACAAAGGAGTTAAATCAATGATTGACCTAAATTGTCATGGACCGACCAAAAGCACGACAAAATAAATTGCATGGTATAGAGATAGAAGACTTACTTTACCAAGAAAAATTGACGGCAATTAGATAGACATGCACATGAGATGTGAGGCTCAATTTCTACTCTAGACAGGCTTAGCAAAGTGAATCCACAAGGATGATCAGACTAGCCGAGAGCGTGCGGACTAAGTCGGGTCCTCATGACTTCGGCTTGGTTAAAGAGCCGACCTAGGTCACGGGCATGCGGACCGAGGTGGGTACTCTTGACAGCGAAAAAAAGAAACTTCGAGATTGAGATGGGCGATTCGTACCGCGAGCATGCGGTCGGAGTGGTATCCATCTCAATACCATCTTAGATGATCCTATGCGGCCCAGGTCTGGCGGTAGGTTGTATGTGCAAAAGTGTAGTATAAATGCTTAGGCATGCACATCAGTTTATATCAAGCAACACTTCAATAGTTTGAATTTAAAACATTCATCCCCAACTCCAACCTGCAAGACAAGGGTTAGCAAAGACTACTCCCCTTATACCTCACATCTTGCAAAAACATTTAACACCTTAAATATTAGGGACGTATTTGGAATTCTCACTATTAAACAAAAATATTTTTTAAAAGAGAAAATTGGCCTAAGTCCACTAAGAGTTTTAACTCAAGTCCCCAGGAGAGTCGCCAAGCTATCGCGACCAAATTTTCGGGTGAACCACCTAGGATTTGGCTAATGAATTACTAAGCCTAAACTTAGCTCAAGCTCTCCCAAGCCCATACCAATTCGCGACTTAGGTTCAAGTTCTTAACATGCAATTGAATTTTTAATTAGGAGTCGCCACTAATCAGTTTATGGTAGGTTGATTAGACACCTAAGTAAAATAAATGGGAGAATTATTTTACTCCTACGAATTAGAGACTTTGGGTACGGGGACTTGGTTACACTAGACTTCTCTAATGCCCTTTGGGTAGCATTTCTTTTTATTTTCAAAAATGTTTTTGCAAGCAGTTTGGATTGATTTTAAATCTATTTCCCTAACATATAAGGTGATCATGCGAGTACGCAAACCACCAATTTAACACCCAAGAAAGCAATGAATAAATTACGGGACTTACCTTGTAGCAACAAAAGCATCTGCAAGGTTAATTCATAATTCACATCAAAGGCCCTACGGTTTTTATTAACACGCAGTCACTCAATTTTTTATGAATTTTCTCTTTTTTAATAAAATCTAATTTATATGCAATCCAATCTCACCAAATGACCTAATTCTAATGACGGACAATTTTTAACTAAATGGACCTAGTGACAATCACTAAATGACATGTATTTCATGAACCTAATTCTATATGATGTGCACATAATATTTTTTGTGTTTTCTTAATAAGTATGCAATCTATCCTAGAAAAGGGAATTAATTTATTCTAAGATGATTTTTTGGTATTTTTCATGAAATTCGAAATTAGAAAATTGCAAAATTATCTATCAAGATTGTGATATCATCCAATTTGTATTAGGAATTAGGTTAGGCCAAACCCTAATTTAAACTAGAATGTTATCATAATTTAGAAATCCCTAATGCAATATACCTAAAAAAATATCTAAACTTATTTTAAATTAGAAAATATTATCTAGAATTAAACTACGTGCAATTATATCCTAATATGCAATGACATGCAAAGAATGCTCTAATTCTATTTTTTTTCCTTTTTTGTTTTTTTTTAATAAAAAATCGAAATTAACATTGTCAAATAATTAAACATGCAATTTAAATTAATAAACGAAAATCTAACATCCTAAATTTATGTTTTTGATCTTTTTATTTTTAAAAATTCGAAATAGTAAATTTCCCAGCCTAAATATGAAAAAACCCTAAAATAAAAAATAAGCCTAATCTAACTCACATTTTTGGATTTTTTTTTTTAAGAAAGCAAAATCAACTCAAACAACACGACGGCAAATCAGAGCAAGATAAAATTGATATCCAAAAACAAATTGATGAACCATATCTCACGCATGAGATCTGGTTGGCTAATTTTAAATAAATCGCGAATCGAATCTCAAGTGTGAAATTGGATTGACAATTTTTCAAGCGATTGCGAGTCGGATTTCGGGCACGAAAATCAGACTCTCAATCCTTAATTTAAGAGGCTTCTTCATGTCAGGAATTTCAATCATACATTAAGGAATAATTTTACTAAAAAAATAAAATAAAAAAAATAAAGTAAAAAGAAAAAAAGCTACCTAATTTAATTTTTTTTTTTTTCAAACGAGGCAACTCACGGTAGGTCACCGGCGTTCGGAGCACCGGCGAGGACTGGCGACGGGGATCGGCGGCGAGCGGACTAGCGGGTGGCGACGGTGACGGCGCAGGCTATGGCAAAATGGAGGTGTGGCGTCGGGTGGTCGCCGAGGACAGAGGTGGAGGCTGGCCATGGGCGTCAGATTGCGGGTGAGCTGCTAGCGCGATCGTTGGGCAGAGGCGCAAGCAGGGGCGGCGTTCGAGCGGCATTGCAAGTGGAGGCGAGCAAGTCGTTGCTCGCGGTGTCGAGCGAGAGCGGAGGTGGCACGGGTCATCAAGCGCTGTCGGTGGATGCGGAGCAGGGGCGTCGGCGTCGGTGTCGGGGCTTTTGGCGTTCGGCGCTGCTAGTGCGAGCATGGAGATGCGGAGATCGCTAGGTGCGCAAGCGGAGGCTATCTAGGCGGTGGCGAGTGGCGATGGCGTCAGGTTGCTGCGGAGGTGCGACGCGGGCAGTAGACCACGGCGACAACGAGCACGGCAACAACGAGTGCAAAGAGAGGCGTCGGGCACGAGTGTCAACAACGATGCGGTGGCGGTGCTGCAGGTCAGCGGCGAAGGTTGGGCGCGGGTGTCGCTAAGGACGGCCAGGCAGGAAGGGGCGTAGCAAACAGAGGCTGGCAGGTCGTGAGCGTTTGTGCGAGGAAGACAAACAGTAGCTTTTTTCTTCTTTTTTTTTTTTTTTCTCTCACCTCATGTCACCCACATCCCCTCTCACTATCTCCCTCTCTGCACTCTTTCTTTCTTCTTCTTTTTTTTTTTTTTTTTTTTTTTTAACTTTTCACTCCTCTCAAAGAAAAAAACAGATTTTCTTTTTTTTTGTGTTTTGAACTTTTGACCGAAAAAGAACCCCTCCTCACTTTTTTAGCTCTCTGAAAATTTTTACCTCAAAATTTTTTCTCCCCCCTCGAACGAAATTTTTTCTCGGTTTTTTTTTTTTTAATTCCCCTCCCCCAGCTTCGTACGCACACAACACCTTTTATAGGGGAGAGAATTAGATTTTGGTGAAATATTTCACTTCCCATTTTGCTTATGCATAATCCCCTGAATATATCATTGCACCCCGCACAATATTCTCTTTTGTATTTTTCAAATATTCCATCCGAAAATTTCCTTTCTACCCAAAATATGTCCCCCGGTGTATATTACCTAATTATGTGAAAAATCTCAGCTGAATATGTGAAAAATCTCGCGTCGTATCAATGCTCATCGTCAGTCCAATAAAATGAAATAAAATAAAATAAATGCTCCTAAACTATATGTTATGCAATCTTAATTTTTTTTTGGGTAAAAATTAACCCATTTTTTATGCAAAAATTTAGGTATCAATAGTGGTCTATGTGATTTAAAGTTTGTAGAAAGTTGAGGTGGAAAGAAGTACTTCAACACATTTGTGGATGACTGTACTAGATTTGCTATGTTTATTTTCTAACTAGCAAAGATGAGACTATGAGCATGTTTGTCAAGTATAAAAATGAAGTTGAAAACCAACTTGATAAATGAATCGTAGTGCTTAGGTCTGATAGAGGAGGAGAATACAATTCAATCAATTTCAAAGAGTTTTGTGCTAGTTTTGGAATAATTCTCCAAACGACTGCACCTTATACTCCACAACAAAATGGAGTTGCTGAAAGATTGAACAGAACACTAAAGGAGATGGCTAACGCCATGCTTTTGAGTTCAGGTTTACCTCTGAATTTGTGGGGGAAGGCAGTTTTAACTGCAATTATATTCTTAAAAAAATACCCCACAAAAAGATAGGCAAAACTCCATACGAGTTATGGAATGGAAAGTTGTCATCCTACAATTTTCTAAAAGTGTGGGGGTGTTTGGCCAAAACTTATGCCTGCAATTTGCATTCACTGTGACAATCAAATGGCAATTGCAATGGTGTATAATGTGATTTATAACGGTAAGTCTAGACACATTCGTCGTAGACACAATACCGTAAGGCAGTTGCTCTCAAATGGAATAATTTCTTTAAACTTTGTAAAGTCAAAGGAAAATATTGCGGATCCGCTGACAAAAGGTTTGTCAAGAGAGCAGATAAACTGCGCATCGAGGGGAATGGGTTTAAGAGCCTTAACCCAATAAAGAGATTCCAAGGTGGAAACCTAACCTATGCGATTGGAGATCCCATGGTCTAGGTTCAATAGGACAACATAAATTTTGGAAACTCTAGTGTAAGCACTGTCTCCCATTCCTATGATGTAACAGTGCTTTCCTACAGCGTTATTAAGGGTACGCAATGCATTTAATGATTCTTATAACTTGGAATGTAGCATCCAAGTGAGATAGGTAGGATATCTTTAATAGGAATGCACATATATGCGTGGAGCTGGCCGACTCTATGAAAATCTTTAAGGCTATATTTTCTAAAGCACGCATGAATCTCGAGACGTTCATGGCCGAAAGAACGAACACAACCGAGAACCAATCTTGAATTGGAAATACTTCGTGTGAGGTTTATTGTCTAGGCTTACACAAACAACTTGCGATTCAAGGTTTGGTCCATCGACTAATTAAGTAAGTCCGATAGGCTTTCACTAAAGAAGGTTCAAAGCGAAAGCTACCTATCTTGATGTGGTGTATTTCAACAGGCATGCTCGATTCCTTCGAGTCAAAAATGTTTTGTTGATCCATTAATGTGAGGGATTGTTATAATTATGGTTAATGGATCAACGAAAGCCCATAAATTAAGATACATCTTTTTTGTTCACGTATCTCTTTTGGATTCATGAATTTCCTAAACTTTTCTATTCACGTATCTATTGAATTCATGAATTTCCTACATTCATGTATCTTTTAGTTCTTGTATTTATTGAGTTCACGAATCTCTTGAATTCACGTGTTTCTAGATTCATGAATCTCTTTGATTCACGTATCTCTTGATTCATGAATTTTGTGGATACATGCGTCTATTTAATTCATGTATCTCTTCTATACATGAACTAAAAATCTCTATAAATAGATGGGAGCATAGAGCTTCAATAGGGTTTTTGGTTTTTCCGACTTGATTCCAAAAGAGCTTTGATATACTTTTCTACTCTTTTGATTTTTTCTGGGTGTGTTGATTCAATTAAACCGTTCGACTGAGTCTTGTTTGCATAGTGTTAATCCAAAAAGGTTCGAGGTGTTGTATCTTGGGAGACATAGTTTGTGAATCTGCGGAGCACCATTGGCAGGAACTAATCGCCTTAAGGAGATTCGGATATCCGTACCTCACCTCCAATTTTATGTTATGATTACAACAAATAGTTTATTTTCTCTTGATTAATTTCCAACATTTACTTTTGAATGGATTGTTGCAATAGCAAAGCTTATATTAAGATAGGAATTTTAAGGAGATCAGTATGCATCTTATGATGTTGTGTGTTTACTTTTGAATGGAGTGTTGCATCACTTTGAGTGACTAAATCATCTTTGTAAATATTCTGGGGAGGCCTAATCCCGTTTAAAACCTGCATAAGTTTTCCATCGGTTATGGTTCACTGCTTCTTGAGGTATCTCATTTTTTCTCAAGTCCATTAGGAACAGTTTGGAATCTGACGCGGGCTACTTGAATAATGTCAGTTTCCTACGAGTAATTTGTTCAAAAAGTTATTTTAGACAACAAAAAGCTTCCAACTTTTGCCCCAAGCAGAAGTTTTGCGTGCCCAAATCTTCATAATTCTCTCCCGAAAACTTGAATGCTCAGAGAACCTTAACTCACGATGTACATCCTCTTCTTGCTTATAAATGGCACATCAAATTTCTTACTTCATAACGAAAAGAATGCTTTATCAACCAAAATAAAAATAAAAATTGCACATTACATGCAAAATAGACATATGTATAATCCCTGCCAACTATTTTAAATATTTAAATGGTTAGATGAAAGCGCCGTTTTTAATAATTAAATAATTAAATACTTTAACACTCTCCCATTACGAAAATAGACAAGATTTTGGCTTAAGATTAAAGCGTGTAAATGAGAACCTAAAAAAATCTGAACTTGGAATCTCATACTTTTATATCATGTGAGAATTTGATAGAACTATTGCCAACTAAACTCTCTAAGTTTAATTTGTTAAATAAAAATTGCGATTTCTTATATTTAGATACTAGAACATATATTGCCACATCTCATAGATAACAAAAAATATAACTATAATCAAGACGAGAAAACTACAAATGGTAAGAAGTGTGGCGTTTGCTCATGTCAAAAAACTAATTTTTTTTTTATTTTTTAAAAGAAGAGTTTCCAAGAATGGGTTTCCTTTGACAGTTGCAATGACCATTAAATAGACAAGCCATTCCAGCTATTGATATCTCTTTTCTTCCAATTTTGTAGTAGAATTGTACCCAAAAGCAAAGGAATTTCCTATTACATTCTATTTGATTGAGCTAATTCCACACAGTGACTCCATATCAGTTCATTTTTTTCCCTCTTTTTATCAACCAAATGGATTCAGGTCATCACTCCTATGAGACGAAGAAGTTTTCTTCATCAAGGATACCAAGGGTGACATAAATATATATGAATCTTGCAACCTATCTTAACAATGGATGAAATAACGAGTGGTGAGTTATCTTATCATGCAATGATGACTAAAATTAATATATTTTACATTGAAATTTCCAAAAAAAAAAAAAAGAATCAAATTAGATAGAGGGAGCAACAGGTTATGCAAATCATACTACGAATCAATTTATTGTATTCGTTTAAATTTCACGGTCCACATGACTCATACTTGAAATTAACACCAATTTACAAGAAATCGAATCGAATTGAAAGCTTGAATTTACTCATTAAGATCTTAGAATAATTTTAAAAAGTGAGTCCACCATGCAAATTTTATCTTCTTACCTCAGTCAACACGTCAGTGGAGTTTTCAGAAAAGCTGCTTTACTAAAAGGGAAAATGACAATTAGTCCTGAATGTGGTGTGAATTGGCCGTGCAACATGAATCCTGTTTCTATAAAAAGCAACCTCAGAATCCGAGGCGAGCAAATTATCAAAGCTCGTAGACATGCGAATTGGTCCCTGCAAGTCGTTGCTTTGCTTTTCAGGTCAAGGTCAATGCCAGGCTTGCACAGACGGTCATGTCAAGGACTCTTTCGTAAGGAGAGGGAGATAATGGATGTCCAGGCCCACATTTTGGAATCCAAACGCTGCTTCCTTCAATTGCATCTGATGGTTGGACAAGGAGTGGCACTCAATATATCTGTCTCAAACTAAAGGAGCAAAGTTGCTCCCTTAGAAAATTAAAATCAAGAGTAATAGTGATTGAAATCCTACTTTAATTTTTCTAATTTTATTTGGTTGAAATCAGGTATGGCTGGTAAACAAACAAAAAACCAATGGATCTTTTTAAGATTTCTTAACTACTATTGCATAGTATGTCTAGGTTAATAAACTATATATTTAAGTATTGAGCTACTTATTACTGGTACTATTAGTGGGATAACTTTCTTTTTCTAATTAATGCAAAGAATAGTGAGAAAAAAGCTATTTCGCAACGTGGTTATGAAATTTTATTCTATTCACTCTGCTATTTGTATGTTAGATCTTATCGTTCCAACGTAATATTGAAGTTATAGGGTGTTTTATCCAATGAAACCTTCTCTGCTAGCCAGAAAAAAAGCGACGAAATCTTTTTCCATTGTTGTATTCTATAAAATTCTCCTCTTGAGAAAATAATTTCATATAGGAATCAAGTACCGTACCATATTTGATACTATAGTTGGATGTGTGGGGTTTGTATCATTTCTTATACATTTCATAATTAGCCTTTCAAAATAAAGTTCAAAAATCAGGCCACCTAGTGGATATCTTTTGGCTACCAACATCCATAAGTAACCATTGAAGTTCTCCTAGATTGGTTCTTTCTTTTCTTTTTAGATATAACCACTTATAATTATAGCGTGTACGTCAAGACTAGTAACAAGACACAATAACATGATTAAACAAAATTTGATCAAATTTCATCCTCTATGCTATGTACCATTTCTCCAAATAACATATAATAATGAATTCAATTAAAGAAAATAATAGCATGGATAACAACAGGAGTTAATGGTGGCTACAGTGACCAAGAAGAATAAAATTCAAGACATATATGTCATCCCAATACAGAGGCTCTTACCTCGGCCATCATAACAGAACCGCATTTTGGTCTTCAAACCTCATCAAAATGGGCATTAAAGACTCAAATGTCTCGATATTAGTTTAGTTCTTTAATCCATATGACCCACTTAGAGTGCCAAGTGGAGAGTATACTTACTCTACTAAGAAACTAAGAAGCAACTTATCACCTTATCAAAGATGTATACCTATCCTTTAAGTTACATAAGGCCTAGAGAACAAAAAAGTTTACAAGAACGTGATGGTAGAGAAAATGAAGATTTTTAAGGGAAAGCTCACTGTGATTTGGTTAAAACAACTCCTCGCCTTTTATAAATGAAGGCAAGAGCATTACAGGAATTGCATAAGGCTTTAAGTGGACAATGCTTATGACTGTTTTTCAATAATACATCCTAAGACTAGATTCCATTATACAAGTCAAACGGTTATAAAGTGACTTTAACACAATAAGATGGGAAGATTTCTGCATATTATTGAAAATCATAAAGCACGCATATTGACAATCTAGTAAGATTCCTTCACTTCTTGACTAGTTCATGTGACTTGTTCATATTAGGGTGCACGTCTGACTGGTGTCCTTGTCCGAGTCACTGTTCTCAAGACACGTATTATCTAGATAATTTTCTTGACATTTTTGTCTAAAGTCCCAAGGATCTTGAGGGAAATAAATTACTTCTGGTTGATTACGCTTGTATTCTTCTAAAAACTGGAAGATTAGTCTTTGGTGGCCTAATGTGCTTTGAAATAATCCCACGACATTTCTTCTTTCATATGCACCAAGGAAGAGGAATTTTGGAATAGTTTGATTTCTTTCGCAAAGGATGCGTTGGACTTTTTTGTATTCTCCACAAATTTCCCAAAAACTGCACCAAAGGACTAGTACAAATTTGCCACAAGACATGGACAACCTATTGACTTGCCGGTCCTCTAGTGAACAATTTCCAATCTCTATGAAAGAAAATGGTAGTGTGATCTTAAGGACTCGAACTCTGCATTTGAGCTCTATGGAGAACACATATTGCTAGTATTGTAAAGGATAAACCACTTTAATACCCAGGAAAATGCTCGAGGTGATAATTTTTGGAATCCTTCATTTAGAAAAGTAGTGGTGATGTGACATCTTGAAAATTCGACCCTATTTTGATTAAATGAAATGGGCTTTTCATCGATGCGCCTATGGTCCTTTTCTCTAAGCTGATCACTCACGAGATAACTAATCTATCAGATCAAGCCGTTAAGGGATATAAACGCGACCGACTTGAGAATTCGACCAGAAATCTACTGTTCGACCGTGATAATTAGCAAGGGTCAATACGTCACCATTCTAAGCGATTAGAGATCGGGGATAGGTTGATTCAACAAAAGCACGTAATTAAATTGTGGGTGATTCCACCTGATTGTAAAATTCGTGTCGAATGGCACTAACCCGATTTTTCTTTCGATTCTATACTCGGTGCCCGTAATTGAAACCTTGAGATTTTTACGACAACCGAGAGTCGCCGTTGAGTCAAAAATGCACAAACATGGATCGAGAATTATTGACCACGGGTTAAATGCGATAAAATCCCTAAAAGCTACCTGATAGGTTAGGTCACGCTAAAATCGCATCCAATTGAAATTAACCACGAAATTGAACTCAGTTTCAGAAATCGAAAGTTCAAGCATGTCATGATTTATTTTTAGGACATCGTCTCATCCTTTGAAAGATTTTCGGCGAGCCCAAAATTTTTGGCAGAAAATCAAAATTGGATAAACTAAATTCAAGAAATTCGGATGGGCAAAATTGAGTGGACTTTTGGCCTTCAAGTTGGATCAAATGGTGAGGGAAATTGTGGAATTTGATATGGGCTTCCTCCTAAGCAAATTTAACCATAAAATTTGAGAGATTTGTGAAGAACTTGAGGTGAATTTGAGTGAAATTCGTAGGGGGCAGCTGTTGTGTGGTTTTGGGCATCAACTTGAGGTCATGTGGTGTGGTTTTGTGTAGCAAATGGCTTGTGGAAGAAGCCTTGGCAGCTGGATAAGGGCTGAAGACTTTAGGGGCTGCACTCAAGTGCTTAGGATATTTAAGTTGGACTTTGAGGCCTCTTGTCCCCCCTCTCTCCCTCTTGGCTTGGTCGACCAGCACCCCCCCCCCCTTTTGCAGCTATTTCTTCTTCCTTTCTTCCTCTTCACTTCATCTTCCTCAATCCTCCATTCTTGCTAAACCACCACCTCCAACTCTTATCGAAACAATGAGCCGCCAAGCCCAGCCCAGCGCCTCTAGTCCCGCTTGCTCGTCCTACTCACCCTGCTCGACTGGCCGCGCTAGCCCGTCCCGAGCCTATCATCCACCAACCCAAGCATTCGCTCGCGAGCCCAGCCCGCAATGCCTGGCTGCCCATCACCATCGCCGTCCCCGTCACTGCCTCAGTTGCTGCCAGCCAGCCACTCGAGTCGCCGCCATTTGCTCAGTCCAGCCCACCTGCTGCCGAATCCAACCCAATCCAGAACCAAAGGCCAACTCCAAGCCGTGGGCCTTGTGATTGTTTTCAGCCCTTTCCTGACCTCCTTTGGTGTCACTGTAGACCCAAGTTGTGGTAATCGTTGCACCGCCGTCACCATGAATCAGTTTTCTGGCTAAACCAGTGAGTTTACCTCATAATCTCTAATTATGATGCTAATTACAATTAAAGGTGGATTAGTGGCTAATTAGTGGATTAATTAGGCTAATTAGGAATTAGAGTATTTAGTTCCTGTAGCTAAGTTAGTTAGAATTGATTAGTTAGGCTAAGTATTTAGTTAGGTTGTTAGTTAGGTGGTTTAAATTGCTTAATTAGTTAATGTAGTTAGTCACTTAAATTAGATTAATTAGCTTAAGTATATTAGTTAGCATAGCTTATGTTAATTTAATTAAGTGCTTTAATTTAAATATTTTGCAATTTATTTAATTATTTATTATTTGGCGTAAATTATACCGAGATAGCCGGTCGTCAAAATTTCGTGCTGATCATCATGGTTGTATTGGTTTGTGCAATTGATTGCTAATTTGTGCAATTGGATGGTTAGTGATGATTTTTAATTATTATTTTTGGTATTTAATTAGAAAAATACCGGGTGTCGGGTTTTGACGCTAAAAATATTTTAAGTACTGTATTAAATCGTGGAATTTTTAAATGGAAGGATCACACTTTGTGGATCAATTTGATTGTGTGTCCACGCACAATTATTTTACCGGGTGTTTTGAATATGAAGAAAATAGGCCAAGTATATTATTTGAAATTGAGACGTTGAGTGCAATGCACGATGTCATTGGCCGAGATTGGATGTGCGTGTGATCGCTATTGGAAACTGTCACGATGCGTTTACGCTAGACGATGCTCCTTCGGGCATGCCCCACATCAACGGATGCTGGTCGCAGTGGAGGCTGAGCCGATGCTCCTTCGAGAATGCCATCTAAATGTAGATGTAGACGTTACCATGCCTGACGAAGCGGGACAATGCCCGGTTATACTGGATGACTGCCGACTGTTGAGTTGGCCGTGGCCGTTGGGTCGTAATTAATTGGAACACTTGAATTAGTGATTTGATCCCGCCTGATTATGGGACAGAATTGTATGGCACGGAATGGGACGTGTCATAACGATTTGGCCTTATAATCGAGACTCCTATGAGTGATTGATATATGAAAGTGAAGTGTTTCAATTATTGAGTGCATTTACTGCATACTTATGTTATATGAACTTTACTAATGTGCAGGGAGGTGCCGAGGCAAGGTAAGTCTTATATGATGTGTGTTTAGGCTGTCTCTAGGTGAATTTTCATCCTAATCGGGGTTTAGGGTGTAGACTCGTTGAGACATTGTCTCACCCTATCGTGGTTTAAAATTTTACATGTCCCAAAATGGAGGTGCATCGGGTACGATATGGGGTCTCGCGGATGATGGACTTTGAGCACTCCTATTTCCCTATCCTTGGGACTAGCTTGACCCGTGAGCTAGTTGAGTCCATAGTCTGGGTCGAAGAGGGCCTACCTTAGTTGGTACCTCATCGATTCATAGCGTGGTTCATCAACTTTCCTCAAGGGGGTCAGGAGGGTCCCCTACAGGGTTTTGACGAGCCTCCCGTCAAGACCACGGAGTGGGAAATAGGGCACCTTATGGATATCGACACCCCTGATGGTGTCGTGGTGGATCCTGAGCCTATGACTAAAGAGCCCGGAGTTTAGATAGCTCGGTAGCTCCTTTTTGAGTTAGACTCTTGTATATATACTTGTAGGGTCTAGACCTTTTGTATATGACTTGGTTTGTTTATAAAATACGTTTTGTTTAAATTGGTTGTCCTGCTTTTTCTATCCCATGTTTATTTGTTGTTTGGAGATTGTTTAATTCGCTTCTGCATGTGTATAAAATGAATGGGTCGGCGACGCGTCTTGGGAACATTGCAATTTGATCAACCACCGAGGGATGTGCGTGCGCTTGAGGTTCGGGGCGTGACAGGTGATGTGGTAGAGAATGGCTATGTGAAACTTGTTTCTAATGATATACTTATAAAACAAATACTAATAAACAATCAACAACTCAAAGGTAATAGATAACTCACCAATAAAATTACCAACAAAAAATCATTACAAAGGTTATCAACAAAGGCCTTCATCAATCGACGAGGTGGACAGCCACCTATTATAGATTTTGCTAGGTGTTGGAACATGAAGACAAAGATGGATCAACACGAGTGCAAAAGATTGTGTTTGTAACTACTTAACTATAAGATATGTCTATGAAGTTATTTGTAGGTTCAAACTCGTGAGTAATTGCTTTTGGTGGGTCATAAATACCTACACTGTAACCTTTGTAAAAGTCTAATCATTCACGGAATATCTATTATCTTTTCTTGCAAATTTATCTTTATACTTTACTTTTTTTTTTTTTGGTAAAACTTAATACTTTACTTTTCTGCAAACTATCTTTCCAACACTCTAAATTTCCAATAGTCGCATTAAAATTCTTTAATTTTCCTTTCTTGTCCAAAATCAACAAAGTTTCCTTTCACAACTTTAATTATTGAATCCACCATATCAAGTATCAAAAGATTATTCGCTTTTTCTATGAAACAGTAAAACATAAGAAAAAATGTTGGCAAATAGATGAAGCAGTTGGTAAACTTTAAAGTATAAAAAATCTAGGTACTTTCTAAATCAAGCAAGATAAATAGTTATTCATCAACTAAAATTAATTGTTATCTTAATGTGATGAATGTTGGTACATCAGTCAAATTAAGATTTGTAATTTCAATAAAATTTAGTAACTTCAAGCTCTCAAAATAAATGCTTGTACATTGTTTAAATAGTTGGTAATCTTGCAAGTATAACGAAATGTTGATAGTTTTCAAAACCAAGCAAGATAAAATGTTGCTAAATTATTAAAATTAATTGGTATCTTAATATGATGAATGATGGTACATAAGTCAAATTAAAGTTGGTAATTCCTAATAGAAGGTAGTAACTTCCATGGTGTTGGTAAGCCATAAAAAGAAATGTTGATAGATTATTAAAATAGTAGGTAATCTTTTGAGTATGAACGGATGTTAATATTTGTCAAAACTTGTTAGTAAGTAATTCAAGCGTGACTGGTTTAATAAGTTATTTGTCACTTGTCTATTACCAATGGTATTTAACATTTACCAACACTGTTAGTGATACACTAACACTGAACTAGATCGCTTTTTAACTCCACGAAATGTCAAATTTGTCCTAACGACTTAACGTAATGTTGAAGTTTTTATTTATTTTTTAAAGCAAAAAAGAGGGAACTATAGAGAAATAAACAAGATGGCAACATGACAATGTGAATCACGAGCACTTCTATTATATCTAATATGCATTGCATAATAATATGACGTGCCATCACAATCAGCTACGAAAATGTCATACTACACCATGAAATTGATTTACAAGTGGTGACCAAGTGTAAAACAATTGTAATAAATTGAGAATACTGTACACTAACGTACCTCATATATTCAAGTGGACCCAATTATTAAAGCGCTCAGGGCGTTCAAATCGGATGTACATATGACTTGGCCATCCAATTGCTTTGCTTTTAGGGATGGTGTCAAAGCTTCTTTAGTGATGGGAAACAGAGAATTTGCTGTCATAAGGCCCGCTTCTTGGAAATTAAAAGCTACCGACCAAAAAAATAAAAAATAAAAGCTACTTTTGGGATGCTTGGACAATGATGGCACTAAACAATCGTCGTTCCCATCTTGAGGAAATTATGGTCTCTAAGACAAAGTTGCTTTATTGGGGAGCGGAAAAGAGTTGGAAATCAGGTACATTGCTCCTGGAGGTTTTACTTTGTTCTTTCTTTCATTTTCCAAGCTCAAGAGAGTTTTTTTACTTTATTTTAAAATTCTGGCAGCTTGTCAATATACTTGTTATAGTTCAACTCTTAAAATTTTTCGTTGAAGAGGACGTTTGGAATTAAGGTTAAATTTATCTTATATTAAGTAAACTTGGAAGGTGGGCATCATTTTTTTTAAATTAAGTAATCTTGAAAGACAAGAAATACAGTATATATAGTACATGGTCTCAACAAAATACTACATGTATCTTAATCAAGCATGAGGCGTGTAGATAAGAATATGATTAATGGGCCTAATGTAGAATTGATATCCTTTTGGATCAAATTCCCTTCTATCCCTCTAGCGCCAAGAGCTTCCTCTAGAAACTCATAAAACAAGATTGATAGAGAGTGAATTCATCTTGTCACATAATCAAAGGTGTTTTTTTTGTTAAATTAACATGGGCATCCAAGCTTTGCAGCTCCATTTATCCTCATGGATACACACAAATCATCCATTCACATGTATCAAGTAAGGCTTTACCCATAAAAAGCCAGGCATAGCTCCCTAGGTTAATATGAATGAATGACACTGCAATTTAAACACATGATCTACTTGATCAAACGATTAACCACTCAGCTAACCACTTTAGGGTTGAATAAGCCAAAAGTTTCAAGCTATCTTTCGTTATAAAAACCCATAAACTCAAGAAAAGCAAGAAACAACATGCCGCACAAGTTCAGTTTATGGTTTGTAATGTGAGCAAGTAACAAGAATGTACACATAGTTATTGGTACGGGCTGTTTTTTTCCTTTTGAACATGAGAAACGAATAGCCAAAGCCACACCTTCCAACTTCAGTTTATGGGTTGAAAAGCAACACCTTTGACGACTAGCCCCTGTTTCCAATTTTTGCTGCATTCGGATATATGAAATGTGATTTCTCCAATATTTTCGGACGACGGCATGAATTTGCCCATAAAAATGTTTGTCCGCTTTCCTGGGAGCATATGCTGCAAACTCTCCGTGCGTCTCAGATTCGACTTATCCGGTAAAGTAATGTTGATGTTCACAGGATCGCCCCAACCGTGACTTGACCCGGTTATTAATGCCACCAACGAGACTTCATACATGGTCTTCGGAGAGACCACGATCGTTCGGAACTTCACACTGATTTCCAGCGAGGACATACTTCTCAGTTCAGCTTCCTCAACATCCACACTGTGAAAATGGAAGTTCAATGTTTGGGGTTGGACTTTTGCAGAAGCGGAATTGCTAATGTGTGCATTCTACCCCATCAAATTAGACGTTGAAATGAAAGAAAAGACAAATAGCTACACGTGATTTGCTTCAATATATCGTATTGCAGATCATAATTGCATATGAAGTGCATGCCAGATCGAAGGGACAATTGTGTTGCAAGTGGAATAAAATAGTAAGGATTGAGATCCACACATGAAATGAAATATTAAATGTGATTTGAAAAGCACATAACAGGGCTCTAATACTACATTATAATGTTCAAGCTGCAAACTTGAACCAATGGGTAGAAGGAGATTACATGTATGTAAAATTCATCATAACCCCATATAAAGCGATTCAAGAAATTTACTTTAACAATTGTTTTGGTTTTGCTATAGTTCATGTTCACCTTAGTGAAATAAGTTTTGGGTTTGACACTTAGCTGGTCATTATTTCCATTGAAGTCACTTTGTTAAGGTGCACGTATTAAGATGTTAGCAATGGAGAATCTCTAATGGCATAACTGATGTCTTAGGAAAAATAATCATTATATCTACTCAGTTCATTGATTCATTGTTTGAACTTTCAAATGAAGTGTGTTTAATTAAGAATGTGGGTAAGTTTAGACTTGAAACTCCTTGACTCTATTGTCTCTACAATGAGATATTTTGGTCTTAGGATGCTTCCTAAGAATCTTCATAACTAATAGGGTTGTCTCCCCACATCCAATGCAATGCCAAACTAATCTTTAAAATGACCACCAAATAGACAAACTTAAACACTAATTACTAATTGCATAATCGGAGGGATTGTGCATTTATCAACTAATCTCCTTATCATTCAACAAAAGAAGGAGAATATATTAGTAACACTTACATGCTCGAAAGGCCAGTTGGAAGGGAATAAGAGCAAGAGACCTCATGAAAAGGTACTTGACAGTTGAAATTGTTCGTATGATTTGCATCTCAGCCATCTCAATTTGGCCTTTTTAACGAGGTGTAGAGTCTCTCTATTACTCTAGACTGGAAGGGTTAAAATCTTGGCTCTTTGATCATCTCAAAATGATGGATAGATTCTATGAGGATACCTCGATCTGTCATGCTTAGAATGGCATCTCTAACAATTAAGCATCAAAGGAATATGTGTTGAGATTCTATTGAGGGTGTGGATTGGCACTCATTAAAAGGTTAGAATATCGGGGTCCCTCTTGACACTTTATCACCGGCTAAAAGGCGAAAATGATAATAGCTTGTATATGATATTGTCATAAGTAGTTAAATTCACGTGCCTGTGAATTTTCTTTTACAAGTGCATTGACCAATTATCAGAACTGAAACATCCATACTTTTCAATTAGAGTCTGTGTATTTCTTGTTTTGCACAGGTTGTGTGTAGATGAGCATAAATTATTCAAATGACGCAGGGAGGAGCAAAAAACGAACTACTAGTCATTGCAGCCTACGGCCTGAATGCGCACACAAGAGGTGAACTCGCTTTATTTTGTCCAAGATAAATAAAATTTGATAACAAAGAGGAAATCAATTTTTTTTTTCTTTCTCAAAAGATTTTTCCATAATAAATGATGATCTCATTTTCTTCATTCTTTTTATCTTTTTTATCTTTTTTTTTTTTTTTTTAAATATTCACCTTTACCCGGACTCTTTGACGGTCTTCCATTCCCAGTACTGGGGCTCGTGGCTCCATGTTATTGCAAGCTCCCTTGCACACAGCATGAAGCAATTCTTGTTCAGATCCCTGTCGACCCAGTACTTCTACAAGGATGAAATTTCGTATTCATTTCTACATTTCCAACATATATCAAAGTCCATATAAAATCGTAGAGAGAGAGAGATAGAGGCTCACTCTTTCCTTCCTTGCAGAACCACTCCGTTCTAAAGCTGATCGCAGAGCTTGTCGAGAGAGGAAGTTTCAATGGGCACGAAAGAATCTTTCACGATGGCCACGTAATTGTGTGGAGGTATTCTTACTCTTGCCTCCACTGTTTGCTTATGCTTCTTCTGTGAGCCCATCTCTTTGCCTTCCTCCTGGATCTCACCTTCGGCTTCGACTTCCATGTCAGGAGGTGGCCAATGTTGCTCTTGTTTAAGGGTGGAGAGAGAGAGAGAGAGTCAGGAGGTGGCCAATGTTGCTCCTGTTAAGGGTGGAGGAGAGAGAGAGAGAGAGAGAGAGAGAGAGAGAGAGAGAGAGAGAGAGAGAGAGAGAGAGAGAGAGAGAGAGAGAGAGAGAGAGAGAGAGAGAGAGAGAGAGAGGAGCTACCCAGTTTTCATTATCTCAAATTATATTGATGGAACCACTATTAATAGTTGTAAAAGTAGTTATTCAAAGATGAGGCCATTTCTATGTGCTTTTCAATAGAAAATTTTATTTGGGTACCCCTCTTAATCAAAAGTTGAAATATTCATAAACTAAGTTCACATAATGATATGTATGTATGCAAAGTCATGCATGCATTAAAGAGAAGCCATGATGTTTGCCTTCGATTCCACAAGGTTAACATATAAGTTCACAAATTCCTTTTTGGGAATAAACAAACCTTCATCCAATTATGTATACAAGACATTCCTTTCAATGGTTAAAAGAAAACAATAAATGTCTATGGTGAAAAGGGCCTTATGGGAGCCCAATGTGGATCCATGCGGCCCATGTTTCACGCCTCTCCAATTTTCTTTTCTTTTTCAACTTTTCCTTTTCTCCTGGAAAAGACAAGCTTTGTACAGAGATTGATCGCAGAGGGAGGCAGGGAGGGAGGGAGAAGGAGAAGCGGAGGAACATGGTATACCGCAAGGGGAGTCTGCTCACTGGTCCCCCCGCCATCCTTGGCGGCATCGTGGCCACTGTGGTCGTCGCCAATTACATCTTCGTCGAACACGTAAATCCAAATCTCTCTTTCTCTCTCCCACCGTTCGATCTCTTATTGGTTTCTGCTTGTTTCGCTAGCTTGCCTTCTGCTTTCGACTTGCCCTCGTTACAAATTTCCTTTTTTTCCACCTACTTGATAGATTTTCGACGGATTGCATGTGTTGGTTGCATCTAATTCGGGTGGGTGAGAGTCCTTTTTAACATTGTTCATTTGATTGGATTATGTTAAATATCTGACCTTTTTAGAGCGGCTCAATAATCCATCGGATTTGGATCACAACAGTAAGTTGCAAAAAGAAAAAAGTTGCATTGGTTGTGTTGTACTTAATTAGTACATCCATGATGAATTGCGATTGGAACGCATCGTTTCTTTTTTATATGCTACGATGGAAAGACATCCTTTGAAAGAGTATGAGTGTGACATCCCAGATTTTCAGTCATGTTTTCTAATGAATAAATTGGGCATTTCATTGATGCGCCTATAGAGCTATTCTCAGAGCTGATCACTCTCGAGATAACTAGACTATCTGGGACAACCGTTAAGAAATTTTAAAGCAATAGACTTAAGAATTTGACCAGGAATCGGTTTTCGACCGTGTTCATCTTTAGAGGCCATTATGGCATAGTTAAAAATCGATTTGAGATCAGAGATAGGTTGATTCGATTGAGATGTGTGACTAATCGTGGGTGACACCACTAAATTGGAAAATTCTCGTCGGCTGGCACTAGACGGATTTTTTTATCGTTTTGGTATCCTGTGTTCGTAGTTGAATCCTCGAGATTTTCACGACAACCGAGAGTCACCAATGAGTCGAGCGGGTTCATTGTGACTCGAAGAAAATCGACCACGGTTCATTTGCACTAAAAATTTATGAAAGTTACCCGATAGCCTAGATCACGCTAAAAACGCGCCGAATGGAAATTAACTGCGAATTCGAGTCCTATTTCATAAATTGAAAGTCCTGTCATGTCACATGTCATTTTAGGAACGTCGACTCATCTTTCGAGAAATTTTCGGAGAGTTCAGGATTTTTATGGAAAATCGTTTCGAACGATTCGGAAAATGAACGAAAATTCGGATCGGTCGATTTGAAGGAACTTTTGGCCTCTGGTGTAAGTGAACTAGTGATAGGAATTTTTATGGGCTTTTTCCTCAACAAATTGGACCTCAATCGGAGAAGTTTGTTTAGAAACTCGGATTCCGAGAGAAAAATGAATTAAAATTCAGAATTGCAGAAAATGGCCATTTTTGTTGCCCGAGATTTGTTGTTTGAGGGAAATTTGATGCAAGAAAGCAAGTGAGGATCAAGTACTTTAGCTTGGGAATTTTCGGGGACCAATTTGGACTAAACAAGAGCAAGTGGGACCAAGAAATTATGATTATAGGATTTCCTAGAAATTTCTTTTTTATTTTTCTCTCATCCCCCCTTCGGCAACACCCCACGCCCACACCTCTCTCTCTCTCTCTCTCTCTCTCTCTCTCTCTCTCTCTCTCTCAACCACCCCACCGACGTTCTTCTGACTGCCGTGTTCCATTTTCCCTCTCTCTTACATTATCTTGACTTTTAGTCAAGTTTATCAACATCTCTCCCTTATCCTCTCTCCTGGTCGACGCAGCACTCTCTCTCCTCTCTTTCTTCGTTGCGCGTGCCAGCCGCCGACCTCATCTGCTTTTCTCTGCTTGCATTTTTCATTCCGTCGGAAGCTTTTCCCATCCCCATGCCAACTGTTGCACATCACCGAAGCTGCTGCCACCCATATCCGTCTCTCTATGTTGGCCAACTCTGCAAAATTGTTACACCAAAACAACCCGTTGAAGTTGCAAATCCAGCCTTCTCTCCACGTGAAATCAGCCACGCGAAGCATCCATCAGCCGTGAAAAAAAATCCGGCAGCCCCGTGAGCTTTGCAGGCCATTTTTCAGGCCCGAGCCGTGCGTGAAAGTTGTCACTGCTTTGGAGAGGATCGAGCCCCGCGACGTCCCCAACATTTTGATCCAATCGGATCTCGAAATAAGTGAGTTTTACTCACTAAACCTCGCTTAGTAGGTTAATGATGCTTAGGGGTTGATTAGATTTAAATAAATGCAATTATGTGGATAGATTAAATTAGATTAATTAAATTAGTGCCTTATCAATGCATGTTAGGCAAATGGTTAGTGTAATTAGCAAGTGGATAGGGTTTAATATTTCTTAAACCAATCTCAAAATTTTTCCTGGTCTACTTCGGCATCCAATTAGGCATTACGGGCATAAATTGGATTTATTGCGAATTAATAATTAATTTTCGTAATTATTTATTTTCCGGAAATTAGACTGGGATAGCCGGTTACTAGAATTTTATGCCGATTATCGTGGTACAGTCGGTTTAATTATTTGAGTGCTAAATTGTGATGAATTGATTTATTGGTGATTTTAGGATTATTTTCCTAAATTAATTAATTTTGATAATTAATTGGAAAATAACCGGGTGTCTGTTGACAGCACCAAAAATGTTTTGGTGGACTACAGAAAATGGTGGGATTTGTGGAAAGAAAATTGTAGTATTTTGGTTAAGGCCGGCCGTGTACTCACACACGTGTATTTTTATCAGGTATGATAAAATTGAAGAAATTATTTGAATGATTGGGTGTTGTATACTATATCGACCTACGGGCGATATGTCAGCTTAGATTGCGAGCAGTATATCGGTATACTATATCATCCTACGGGCTCTGATATGTCAGCTTAAATTGCGAGTAGTATACCGGTATACTATATCATCCTATGGGTTCTGATAAGTCAGTTTAGATTGCGAGCAGTATACCTTATCAGCTTAGAGAGAGCACTATTAGTGTACTATATCAACTTACGGGCTCTGATATGTCAGCTTAGATTGCGAGCAGAATACTATCTATTATCAGCTTAGGGGGAGTGGGTCCTGATTTGATAGGACATTAGAGATAGTATTGAATGTACTGACCGGAGAGAGGTCGTGGTGACATGTAATCGACTAGATTGATAGATCAATGATTTGATCTAATGTGGTGCATTGATTGATTGGGTGCCTATTCGAACTGTGTTTAATTGTAGGTGGAATCTGAGGCCAAGGTAAGTCCTATAACTTGTGTTGTTCTTAGGCAGCCCTTATGGCGTATTGGCCTTCTAATCGAGTCTTAAGGGATAGAACTCGCTGAGACGTCGTCTCACCCCGTTGTGGGATAACATTTCAGGCCCTTAGATGGCAGCACCTCCACCTCCTCGTCTTCCTATGCATTTTGGTATTCCCGAGGAGATCACAGAGATAGGATACCACTTCCATATACATAACCACCCTGAGGGTCTGGAGTACGTACTGGTTAAGTCGACCGTCTGAGTTGACGTGGGTAGAGACGCCTTGAGGCCCCACGAGTATCGGTCATGGTATCGTCACTACCATGATGGGCGAAGAGAGGGTCCCATACCGGAAGGTGACGTATCTTTGTACGTATTGGAAGAGGCATTCGGGGAAGGGACGACAAATCCTAAGGATGAGTCATTTGTGGATGCAAAGGATCCCAAAATCGATGATCCTAAATCTCTAGTATACTCGAATGTGGATTCGAGCTGGGGTGTTGAAGAAGGAGTGGACGTCGAAGATGAGGAACCCAATGACGAGCCTAAGGATGAACTTGAAGAGGAGGAGCCCGAAGAGGAGCCGGAAGAAGACCCTGAAGAAGACCCTGAAGATGAAGAAGCGGAGGATGACCTCAAGGAGGATCCTGAGTATGACCCGGATGAGGACTGAGACCCCATCCTGTTTTGCAAACTCTGAGTTGTGATCTAATGTATGATAGATCTAACTTGTGAATAGTATTACAAACATACTATGAGGTTTGCTTTGTATAAAAGTGTGGTTGTGGTTTTTCATGTTTGAAAATTATAGCCCTACTTTTCTATCCCATTGCCCTATTGTCTGGAGATTATATTTATGTGCTTTCACATGCATATTAAAATCGAAGGGTTGGCGATGCGTCCTGGGATGTTGCTTTTAATCGACCAAGTGAGGGATGGGCGCACGCTCGAGGATCGTGGCGTGACAATGAGGGAGTTGTATAAAAGTCTTCTAAAGATAACCGTTGGCATGGTTGGCAGGACATACACTCAGAAATACCTCTCCTTTTCTTGTCCCTTTTCCATCAAAGAAAAAGGAGGCGTTCCATTTCTCCTTTAGAAGAACAATTGGCATTTACGTTGTGAAAATCAGATGCTTTCCTCGTGATTGCATTCAAACCAACGTGAAGTATTTTTGTTCGTGATTCATTTGCAATTCAAGGATCGTTTCGGGGTAAATTGTTGATTGCGCATCGAAAACTGGTAAGTCGTCTTCCGTCGACTTAATTCCTACATTGGTATCAGAGCCCGGCGGTTATTTCTGCCTTGTTTTTCATCGAATTTTCTCCTTTACCACTTGATATCGAGATCAAGAGATTGAATTCTACATTGTTTGCAATATGAATCGTCGAAAATGAACCGAAGCGAAAGATGGGTTTGGGGCAGAGTACACCTGTACGGTTTTGGGCATTTTTTGAAATATTTTTCGGCTAAAATAAATTTTTAAATATACAAGGTGAAAGTACTCGTCGAGACGAGTCCGATAATGGGTCGAGTGCTGTCGGACGCGCCCACATGCGTGGCCAGAAGGTGCTGCGTGTGGGCGCGACACGCTAGACGCGCTGGGTAGGCCAGCGCATGAGTGTCACGTGAGCATCGACAAACTGATGCATGCTAACGTCACCGTGATGTCATCCAACGGTCAGTAACTACTAGATGACGTCACCGCCGACGGCAATTGGTTGGCCGGTCGCCGACCGGGGACCCGACCCGACCCGGACCTGTCCCAACCCGACCTTTGACTGGTCAAATCGGTCAGATCGGTCAACCCGTCTAGCGATCAAACCGATCGGACTGGCCAGGATTCTTTGAGGATCACTGGTGCGTGCACCATATGCGTTGCGCACTTAGGGGACACGTGAGGGCTCTACATTATGGTATAATTATTTTGCATTTTTGAGTTTTATAAATGTATACAAATGTGTAAAAATGTGTAGGGAACCCTAAATAGGCATATTTTTGGGTTTCAAATGCACTGTTTATTCTTTTTGGGCCTGTATTTTCTTGTGGTTTTGGAAATACAGTAGCTTGCCTACATAAAAATGGTATTATATATGTTGTGTAGAGCTTATTTCGATGATAGCATGTATATAGTTTAATATACTTATAATTTTCTAGTTCCAAGAAAATTCGAACAATGGTAGGAAATCCTTGTGTTTCCGTTACATGTTAAATTGCGGTTTTGATTGTAGTTGCAGCGTGATTGTTTCTTTTGTATGTTGGTTCACATCATGCTATGCTTTTGTGTTAATGGAAAAATGTAGAAATTACATGAGGTCATGTAATTATTTTTTCTAATAGGAGTTCGTATGTTGGTAGAATTCGAAGGAGTTCTCACCTGAAACTTAAAATTTGCGCAAATTAAACTGATTAATGATAATAGAACAATCATACATAGGAGCTGATTGGGAACATAGTGAAATTTCGTTTCCGTGTCTTTTGTGGAATTATCATTAGTTTAGTTTGTCTTTGCTACAAATTAAATATGTGTGTTACTCTTAAAAGTGTGCTAGTATTGATTTTGCATTTATTATGTCAATGTGTTATAGCAATTGGTTATGACTTTAGCATCCAAGACCATTGTAGCTGACCTCAATAAAGGTGAGAAGTTGAACAATGACAATTATGATATTTGGCACCAAAAGGTTCAATACACCCTTGAGGAGTCAAGAGGTTTTGGAAACCCTCAACCACACTATGGATGAACTTGAGCATGGAACTTGAGCTTAACACAGGAGAGATCTAAAAGCTTATCAAGCTTGGAAGAAGAAGAATAGTATTGCTCGCATCACGTTGCTGAGCTGTATGCAAGATGATCTCATGTATGAGTTTGAAAGTTATATTAAAGCTCAAGCAATGTGGGTTGCCTTGAAAGATAAATTTAGGGGTACATCTGCCACTAAGTTGAGGAGACTCACCATCAAGTTTGACACATACCGAAAACGTCCAAATGTAACATTGAGACAGCATCTTCAAGATATGTCAAACATGATAAGTGAAACTGAGGTCGGCAGGTCACTCCCTTACTGATGAACAACAAGTTCAGGCTGTTATAAGGTCTATTCCTAACAATTGGGAGCATATGAAGATCAATATGTCGCATAATGAGAATATTATCAATTTTGATGATATAACGCGTTATTTGGAAATAGGGGATGAGTGTCTAGAGGCTGCGAAATCCTTAACATGTCATGCCCCGAACCTTGAGCGCACGCACATCACTCGGTGGTCGATGAAATTTGCGACGTCTCTGGACGCGTCGCCGACCCATTCATTTCAATGCACATGCGAAAGCGAAATAAAAACCCCTGACAGCAAACAGCATAGGATAGAAAAGCAAGACAACAAATTCACAAACCACACTTTTATAAACAAACTGGGTTTAGGTATAAAAAGGTCGTTCAAAAAAAAAAGTTGTCCTACGACCTATGCATTGGACACATTCGCCGATCCTTTGAACTCCACCTCAATAGGCTCTGGGGGCTCCGGGTCCACCACAACCCCGTCAGGAGGGTCAGCTACACCCTTGCCTGGAGTGGCGTTGATCACCATGGCAGGGATATCAAAACCCTGAAGGGGACCTACCCTATACCCATTGAGCCCATGGCGATACCACGCCCTGAATCGATGAGGTACCCTCTGAGGTAAGCCCTCATCGACCTAGATAGTGGTCACTATGAGCTCATAGAACCAGTGACTCCCGGAAACAAGGACGTCTATTGTGACATCTTGATTTACAGGTTCTGTTTTTGATTGAATAAGTTGGAATTTTCATCAACGCGCCTATAGTTCTTTTCCTTGAACTGATCACTCACGAGATAACTAACCTATCAGGTGAAGCCGTTAAGGGATTTTAATGCAATAGGTTGAGAATTCAACCAGGAATCGACTGCTCGACCGTGCTAATCTGCAAGGGTCATTGTGGCACAGTTAAAAATCGATTAGAGACCGGAGATAGGTCCATTCGACAGAGCCATGTGATTAAGTATGGGTGATTCCATCTGATTGCAAAATTCTTGTCGATCGGCACTAGATCGATTTTTTTTGTCGTTTTGGTACCCTGTGTCCGTATTTGAAACCTCGAGATTTTCATGACAACTGAGAGTCGCCAATGTGTCGAAGATGTACAATGTGGCTCGAAAATAATCGACCACGGGTCAAATGCACTAAAAATTCCTAAAGGCTACCTGGTAGGTTAGGTCACACTAAAATCGCGTCAGATTGAAATTAACTGCGAATTTGAACCCGATTTCAGAAATTGAAAGTTCTGTCATGTCACGATTCATTTTGGGAATGTTGACTCATCCTCCGAAGATTTTTCTGCAAATCGAAATTTTTGGCGAAAATTCAAAGTATGGCCATCTTTGGGTTTCAAGTTGGACGAATTGACGAAGAAAAATCATAAGAGGGACGCTGGCACCTTGGCTGAATTTTTTGTGCTTCAATTGACGAGGGCCATTTTTGGACCACTTGGAGACTTGTTGAGGAAGCTTTGGTTGCTGCAAATTGGCCATGGATGATAGCCAAGAGTGGTGGGGCTTTGCCAATGAGAAAATGGATAGAATGTGAAGACTTTTGTGGCCAATGGGACCCTCCATCTCCAACAGCTTCCTCTTCTTCACTTGGGCCACTTTATCCATGGTTGAAGCCACTTAGGAGCTCAAACATTTCAGAGAAACCAGCCAGCCCTCCTTCCTTCACTATCGACCACCACCGAAGCCACCGGAGCCGCCCGCTCATGCCCGCAAGCCCATTGCGTGTCGTCCCCCTCGCACGTGCCCCTGTCGCGCCCAGCCGCGGTCCCTGAGCCTTCTTAGCTCACCGTTAAGACCACCAGGCTGCTAGAACCGCCACCGTTGCCCACCTAGCCCCGCAGCAACCTTGTCGTCCCGCCGTGCCCCTTTCCCGAGCTGAGCAGCCCCTCCGACCGGTTCTTCTAGCCCAAGCAGAAACCAACAGCCAGCAAGGTTTCTTGTTCTTCAAAGGTCGTTTCTAGGCTCGTCCGGACCTCCGTTGGTGTCGCCGCAGGCTCGGTTGTCACTCGCCTCTACGTCGTCGACGTCATGGACTCACTAGATCGATAAACCGATGAGTTTACTTGCTAAACTCTGCTTATGGAGTTAATACTGCTTATGAGGTTATTAGTTTAGGCTAAGTATATTTTAGGTGGTTAGTCAAATTGGATTAGTGATTTAATTATTAAATTGTGCATGTTAAGTGGTTAGAATAGACTAATTAGGGACTAGATAGATTGTGCTATTTATCTAGATAGGTTCGGAAATTTTCTAGGCCCATTTAGGTGGTCAATTTAGCATTTCCGGCCTAAGTCGGTATTTTTGGTATTTAATTGCATTTATTTAATTATTTTTTGTATTTATTTAATTATTTAATATTTTTCGAAAATTATACCGGGATAGCCGGTGACCGGAATTTCGTGCTGATTGCAATGGTGTGCTTAGTTTGTGCAATTGAGTGTTAACTTGTGCAAATTGAGTGGTGATTGGAATTTTGGGTATTTATTCCGAAATTATGAAATTTTCGTATTTTAATTAGAAAATACCGGGGCGTTGGTTTTTAACGCCGAATTTTTTTTGGTATTATAATAAATAGTGGGATTATTGAAAATGACGATATTGTATTTTTGGCTCAGACTGACCGTGTACCCATACACGATTATTTTTATTGGGTGTTTTCAACACGAAGAAAATAGGCCAAGTTCATTTTTTTAATTGAGAAATTTGTGTGTAAAGCACAGTTTCCTTGGTCGTGATTGATTGATCGTGTGATGGTTAAGTGAACCCAACCCCGATGTGCGTCGATATGTCAGCTTGTGTGAGCAATATTGTATGTCAGCTTATGTGAGCAATATCGTACGTCAGCTTGTGAGAGCAATGATCTATGTCAGCTTGTGTGAGCAATGATCTATATCAGCTTGTGAGAGCAATAATCTATATTAGCTTGTGCGAGCAATAATTGAATTGGAATGTGTGATCGAGTGTATTGGATTGAATTGATTGATTGGGTATTTGAATTGTATTGACATGCAATAGGGAACTGAGGTGAGGTAAGTCCTCTATCTTGTGTGCATAGATTGCCTCTAGGTGTATTTTCTTCCTAGTCGGAGCTTAGGGGGTGAACTTGCTGAGACATTGTCTCACCCCTTCGTGAGCTTAATCTTTTCAGGTCCTTAGATGGCAGTTCCTCTAGAACGTTTTGGTCGGCCTATGAGGGTCACCGAGCGGAGTTTTGACTACCCTATCCCCAGGGGTCACTGGGTCTATAAACTCGTGGTGACAACCATCTGGATCGATGAGGGCCTACCTTAGAGGATGCCTCATCAATTCAAAGCGTGGTTTCGCCACGGATTCAATGGATACCGGGTGGGTGCCCTCTAGGGTTTTGAGATCCCCGCTGTGGTAGTCGACGCCGCTCTAGGAGAGAGTGCAGCTGACCCTCTTGATGGTGTTGTGGAGGACCCGAAGCCCCCGGAGCCTGTGGAGACCGAAGGATCGGCGAATGTGTCCAACTAATAGGTCATAAGACAGCTTCTTTTGAGAGTCGGTATTTTGTAGACTTTTGTGTATAGACTAGTGTTGTATATAAACTGGGGTGTTTATAAAAGTGTTTTGGTTGTGAAATTGTTTCCTACTTTTCTATCCCATGTCGTTTGCTGTCAGGGGTTTTTGTTTCGCTTCCGCATGTGCATTAAAATGAATGGGTCAGCAACGCGTCTTGGGACGTCACAATTTTATCGATCGGCGAGGGATAGGCACGCGCTCGAGGTTCGGGGCGTGACATTTATACTCCATTCAAAAATCCCCCGGGGCTGCCCAAAACGAACTGGAGGGGCCGCCATATAAAGACCTAAAAGATTAAGCCCACGATGGGGGTGAGATAATGTCTCAGTAAGTTCACCCCCTAAACCCCGATTAGGAAGGAAATACGACTAGAGACAGCCTAACCACACAATCAATGAGACTCACCTCGCCTCAGTCTCTCCCTGCACGTCAGCACAATTCATATACACAATGCACATAATCGATGCACGCATCAATTGGAACGTCTCAATCATATTTCAATCAATCACACCTCAATCAATCACAAGGGTCCTGATTATAAGGCCAAATCATTATGACACGTCCCATACCGTGCCACACAAATTTGGTCCCATAATCCGGTGCGTTTATTTCAATCAATCATGCGTTCCAATTGATTATTGCCCACACAAGCACAATCTACCAACGCACATCGATCCTCTGGCGTAGCCAAGCTTCGTCTCCCCCTTGAGCACGACAACATCCACCGACGCACATCGAGGATGGCATTCCCGAATGAGCATCGGTCTAGAATCTATTGCGACTAGCATCCATTGTCCAGGGGCATCCCATATAGGGGCATCGTCGTACCGACGCACATTGGGGACGGGTTCAATTAACCATCACACGATCAATCAATTCCGGCCAAGGACATTGTGCTTTGCACTCAAATGCCTTAATTAAGATAATGAACTTGGCTTATTTTCTTCATATTAAAAACACCCGGTAAAATAATCATGTGTGGGTACACGGTTAGTTTGAGCCAAAAATGTGATATCTTCCTTTTTAAAAATCCCACTATAGTACCTAAAAACATTTTTGGCGTTAAAAACTGACGCTCGGTATTTTCTAATTAAATACCAAAATTTCGCAATTTTGAAATAAAAACTCAAAATTACAATCGTCACTCAATTGCACAATTTAACAATCAATTACATAAACTAAGTACACCACTGCAATCAGCATGAAATTCTAGTCACTGGCTATCCTGATATAATTTTCGAAAAATAATAAATAATTAAATAAATTATAAAATTAATTAAATAAATGCAAATTAATCTAATAAATGCAAACCTAGGCTGAAAATGCTAATTTAACCACCTAAACGGGCCTAGAAAATTAATGCACCTATCCACATAAATATTACATTCTATCTAGTCCTTAATTAATCTAATCTAACCACCTAACAACCTAATTAAGCAGTTAAATCGCTAATCAAAACTAACTAACCACCTAAGCCATACTTAACCTAATCTAATTACCTATTAAACGTCAGTAACTCCCTAAGCAGAGTTTAGTAAGTAAACTCACCAGTTTTGCGGGCTAGTGAGTCCACGGCGACGGCGACGGCGATGCGGAGGCGAACAAGACTCGAGCCTACGGCGACACCAATGGAAGCCTAAAAGAGAACTAAAATGGGCCACGAAGCCCAACAACCACTGCTAGCCTTCGGTTCTGTCCAAGGATCGAAGGGGCTAGGCTGAGCGGCTAGAATGGTTGGAAACTAGCTAGGCGGGTGGCGGGCTGTAGCGGTGGGACCAGGCGGTGGCTCCGGCGGCTGGATGGCGACGGACGACGGCCAGGCGAGCTCGGGTCAGTGGGTTGAGCTCGCGGGGACGGCGTGTGACGGCGTAGGATGGTGAGGACGTGAGCAGGGCTTGCAGGCACAAGCGAGCTGCTCCGGCACCAGGGGATGGTCGATGGTGGCGTTCGGCTGCTACAGGTGGAGTCTCTCTGGTTTGCTTGCTATCTTTGAGCTCTCAAACACTACAATGGAGGAGGAGAACATCTAGGAAGAGGAAGAAGGAGAGCTGCTGGGTAGAGGGGGACCAAGAGCCCTATAAGTCTTCAACAAATATCTTCATTCATTATCACAAGGCCCCACCACCTTCAGCCTCCATCCCCAGCCACTTTCCCTCCCCAAACTTCCCCTAGAAGCCATCCAAAGGGTTCAAAATGTTGCAGCCCTTTGGACCTACGAATTTTGAACACTACCCCTCCAATTCCAATTCAATTCATCTCCAATTAAGCTCAAATTGGTGCCCAAAAATTCAGCCAAGGTGCCCACATCAAATCCATGATTTTTCCTCATCAATTGAACTAACTTGAATGCCAAAAGTGGAACAAAAAACGGTCCTCTAATTTTCCCTGTCCAAAAACACTCAATCTTGAGTTTTCGCTGAAAGTCCCAATTTTCTTAAAATTCTTCGGAGGATAAGTTGACGTTCCTAAAATAAATCTTGACATGCCAGAACTTTCAATTTCGGAAATCTGGTTCAATTTTGCGGTTATTTCAACAGGGTACGATTTTAGCGTGACCTAACCTACTGGGTATTGATCGATTATTTTCGAGCCACATTGTACATCTTCGACATATTGGCGACTCTCAATTATCATGAAAATATCGAGATTTCAAATATGGGCACGAGGTACAAAAATGACAGAAAAATCGGTTTAGTGCCGTTCGATAGAAATTTTGCAATCAAGTGGAATCACCCACACCGGTCTCTGATCAATTTTAATAGTGCCGTAATGACCTTTGCAGATTAGCACGGTCGAGCAGTCAATTTCTGGTCGAATTCTCAAGTCTATTGCGTTTAAATCCCTTGATGGCTTCACTTGATAGACTAGTTATCCCATGAGTGATTAGCTTAGGGAAAAGAATTATAAGTGCGTCGATGAAAAGCCCAACTTATTCTATTGAAAACAGAATCAGAAACTCAGGATGTCACACTACCCATGCTTATGTTGCTAAATCGAGTTCGCGTAAAGCTTCAGGCTTTAAGCACAAAATGAATCATCAATTCAACAACAAAGGGAAGAAAACTGATCAGGCACCTAAGAGGGTTAAGACCTTCCAACGTAAGAAGCATGGTGGGAAGAATGACAATGTCAAGATGAAGTGCTACAATTGTGGCAAGATGGGTCACTTTGCTCGTGAATGCACTGAGCCGAAAGAGAGAATCTATTACTCAATTACTTTAAGTAATGCTTTTGTTTCTAGCACTGTAATGCTTGTTGAATCTCATCCCATGTGAACTATAGACTCAAGAGCAACCGACCACATAGCTAGAGACTGAGAAGCATTTGTGGAGTATCATCGAATATAGCCTGGAAGAATATAGATATATGTTGGGAATAATTCAAGAATTGAAGTGAAGGGTATCGGCACATGTAAATTAATTTTACGTGGTGGTCGAAGCCTATTCCTACATAATGTCCTCTATGCTCTAAATATTCGACGAAACTTGGTCTCCGTAGTTGTTTTTCTCAGCCTAGGTTATGTATTGAATTTTCATGGTGATTGTATTAACATTTTGAATGGAACAGTTTATTATGGTTCTAGTCATGTATCGAATGGTTTTATGGTGTTAGACATTGACTATGATCAGTACAATATTAATTTCGATGGTTGTTTTTCTTTAATTGCATCTTTTAGTAATGTTAAGATTGATGCAAGTACTTGGCATGCTAGATTAGGTCATATCGGGTTACAAAGAATGTAAAGATTAGTTAGAGAAGGCCTTTTAGGGTCATTCACTAATGTTAATCTACCCGTATGTGAACATTGTCTAGCGAGAAAAGTAACTAGAAAACCATTCGGTAAAGGGACTAGAGCCGAATTTCCATTGCAACTCATACATTCTGACATTTGTGGTCCTTTGAATGTGAGGGCGAGGCATGGAGCCTCATATTTCATCACTTCCATAAATGACTTCACACGTTTCGGTTATGTCTTTCTGATCTCCCATAAGTCAAAAGCATTACATTGCTTTAGATGATATATATCGATGGTAGAGAATCAGTTGAACAAAATAATAAAGCCAATGAAAACCGATCGTGGACGTGAGTATCTATCGGAGCAATTCAAGGCTCTTTGTGATGAAAATAGAATTGTACGACAATTGACTATTCCTGGTACTCCACAACAAAATGGGGTAGCTGAGAGAAGGAATAAAACCATATTGGAAATGGTTAGGTCTATGATGGAGCAAGCAAATTTACCTATCTCCTATTGGGGAGATGCGTTATTGATTACTGCCTATATACCTAACCGAGTGCCATCAAAATCAGTCACTTCCACCCCTTATGAATTATGGACTGGTAGGAAACCAGACTAAAGTATTCTACGTCCATGGGGATGTGCAACTTATGTTCATGATTCTTCCCATAAATATGGCAAATTAGGTCATAGAGGAAAGAAATGTATCTTTATAAGATATTCTGAACACTCCAAAGGATACGTATTCATAGGTGAACAAGCTTATGGAAATATGACCGAAATGGAGTCACGAGATGTCACGTTCTTGGAGAACGATTTTCCTAATAGAGGTGAGACTGATAAGGACTTCCAATTATATGAGATGGAATATCCTAATAACACACCCACTAATGTTGTAGAGGGAAATGAAGATTTACCTCAATATATAAGACCTAGTGGGAGTGTTGCATCGCCTGATGAACTAAATTCAAAAGAAATTCAGTTACGTAAAATTGATCGTAAAAGCATTCCTCGTCGTCGTTTTAAGATTGAATGGGAAGCATTCATGATTGCTTAGAAAGACGATGCCGAGCCTAAGAATTTTCAAAAGGCTCTCTCATCCTCTGATAAGGAAGAATGGAGAAAAATTTTGGAAGATGAGATGGAGTCAATGAGGGCAAATCATGTCTGGGACTTAGTTGATCTACCACCCAATCGCAAAGCCATTGGAAACAAATGAGTTTTCAAGATTAAGCGAAGGGCGGATGGATCAATTGAAAAGTACAAGGCTCACCTTGTGGCGAAAAGTTATACTCAACAAGAGGGTATAGACTATGAGGAAACCTTTTCACCAGTTGTAAGGTTTGCTTCAATATGCCTTATTCTAGCTATCGTTGCACATTTAGACCTTAAATTATATCAAATGGATGTAAAGATGGCATTTCTCAATGAAGAACTAGATAAGGAAATCTATATGAAGCAGCCAATATGTTTCATAGCTAAAGGTCAAGATGATAAAGTATGCAAGCTTCATCGCTCAATATATGGCCTTAAACAATCATCTAGACAGTGGTATCTTCGTTTTCATCAAACCATAATGATTTTTGGTTTCATGATGATCGAAGAAGATCATTGTTTATATGTCAAGCAGTCCGAAGATAAATTTGTGATTTTATCACTTTATGTGGATGATATTCTATTGGTTGGAAATGACAATGTTTTGCTTATTACCATAAAAGAATGGTTGTCCTCCAATTTTGAAATGAATGACATGGGAGAAATTGCTTATATATTAAGAGTTAAGATCGAAAGAGATCAATCAAGGAAACTCATTGCTTTATCACAAGAGTCTTATATAATGAAGATTCTTGAATGTTTCAATATGCAGCACTATAATCCCATCGATACCCCTGTCATGCAAGGTGAAGGCTTAAGTACTAAGATGTGTCCTAAGACTCTAGAAGAAATTAAAGTAATGGAAACTGTTCCTTATTCTAGTGCGGTTAGAAGTTTGATGTATGCTATGATGTGTACTCAATCTGACATATGTTATGCCGTGAGATTGGTAAGCCTATATCAATCAAATCCTAGTCAAGCACATTAGAAAGCAGTGAAGAGAATCCTGAGATACTTAAAAGGCACTATGGACTATCGACTTTGTTACCAAGGGAATGATTTACGCCTATTAAGCTATTCAGATGCTGATTGGGGTGGAGACCTATATGAGCGTAAATCGACTTCTGGATATATGTTCTTACTCAATGGAGGTGCAATTTCTTGGAATAACAAGAAATAGACATGCACGTCATTGTCTAAGATGGAGGTAGAATTTATTGCATGTTCTGCCGCAGTGCAAGAAGCAGTATGGCTAAAATGTTTCTTGGAAAATTTAGCCACTGTCACTGAGGTTCCAAGACCGGTGATAGTTTATTGCAATAGTCAAGCAGTCATTGCCTATGTGAAAGATCCCAAGTATCATGGAAGGACAAAGCACATTAACATAAAGAATAAAAAACCCTTCAAGACAAGCTCTAAGATGTATTAAAGCCCATGTTATGAAATGTAATGAAATTACCTATGGTTTATGCTTTAGCTATTAATTTTCCCTTAAGACTAAGTGTTATACGCTTGTGTTCTTGAGTTTTTAAATTAGTACTACAGGTTAATTTAGTAAGAAGAATTTATTCTTGGCTTTGCACCTCGTAGAATTAATCCCTATAGATTAAATGTCACAAGATTTTGGCCATATGAAATTTAAAAACTCGAAATCTATAAAGGAAAGAATTAAAAGTGAATTATTAAAGGTAAAGTTGGGGTTCAATTAGGCTTGGACCTTAGGCCCAATAGCTTGGACTTTTGGTGGGCCAAATGGCCGGCCCATTGAGGCCCAAGGAGGGCTGTCGCCGGCCCACTTGTTGGCCCAAAGCCCAGCCGAGAATGAAGCCCATTTGTGCATGAAGAAGACCATGTGTCCCTTCAAAATTGCCAAGTGTAGATCATGCAATTAGCAATCATTTCTAATGATGAAAGGAAGACCATTAGGGGGAAAGCAACCGGTTAAGGAGGGTAAGAGAGAGAGGGCTTCGTCCAAGCCAAAGAGAGAGAGAGAGAGAGAGATTTCGAGAGAAAGAGAGAGGAGCCGAGAGAGGAGGAAGGAGCCGCTCGCCGCCCGTCGTCCGTCCACCCGTCGCCGTCCGTGTGCTGTCCGTGTGCTGTCCGTGTGCCGCCGTTTGGGTGATCTTTAGAGGCAAGTTGGGATCCTTTTGCTGCTCTTGCATGTGTGTTTTGGAATGGTGTTGGATTTTGGGTGTTTAGGGTCTAAGGAACCGAAGCTGGAAGGTGTTTCTTTTGAAGATGTGTTCTGTTTTTCGAGTATACCTCCTGACCCCGAACGTTGTAGAGGCTTGCGTGTGTGCTTTGAGTTGGATTCTTGCTTCGACTTCTTCACGAAAGTTGTAGAAAACATCTTAAACTACAACATACTAAAATTTGAGTTAAAATGGTTGAGTTTTGATGGGTAAAACCCTCCCTCTACGAAAAATGCTAGATCTGAAATTGTTTTGTGGTCTCTTGGTGGATTTTAGTGTTGCATGTCACTTTTTATCAAGAATTTCACATCTACGCCTTCATGAAACTTGTAGAGAACATCCTAAAGACTAACATACTCAAATTTGAGGTAAAATGAGCAAGTGTAGCCTAGTGAACCAATTTTCTCTTGAAATTGGTAAATCTGGAAATACTGTACTAGGACGTCCGAGAATTCTTGGACCCATATGGTGGTTATACTTTAGATATTTCACTTGGATCCCTGAATGAAAGTTGTAGGGGATCTCTTGAGACAAAACATATCAAAATTTCAGAGGAAACAAAGAATGATAGGTAGGTAAGAACTCATTATTTCGATAGGTAAACTTTCGTGCTAGAGCCAGAAACTGTACGTCATTTCGGAACAATGGGCCTAGAGTCATGAACTAGTACTTGACTATAACTGTAAAAGTCCAAATTTTTGATTATTGAGAAATATTCCAAAAACTGAATTGACCTTGATGTCATTCATGAAAATATCTTTTTGATACTTTAGGGTCTTGACTATAACCTAGTCTAAACTTTCAGATTTTTGAAGAGCTTTGGGGTATTTTAATTGAATTGTTCTAAAAACTGTGCAATCTGACCTTTCGGACTTGATGATTGTAATGTGGCTAATACTATTCTGTATAAATTTCTTTTGGAGAAATTTCCTGCATGAGATATCTATATCTATGTCTTAACTACAACATAGTTAAATTTCATTATTTTTTAAGGTCATTTGCCTATTTAATCGAATGTGATTTGAAAACTGTGCAATCTGTGTATTTCGGACTTGAAATAATGTTGGAATGCATGGCTTAATCTTTCTGTACAAATTTCTTTTGGAGAAATTTCTTCATGAAATATCTTTATCTATGTCTTGACTATAACATAGTTAAATTTCATGATTTTTGAAGGTCATTTGCCTATTTAATGAACTGTGTTTTGAAAACTGTGTAAGCTGTACATTTTCGAAATTTATGATATTGGAATGCATGGCCAATTCTATGCTGTGATGTGTGATCCGTATGAATTATTGTGTGAATTATGAGACTTTGGATTATTATTCATGCAATGATGTGATGGCTTTTCATGCATTTCATATGACATTAAAGAAAATGATGAATTTTCCATGATCTCAAAGAACGATTTCATTTAAATCATTTTATCAAAGGACAATTTTTCCAATGCTTATTGCATGATTTCAAAAGAGTAATTCAAATCAATTGCATTGAAAATTTCAAGTGTGAAATTGGAAAAGAAATGTATGAGAATATGAATGACCGTCGGAGGTGTGAGCCGACGATGCCCCGGGAGTGTCGAGATGCCCGGAGGTGTGAGCTGGATGCCCGGAGGTGTGTGCCGGATGTTCTCGGGAGTTTCGAGATGCCCGGAGGTGTGTGCCGGAGGTTCCTCGCGATGCTAGGTTGAGTGCGAGCGATAGAAATGTGGGATGCAATTATTGGTCCCGGAAAGGAAAATGTGGCAATTCAATTTGAAAAAAAAAACAACCGAATCATGCATGAGTTGAAATTAAATCATGCAAAATGTGGTCACATGTATGCATGATGCATGATGAGTGCATGGATGTATGTGCACCTATGGCATGATGGCATGTAACATGATTTAATGATGAGTGCATGGATGTATGTGCACCTATGGCATGATGGCACATGTGATATGATGATGAGTGTATGGATGTATGTGCACCTATGGCATGATGGCAAATGTGATATGATGACGATGAGTGCATGGATGTATGTGCACCTATGGCATGATGGCACATGTGATATGATGATGAGTGATGGATGTATGTGCACCTGGCATGATGATGTTATTTGATATGACATGGATGTATGTGTACCTATGACATGGATGCATGGATGATGGATGATGATGATGATGCATGTACGTGAAATATGATGACATGTGCATGATATCAAGGTAAATTATGCATGGATACTTAAGTGATATGTGTTATGCTATGATTGTATTGTATGATGCATTGAGTGGTTTATTGGTCCTTTACCTGCTGAGTGGTTGTACTCACCCCTTCGGAGACCAACATTTCATATTAGTACGATGCCGCTCCCTCCGTCTCACGCGGGCACTTTTATGGCATTCCTTCGGATGTGGAGGTAGAATGCATGGAGCACATTTGCGTCACCATCCCCGGTTTGGTGTTCATTCGGAGTTCGGGTGTACATGGTCGTGATGTATGATGTGGGCCTGGCCGGGGCCCCATCATCCAGGAATTCTATCCGTCCACATCCGTCGAGACGGGTGAATGCTGGGGATGCTGCCACCACCACCGCCCGATGCACCCGGGATGGGTGTGATGGCCCGTGAGAAGGAGAGAGGAGTTGCGACACTTTTTGGAGAAATAGCCGACACTTGTAGATGGAAGGTCTTTCACGTTTTGATATAGGGGGTCGATGATCTCTTTTGAGATATAGGCCGAGCATAGTGAAAAGTCTTGGTTTTCTTTTGGTTATACCGACCCAAGATGTCCATCATGAAAATGTAAATAAAAGTGGTTCGGCCTTATGTTTTTTTCCTATGTGTAGTTGGTGTGCATTGTATGATGTTTGCTAAGAGAAGTGGAGGGATGGTGAGACTCGCCTCCAAATTTTCGCTATGAGCTGCGCTAATCTCCTTTAAAAAAAAAATGCCTATAAGCCTCGGTCCTTCTTTATGCTTCTTTTTTAGTAAAGACAAGTAACCAGTATTGCAATAGGTAGAGCGTTTGGTATCTGTGGCGACCCTACTAGGGTTTGGGGGTGCCACAACGGTTGGTATCAGAGCAAAAGGTTTATATATGGAGTGATAAGGAGCCTCATTTGGAAAGTGAGGAAAGTAATGACAATGCACACCATAGGATACTAACTGTGATAGGTTGACTAACTTTGAACAACGGGTAATGTGTATTCGCCCGTAGATCCCTAGTTTATGTTTCGAGGTTACTCTCGACTGCTAGTAACATGGTTATGTTACTTACCTTCTTAGTGTTATTACTTTTAATGGAGACTTTGAGTCCCAGATATTTCCTGAGGCAAATGCTTGGAAACTGCAAGAAAATCATGGTATGATATGGAAGTCATCGTCCACCGAAGGCTGAAGCCTCTACATCAAGGGCTGAACCTCGAATGGAAGATATCCTGCAGGCATTGGCCAATATTGGAAATCTGATGGAAAGACAAGCGCAGTAACAACCCGGAGCAGAACGCCATACTCGGGGACTGGTGGAACAATTTTTGAAGTTGAAACCACCCAAATTCGTGGAATGGGAAGTCCCGAGGAGGCGGAGCATTGGATTGATGGGATGGAGCGAATTTTCCGGTTGTTGGACTGCAATGATGCTAAGAAAATAACTTTAGCAGAGTACCAGCTGGAGGGAAATGCGAAGTTTTGGTGGAGAGCTTCAAGGGACACAATCTTTCCACCAGGTACTGATGTTAATTGGGAAGAGTTTGTCAGGGCTTTCAATAGAAAGCATTTTTCTGACTGTGCTAGGGATAAGAAAATCACAGAATTTGTTCAGCTAGAACAAAAAGATCTGACAGTGGATCAGTATGAGGCAAGATTTTCTGAGCTGTCTAGATATGCTCCTAGATTGATTGAAGATCAGGAAGAAAAAGCTAAGAGGTTTTTGAAGGGACTGAGAACTAGTATAAGGAAACAACTGGTGCCTTTGAACATAAGAGATTATAATGAGATCTATGAAAGGGCATAGTTGGTGGAGCGGGGGAGTTAGTAAGGGAGCAATCGAGAGAATAAGAGACAATCGTCTTTTGGTGATAACAGGCGGGGAAAGAGACCCTATACAAGTCAGGGTCAGACCTAGGAGTCTAAGAAGAAGGGCAATTTCGGGAGTTTTGGGAAGGCTAGGAATGGTCCGAATTTAGGAAAAACACCTTATCGGAATGAAGAGTGTCGAAGGTGTGATGGGCGACATGGCCCCGGACCTTGTAATGGACGGTTGAAATGTTATGGCTGCGGAAAGGTAGGACACCTTAAGAAGGACTGTCCACAGGAGAGGTCCTGCACAAGTATCAACTTGCTGCGACAAGTACATCCGCGTGCTACTTGGCCATATCCTCAAAAGAATCCACAGAGGCCACCAGCTCAAGGAAAAGTGTATGCGGTCACCCAAGAGGAAGAAAAAGCTTCCAAAAACGTCATTTCAAGTACAATTTTTATAAATGGCAAGAAGGCTTATGCATTGTTTGATACGGGTGCTACGCATTCATTTGTGTCTGACAGATATAGAATGTTGAGTAAAATTGAAACGACATTTCTTGAGACCCCTCTTTGTGTTTCTACGCCTTTAAAGGATGCGGTGTTGTCTACACTGGTGTGTGAAAAATGTAAGATAACCATAAGAGGAAGAGATATGGAAATAGATTTAGTCGTGATGGCCATGTATGATTTTGATGTTATCATAGGAATGGATTGGCTTCATAAGTATCGGGCCAAAATGGATTGTTATAGAAAAGTGATCCAGTTTATTCTACCTGATTGGTCGGATTGTAAATTTCTGGGAGGCCAAACCGACCTATCTATAGCACTTATTTCAGCAGTAGAGGCTAATACGTTACTTGACAAGGGATGTCAATGGTACTTAGCAATGGTTAAAGATTGTACCAAGGAAGAACTGAAACTTGATGAAATTAGGGTAGTAAATGAATTTCCAGATGTATTTCCTGAAGAGTTGCCTGGATTGCCCCCGGAAAGAGAAATTGAGTTTGAAATTGAGCTAATGCATGGAACAGGACCAATATCGAAAGCCCCATACAGGATGGCCCTAATGGAACTAAAGGAGTTGAAAGTGCAACTACAGGAGTTGCTTGATAAAGGATTCATTAGGCCAAGTGCTTCACCATGGGGTGCACCGGTTCTGTTTGTGAAAAAGAAAGATGGGTCGATGCGCTTGTGCATTGACTATAGACAACTGAATCAGGTGACCGTTAAAAATAAATATCCCTTGCCTAGAATTGGCGACCTATTTGATCAACTCCAGGGAAGTTCGGTTTTCTCTAAGATTGATTTAAGATCGGGATACCATCAGCTAAGAATTAAGAAAGAAGACATTCCTAAGACTGCATTTAGGACTCGTTATGGACATTACGAGTTCCTTGTCATGCCATTTGGATTGACAAATGCACCAGCTGCATTTATGGATCTAATGAATAGGGTATTTAAACCCTATTTAGATCAGTTTGTGATTGTTTTTATCGATGATATCCTGGTTTATTCGAAAGGGCCAAAGGAACATGAGCAACACTTGAGGTTAGTTTTGCAAACTCTGAGGGATCACAAGTTATATGCCAAATTCAGCAAGTGTGAATTTTGGTTAGACCGGATAATATTTTTAGGACATGTGGTGTCAGGAGGAGGAATTGCGGTAGATCCGGCGAAAGTTGAGATGGTAATAAATTGGCCAAAACCGACCACACCCACTGAAGTACGGAGTTTCTTAGGACTGGCCGGTTATTACCGAAGGTTTATTGAAGGATTTTCACGATTGGCGGGCCCTTTAACCAAATTAACTCGGAAGAATGCGAAATTTGAATGGAGTGGGGAATGTGAAAGGAGCTTTCAAGAACTTAAAAGGAAGTTGACCACGGCCCCAATGTTGACTATACCATCTGGATCGGATGGTTTTACATAGTATATAGTGATGCATCTCACAAAGGATTGGGATGTGTTTTGATGCAACATGACAAAGTCATAGCCTACGCATCTAGGCAATCAAAACCCCATGAACTGAATTATCCGACGCATGATCTAGAATTGGCAGCTATAGTGTTCGCCTTGAAGATATGGAGGCATTATTTGTATGGGGAAAAGTTTGAGATTTATACGGATCATAAGAGCCTGAAATATCTGTTCTCACAAAAAGAGTTGAACATGAGACAAAGGAGGTGGATGGAGTTGTTAAAAGATTATGATTGTGAGATATGATACCATCCAGGGAAGGCAAACAAGGTAGCAGATGCTCTTAGTCGTAAGTCGGCCATGGAGATGGCTAGTTTAAGAATGGCAGAATGGAACTTATTAAAGTTCGTAGTGGACTCGGAATTTAATTTAAAAGTGGATGATCTTACTGGTATGCTTAGGGCTCTAAGGATTGAACCGGAAATCATTCAGAAAGTTAAGACCCTACAAAGGTCTAACCCGAAGATTATGAAAGTAAAAGAGGCAGTGTCTTTAGGGAAGAGACCAGAATTTCAAGTTTTTGAAGATGGAGTGGTAAGATGTCAAGGACGACTCTGTGTACCCGACAACGAAGAAGTGAAGAAGGAGATTTTGTCGGATGCACATAAGAGTAGATACAGTATTCATCCAGGTAGTACAAAAATGTACAGAAATTTGCGTCAGCAATTTTGGTGGAATGGTATGAAAACGGATACGGCTAAGTATGTTTCTCAATGTTTAACATGCCAACAAGTGAAGACGGAACATCGTAAACCGGCAGGACTTTTGAGACCGTTAGACATACCAAAGTGGAAGTGCGAGCATGTAACGATGGATTTTGTGCAAGGATTGCCAAAGACATCAAGTGGTCACGATTCAATTTAGGTAGTAGTGGATCGTTTAACTAAGTCTGCCCATTTCTTAGCAGTCCGTGTGAACTATTCAATGAGTAGACTTGCTGAGCTTTATGTAAGCTAGATAGTACGCTTACATGGTATACCTGTAACGATCACCTCAGATCGAGACTCTAGATTTACCTCAAATTTTTGGCGAAGCCTGCAAAATGCTTTAGGGACAAAACTTCAATTCAGTACTGCTTATCACCCTCAAACGGATGGACAAACAGAGAGAGTGATACAAACTATAGAGGATATGTTGAGAGCCTGTATTATTGACTTTAGAGGAAGATGGGATGAGAACTTGCATTTGATAGAATTTGCTTATAACAACAGCTTTCAGAAAAGTATAGGCATGGCCCCATATGAAGGATTATATGGGAGAAGATGCAGAACCCCTATCTGTTGGGACGAGGTAGGTGAAAGAAGATTGACAGGACCTGAATTGATACAAGACACCACTGAGGCTGTTGAAATTATTAGGGAAAGACTTAAGACAGCCCAGAGTAGACAAAAGGGCTATGCGGACAAGCGTAGAAGGCCCTTAGAGTTTAGTGTGGGGGATCACGTATTTCTTAAAGTATCCCCGTTAAAAAGACTATCTCGTTTCGGAATGAAAGGAAAGTTGGGTCCCAGATTCGTTGGACCTTTTGAGATACTTGAAAGAATAGGAAGTGCAGCTTATCGCTCGGCGCTGCCTCCTAATTTGGGAAATTTACATGATGTGTTTCATGTATCGATGCTAAGAAAGTATCAACCGGATCCTGGTCACATACTCGATCATGAAGCCACCAAAGTGGATGAGAAAGTGAGGTATGTCGAAGAGCCTGTGCAATTATTGGATCGAGAGGAGCGAATTCTCAGGACCAAGAGAATCCCATTGGTTAAGGTTTTATGGCAACATCATGATATGGAAGAAGCCACATGGGAGAGTGAAGAGCAGATGAAGAAAAAGTACCCCTACTTGTTTCAAAAGGACATGAGTAACGTTTAATTTCGAGAACGAAATTCTCTAAGGAGGGCAGAATTGTGGCACCCCAAAAAATTCAAGACAAGCTCTAAGATGTATTAAAGCCATGATTAAGTAATGAAATTACCTATGGTTTATGCTTTAGCTATTAATTTTTCCCTTAAGACTAAGTGTTATACGCTTGTGTTCTTGAGTTTTTAAATTAGTACTATAGGTTAATTTAGTAAGAAGAATTTATTCTTGGCTTTGCACCTCATAGATTTAATCCCTATAGACAAAATGTTACAAGATTTTGGCCATATGAAATTTAAAACTTGAAATCTATAAAGGAAAGAATTAAAAGTGAATTATTAAAGGAAAAGTTGGGGTTCAATTAGGCTTGGGCCTTAGTCCCAATAGTTTGGACCTTTGGTGGGCCAAATGGCCGGCCCATTGGGGCCCAAGGAGGGCTGTCGCTGGCCCACTTGCTGGCCCAAAGCCCAGCCGAGATTGAAGCCCATTTGTGCATGAAGAAGGCCATGTGTCCCTTCAAAATTGCCAAGTGTAGATCATGCAATTAGCAATCATTGCTAATGATGAAAGGAAGACCATTAGGGGGGGGGAGCAACCGGTTAAGGAGAGTAAGAGAGAGAGGGCTTCGTCCAAGCCAAAGAGAGAGAGAGAGAGATTTCGAGAGAAAGAGAGAGGAACCGAGAGAGGAGGAAGGAGCTGCTCCCCGCCCGTCGTCAGTCCGCCCGTCGCCGTCCGTGTGCTGTCCGTGTGCCGCCGTTTGCGTGATCTTTAGAGGCAAGTTGGGATCCTTTTGCTGCTCTTGCATGTGTGTTTTGGAATGGTGTTGGATTTTGGGTGTTTAGGGTCTAAGGAACCGAAGCTGGAAGGTGTTTATTTTGAAGATGTGTTCTGTTTTTCGAGTATACCTCCTGACCCCGAACGTTGTAGAGGCTTACATGTGTGTTTTGAGTTGGATTCTTGGTTCGACTTCTTCACTAAAGTTGTAGACAACATCTTAAACTACAACATAATAAAATTTGAGTTAAAACGGTTGAGTTTTGAAGGGTAAAACCCTCCCTCTACGAAAAATGCTAGATCTGAAATTGTTTTGTGGTCTCTTGGTGGATTTGAGTGTTGCATGTCACTTTTTATCAAGAATTTCACTTCGACTCCTGCATGAAACTTTTAGAGAACATCCTAAAGACTAACATACTCAAATTTTAGGTAAAATGAACATGTGTAGCCTAGTGAACCAATTTTCTCTTGAAAATGGTAAATCTGGAAATACTGTACTAGGACGTCCGAGACTTCTTGGACCCATATGGTGGTTATACTTTAGAAATTTCACTTGGATCCCTGAATGAAAGTTGTAGGGAATTTCTTGAGACAAAACATATCAAAATTTCTGAGGAAAAAAAGAATGATAGGTAGGTAAGAACTCATTATTTCGGAGTAAAGTATACTGGACATTTCGGTGATAGAGTCAGGAACTTAGTACGACTGTAGAAAATTATGGAGAACGAATTGGGCCTAGATGTCTTCAGTAAAAAGATACTTTAGGGACTTCACTATAACCTGGTAAAATTTCAGAATTTTTGAAGATCTTTTGGGTATTTTAATTGAATTGTTCTAAAAACTGTGCAATCTGACCTTGCCCGAATTATACATGTTGTAATGTGTGAGCTATATCTTTTTGTGTGAATTTCTTTTGGGCATGTGTCCTTCATGAAATTATTACCTTTAAGTCTTATCTAGTACATGCTCTGATTTGGTGATTTTTGAAGGTTATTTGCATATTAAATCGACCGTGATATGGAAAATGTGCAATGTATGTGTTTCGGACTTGGAAATAATGACATGCATGACTTATATCTTTCTGTACAAATTTCTTTTGGAGAAGTGTTCTTCATGAAACATCTTTATCTACGTCTTGAATATAACATAGTGAAATTTCGTGATTTTTGAAGGTCATTTGCCTATTTAATGAACTGTGTTTTGAAAACTGTGTAAGCTGTACATTTTCGAAATTTATGATATTGGAATGCATGGCAAATTCTATGCTGTGATGTGTGATCCGTATGAATTGTTATGTGAATTATGAGACTTTGGATTATTATTCATGCAATGGTGTGATGGTTTTCATGCATTTCATATGACATTAAAGAAAATGATGGATTTTCCATGATCTCAAAGAAAGATTTTATTTAAATCATTTCATCAAAGGACAATTTTCCCAATGCATATTGCATGATTTCAAAAGATCAATTTAAATCAATTGCATTGAAAATTTCAAGTGTGAAATTGGAAAAGAAATGTATGAGAATATGAATGACCGTCGGAGGTGTGAGCCGACGATGCCCTGGGAGTGTCGGGATGCCCGGAGGTGTGAGCCGGATGCCCGGAGGTGTGTGCCGGATGTCCTCGGGAGTTTCGAGATGCCCGGAGGTGTGTGCCGGATGCCCGGAGGTGTGTGCCGGAGGTTCCTCGCGATGCCAGGTTGGGTGCGAGCGATAGAAATGTGGGATGCAATTACCGGTCCCGAGAAAGAAAATATGGTGATTCAATTTGAAAAAAAAAGCATGAGTTGAAATTAAATCATGCAAAATGTGGTCACATGTATGCATGATGGCATGATGATGATATGTGATTTGATGATAAGTGCATGGATGTATGTGCACCTATGGCATGATGATGATATGTGATTTGATGATAAGTAGATGGATGTATGTGTACCTATGACATGATGATATGTGGTTTGATGATAAGTGCATGGATGTATGTGCACCTATGATATGATGGTACATGTAATATGATGATGCATGCGCGTGAGATATGATGACATGTGCATGATATCAAGGTAAATTATGCATGGATACTTAAGTGATATGTGTTATGCTATGATTGTATTGTATGATGCATTGAGTGGTTTACTTGTCATTTACCTGCTAAGTGGTTGTACTCACCCCTTCAGATTAGTACGATGCCGCTCCCTACTGTCACGCGGGGTGTCTTTTACGGCCTTCCTTCGGATGTGGAGGTCAAGTGGGCGGAGATTGACTGTCCCACCATCCCTGGTTTGACATTCATTCGGATTCGTAGATTTGTGATGTATGATGTGGGCCTGGCTGGGGACCCGGTCGTTCAGGAGTTCGTATCTGTTCACGTTCGTCGAGACGGAGTGATGCAGGGGATGCTGCCACCACCACCGCCTGACGCACCAGGATGCGTGTGATGGCCTGCGCGTGAGGAGTAAGAGTTGCAACTTTTTGAGAAATAGCCGACACTAGTTGATTTGGGGGGGATCTTACACGATGAACATAGTGGGTCGAGTGTTTCTTTTGGGGTTACGGCCGAGTGTAGCGAGGAGTCTTGGCCTTTCTTTTGATGTACCGACCCGTGAAAATCCATCATGAAAATATGTAAATAAAAGTGACTCGGCTTTATCTTTTCCTATGGAATTTAGTGTTGTGCAGTGTATCATGTTTGTTGGAGGGAGAGATGGTGATATTAAATTATACTTCCGCTAATGAGTCGCGCTGGGACCCTTTTAAATATATATACCTAGGAATTACGATGCTTCTAGTAAGAGATGCACTAGTGTTCATTAGGTGTAGCGATAAGTATTTGTGGCGACCCTACCGGATTTGGGGGTGCCACATACATTGTGTTTTTTAGAATAGTCAAGTATAGCCTTTAAAGGATAGGTATACTTGGATTGATGTAACAAAATATGTGTGGGGCATTGTGAGACATCAATTGTTTATTTCTTTTTAGGGTTGTAGTCATTATGTCATCCCTAACAGGTGCATAATTTGAGCTCCCAAGTATAGGTGTACTCACTGGTCACACGGCTTACTTGCCAGTATGAATTGTTTTGTAAAGTTGATGAATGTTGAATGTCTTATATTCTTGATAGAGCACTATCAAGCCCATCATATCCAAGTGGGAGATTTTGTACTTAATTAGTACGTCCATGATGGGGTGCGATTGGAACGCATCGTTTCGTCTTGATATGCTATGATGGAAAGACGCCCTTTGAAAGGGTATGAGGGAGTTGTATAAAAGTCTTCTGAAGATAACCGTGGGCATGGTTGGTAGAACATACGCTCAGAAATACCTCTCATTTTCTTGTCCTCTTTCCATCAAAGAAAAAGGAGGCGTTCCATTTCTCCTTTATAAGAACAATTGGCATTTACGCTGTGAAAATCGGATGCTTTTCTCGTGATTGCATTCAAACCAACGTGAAGTATTTTTGTCCGTGATTCATCCGCAATTCAAGGATCGTTCCGGGGTAAATTATTGACTGCGCATCAGAAACAGGTAAGTCGTCTTCCGCCGACTTAATTCCTATAGGTTGAGACTCGAGCCAATGCCCTCCTTTTTCTTGGTGGGGTTTGCTGTGTTGAATGTAGTAATTCGTGGACAGTGATATGGAGCTCGATTTCATTAAGTGCAGGCCAAGTGGCAGCGTTGATTCTTCAACACGTCCGTCATTGGATGTTTTTCGTTCTGGACCTTCACCAATTTCCTCACTTCTAGCTTATGGCAATAACTATGTACTCCCCATCGTGAACCCTGATTAAGATTTGGCGTTGCCTTGTACAAGCTAGAGCACCGAAACGGTCCTGTTCATTATGCTGTAGTCTAATATATTTTCATCGCCAATGTTATAATAATTATGAGATCGAATTAGATAGCCAACTTTTCGAATGTTTATCCTTGGATAAGATGAATCCACTAGAACATACGGAACCTTAATGCTTCTATCATCCAGAATCTTTCTCCAAGCAATGTGTGTATTGGTGGGATCATCTGTTTGTGAGAGATTCTGAGCTGTCCAAAATAGATCTTTGAGGCCTGGGATGTTTGGAACTCACTTCTAAGACTCAAGGGTGAGAGGGTTGACCATTGGGCTCATTCTTAGCTCCCGCTTGAATAAGTTTCCTTACCATCGAATTAGTTCTCTTTCTTGTCACCTCCCATGAGGTTACTATGTTGCGAGTACTTGGCTTTCAAAACCTTAACCCCCGACTTTGTTTTCATCAACTAACATCCCCCAACTAAGTTTACATAGCAAACACGGCCATGGTTTTTGAGCTAGGAACTGGGTTTTTCTCCCGAGTCTTGAGGGATGTTCCATCGAAACTTTCTAACCATGGCATCTATTATACGACATACAGAAACTGGATGATGGAAATTTGACATGTTGTAAATCAGTACTGCCTAAGGCACTTATCTGATTAAGGTTCATCTAACTGCCCGGAGGTAGTAAGTCCATTTCATCATGAAAACTGAAATCATACATGTGCTATCTTGTTTGTTTAAAGCTAGACTAGTATGAGCTTGTGAAACGATATTGCATGATTTGCATTTTCTTTCCACTTACAGATGTTGTCTTTGATAAAAATTTCTCTGTGACTTGACATGCAGTAACGTAACATCACCACATCTTTGTAGATTCTTTATGGTCTAAACTATAATGTTATCTTTCTACATCTGTAGGATTCATTCCGCAGACAAGAGCAGAAGCAGACTGATGCACAACCATTGGCCAAGTGATTGTGGAGAGGTGAACTTAGCTAATTTCATTTTCTTCCACCGTGTTCCAAGTTTGGTTCTGGGGAAATGTATGACTTGGGAATCTCTTACCAGATTCTGCGGACAATCTTTAGTCTAGTATGTCAATGTTCTTAAACCTTGTCCTTGTGCTTGAATAAAAGGCTAAAATTTGATTTCACTGGAGTACATGCGGGAATAATCCCTATTACTTGCTGGCCTTGGCAACAAGGGTAGAAGCATCAGCTAATAAACAGAGGCCCCAAGGCTGCGGGGGGAGAGTAGAGGATGAGTAGGGGCAAAAATGTGTTATCAGGACTTACACGACCACAGGAGCATCCAATTCATTAATAACTTTCGAAAAGACTTAATTTTACCCCAGCCTTCTGGTGGTGGGGAAGAACTATTCTTCCGCATTTCTTTTTAGGGGGGCATTCGTGATGATACTGACTTGACAAAGCTAATTGGAAGGTATTAGAGTCAGAAGATGCATCAATTTCATGTCTTACAATGATATTATTCTTCAAATTGAATGCCCAAAAGCACCGTTAAACATTAACATCTACTCATGAAACAAGAAAAAACCGGCATTGACTATCATAAATTTCTACTCATGCACTGACTCAAATCCAATTTTCCGTTTTATCAAGAAACATGACCACTATTTACACAATGTGGCGAACTACAAGCGATAATACAACACAATTATCTTCTATTTTACTACATGAACCTTATCTTCATGGATGCTGCAACATGAATTCAAAGAAGAGGAATGAAGTCTCTCGCGGTCTGTCATCACGTGGCCCCTGGTAATGTCCTTTATGGTAGGACATCCAGATTGTGCCATTGTAAGCTCGAGCTCATTCCTCAACATCTCAGTGACCCTTCCAACTCCAATTTCCCCTTCCCATCTAGAGCAAGAAGACCACTATTAGGAGAATGTCAACAATTGTCCTAAGGCACCTGTTCAATTGTTGTTCAGGTGTTTCGGTAATGTGAAGAGATAGTTTCTACAAACTTGGCGAAATATTATTACCCAAATACCTCAAGGGTTTGGTACAATACTGTTGGAGAAAACTCCTTTATTATTTTGAAGTTGACAAAACTTATCCAAAGTTTAGTCTGAAGACTTCCAAACTTTAGTGTCAAAGTCTGAAGACCGCCAAACTTTAGGTTCAAAGTCTGCCCATACCGACAGATTCCAGACTAAACATTACTGAAGAATGAAGACTTATCCAGATGGAAGATTATCTTTACTTATTCAAGACTTCGATTCGTATGGCTTATGGATGGCTTTCTGGTTGGATATAGCACCTATATGATTGACTATCTTTATTGGAATCAATTCCGATAAATCAAATCTCTTGGAAGGCAAGCAAACTTGGAAAGTTCTACTTATGGAAACCAAGATCCTGATTGTATGGGCGAACAGGATTGACGGGCTTTCATCACAAATTTTCAAACAACTCAAGATCTCCTTGATTGATTCTATCCAACCAATAGATTTGAAGAATTCCTTTGGAAAGTGCCAACGGTTGAGAAGGCATGAAGGTGTATTTAAGGTGGACTCTCCAGTTATTCGATAGAGTGCGTGAAAGAAAATTTTCAAAGTCTGAAGCTTTCTGTTCCGTGCTAGTTCATTCATTGAGCTCAAATTTGTACTTGGAAGAGAGAAAAACTTATAGTGTGACTTCTGGAAAGAGAAGCAGACTCTTCACTGTGAAATGAGATCATCAAGCTGTAAAATCTCTTTTGTTTCTTAATGGAATCCAGCCAATGGGCTGTTAGCGTGGCAAAGTGGACGTAGGCTTGATCTAAGCTGAAGCACTATAAACCTTGTGTTCTTATTCTCTTCCCTGAACTACTTCATTTTGTTTGAAGTTTTATCTAATTGTTAACTTCAGAACTCGTTGATAGTCTGTCATTTTCTAAAAGCAAATTACTTCTACTGAACCTTATGAAAATTTTGGTTCACGCCTATTCACCCCCCTCTAGGTGTTGTTACTAGCCTTGTCAATTGGTATCAGAGCTTGTGTGCTTATTTTATTGAAGTGTTTTACTTCTAAAGCTAAAGATCAATGGCTAGTATTTTGGCTCCAGGTTTGGTTGAAGGCCAAAGCAACACCAGACCTCCTTACTTTGGTGAGGAGGAGTACAATGTGTGGAAAAACAAGATGAAGGTATTCCTGAGATCGAAAGATCCCCTAGAATGGGATGTGGTAGAAAAAGAGATCAATCCCAAAGCTATATCAACCTTAGAACGAGGAAAGGAAGTTGTAGATCCTGGCGAATTGACACAAGCAGAAATTACCAAGAGACAAGCTCTTGATGCTAAAGCCATCTACTCTTTATACTGTGCTTTATCTCCTACTAAGTATAACCGAATTTCTTCTTGTGAAACAGCGAAAGAAGTTTGGGACAGATTGCACGTTACCTATGAAGAAATTGATCGAGTAAAGGAAACGAAAATCAATATTCTACTCGGACAGTATGAAGCCTTCAAGATGAAGCCTGGAGAATCCATCACAGATTGTAAACGGCCTAGCATATCAAGGATAGCCAATCTCAGGACCAATGAAGGTCAATAAATTGCTGCGTGGACTCTCCAAAGACTGGAATCACGTGAAGACGTCAATTAGAGAAACCCAGAGGATTATGCCTCTTTCAGTAGACGAACTAGTAAGCACACTTCAATCATATGAAGTGGAGCAAATCAATGAAGAAGAAGATCCTAAAGGTAAGAAGTCAATTGCTTTAAAATCTAATGATGATTCTGATGATACAGATTCAGAAGATGACATGGACGATGAAGAGCTAGCGCTCATGATTAAGAAGTTCATGAAGTTGAATAGAAAGGGAAGAAGATTCAACTGGAAGAAGCAGAGCACTCAAAAATTCCAGAAGAAACCAACTGAGGACAATGAAACCAACAAAGATGTGATATACTTCGAATGCAAAAAAAAAGGGCACATCAAACCTAACTGTTCTCTATTGAATAAAAAGAAAGGAAGAACTGAGAAACACAAAAATGCTCTCAAAGCAGAAACTTGGAGTGATACCGAGTGAGAGGAAAGTGAAGAAGAATATGCCAACATATGTTTGATGGCCAATTCAGAATCAGACTCAGATTTTGAAACAGATTCTGATTTAAACTCAAGCAAAGAAGTTGAGGTCACTATCAAGAAGAATATCAAATGGTATTTGGATAGTGGCTATTCGAGACGCATGACAGGAGATTCGAGTTGTTTTATAAAACTTGTTTAAATGAATGGTGGAAAAGTTTCCTTTAGTGGGAACAACAAAGGAAGAATTGTTGGATGTAGAACCGTGAAGATTGGAAGCCTGACTATCAATAATGTCTCCTTGGTGGAATGTCTGAATCACAATCTACTCAGCATAAGTTAGCTTTGCGATACTGGATTCAAAATTAAATTCCAAGAAGGCATATGTTCGAGAACTAGTAGAGACTTCTCTCAATCTTTCACTGGACGAAGGCATGTGAATATTTACCTTCTGGATATAAAACCAGAAAGTTCTCAGTATCTTATATCCATTCAAGATGAAGCAAATCTTTGGCATCAAAAGCTTGGCCATGTTAACATGAAGCATATTGCCAATATTTCTTCTAAGAAGCTTGTTCGTGGTCTCCCCAACCTGGCTTATCAAAAGTCTGAATTATGCACTCCATGTGTTTTGGGAAAACATGTTAGAAGTTCCTTTAAACCTGTAAATCAAGTTTCTACAAATCGAGCTTTGCAGCTTCTGCATATGGACCTCTTTGGACCAACTATAACTTAAAGTATTGGTGGAAAGAGATACTGTCTAGTAATCGTGGATGATTACTCTTGCTTTACTTTGGGTTTACTTTCTGGCAAATAAGTTTGAAGCCTTCTCTCATTTCTCAAAGTTTGCCAAGAAGGTTCAGAATGAAAAAGGATATGCTATTTCAAGCATATGAACAGACCATGGAGGTGAGTTCGAAAATCAAGACTTTGCGAAGTTCTGTGATGAATCTGATTTCCAACATGTTTTCTCTTCTCCTTACACTCTAGAATAAAATGGGGCCGTGGAAAGGAAGAACAGATCCTTGCAGGAGATGGCCAGAACCCTCTTAATTGAGAGCAAAATTTCCTCTTAATTTTGGGCTGAAGCAGTTTCTACAGCTTGCTACATCATCAATAGAGTGTTCTTGAGGCCTATTCTAGAGAAAACTCCTTATGAAGTGTATAAAGAGAATAAGCCAAATGTTTCTTACTTCCATGTATCTGGTTGTAAATGTTATGTTTTGAAAAGTGCAAATGATCGAATCGGGAAGTTTGAAGAAAAATCAGATGAAGGAATTTTCTTTGGCTACTCAACCTCAAGCAAAGCATACAGAGTCTTTAACAAGAAGACTCAATCTGTGGAAGAATCTATGAACGTCAAGTTTCAAGATTCTATACAGAATTAGCTAGATCAGGCTCAACTAGAAGAATCTGAATCTGTTCCAGACTTTACAAAGTCTACTTACCCCAAAGTGGTTCAGATTTCTAGAGATTAGCAACAAGAAGAACTAGAAGATTCAACTGAAGCAAAGGATCAGCAGACTCTCAGACCAACCAGCAATTGGAAGCATAAATCAAGTCATCCAAAGAACTCATCATTGGCAACATTAATGAAAGAATTCGCACCAAAAGGCGAGAAGAGTCTAGCGCTTTAGCACTTGTTTCTAAGATAAAACCCAAAAGTGTAGAAGAAGCTCTGTTTGATGAAAGCTGGATCGAAGCTATGCACGAAGAGCTTAGACAGTTCAACATCAACGATGTATGGGAGCTAATTCCTAAACCTAAAGGTAAATATGTTATCGGGACAAAATGGGTTTTTAGAAACAAGGTGGACGAGAAAGGAAAAGTGGTCAGGAACAAAGCAAGACTCGTGACCAAAGAATATATGCAAAAAAAAGGGATATACTATGACGAGACCTATGCACCATTAGCGAGGTTAGAAGCAATTAGATTATTACTTAATTTTGATTGCTATAAAAATTTCAGGTTATTCCAAATAGACGTCAATAGTGCATTCCTAAATGGATTTATCCAAGAAGAAGTCTATATGGAACAACCACCAGGATTTGAAGATCCAAGAAAGCTAGATTCAGTCTACAGATTGAAAAAGGCCTTGTATGGATTGAAGTAAGCACCTCGAGCTTGGTATGAAAGGTTAAGTAAATTCCTAACCCAAAATGGTTTTGTTAAGGGAAAGGTAGATACTACTTTGTTTGTGACATCTTGAATTTTCGACCCTGTCTTCTACTAAATGAATCGGGCATTTCATTGACGCGCCTATGGGGCTATTCTCGGAACTGATCATTCTCGAGATAACTAGACTATCTAGGGAAGCCATTAAGAATTTTAAGGCAAATAGACTTGAGAATTCGACCAAGAATCGGATTCTCGACTGTGTCTATCTTTAGAGGCCATTACGGCACAGTTAAAAATCAATTTGAAATCAGAGATAGACTGGTTCGATGGAGATGTGTGGCTAATCGTGGGTAACACCACTAAATTGGAAAATTCTCGTTGACCTGCCTTAGACTGATTTGCTTATTGTTTTGGTACCCTGTGTCCGTATTTGAATCCTCGAGATTTTCACGACAACCGAGAGTCGCCAATGAGTCGAGTGGGTTCATAGTGGTTCGAAGAAAATCGACCACCGGTCATTTGCACTAAAAATGCCTTAAAGTTACCTGGTAGCCTAGGTCACGCTAAAAACGCGTCGAATAGAAATTAACCGTCAATTTGAGTCCGATTTTAGAAATTGAAGTTTCTGTCATGTCACAATAAATTCTAGGAGTGTCGACTCAGTCTCAGAAGATTTTTATGACACTCGAGACTTTTTGGGAAAAAGTCGTCGCAAGACCGTTTTTGTGTAGAAGAAGCCGATGATTGTTTTTTATGGCAAAATTGGAAAGCATGATGGATGTATGGGTGAGGAAAATTACTAAGGTAACCAATGGTAGGTGGATTGAAATTATTGAGGCCATTTGAGATTGGATTCTAAAGGAATTGAATCCAATTGAAGCAATTTCCCTCAAAATTCGTAACTCCCCCCATCCACCATCATTTTGGACCATTCCATGACTTGTTGAGCATGCATTGGTGGATCAATGGCAGCCAAGGAAGAGTGCATGGCCTAGGATGAGTTGGGAGATATTTCTTGTGGAAAAATTTGACCAAGAGGCCCCACTAAGGAAAAACTTGCCCCACACTCCTATCTCTCTCTCCCTCTTGCCTTTCTTCCTCACCAAGGCAGTCTACCAGCCCATTCTCTTCTCCTTGCTGCTATTCGTACTCCATAAAATGCAGAGAAGAAGTCGGAGCAGCCCCTCAAGCCGTCGCACGTCTTCACCCGCGCCACCGCCGGTTTCTGCTCCAGTCGACCTTTTGTCATAGATTCGAGTTAAAAGTGCTCTTCCCGGATGAATCAGAAAATGAGCCACCTATCACCGTGAAGAGGACATCCATACTGTTCCGTACGGCCACCGGAGTCTGCCGCTCGTCGAACCGTTTGGAAGCTGCCCGCCGGCACTGTTTCGCGTTTTCTTGCCGTTTCGCCCCATTTCAGCCCTTCATTTGCCCATTCCATCCACCCACAAGATCCCCAAGACCCCGGGGAGCCACCGGTTGCCAACCACCCGCTCGCCGGAGCTCCGATCGGCCCGTTTTCGCCGTAGAAGCAGCTGGTCTCCTCTCTGCAGCCCGCAAGCCAAACCCGCGGTTCAGCCTATTGGGATTTAGCCCAACTTCGGCCGGAGTGAACTTTAGCCCACAAGACCAAGTGGCCTAGCAAGCTCAGCCCAAGTTGGTTTAATTTAGTTGAAGCCCAAGTCCACAAGTGCAGCCTATTAATTGAGTCTTTGGCCCAAACAAGTTCAGCCCAAGTTCAGCCCGCGAAGAAAGCCCAAGAGCGAGCCCAGTCCAGTGCAAGAAGCTAAGATTTGTTGGGCCCAAGTTTAAGCCCGCTGGTGTTGTCGAAGGCCCGATTTTTGTGGCCGTCGCGGTGTTTCGGTTCCCGCTTTTAACCAAGTGAGTTTTACTCACTAATGCTTTCTTAATTTGCTAATTATGCTTAAGGGTTGGTTAGATTTAATTAAGTGCAATTAGGTGGTTAGATTAGTTTAGAACAATTAAATTAGTGACTTAATTATGCATGTTAGGTGGTTAGACTTAGTCATTAGCAAGTAGAGAGCCTTTAACATTTATTGAATGCATCTCGGGATTTTTCTCGACCCGTCTCGGGTTCCAATCAGGCATTATGGGCCAAATTTGGATTTTTAATATTTATTTATTTATTTTTCGAAATTAATTATTTAATTAATTATTTTTCTGGAAATTCAACTGGGATGGTCTGTGACTGGAATTTCATGCTGATTGTCATGGTGTAGTTTGTTTATTTAATTGAGCTTCAATTTTTATGGAATTGATTTAAATTGTGAAATTTGAGGATTTGTCCTAAATTGTTTGTTATTGAGTAATTGATTGGTAGATGGCCGAGTATGAGTATATAGCGCCAGTTATACGTTGATGGGCTATTTAGTAGAGAGAATGATGAGAGCTAACTGAGAACATTATTGGCTGAGACCAATAATGTACGATGTTATTGGACATACGTGGTTCGGTGATTAAGGAAATATCACTGGTGAAAATGATGCCTTAAAGAACTCACGATGTTGTCTATTACCGATGTCACCTTGGCGAAAACGGCGCCCTAGAAAGGACACGTGGTTCGGTGATTAAAGATATCACTGGTGAAAACGGTGCCTTAAAGAACACACGGTGTCGGTGATCGGTATGTCATTGACGAAAACGACGCCCGAGAAACATGTGATTTGGTGAATGAGTACACCATTTGGGAATCATGGTATGAGTGGGGATGACCTAGAGATGGTCTGACTGACATGTAATCGACTAAGTTGATTGAGCAATGCTTGATCAGATGTCGTGAATTGTTTGAATATCTATGTTTAACCTTGAATTGCAGGTTGGAACTAAGGCCAAGGTAAGTCCTCTGACTCGTGCTGTGCTTAGGCAACCGAGTAGCGTATTGGTTTACTAATCGGGTCTTAGGGGGTAGAATTCGCTGAGACGTGGTCTCATTGGTTATTGAATAACCATTTCAGGTCCGTAGAGGGACCAAAGGAGGATTACCTATTGGATGACCCTGATGACGAGCCAACAGAGGATGAAGAGCTTGAAGAAATCGAACTTAGTGAAGAAGAGTTTGAGGAGGATCGGGATGATGATCCCGAGTACGTCCCGGATGAGGACTGAGATCCCATCCCATTTTGTGAACCTTGTGTATTTGTGGATATGTGTTAAATCAAACCTATGTTAATAGTATTGTAAGATACTATGAGGTGCGTGTGTATAAAAGTATGGTTGTGAATTTCAATATGAAAAGTATGATGGGCGAGTTTGTTGGAGAAAACTTCCTTATTTGTTTTGAAGCTGACAAAACGTTTCCATCAGTCTAGTCTGAAGACCTGCAGACTCTTTCGTCAAAGTCTGAAGACTGCCAAACCGCCAGACTCAAGATTTAAAGTTTGCCCTCATTGATAGTTCCTAGACCGACGAAGAAGACTTATCCAGAATCAAGTATTTCTTTAAGGATTTGATTCGAGCGGTTGAAGAAGATCTCACGGCTGGAGATAGCATCTCGGAATCTATTAGTCGTCTTGAATTTAATTTGGGTAATGTGGATCCGTTGAATGGCGAAGCATACTTGGAAGGTTCTACTTATGGAAACCTAGATCTTGATTTGTATGGGTGAGCAGGATTGGTGGGCTATCGTCATAGTCCTTAAATAACTTGAGATCTCCCTTATTGATTTTGTCCAACGAGTAGATTGAAAGAACTTCTTTGGAAAGTGCCAACGGTTATGAAGGCATGGAGGAGTATATAAGGAAGACGCTCTAGTTATTCAAAGGAGTGCGCGATAGATAAATTTCAAAGTCTGAAGCTCCTTGTTCTTTGCCAATTCAATTGTTGAGCGTAAACTTGTACTCAAAAGAGAGTTTATACATTTGTGAGACCTTGAGGAAGTGTAGCAGAATCTCTACACTGTGGAATCAAGGACGTGATACTATAATGACTCTTTTGATTCATAGTGAAATCCAGCCGGTGGGCTATCAGTGCGGGAGAGTGGACGTAGGTTTGGATTAAGCCGAACCACTATAAACCTTGTGTTCTTATTCTCTTCCCTAAACTCATTTACTTTGCTTGTAACTTTATTTAATTGTTAGGGTTTCTTTTCTTTTTAAAGTCTTCTGTCAAACAAACTCAGGTTAAAAGTAAAGTTTTATACTATACCTCTCAAAAATTTGTTTTCGCACCTATTCACCCCCTCTAGGTGCTCGTACTAGCATTTACAATTGGTATCAGAGCCTGTGTACTCATTTAAATTGAAGTGTTTTTACTTCAGAGTTAACGATCCATGGCTAGTATTTTGGCTCCAGGTTTGGTTGAAAGGCAAAGTAACACCAAACCGCCTTACTTTGATGGGAAGGAATACAGTATATGGAAAAACAAGATGAAGGCATTCCTAAGATAGAAAGATCCTCTTGAATGGGATGTGGTAGACAAAGGAATCATTCCTAAAACCACAACAGTCTCAAAAAGGGGAAAAGAAGCTATTGAGTCCAGCGAGATGACTCAAGAAGAGATAACCAAGAGACAAGCTCTTGATGCAAAAGCAAATTATTCTTTATATTGTGCATTATCTCCTACTGAATATAACATAATATCTTCTTGTGAAACAGCTAAAGAAGTCTGGGATAGACTGCACATCACCTATGAAGGAACCGATCGAGTGAAAGAAACCAGAATCAATATTTTGCTCGGTCAATATGAAGCATTCAAGATGAAACCAGGAGACTCTATCACTGACATGTTTAGTCGTTTTACAGAAATCGTGAATGGTCTTGAGTATCAAGGTCAACCAATCTCTGGACCCATGAAAGTTAACAAATTACTGCGTGGACTTTCCAGAGATTGGAATCACGTAAAGACCTCAATAAGGGAGACACAAAGGATCATGCCACTCTCTGTTGACGAATTGGTTGCACTCTTCAGTCTTATGAAGTGGATCAAATCAATGAAGATGAAGATCCCAAAGGTAAAAAATCCATTACATTAAAATCTAATGATGATTCTGATGTTACATATTCTGAAGACGATATGGATGATGAAGAGCTTGCTCTCATGATAAGAAGGTTCAGAAAACTGAACAAAAAGGGAAAAAGATTCAATTGGAAGAAACAAAGTTCTCAAAAGTTTCAAAATAAATCAGTTGAGGATGATGAATCCAATAAAGATGTGATTTGTTTTCAATTCAAGAAAAAGGGATACATCAGAACCAATTGTCCGTTACTGAAGAAAAAGAAAGGAAAAGCTGAGAAATACAGAAAGGCTCTCAAAGTAGAAACTTGGAGTGATACCGAATGTGAAGAGAGTGATGATGATTATGCTAATATTTGTCTAATGGCATAATCAGATCAGATTCAGACTCTGAGATAGACTCAGACTCTGACAGTGAAATCGAGGTAAGTAATTTAAAAGTTCCTTCTAAAGTCTCTAAATATATTGATGAACTGTGTCTTAGTCTCAAAACCTCTCTCAAAAGAATTTCCGAACTAAAAAGGGAAAATTCTGCACTGAAGCAACAGGAGATTGTTTGGAAAGAAAAAGTCAAAAATTTAGATAAAAGTGTTATTACTTCGAAAGAAAATGCAGACTCTCTTTCAAAAGAAAATGCACTTTTGAAAAATGATATTTCAAGTATTTCAAAAAGGTTTTCTATAGGTTCTGAGAAATTAGAAAAAATTCTTTCAGCACAAAGACCTTACTTTAACAAATCAGGCTTGGGAATGACTGCTGAAACTATCCCTCTAATTGATTTTCCAAAAGTAAAGGAAAGAATTAAACAAAGACCTACAAAAGATTTTTATAGAAATCGTCTCCAAAAAGTCTTTGTAAAACCTGTAGGCCGCAGTGCTCTTAAATGTTCTAAGTGCAACAACTCAGAACATTTTGAGAAAGAATGTTCTATGGTTTGGAAACCTGTTAAGAAGGTTTGGGCAAAGACCATATATTGCACTAACTCCATTGGACCCAAGAAAGTATGGGTACCAAGGAAAGCTTAAGTTTCTTTTTTCAATGCAGGTCACTATCAATAAAAAGGTTAAATGGTACTTGGATAGTGGATGCTCAAGACATATGATAGGAGACTCAAGTTGTTTCATAAAGTTTATGCAAGTTAATGGTGGAAAAGTTTCTTTTGGTAGAAATAGCAAAGGCAGAATTGTGGGATACGGAACCGTAAAGATTGGAAGTCTCACAATCAGTAACGTTTCCTTAGTGGAATGACTCAACTACAACTTGCTGAGTATCAGCCAACTGTGCGACACAGGTTTCAAAATCAACTTTCAAGAAGGAATATGTTCAAGAACCAATAAAGACTCCTCTCAGACATTCACGGGGCGAAGACATGGGAATATATATCTCTTGGATATCAAACCAGAAAAATCCCAATGTCTAATTTCAATTCAAGAGGAAGTTAATCTCTGGCATAGAAAACTTGGCCACATCAACATGAAGCAAATAGCCAAGATCTCTGCAAAGAAGCTTGTTCGTGGATTACCCAACCTAACATACCAAAAATCTGATTTATGCACCCCGTGTGTATTGGGAAAACAGGTTAGAAATTCTTTCAAACCGATAAATCAAGTTTCCACTAATCGTGTGCTACAGCTCTTGCATATGGATCTCTTTGGACCAACTAGAACCCAGAGTATTGGAGATAAGAAATATTGCCTAGTAATAGTAGATGATTATTCACGATTTACTTGGGTATATTTCCTGGCAAGTAAGTCTGAAACCTTTTCTTATTTTATAAAATTTGCTAAGAAAGTTCAAAATGAGAAATGATATGTTATTTCAAGTATACGGACAGATCATGGAGGTGAGTTTGAAAATCAAGACTTTGCTAAATTCTGTGATGAGTCTGGCTTTCAACATGTGTTCTCCTCACCATACACTCCAGAGCAGAATGGAGTTATGGAAAGGAAGAATAGATCGTTGCAAGAAATGGCTAGAACACTTTTAATTGAAAGTAACATTTCTTCTTGTTTTTGGGCTGAAGCAGTTTCTACAGCATGTTATATTATTAATAGAGTCTTCTTAAGGCCTATTCTGGAGAAAACTCCCTATGAGTTGTTTAAAGGAAAGAAACCAATTGTTTCCTATTTCCATATGTTTAGACGCAAATGTTTTATATTGAAAAATGAAAATGATCAAATTGGTAAGTTTGAAGAAAAATCAGACGAAGGCATATTCCTTGGATATTCAACCACCAGCAAAGCTTATAGAGTATACAACAAAAAGACTCAATCTGTGGAGGAATCGATGAATATCAAATTTCAAGACCTTATACAAAATCAATTGATTTGAAGAATCTGAACCTGCTCCAGACTCTACAAAGTCTAAATCCCCAGAAGCAGCTCAGACTTCAGAAGACCAGCAACGAACAATCGTTGAAGAATCAAATGAAGAAAAAGATCAAAAGTCTGACAAACCAACCAGCAACTGGAAGCACAAGTCTAGTCATCCCAAAGAACTCATTATTAGTGACATTGATGAAGGGATTCGTACAAGATCCAAAAGGCGTGAAGAGTCTAGTGTTATTGCTATTATTTCTGAAATAGAACCCAAGAGCATAGAAGAAGCTTTAATTGATGAAAGTTGGATTGAAGCTATGCAAGAAGAACTCAGGCAATTTAGTATCAACGATGTCTGGGAATTGACTCCTAAACCAAAAGGTAAATCTATCATTGGAGCTAAATGGGTGTTTAGGAACAAGATGAACGAAAAAGGAAAAGTCGTAAAGAATAAAGCAAGACTCGTGGGCAAAGGATATTCCCAAGAAGAAGGGATAGACTATGATGAGACTTACACACCAGTAGAAAGGTTAGAAGCAATTAGATTATTACTTGCTTTTGCTTGTTATAAGAATTTCAGGTTATTCCAAATGGACGTCAAAAGTGCTTTCCTAAATGGATTTATCCAAGAAGAAGTCTATGTGGAACAACCTCCTGGTTTTGAAGACCCAAGGAAACCAGACTCTGTATTCAGACTGAAAAAGGCTCTATATGGTTTAAAGCAAGCACCTCGAGCTTGGTACGACAAGTTAAGTAAGTTTTTAATTCAAAATGGCTTTATTAAAGGTAAAGTAGACACTACCTTGTTTATCAAAAGAGAAAGCAAAAACATTTTACTTGTTCAAATCTATGTTGATGACATTATTTTTGGATCACCTAACAAAAATCTGTGCAAGAAATTCTCTAAGACTATGCAGGATGAGTTTGAAATGAGCATGATGGGTGAACTATCCTTCTTTCTCGGACTTCAAGTAAAACAATTGAAGGAAGGAACCTTCATTCACCAAGAAAAATATGCTAAAGAACTTGTTAAAAAGTTCGGCTTGGAGAATTGCAAAAAGACTGATATACCAATGTCAAGTTCCTCGAAGCTGGACAAAGATGAAGGAGGAAAGAAAGTTGACCAGAAGCTATACAGGAGTATCATTGGTTCACTTCTTTATCTTACTGCTTCTAGACTTGACATTTTGTTTAGTGTTTGTATTTGTGCTAGATTTCAATCAGATCCCAAAGAATTTCATCTAAGTGCTGCGAAACGCATCATCAAATACGTTACAACAACCTCTAATTTTGGTCTCTGGTATCCTAAAAAGGGAGACTTTACTCTCATTGGATATTCAGATGCAGGCCTAGCAAGATGCAGAGTTGATAGAAAGAGTACCTCTGGTACTTGTCAATTACTTGGTAACAGGACAGTATCTTGGTTTTCAAGGAAGCAAAGTACAGTGGCTCTTTCAATAGCAGAAGCAGAGTATGTGGCTCTTGAAAGTTGTTGTTCTCAAATCTTGTGGATAAAACAACAGCTAAGAGACTTTGGAATCGAAGACTCATGCACTGAGATCAAATGCGATAACACCAGCGTGATTAATCTCACCAAGAATCCAATTCTTCATTCAAGGGCAAAGCATATAGAGATTCGACATCATTTTATTAGAGACCATGTTCAAAATGGAGAAGTCTTGATTCAATTCATTGACTCAAAGAACCAACTAGCAGACATCTTTACAAAGCCACTGGAGAAAAGTCAATTTGAGTTTATTCGATCCAGACTTAATATCTTAAAGTCTGAAGAAGTTCAGACTTAGGGATAAAAGTCTAAAGATGCTCAGACTCAGAAGATCAAGATTCACAACTATAAGTTATCTCTGTTTTAGAAACTTATCTCTCGAATAAAATCTCGAAAAGGTACGTTCATCTATTAATTTGTAATTGATTCATGTTATCTTCCCCAATTTTCGTAATTATTGCAATCATTCCTTTTCGAAAAAGAAGTTATCTTTTAAAATGACAGTTATCTACTTTCAAAAAGGAAGTTATTTTTTGAAAAAGGCATTTTCTATTTTTCCTTTTACGACGTTCCATATACTTTTCCTCGATTGCTTTATATACTATTTGTTTTCTTTCGCTTTACTCACAAAACCCTAGAAAGCACAGAACATCATCTTCTCTCTTTTACCCTCTAGTTTAATCCTCAAAGTTTTCATCTTTCTCGCGAAATGAGTTTGGAATCTCTCAAAGACTGTGAGAATGTCTTTCCAAAGAAAGTCTTCAAGGATTGCGAACAGGGGACCACAACACATGCGTGAGGGTCCTACGCATTTTGACCTCACTGAGGAAGAAGAATCTCCAAGACAGCAGCAGAGTTCACAACATTCTCAACCGCGTCAATCTCCTCAAGCTAGACCTCAGGATATTCATCAACAAGCGAAGGAAGAAATCATTGAAGATGCAGAACCTATAAGAACTCAAAAGCCCGCTTTTAGCTTTAAACTCTACTTTGCCTTGAAGGAGGGAGGTACTCCCTCGAACTTTATTGATGAATTTTTAAAAGAGAAAGGGTATCAAAATGAAACCCACTTTTTGTGAATAATGGAACCATTGGGAGTTGCTCTTGTGGGGTCGGTAGAAAGAGCATTTGTGAATATTCCAAGCGATCCACGTGTTGGAGGTCTTAGTCAGCCAGATGGAAATGATGATGACAAGATGTACACTCATTTTAAGCCTAAAATGGGTGTTGCGGCGAATATTCGAAGCAAAAGGACAGATTTGTTTCGCTCTGAGGAACACAAGCGACTTTACTCTAAGTTGCTAAAGCGAGGGGTGATCAACCAAGAACTGTGGACTTTGATTTTCTTGATTCTCTGAATGTGAAGTTGCGAGAGAAATTCACTCTACTTCAGCTTGAACGATTTTGTTCTGAGACAACAGTGGCTCATCCAGAACTTACTGCGTATTTCTATTCTAATCTAAGTTTCTTGGATGCGAATAGATTTTCTTTTAGTGTTCGAGATCAGGACTATGTAGTTGATATGGATACATTGGCTGATGTGATTGGAGTAGAAAGAGGGGCATTCCAATCAATTAATGTGTCTGTTGGTCGTGCGACGATAGAGCTTGTTCGGGATGGAATGGCGGAAGGACGAATTTCGTACTTGAGGATGAATGCCTCAACTATTTTGCTTCACAAGATTGTGATCAATGGCCTTAGACCCAAATCGACTTCGAAGATTGACGTCTCCAACCCAAAAGCAAAGCTGATGTATGCTATCAACGCTGGCAAAAAGTTCTCTCTTCCACACACTATCATGTTTCACATGTATAGATCGATGGTAAAAAACAAGGGCCAGCATCCTTACTCAGCACTTATTACTAAGTTATTCAGACATTTGAATATTCAGCCTCCCAAGATTCTGGGTGTTCGTACCTCTGATCAAATGGTGGTGGGACTGAAAATGGTTTCCAAAATGCGTCTGAAGGAGCTGAACAAAGCTTTGGAGCAATTTAAGGAGAAAATGTGGCATCCTAGGAATTAAGGGCAAGCCCTAAGGTGCCCTAAAGCTTTTAAATAGGTAATGAATTTACCTATTGGTTTGTGTTTTAGCCTTTGTTTTTCTTCTTAAGGCTTTGTGCCTTGTGCCTTGTGTTTTTAATTTAAGTTTTTGAAACTTTGGTTATAAGGTAATTAACGAGGATAAATTTATGATTGGCCATGGATTTTTTTTTATAGATTAATTTCTCATAGATTCGTTTTCCTATAGATTAAAAGTTACAAGTTATTGACTTAGTGGAATTGGGATTTGAATTACCTAAGATAGGAAATTTAGGGGTTTTTACTAAAAAGTAAAAAGGTAAAAGGATGAATTTTGGTTTGGACTTTAGGCCCATGGATAGAGGGCCTAAAGTGGGCCATTTTTGGCCAAGCCCATAGGGCCCATTGGGCCGTATGGATGGGCAAGAGGGGGAGGGAAATTCGAAATTTGCATGCCCCTCCCCAAGTGTCCTAGTGTGTGAGCCATTTGGCATGCATGCATTAGGGTCTTCTAAAGTAATGATTAGGGGGAAAGAAAAGCAAAAGGGAGAGAGAGGGTGGCTGGATGGGCCATTCGCACAAGTGAGAAGAGAGAGAGAGAAATTGCGAGAGAGAGAGAGAGAGAGAGAGGGCCGAGAGAGAAAGAGAGGAAGGCTTGCGCGAGGAAGAGGAGAGGCCGTCCGTCCGCCGTTTGTCGCCGTTTCTTCTCGGTTTAGAGGCAAGTTTAGGGTCCATCATCTCTCTTTGCATGTGTGTTTTGTATGTTGGTTGGGTTTTTGTTGTTTTGAATGCACGAAAATGGAGTGAGGATGGTTTGTTCTTGGAGGTGCATGCTGTTTTCGCACAGATCACTGGAGTCAGAAACTTGTGGGAGCTTACATGCATGTTTGAAGTTCGATTTTGGCTTGGATCTCTTCATTAAAGTTATAGCTAACATCTTGAACTACAACATACTAAAATTTCGTGAAAACTGATGGAGATTTGAGGGGTCAAAACCTTATTTTTCGGAGACCCTAGATCGGGAACTGTTTTTCTGACCTTGAGGTGGATTTGTGGTTGCATGTTGATTTTTACTATGAATATCTCTTCGACTTCTTCATGAGACTTGTAGAGAACATCTTAAGGATGAACATACTCAAATTTGAAGCAAAATGAACAAGTATAGCTTAGGAAATCAACCTGATCTTGAAGATGATGAATCTAGAGTCGCGGTATGGGATACCCGAGACTTCGTGGACCCATATGAAGGTTATCCCTTGGTAGTTTGGCCTAAGTTCCTTCATAGAAGTTGTAGGGGATCCTTAGAAGTAAAACATATCCAAATTTCAGAGAAAACGAAGAAGTTTAGGTAGGTCAAATATCAATATTTCGGACGTAGGACCCTGGACGTTTCGGTAATCTGATCAGTAACTTCGTGGGACTGTAGAAAATTATCTAAAACGAATTTGGCCTAGATTCCTTCATGAAAAACTTAGTTTAACGTCTTAACTATAATCTGGTAAAATTTCATAATTTTATGAGGTCGTATGGGTATTTTAATTGATTTACTTAGAAAACTGTGCGTTCTGCCCTTATCCGAAATTATATACGGAAATTGTGGAAATATTGTTTATTGTGTAGAAATTGTTCGGCTATGTGTTGTCTGCAGAAATTTCTATTTTATTGCATTAAATTATTATATGCTTTGATTTGGGATTTATGTGATTATTAAATTTAATTAATTGCAAAGTAGAATAAATTGGAATTCAAATAAATTCTAAATGCATTTGGTAAGTGCATTGTTATTAGTGGCATATAATTCCATAAGAACTTAATTACTATGGGTGATTGCATTTACTGTATGTATGCAAATGCTTGATGATGCATGTACAAGAACAAAGGTGAGCTTGTTTTGTCATTGCATCATGTGCATGGAATATTGAGACCTAAATTGGCAAACATGAGTAATGGTAAATGAGGAAACTGTATGTGGCGGATGATAATGCCCTGGAAGTATCAGGATGCCCGGGATGGGATGGGTGCCGGATGCCCGGAAATGTATAGAGATACATGACCGGATGGCCCTGGGAGTATCAGGATGCCCGGAATGGTTGGGTGCCGGAAGCCTCGGAGGTCTTTGCCCGAGGGGATGCCTCGTGATGCCGGTTGGGATGGTAGATGCCCGGATGCGGGGTGCCGAGATGCCCGGTGGCCATGATTGGCATAATTCCGGAGGTTCTTCTCGCAAGGCCCGAATAGGGTGCGAGTGTAAAGTATGGGATGGATGATCCCGAGGAAGGGTGATATGATGATAACCACCTATGGCATGATGATGACATGCATGTGTAATATGGCATGATGATGACATGCATATGTGATATGATATGATGATAACCACCTATGGCATGATGATGACATGCATGTGTAATATGGCATGATGATGACATGCATATGTGATATGATGTGATGATAATCACTTGTGATATAGTGACATGATGACATGTATGGATCATATGGTATGATGATCATTTGAAATTGATACTATGTACGTATTATGATTGTGATGATGAGGTATGATGGCATATACATTGCTTCGAGGTAAGTACGCTACAATGCATGAATGACATGTATATTGAAATTGTTCGTATTGTTAAAATGCATTGAGTGTTGATTGGATTCCTTTACCTGCTGAGTGGTTGTACTCACCCCTTCGGGGACCAACATTTCAGATTAGCACGATGCCTCTCCCTACCGTCACGCGGGGAGTGTTTTACGGCCTTCCATCTGATGTGGAGGTCGAGCTGACGAGATCGATTGTCCCACCCCGCCGGATCGACATTCATCCGTGTGCGTGCGATCGTATCCTATGACGTGGGTCTATCCGGAGGCCCCGATCATCCAGAGTACGTGTCCGTCCATATTCGCCGTGACGGGGTGATGATGGGGATGCTTTGCCACCCCCACCGCCCGACGCACCGGGATGGGTGTGATGGCCCGCGTACGTGGAGTAGGAGTTGGCAACTTTTTGGGATGGCCGACACTAGTAGTCCGAGGGGAGATCTTTACACGCTTTATTTGAGGGTCGTGTGTCCCTTTTTGAGGTTGAAGGCCGAGCGTATGGATGAAGTCTTGGCCTACCTTTTTGTACCGACCCGTGTTACCCTTCGTAAAAATATATGTAAATAAAAGTGGTTCGGCCTCGTGTTTCTTTCAATCGTAATAGTTGGTGTGCATTGTGCTGTCGTGAGGGAAGCGAAGTGTTGGTGAGACTCGCCTCTTATTTCCGCTATGAGCTGCGCAAATCCTTAAAGCCTTTTCAAAAGAAAAAGAAAAATTTTTACGCCTGAGCCTCGCCCTGAATTTCAATTCTTTCTTCTGTCGTCGTATAAGTTGTTTTTGTCTTAGTTTCTTTCGCATAGTATTTGTGGCGACCCTATCGGGTTTTGGGGGTGCCACAGAAAACCCCTATCAAGACTCACCAAGTTTCTATGGTTGCAAAACGGAAAGGGAAGGAGCCCATGACAGCTCCATCCAAGAAAAGAAGAGCACTCATCTTGCAGGTTGAAGAAGATGAGGAAGATGTCACCATTTTCGCTCTTGCATTAAGAAACTTACATCGTTCTGTTCCAGAGACAGAGGAGAGAGAGGATCAAGACAGAGAAGAGTCAGAGCAAAGGAGTGGAGAGAGAGAATCGATGAGAAAAGAAGCAGAGGAAGAAAGAACTGCAGAAGAAGAGGGCAGAGGAGAACAAGAAGAGACAGAGCATGAAGAGTACTTCTCTTCGCCTGAAGGCAATGAAACAGGGGGAGTTGATGAGAAAAGAGGTACCTCTTCAATTGTTTTTACTAGTGAAGATGTTAGCTGTTCTCCTGCAAATCCAGAAGATATATATGCCTCTCAATTTCCTAAGGAAGGTCATGAGGTTTCATCACCAAATCTGGGTGCTCATGCTGAAATGCCATCATCTGCCAATACTCCTCAAACTGATCATGTAGAGGCAAGCACTTAGACTGACAACTCAGCAAACTTTCGAAGATTGCTTGATGTTCTTATGGAGATGCGAGGCCAGATTTATGCCCTGGGATGCGAACTTCAGAATATGCAGAATGCCAGTCAAGCCTCTTCAGTTTCTTTGCATGATCAAATTCAGGCCCTTGCTCTTCAAGTCCAAGCAAATGCCAAGGGTGAAGAAGTGGCACAACTGAAGGAGGATTTGGAAAAGCTGGAAGAGACTGTCAAGTCAATGGGAGATTTCCAGCTTGTTCGCATTCCAAAACAATCCTAATTTTATTGTCTTTTCGTCTCTACCTTTTTTAATGCTGACAAAAAGGGGGAGATGATGCAGATTTGAGATTTGACTCTTGTTTGATTTCACTTTTGACTTTACTTTTGTTTGGTTGTTTGGTTGTGACTGATTTGGATTTGGATTGTGTGATCGTTTAATGCTTGCTTGCAGTATTTTAAGCATTGATGGTATTCATGGCAAAGATAGTTGTTTTTACAGGACTAACACATTTCCTGTGGATGCAGATTCGATACTATCTTTACTAATCCAATTATCTTTTGTGAGATATCCATGTTTGCTTGAGTATTGTCTTGTAGGTCAATATCCAAATCTGCAGGAAAGTTTTGTCACCATCAAAAACGGGAAGATTGTTGGAGAAAACTTCCTTATTTGTTTTGAAGCTGACAAAACGTTTCCATCAGTCTAGTCTGAAGATTTGCAGACTCTTTCGTCAAAGTTTGAAGACTGCCAGACCGCCAGACTCAAGATTTAAAGTCTGCCCTCATTGACAGTTCCTAGACCGACGAAGAAGACTTATCCAGAATCGAGTATTTCTTTAAGGATTTGATTCAAGCAATTGAAGAAGATCTCACGGCTGGAGATAGCATCTCAGAATCTATTATTCGTCTTGAATTTAATTCGGGTAATGTGGATCCGTTGAATGGCAAAGCATACTTAGAAGGTTCTACTTATGGAAACCTAGATCCTGATTTGTATGGGCGAGCAAGATTGGTGGGCTATCGTCATATTCCTTAAATAACTCGAGATCTCCCTAATTGATTCTGTCCAACGGGTAGATTGGAAGAACTTCTTTGGAAAGTGTCAACGGTTATGAAGGCTTGGAGGAGTATATAAGGAAGATGCTCTAGTTATACGAAGGAGTGCGCAATAGATAAATTTCAAAGTCTAAAGCTCCTTGTTCTTTGCCAATTCAATTGTTGAGGGTAAACTTGTACTCAAAAGAGAGTTTATACATTTGTGAGACCTTGAGGAAGTGTAGCATAATCTCTACACTGTGGAATCAAGGACGTGATACTGTAACGACTCTTTTGATTCATAGCGAAATCCAGCCAGTGGGTTGTCAGTGCGGGAGAGTGGACATAGGCTTGGAATAAGCCAAACCACTATAAACCTTGTGTTCTTATTCTCTTTCCTAAAATCATTTACTTTGCTCATAACTTTATTTAATTGTAAGAGTTTCTTTTCTTTTTAAAGTCTTCTGTCAAACAGACTCAGGTTAAAATTAAAGTTTTATACTATACCTCTGAAAAATTTGTTTTTGCACCTATTCACCCCCTCTAGGTGCTCGTACTAGCATTTACAAAGTTAACCTTCTTTCTTGGATTGCAAGTTAGACAATCGAAGAAAGGTATCTTTATTCACAAAGAGAAATATGCGAAAGATCTCATCATGAAATTCGGATTGGAGAATTGCAAGAAGACAGAGACACCAATGTCAAGTTCTTCGAAGTTGGACAAAGATGAAGGAGGAAAGAAAATAGACCAAAAGCTTTATAGACGCATTATCAATTCTCTTCTTTACCTTACTGCATCTAGACCTGACATTTTGTTTAGTGTTTGCATTTGTGCTAGATTCCAATCAGATCCCAAAGAATCTCATTTAAGTGCTGCAAAACGCATCATCAAATATGTTGCGACTACTCCAAAGCTAGGTCTGTGATATCCCAAAGAATGAGACTTTACTCTTCTTGGATATTCAAACGCAGATTTAACAGGTTGTAAAGTCGATAGGAAGAGTACTTCTGGTACTTTTCAACTTATGGGCGGCAAGATGGTATCTTGGTTCTCAATGAAGCAGAGTACTGTAGCTCTATCAACAGCGGAAGCAGAGTATGTGGCTCTTGGGAGCTGTTGTTCTCAAATTTTGTGGATAAGACAATAGCTAAGAGATTTTGGAATAGAAGAATCGTGCACTGAGATCATATGCGACAACACCAGTACTATTAATCTAACGAAGAACCCAATTCTTCATTCAAGAGCAAAGTATATAGAGATTCGACACCATTTCATAAGAGATCATGTTCAAAATGGGAAGATTATGATTCAGTTCATTGACTCGAAGAATCAGTTGGCAGACATATTTACAAAGCCACTGGAGAAAAGCCTATTTGAGTCTATTCACACCAGACTGAATATTATATCTTCTACCGGCTAAAGTTTGAAGATGGTCAGACTCAGAATGTTCAGAAATTACTTCTGTAAGTTAATATCTCTTCAATCTAGGTATTTTAATTTTAGTATGAAAATTCTGAAAAGGTATGATTTTTTTCGAATCGTTACTTACCAATTTTATTTTTAGAAGTTATATTTTTCGAATTTTTAAATTTTTGGTAGTTTTTATTTTTGAAAAGACAGTTTTCTTTTTTCCTTATAACAGTTCGTTTACCTTGTTTTACTTTCTTTATATACCGTTGAGTCTTTCTTCTTCATTTACATTTTCTCAAACCCTAGAATACAAAACTTCTACTCTCTCACTTTTACTCTCAAGTTTGTTCTACAAGTTTTCATCTTTTTCACTCGAACATGTTCGGGAAATTCTCAAAGACTGTGAAGATGTCTTTCCAAAGAAAGTCATCTCGGATCTCAAACAGGGGACCACAGAATATGCCTGAGGGTCTTACACATTTTGATCAGACCGAGGAAGAAGATTCTCCACAACATTCTCCACAGCGTGCTACTCAAAATCCTTCGCGCCAACCAGTGGAAGATGAAATCGAGGAGGATGTCGAACCTGTCAGAACCTTGAAACCCTAGGTTCTTTTTAAGCTTTACAATCAGTTGAAGCAAGGTGGTACTGTTATGACCTTTATTGATGAATTTTTTAAAGAAATAGGATACAAGAATGAGACTCAGTTCTTGCGAACAATGGAAAAGTTAGGAATAGCGCCTGAAGGAATGGTAGATAGAACGTTTGCTAACTTTCTAGTTGATCCCCGTTTTAGTTTTTTTAATCAGCTAGAGAACAAGGATGCTGATGAGAGAATGTACTCGAATTTTCAGCCGAGAATGGGCATTGTTGCTGAAGTGCGTGGTGATGGAACGAGTTTGTTTCGTTCTAAAGATCACAAAAAGACTTACTCCAAATTGCTGAAAAGAGGGGTGATGAACCCTTGATCGGTCAACTTTGATTTCTTGGATTCAATAAAGGTGAACCTGAGGGAGAAGTTGACTCTCCTTCAACTTGAAAAATTTTCCTCTAAAACTTCTGTTGCTTATCTTGAGTTAACTGCTTATTTCTATTCAAACCTGTCTTTTCTTGACACAAATAGATTTCGATTTATTGTGATGGAGAAAGATTGCGTGGTGGATGTTAACACATTGGCTGATGTTATTGGTGTGGAAAGAGATAGTTTCCAACCAATAAATGTCTCTGTTGGTCATGCAACAAGTTTTTTTTATTAGGGACAGACTTTCTGAAGGCGGCATTACTTATTCGAAACTGTTTGCCTCAAATATTTTGTTGCGCAAAGTCGTGATCAACTGCATCCGACCAAAGTCAACTTCAAAGACAGATGTTTTTCGATCTGAAGCGAAACCAATGTTTGCCATCAATAATGGAATGAAGTTCTCTCTGCCACACACAATCCTGATGCATATGTACAGGACTATTGTGAAGGATAAGGGACAGCTTCCTTACTCAACGCTGGTCACACAATTGTTCAAACATTTTCAGATTCAATTTACAGCCTCTCTCTGTGTTAGAACTATTGCTCCTATGGTTATAGGATTGAAGATTGTGTCCAAGATGAGGTTGAAGGAACTGAACAAGGCCATAGAGCGCTTGAAGGAAAAGTCCCCCAGCAAAACCAAACAAGACTCTACTGCAAAGAAAAGGAAATGAAAGGAACCTATGTGTGAACCTATCAAGAAGAGAAGATCTCTTATCCTGCAGGATGAAGAGGATGAGGATGATCTTACTCTTTTTGCATTTGCCTTGAAAAATCTTCGGAGTTTTGTAAGTTTTGAGCAGCAATAGGATAGAGAAGAACGAGAAAGAGGAGAAACAAAGTAGGGAAAAGAAGGAAGAGCAGAGGAAAGAGAAGAAGCAGGAAGAGAAGCCAGAGAAGAAGGAAGAACAGCTTAAGAGGAAGAGGGTCAGGATGACTCCATTGAACCAACTTTTGCAATATCCTTATATGAGGATTTAAAGAAGACAAGGAGTGGAACTGTAGGAGATGGAAAAGAAAAAGAACATCACTTTGGCGCTGAAATTGCGAAGGAACAAGAAGAATAATTCATTTCTCCACCTGTAGCCACAGAAACAGGGGGGACTTCATGAGAAAATAGGTACTTCTTCTTCTCCTCTTTTTACAAGTGATGATGTTAGTAGATCTCTTGCCGATTCAAAGGATGTCTTTGCCTCCCACTTTCCTGAAGCTGATATTGAGGCATCCTCTCCAATTCATGGTGATCGACGTGCTGATGTTCCCTCAAATCTCAACACTCCTGGAATTAATTTGACTGAAGCTGGTGCACAAACCGAAACAACTGCAGACTTTCAAAGGCTGCTAGAGCTCCTTTTGGAGTTAAAAGCATAGCAATATGGTATGGAGTTTGAGATAAAGAACCTCCAATCAGCATTGAAATTTACTTCAGATTCTATCCATGAGAAGGTACAGGCTCTCAAGCTTTAAGTTCAAGCTTTACAACAGCGAGTTCAAGAGACTGCCAAGGTGAAAGATGTTGAGAAGCTAAAGGAGACAGTGCGAAAGCTGGAGGAGACAGGTCAGTCGATAGGGGATTTCCAGCTCATTCGAATTCCCAAACAAACTTGATTTCATTGAACTTTTTATCTTTCTCCACTTTTTGCTGCTGACAAAAAGGTGGAGAAAGTGCATATTTGACTTATCTTTTGGTTGTTGACTTTTTTAACTGTTGAACTTTTGATTGTTGAACTTTTATTCTGTTTGACGTTGACGCTTGCAGCAACTTACTTTGGTGATAATGATTATGGATGGATAGTTGTTTAAATCTTGATATTTGTCATATCTTTTCAAGATTAACATGTTTTTTGCAGTTGCAAAATTGATGCTATACAGATCCTTATCAACTTGATTTTATAAGATATCATATATTGCTTAAGAGTTGTTTTGCAGGTCAAAAGTTCTTAAATCTGTAGGAAAGTTTTGTCACCATCAAAAAGGGGGAGATTATTGAAGAAAACTCATTTATTGTTTTGAAGTTGACAGAACTTATCCAAAGTTTAGTCTAAAGACTTCCAGACTTTAGTGTCAAAGTCTGAAGACCGCCAGACTTTAGGTTCAAAGTCTACCCACACTAATAGATTCTGGATTGAACGTTACTAAAGAATGAAGACTTATCTAGATGGAAGATTATCTTTAATTTTTCAAGAGTTTGATTCGTATGGCTTATGGATGGTTTTATGGTTGGATATAGCACCTAAATGATTAACTACCTTTATTGGAATCAATTCCGATAAATAAAATCTTTTGGAAGGCAAGCAAACTTGGAAAGTTCTACTTATGGAAACCAAGATCCTGATTGTATGGGCGAACAGGATTGACGGGCTTTCATCACAAATCTTCAAACGACTCGAGATCTCCTTGATTGATTATGTCCAACCGGTAGATTTGAAGAATTCCTTTGGAAAGTGCCAACGATTGAGAAGGCATGCAGGAGTATTTAAGGTGGACTCTCCAGTTGTTTGATAGAGTGCGTGAAAGAAAAATTTCAAAGTCTAAAGCTTTCTAGTTCCTTGCTATTTCATTCACTGAGCTCAATTTTGTACTCAAAAGAGAGAAAAACTTATAGTGTGACTTCGTGAAAGAGAAGCAAACTCTTCACTGTGAAGTTGAGATCATCAAGCTGTAATTCTCTTTTGTTTCTTAGTGGAATCCAGCCAGTGGGCTGTCAGCGTGGGAGAGTGGACGTAGGCTTGATCTAAGCTGAACCACTATAAACTTTGTGTTCTTATTCTCTTCCCTGAACTGCTAAATGTAGATTTCGTTCATAGTCTGTCATTTTCTAAAAGCAAATTACTTCTACTGAGCCTTGCGAAAATTTTCTTCACACCTATTCACCCGCCTCTTGTGGCACCCCCTCGACACGGCCCCCGATCCATTAGGGTCACCACAGGCACTATTCACTTATCCTATTTACATAACACTCTGATGCTTTTTAATTATAGCGAGTCCATAATTCATAGGGGTTAATTAATAATTTTTTTTTTTTGAAATGGTCCCAGTGCAGTTCATATAACGGAAGTATAATCAAAACTCCCTATCCCTTACTCCAAAAACAATAATGCAATGCACACCAACTACGCATCAGATAAAAAGATAAAGCCGAGTCACTTTTATTTACATATTCGTGATGGACATCTCGGGTCGGTACAGCAAAAGGCCGAGGCTTTTAACTATGCTCGACTAAACTCAAAAGAACTCGACCCTACATCAGACATGTACACCTATCCATCATCAAGTGTCGGCTATCCAAAAAGTGTCATCTTCTACCAGTCGTATGCGCCATCACACCCACCCAAGTGCATCGGCCGGCGGCGGCGGCAACATCCTTAGCATCACCCCGTCGCGTCGAACATGAACGGACGGGAACTCTTGGACTACAAGGCCCCTAGCCAGACCCACATCGTACATAACCAAAACACGAACTCGGACAAACACCAGACCAGGAACACTAATACAGATATGCTCCGAGCACTCAACCTCAACATCAGATGGTAAGCCATAGAAAGTACCACGCGCGACCGGTGCTAAAGGCATATTTTAATCTGAAATGTTAATCCCCAAAGGGGTGAGTACAACCACTCAGCAGTAAAGATCCACCAAACTACACAATGCAACAAGCAAAACAATCAAGATATCACGAGTAAAGTACATATCATCCATGCTATTGAGCATACATCACCATGCAGTCGTGCATATCTCACCATGACATATGCACATACATAATCATGTGTATATCCCAATGAGATCCATTCAAGCCTTCATGTTCGCATTCTCAATATCGTATAGTATCAATTTACTTTCACAAGCAGATCATGCATCATGCCATATGCACACACCCATGCACATGATTCAATTTTCAATTTGAATTTTCAAAGAGGATCTCATTTCATCTTTCTTCCTAGGGATCAGTGTTTGCATCCCTCATTTATCGCTCGCACCCAACCTAGCATCGTGAGGAGCCTCCGGCACACACCTCCGGGCATCCGGCACACACCTCCGGGCATCTCAACACTCCCGAGGATATCGTCAACTCAAGGGTCCGATGGTATCATCATTATCACTATTTATATTCACATGTATGTTTCACTTTCAACATGGCATTTGATGCAATAATATCAAAGGTCTAAATCAGGTTTTTGGTATTATATGACATGCTAAATTTCACCACATGTGCAGCAAAAGCAACCACTCAAGACATTATATCACATAGAGCAATTCATTTATTTTTGAAAATGCAGCAATTTTCGGATAAAACAGAATGCACTCCTTTAGTTAAAATTCTACGAAAATTAGTAAACGGTCTTAATAAATTCTGAAAATTTGACACGTTATAGATGAGACCTAGAGGAAAATATTTCATGAAGAACACCATATCAAAAGAACTTCATACAAATCGGTACGGTCCATGCATCACAGCCTTTAAAATTTCAGAACATCGCCCTTGCACAGTTTCATTCAAAAATTCGGTATAAACCCTAAACCAGCTCTGCAAATTCTGAAATTTTGATATGTTATAGAAAACACCTAGAGGTAAAAGTTTCGTGCAGAAATAGAAATTAAATTCGTTCTAGATTAAGATCTATAGTCGATTTAATTCTCCCTATTCTCGGTACAGTTTTCCAGATTAACCCCTTTCAAAGAAAATTCGTTTCACCAACCTAAACATGTCCGTTTCTGCTCAATTTTCAGTATGTTATTCTTCAGAATGTCATATACAACGTTCATCAAGGACACAAGATCAAATTTCAACCGGATAATGTTATAAAATTCACAGAATCACACCAGGTCAACATAATGATTTCCAGATCTAATTTCTTCAAAGAAAAATGGTTTCACCGACCTACACATGTCCGTTTCTTCTCAATTTTCAGTATGTTACTCCTCAGAATGTCATCTACAACTTTCATCAAGAGCATGCAGTGAGATTTCGACTAGATACTCACCTAGAATTCACGGAATCACTAGAGCTCAAGCTGTTTTCCATAGAACAGCTTACTAACCTAAGATGAAACTCCCAAATTTCAAAGATTCTAACACTTACTTCATCCGAAATTTACTATCCATTACACACACATCACATCAAGCAACATGTAGGCTAGCAGAATTTACTTGCCTCAAGTTCAATGAAAACGAGCAAGCAACGGCGACTTGGGGCTTCGGGGGGCTCGATCGATGGTGGGGCTAGGCGGCGTCGACGGTCTCCCTCTTCCCCTTCGCGGCTCACGCTCGAACTCTCCCAGTTCACTCTCTTCCTCCCTTTCTCTCTTTCTCCCTTTCTCTCTTTCTCTCTTTCTCTCGTGCGACACCCCTCCCCCTTGTTCAATCCGCCCCTTCTTCCTTTCTTCCCCTTCATGATTAGCTAGTAATCATTAGTTTGCATGCAAGAGGACACTTGGTTAATCCCTTAGCCACTTGTAGATTTGCCATGCAAGAAGATGGGCCTCCCTTGGGCCGACTTCTCCATCCGGACCCTCCTTGGTCGACAGCCCATTGGGCTTCTTGGGCTGGTCGAATGGTGGGGGAATGTGGGCTGGTTTTAGGCCTTAAGAAATCAACCCACTCCCTTTAATAATCCACCATTATTTCCCCACTTAAATAAATACCTAATTGCAAAATAATATGGCCAAAAGACTTGTAACATTAATCCATAAAATCAAACCTATAAAGTGCATGGTCAAGAACAAAATTTTCCTTATCAAATTATCCTATAGCACAATCCTTGATCACCCATGAACATAGGATATATATATATATATATATATATATATATATATATATATATATATATTTTTTTCCAACCAAACAATTTTCCATTAAAAATATTCGGCCTTAATCTATTACAATTCTTTGGTCTAAAGGCCATAACATAATTCAATGACAGTTCCATCACCTTTCCATAGGTTGTAATGCATCTAGAGGTCGCCATGAAATTTTAGGATGCCATAATTCTCCCCTCCTTAGAGAATTTCGTCCTCGAAATTAGACATCACTCATGCCTCTTGAAACAAGTGGGGGTACTTTTCCTTCATCTTATCTTCACTCTCCCATGTGGCTTCCTCCACATCGTGATGTCACCATAATATCTTAACCGGTGGGATTTTCTTGGTCCTAAGAACTTGCTCCTTTCGATCCAGCACTTGCACAGGCTCTTCGATGTATCTCACTTTCTCATCCACTTTGATGGCTTCATGATCGAGTATGTGACCAGGATCCGGCTGATATCTCCTTAGCATCGACACATGAAACACATCATGTAAATTTCCCAATTTAGGAGGTAGCACCAAACGATAAGCTACGTCTCCTATTCTTTCGAGTATCTCAAAGGGTCCAACAAATCTGGGACCTAACTTTTCTTTCATTCCAAGTCGTGATATTCCTTTCATTGGAGATACTTTAAGAAATACGTGATCTCCCACACTAAACTCCAAAGGCCTTCTATGCCTATCTGCATAGTCTCTTTGTTGGTTTTAGGCTGTCTTAAGTCTTTTCCCGATTATCTCGACTGCTTCTGCAGTAACTTGCACTAACTCGGGTCCTATCAGTTTTCTTTCACCTACTTCATTCCAACAAACAGGGGTCTTGCACCTTCTTGCATATAATGCTTCATATGGAGCCATGCCTATACTTTTTTGAAAACTATTGTTATAGGCGAACTCTATCAGGTGCAAATTTTCATCCCAATTTCCTCTAAAGTCAATAATACAGGCTCTCAGCATATCTTCTAGAGTCTGGATCACTCTTTCTATTTGTCCATCTGTTTAGGGATCAAAGGCAGTACTAAATTGAAGCTTTATCCCTAAGGCATTTTAGAGACTTCGCCAAAAATTTGAAGTAAACCTAGAGTCTCGATCAGAGGTGATCGTTATAGGAATACCATGTAAGCGTATTACCTAGCTTACATATATCTTAGAAAGTTTATTCATTGAATAGTTTATGCGGACCGCAAGGAAATGGGCGGATTTAGTCAAGCGATCCACTATCACCCAAATTGAATCGTGACCATTTGATGTCCTTGGCAGTCCTTGCACAAAGCCCATCGTTACATGCTCCCATTTTCATTCTGGTATGTCTAACGGTCTCAAAAGTCCTGCAAGTTTGTGATGTTCCGCCTTCACTTGTAGGCACGTTAAACATTGAGAAACATGTTTAGCCGTATCTGCTTTCATGCCATTCCACCAAAATTGATGACGCAAATTTCTGTACATCTTTGTACTACTCGGATGAATACCATAATTACTCCTATGTGCCTCCGACAGAATTTCCCTCTTCACTTCTTCATTGTCGGGAACACAGAGTCGTCCTTGGCATCTTACCACTCCATCTTCAGAGACTTGAAATTTTGGTCTTTTTCCTAAAGATACTGCATCTTTCACTTTCATAATTTCCGGGTCAAACTCTTGCGGGATCTTAATTTTCTGAATAATTTCGGGTTCAATCCTTAATGCAGTAAGCATATCGGTAAGGCGATCCACTTTCAATTCAAACTCTGAGTCTACTACAGACTTTAACAGGTTCCATTCTGCCATTCTTAAACTGGCTATCTCCATAGCTGACTTACGACTAAGGGCATCCGCTACCTTATTCGCCTTCCCTGGATGGTACCGTATCTCACAATCATAATCCTTCAACAATTCCATCCACCTCCTTTGTCTCATGTTCAACTCCTTTAGTGAAAACAAATACTTTAGGCTCTTATGATCTGTATAGATTTCAAACTTCTCTCCATACAAATAGTGCCTCCATATTTTCAAAGAAAACACTATAGCTGCCAATTCTAAATCATGAGTTGGGTAGTTCAGTTCATGAGGTTTCAATTTTCTGGATGCATAGGCTATGACCTTGCCGTGTTGCATCAAAACACATCCCAATCCTTTGTGAGATGCATCATTATACACTGTAAAACCATCAGATCCATATGGTATAGTCAGGATTGGAGCCGTGGTCAATTTTCTTTTAAGCTCTTGAAAGCTCCTTTCACATTCTCCACTCCATTCAAACTTTACATTCTTCCGAGTCAATTTCGTTAAAGGGCCTGCCAATCGTGAAAACTCTTCAATAAATCTTCTATAATAACCAGCCAGTCCTAAGAAACTCCGTATTTCAGTGGGTGTTGTCGGTCTCGGCCAATTTATTACCATCTCAACTTTCGCCGAGTCCACTGCAATTCCTCCTCCTGAAACCACGTGTCCCAAAAATATTATCCGGTCTAGCCAAAATTCACACTTGCTGAATTTGGCATACAGCTTATGATTTCTCAGAGTTTACAAAACTATCCTCAAGTGTTGCTCGTGCTCTTCAGGCCCTTTAGAATATATCAGGATATCATCAATGAAGACAATCACAAATTGATCCAATTAATGCTTAAATACCCTATTCATTAGACCCATGAATGCAACCGGTGCATTCGTCAATCCAAAAGGCATGACTAGAAACTCGTAGTGTCCATAGCGAGTCCTAAATGCAGTCTTAGGAACGTCTTCTTTCTTAATCCTTAGCTGATGGTATCCCGATCTCAAGTCAATCTTAGAAAAGACCAAACTTCCTTGTAGTTGGTTGAATAGATCATCAATTCTAGGCAAGGGATATTTATTTTTAATGGTCACTTGATTCAGTTGCCTATAGTCAATACATAAACGCATTGACCCATCCTTCTTTTTCACAAACAAGACTAGTGCACCCCAAGGTGAAGCACTTGGCCTAATGAATCCTTTATCAAGCAACTTTTATAGTTGCACCTTCAACTCCTTCAGTTCCATTAAGGCCATCCTATACGGGGCTTTCGATATTGGTCCTATTCCAGGCATTAATTCAATTTCAAACTCAATTTCTCATTTCGGTGGTAATTCAGGCAACTCCTCAGGGAATACGTCTTGAAATTCACTGACTACTTGAATTTCATCGAGCTTAGGCTCTTCCTTAGTATAATCCTTAACCACTGCCAGGTACCCTTGACATCCTTCGTCAAGTAATGCACGGGCCTCTATCGCTGAAATAAGTGCTATAGATAGGTTGGTCTGACCTCCGAAAAATTCACAACTAGACTGATCAGGTAAAACAAATTGGATCACTTTCCTATAACAATCCATTTTGGCCTGATACTTATGGAGCCAATCCATTCCTATGATAACATCAAAATCATACATAGCCATTACGACTAAGTCTATTTCCATATCCCTTCCCCTATTGTTATCTTACACTTTCCACACACCAGCGTAGACAACACCATATTCTTTAAAGGCATAGAAACACAAAGAGGCGTCTCAAGAGACGTAGTTTCTATTTTACTCAACTGTCTATATCTTTCATACATAAATGAATGTGTAGCACCCGTATCAAACAATGCATATGCCTTCTTGCCATTTATGAAAATTGTACTTGAGATAACGTTTTTGGAAGCTTTCGCTCCCTCTTGGGTGACCGCATACACTCTTCCTTGTGCTGGTGGTCTCTATGGATTCCTTTGTGGATATGGTCCAGCAGTACGTTGTGGTACTCGTCACATTGGGTTGATACTTGGATACGACCTCTCTTGTGGACAATCCTTCTTAAGGTGTCCTACCTGTCCACAACCATAGCATTCCAGCCGTCCATTACAAGGTCCTGGGCCATGTCGTCCATCACACCTTCGACATTCTTCATTCCGATAAGGTGCTTTTCCCAGATTTAGGCCATCCCTGGCTTTTCCAAAATTCCCGAAATTGCTTTTCTTCTTAGATTCCCAGATCTGACCTTGACCTATATAGGGTCTCTTACCTCATCTGATATCACCAAAAGTCGACTGCCTCTTATACTCTGATTGCTCTCTTACCAAGTCCTGCTCCACCAACTGTGCCCTTTCGTAAATCTCATTATAATCTCTTATATTCAAAGGCACTAGTTGTTTCCTGATATCAGTTCTCAATCCCTTCAGGAATCTCTTAGTTTTTTCTTCTCGATCTTCAATCAGCTTGGGAGGATATCTAGACAGTTCAGAAAATTTCGCCTCATACCGATCCACTGTCAGCTCCCTTTGTTCTAACTGAACAAATTCTGTGATTTTCTTATCCCTAGCACAATCAGAGAAATGCTTTCTATTGAAGGCTCTCACAAACTCATCCCAATTCATATCAATACCCGATGGAAAGATCGTGTCCCTCGAAGCTCTCCACCAAAACTTTGCATTTCCCTCTAGCTGGTACTCTGCCACAGTTATCTTCTCGGTATCATTGCAGTTCAACACCCGGAAAATTTGTTCCATCCCATCAATCCAATGCTCCGCCTCCTCAGGACTTCCCATTCCACTGAACTTAGGTGGTTTCAACTTCAGGAATTACTCCACCAGTCCTTGAGTACGGCGTTCTACTCCGGGTTGTTACTGTGCTTGTCTTTCCATCAGATTTCCTATATTGGTCAATGCCTGCAGGATATCTTCCATTCAGGGTTCAGCCCTTGCTGCAGAGGCTTTAGCCCTCGAAGGATCATGACCTCCAGTTCGTACCATGATTTTCCTGCAGTTTCCAAGCATTTGCCTCAGGAATAATCTGTGACTCAATGTCTCCATTTAAAGCAACTGCAACTATGAAAATAAGTAACATAACCATGTTACTGGTGTAACGAGCTATGACATCCCAGGGCGTCACGTACTAAGCGCAAGCATAATTTATTTATTATTATAATCTTTAAAAATTGTGAATTCCATTTATAGTGATCACTATTGAAGGTTAGCATGTATAACATGGATTATTTAAAATCTACAGTTTATACTATGAAGTTATCCTGCAAACAGTCTACCAATTATTAGTATTGGCCAATTCATTCATGCACATAGACAAGATCACAAGAAGCTTCATTTCTTCTTACCATCATCAGAGCCTACAAAATTTATCAACCTGGACTCTTTCCATGTTCACCGCCTATATATACAACATATACATAACAAAAGTAAGGCATAACAAAGCCAGGGATAAAGGGTGAGGATGTCTACTCCACGAGTTCCCACACGAGCCCACGTTCAAAAGAAAACAAAAGATAGTCAGCTTCTACATGATCAAAGGCGTCTAGGCGCCATCCATCCTAGCTCCTGCTCCATCATCGTTAAAAGGGATAGGGCCAAACATCGCTCCATCGTACTTGATGAACCATGCGACAAACTTCATAGGGATCATCTTAGCTCTACCATTATCCATCCATAACGTCGCCTCATATTTGGAGAAGGTCAGCTCAACATCAGAGTCATACACATCAATCAAAGTAACCTCAATGTTCGATACCACTCCATAACGAGCTAATGGTGGCACGTCCGTACTATCAATCTGAAAAATGTAAGGTATGAGCAAAACTATGCCTAGTAAAGAATGATAAAACTCTAACTTAAACAATCCACAACCATCAATATTATAAGGGAATCGTAATCCAAGCAATTTAGGATACTAAAGTAGAATCGTCACAAGCATAAGCAATTGGATATTAACACATCATACATGTAATCACCTTATATGCATCCGTTTCTATACTTACCTTTTACAAAGTCAATTTCATATCAAGATACAATGCAACAATAATGCATGAACACACTCGCCAAATAGAATTATATTTAGTGTACATATAATCCACCCTCGATCAGTCACTAACCGAAACTCTGCCCGCCCGATCGAGTCACTTCCAGAAGTTACCTTATCTAGACTTCCACAATATTTCTATTATGGGCATCTCACTCCGAGGCATCCCGGCATCACTCAACTGAGGTCCTCCCAAGACCACTCAACAAGGGGCATCTCACTCCGAGGCATCCCAATATCACACAACTGAGGCATCCTTGATCACACACAAAGGCATCTCACTCCGAGGCATCCCGGTATCTCTCTACCGAGGCATCCAAGACCACTCAGCAAGGGCATCCCAAACTTCCGGGGGCATCACCAGTATCTCTGTACCGATGGGTTCATTCACTCTCTTAAGCACACGTTTCACACCACCACACATTTAATTAATGCACTTATCGTATGCAAAAGAAAAGACTCCAAAGTATCTAACTATATATCTAACTCTCATGATCCTAGCACACGTGCGTGTCCAAATTATAAGATAAAACCCATTACGACATGTCCCATACCATGCCGAACAAATATTTATCCCATAATGAAGCACTATGCACCGCACTCATTGCACTCGCATGATACTATATGCACTTATATCTCAAATGAGATGTGAGACTTACTCTTACATAACTAACATCTATTAAGGGGTTACTAGACTCTATATGTACCATACAAGTCTATTATAAAAGACACAACATCTAGTATATGATCTTGGGACCAGACAGTTTACTAACTAAATGAACAGTTTTGGTTTCGGACACAGAAAGTATATCAATTCTTGTGGAAATACTACCAAATTTTAGTATGTTATATTAGAGACATAGATTGACATTTTCCGTGAAGAAATGTAAGTCTGAATTGTGGCACGCCCAAACCCAGTAGGGTCGCCACAGATACTTATTGCTACGCCAAATGAACACTAGTACATCTCTTAGAAGAAGCATCGTAGTTCCTAGGCATATTTTTTTTTTTTTTTTTTTTAAAAGGGTCCCAGCGCGACTCATTAGCGGAAGCAAAATTTAATATCACCATCTCTCCCTCCAAAAAACATGATACAATGCACACCACTAATTTCCATAGGAAAGGATAAAGCCGAGCCACTTTTATTTACATATTTTCATGATGGATTTTTCACGGGTCAGTACATCAAAAGAAAGGCCAAGACTCCTCGCTACACTCGGCCATAACCCCAAAAAGAAACACTCGACCCACTATGTTCATCGTGTAAGATTCCCCCCCCCCCCATCAACAAGTGTAGGCTATGTCTCAAAAAGTTGCAACTCCTACTCCTCACGCGCAGGCCGTCACACCCGTCCTGGTGTGTCAGGCGGTGGTGGTGGCAGCATTCCCTGCATCACTCCATCTCGACGAACGTGAACAGATACGAACTCCTGAACGACCGGGCCCCCAGCCAGGCCCACATCATACATCGCGAATGTACGAATCCGAATGAACGTCAAACCAGGGATGGTGGGACAGTCGATCTCCGCCCACTCGACCTCCACATCCGAAGGAAGGCCGTAAAAGACACCCCGCGTGACAGTAGGGAGCGGCATCGTACTAATCTGAAATGTTGGTCCCCGAAGGGGTGAGCACAACCACTCAACAAGTAAAGGTCCAATGACCACTCAAAGTATCATACAATACAATCATAGCATAGCATGTCATTTAAGTATACATACTTAATTTACCTTGATATCATGCACATGTCATCATATCTCACATACATGCGTCATCATATACTCATCATCCTCATCATGCATTCATGCATTCATCATTATCATATCACATGTGCCATCATACCATAGGTGCACATACATCCGTGCACTCATGATCCATGCTATCAAGCATACACCACCATGAGATCCATAGCATGTCATTTAAGTATACATACATAACTTACCTTGATATCATGCACATGTCATCATATCTCACATACATGCATCTATTTACATGCAATATGCCATATGCATACACCCATGCACATGATTCACTTTCAATTCTTATCTTTCACAAGGATCTCATCAATTTTTCTTCCTAGGGACCAATGTTTGCATCCCAAAATTTATCGCTCGCACCCAACCTGGCATCGCGAGGAACCTCCGGCACACACCTCCGGGCATCCGGCACACACCTCCGGGCATCTCGAAACTCCCGAGGACATCCGACTCACACCTCCGGGCATCCCGACACTCCCGGGGCATCGTCGGCTCACACCTCCGACGGTCATTCATATTCTCATACCTTTCTTTTCCAATTTCACACTTGAAATTTCCAATGCAAATGATTTAAATTGTTCTTTTAAAATCATGCAGCATGCATTAAAGAAATTATCCTTCGATTAAATAAAAATCTTTCTTTGAGATCATGGAAAATTTATCATTTTCTTGAATGGCATATGAAATGCATGAAAGCCAGTACACCATTATATGAATAAAAATCCAAAGTCTCATAATTCACAGAACAATTCATACGGACCACACATCACAGCATAGAAGTGGCCATACGTTCCAATATCATAAATTTCGAAAATGTACAGCTTGCACAGTTTTCATATCACAGTCAATTCAATAGGCAAATGACCTTCAAAAATCATGAAATTTAACTATGTTGTAGTTAAGACATAGATAAATATATCACATGAAGGAAATTGCTCCAAAATAAACTTGCACAGAAAGTTATAGGTCATGCATGTCAATATTCTCATGTCCGAAACACACAGTTTGCACGGTTTTCAAATCATAGTCGGTTTAGTATGCAAATGGCCATCAAAACTCATGAAATTTGAGTATGTTATAGTTAACACATAGATAAAGATGTTTCATGCAGAACATTTCTTCAAATAAAGCTTGTACAGAAAGTTATAGGTCATGCATGTCAAGATTCTCATGTCCGAAACACACACTTGCACAGTTTTCAAATGAAGGTCGGTTTAGTATGGATCCAACACCATTCCAAAACACACAGGCAAGAGCATCAAAAGGATCCCAACTTGCCTCAAAAGAATAGACCAACAACGGCACACAGACGGCGTAAGGGCGGATGGTCGGACGGACGGCAGGCGGCGAACGGCTCCTTCCTCCTCTCTCGGTTCTTCTCTTTCTCTCAAGGTCTCTCTCCCTTTCTCCTTCTCTCTTTTGCACGACAAACCCCTCCCCTAAACCGGTTACTTTTTCCTTTTTGCTTTTCCTTCCTCTAATCATTGCTTAATTGACTAATTGCATGGGTGCCAAATGGCCTTAACAAAAGGACACATGGGGGAGGCATGCATCCGAATTCCCTCCCCCTTTTGCTCGGTCGAATGGCCCATTATGGGCCTCATGGGCGTGGCCAAATTGGCCCACTTTAGGCCCTTTATCCTTGGGCCTAAAGTCCAATCCAAAAATTAACCTTTTTACCTTTTTACTTTTTAGCAAATTCCACTAAATTTCCTCTCTTAGTTGATTTCAAATTTCTAATTTCACAAGGTCAAAAACTTGTAACATTTAATCTATAAGATGCAAAGCCAAGAATAAACTTTTTTTTATTAAAATAACCTATAGTACTAATTTAAAAACTCAAGAATACAAGAGTATGACACTTAGTTTTAAGGGAAAGATTAATAGCTAAAGCATAAACCATAGGTAATTTCATTACCTAATTATAGGCCTTAATACGTCTTAGGGCTAGTCTCAATTATTTGGGATGCCACAATTCTCCCCTCCTTAGAGAATTTCGTCCTCGAAATTAAACGTTACTCACACCCTTTTGAAACAAGTAGGGGTACTTTTCCTTCATCTGGTCTTCACTCTCCCATGTGGCTTCCTCCATATCGTGATGCCGCCATAATACTTTGACCAAATGAATCTTCTTAGTCCTGAGAATTTGTTCTTTTCTATCTAGTATTTGCACAGGCTCTTCGATGTACCTCACTTTCTCATCCACTTTGATGGCTTCATGATCAAGTATGTGACCAGGATCTGGCTGATACTTTCTTAGCATCGACACATGAAACACATCATGCAAATTTCCCAAATTAGGAGGTAGCGCCAAACGATAAGCTGCTTCTCCTATTCTTTCAAGTAGCTCAAAAGGTCCAACGAATCTGGGACCCAACTTTCCTTTCATTCCGAAACGAGATACTCCTTTTAACGGGGATACTTTAAGAAATACGTGATCCCCCACACCAAACTCTAAGGGCCTTCTACGCCTGTCCGCATAGCCCTTTTGTCTACTCTGGGCTGTCTTGAGTCTTTTCCTGATAATTTCAACGGCCTCAGTGGTATCCTGTATCAATTCAGGCCCTGTCAGTCTCATTTCACCTACCTCATCCCAACAGATAGGGGTTCTGCATCTTCTCCCATATAATGCTTCATATGGGGCCATGCCTATACTTTTCTGAAAGCTGTTGTTATAAGCAAATTCTACCAAATGCAAATTCTCATCCCATCTTCCTCTAAAGTCGATAATACAGGCTCTTAGCATATCCTCTAGAGTTTGTATCACTCTTTCTGTTTGTCCATCTGTTTGAGGGTGATAAGCGGTACTGAATTGAAGTTTTGTCCCTAAAGCATTTTGCAGACTTCGCCAAAAATTCGAGGTAAATCTAGAGTCTCGATCCGAGGTGATCGTTATAGGTATACCATGTAAGCGTATTATCTGGCTTACATAAATCTCAGCAAGTCTATTCATTGAATAGTTCATACGGACTGCTAGGAAATGGGCAGACTAAGTTAAACGGTCCACTACCACCCAAATTGAATCGTGACCACTTGATGTCCTTGGCAAACCTTGCACAAAATCCATTGTTACGTGCTCCCACTTCCACTCTGGTATGTCTAAGGGTCTCAAAAGTCCTGCCGGTTTGCGATGTTCCGCCTTCACTTGTTGGCATGTTAAACATTGAGAAACATACTTAGCCGTATCTGTTTTCATACCATTCCACCAAAATTGCTGACGCAAATTTCTGTACATTTTTGTACTACCTGGATGAATATTGGACCTGCTCTTATGTGCTTTCGACAAAATCTCCTTCTTTACTTCTTCATTGTCGGGTACACAAAGTCGTCCTTGGCATCTTACCACTCCATCTTCAGAAACTTGAAATTCTGGTCTCTTCCCTAAAGACACTGCCTCTTTTACTTCCATAATCTCCGGATCAGACTTTTGTAGGGTCTTAACTTTCTGGATGATTTCCGGTTCGATCCTTAGAGCTTTAAGCATACCAATAAGATCATCCACTTTTAACTTAAATTCCGAGTCTGCTACGGATTTTAATAAACTCCATTATGTTATTCTTAAACTAGCCATCTCCATGGCTGACTTACGGGTAAGAGCATCTGCTACCTTGTTTGCCTTCCCTGGATGGTACCGTATCTCACAGTCATAATCTTTTAACAATTCCATCCACCTCTTTGTCTCATGTTCAACTCTTTTTGTGAGAACAAATATTTCAAGCTCTTATGATCCGTATAAATCTCAAACTTCTCCCCATACAAATAATGCCTCCATATCTTCAAGGCGAACACTATAGCTGCCAATTCTAGATCATGCGTGGGGTAGTTTAGTTCATGGGGTTTCAATTGCCTAGATGCATAGGCTATGACCTTGCCATGTTGCATCAAAACACATCCCAATCCTTTGTGAGATGCATCACTATATACTGTAAAACCATCCGGTCCAGAGGGTATAGTTAAAATTGGAGCCGTGGTTAACTTTCTTTTAAGTTCTTGAAAGCTCCATTCACATTCCCCACTCCATTCAAATTTCGCATTCTTCCGAGTTAACTTGGTTAAAGGGCCTGCCAATCGGGAAAATCCTTCAATAAACCTTCGATAATAACCGGCCAGTCCTAAGAAACTTCGTATTTCAGTGGGTGTGGTCGGTCTCGGCCAATTTATTACCATCTCAACTTTTTCTAGATCTACTGCAATTCCTCCTCCCGACACCACGTGTCCTAAAAATGTTATCTGGTCCAACCAAAATTCACACTTGCTGAATTTGGCATATAACTTGTGATCTCTTAGAGTTTGCAGAACTAACCTCAAGTGTTGCTCATGTTCCTTTGGCCCTTTCGAATAAACCAAGATATCGTCGATAAAAACAATCACAAACTGATCTAAATAGGGCTTAAATACCCTATTCATTAGATCCATGAATGCGGCTGGTGCATTTGTCAATCCAAAAGGCATAACAAGGAACTCGTAATGTCCATAACGAGTCCTAAATGCAGTCTTAGGGATGTCTTCTTTCTTAATTCTTTACTGATGGTATCCCGACCTTAAGTCAATTTTTGAGAAAACCGAACTTCCCTGGAGTTGGTCAAATAGATCGTCAATTCTAGGCAAATGATACTTATTTTTAACGGTCCCTTGATTCAATTGTCTATAGTCAATGCACAAGCGCATCGACCCATCTTTCTTTTTCACAAACAGAACCGGTGCACCCCATGGTGAAGCACTTGACCTAATGAATCCTTTGTCAAGCAACTCCTGTAGTTGCACTTTCAACTCCTTTAGTTCCATTAGGGCCATCTTGTATGGGGCTTTCGATATTGGTCCTGTTCCAGGCATTAACTCAATTTCAAATTCAATTTCTCTTTCCGGGGGCAATCCAGGCAACTCTTCAGGAAATACGTCTTGAAATTCACTCACTACTCGAATTTCATCAAGTTTAGGCTCTTCCTTGGTACAATTTCTAATCATCGCTAAGTACCCCTAACATCCTTCATCAAGTAACGTATCAGCCTCTACTGCTGAAATAAGTGTTATAGATAGATCGGTCTGGCCTCCCAGAAATCTACAATCCGACCAATCAGGTAAGACAAACTGGATCACTTTTCTATAACAATCCATTTTGGCCCGATACTTATGAAGCCAATCCATCCCTATGATAACATCAAAATCATACATGGCCATCACAACTAAATCTATTTCCATATCTCTTCCTCCTATGGTTATTTTACATTTTTCACACACCAGTGTGGACAACACCGCATCCTTTAAAGGCGTAGAAACGCAAAGAGGGGTCTCAAGAAATGTCGTTTCAATTTTTCTCAACAGTCTATATCTTTCAGACACAAAAGAATGCGTAGCACCCGTATCAAACAATGCATAAGCCTTCTTACCATTTATGAAAATTGTACCTGATATGACGTTCTTGGAAGCTTTTGCTTCCTCTTGGGTGACTGCATACACTTTTCCTTGAGCTGGTGGCCTCTGCGGGTTCCTTTGAGAATATGGCCCAGTAGCACGCGGAGGTACTTGTCGCAGTGAGTTGATACTAGTGCGGGACCTCTCCTATGGACAGTCCTTCTTAAGATGTCCTATCTTTCCGCAGCCATAACATTTCAACCGTCCATTGCAAGGTCCGGGGCCATGCCGTCCATCACACCTTCGACACTCTTCATTCCGATAAGGTGTTTTTCCTAAATTCGAACCATTCCTAGCCTTCCCAAAACTCCCGAAATTGCCCTTCTTCCTAGACTCCTAGGTCTGACCCTAACCTATATAGGGTCTCTTTCCTCACCTGTTATCACCAAAAGACGATTGTCTCTTATTTTCTGATTGCTCCTTTACTAACTCCTGTTCCACCAACTGTGCCCTTTCATAGATCTCATTGTAGTCTCTTATGTTCAAAGGCACCAGTTGTTTCCTTATACTAGTCCTCAATCCCTTCAAAAACCTCTTAGCTTTTTCGTCCTGATCTTCAATCAATCTAGGAGCATATCTAGACAGCTCAGAAAATCTTGCCTCGTACTGGTCCACTGTCAGATCTTTTTGTTCTAGTTGAACAAATTCTATGATTTTCTTATCCCTAGCACAGTTAGAAAAATGCTTCCTATTGAAAGCCCTGACAAACTCCTCCCAATTAACATCGGTACCTGGTGGAAAGATCGTGTCCCTTGAAGCTCTCCACCAAAACTTTGCATTTCCCTCCAGCTGGTACTCTGCTAAAGTTATTTTCTCAGTATCATTGCAGTCCAACAACCGGAAAATTCGCTCCATCCCATCAATCCAATGCTCCGCCTCCTCAGGACTTCCCATTCCACTGAATTTGGGTGGTTTCAACTTCAAAAATTGTTTCACCAGTCCCTGAGTACTGCGTTCTGCTCCGGGTTGTTGCTGCGCTTGTCTTTCCATCAGATTTCCAATATTGGCCAATGCCTGCAGGATATCTTCCATTCGGGGTTCAGCCCTTGATGTAGAGGCTTCAGCCCTCGGTGGACGATGACTTCCATATCGTACCATGATTTTCCTGTAGTTTCCAAGCATTTGCCTCAGGAAATATCTGGGACTTAGAGTCTCCATCAAAATAATAACACTAAAAAGGTAAATAACATAACCATGTTACTAGCAGCCGAGAGTAACCTCGAAACATAAACTGAGGATCTACTGGCGAATACACATCATCCGTTGTTCAAAGTTAGTCAACCTATCACAGTCAGTATCCTATGGTGTGCATTGTCATTACTTTCCTCACTTTCCAAATGAGGCTCCTTATCACTCCATATATAAACCTTTGGCTCTGATACCAACCGCTGTGGCACCCCCAAACCCGGTAGGGTCGCCACAGAAACTTATTGCTACGCCAAATGAACACTAGTACATCTCTTAGAAGAAGCATCGTAGTTCCTAGGCACATTATTTTATTTTATTTTTTTTAAAACGGTCCCAGCGCGACCCATTAGCGGAAGCAAAATTTAATATCACCATCTCTCCCTCCAAAAAACATGATACAATGCACACCACTAATTTCCATAGGAAAGGATAAAGCCGAGCCACTTTTATTTACATATTTTCATGATGGATTTTTCACGGGTCAGTACATCAAAAGAAAGGCCAAGACTCCTCGCTACACTCGGCCATAACCCCAAAAAGAAACACTCGACCCACTATGTTCATCGTGTAAGATTCCCCCCCATCAACAAGTGTCGGCTATGTCTCAAAAAGTTGCAACTCCTACTCCTCACGCGCAGCCCGTCACACCCATCCTGGTGCGTCAGGCGGTGGTGGTGGCAGCATCCCCTGCATCACTCCGTCTCGACGAACGTGAACAGATACGAACTCCTGAACGACCGGGCCCCCAGCTAGGCCCACATCATACATCACGAATGTACGAATCCGAATGAACGTCAAACCAGGGATGGTGGGACAGTCGATCTCCGCCCACTCGACCTCCACATCCGAAGGAAGGCCGTAAAAGACGCCCCGCGTGACAGTAGGGAGCAGCATCGTACTAATCTGAAATGTTGGTCCCCAAAGGGGTGAGCACAACCACTCAACAAGTAAAGGTCCAATGACTACTCAAAGCATCATACAATACAACCATAGCATAGCATGTCATTTAAGTATACATACTTAATTTACCTTGATATCATGCACATGTCATCATATCTCACATACATGCATCATCATAGAGTCATCATCCTCATCATGCATTCATGCATTCATCATTATCATATAACATGTGCCATCATACCATAGGTGCACATACATCCGTGCACTCATCATCCATGCTATCAAGCATACACCGCCATGAGATCCCTAGCATGTCATTTAAGTATACATACATAACTTACCTTGATATCATGCACATGTCATCATATCTCATATACATGCATCTATTTACATGCAATATGCCATATGCATACACCCATGCACATGATTCACTTTCAATTCTTATCTTTCACAAGGATCTCATCAAATTTTCTTCCCAGGGACCAATGTTTGCATCCCAAAATTTATCGCTCGCACCCAACCTGGCATCGCGAGGAACCTCCGGCACACACCTCCGGGCATCTCGAAACTCCCGAGGACATCTGGCTCACACCTCCGGGCATCCCGACACTCCCGGGGCATTGTCGGCTCACACCTCCGACGGTCATTCATATTCTCATACCTTTCTTTTCCAATTTCACACTTGAAATTTCCAATGCAAATGATTTAAATTGTTCTTTTAAAATCATGCAGCATGCATTAAAGAAATTGTCCTTTGATTAAATAAAAATCTTTCTTTGAGATCATGGAAAATTTATCATTTTCTTGAATGACATATGAAATGCATGAAAGCCAGTACACCATTATATGAATAAAAATCCAAAGTCTCATAATTCACATAACAATTCATACGGACCACACATCACAGCATAGAAGTGGCCATACGTTCCAATATCATAAATTTCGAAAATGTACAGCTTGCACAGTTTTCATATCACTGTCAATTAAATAGGAAAATGACCTTCGGAAATCATGAAATTTAACTATGTTGTAGTTAAGACATAGATAAAGATATCACATGAAGGAAATTTCTCCAAAAGAAATTTTCACAGAAAGTTATAGGTCATGCATGTCAATATTCTCATGTCCGAAACACACAGTTTGCACGGTTTTCAAATCATAGTCGGTTTAGTATGCAAATGGCCATCAAAACTCATGAAATTTGAGTATGTTATAGCTAACACATAGATAAAGATGTTTCATGCAGAAAATTTCTTCAAATAAAGCTTGTACAGAAAGTTATAGGTCATGCATGTCAATATTCTCATGTCCGAAACACACAGTTTGCACGGTTTTCAAATCATAGTCGGTTTAGTATGTAAATGGCCATCAAAACTCATGAAATTTGAGTATGTTATAGCTAACCCATAGATAAAGATGTTTCATGCAGAAAATTTCTTCAAATAAAGCTTATACAGAAAGTTATAGGTCATGCATGTCAATATTCTCATGTCCGAAACACACAGTTTGAACGGTTTTGAAATCATAGTCGGTTTAGTATGCAAATGGCCATCAAAACTCATGAAATTTGATTATGTTATTTATAACACATAGATAAAGATGTTTCATGCAGAAATTTTCTTCAAATAAAGCTTGTACAGAAAGTTATAGGTCATGCATGTCAAGATTCTCATGTCCGAAACACACACTTGCACAGTTTTCAAATCACGGTCGGTTTAGTATGCAAATGGACATCAAAACTCATGAAATTTGAGTATGTTGTAGTTTAAGATGTTATCTACAACGTTCATGCAGGAGTCGAAGCAAGAATCCAACTCAAAACACACATACAAGCCTCTACAACGTACGGGGTTAGGAGGTATACTCGAAAAACAGAACACATCTTCAAAAGCAACCCCTTCTAACTTCGGTTCCTTAGACCCTAAACACCCAAAATCCAACACCATTCCAAAACACACAGGCAAGAGCAGCAAAAGGATCCCAACTTGCCTCAAAAGAACAGACCAACAACGGCACACGGACGGCGTAAGGGCAGACGGTAGGATGGACAACGGGCGGCGAACGGCTCCTTCCTCCTCTCTCAGTTCTTCTCTTTCTCTCAAGGTCTCTCTCCCTTTCTCCTTCTCTCTTTGCACGACAAAGCCCCTACCCCTAAACCGGTTACTTTTTCCTTTTTGCTTTTCCCTTCCCCTAATCTGTGGCACACCCAAACCCGATAGGGTCGTCACAGATACTAAGCAAAAACAACTTACTTGACGTTAGTAAAAAGGGAATTGTAAATAAGGGCCGAGGTTTAGGCGTAATTTGTTTTTTTTTTTTTTGAAATAACTTAGGGATTAGCGCAGCTCACGGCGGAAATAAGAGGCGAGTCTCACCATCTCTCCACTTCCTTAGCGATAGCACAATGCACACCAACTATACAATGAAAGAAAACACAAGGCCGAACCACTTTTATTTACATATTTTCATGAAGGGTTTTCACGGGTCGGTACATCAAAAGAAAGGCCAAGACTCCTCACTACACTCGGCCGTAAACCCCAAAAAGAAACACTCGACCCACTATATTCAACGTGTATGATCCCCCCCCTTCGAACAGCTAGTGTCGGCTATTTCTCAAAAAGTTGCAACTCCTACTCCTCACGCGTGGGCCATCACACCCACCCTGGTGCGTCAGGCGGTGGGGGTGGCAGCATCCCCTACATCACTCCGTCTCGGCGAACGTGAACAGATACGAACTCCTGAACGACCGGGCCCCCAGACAGGCCCACATCATACATCACAAACGTACGAATCCGTATGAATGTCAGACCAAGGACGGCGGGACAGTCGATCTCCGCCCACTCGACCTCCACATCAGAAGGAAGGCCGTAAAAGACACCCCGCGTGACAGTAGGAAGCGGCATGGTACTAATCTGAAATGTTGGTCCCCGAAGGGGTGAGTACAACCACTCAACAAGTAAAGGTCCAATGACTACTCAAAGCATCATACAATACAATCATAGCATGGCATGTCATTTAAATGTACATACATACCTTACCTTGACATCATACACATGTCATCATATCTCACATACATGCACCATCATATAGTCGTCATCCCCATCATGCATTCATGCATTCATCATTATCACATCACATGTCATCAGACCTCACATACATGCACCATCATATAGTCATCATCCTCATCATTATCACATCACATGTGCCATCATGCCATAAGTGCACATACATCGTACACTCATCATCCATGCTATCAACCATACACCACCATGAGATCCATAGCATGTCATTTAAGTATGCATACATAACTTACCTTGATGTCATACACATGTCATCATATCTCACATACTTGCATCTATTTACATGCAATATGCCACATGCATACATCCATGCACATGATTCACTTTCAATTCTTAGCTTTCACAAGGATCTCATCAATTTTCTTCTTAGGGACCAATGTTTGCATCCCAAAATTATCGCTCGCACCCAACCTGGCATCGCGAGGAACCTCCGGCACACACCTCCGGGCATCTCGAAACTCCCGAGGACATCCGGCACACACCTTCGGGCATCTCGAAACTCCCGAGGACATCCGGCACACACCTCCAGGCATCCGGCTCACACCTCCGGGCATCCCGACACTCCCGGGGCATCGTCGGCTCACACCTCCGACGGTCATTCATATCCTCATACCTTTCTTTTCCAATTCCACTCTTGAAATCTCTAATGCAATTGATTCAAATTGTGCTTTTGAAATCATGTAGTATGCATTAAAGAAATTTCCCTTTTTGATTAAATAAAACCTTTCTTTGAAATCATGTAAAATTTTTCCTTTTCTTGAATAACATATGAAATGCATGAAAGTCATTACACCATTGCATGAAAACAAATCCAAAGTCTCATAATTCATATGAAATTTCATATGGACCACACATCACAGCATAGAAGTGACCATACAACTCAATATCATAAATTTCGGAATTGTACAGCATGCACAGTTTTCATATCATAGTGAATTAAATAGGCAAACGACCTTCAAAAATCATGAAATTGAACTATGTTGCAGTCAAGACATAGATAAAGATATCATATGAAGGAAATTTCTCCAAAAGAAAATTACACAGAAAGTTATAGGTCATGCATGTCAATATTCTCATATCCGAAACACACAGTTTGCACGGTTATCACATCACAGTCCATTAAATAGGCAAATGGCCTTCAAAAATCATGAAATTTGAGTATGTTATATTTAAGACATAGAAAAAGATGTTTCATGCAGAACATTTCTTCAAATAAAGCTTGTACAGAAAGTTATAGGTCATGCATGTCAAGATTCTCATGTCCGAAACACACGGTTTGCACGGTTATCACATCACAGTCCATTAAATAGGCAAATGGCATTCAAAAATCATGAAATTTGAGTATGTTATAGTTAAAACATAGACAAAGATGTTTCATCAAGAAGTCGAAGAGATATTCTTGATAAAAATCAACATACAACCACAAATCTATCACAAAGTCAGCAAACAAATTTTCCAGATCTAGTGTCTCCGTAGGATGAGGGTTTGACCCCTTAAATCTCCATCATTTTGTACGAAATTTTAGTATGTTGTAGTTTAAGATGTTGGCTACAACTTTCAGGAAGAAATAAAAGTCAAAATCGAACTCAAAAAATGCATACAAGCTCTCACAAGATTCTGACTCAGGCGGTTCATGCAAAAACAGCAACATCACTCAAGAACAAGACATCCTAGCTTCGGTTTCTTAGACTCTAAACACCCCAAATCTATCACCACCCCATAACACACATGCAAGAGCATCAAAGGATCCTAACTTGCCTCAAAAGATCGAACTATTGACGGCACACGGACGGCGAAGGGCTGCACGCACGGACCTCCTTCTTCTTCCTCCTTTTCTTCCTTTCTTCCCTCTCTTCTTCTCCTTTCTTTCTCTCGGTTTCCCTCTTCTCTCTCTCTCTCACCGTACGACTCTCTCCCCCCTGTCTCTTCCTTAATCCGGTTGCTTTCTTCTCCTTTTTGCTTTTTCTTCCCCCTAATCATTGCTTAATTGACCTCAAAGCATGAGTGCCAAGTGGCCTTCACACTAGGACACATGGGGGGAGGCATGCATCCGAATTTCCCTCCCCCTCTTGCTCGGCCGAATGGCCCAATGGGCCTCATGGGCCTGGCCAAAATGACCCACTTTAGGCCCTCTATCCATGGGCCTAAAGTCCATTCCATAAAATTATTCTTTTACCTTTTTACTTTTTAGCAAAAACCACTATATTCCCTCTCTTAGTTGATTTCAAATTTCCAATTTCACTAAGTCAAAAACTTGTAACTTTTAATCTACAGGAAAACAAATCTATGAGAAGCATAGCTAAGCATAAATTTGTCTTATTAAAATAACCTATAGTACAAATCTTAAGAAAATTTCAAGAGCATAGGCGTATAACACTTAGTTTTAACGGTTAATAGTTAAAGCATAAACCATAGGTAATTTCATTACCTAATTATGAGCGTTAGTACATCCTAGGGCTTGTCTCAAATATTTGGGATGCCACATAATCATTGCTTAATTGACTAATTGCATGGGTGCCAAATGGTCTTAACAAAAGGACACATGGGGGAGGCATGCATCCGAATTCCCTCCCCCTTTTGCTCGGTCGAATGGCCCATATGGGCCTCATGGGCCTGGCCAAATTGGCCCACTTTAGGCCCTTTATCCTTGGGCCTAAAGTCCAATCCAAAAATTAACCTTTTTTACCTTTTTACTTTTTAGCAAATTCCACTAAATTTCCACTCTTAGTTGATTTCAAATTTCTAATTTCACAAGGTCAAAAACTTGTAACATTTAATCTATAAGATGCAAAGCCAAGAATAAACTTTTTTTTATTAAAATAACCTATAGTACTAATTTAAAAACTCAAGAATACAAGCGTATGACACTTAGTTTTAAGGGAAAGATTAATAGCTAAAGCATAAACCATAGGTAATTTCATTACCTAATTATAGGCCTTAATACATCTTAGGGCTTGTCTCAATTATTTGGGATGCCACATGAATCTCACTGTATTAAGAGTAACAATCGCCATAATCTTTACTAACAACCTGTACCAACGTCCAGATTTTATATCTACAAAGAAAATTGTTTTACTAGCCAATTCTTATCCATTTAATCTCAAATCTTGACACGTTATTCCTTAAGATGTGTTCTACAATTTTCATTCAGGATTCGAAGTCCAATTCTAACTAGGTAATTACAAAAAATTAATATAATCGACAAAGGTCAAACCATTTCTTACAAAAAAAGTTCATTGGTTTTACTAAATTCACTTCCATCTCTATGTTTTTTTATTCATACAGTTATAACTAGGTTTCTCATTCAATCCAATGGATGTTCTATCATGTAGAATAGTTCCTTTCTTATTTTCATCAACATACATAAAGAAAATAACACAAAACAGAAGACTCCTTATCCGTTTTCTCCTAGGACAGAATAGGTATACACGATTCCTTCACTTCTAGCCCGGTTAAACCACTTATTATTCCACAAATCTCTTCTACAACACTTCAATACTTCATCACAGCAACTACGAGTACTTTCAGCAAGCTTTTCTTTAACAAATAGCCCATCCATAGCTCGGCTCGAAGTATAAATGCATCCGTGAGTTCACTCATCACAATATACACCACATCCATCCGCTCGGCAACCATTTCATCACTTCACTCGGCAAGATAGCATACTCACACTTGGATTTCGAAACATGCAAGACTCAAAGGTAACATGCAATGGCTTCTACCTTCAATCTAACACTTACCAAGCTTAGATTAATCACAAAACAACAACTACAAATCATATCCTTCATTGTTTGGTTAGATCCACAAGCTTTCTTGACGAAACGATGGATAACTTTCAACTTAGAGTTATATCTTTCCTTACCTTGCTTCAGCTACTAAACAACATAAAGATGCTTCAAGATCAACACCAAAATTTCGCATGCAAGAGGAAGAAGGTTGCTGTTTTGCTTCTGGTTCCTCACCGCTCGACCGAGAGAGATATGAAGAAGAAGATGAATGTGGGTTTTCGGTCTTGAAGAGAGAGAGATAGGATTTCGAAATTTATGAGGGAAATAGGTCTACAAGCTAATCCCTAGGCTAGACTACTGATGAGATTTTGTTAATAATTATGTCTTCTTTGCTTGTTTCGGTTTGTAGGAAGTCGAAACCGTGGGTGATGAGGAAAAACGAAGAGAAGAGAGAGAAGTGTCGTGGCCTCCAAGTTTGATCTCTTTCGCCATTTGTCACTCGAATTTAATTAGTCTCTAATCCGTGTCGTTAGTCGGTTCATTAGTTTCTAATCTTTTTCAAATAATTTCCTTTTGTTTCTACTTGATTTCAATCCTTTCATAATTATACAAAGTCATAACATATATAACATATCGACTAGTCAATGTTAGTCTATAAAGAATTCATCACAAGAAATGTTAAAGTTATAAATAATCACTAATCAAGTCATCTTAGCTATAATCTATGAATCTTAACCAAAAATAAAATCACTCGGGCCTAAATATTCATCTCTGGCCCAACGGGCTTAATCTATAACAATCCGGCCCACTAAACTAAATTTACGAATCTAATAATTCCGAACCTTGGCCCACTTTAAGCCAAGTCCAAGCCCATATTCTCATTCGGCTTTTCAAGTCCAAATCGTGCAGCCCGCTTCGTCTCAAGCCCACACATTTCTCACGATCCATTGGGTTCAATTTCTAGCCCAATCTAATTAATCTAAGTTCCTAATGATCTAATTATACTAATGAAGGTCGGTGAAATTTGGGATGTCACAACTCTCCCCTACTTAGAAAATTTCGTCCTCGAAATTAGAATTCTTACCTTATTCAGTTGAAAAGTTGGGGATATTTCTGTCTAATTTCTTCCTCACTTTCCCAAGTCGCTTCCTCTGAATCATGGTATCGCCACACAATTTTGACCAAAGGTATAGTCTTGTTCCTTAATACTTGCTCTCTTCGATCCAAAATTTGCACAGGCTCTTCTATATATCTAACCCTTTCATCTATTTCTAGTACTTCAAAATCTAACACATGAGTTGGATTCGGCTCATATTTCCTTAGCATAGGTACATGAAAAACATTGTGAATACTGGATAACTTCGGTGGTGACGCTATTCTATAAGCCAACTCTCCAATCCTTTCTAATACTTCAAAAGGTCCTATAAATCTTGGGCTCAACTTTCCTTTCTTTCCAAATATTGACACATTCTTCATAGGTGACACCTTTAAAAATACATGATCTCCTACCTCGAATTCCAAAGGTCTACGACATTTGTCTGCATAACTCTTTTGTCTACTCTGAGCTATCCTGAGTCGTTCTCATATAGTCTTTATTGCTTCCAAAGTAATCTGAACTATTTCTGGTCCTGTCAGCTTCTGCTCTCCAACTTCATTCCAGCAAATAGGGGTTCTACAATTCCTACCATATAGAGCTTCAAATGGAGCCATACCGATGCTTTGTTGAAAACTATTGTTATAAGCAAATTCCACAAGATGCAATTTTCTCATCCCAATTTCCTTTGAAATCAATGACACAGGCTCGTTGCATATCTTCCAATGTCTGTATAGTCCTCTCTGATTGTCCGTCTGTTTGTGGATGAAAGGCGGTACTATATTGGAGTTTAGTTGCTAAGGCAAGTTGAAGACTCTTCCAGAAATTTGAAGTAAATCGCAGATCTCGATCTGATGTTATGGTCACAGGAACACCATGTAGTCGTACTATCTGCTTAACATACAACGTGGCATACTTCTCTAGTGAATAGTCTACTCTCACAGCTAAAAAGTGAGCTGATTTTGTTAACCGGTCTACTATTACCCAGATTGAGTCATGTCCGCTTGAAGTCCTTGGCAGTCCTTGTACAAAGTCCATGGTTATATGTTCCCACTTCCATTCTAGAATTTCCAATGGTTTTAGCAATCCTGCAGGCTTTCGATGTTCAGCTTTTACCTATTGACATGTCAGACATCTTGCGACATACTTAGCAATATCAGTCTTCATTCCATTCCACCAAAAATATTGATGAAGATTCCTATACATCTTTGTACTTCCTGGGTGTATACTATAACTACTATGATGAGCTTCAGTCAGAATTTCCCTCTTTAATTCATCATCACTAGGCACACAAAAACGTCCATTGAATTTAACTATCCCATCATCCGAGATTTGAAAATCCAACTTCTTTCCCTTCAGAGTTCTATCTCGAATTTTCAATATTTTAGGATCTGACTGTTGTAAGGTCTTGATGCGCTGTATAATCTCAGGTTCAACTCTCAGTGCAGCTATTATATCAATAGACTCACTTACCTCAACTTTGAATTCAGAATTTGAAATTGCCTCCAACAAGTTCCATTCCTTAACCATCATATTGGCTATTCTCATTGCTGAATTCCTACTAAGTGCATCTGCCACTTTGTTAGCTTTTCCTGGGTGATACAGAATTTCACAGTCATAGTCCTTAAGTAATTCTATCCATCTCCTTTGCCTCATGTTCAGTTCCTTCTGAGAAAATATGTACTTTAAACTCTTGTGATCCGTAAAAATTTCAAATCTTTCTCCATAAAGATAATGCCTCCAAATCTTTAAAGAAAAAATAATGGCAGCTAGCTCTAAGTCATGAGTAGGATAATTCAATTCATGTGGTTTCAGTTGTCTCGATGCATATGCAATAACTTTCCCATATTGCATAAGAACACAACCTAATCCTTTATGAGAAGCATCACTATATACCACAAAACCTCCAGATCCTATGGGTATTGTTAACACCGGTGCCATCGTCAATCTCTTCTTAAGTTCTTGGAAACTTTGCTCACATTTCTCTGACCAATCGAATTTTGAATTCTTCCGAGTCAATTGTATTAATGGTCCTACAATTCGAGAAAATCCTTCTACAAATCTTCGGTAATATCCAGCCAAACCTAGAAAACTTCGTACTTATGTTACTATTGAAGGTCTAGGCCAATTAATCACAGCTTCAACTTTAATTGGGTCTACCGATATTCCTTCACCGGTCACCACATGTCCTAAAAATGTCACTTGGTCCAACCAAAATTCACATTTACTAAATTTGGCATATAGTTTGTGTTTTCTAAGAATTTGCAATACAATCCTTAAGTGCTCTTCATGTTCATCTTGTCATTTTGAATACACCAGAATATCATCTATAAAGACTATCACAAATTGGTCTAGAAAAGGCTTAAACACTCTGTTCATAAGGCCCATAAAAGCTGTTGGGGCATTCGTTAGTCCAAATTGCATAACCAAAAATTCATAGTGTCCATATCTAGTTCGAAAAGCTATTTTAGGAATATCCTCCTTTCTTATCCGCAATTGATGGTATCCTGATCTTAGGTCAATCTTTGAGAAAACTGATGCTCCTTGCAATTGATCAAATAAATCATCAATCCTTGGTAATGGGTACTTATTTTTAATTGTCACTTGATTCAATTGCCTATAATCAATACACAAGCGTAATGATCCATCTTTCTTTCTGACAAATAACACTGGTGCGCCCCATGGGGATACACTTGGTCTAATAAATCCTTTGTCAAGTAGCTCTTGTAATTGTACCTTCAATTCCTTTAATTCTGTCAATGCCATCCTATAAGGAGCTTTCAATATGGGTTATGTGCCAGGTGTCGATTCAATGGTAAACTCAACTTCTCGCTCTGGGGGTAATCCTATCAATTCCTCGGGAAATACATCAGAAAATTCTTGTACTACAGGGATATCCTCAAGTTGTACCTCCTTCTTGGTTTGTTCACTTGCGTATGCCAAATACCCTTGACAACCATTTCTAAGAAGTCTATGGGCTTCTAGTGCAGTAATAAGAGGTATAGAGGGAGTTATCTTTCCATCATAAAATTCAAAAACTTGGCCCATCTGGTGGGTCGAATCGAATCATCTTCCTATAACAATCCACACTAGCTCGGTGTCTATGCAACCAATCCATTCCCAAAATTACATCAAAGTCATACATAACTAACACCATCAGATCAGCTAACAAGTTTTGTCCACCTATAAGGATTCCACTATCTCTACACACTGAAGTAGATAAAATGACATCCTTTAATGGAGTAGAGACGCTAAGAGGTACTTCTAACAATTCAGGTTCCATCTTATTCAGTCGCACAAATTGAGCAAATACAAAGGAATGAGTTGCTACCGTATCGAACAAAGCATAAGCATTTTGATTGGATAGGGAAATGATACCTGTGATAACTGTTTGAGATCCTTCAGCCTCGTCTTGAGTAATCGCATAAATTCTTCCTTGAGTTGGTGGTCGCTGGTTATTTCTTGGTGGTAATGGTCTACCCGAATTCTGTTGTGGTTGCTACATTCTTTTCTGAGGACAATCTCTAATATAATGCCTTGATTGTCCGCAATTAAAACAAGCATTTGTTCCATAACACGGTCCAAATCCATGTGATCTACCACATCGGTGACACTCATTGTTACCATACTGCGGTCGTCCTATTGGTTGATTATTCCACACTTTCCTAGGATTCTCAATCTTATTCTTCTTGTTTTGCACAAACGATTGCTTTCCAACCTGATGAGATCTTTTATTATAACGAAAATTCGATGAGTCTCCTCGAGATTGTGGTCTTACCTGATATGCCGATGTCCGGTCTCTTGACATCAAATCTCTTTCCACTAGCTATGCCCTTTCATACAATTCACTATAATCTTTCAAATTCAAAGGCACCAATCGTCCTCTTATAACTGGCCTTAACCCATTCAAGAATCTCTTAGCCTTATCCTCTGGATATTCTATTAATCTAGGAGCAAATCTAGAGAGCTCAGCAAATTTCGCCTCATACTAATCTACAATCAAATTATTCTGATTTAACTGCATAAATTCCATCACCTTTTTATCTCTTGCACAGTCTAAAAAATACTTACTATAGAAGACTCCTACAAATCCAATCCAAGTCACATCTACACTTTCAGGGAATATTGTTCCTTTCGTCACTTTCCACCAATAATCAGCATTTCCTTGAAGTTGATACTCTACTAAAGATACTTTCTCTGCATCAGTACAATTCAGCAATGCAAATATCTTTTCCATCTCATCTATCCACAATTCTGCTTCTACGGGATCTCCTAATCCAGCAAATCTAGAGGGTTTTAGTTTCAGAAATTGTTCTACTAAGCCTTGCATTCTACAGTCACCTCCTACCTGTTGTTGGGCTTGTCTTTCCAATAGGGCTCCAACATTAGCAAGTGCTTCAAAATTCCTTCCACACGGGGATCCATGGCTATTCCTCGTCCATTTCTACTCATCCTGATAGTTCCTGATTTCTGCACATCGGTCACTATTCATTAATCGACCAAGTCTCCTTACAAAACTAATAAGTAACAACTGCAACAATTGTTACTGATACCCTATGAGTAACATAAGTTACTTGTTTCTTACAAAATAATACTAACAAAGAAAATATCATTATCCTAACGCATAATCACTACCGCACCTTATCACTCCAGGTAATCCTATGCTCTAATACCAAAAACTGTAACGAGCTGTGACGTCCCAAGGCGTCACGTACTAAGCGCAAGCGGAATTTATTTATTATTATAATCTTTAAAAATGTGAATTCCATTTATAGTGATCACTATTGAAGGTTAGCATGTATAACATGGATTATTTAAAATCTACAGTTTATACTATGAAGTTATCCTGCAAACAGTCTACCAATTATTAGTATTGGCCAATTCATTCATGCACATAGACAAGATCACAAGAAGCTTCATTTCTTCTTACCATCGTCAGGGCCTACAAAATTTATCAACCTAGACTCTTTCCATGTTCACCGCCTATATATACAACATATACATAACAAAAGTAAGGCATAACAAAGCCAGGGATAAAGGGTGAGGATGTCTACTCCACGAGTTCCCACACGAGCCCACGTTCAAAAGAAAACAAAAGATAGTCAGCTTCTACATGATCAAAGGCGTCTAGGCGCCATTCGTCCCAGCTCCTGCTCCATCATCGCTAAAAGGGATAGGGCCAAACATCACTCCATCGCGCTTGATAAACCATGCGACAAACTTCATAGGGATCATCTCAGCTCTACCATTATCCATCCATAACATGGCCTCATATTTGGAGAAGGTCAGCTCAACATCAGAGTCATACACATCAGTAAAAGTAACCTCAATGTTCGATACCACTCCAAACGAGCTAATGGCGGCACGTCCATACTATCAATCTGAAAAATGTAAGGTATGAGCAAAACTATGCCCAGTAAAGAATGATAAAACTCTAACTTAAATAATCCACATCCATCAATATTACAAGGGAATCATAATCCAAGCAATTTAGGATACTAAAGTAGAATTGTCACAAGCATAAGCAATTGGATATTAACACATCATATATGTAATCACCTTATATGCATCCATTTCTATACTTACCTTTTTCAAAGTCAATTTCATATCAAGATACAATGCAACAATAATGCATGAACACACTCGCCAAATATAATTATATTTAGTGTACATATAATCCACCCTCGATCAGTCACTAACCGGAACTCTGGCTGCTCGATCGAGTCACTTCCGGAAGTTACCTTATCTAGACTTCCACAATATTTCTATTATGGGCATCTCACTCCGAGGCATCCCAGTATCACACAACTGAGGCATCCTTGATCACACACAAAGGCATCTCACTCCGAGGCATCTCGGTATCTCTCTACCGAGGCATCCAAGACCACTCAGCAAGGGCATCCCAAACTTCCGGGGGCATCACCGGTATCTCTGTACCGATGGGTTCATTCACTCTCTTAAGCACACGTTTCACACCACCACACCTTTAATTAATGCACTTATCGTATGCAAAAGAAAAGACTCCAAAGTATCTAACTATATATCTAACTCTCATGATCCTAGCACACGTGCGTGTCCAAATTATAAGATAAAACCCATTACGACATGTCCCATACCATGCCGAACAAATATTTATCCCATAATCAAGCACTATGCACCGCACTCATTGCACTCGCATGATACTATATGCACTTATATCTCAAATGAGATGTGAGACTTACTCTTACATAACTAACATCTATTAAGGGGTTACTAGACTCTATGTGTGCCATACAAGTCTATGATAAAAGACACAACATCTAGTATATGATCTCGGGACCAGACAGTTTACTACCTAAATGAACAGTTTCGGTTTCGGACACAGAAAGTATATCAATTCTTGTGGAAATACTACCAAATTTTAGTATGTTATATTAGAGACATAGATTGACATTTTCTGTGAAGAAACTTAAGTCTTAATCTCACTGTATTAAGAGTAACAATCATCATAATCTTTACTAACACCCTGTACCGACGTCCAGATTTTATATCTACAAAGAAAATTGTTTTACTAGCCAATTCTTATCCATTTAATCTTAAATCTTGACACATTATTCCTTAAGATGTGTTGTACAGTTTTCATTAAGGATTCGAAATCCAATTCTAACTAGGTAATTGCAGAAAATTAATATAATCGACAAAGGTCAAACCGTTTCTTACAAAAACAGTTCACTGGTTTTACTAAATTCACTTCCATCTCTATGTTTTTATATTCTTAGGGTTATAACTAGGTTTCTCATTCAATCTAATGGATGTTCTATCATGTAGAATAGTTCCTTTCTTATTTTCATCAACATACATAAAGAAAATAACACAAAACAGAAGACTCCTTAACCATTTTCTCCTAAGACAGAATATGTATACACGATTCCTTCACTTCTAGCCCGATTAAACCACTTATTATTCCACAAATCTCTTCTACAACACTTCAATACTTCATCACAGCAACTAAGAGTACTCTCAGCAAGCTTTTCTTTACCAAATAGCCCATCCATAGCTCGGCTCGAAGTATAATTTCATCCGTGAGTTCACTCATCACAATATACACCACATCCATTTGCTCGGCAACCATTTCATCACTTCACTCGGCAAGACAACATACTCACACTTGGATTTCAAAACATGCAAGACTCAAAGGTAACATGCAATGGCTTCTACCTTCAATCTAACACTTACCAAGCTTAGATTAATCACAAAACAACAACTACAAATCATATCCTTCACTGTTTGGTTAGATCCGCAAGCTTTCTTGACGAAACGATTGATAACTTTCAACTTAGAGTTATATCTTTCCTTACCTTGCTTCAGCTAATAAAAAAAACAAAGATGCTTCAAGATCAACACCAAAATTTCGCATGCAAGAGAAAGAAGGTTGCTGTTTTGCTTCTGGTTCCTCGACCGAGAGAGATATGAAGAAGAAGATGAAGGTGGGTTTTCGGTCTTGAAGAGAGAGAGAGAGAGAGAGGATTTCTAAATTTACGAGGGAAATAGGTCTACAAGCTAATCCCTAAGCTAGACTAATGATGAGATTTTGTTAATAATTATGTCTTCTTTGCTTGTTTCGGTTTGTAGGAAGTTGAAACCGTGGGTGATGAGGAAAAACGAAGAGAAGAGAGAGAAGTGTCGTGGCCTCCAAGTTTGATCTCTTTCGCCATTTGTCACTCGAATTTAATTAGTCTCTAATCCGTGTCGTTAGTTGGTTCGTTAGTTTCTAATGTTTTTCAATTAATTTCCTTTTGTTTTTACTTGATTTCAATCCTTTCATAATTATACAAAGTCATAACATATATAACATATCGACTAGTCAATGTTAGTCTATAAAGAATTCATCACAAGAAATGTTAAAGTTATAAATAATCACTAATCAAGTCATCTTAACTATAATGTATGAATCTTAACCGAAAATAAAATCACTCGGGCCTAAATATTCATCTCTGGCCCAACGGGCTTAATCTATAACAATCCGGCCCACTAAACTAAATTTACGAATCTAATAATTCCGAACCTTGGCCCACTTTAAGCCAAGTCCAAGCCCATAATCTCTCATTCGGCTTTTCAAGTCCAAATCGTGCGGCCTTCTTACTTCTCAAGCCCACACATTTCTCACGATCCATTGGGTTCAATTTCTAGCCCAATCTAATTAATCTAAGTTCCTAATGATCTAATTATACTAATGAAGGTCGGTGAAATTTGGGATGTCACAACTGGCACCTAAAAGCAACTCATAAAACGGACTAGGGATCTATGAGTGAATACCCATCACCCGTTGTTCAAAGTTAGTCAACCATTCTTAGTCAGCATCCTAAGGTGTGCATTGTCATTATCTTCCTCAATTTCCAAATGAGGCTCCTTATCACTCCACATATAACCTTTTTGCTCCGATACCACCCACTGTGGCACCCCCTCGACACGGCCCCCGATCCGTTAGGGTCGCCACAAGTACTATTCACTTATCCTATTTACATAACACTCTGATATTTTTTAATTATAGCGAGTCCATAATTCGTGGGGGTTAATTAATAATATTTTTTTTTTTAAATGGTCCCAGCGCAGTTCATGTAACGGAAGCATAATCAAAACTCCCTATCCCTTACTCCAACAACAATAATGCAATGCACACCAACTACGCATCAAACAAAAAGATAAAGCCGAGTCACTTTTATTTACATATTCATGATGGACATCTCGGGTCGGTACAGCAAAAGGCCGAGGCTTTTAACTATGCTTGGCTAAACTCAAAAGAACTCGACCCTACATCAGACATGTACACCTATCCATCATCAAGTGTCGGCTATCCAAAAAGTGTCATCTTCTACCAGTCACACACGCCATCACACCCACCCCGGTGCATCGGCCGGCGGCGGCGGCAACATCCCTAGCATCACCCCGTCGTGTCAAACATGAACGGACATGAACTCTTGGACTACAGGGCCCCCAGCTAGACCCACATCGTACATAACCAAAACACGAACTCGGACAAACACCAGACCATGAACACTAATACAGATATGCTCCGAGCACTCAACCTCAACATCAGATGGTAAGCCATAGAAAGTACCACGCGCGACTGGTGGCAGAGGCATCTTTTAATCTGAAATGTTAATCCCCAAAGGGGTGAGTACAACCACTCAGTAGTAAAAATCCACCAAACTACACAGTGCAACAAGCAAAACAATCAAGATATCACGAGTAAAGTACATATCATCCATGCTATCAAGCATACATCACCATGCAGTTGTGCATATCTCACCATACCATATGCACATACATAATCATGTGTATATCCCCATGAGATCCATTCAAGCCTTCATGATCGCATTCTCAATATCATATAGTATCAATTTACTTTCACAAGCAGATCATGCATCATGCCATATGCACACACCCATGCACATCATTCAATTTTCAATTTGAATTTTCAAAGAGGATCTCATTTCATCTTTCTTCCCAGGGATCAGTGTTTGCATCCCTCATTTATCGCTCGCACCTAACTTGGCATCGCGAGGAGCCTTCGGCACACACTCTCGGGCATTCGGCACACACCTTAGGGCATCTCGAAACTCCCAAGGACATCCGGCACACACCTCCAGGCATCCAGCACACACCTCCGGGCATCTCGACACTCCCGAGGACATCGTCGACTCAAGGGTCCGACGGTATCATCATTATCACAATTTATATTCACATGTATGTTTCACTTTCAACATGGCATTTGATGCAATAATATCAAAGGTCTAAATCAGCTTTTTGGTATTATGTGACATGCTACATTTCACCACATGTGCAGTAAAAGTAACCACTCAAGACATTATATCACATAGAGCAATTCATTTATTTTTGAAAATACAGCAATTTTCGGATAAAACATAATGCACTCCTTTAGTTAAAATTCTAGGAAAATTAGTAAACGGTCTTAATAAATTCTGAAAATTTTACATGTTATACATGAGACCTAGAGGAAAATATTTAATGAAGAACACCATATCAAAAGAACTTCATAAAAATCGGTACGGTCCATGCATCACAGCCTTTAAAATTTCAGAACATCGCCCTTGCACAGTTTCATTCACAAATTCGGTATAAAACCTAAACCAGCTCCGAAAATTCTGAAATTTTGATATATTATAGAAAACACCTAGAGGTAAAAGTTTCATGAAGAAATAAAAATCAATTTCGTTCTATATTAAGAGCTATAGTCGATTTAATTCTCCCTATTCTCGGTACAGTTTTCCAGATTAACCCCTTTCAAAGAAAATTCGTTTCACCGACCTACACATGTCTGTTTCTTCTCAATTTTCAGTATGTTATTCCTAAGAATGTCATCTACAACTTTCATCAAGGACACAAGATCAAATTTCAACCGTATAATTTTATAAAATTCACAGAATCACACTAGGTCAACATAACGATTTCCAGATCTAATTTCTTCAAAGAAAAATGGTTTCACCGACCTACACATGTCCGTTTCTTCTCAATTTTCAGTATGTTATTCCTCAGAATGTAATCTACAACTTTCATCAAGAGCATGCAGTGAGATTTCGACTAGATACTCACCTATAATTCACGGAATCACTAGAGCTCAAGCTGTTTTCCATAGAACAGCTTTCTAACCTAAGATGAAACTCCCAAATTTCAAAGATTCTAACACTTAGTTCATCGGAAATTTACTATCCATTACACACACATCACAGCAAGCAACATGTAGGCTAACGGACTTTACTTGCCTCAAGTTCAACGAAAACGAGCAAGCAACGGTGACTTGGGGCTTCAGCGGGCTTGATTGACGGTGGGGCTAGGCGGCGTCGACGGTCTCCCTCTTCCCCTTCGCGGCTCACACTCGAACTCTCTCGGTTCACTCTCTTTCTCCCTTTCTCTCTTTCTCTCTTTCTCTCGTGTGACACCCCTCCCCCTTGTTCAATCCGCCCCTTCTTCCTTTCTTCCTCTTCATGATTAGCTAGTAATCATTAGTTTGCATGCAAGAGGACACTTGGTTAATCCCTTTGCCACTTGTAGATTTGCCATGCAAGAAGATGGGCCTCCCTTGGGCCGACTTCTCCATCCGGACCCTCCTTGGTCGACAGCCCATTGGGCTTCTTGGGCCGGTCGAATGGTGGGGGAATGTGGGCTGGTTTTGGGCCTTAAGAAATCAGCCCACTCCCTTTAATAATCCACCATTATTTCCCCACTTAAATAAATACCTAATTGCAAAATAATATGGCCAAAAGACTTGTAACATTAATCCATAAAATCAAACCTATAAAGTGCATGGTCAAGAACAAAATTTTCCTTATCAAATATCCTATAGCACAATCCTTGATCACCCATGAACATAGGATATATATATATAACCAGCCCTAGAAAATACAGATTCCCCTCATCATTCTCCCACTTATTCTCAAATGATAGATGCTGAGCTTAATGTTCTAGAAAAACAATTTGAACCAAATAGAGCTTTCCTTAACAAAGAATTTAATTCTGAAAACAACAAACACATCAGAGAATGGTTCTTCAAAACCTTTGCTGATAAAGCAAAAGATATCAAGCAAAAATATTACGACTACATGTACGAATATGAAGTCCATATATTTTTCTTTGATTGGTTAGAAGAACAATTCCTTGAACCAAAAGAGATTGTTGTTTTAGACCATCATTATAAGTGGAAATTGGATAATGGTGAAACCATAGAATCCAACCATCCACCCCTTAGGAGAATAAAAATACAACATGGAGAAAGCGAGGTTACTGCCACTCCTTTTAGAGTTCCAGACAAAGGAGACTCCTTATACACCCATAAAGTCATTGAACAAAACAATTTTACTAATCAACATCTAGTAACCATAGGAAAACAATTAAACAGGATAGAATCCACAATACAAAATCCTACCCATATAACCACTCCTCCTGTTGACACACTCAAAAAACCCATTTTCAAAGCTTTTGAATTCCCAAAAAACCTTACTCCGGAGTTTGCCAAAGCCATAGAACAAAAGAAAAAACTCCTAGGGAAAACAAAGCTAGAACCTGCTCCTATACTAGACACTCCTAAATTTCAAGGACTAATTATTAATGACACCCCGACCAACCTACTATTAGTACCTTGACCAAACCCTCCAATGACTCTGACATTGAATCTGTCCCTGAGGTAAATAGACTCGAAATTTTCCAGACTTCTCTCTCTCTTCTCCTCTCCTCTCCCTCTTGGAAACCCTCATCCTTTCCATCCTCATCCTCATCTCTTCCAAGCTCCCTTACCTTGTATCCCTTGTTACAAAGTAAGTTTGTTTTTCAAATACATCTAGCATAGTTTATACAGGGTTACCAACTTACATGATAGTTGGTTAACCATCTCTTGTAATACAAACATCGATAATCCCTGGAGTGCGGATTACCGCCCTAGTGGATGACTTGATGCTTTAAATTTCTGCATCTTTAAATACATGTTCTTAAATACATGTTCTTTCCATACATGTAATCTTTTAGTTTATTCAATACAAATTTATACCACCTTCATGGTTGGTTTTTGTTTATGCATACTATTACTTTACATTTTATATATTGCTTTTTGTCTTTATATTATTTTTAATTCTCACGATTTTATTTAAGATCTTATACACTCTCAATATCTTTAGATCTGTTCGATAATCTCTCTCATACTCTCTTGTTCTCTCATATAGTACTCCGATCCTAACCCCTTTATGGTATCTGTTCGATATATATATATATATATATATATATATATATATATATATATATATGTTTCCAACCAAACAATTTTCCATTAAAAATACTCGGCCTTAATCTATTACAATTCTTTGGTCTAAAGGCCATAACATAATTCAATGATAGTTCCATCACCTTTCCATAGGTCGTAATGCATCTAGAGGTCGCCATGAAATTTTAGGATGCCACACCTCTAGGTATTGTTACTAGCCCTTTCAAGTACCCCTTACTCACATAGCAGATTCTCCACATCGAGAAATATTAGGAATGGGCCAAGCTAATTAAAAGATTGTACCAATACTACTTGTGCCCCAAGGGCCAATGCCTTGAAAACATATGTTCCTTGATGTCAGGGATGAATATGATTTCAGAGTAAAACGAACCAGACCGATGGGAATCTATAGGTTCCATGTTCCACGATATGCAGAGTAGGTTCTAGATTCCAAAAAATGAGGAACTTAGTTCAACGGGTAGGTTTTAGGTTCTTAGTTAGAGAAACCTGGAACCTGTAACTTAAAACCTAGAACAAGTTTTAATATTTTTCTTGGTTCATGTCTCCGTGCAATCCTCCGATGTTCCATGTTGTTCAATGATGAGTATATAATCTGAAAGCACTAGTTCGAATTTCCATTTTATGACTAAATTTTTTACTTTATTGATGTTTATATTTTTCATGTGTTTAAATATAAGTTATGATTAGTGAATTAATATAAATGAAACCTAAGTAGACCCTAGAATAGACCCTGGAACTTGTGACAGGGTAGGTTCCAAATTCTACAGTATGTAGGGTAGATGCCAGGTTCCAAAAAATGAGGAACCTATTCCAAGAGTAGGTTCTAAATTTCAGGTGGAACTTGTACGGAACCTGTAGTCGCTCACCCCTACTCGACGCACTCCTCCATCAATAAAAACAGGGACTTTCCCTTTGACTACATGAACAACCTACAAACAAAGATTTTTTAAAAACAGCGATGACCAAAATGCTGTTTGATATGGATGAATTGCTGCAGCACAAGCTTTCATGCAATTGTAAAAATAGACGGAAACAGAATACAACTGTGCTTTATTTTCAGGGGGCAAAACCAGGTGTATTTACTCTTATCCAATGTTTACAAATGCTCCAATGTGGCATCCTAGAATTTAAGGGCATGTCCTAAGGTGCCCTAGAGCTTTTTAAATAGGTAATGAATTTACCTATTTGGTTGTGCTTTAATTTTAGTTCTCTCTTAAGGCCTTGTGCCTTGTGCCTTGTTTGTTTTTAATTTAAATTGAGCTATGAGATAATTATTAAAGATAAGGTTTTATGTTGCCATGCTTGTTATAGATTGTTTGTTATAGAATTAATATTATAGAATTTTAATTAGGTAAATTTAATTGTTATTTTTAAGTTTAATTTAGAAAAGGGAGTGGATTGGGCCTTAGGCCCAATAGCATGGACTTAGGCCCATGGTTGGAGGGCCTAAGGGTGGGCCGTGTGGGCCAAGCCCATGAGGCCCAATGGGCCTTGTGTGGCCGTGCGAAGTGGAGTGAGGGGGAGGGTTTGCATGCCCCTCCCCAAGTGTCTAGTGTGTATGCCACTTGGCATACATGCTTAGGGTCTTCTTAGAAATGATTAGGGAGAAGAAGAAAAGAGGAAAGAAAGGGAGAGGAAGAGAGAGAGAGTGCCGTGCGAGAGAAAGGAAAGAGAGGGAGAGAAAGAGAGAAAGAGAGGAAGAGAGAAAGGAGAAGAAGGAGGGAGGGTGTCGCGCGAGAGGAGAGGGAGAGAGAACCGCCGTCCGCCGCCGCACGCCGCCGTCCGCCGCCGTTCCCGTGTGTTTTCTTGGCTAGAGGCAAGTTAGGATCCATCTCCTTTCCTTGCTTGTGTGTTTGCATGTTGGATTTTGTTGGTTTAAAGCTACGAAAATGGAGTGAGAATGCTTGGATGTTGAGAATGCATGCTGTTTTCGCATGATCCAGTGAAGTCAGAAATTTGTGAGGGCTTGCATGTGTGTTTGGAGTTCGATTTTGGCTTGGATCTCTTCATGAAAGTTGTAGATAACATCTTGAACTATAACATAATGAAATTTCGTGAAAAATGATAGAGATTTGAGGGGTATAAACCTCATATTTCGGAGGCCCTAGATCTGGAGTTGTTTTTCTGACCTTGAGGTGAGTTCGTGGTTTGCATGTTGGTTTTTACTAAGAATCTCTCTTCGACTTCTTCATGAAACTTGTAGAGCACATCTTAAGAATGAACATACTCAAATTTGAAGCAAAAAGAACAAGTTTAGGATAGGTAACTAACCTGACCTTGAAGACGATGAAACTGGAGTTGCGATGTGGGTTACCAGAAACTTTGTGGGACCATTTGAAGGTTTTCCTTTGGTATTTTGGCTTAAGTCTCTTCACGAAAGTTGTATATAATCCTTAGGAGTATAACATATCCAAAAATCAGAGAGAACAAAGAAAATTAAGTAGGTCAAATCTGCATATTTCGGACATAGTGTTCTGTGTATTTCGGTGATTGAACCAGGAGCTTCGTGGGTCTGTAGAAAATTATCTAAAACGAATTTGACTTAGTTTCCTTCATTAAAAGTATAGTTTAATGTCTTAGCTACATCCTGGTAAAATTTCATAATTTTCTGAGGTCATATGGGTATTTTAATTGATTTACCAAGAAAATTGTGCGTTCTGCCCTTATCCGAAAACGTGCATTGAAATGGTGGAAAAGTGGTTTACTATGTGGAGATTGTTTGGCCATGTGTTTTCTGCATATTTTTCCATTCTATTATATTTGGATATTATATGCCTTAATTTCATGATTTTAGGATTTATGTGATTATTTAATTAATTTCAATTTGGAATAAATTGGATTTTTATAATTCGAAATGCATGTGGTAAGTAAAAATCCCACAAGGATTTAATCTATATTAGCAATTGCACCTATTGCATGTATGTGTAGATGCTTAATTTATGTATGCACAAGTACTAAGGTAATCCTGTTTTGTCATGACATCATGTGCATGATAAATTGAAAAGAAATTGGCAATGTGATCTATGGTAATGGTTGGAGGGGGAAGCGTTGGCCGGAATGTATAGAGAGATACATGGCCGGATACCCTGGGAGTGTCAGGATGCCTGGAATGAGATGGGTGCCGGAAGCCTCGGAGGTCTTTACCCGAGGGGATACCTCGTGATGCCGGTTGGGATGCGAGATGCCCGGAGCGTTGGGGGTGCCGGATGCCCGGTGGCCATGGTTGGCATAATTCCGGAGGTTTTTCTCGTGAGACCCGAGTGAGGGTGCGAGTGTATAATATGGGATGGATGATCCCAAGGAAGGAAGATGTGATAATCAATTGGGATTTTCAAAGTGGAAATTGACATGCATAATGTGTATGCATGATATGACATGGTGATGACATGTGTATGCATGATATGACATGGTGATGACATGTGTATGCATGATATGATATGGTGATGACATGTGTATACATGAGATGACATGGTGATGACATGTGTATGCATGATATGACATGGTGATGACATGTGTATGCATGATATGACATGGTGATGACATGTGCATGCATGATATGATATGGTGATGACATGTGCATGCATGATATGACATGGTGATGACATGTGTATACATGATATGACATGGTGTTGACATGTGTATACATGATATGACATGAAAATACGATGACATGTATGAATTATATGATATGATGATGTATGTTGGCATGTGCCTGGCTTTGAGGTAAGTATGTTGGATTGCATATGTGGCATGTATGATGTAATTGTTTATATTGTTTAGATGCATTGATTGGTGTTTGGATTCCTTTACTTGTTGAGTGGTTGTACTCACCCCTTCGGGGACCTAACATTTCAGATTAGTGCGATGCCTCTCCCTGTTGTTCCACGGGGAGTGTTCTACGGCCTACCATCTGATGTGGAGGTCGAAGTGACCGAGATCGATTGTCCCACCCTGCCGGGACTAACCTTTTTGCGTGTTCGCGCGATCACATCGTATGACGTGGGCTTATCTCGGAGGCCCAGTCATCCAGAGTACATCTCTGTCCACATCCGCCGCAACGGTGTGATGATGGGGATGCTTTGCCACCTCCACCGCCCGACGCACCGGGTTGGGTGTGACGGCCTGCACACGTGGAGTGGGGTTAGCAACTTTTTGGATGGCCGCCACTAGTAAATCGAAGGGGGATCGTTACACGTCGCATTCTTAGGGTCGTGTGTCTCTTTTTGAGGGTGAAGGCCAAGCATAGATGAGTCTTGGCCTATCCTTTTGTACCGACCTGTGTAACCCTTCGTAATTACAAGTGTAAATAAAAGTGGTTCGGCTTTGTGTTTTCACCTAATCAAAAATAGTTGGTGTGTATTGTGTTGGCGTGAGGGAAGCGAAGTGTTGGTGAGACTCGCCTCTTAATTTCCGCTGAGCTGCGCAAAATCCTTAAAACCTTTTTAAAGGAAAAGAAAAGAAAAAAATTTTACGCCTAAGCTTGGGCTTGTATTTTCATATTCTTTCTTCTATCGCGTAGTAGGATTTTTCTGTGGCGACCATTGGGGGTGTCGGGGGTGCCATAGCGGGTGGTATCAGAGCATAAGGTTTATGCTTGGAGTGATAAGGAGACCTCATTTAGAAAAAAAAATGAGGGAAGTTTTAACAATGCACACCATAGGATAATTGAATAACGGGTGATGAGTATTCGCCCGTAGATCCTTGGTAGTTGTTTTAGGTTGCTAGTAACATGTGTATGTTACTTTAGTAGTAGAGGCAAAGTGAGTCTCGGATTGTTCCCGAGGCAAATGCTTGGAACTGCAGGAAAGCTATGGTACGGTTTGGAAGTCAACGTCCACCAAGGGCTGAAGCCTCTGCTTCAAGGGCTGAACCCCGAATGGAGGATATCCTGCAAGCATTGGCCAACATTGGAAATATGATGGAAAGGCAGGCGCAACAACAACCTGGAGCTGAACGCCGTACTCGGGGACTTGTGGAACAGTTTTGAAGCTGAAGCCACCCAAGTTCAGGTGGCATGGGAAGTCCCGAGGAGGCGGAGCATTGGATTGATGGTATGGAGAGAATTTTCCGGTTGTTGGACTGCACCGATGCGGAGAAAATAACTTTAGCGAGTACCACTGGAGGGAAATGCAAAGTTTTGGTGGAGAGCTTCACGGGATACAATCTTCCCACCAGTACTGAAATGAATTGGGATGAGTTTGTTAGAGCTTTCAATAGAAAGCATTTCTCCGACCGTGCAAAAGACAAGAAGATCACGAGAATTTGTTCAGCTGGAACAAAAGGAGCCGACAAAGGGACCAAAAGTATGAGGCTAGATTTTCTGAACTATCTAGATATGCTCCTAGACTGATTGAGGATCAGGAGGAGAAAGCCAAGAGGTTTTTGAAAGGGTTGAGAACTGATATTAGAAAGCAATTGGTGCCTTTGAACATGAGAGATTACCATGAAGTCTATGAAAGGGCACAGTTGGTGGAGCAGAGCCGATAAGAGAGCGGTTCGAGTTTAAGAAACCGTGGGTTTCCGATGATGTGAGAAGGGGTAAGAGACCCTATTCTGGTCAAGGTCAAACTTGGGATGCTAGGAAGAAAAGTAATTTTGGAAACTTTGGGGGAGCAAGGAGTGGTCTGAATATAGGGAAAGCGCCCTATCAGCCTAATGTTTGTCAAAGGTGTAATGGAAGGCATGGCTCAGGACCTTGTACTGGGCAGCCAAAGTGTTTTGGTTGTGGACAAGTGGGCCATCTTAGGAGAAATTGCCCACGAGAGAGGTCGCAGGTGAGTGCTGGCTCAGTGCGACAGGGATATCAGAGTACTGTCAAGTCGAATTCACAAGGAAATTCTCGGAGACCACCAGCCCAAGGAAGGGTGTATGCGGTCACTCAAGAGGAAGCGAGAGCTTCCAACAACATTATCTCAGGTACGATCTACATAAATGGCAAGAAGGCTTATGCATTGTTTGATACGGGTGCCACGCATTCTTTCATATCCGATGATATAGGTTGCTGAGTGAAATTGAAACGACTTTTCTTGAAATTCCTCTTTGTGTTTCTACGCCTTTAGAGGATGCGGTGCTGTCTACGTTGGTGTGTGAGAATTGTAAGATAACTGTAGGAGGAGGGGACACAGAAATAGACTTAGTTGTGATGGCCATGTATGACTTTGATGTTATCCTAGGAATGGATTGGCTTTGTAAATATCGAGGCTAGAATGGATTGTTACGAGAAGAGTAATCCAATTCGCTTTACCCGACCAAATCCGATTGTAAATTTTTAGGTGGTCGACCCACCTATCGGGGGCACTTATTTCTGCAGGTAGAGGCTAATGTGTTGCTTGGCAAGGGATGTCGAGGGTACCTAGCAATGGTTAAAGATTATACCAAGGAAGAACTGAAACTTGATGATATTGGTGTAGTAAATGAGTTTCCAGATGTATTTCCTGAGGAATTGCCTGGATTACCTCCAGAAAGAGAAATTGAGTTTGAAATCGAACTAATGCCTGGAACAGGACCAATATCAAAAGCCCCATACAGAATGGCCTTAGTGGAATTAAAGGAATTGAAAGTACAATTACAAGAGTTGCTTGACAAAGGATTCATTAGACCAAGTGCTTCACCCTGGGGTGCACCGGTTCTATTTGTGAAAAAGAAGGATGGATCAATGCGTTTATGCATTGACTATAGGCAATTAAATCAAGTGACTGTTAAGAACAAGTACCCTCTGCCTAGAATCGATGATCTGTTTGACCAACTTGAAGGAAGTTCGGTTTTCTCAAAGATTGACTTAAGATCAGGATACCATCAGTTGAGAATTAAGAAGGAAGATATTCCTAAGACTGCATTTAGGACTCGTTATGGACATTACGAGTTCCTTGTTATGCCTTTTGGATTGACAAATGCACTGCCGCAGCGTTCATGGATCTAATGAACAGGGGTATTTAAGTCCTATTTGGATCGGTTTGTGATTGTTTTTATCGACGATATCTTGGTATATTCAAAAGGACCAAAAGAACATGAACAACACTTGAGGATAGTTTTGCAGACTTTGAGGGACCATCGGTTATATGCCAAATTCAGCAAGTGTGAATTTTGGTTGGACCAGATAACATTTTTAGGACATGTGGTGTCAGGAGGAGGAATTGCAGTGGATCCGTCAAAAGTGGAAATGGTAATAAATTGGCCGAGACCAACCACACCTACCGAGATACGAAGTTTCTTAGGATTGGCTGGTTATTACCGAAGGTTCATTGAAGGATTTTCCAAATTAGCAGGACCGTTAACTAAGTTAACTCGAAAGAATGCAAAATGTGAATGGAGTGAGGATTGTGAAAGGAGCTTTCAAGAACTAAAAGGAAGTTAACCACAGCTCCGGTTTTAACCATACCCTCTGGACCGGATGGTTTTACAGTATATAGTGATGCATCTCACAAAGGATTGGGATGTGTTTTGATGCAACATGGCAAGGTCATAGCCTACGCATCTAGGCAACTGAAACCCCATGAGTTAAACTACCCAACACATGATTTGGAATTGGCAGCTATAGTGTTTGCTTTGAAGATATGGAGGCATTACCTATATGGAGAAAAGTTTGAAATTTATACGGACCACAAGAGCTTGAAATATCTATTCTCGCAAAAAGAGTTGAACATGAGACAAAGAAGGTGGATGGAATTGTTAAAAGATTATGATTGTGAGATACGATATCATCCAGGGGAAGGCGAATAGGGTAGCGGATGCCCTTAGCCGTAAGTCAGCCATGGAAATGGCCGGTTTAAGAATAGCAGTGGAGTTTATTAAAGTCCGTAGCAGATTCGAGTTTAAGTTGAAGGTGGATAATCTTACAGGTATACTTAAAGCCTTAAGGATTGAGCCAGAAATTATTCAGAGAATCAAGACCCTGCAAAAGTCTGATCCGGAGATTTTGAAAGTGAAAGAAGCAATGTCCCTAGGGAAGAGACCAGAGTTTCAAATTTCTGAAGATGGGACAATAAGATGTCAAGGACGACTTTGTGTGCCCAACAACGAAGAAGTAAAGAAAGAGATTCTGTCAGAGGCACATAAGAGCAAATATAGTATCCACCCAGGTAGTACGAAAATGTACAGAAATTTGCGTCAACAATTTTGGTGGAATGGTATGAAAATGGATACAGCCAAGTATGTTTCTCAATGTTTAACGTGCCAGCAAGTAAAAGCAGAACATCGTAAGCCAGCGGGACTTTTGAGACCGTTAGATATACCAGTGGAAGTGGGAACATGTGACAATGGATTTTGTGCAAGGATTGCCAAGAACATCAAGTGGTCACGATTCAATTTGGGTAATAGTGGACCGTTTAACTAAGTCTGCCCATTTCTTAGCTGTTCGTGTGAACTATTCAATGAGTAGACTCGCTGAAATCTATGTAAGTCGATAGTGCGTTTGCATGGTATCCCTGTATCAATCACCTCGGATAGAGACTCTAGATTTACTTCAAATTTTTGGAGAGGTTTGCAAAGTGCTTTGGGAACGAAACTTCAATTCAGTACAGCTTATCACCCTCAGACGGATGGACAAACGAAAGAGTGATACAAACTCTAGAAGATATGCTAAGAGCCTGCATTATTGACTTTAAAGAAAGATGGGATGAGAACCTGCATTTGATAGAATTTGCCTATAACAATAGTTTTCAGAAAAGTATAGGCATGGCCCCATATGAAGCATTATATGGGAGGAGGTGTAGAACCCCTATCTGTTGGGATGAGGTAGGTGAAAGACGATTGACAGGACCTGAATTGGTACAAGATACCACTGAAGCTGTTGAGATTATCAGGAAAAGACTAAAGACAGCCCAGAGTAGACAAAAGGGTTATGCGGATAAGCGTAGGAGACCCTTGGAATTCGGAATAGGAGATCATGTGTTTCTTAAGGTATCTCCGTTAAAAGGAGTATCTCGTTTTGGAGTGAAAGGAAAGTTGAGACCTAGATTCGTTGGACCTTTTGAGGTACTTGAGAGGATAGGAGATGCGGCTTATCGTTTGGCGCTACCTCCGAATTTGGGAAATTTGCATGATGTGTTTCATGTGTCGATGCTAAGAAAGTATCAGCCAGATCCCGATCACATACTCGATCATGAAGCCATCAAAGTGGATGAGAAAGTGAGATATATCGAAGTACCTGTACAAATACTTTGGATCGGAAGGAGCAAGTTCTCGGGAATAAGAAGATTCCCTTGGTTAAAGTATTGTGGCGACATCACGATATAGAGGAGGCCACTTGGGAAAGTGAAGATCAGATGAAGGAGAAGTACCCTTTCCTGTTTGAGGTCGTTAGTAGTGTTTAAATTTCGAGGACGAAATTCTCTAAGGAGGGGAGAGTTATGGCATCCTAGAATTTAAGGGCATGTCCTAAGGTGCCCTAGAGCTTTTAAATAGGTAATGAATTTACCTATTTGGTTGTGCTTTAATTTTAGTTCTCTCTTAAGGCCTTGTGCCTTGTGCCTTGTTTGTTTTTAATTTAAATTGAGCTATGAGATAATTATTAAAGATAAGGTTTTATGTTGCCATGCTTGTTATAGATTGTTTGTTATAGAATTAATATTATAGAATTTTAATTAGGTAAATTTAATTGTTATTTTTAAGTTTAATTTAGAAAAGGGAGTGGATTGGGCCTTAGGCCCAATAGCATGGACTTAGGCCCATGGTTGGAGGGCCTAGGGGTGGGCCGTGTGGGCCAAGCCCATGAGGCCCAATGGGCCTTGTGTGGCCGTGCGAAGTGGAGTGAGGGGGAGGGTTTGCATGCCCCTCCCCAAGTGTCCTAGTGTGTATGCCACTTGGCATACATGCTTAGGGTCTTCTTAGAAATGATTAGGGAGAAGAAGAAAAGAGGAAAGAAAGGGAGAGGAAGAGAGAGAGAGTGCCGTGCGAGAGAAAGGAAAGAGAGGGAGAGAAAGAGAGAAAGAGAGGAAGAGAGAAAGGAGAAGAAGGAGGGAGGGTGTCGCGCGAGAGGAGAGGGAGAGAGAACCGCCGTCCGCCGCCGCACGCCGCCGCCGCCGCCGCCGTTCCCGTGTGTTTTCTTGGCTAGAGGCAAGTTAGGATCCATCTCCTTTCCTTGCTTGTGTGTTTGCATGTTGGATTTTGTTGGTTTAAAGCTACGAAAATGGAGTGAGAATGCTTGGATGTTGAGAATGCATGCTGTTTTCGCATGATCCAGTGAAGTCAGAAACTTGTGAGGGCTTGCATGTGTGTTTGGAGTTCGATTTTGGCTTGGATCTCTTCATGAAAGTTGTAGCTAACATCTTGAACTATAACATACTGAAATTTTGTGAAAAATGATGGAGATTTGAGGGGTATAAACCTCATATTTCGGAGGCCCTAGATCTGGAGTTGTTTTTCTGACCTTGAGGTGAGTTCGTGGTTTGCATGTTGGTTTTTACTAAGAATCTCTCTTCGACTTCTTCATGAAACTTGTAGAGCACATCTTAAGGATGAACATACTAAAATTTGAAGCAAAAAGAACAAGTTTAGGATAGGTAACTAACCTGACCTTGAAGACGATGAAACTGGAGTTGCGATGTGGGTTACCAGAAACTTTGTGGGACCATTTGAAGGTTTTCCTTTGGTATTTTGGCTTAAGTCTCTTCACGAAAGTTGTAGAGAATCCTTAGGAGTATAACATATCCAAAAATCAGAGAGAACAAAGAAAAGTAAGTAGGTCAAATCTGCATATTTCGGACATAGTGTTCTGTGTATTTCGGTGATTGAACCAGGAGCTTCGTGGGTCTGTAGAAAATTATCTAAAACGAATTTGACTTAGTTTCCTTCATTAAAAGTATATTTTAATGTCTTAACTACATCCTGGTAAAATTTCATAATTTTCTGAGGTCATATGGGTATTTTAATTGATTTACCAAGAAAATTGTGCGTTCTGCCCTTATCCGAAAACGTGCATTGAAATGGTGGAAAAGTGGTTTACTATGTGGAGATTGTTTGGCCATGTGTTTTCTGCATATTTTTCCATTCTATTATATTTGGATATTATATGCCTTAATTTCATGATTTTAGGATTTATGTGATTATTTAATTAATTTCAATTTGGAATAAATTGGATTTTTATAATTCGAAATGCATGTGGTAAGTAAAAATCCCACAAGGATTTAATCTATATTAGCAATTGCACCTATTGCATGTATGTGTAGATGCTTAATTTATGTATGCACAAGTACTAAGGTAATCCTGTTTTGTCATGACATCATGTGCATGATAAATTGAAAAGAAATTGGCAATGTGATCTATGGTAATGGTTGGAGGGGGGAAGCGTTGGCCGGAATGTATAGAGAGATACATGGCCGGATACCCTGGGAGTGTCAGGATGCCTGGAATGAGATGGGTGCCGGAAGCCTCGGAGGTCTTTACCCGAGGGGATACCTCGTGATGCCGGTTGGGATGCGAGATGCCCGGAGCGTTGGGGGTGCCGGATGCCCGGTGGCCATGGTTGGCATAATTCCGGAGGTTTTTCTCGTGAGACCCGAGTGAGGGTGCGAGTGTATAATATGGGATGGATGATCCCAAGGAAGGAAGATGTGATAATCAATTGGGATTTTCAAAGTGGAAATTGACATGCATAATGTGTATGCATGATATGACATGGTGATGACATGTGTATGCATGATATGACATGGTGATGACATGTGTATGCATGATATGATATGGTGATGACATGTGTATACATGAGATGACATGGTGATGACATGTGTATGCATGATATGACATGGTGATGACATGTGTATGCATGATATGACATGGTGATGACATGTGCATGCATGATATGATATGGTGATGACATGTGCATGCATGATATGACATGGTGATGACATGTGTATACATGATATGACATGGTGTTGACATGTGTATACATGATATGACATGAAAATACGATGACATGTATGAATTATATGATATGATGATGTATGTTGGCATGTGCCTGGCTTTGAGGTAAGTATGTTGGATTGCATATGTGGCATGTATGATGTAATTGTTTATATTGTTTAGATGCATTGATTGGTGTTTGGATTCCTTTACTTGTTGAGTGGTTGTACTCACCCCTTCGGGGACCTAACATTTCAGATTAGTGCGATGCCTCTCCCCGTTGTTCCACGGGGAGTGTTCTACGGCCTACCATCCGATGTGGAGGTCGAAGTGACCGAGATCGATCGTCCCACCCCCGGGACTAACCTTTTTGCGTGTTCGCGCGATCACATCGTATGACGTGGGCTTATCTGGAGGCCCGATCATCCAGAGTACATCTCTGTCCACATCCGCCGCAACGGTGTGATGATGGGGATGCTGCCACCTCCACCGCCCGACGCACCGGGTTGGGTGTGACGGCCTGCACACGTGGAGTGGGGGTTAGCAACTTTTTGGATGGCCGCCACTAGTAAATCGAAGGGGGATCGTTACACGTCGCATTCTTAGGGTCGTGTGTCTCTTTTTGAGGGGTGAAGGCCAAGCATAGATGAGTCTTGGCCTATCCTTTTTGTACCGACTCCGTGTAACCCTTCGTAATTACAAGTGTAAATAAAAGTGGTTCGGCTTTGTGTTTTCACCTAATCAAAAATAGTTGGTGTGTATTGTGTTGGCGTGAGGGAAGCGAAGTGTTGGTGAGACTCGCCTCTTAATTTCCGCTGAGCTGCGCAAAATCCTTAAAACCTTTTTAAAGGAAAAGAAAAGAAAAAAATTTTACGCCTAAGCTTGGGCTTGTATTTTCATATTCTTTCTTCTATCGCGTAGTAGGATTTTTCTGTGGCGACCCTTGGGGGTGTCGGGGGTGCCACATCCAAAGTATAGAATCTATTATTAAACCTTCCGAACAAAGAGTTCGTAAAAATAGGCACCTCTTCCAGAACTAATATATCGTTACTGGAGTATAATCCAGCTGTCGAGCTCCATGATTCGAGGCAACTATCCCAGCAGCACCTGCTTCCACTGCCTTAATTGCTGCCAATGAGGGTATACAAGCTTGTTGATAAGGTTGTTTAATTGTGCAACAACCAACAGTAGTAATAACAGTTTGAGTATACTGAGAGCAGATTAGTAAATTCCTATAGATGAACAAGATGCTTTAATCCACTATCAGAGAACACAAGGACTTAATAGCAGTGAGGACAAAAATGAAGACAGAAAACATCCCATGATCATCAAAATTCCTAACCTCATACGACTCGCCCAACAGAATAACTATGGTGTTCGAACCACCAAACCAATTGAGGCATAATGTTGTTTCCTTTCAAGATGAACTGAAGAATCTTCAAAGTTTAATGCTAGAGATTCACCCTCTACAAACTGGACATACAATCAAACCCCAAGTTATAACAAAATTCTCTTGCGCTTGACGGATTTTCCTTTTAGTTCTATGTTAAGCCTCCAACTGCTTTCTGCACTATCCTGACCTTCAATGTCAATTAAATTGTACCTAACTGTTCGCTATGGTGTCAACATATTGTATAATACTGATGGAACTGTTTATACAGTGATGAACTGTGCTCACTATAGACCTCATACAAAATAAAACAATAGCACGCACACGAATTTGCACTATTGAAAAACCCTAATGAATTCCATCAAATCTAGCACAAATGAGAATGCAAAAATAGATTTTGGCACAGTTGACAAGTTCTCAAGCTGTCATTCTTGACTTTCCTTTTATTTTCCTTGTAAATGCAATGATCCCTTTGCTCATGTATGCATATGTGGTTTTATCTATTAACAGAATCAATGCCAAATTAGCTCAAAGACAGACGGTCTTGTCAGTTGCTACTTATGGCCACGCTACCTGAAAATTGGTTGACAGATTGATTTGAAGCCAATAATGAAGTTCAAGGTAATATCTTCTCAACTCAGGGATAAGATTTAGGGCATCCTTGACGTAAAGATTTTTCCAGGTCTTTAACCAATCTTAAATTAAAACTTATCGTTGAAGCTAGTGTTTTTTAAAACCAAACCAGAAGGTTTTGGCCACAGCTTTTGGCTGATTTCGATCAGTTCAACCTGGTATGGGACAGCAATTCAGCTCAATCTCTGATCTGGTTTAAGCAACGAATGTGCTAAGTAAGCTATAGTTCAAATTAAGACACAAAACAGTCTTCAGACGGATCCTCAACTGCTTTTCTTTTAGAATACAATCCTAGATCTTAGCATCTTTGTGTGTAAGAACTCCCTCGATCAGAATAAGCAATTTTGTTTTAGATCTCAACCATCCAATGTCCTGCAGCATTGTAACTTAGTTACATGACCAACAACATACCAAATAAAGCAAATAGAGGCATTACAAAGATTTAGTTATCATTTGTGGGTCATGGCGACAAGCAAAAATTGAATGAAAAAAGTCATCGTAAGATAGCTATTAAAACTATTTCTACGTTGGATGACACTGCCTCACACATCTCATTCGTTCATAGAACACGATTCTTTTGATGAAACATCGCCCAGAAAAAATTTCAATGATTAATTACAAAATAATTTAAGATGGTATGGAGGTTCACCTTCCAACTCAAAGAAGCATCAAGAGTTGAATCAGCATAAGCTTTTAAGTTTGAACCCTCATCCTGCAAATTGCAGGCAGAGGGGAGCGCAAGTGAGAGAGATGTTATGCCTAATTTCCACATTTAACAAACTATAGAAATTTGAGATAACTGTCTAGAAGTTACTTAGGCAGCGAAAATGTCTTCATTGGTCAATGATTGACCATACATTTTCTGTTACCTGACGTTATCTGAACCCTTTGATTCTTCGCCCCAAGATACAACGGTAAAAAATCATGTTTTCTAAGCAAATGTACTATATAAAAAAAGGGTTAATACCCTAAAAAACCCCAAACTGGTACACTTGTGACAAATTTACCCCAAACTATTTTTTTGACCACCAAAAACCCCAAACTAGTACATATGTGACAGATCCACCCTCCGTTAGCTTCCGTTCGATTTTTCCGTTAATTTTGCTGACGTGGTTGCTGACGTGGCAAGCCATGTGAAAATTCATAAGTTTAATACCATTAAAAACCCCAAACTGGTATATTTATGACAAATTTACCCCAAACTGGTATATTTACGACAAATTTACCCTAAATTAATTTTTTCGATCATAAAAAACCTAAATTGGTACACGTGCGGCACATTTACCCTCTTTCAATTTTCCCAAATTTGACTGAGTTGTGATGTCCAATCAATTTTATTTTCCGGATTACTCTAACATTGCCTCCATATCATTAATACTTGATTTTTTTCTTTTTATTGGAATCATTATTAGAAAAAATTCAAAGACTACCAAATGTGCACTTCATTCTTGTGCCAAGAGGATGCCCATTAACTAAAAGATGGACAGATCGCTTGCGCACATATACAAAAGAAGTGCACATATTGTGGTTGCTTCACTCGTGTTAGTCTATGTCCTTATTAGCGTTACGTAGTCTTTCCTACCTTGAATCTTAAGTGTGTCAAAATTTTAACATGGAACTTGCATGTGAATGGTATGAGTGACTCGTACATCACATGCTCGTTGAAATGCCGGAACCAAAATCACTTATGTTTGTCGCTAATTTTAGGTGTGCTTTGAGTGTGATTCTTTTGTATATGTGCGCAAAGCGATCTGTCCATCTTTTAGTTAATGGGCATCTTCTCGGCACAAGAATGAAGTGCACATTTGGTAGCCTTTGAATAGTTTTCTAATAATGATTCCAATAAAAAGAAAAAAAAAATCAAGTATTAATGATATGGAGGCAATGTTAGAGTAATCCATAAAATAAAATTGATTGGACATCACAACTCGGTCAAATTTGGGAAAATTGAAAGAGGGTAAATGTGCCGCACGTGTACCAATTTAGGTTTTTTATGATCGAAAAAATTAATTTAGGGTAAATTTGTCGTAAATATACCAGTTTGGGGTAAATTTGTCATAAATATACCAATTTGGGGTAAATTTGTCATAAATATACCAGTTTGGGGTTTTTAATTGTATTAAACTTATGAATTTCCACATGGCTTGCCACGTCAACAACCACGTCAGCAAAATTAACGGAAAAATCGAACGGAAGCTAACAGAGGGTAGATCTGTCACATATGTACCAGTTTGGGGTTTTTGGTGGTCAAAAAAATAGTTTGGGGTAAATTTGTCACAAGTGTACCAGTTTGGGGTTTTTTAGGGTATTAACCCATAAAAAAACTCCTCCAAACATAGATGTAATCAAATGGAACAGTTATTCAAAACAGAGCGCCAATGAATACAATACTCTTTGCCCCGAGGGCAGCTTTGCATAAGAGTAGCACAGAGCTCGTGGAAAATGAATTGGTCGAGAAAAATATTTTCCATTAATGGAAAAAAAGTCTTCTAAAATAGGAAAATATATTTTCCACTTTTCAGATAGGGGAAAACGTTTTCTATATCTTATTTCGCTTCACTTTCTTTCACTAAACACTTTTTTTTTCTTTTGTTTTCTTTCTTTTTTTTTTTCATTTTTTTAAATCAAGTTTTTAATTATTTTTTACTTTTTTCTTCTTCTTTTTCCCTTGTTCTTCTTTCTTCCTCTGCCAATCCCCAGCCATGGCGGCAGCGACCTCAAGCAAGGCTCAAGCCTCATGTAGCTCATCACTCTAGTGAGGCTTGAGCTCACTTGACGGTCTTGAGCGAGCTTGAGCCTCACCCGATCTGGCAAGACTCGAGCTCGCCTACAGCCAATCACCTGTCATCACCATGGCCAGCGATTGGACAAGGAAGAGGGAGAAAAAAAGAAAGAAATGGAAAAAAAAAATGTAAAGAAAAAATAATTAGCAAATCAATTTAAAAAAATTAAAATAATAAAAATATATTGCAAAGGAGCGCATGAGGAAAAGATTTTCCTTATCGAATAGCAGAAAATATTCTCTACTTTATTTTCAAATTTCAGCCGAATACCAAAAAATATTATCGTTTTACTAAACAATGACTTTCTAAAAAACATTATATTTTCCGCGAAACAAACGAAGCCTAATTTCCCAAAGTCATAGGGATTATCACAACTAGGGGTGAGCATGGTCCGAGTTTGGCTGGTCCACTCCCTAACCCTAAGACCAACCCGCACAGTGCTGGTCCTCAATTTTTGAGACCGGGGACCGACCCTATGGAGCTAGGGACTGAGGACTGGACCAACCTAATGGGTTCCGTCTGATTTCATGGTCAACCCGAGACCAACTAATAATTTTTTATTTCATTTTTTGTACTCCTTAAAAAAACGATTGATGACCAGACTGACCCAATAGGTTCGATCCGGTTTCAAGGTCAATCTAGGACTAACTAATAATTTTTTATTTCATTTTTTGTACTCCTTGAAAGGGCAATTGAGGACCATACCGACCTAATGAATTCGACGATGAGCAAAGTCAGTTAAGAAAGGCAAGCGGTGAGAGTCAAGTGGAGTGAGCGTCGAACAGAATGAGCATCGAATGTCGAGCGGAAAGCAACAAGCCAAGCGAGCATCGAGCAGCGAGTGGCAGGAGTGACTCAAAGCGAACGAGGCGAGTGTCGAGTGGCAAGCAAAGAAGTTTTTTTCGATTTTAGCAAATTGAAGACTAAGAGGACAAATAAGACAGAAGAGAACGAATACTAGAGGAGGATGCCATAAGGTGCCTTTTTGGACGCCGTGAGGACTCTTCACAAAAAAATTTCCTTCTTCGTAAATTATGACTATTGACGATATAAAATACATTAAAAACCTAAATTATTAAAGAATAATGTAAAATTACTTGAAATCCTCACTAAATAGCTATTTAATATTGTTGACGCCATTTATTTTAAGGTTTTCTCTATATAAAAAAATTATAAAAAATATATTAGATATATATATATAGAGAGAGAGAAAGAGAGAGAGAGAGAGAGAGAGAGAGAGAGAGAGCCGGGGTTGGTCCAGGTTGGACTAACCTGGAACTCTCAAACCGAGGACCGACCCGCACAGTGTTGGTCCAGGAATTCTAGGACATAGGACCGGCTCAGTCTCCCTAGGAACCGGACCAAGACCGGCAAGGTTGGGCCGGTCCAGGGTCGGTCCAGGGTCGACCCTAGACCGATGCTCACCCCTAATCACATCTAACCCACCATAACACAAGATTCTTCAACACAAGCGTTTTCAAATCCTATCAATGCATAGCGTGCTTCCTCGACACTCTTGATTTGTACATGCCCCAGGCTCGTGCTTTCAGGAAAGACTGATTTTCCAATCAAACAACTCCGGCTCGCACACAAAACACTCACAACCGGAGACAGACTTATTTATGGTAAAGTACTCAAATCTTTAAGCTGCACCAACTGAATTTCGAGCCAAACGCAACGCCAAACGCATTCAGCTCGATCACACAGGTCATTTCATTAGCATAAGTGCAAAAATTCAAAAATTGCTCCGGAAGAACTCCGAGAATCGTCATAGCTCGAGCCCTAACTTTCCCTCACGGTCCATCGTTACTCGATCCAATATTCAAGAGCAGGAGCTACAGATCAGCTCGGAACTCCAATTAGTTACACAGCTGAAAGCAAGCAAAGCGAGAAGAATATTCTCGGAGGGAGAGAGAGAGAGAAGCTGACCGGAGAGGCGGTTCCTGACGGAGGACTGATCAAAATTCAGAGACAGCGGCGAGATTGGCTGGGCGAAGAAGCAAGAGCAGCAGATGACGATCGCCATCTCCTTCTCCTTCTCCTTCGTCTGCTTCAAGAGATAAACCGTTTGATAGTTTTAGTCTTTCGGTGGACTTTTTGTGGGCGGGCCTATAAGCTTTTCGACCTCCGTTGTTCAGAAAAATTACGAGGATGTGCCACTGGATGACGAGGAGTTATCTGATGGACGAAGGCCTACACCCTCATCCCTGCGCAGCCCAATCAGTGGAGAGGGAAATCGTTAGTCACGTTTTCTTTTTCTTTTTCTTTTTTATTATATGAGGCTCAATTACTCTAATTAAAAAAAAAAAAAGGAATTGTTGCCAAGATATATGATCAACACACATGGTGAAAATTCCAAAACACTCTTTTTTCAGGCTAAATTAACAAGAAGATAAATTATAAGAATCATTAAATGAAAAGAACCATAAGTTTCAACAATAACCTTTAAAAAAAAAAGACAAAAAATAGGTACAAACCATTTATAGGACTTGTTATCATGGTAATATCAATTTGATGTCACATACCAACCTAAGAGCAGGTAAATTTCGCGGGAGATTGAGTTATATAATTTTTCTCTCTCTAAAATTAAAGATTATTTGGTCATAAACATATGCAGCTTGGTTAGATCTAAGCTACTGAGCACAAACTCTCGAGTTAGTTGCACTTTCAGCCAGTCATGGAAAATGGTCCTAGGATCCTTAATTCTATCCATTAGATGAAAGGACCAGCGTCATACAATAGCTATAGGCTTTAGGAGCTTGTGCCATAAACAATGTCATTTGAGTGTTGAAACTTTCAATTGACCACTTGAGAGCCATAACTTTTTAAAACGTTCATTCAGATGGAGAAAATTTGATGTGGCTAAGCACTTGCGGAACACATTTTAAGAAGTTATGCTACTTAAGTAATCGCTTGAGAAGTTATATGACACTCAAGTGATTGAAAGAAAAATTATGATTCTTAAATGAGTATCATATGAAAGTTATGACACTTGTGGTGTTTTCATTTTCCAAAAAAAATCAAATAAATGGAAATGCGTTTGGACTTAAAGAAAACCAAATGAGGCACTAAGACATTTTTAATCGTTTATTGAAATTGTGGCGATCCTTTTTAATATTTTCAATACCTTTTATTTAGCTAATATTATTATTCTAACACATATTTTAACAGCAGCAACAAGTTCATAGTATAGTCCGCATCACACTCTAAAGTACATCTTATTCAAATGTTACTAGAATTTTAATTAATTTCTCTTGCTTATTTTAAGTTAATATCAATTCTTTTCTCTAGAGATGTCAAAATATGAGGTCTCTAGTGATTCACTATCGTGACATGAATACTTATAGAACATATTAAATATTGTATGTACTTATATCATGATTTAATAAATATGAAAATTTATATATCATATTTTCTTTCTACTAGAGAATAAATCTATATGGTGAGGTATGGACACACATCAGATAAAATTTGCTATGGACTCTAGCGGAGAATTCCATCGATGTGGATATTTATTTTGTTATAATTTGTTGTATATTAGTTCTTTAGTGAAAATTTAGGTCGAAAACAACATTTAAAATAATATAGGTGTGTTCATTTTGCTAAAAAAGAGTGATTTGGAAAATATTTTCTGAAAAATAATCGATTGTATTACTTAGAAAAATAAATATATGAAAAAAAAATCATCATACATGAAAATAGTCAGGCATAGATTGTTATTGATAATAAAAACAAATTTTGTTGACTAAATTTTCCAAATAATATAAATAATCATATTTCAAAAATATTTTTCAAATCGCTTATTTTTCGTGGAATGAACATTCCTAATGAATATAATTTCAAATTTGTGCAATGCATGAGCATCTTGTTTGTTTGTAATATTTATGATCAAATAAAGGCAGACGGATGACGTTTGATTGGTGACGCCACGATACTCATTGGACGGCATAGGCTTTCTTCGTCAAAATAGCCGGGCAAAGTCTTCCGATCCACCTTTCTTGTATCCCTGATCACCGGAGCTCCTTTTCCTCTGTGAAAGAAACAAGAGAGGAAAAAGAGCCCCCTCTCCAAGCTCTGACACCCATTTCCATTTCTTCATTTTTCTACTCATCTGCTTGTATGAGAGACTGAGAGAGAGAAAGAGAGGCAGGGAGGGAGAGGGAGAGGGAATCTGTCATGGCTACTGAAGTAGCTGCTTTCTTGCTTAAAGAGAAGCTGCAGAATTTCAGAGCTGACCAAACCATAATCTACCCAAAACTGAAGGGCAAAATCAGCACTGCCATCAACAATCTGCAACAGATCTTGACCTTCTTAAAAGACACAGCAGAGGACCAAGTAAGCGAGAAGACCAAACTCTTGTCTACCATCTACAGTGCAGAGGACACCATTGACACCTACCTCCTGAGAAGAGCCCAGCAGAGGCTCAATCAGTGGAGCCAGAAGGAAGTGAGCAAAGGGTTGAAGAAGTTCAACGGTGAACTCATGCGCTTGCCCTTTTTCTCTTCACCCAAGAAATATCAGCCTCAGCCTCAACCTCATCCACCTCAAAGCGAAGTCGTGGGAAAGGCTGGCAGTGCCACCTCTCCTGAAGGAGGAAGCACCCGCCGTTGGGAAAGGATCTCTCATCTTCTTGACATGGAATCAGAGGCTGTGGTTCGGAAGCAGCACATAGAATAGCTTGTGAAGGACTTGATTCCTCTGCCTTAGGAAGAACAAGAATTGAGGGTTCTTCCTGTGGTTAGCCCAGGAGGCTCAGGCAAGACCACGATGGTGAGATTGATTTATGACAGGGTCGACGTCAAGCAGCACTTCGAGTGCCGCGCCTGGGTCTGCAAGTTCAGAGATGTGGCGGTTGACCTGATAAAGCTGGTCTCCATTGTAAGTCATTATACATCATAAATCTGTAATGCGGAAATTCATAATAAACACAGTGATCTTCTGATCTTCATGTTTTTCACAAATAGATGAAGACATACCTTTATCCATAGCGTTGCACTTGATGATCGTTGTAGAAAACCCAAAGAACTATAACCAAAAGAAGAAATCCGATTTCTCTCCCTTAACCCACTATTCTTGATGTATTCTATCGATGGAGAAGAGAATACCAAAATCCTTTAGGTTATTGTTGTTAATTGTGGGTGGAGAGAGGACCGGACTCTATTTGTACGTCCATTGAAAAGGTGCCTTCCATCAAAGCGATATACCCCTTCAATTTTAGTCGTACCTCTTCGTTTTATTAGAGTCGTAACTCCTCAAAACCAATATATATTATTCTTATAGCATAACAATAATTATTAAACCATATAACATAAATCATATCATGTGGGCCACAATAATTCTTACATTCTCCCACTTGGCTCATATGATATTTCTTTCATAGTTTAATAAAGATTGTAATGTGCACAATAACATTATGCTATAAAATTTCATCAAATTGGCAATCATATAATAATCACAATTAAGTAAAGAAAACCAATGCGAGTCATAGCGGTTGTATGTCATTAATCGACATAGTCCCTTTTATGCACTACAACTATAGCACTTTACTTAACATGATCCATAAATGAGAAGTACAGTAATAGTCCAACTATAATGTTTCCTTAGAAACTATCCTATTTAACATTCATCTATTTCCATAATGTATACTAAATAGAAAACAGGAAATATCATAAACACGTAAGTGAGCTCAAAGTGTCAAATACATAAACTTAATATAATCATAATACAAACACTAATGACGTTCAATAATGCCCATCCTTTCAACATGCTCATTAAAGGTTTTGGGCGGCAATCCTTTTGTTAAGGTATCTGCTATCATAAGTTTGGTGCTAATGTGCTCAATTGACACTCTTTGTTTCTGAACTTCTTCTTTAACAGACAAGTATTTGATCTCCATATGCTTAGCACCCTTAGAATACTTGTCGTTCTTGGAGAAGAAAACTGCTGCGAGTTATCACAATAAATTTTCAGCGGCTTGGCAATACTGTCGACAATCACAAGCCCTGAAATAAAATTCCGCAGCCATAATCCATGAATAGTGGCCTCAAAGCATGCCATAAATTCAGCTTCCATAGTGGATGCAACAATAACTGATTGCTTCGCACTCTTCCATGAAATTGCCCCTCCAGCCAGAAGAAACAAGTAACCAAACGTTGATTTTCTTGTATCGGTACATCCGGCTAAGTCTGAGTCCGAATATCCAATCACCTCGAGATGATCGGATCTTTTATAAGTAAGCATATGATTCTTCGTTCCTTGCAGGTATCTAAGAACTTTTTTTGCAGCTTTCCAATGATCTATTCCAGGATTACTTTGATACCTGCCCAACATTCCGACAGCAAAACTGATGTCTGGTCTGGTGCAAGTTTGTGCATACATTAAGCTCCCCACAACAGATGCATAAGGAATATTTTTCATTTGTTCTCGTTCCAATTCACTTTTCGGACATTGCATAAGGCTAAATTTGTCACCTTTCTGAATTGGAACTATTCCTGCTGAACATATACTCATATTAAATCTCTCTAAAATTTTCTCAATATAGGCTTTCTGAGACAATCATAATAATCCTTGTGATCTATCACGGAATATTTCTATTCCTATCACATATGTTGCCTCTCCCATATCCTTCATTTCAAAATTTTTAGAGAGAAATTTCTTGGTTTCATGTAACAAACCAAGATCATTAGCAGCAAGCAAAATATCATCAACATACAGAACTAGAAAAATAAACTTGCTCCCACTAATCTTCATATATATACACCGATCAACGGTGTTTTCCTTAAATCCAAATGAAGTTATAGTATCGTTAAATTTAAGATACCATTGTCGGGAAGCTTGTTTAAGTCCATATATTGATTTCTTTAATTTACATACCTTGTGTTCCTTTCCTTTAATTGAAAAGCCTTCGGGTTGGTCCATGCAAACCTCTTCTTCTAAATTCCCATTAAGAAATACGGTTTTTACATCCATTTGGTGTAAGTCCAAGTCATAATGAGCCACCAAAGCCATAATGATTCTAAGTGAGTCTTTCTTAGAGACTGGTGAGAATGTCTCTTTATAGTCAATGCCTTCTTTTTGCGTAAAACCCTTTGCAACAAGTCTGGCTTTATGTCGTTCAATATTGCCTTTTGAGTCGCGCTTGGTCTTAAAGACTCATTTACACCAGACCTTCTTACATCCTTTAGGCAATTCAACAATATCCCAAACTTGATTTTGATGCATGGATTTTAACTCTTCTTGCATGGCATTAAACCATTCATTAGAATCTTCACATTCCATGGCTTGGGAAAATGAATCTGGATCATTTTCAATTCCTAAGTCAATTTCTGACTCTTGTAGATAAACCATATAGTCATCAGAAATAACCGACTTCTTTTCTCTTTGAAATCTTCTTAATGCTATTTCTTGTGACTCAGCTATTGGACGTTCAGTATTGACATCTTCATTATGGAGTGGTTGTTCAGTAATTTGTTGTTCTTGATTATTATTAGATTGTGCTATAATATTAGGAACAACAACTTTAGAAGTTTCAGGTATAGGAACTTCTACCCTTACTTCTTGAATGCAAGCATCACGCATTCTTTCACTCCCACTGATGTCAACATTCTCAATGAACCTAGCATTTCCAGATTCAACAATTCTCGTACTATGATTAGGACAATAAAATTTATACCCTTTGGATTTCTTTGCATAACCAATGAAATAACCACCGGTCATTCTTGAATCCAATTTCTTTTCGTGTGGATTGTAAATTCTTACTTATGCTCGACAACCCCAAACATGGAAGTGTCGTAAACTAGGTTTCCTTCCCGTCCACAGTTCAAAGGGATTCTTTGGAACTGCCTTACTAGGAACCCTATTTAATAAATACATAGAAGTCTTTAAAGCATACATCCACAAAGATAAGGGTAAAGATGAATGACTCATCATACTCCTAACCATTTCCATTAAAGTACGATTACACCTTTCTACTACACCATTTTGTTGTGGTGTACCTGGCATTGTGTATTGAGCACAAATGCCATGTCTTTCAAGGAATTTAGCAAATGGACCTGGAAATCGCCCGATTCATTATACTTTCCATAATATTCACCTCTTCTATCTGATCTTACTATTTTCATCTTTTTATCTAATTGCCTCTCAATCTCTTTAATATACACTTCAAGTGCATTTATTGATTGAGACTTATCATGCAATAGATAAATATAACCATAACGTGAAAAATCATCAATAAAGGTAATGAAGTAACTTTCCTTACCAAAAGATGGAACATCAAATGGACCACATATATCAGTATGTATAATTTCAAGAAGTTATGTGCTTCTTGTGGCACTTTTCTTAGTGTGCTTTGTTTGTTTACCTTTAATACAATCAATACACACTCCAAGGTCAGTAAAATCCAAATTTGGAAGAATTTCATTCTTCACTAATCTTTGCATTCTTTCTTTGGATATATGACCCAAACGTTTATGTCACAAGTGTTGGATGAAATCCCTTAAAGTATTTTGAAGTTGACAAAACGAGTTTATCAGTCTAGTCTAAAGGCTTACAGATTCTATTTACAAAGTCTGAAGATCAAAGTCTGAAGATCAAAGTCTCGAAGATCAAAGTCGAAGACTTATAGATTCTACTTGACAAAGTCTGAAGACTAAAGTCTGAAGCTAGCAAGACTCAAGACTTATATTTTGAAGTTTACTCACAAGGACAGTTTCCAGGACGACGTTTATTCTGATCTTATACGATCTGTCTTCTAACGTCTGATGGATATCTTTCTACTGGATTCAGCACTAAACGATCTAAGTTTTATATGGAATATGTTTAGATTCCTTAACGACTTCGCAACTTATATTTGGAAGGATCTATTTATGGAAACCGAGATCCCGATTGTATGGGCGGCAGGATTGATGGGCTATCAACACTTACCTTAAAGAGCTCGAGATCTCTCTAATTGATTCTGTCCAACGGGTTGATTGGAAGAACTTCTTTGGAAGGTGCCAACGGTACTGAAGGCATGAAGAAGTATATAAGAGAGATGCTCTAGTTGTTGAAGAGTGCGGATAGAAAAATTCCAAAGTCTGAAATCTCCTCTATCACTTTGCGATATCATTCTTTGAGCATTACATGTAATCAAAAGAGAGATCATATTGTAGATCTTGAGGAAGTGTAGTAGAGTAATCTACACTTTGTGGACTCAAGAGCGTGAGATTGTAATCACTCTTATTGATTCTTAGTGAAATCCGGCTGAAGGGCTGTCCGTGCGGGAGAGTGGACGTAGGCTTGATCTAAGCCGAACCACTATAAATGAGTCTTGATTCTCTATCCTTAATCCTTTATATTGTTATTTGCTTTCATTTGCTGCAATCGTTGACTTTAAATTATTCACATCTTATTTGATTTGAATTGTTAAAATTGCGATAAACACCTATTCACCCCCCTCTAGGTGCCAATACTAGTTCTAACAATTGGTATCGAGCACGTGTGCTTGTTTGTAAGAAGTGTCTTTACTTCTAAGTAAAAGATCTATGGCTAGTATGCTGCCTACGGGGGTTGGTTGAAGGACAAAGCAATACCAGGACCTCCATACTTTGATGGAAAAGATTACAGCATATGGAAAAATAAGATGAAGGCATTCCTAAGATCGAAAGATCCTTTGGAATGGGAAGTTGTCGATAAAGGAATTATTCCCGTTGCTGAATCAAACTCGAGAGAGGGAAAAGAACCTGCTGTTCCTATTCTTTTGACTCAAGAAGAAATTATCAAAAGACAGACTCTCGACACCAAGGCTATTTACTCTTTATATTGTGCTTTATCCCCTACTGAATATAATAGAATATCTTCTTGTGATACAGCAAAAGAAGTATGGGACAGCTTCACATTACCTATGAAGGAACTGATCGTGTGAAAGAAACAAGGATCAACATTCTCTTGGGACAATATGAAGTTTTTAAGATGAGATCGGGAGAATCAATTACGACATGTTTAGTCGCTTTCTTTGAAATTGTGAATGGTCTTGAATATCGGGGACATCCAATCTCGGGACATATGAAGGTCAACAAACTTCTTCGTGGACTCTCAAAAGACGGAATCACATAAAAACCTCAATAAGAGAGACACGAGAGGATTGCTCCACTTTCGTAGATGAATTAGTTGGAACTCTTCAATCCTATGAAGTAGAACAGAACAACGAAGAGGAAGACTCAAAAGGTAAGAAATCTATTGCCTTAAAGTCTAATGACTATTCGATGTTACTGATTACGAAGAAGATCTAGATGATGAAGAACGGCATTGATGATAAAGAGATTCGAAAAGCTGAACAAAAAAGGAAGGAAATTCAATTGGAAGAAACAAAATTCTCAAAGGTTTCAAAACAGGTCAACGAGAGGAAGATGATACGAATAAAGAAGTGACTTGCTTTGAATGCAAGAAAAAGGGACACATTAGACCTAACTCGTCCTCTCGTTAAAGAAGAGAAAAGGGAAGTCCGAGAAAAAACGGGGAAGGCACTCAAGGCGGAGACTTGGAGTGATACGAATGTGAAGATAGTGACAATGATTATGCCAATATCTGTTTAATGGCACGATCGGACTCGGACTCGGACCTTGATTCAGATTCGACAGTGAACTCGAGGTAAGTAACTTGAAAATTCCTGTTAAAGTTTCTAAATACATTGATGAATTGTGTCTTAGTCTGAAAACCTCTCTTAAGAGGATCTCCGAATTAAAAAGGGAAAATTCTACTCTGAAACATAAGGATAAACTTATGAAAGAAAAGGTTGAAAAACTTGAAAAGATGTTGTTGTTGCAAAAGAAAACTCAGACAATATTTTAAATGAAAATAATCTTTTGAAAAATGATATGACTAACATATCAAAGAGATTTTCAAATGGTTCTGAAAAACTGGACAAGATTCTTTCGATACAAAGACCATATTTTGACAAGTTGGGTCTTGGTATGACTTCTGAAACTATTCCACTAATTGATTTTCCAAAGGTAAAAGAAAGAATTAAACAAAGACCAGCTAGAACTGTTTACAAAAATCATTTTCAGAGAAAGTCTTTGTAAAATCTGTTGGTAGAAGTGCTCTAAGATGTTCCAAGTGTAAAAGCTCGAACACTTCGAGAAAGAATGTCCTTTAGTTTGGAGACTGTTAAAAGGAGTTGGGCTAAGACTGTCTATTGTACTAACACTTCGGACCCAAGATGGTATGGGTACCAAAAAGAGCTTGAATTTTTGTTAATTGCGAGGTTACTATCAAAAAGAAGATAAAATGGTATCTTGATAGTGGCTGCTCAAGACATATGACAGGGAGATTCAAACCGCTTCATAAAACTTATCCAGATAGACGGAGGAAAAGTTTCCTTTGGTGGTAACAATAGAGGGAAGATTACGGTCGAGGAACAGTGAAGATTGGGAGCTTGTCAATCAATAATGTTTCATTAGTTGAAGGATTAAATTACAACTTGCTTAGCATAAGTCGGTTGTGTGATTCTGGTTTCAAGATCAACTTTCGGGAAGAAACGTGCTCGGAATCGGTAAAGACCTTACTCAATCTTTTACTTTGGTCGAAGACATGGAAATATCTATCTTCGGATGTGAATCAAGAAAGATCACAATGCTTAATATCAGTACAAGATGAAGCAAATCTATGGCACAAAAAGCTAGGCCATATCAACATGAAGCAAATCAACAAGATCTTTACAAAGAAACTTGTTCGAGGATTGCCTACTTCGAATTATTCAAAATCTGATCTATGTACACCATGTGTACTTGGGTAAACAGTTAGAAATTCTTACAAATCTATAAATAAAGTTTCCACTAATCATGTATTGCAGCTTTTGCATATGGATTTGTTTGGACCTACCGAACGAAAAGCATTGGTGGTAAAAGGTTCTGTCTGTAATAGTGGATGATTATTCACGATTTACTTGGGTCTACTTTCTTTCAAGTAAGTCGAGACTTTCTCTCTTTTTCAAAATTTGCTAAAAAGGTGCAGAATGAGAAAGGTCATACTATTACAAGCATTCGTACGAGACCATGGAGGTGAGTTTGAAAATCAAGAATTTGCTAACTTGTGTGATGAATTTGGTTTTCAACATAAATTCTCTTCTCCATATACACCAGAACGTAGAATGGGGTTGTGGAAAGGAAGAATAGATCTTTACAAGAAATGGCAAGAACTCTTTTAATTGGAAATCAAGTTTCTTCAAGGTTTTGGGCGGAAGTTTGTTTCAACCGCTTGCTATATTATAAACCGAGTGTTTTTAAGACCAATTCTTGAGAAAACTCCTTATGAAATTTTTAAAGGGAAGAAACCAATAGTTTCTTATTTTCAAATATTTGGTTGCAAATGTTTTATTCTAAAAAATGCTAATGATCGTGTTGGTAAGTTTGAAGAAAAATCAGATGAAGGTTTCTTTCTTGGATACTCTACAACAAGCAAAGCCTTTAGAGTGTTCAACAAAAAGACTCAGACTGTGGAAGAATCAATGAATGTAAAATTTCAAGACTCTCCACAAGTTCAGCGGATCGGGCGAAAGATTCGAAACTGCTCCGAAATTGTTAAAGGCGACTCCACTTTGAAGCGGTTGCTAATTCAAGATCGGTACAACAAGCTGCGATGAAGAATCTACTCTAGAAGAAGATCAACAATCTATCGGACTGAACGAAGAATCGGAAGCACAAGTCTAGTCATCCCGAAGAACTCATTATTGGAAATATTAATGAGGGAATTCGAACAAGATCCAAAAGGCGAGAAGAGTCTAGTGCTGTTGCTCTTATTTCTGAAATAGAACCCAAAAATATCGAAGAAGCCTTAGCTGATGAAAGCTGGATTGAAGCAATGCAAGAAGAACTCGGACAATTCAAGATTAATGACGTATGGGAATTAACTCCCAAACCAAAAGGTAAATCGTTATTGGAGCTAAATGGGTTTTCGGGAACAAAGTTGATGAAAAGGCAAAGTAACGAGAAACAAAGCAAGACTCGTAGCTAAAGGATACACGCAAGAAGAAGGGATTGACTACGATGAGACTTACGCTCCAAGCAAGGTTAGAAGCAATCGAGATTATTACTTGCTTTTGCTTGCTATAAGAATTTCAGGTTGTTTCAAATGGATGTCAAAAGTGCATTCCTGAATGGAATTATTCAAGAAGAGGTCTACGTAGAACAACCTCCTGGTTTTGAAGATTCAAAGAAACCGACTCGTATTCGAGACTGAAGAAAGCTTTATATGGACTAAAACAAGCTCCTCGAGCTTGGTATGAAAGGCTAAGCAATTTCTTAATTCATAGTGGCTTTTCTAAAGGTAATGTAGACACTACTCTGTTCATTAAAAAGGAAGGTAAAAGTTTTCTACTTGTTCAGATTTATGTAGATGACATCATATTTGGATCATCTAATGAGACCTTGTGCAAGAAATTTTCTAAGTCTATGCGGGATGAATTCGAGATGAGCATGATGGGTGAACTATCCTTTTTCCTTGGTCTACAAGTCAAACAACTAAAGGAGGGTATATTCATTCATCAAGAGAAATATGCAAAAGAACTTGTTAAAAAGTTCGGTCTGGAAAATTGCAAGAAGACGACATACCAATGTCAAGTTCCTTGAAGATAGACAAAGATGAAGCGGGGAAGAAAATTGATCAAAAATTATACAGGAGTATCATTGGCTCACTTCTTTATCTTACTTTGCATCCAGACGACATATTATTTAGTGTTTGCATATGTGCTAGATTTCAATCGATCCCGAGAGAATCTCACTTAAGCGCTGTTAAACGTATTATTAAATATGTTGCTACTACTTTAAGATCGGTCTTTGGTATCCCAAAGAAGGAGACTTTACACTTCTTGGCTATTCGGACGCAGATCTTGCGGGTTGTAGAGTTGAAAGAAAAAGCACTTCGGGCACTTGTCAACTACTAGGAAACGGGGACGGTATCCTGGTTCTCGAGGAAACAGTACCGTGGCTCTTTCAACGGCTGAAGCGAAATACGTTGCTCTTGGAAGTTGCTGTTCTCAAATCTTGTGGATAAAACAACAACTGCAAGACTTTGGCATTGAAGACTCTTGCACAGAAATTAGGTGTGACAACACCAGTGCAATCAATCTTACAAAGAATCCCATTCTACATTCAAGAGCAAAACATATTGAGATCCGACATCACTTTATAAGAGATCATGTTCAGAACAAAGAAGTCTTGATACAATTCATAGACTCAAAGAATCAACGCGCGACATCTTTACAAAGCCTCTTGAGAAAAGCTTGTTTGAGTCTATTCGCTCAAGACTCAATATATTATCTCTTGAAGAATACTAGAGTTCGGACTCGGTAACTAAAGTCCGACGAGAGAATCGACTCAAAGGATCGAGAATATGAATCGACACGTCTGTAAGTTTCTTTACTTAAACTGTCTTATTGATAAGGTAAGATAATCTGTCAAATTTTAAATTGGTTATTATTTTCAAAAGAAGTGGTTATCGTTTTTATTAAGGCAGTTATTTTTCAAAAAGGAAAATTCAAAATTTCCAAAATATACGACGCTTCGTTTTTTCCCGTACCTTTTATCTTTTATACATCTCTTCTCCTTCGTTTTCACTTTACTCAGAAACCCTAGATCAAAAGCTCTTCACTTTGCTCTGCAATTTTTTCCTCCCAAACTTCATTGTTTCAAAGTTCTCAACTTTCTTGCGAAACAAGTGAGAAAGTCTTTCCAAAGAAAAGCACAATGTCGTATCGGAGGAAATCTTCCCGAATTGCAAACAAGGGACCACAAGGCTCGGTGAGGGGCCTACGCATTTTGATCTCACCGAGGAAAGCGACATTCCTTCCGAGCGCCTCAAAAGCGGTCATCACCAACTAGACCTCAAGATGAAATGGTTTATGAAGACATCGAACCAAAGAACTCTAAAACCTGCCTTTGTTTATAAACTCTACTCTACATTAAAGGAAGGGTCTGCTATGACTTTTGTGGATGAGTTTCTGAAAGAGAAGGGGTATAGAAACGAGACGCACTTTCTTACTGTGATGGAAAGGTCTGGAGTTGTGCCTGAGGGAACGGCTGCAAGAGCGTTTGCAAATTTCCCGAGTGACCCTAGGTTGAGTAGCATGAATCAGCCCGAGGGCAAGGATGATGATGAGAAGATGTTCATGCATTTTAAACCATGGATGGGTGTGGCTGCGAGCCTAAGAGGGAAGAAGAATGAATTGTTCCGTTCGGACGGACACGGGAAGAAATATGAAAAGCTGGCTGAAGCGTGGGGTGATGAACCCAAGAACTGTTGATTTTGACTTTCTGGATTTGTTGAGTATAGGTCTGCGAGAGAAATTCGAAAAACTCCAACTCTATCAATTCTGCACAGACTGTGACACTGCACATCCTGAATTGACTGCCTATTTCTACTCCAATATCGCTTCATTGACGCAAAACAGTTTTACCTTCAAAGTGTGCGAGATAAGGAGTATGTCATTGATTGTGATATTCTGGCTGATGTGCTTGGTGTGGAAAGAAGAGCTTTCCAACCAATTGGTGTGTCGTAAGTTACGCTACGCTTGAGCTAGCAAAGGACAGAATTGCGTAAGGAAGACTGTCTTATTCCGAGAATGAATGCAACAAACACTTTGCTGCATAAAATTGTAATCAACCTGCCTAAGACCCAAATCGACGTCTAAGACAGATGTTTCAATTTCTGAAGCAAAGTTGATGTTTGCCATCAAGATAGGTGTGAACTTCTCTTTACCACATACCATCATCTTTCACATGTATAGATGCATGGTTAAGGACAAAGGAAAGCTTCCTTATGCTGCTCTTATCACTCGACTCTTCAAACATCTACACATTCAACCTCCTCACATTTTCACAGTGAAGACCATTGATAAAATGGTCATCGGTTTGGGGATGATTACCAAGATGCGTTTGAAGGAACTTAGTAAGAAGCTGGAAAAGTTCAAGGAAAAGACTCTGCCAAGCTCAAACCAGACTCATCAGCGGCTAAAAGGAAAGGAAAAGAAGCCGTGGCTAGTTCCACCAAGAAGCGAAGGGCAATCATCCCGGAGGATGAAGATGATGAGGATTCGATTCCTATCTCTACTCTAATCTCTCAATTTGCTGCATCTATTCCAACTGCCCGAACATAAAGTTGCGAGAGGAAGAGAAGAAAGAAGAAGAGAAGGAAGAGAAGAAAGATGAAGAGAAGGAAGAGGAGGAAGAGAAAGAGGAAGAGAAAGAAAAAGAGAAGAAAGAAAAAGAGAAGACAGAGGAAGAAAGAAAGAAAGAGGGAGAGGAAAAGGAAGAAAGAAAAGAAGAGAAAGCGAGATGAACCCGAAAGAACAAATTCTCCAGCGAAAAGGAGGATTTACAACATCCTCGTAACGAGGAATCGCCTCAAAAGAAGAATTCTTTTCTCCACCGGAAGACATGGAGACAGGGGAGATAAAGAAAGCGAACACACACCTCTTCGGCTGACTTTCGAGAGAAGAGGATGATCAAATAGGTGTTAGCCGATCACCTCCGATGCTGAGGATATTCATGCTGCAAAGTTTCCCGAAGGAGAGGCATCATCTCCACACAATGAACCTCCTTCGATATTCCTGCGGCTTGACTCCACCGTCGAGACGAGCTGAAACAAGCACTCGGGCGACAACTCGGAGATTTTCGAAGGCTGCTTGAGATCATCTTGGATCTAAAAGGTCAAATTTATGCAATGGGATATGAATTTCAGACCTTGCAGAATGAAAATCATGCAATGTTCATCACTTTGCATGATCGGATTAAAGATGTTCGGCGCCGAGATTCAAGAAACTGCAAAGGGCACTACACTCACCCAAGTACAGGCAGACTTGAGGAAGCTGGAAGACACTGTAAAGTCTATGGAAGACTTTCAACTTGTTCGCATTCCTCGAGCTCCTTGATTTTTTTAATGCTGACAAAAAGGGGGAGAAGACCTTGCAGATTTTTGATGATTTTTGATCCAAACCCAATATCCAAACCCAATCCAATCTTTTTCTATTATTGCTTGCTATCTTGACTTTGACTTAAACTTGCAGTTTTTTTTTGAAAGTATTCTCTATGGCAATACTTTAAGCTTCGTAAATTTGATAGTTCTGTCTTTTATGACTAATGAGGTTTCGTGAATGCGGATCTATGTACGGGGAAAGTCCGAGTACGGGATATCGTATGCAGGATAACTTCTACTATCTTATTTAAATCTTTTATGATGCTTGCTTAAAAGTTGTATTGCAGGGCGATAATATTCAAATCTGCAGGAAAGTTTTGTCACCATCAAAAAGGGGGAGATTGTTGGATGAAATCCCTTAAAGTATTTTGAAGTTGACAAAACGAGTTTATCAGTCTAGTCTAAAGGCTTACAGATTCTATTTACAAAGTCTGAAGATCAAAGTCTGAAGACTTACAGATTCTACCGACAAAGTCGAAGACTAAAGTCCGAAGCTAGCAAGACTCAAGACTTATATTTTGAAGTTTACTCACAAGGACAAGTTTCCGGGACGACGTTTATTCCGATCTTATACGATCTGTCTTCTAACGTCCGATGGATATCTTTCTACCGGATTCAGCACTAAACGATCTAAGTTTTATATGGAATATGTTTAGATTCCTTAACGACTTCGCAACTTATATTTGGAAGGATCTACTTATGGAAACCGAGATCCCGATTGTATGGGCGAGCAGGATTGATGGGCTATCAACACTTACCTTAAAGAGCTCGAGATCTCTCTAATTGATTCTGTCCAACGGGTTGATTGGAAGAACTTCTTTGGAAGGTGCCAACGGTATCAAGGCATGAAGAAGTATATAAGAGAGATGCTCTAGTTGTTGAAGAGTGCGGATAGAAAAATTCCAAAGTCTGAAATCTCCTCTATCACTTTGCGATATCATTCTTTGAGCATTACATGTAATCAAAAGAGAGATCATATTGTAGATCTTGAGGAAGTGTAGTAGAGTAATCTACACTTTGTGGACTCAAGAGCGTGAGATTGTAATCACTCTTATTGATTCTTAGTGAAATCCAGCTGAAGGGCTGTCCGTGGGAGAGTGGACGTAGGCTTGATCTAAGCCGAACCACTATAAATCTGGAGTCTTGATTCTCTATCCTTAATCCTTTATATTGTTATTTGCTTTCATTTGCTGCAATCGTTGACTTTAAATTATTCACATCTTATTTGATTTGAATTGTTAAAATTGCGATAAACACCTATTCACCCCCCCTCTAGGTGCCAATACTAGTTCTAACAACAAGTAAGCAGAATTTTCATCCACCAAACTTCGTTTAGTGCCAACATTATGATGCAAGGTCATTAATGTCTTAACAAAAGTATTATTAAGTCTAAATTTGTAGAGACCATCACATAAAGTTCTAGTTCCAATAAGAGTATCACTCTTTAATAGACTGAAAGATTCAGAACCAAACTTACAATAAAATCCCGCTACATCAAGTCTTGGCAAAGAAACTAAATTGCTAGAAAATGTAGGTACATAAAGGGTTCGAAACAAATCCAAATAATGCCCAGTATCTAAGATCAAACGATAAGTGCCAATGCCTTCAACTAGAGCTTTGTTTCTGTTCCCCGTAATCACATAACTTTCATTTGGCTTTATAGTTTGGATCGTAAGAAATCCCTGCATCGTATTTTACATATGAGTGGTGGCACCAGAATCAATCCACCAAGTATTATGAGGAACTTCAATAAAGTTTGATTCAAAACATACTAAAGCACAAGGCTTACCTTTCTTTTCGAACCAAGCTTTACATTTCAGACAATCTTTCTTTAAGTGTCCAATTTTGTTGCAAAAATGACACTTAATAAGATTGTGTTCCTTCTTGTGGATTTGAGAAGCCTTTGAAGAGTCATTCAGGACGTGTAGTCCTTTCTTCTTACTCCTTCCACCTTTCCTCTTGAAATTCTTTCGAACTTCTTGATGACTTGAGAGATGAACAGAATGAGCCTTTTGATTCTTTATCCTTGTTTCCTCTTGAACTAGCATACTGGCCAATTCATTTACATTCCACTTATCCTTTATAGTGTTGTAATTCATTTGAAATGGCCCATATTGCTCATGAGGCAAGGAATTAAGTATAAATTGTACTAAAAAGTACTCATCCACGTTCATCCCTAAAGTCCTTAACTTTGCTGCTAAATTCGTCATCTCAAGTATATGCTCATGCATGGTAGGTGAACCATCATATTTCATGGTGGTCAGTGTACTCATCAATGTACCAGCAAGTGACTTATCAGCAATTTGAGAACGCTCTTTCACAAATTTCATAAATTCCTTTGCATTGTCAGTTTTAGGAAGAGAAGTCTTTAAATTGTTTGCAACTGTCATTCGCATAAACATTAAGCTCAGTCTGTTCGATCTTTCCCAAGATTTATAGAAAGATTTTTCATCATTGCTACTTTCATCAGTAATAGCAGCTGGTTTCTCAACTTGAAGCGCTAAATCAAGATCCAGGACACCTAAGTGAAACTGGACTTGTTCACTCCAATCAGGAAAATTTATCCCATTGAATAAGGGAACAAATGAGGCGTGCGAATGGAGTGAAATAGGTACAGATACTGCAAATGTGCAAGAAAATACTTATACATTAATGCTTTGAGAATATCACATAATCAGATTCAAACTAAACTACACATGTACATCATAGTTCTCCTTTGGGCGATCCTATGATATACAAATATATAAAAACCATAATGATGCTAATAACTTTTATTTGATAATTGTAAATATATCTTATTAAAATTTATTTGCTATCTTTGGATATACAAACCAAAGTAATAAGTCATATTAATTATCAACCATAATGTTCATGAATTATATAAAATAATTAACCTTTGGGTTAATCCCTAAATTCTTATAATAAATGAATTTCAATATACCCATAACACCAATAATGATATGCAACATATCAATTTCGTAAATAGCATCAATTAATTATGGGTAATTGAATAAAATAATTTACAATATAAAAAATTCAAAATACTTCAAGATTTGGCCACTTTGGTGACTAACAAACCATTCATAATATGAATTTTTTTTTTAATATTGTAAAATACAAATATTTACCAAATTGCACACAAGGACAAAAACTTAATCAAAGCGTAAGGGCAAAATCGTAAAATCATAATTCCATAAGGGCAAAACCATAAATTTATAATCCAGGGGCAAAATGGTAAATAACCAGTAAGGGCAGAACCGTAAAATCATAATTCCATAAGGGCAGAATCATAAATTTATAATCCAGAGGCAAAATGGTAAATAAATAGCAAGGGCAGAACCGTAAATAAATAGAGAAGGACAAAATGGGAATTTTAAAATTGGCATAGGGGCAATTTTGTAATAACAGGCCCTCGGTACGTCAGGCGCGTGCTCCACCGCGGGCGCGCGCCCCGCACGCGCGCGCCCAACATGCGTTGCACGCGCTTGCCAACTAGCGCGCGCGCAGTTCTGCACGCGTGGATTCCACGCGCCAGCGGTTGGCGTGGCACGTGGGCTCCACGCGCCTACAACTGCAGCGCGCGCATGGACCCGCGCGACCGAAACCCCTTTCTTCACAATTTTTCGCCATTTCCTTCTCTGTTTCCCCCGAATTCTTCCATTTTTCAACATTTTTCAACATGAAAACATTCATCATTCGGATTTTCTTTAACATAATCATCCGAAAACATTTCAACAACAATAAATACTACGAACAGGATCGTTTAACAAATCATCAAACATAAATCATAATATTTCTATAAACGGAAAAAACATGAGATCATAAACCATGCTCTGATAAAAACTGTAAATCATTATACATCATAAATCTGTAATGTGGAAATTCATAATAAACACAGTGATCTTCTGATCTTCATGTTTTTCACAAATAGATGAAGACATACCTTTATCCATAGCGTTGCACTTGATGATCGTTGTAGAAAACCCAAAGAACTCGAACCAAAAGAAGAAATCCGATTTCTCTCCCTTAACTCACTATTCTTGATGTATTCTATCGATGGAGGAGAGAATACCAAAATCCTTTAGGTTATTGTTGTTAATTGTGGGTGAAGAGAGGACCGGACTCTATTTGTACGTCCGTTGAAAAGGTGCCTTCCATCAAAGCGATATACCCCTTCAATTTTAGTCGTACCTCTTCGTTTTATTAGAGTCATAACTCCTCAAAACCAATATATATTATTCTTATAGCATAACAATAATTATTAAACCATATAACATAAATCATATCATGTGGGCCACAATAATTCTTACATCCATAACCCAGTCGATTGGGATAGACCATATGGAGGATGACATATTGGCTGAGATGCTTCTCAAGGCTTTGATGGAGAAGAGGTATTTGATTGTATTGGATGATCTTTGGAAAGTTGAGGATTGGCACAAGCTGATGATCTCCTTACCGGATTTGCAAAACGGAAGCAGAGTGATTGTCACCACTCGTTCTGATGAAGTAGCTAAATTGGCTGATCTGGGGGGCAATCCGTTACGGCTGCACCAGATATGCGATGCGGAGAGATGGGAATTGTTGAAGAAGCAAGTTGGTGAACGTGAGGCGGAATTCGGCGAATTCAAGGACGAGATCATGGCAAAGTGCTATTATTCACCTCTGGACATAGTTTTAATGGGTGGGATTTTATCAACCACAGGGTCCAGCGAATGGCCTGGGATAATTGCCAAACTTCCTTCTCCCGGCAAAGGCCGGTCGACATCATTGGACATCGTGTCTTTGAGCTTCCATGAGTTGCCGCCACGGTTGAAGGTATGCTTTTTGTATCTCGGTCTCTTTCCGAAAGCATTAGATGTCCCAGTTCGGAGATTGTTGTGGCTGTGGCTTTCGGAGGGTTTCTTGAGTCCAACGCCTGCCGAGCGAGAAAAGAAGCTTGAACCTGAAGATCTAGCCGACATGTGCTTCGAAATGCTGGTCAGGCGGAGATTGATCAAAGTAACAAAATGGAAGTTGGATGGAACCCCGAAAACGTGTCGCATGTCGGGCGTCATACATGATTTCTTCTCTCCAAGGTCAGTGGGTTCAGGTCTTTATTACATTCATGATAATGAAAGCGGACCTCCTAAAAGTTACAAGATTCGACGGCTCGTGGAGTATTTGGAAATTGAGAAGATTTCCAACAAATACGTCGATGAAAATCTACGGTCTTTTGTGTCTTTCAACAACAAACACAGAGGTAAGGTCAACAGAGAAATTGCTACATTTTTCAAGGCCTTGGTCCATAAAAAGAGGTTTGCATTGCTAATGGTCCTTGATCTAGAGGGGTCTACAAACCTATGCTTTCGGAGGTAGTGGACAATTTGCTTCTTCTAAGGTTTCTAGGCTTGAGATCGACAGTACTAGATTCAATCCCATCGGCTGTCGGAGAGCTACCGTGCCAAGAAACTCTGGATCTGAAGCACACTAGTGTGACCACCTTACCCGACTCGATTTGGAAGGCGAAGAACCTCAGGCATCTGTACCTGAACGAGGTTCACATCGACGCATTCTTCCAGAAGCTGACTAAAGGGTCTCTAAGCAGTCTTCAGACACTGAGAGGGCTGCGTGTAGGTAATGAAATGGTCGTGACCAGAGGTTTGGATAGACTGGTTAACCTCAGGAAATTGGGACTCATGTGCCATGAAAAGTCAGTGAAGGCTGTGTTGAATTGGGTTCGGCTACTACCTAATCTTCACTCTCTGAAGTTGAGGTCAATTGACGAATTTGGTAAGTCATCAAAGATTGAGTTGGAGTCCCTGGAGAAACAGACGAAGCTCTGCAACTTATACTCGCTCGGGAAACTAGTGAATCCAGTAAACCTGCGCAGGGTACTCCCATCGTGCCTCAGGAAACTTACACAGTCGATGTTGGCATTGGAGGAAGATCCCATGCCGGCGCTGGGCAAGTTGCCTGAGTTAAGCATCCTCAGACTCCTTGCTGATTCATATTTGGGAAGTAAAATGACTTGCGATGTTGGGGGATTTCCGAAACTAGGGGTGTTGAAGCTGTGGATGCTCGACAAACTGAGGAATTGGACAGTGAAGGATGGGACGATGCCCATCTTACGAGAAGTAGAAATTAGAGGGTGTGATCAATTCAGCATGATTGATGGAATCGAGCACTTGCAGAGATTGAAGGAGCTTACCCTGACTAGTATGCCAGAGAGTTTCACAGAAAAAATCAGAGGAATAGAAAGAAAATTGTACATCAAAGTGGAAGCTTTCTCGTCCAGGTAGGTCTTTGTTGCCCTCATGTTCAATTCCATCTGTATGTTACGCTTTGGAACTCAGATTCTTGTCACTGTTCTATCTGGTTAAACAGTTGAACCGCAACGAAAGTGTCATGGTGATTTGGCTATTGCTGCTTCTCTTATTTGTTAGTCCTAGCTTTCATCATGTATCCACAATCTTGTAGCTCAGTAGTTGATCTCTCTCGAGACTGAATTATATGATTTCGTCCAGAGTTTGCTCTGATCTATCTTATAAATTTAAGTCGTGCTCATGGCATTGAATTGTCTTTGCGAGTGTCACAATTATTTTGTGCTTGACCTTTGTAGGCAAATTAGGTGCACACTGAAGATGAAGATGATGATGAGGATGACAGCAAACTAGGTTGAAGAAGAAGAGGAAAGTGAAGAAAAGATGGAGATGGAGAAGAAGATGACAACAAAATGTGTTGATCAAAAGTGAACGGAACAAAGCCAAGTTTGTGGTTTGAATCTGTTCTTTTGTTTTTAAAAGGCTTTTCCATGTAAAATTTGCATATCTTACTTTCTATTTTTTTTTTTTCTCATGAAAGTTTCGTGTTCCTAATGGCAAGAGTGTGGATTGAGTGCCGAGTGACCTGAGCATGTCGTGGTGAGTTTGAGAGTGAATTCTACAGAGTGCGCTGAATTAAGAGTGTGTCAATGTACTTGAGATTATTATTGTAATAAAATTTGAGTAACAAATATACAAGAATCTTAGCATGGCGGCAACTGTTTGAAATGTTATCCTAATTGTTTACTATTCAAGCCATGACCAAAACTCAAGCGTGGAACATAAAGAAAAATAGAAGGCAGTCCACGGGGAGGAGAAAATAGGGCGGCGCTCTTTCCATTACTATTTTTGCTTTCACACTCTTTAATGAAGCGTCATTATCATATTTTGATTCCCTCTCTTGTTTTTGTTCGGGTCTAATGTGCTGCATGATTGCTTCCTTTTCTTCTCTTGTGCGTCCGACGTTCTGCCTTTTTCTTCTCTCCTTTCTCTCTCCCTTCTTGCAATTATGGATGTAGGGGAAAAGAAACAGAAAGAATAGGAGAATGAGCAAGGCAAAGCTCAAGGGTGGTTAGATTTTAAGAAAAATAGCAGGAGTATTAACTACCGAATTGAAGCTGCGATAGTGGTTTGAGGACTCACACATCGGCCTTACACTCTGTGAGTCTCCATGGAGAAATTAAGATTTTGGCTAAAAGGGACTCTCTCTCTCTCTCATCCAATGGTCTCCAATAGACATCTAGGGTCCGTTTGATAACGCCTCTATTCCGGAGAACAATTTCTTTTCAGAAATAGTCTTTTTCTATTTCTATTTCCCAGAACAATTTTTCAGTAAAAGAATGTGTTTAGTAAGGACGTGTTTGGTAACGATTTTATTTCCGACAACAATTTTTTATCATAAATGATTTTTCTAATTCTATTCCTGGGAATAATTTATAGAAAAAAGAACGCGCTTGATAACTGTCCAAAATTTTTATTCCCGAGATAGAAATGCGTTTGGTAGGATTCATAATTTTTTTGTTTCTTTTAATTTTTTAATACTTTTATTATATTTTTCTTTGTTTTTCTATTTTTCTACTTTTTCTTTTTCTTTTTCTCTTCTTCTTCCTCCTTCTTGGTAGCCGGTCGCCGACGACGGGCTGGGCATGATCCGACGAGCTCACTAGAGCCTTGCTAGGTTAGGGCAAGGTCCGATGAGCTCACCAAAGGCTTGCGTAGCTAAGGCGAGACCGAGCTCGCCCAGCCACCAGTGAGGCCTGGCCTTGCTGGGCTATCGCTAGGCAACTTGGCCTCCACGGCAAGGCTCTGGCCGATGAGCCTCACTGTGGCTTAGCATCGACCGGTGACACTTCAGCGAGGTCGTTGGTCAAAAGGAAGAAGAAGAAGAAAAGGAAAGAGAAAAAGAGAAGAAAAAAGAAGAGAAAAGAAAAAAATTAGAAGAATTGTTCTCGGGAATAAGAAACAACTTTTTTTTTCCTCTTGATTCTATTCTAAATCTATTCTTGGAAACAAAAAATTTACCAAATGGATTTCTATTCTTCTTTTACTCCCGGGAACAAAATAACAGCATTAGTTGTTCCCGGGGTATTACCATATAGGCCATAACTATATAAAATTAATATTCTCGAAATAAAAAAAGAATAGGAATGCGTTTGCTAGGATTTATGAATTTTTTTGTAACCTAGAATTTCTTTTAATTTTTTACGGTTTTTTTCTCTTTTCTTATTTGTCCTCACCGCCATTGCTCCCGTCAACCGCCGCTCCCTATCGCCCCCCGACACTGGCCGACCGTCACTGCTCGCCGCCCACCTCTACCATCACCGACCTCCGCCGACGTTGGCCTTGGCAACGACAGGTGACGGGAGGTGGCGATTAGTAGCGGCGATCGGTGGTTGGAGGCAGCGGTTGGCTAGTGTCAATGGTCGATGGCGACGGTCAGCAGCGGTGATCGGTGACTAGAGGTGGCAATCAGCTAGTGGCGACGGTCAGGGTGACGATTGGCCGATGGTGGCCGGTGACAGCCTATAGCAATCGACCAGCATGGGGTGGTGGTCGGCTGGCAATAGACGGCAACTGGGGCCAAGGAGGAAGAAAAGAAAAAAAAAGAAAAAATAACTTATTTCTAGAAATTGTTCTCGAAAATAAGAAATTACTTTTTTCTGCTTCTTATTTCTGTTCCAAATCTATTCCTCGGCCACTTTTCTATTTCAGGAAATAGAAAAATTAATTGACATCACTAAACGAATTTTTATTCTTTTTTGTTTTTTGTTTTTTATTCTGGAGAGGAAAAGGATAGGAACATTGCCAAATAGGCCGCTAGAGAGTAGGTGGGACCTGTATTGCCCTTCTTGGCTTTTGAATAGTTGTGTTTTCTGTTAAATTGCAAAAGGGAGGAGAGATTTGGTTGAAACTTCATCTTACGTACAGAACAACCAAGTCTTATACAAAAGACAAAATACTTAACGTAAAAACACACCATAACTACCCATGTTCTGCATAAAGCACTTACCCCCACTAACTCCTAAAAACTAGGATAACCAACACACATGACTCCACTAACTCTAATAACTGAAAAACCAAATCAACAAAACGTGCAAAAGGAAATAACTATTTTATCAACAATCCCTCCCTTAAACTGATGTTTGCTAACATTCAGTTTAAAATCTTGACTTTTTTCGCCGTGCAAACACCTAGTAACCTTCTGAGTTTCACAAATGACTCCATCTTGAGGGCTTTGGTGAATATATCAGCAACTAGATCTTCACTCCTGCAGAAGATTAGATCAATTGTTCCATCATTGCTAAGATCTCTCAAGAAATAAAACTTCACATCAATGTGCTTGCTTCTTCCATGTAACACCGGATTCTTGGAGAGTTTTATTGCTGAGTTATTGTCACAAAAAATTTCAGTAGGTCCCGGTTGCTTGAATTGTAGCTCCTCAAGAATTCTCCTTAGCTAAATAGCTTGACAAGCACTAGCTGTTGCAGCTACAAATTCAGCTTCTGTACTTGACAATGTGACAATTGGCTGCTTTTTGGATGACCATGAAATAGCACCTATTCCAAACATAAAAGCATAACCCGAAGTGCTCCTCCTATCATCTTGATCTCCTGCATAGTCACTATCAGTAAATCCCAACAAATCGGACTTTTCACCCTTCTTGTAAAATAGCCCAAAGTCTCTAGTTCCTTGCAAGTAACGAAGGATTCTCTTGGCAGCTAACAAATGCATTTGTGTAGGATTCTCCATATATCTACTGATTAAACTCACAGAATACATTATGTCTGGTCTTGTTGCAGTTAAATACATCAAATTGCCCACAATTTGTTTATAAAGTGTGCTGTCAACCTTCCTTCCTTCATGATCTTTGTATAACTTTAAGCCAAACTCAACTGGAGTGTTTACAGGATTACAATCCTTCATCTGAAACCTGTCCAAAATTTCTCCCACATATTTCTTTTGAGAAATAAATATCCCATCATCCGATTGTACCACTTCTATGCCAAGGAAGTAATGCATCATACCAAGATCGGACATTTCAAACTCATCCATCATAGATTTCTTGAATTCTTCAAACATGCCATCACAACTTCCAGTAAATATAAGATCGTCAACATACAAGCAGACAATAAGCATTTTTCCTTTATCTCCAATCTTGACAAAAAGAGTATGCTCATAAGGACATTTTGAAAAACCAACTTTAAGAAAATAAGTTTCAATACGACTATACCAAGCCTAAGGGGCTTGTTTTAGCCCATAAAGAGCTTTCTTCAATCTATAAACTTTATGCTCATTTCCAATCTTGACATAACCAGGGGGTTGCTCAACAAATACCTGTTCCTCCAAGTATCCATACAAGAATGCCGATTTGACATCTAGCTGGAAAATAGGCCAAGAATTCTGTGCCGCCAATGCAACCACCAATCATATCGTGTCATGTCTTGCAACTGGAGAAAAAACCTCTGTATAGTCGATTCCATATTGCTGCTTGTACCCCTTGGCTACCAAACGTGCTTTATATTTATCAACTTCACAATTTTCTTTCAGTTTTGTTTTAAAGACCCATTTTACACCAATGGTTTTTGTCCATCCGGAAGATCGGATAGCTCCCAAGTATCATTTCTTTCGATGGCATTAATTTCATCATCCATCGCTTTTCGCCATTTTTCTTCTCTGACAGCACTCTCAAAAGTTGTAGGATCATAGTCTGAAAACAAGGCAAAGTGAGTAATTGAATCTCAATTCCGTTACCTCATAATCTTCCAACCAAGCAGGCCTTCTTCTAACGCGGCGAAGAGATTGAGCTTATTCTTCATTGACTTCATCGCCTGTTGGTGAAATTTCAGCAGCTGTAGAAGTTGTATTTGATGAATTTTGGGGCATACAAGGTGCTGAAATCTGCTCCTGTTCAGCATCATTATCATAAAGGACTTGGGTAGGCTGCTGCCTATTCCAATCCCAAGTGTTCTCTTCATCAAAAACAACATCCCTACTAGTCACAATCTTCTTTGTTAGTGGATTAAATAATTTATATGCTTTGGATGCATCACTTACACTAAGAAAGACACATTTTTCAGCCTTGTCATCAAGTTTCTTCCTTTTCACATCCGGGACATGGGCATATGCGATGCATCCAAAGATTCTGAAGTGATCTACAGCCGGTCTTCTCCCACTCCAAGCCTCTTCGGTGTCATATTCTGAACAACAAAAGTTGGACTTCATTTCAAAACATGAATACTCCAATTTACTGCTTCGGCCGAAAGTTTTTGGAACTCTTCCTCTTGCCAATAAGCTTCTCACCATGTTGAGAATGGTTCTATTTTTCCTCTCAGATACACCATTCTGTTGTGGTGTATATGCAACAGTAAGCTCTTTTCGAATGCCATGCTCTGCACAAAAAACTTCAAATTCTTTTGAACAATATTCACCACCACGATCTGTTCGAAGAGTCTTGATGGTCTTTCCTGCTTCATTTTCAACACGAGCTTTGAAGCTTTTAAATGTGGAGAAAGCTTCTGATTTTTCCTGTAAAAAATAAACCCAAGTTTTTCTTGAAAAATCATCAATAAAGGTAATTAAGTATCTTTTACCTCCATTAGAAGATGGGTTTATAGGACCGCAAATGTCCGAATGCACCAGCTGCAAAACATCATTTGCTCTCCATGACTTTTCTTTTGAAAATTGAGAACGATGCTGTTTGCTAACGACACATTCTTCGCAGACTTGGGAATGAACAGTAATTTGAGGAAGACCTGTCACCATGTTTTTCTGTTGGAGGGTCTTCAATCCACCAAAACTCAAGTGACCATAGCGAAAATGCCATAACCATGAGGGATCTTTCTTTTCACCAGGATCTTTATTTTCAGCCATCAAACAAGATTGAATATTTTCAATCTTTAATGGAAACAATCTGTTTGAACTCATAGGAACAACTGCAATAGCACCTCTAACAAAATCATAAATTTCACAAGCACCCCTCTGAATAGTGATTACATAACATTTTTTCTTGTAATTGGCCAGCACTCAAGAGGTTACTTTTCAAGTTAGGAACATACAACACATTAGAGATCGTTTCCACAAAACCATTCTTGGTTCTTATCTTAATATCACATTTTCCCATCACTTTCACGGTAGAATGATCCCCAAAACTCACAGTGGAATGAAAATCTTCATTTAGATGAGAAAAAGAAGACTTACTTCCACTCATGTGGTTACTTTGCCTGTATCCACATACCAAATATCTGACTCGCGCTTCTTTTCATCTTGAACAGCCATCAACAACGTTTCAACTTCTTTTCTTCAACAAAATTTGAACACTGTGCCTTTTCTTTATTATTAGGCAGCCTAGTATAACATTCAGATGCATAATGACCAAATTTATGACATCTAAAACACTCTACCTTGGATTTGTTAGGATCCCTTCTTCTGCCTTTGCCTTGAAATTGGTCATTGTTGGCTTTAAAATTCCTGCTAACATCTCTATTTCCTCGATCTCCCCTTCCTCTACCTCTACCTCTACCCCTTCCTCTGAAATTGTTGGAATGAGTATAGGTAGAAGCCTTCAACGCTTGCTCCTCTACTGTTGAACTTATGTTCATCTTCTGTTCATGGACCAATAAGGAGCTTTGCAATTCATCAAGAGATAGCGCATCTATGTCTTTCGACTCTTCAATTGAGCAGACAACATAATTAAACTTTGGTGTCAAGGAACGCAAAATCTTCTCCACAATGGTGACGTCGTTCATCTTCTCGCCATGGAATCGCATCTTGTTGCTGATTTCCATTGTTCTGGCACAATAACTAGTGACAGATTCTCCATCCTTCATCGCTAGTGTCTCAAAATCTTTTCTCAAGGCTTGAAGCTGCGCACGCTTCACCCTAACAGAGCCTTGATATTTCTTCATCATAGAATCCCAAATATCCTTGGAAGTTTCTTTGCAAAGAATAGTCTCCAAGATGGAACGATTGATAGCCTGAAAAAAATAATTTTTTGCCTTCAGGTCCTTCAACTTTCTAGCTTCCAATTCTACTTTCTGGGGATCTGTCAAAGCCATGCCTGCTGGTGGCTCTTGAATTCCAGATTCGACAACCGACCAATACTCCTTTAATCGTAAAAAACTCTCCATCAGCATGCTCCAATGATCATAGTGACCATCAAAGCGTGGAATTGTTGGTTGAACAAAATTGTCGGTGGCCATTGGAAATATTGCTGTTGCAATTTTCTCACGAAAGTTTTTTTTTTTTTTTAAACTCTCTCACACTTCTCTCCTGCTATTTTTCCTGCGATTTACGATCCTTTGAGCTTTGCCTTGCTCTCATTCTCCCATTCTCTCTTTCTTTTCCGCTATCTCCATAATTGTCTGAAAGGAGAGAGAACGAGGAGAAGAAAAAGGGAGAGGGTGCAACCTGCAAGGAGAGAAGAGGAAGCAATCAAACGGAAAAGGGATTTGACCCAAAAGAGAGAGAGAGCAAGAATCAGAAACATGCTGAAAGTCCAACACCAAAGGGTCATATGGTGAAGAGACTGTATTAGGGATTATCGAAGAAAACGAGGGATGGAAATAAGCACGACCCGAAAAACATACATCTCATTCTCCCTATTAATGTTGATCAATATTGCAATCTTCTCTTTTTTCTCGAACACAAAATTGCTATGATGATGCTAAGTAGTAGGACAGACATAATGTCGATCTTTAGTGTATTACCACATGCAAATGAGGGAAATACAACATCCAAATCTAGCAGATGTGTTTGTACGGCAAAATTATAATGGTGGTTCGGCCTCTTAGGTCATTTTTGGTAACCGACCAAATAGTGCTAATTTCTATTAATGTTGGTAAAATTTTTGTTCTCGGGAACAAATTTTTATTTTTTTGTTCCTAGAAATAGATTTGGAATAGAATCAAGAATTAAAAAAAAAAAAGTTGATTCTTGTTTCCGAGAACAATTCTAGAATCAAGCCCATATTTTCTCTTTTTATTTTCTTTTTTCTTGTTCTTCTTCCATTTCTTCTTCTTCGTCTACTACCACCGCCGCAGTTGCCGTTCGTTGCCATCCGATGTTCGCCACCCACCGCTGCCTATCGCCGGCAACCGGTTCGGCGAGCTCACCGGAGGCTCGCCAGGCCAGGGTGAGGTCTGGCGAGCTTGCCGTTGGCCAGGCGGGCCTCGACCAGCCTCGGCGAGGCTCGACCAGCCTTGCTGAGGCTCGACCGACGAGGGCTGGGCTCGCCAAAGGCCAGCGACACTCCAGTGAGGTCACCGGCCCTCGTCGGCCGGTCGCCGGTCATCCCAAGGTCGACGACTGGTCACTTGAAGAAGAAGAATAGGAGAAAGAAAGGAAAAAAAGAAAAGAAGAAAAAAAAAAAGAAGGAAAAAAAGTAATAAAATTATTTAAAAATTAAAAGAAAATGATTTGGAGTAGAAATTTTGAGCATGATACCAAATGCAATTCTATTCCAGGAATTGAAATTTTGGATAGTTACCAAACAGTTTAAAATGCTTAGAAATTGTTCTCGGTAACGGAATAAAAAAGAATTATTTCTAATAAGAAATTGTTTTTGGAAACAGAAACGTTACCAAACGCACCCTTATTGTTCCGCCGCCTTATCTTGACAAGAGTTGTTTTGCTTTCACTACATCATAATGTGGAGATCTTTATTGGTCTCTTCCCTGCATTTAATAGAAATTACTTAAGTGAACATCGAGATTCCGCCAACTAAAGTCAAGGGTGGCAGGAGCAAATCACAGTTGTTCGACGGACGCCGGCTGGCGTTGGTGCTAAATAAGCCATTAGATATGACAAGGAAGTGGGAGATGATCTCGAATCTTTGGGTGGAGGTGGAGGTAATTATCGTACGCGGCAAGCCAAAGTAGAGGAAATTGCCACACTCATCAGCTGAGGAGAGGAGGAGAGCTTCTCGCTCATGTTTGGCTCCTGCTCGTGCATTACGGGCTGACCGATCACTTCCAGATGACTCAAGGCAATGCGATAACAAAGCTAATATTAAGATAGAAGAGATCAATATGCATCTTTTGATGTTGCGTGTAAATCTCTGAATGGAGTACGGCAGCACTTGAGTGACTAAATCGTCTTTGTAATTATTCTGGGAGGCTTAATCCCATATGTAATGTGCATAAGTTTTTCAATGGCTTTGGCTTGAGGTATATGTACTTTTGGTGTAGTCGAATCGGAATAGTTTCGAATCTAATATGGGTTACTTGAAGAATGTGAGTATCTATCCCCGATACAATTGCTTTTAATTTCGCCCAAAGCGGAAGGGTTATGTAATATAAGGCTTGTGGGCCCAAACGAAGAAAAAGAAAAAGAATGTTGAAAAGTCAAAGAAAAGAAGAAGAATGATGAGGAGGCACCGAGAACATTCGGGGAAAAGAGAAGAGAAGAGAGAGAGAGAGAGAGGAAGAAAATAAAGAAAGAAAAAGAAAACAGAAAAAGGGGAAGAGATAAAAAGGACAGCAAGCCCACGTTCGGGCAGAGAGAAAAGAAGGAGAAGAAAAGAAGAAGAAGAAGAAGAAGAAGAGAAAGGAGAAGAAAGGAAAGGGTTTTGGCACGTGCACGCCACGGATGCCTCGCCAAGCCGACTTAACTCCATAACACGGCACCCGGTAAGAGATTAAGCCCCTCGTTCGTCCAATTGAAGTTATTTTTGGGTTTAGGGCTCAAATTCGAAATTGTTGGAAAATCAAGTGGCGAAGTCCGATTTTGGAGTCGTTGAGCCATGTATTTTTTTAGGAATGACAGTTTAGGGTGTTGTGAAGCCGTGGGATTTTACGGATTGTGATTTGAGCTTGTGGTTTGTCCGAAACAGAATTTCAAAGTTTCCCGCGCGCAGTGAACAGTACGCGTCCAGCAGCTTCGGGCTTGTATTTTGTCACCTTTTGGCTTGATTTTGGGACGGTGAAGTTGGGATTCTTGTAATATGTGTCAAGGGCTCTCTATGGACTATAAATTCGTTTGGATCGGGGTTCGGAGGAGGAAGTTAGGGCGTGATCAAGTTTTGCGTTTAACTCCGTGTTGCGTTTTGTTAGCGCGTAGAAGTCCTTTTGTTATAGTTAAGGCGTAATTTAGTCGTTTCGTAGTTAAGATAAGAGTTTTATTAGATTTTAACATTATTTCTCGATTATTTGATAGGGCCTTGAGTTCGACGATACGAGTATCGTTCGTCGTTTGGTCTTAGACGACGAGGTGAGTGGTACTATATCTTCTTTGGTTTTGAAAAATTCATGTCTTGAAGTATATATGTATATATTGAATCGAGAAGAGCATTTTTATTGCATAAAAGTCGGATCGAGCATTTACTACTCTTTGGTTGATTGTAAATGTTTGAAAAGCATGTTATACAAGGTTTGTGGAGAAATATATATATGAAATTGCTTTGCGATTGATTTATGGAAATGTTTATAATGATTTGAGAAATTGATATTAAATGGAGGATGGGCTATGCTGCAAATATTAATTGTTTGATTTAAGATATTGATTTCTGGTTTGGATTTCTGGTATTGGAGGATGGTTATTTATGCTCAATATGACTGTGAACCCAATGAGGGGTTTTTGGGTATGCATACCAGGTTTAGGATATCCTTCTGGGCCCAGCCATCGGCTTTGTAGGTGGAGACCTTGCCAAGGGGAAAAGCTTGGTCGCCTTGTCACAAGGCGTTGTGTCGTGACCATGGTGGAATATTGAGCAATAGATTAATCAATGGATGGACCATTGATATGTGATATTTGATGGAGATTATTCAATGGACTTGACCATTGATACTTGACTTTTGATGGTGATTTAAATGAGTTTTCCATATTAGTATAAAGCTTTGATGATATTAAATAACTCTTTATGATTCAATATGTATTTTATATATTGAGTTGGCATTATGAAGTTTGGTATTGCTTTGTATACATGCATAGTGGTTGTTCGATCTGCTTAGAAGATATATACTACTCACTGAGCTGTTGTTGCTCATTCCACTCCTCCTTTAATCTTTTCAGGTTCCTCGGTTAGTGGCGAATAGAGCGAGTGCGCCTTCGGTGGGAAACTTTTTGGGGAGTTCTATTTTGGGTATGGCCTAAGGAAGTGGTGCACTTTCCTTGCTAGTGTTTGGTTTGTCTGAGTTCTATTTGTATATTTCTTTTTGGTGGATTATAGAAACTCTGATATTGCAACCAATCTGTTGATCTATCTGATATGTATATATATGGTTTGATATATATATAAGTTGATATCAGGTTGTTGGTTGTGTTTGAGGCTGCGTCCTTTGTGTGGAAGGACGGCCGTGTCATCCCTATTCTTTGTAGTTTTGGGGTGTGACAGGTTACATGCCCGATACAATTGCTTGTTCATGCCGTCATAAGTCTCGCTAGACAGCTTCAATTGTTAGAGAACCATCTCTCCTGATGTAAATATAATATACAGCTCATGGCTGCTTCTTGCTTTGAAGTTGCACTTTGCATGTGAAACAGACGCATGTAGAATCACTGCCAACTACATGAAGGCATGCTTTCAACATTTAAACACTCCCACTTACATGTGGTCCGAAGTTTAGCTTAAGATCAAAGCGTAATCTTATATAATAGAAGAGACAAATCGGAACCTTAAAAGATATGAACAAAGAGACTCCTCATAAGAAATCATGTGCAATTTATAGAATTAGTATAATTTGTGCTAAAATTTAAAATATTTAGATGAATGTGCATTTTTTGATGTTTTAAGTACTTTAACATACATTGCCATATCTCATTTTTAACAGAAGACATAAAAAATCGCAATGAGAAAGCTAAAATCAATAACAAGCATCACATCTGAACTCTTGGCCTTCATTTTCGTACATATTAAGTTTTCAGGAATGGGATTCCTTTGACAGTTGAAATAATCATCCAAATAGACCACCCATTTCGACAATTGTCCTCTGTTTCTTCCAATTTGGAGTAGAATTTACCCAAAAGCAAAGGATTTACCCATCAAATCTTGTTTGATTAAGCCAATTTCACAGTGACTCCAGATCAGTTCATATCCACTTCCCCCTTTGGAAATCCTCTTAACCGTGGATTAAACAATAAAGGGTGATTTGCATATCATGTCGTAATGATAAAAATTAATATATTTTACATCGAAATTTTCTACCTAAAAATTTACTAGAGGAAGTGATAGATTGTGCACGTCACATTATAGGTTAAGGTAAAATACTCCCCACAAATCAATTTTTTGTATTTGTTTAGAATTTTACAACCCACATGGTATGTAATTTGAAAATAATATAAGTTTGTAAGAGATCACATTGAATAGGAAGCTTGAATTTACAAGCTAAGATCACAGAATAAAAGAGAAAAAAAAACATGGGTCCATCATGCAAAAAATTTTGTTCTCACCCCCGTCAACACGTTGGTGGAATTTTCAGAAAAGGTACTTTATTAAAAGGTTATGCCATATGGTCCACCTTTGGGAGACCCCCATAACATGAGACCACCTTCACGGAATTTCGTACGAAATTATTGGTCATTGCTTTTGTATGTAAATGCTGATGGTACCATTTTATTTTATTATACTCGGCAGAGACAACGTCAAATATCTTCCTATATCTACCTTGGAAGTCGAGCAATTAATATTAATCAAACTCTCTTCTTTATGAAGAATCCTACTTTTACCTTATTCTCTCTTTCGTTTCTAGTTGAAATTACCGGCAAATTGAGAACAACAGCAACCTGAACAATATCGAATTAATGTGACGGAATAAAATAATCTCCCCTTTTGTATAAACTTAATAGGAATCGATATAGTAGAACAAAATAAATATCAAACACACAAATACAAAGCAATTTTTTACATGAAAAATCTTCTTGATGTGAGGAGATAAAAAATCATGGGACCAGAGTCCATCAAAAAATTTTCACTATCAACAAAATCAAGTGAACAGAGTTCTTCTCTAGTAAATACTAGAGGTACATAACAGCAAAGATCTCAAGAATATCATTCTTGACAATACGCATAAATTTTATAAGAAATCAATGATAAATCTAATAAACAAACACAAGTTTTGATCAATCCATGAAAAAGGTGTAGAGAGCTTCAAATGAAAATCAAACCATCCAGATTCAATAAGAGTGTGCCACGAACATGTTGACAAAATTTCAGCTCAATCGAACCATGAATCGACATCCAATGCCAGCCTGATGCAAATCAAATTGATCCTTAAACCCCAAATTTTCTACTCTCTTTTTTTTCTCTTGTTATATCATCTCCACTAACTTCTTTGCAGTTACCACTTAAAAGATAGTGAGAAATTATATTTTTCAATATAACTTATCATATGGGATCAAGCCTTTTTGGGTTTACTATTGATTAAGCTCCCTCCACATGGGAGTGAACACAATAACAAATGTCCTCCTCATGACGATGTGGAGAGATTCATCATCCCTACTATCAATCGGCAATATTCAAGCTTCTTCCTTGATAGAGTTTTTGTCATTATATTGAAACCATTATGGGTCAGATGAATTTTCTCAAGTTTCAACAGCTTCTCATCCAGAACATATCTTATCCAATGATATTTAACATCAATGTGTTTTGCTCTATAATGAAAAGATGAATTTTTACTAAAATGAATCATGCTTTGATTATCACAAAATAACGCATACCTCTTTTGCTTGAACCCGACTTTTTCCAAAAACTTCTTCAGCCATAGCATCTCTTTATTAGTTTCAATCGCTGCAATAAATTCATCTTTTGTTGTTGAAAGTGTAATACACTTCTGCAATCTTGACTTCATAACACAGCCCTACTAACAAAAGAAATCAAATAATTAGAAGTAGATTTACAAGTATCAATATCTCGTACCAAGTCGGAATCCGTGTATCCAACTAACTCAAGTTTCCAATCCTGAAATTGAGTTTCAAACTAGAAGTTCCTCGAAGATATCTCATGATCCACTTTATTGCATTCCAGTGTTCTCTACCTGGATTTGACAAATAATGGCTAACAATACCAACAACATGTGCTAAGTCTGGACGTGTACATACCATTGCATTCATCAAGCTTCCTATAGCTAAAGCATATGGAACATTTTCTATGTCTTTCTTCTCTTTATCATTCATAGGATTTTGCTTTGCATTTAATTTAAAGTAGGCAGCAAGAGGAGTACTAACTACTTTAGCTTTGTCCATATAAAATTTTTGAAGAATCTTCTCGATGTACTTCTCTTGTGACAAAAACAACTTCTTAGCATCTCCGTCTTGAATAATTTTAATGCCAAAAATTTGCTTCGTTGCGCCCAAGTCTTTCAAGGCAAAAGACTTGCTCAATTGTTTCTTCAACAACTCAATCCGTGAAGCATTCCTATCAATAATCAGTATATCATCAACATATAGTAAGAGAATATAAAGTCATCATCAGAAAATTTCTGGACAAACACACAATTATCCAATGAAGTCTTCTCATAGCCTTATCTGTCATAGCTGACATAAACTTTTTGTACCACTTTGTCAATGCTTGCTTTAGGCCATAAAGATTTTTCTTTAGCTTGCACACATAGTCCTCTTTTCCTTTCAAAGTTCGATTGTTCCTTATAAATCTCTTTCTCCAAATCATCATGTAGGAATGTTGTCTTGACATCCATTTGCTCAATCTCTAAATCTAGGCTAGTTGCCAAACCTAGTACCATACAGATAGAAGACATTTTCACCACTGGATAAAATATATCATTAAAATCAATACCCTTTCTCTGACCAAATCCCTTAACAAGCAATCTACCTTTGTATCGTGGTTGTGAAGTTTGTTTATCTTATTTCAATATATACACTCACTTATCATAAAGTGACTGCATTTCATTCTGCATAGTATCAAGCCATTTGCTTTTGCACTCATCTTCTATTGCTTATGCATAACACTCTAGTTCATCAGCATTAGTAAATAATACTTACTTATCTTTAAAATATATGGTGGAAGTTCGAGACTTGATCTTCAGACTAGAACCTTCAATGGAGCATCAAATGGAGCTTTTGATTCAAGAATCCGTTTCCACATATTTAGGGACATATTCATTATCTTGAGCATTTATTTCCTACTGCTCCTTATTAACCTGTGTAGGAATATATGTGAGAGGAACTAATCCAAGTCAACCAAATCATTATTAACCTGTGGCGTTGAAATCATTTCTGATCTCTCAATATCCTATATTGTTTGATCTTCCATAAACACAACATTTCTGCTCATGTTTAGGGACATGTTCATTATCTTGAGCATTCATTGCTCGCTGTTCCTTATTAACCTGTGTAGGAATATGTGTGAGAGGAACTGATCCAAGTCAACCAAATCATTACTAACCTATGGCGTTGAAATCATTTCTGATTTCTCAATATCCTATATTGTGTTTTTTTTTGGTAAAGGTGACAATATCCTATATTGTTTGATCTTCAATAAACACAACATTTATGATTTTTACAATTTTTTTCTCAACTAGATCATAGAACTTGTAGCTAAACACATCCTGTCCATAGCTAATAAGTATGCATTGTTGTGTTTTCACATCAAGTTTAAACCTTTGATCTTTGGGATACACACGAATGTCCGACACCCAAAGATAAGCAAATAATCATAAGAAACATCTTTATTTGTCTAAACTCTATTAGGAACATCAAATTCTAGAGGAACACATGGAGTAAGATTTAATGCGTGTGCAATAGTACTTAAAGCCTCATCCCAAAAGGATCCAGATAGCTTTGACTGTAAAAGTAAATATATTACCCTTTCAACCAGTATTCTATTCATTCTCTCAGCTAAGCCATTTAACTAATGCATCTTGGGAAGTGCCTTTTGATGTCGAATACCCTGTTATTTGCAACATTCATCAAAAAGTCTAATATACTCTCCCCCATATCAATTCTAATGCATGTCAAATTTTTTCCAGTCTGTTCCTCAACTGAAGTCTAAAACTACTTAAAAGCATATAATAGTTGATATTTAGTTTTCAATGTATAAACCCATATTTTTTTTTGAATAATCATATACGAAAGTAACAAAATAAAAAGAGCCACCAAGCAATTTTGTCTTTATAGGACCACAAACATCAAAATACACTAAATCAAGTATACATGACTTTCTTGAAGGAGGGAAGTTTTTAAATGCAACTCTATTTGGTTTTCCTGCTAAATAGTGAACACACTTCTTCAGTGCTAAACTTTTCATACATGAAAGAAGTTTTTTTTTTTTTGCCAATATTAACAAATCCTTCTCACTGATGTGACTGAGTCTCTTGTGTCAGAACTCAGCTTTCTCTTTGCTGTCTACTTCATTAATTTTGTCTATAGACAACTTTGCTTGTATAATAAACAATGAATAATATTTTTTACCTCTAGCCACAACTAGAAAACCTTTGATAAGCTTCCATCAACCATCACTAAAGGTGCTGCCATACCCCTCATTATCCAACTTATCCGTGAAAATCAAATTCAAACGAATATCATGTGTATGCTTAACATTATTCAATACTAACCCCGTGCCATTACTGGTCTCTAGGCATACATTATCAATGCCTATAATTTCTGCTAGCCCATTGTTTCCCATCTTCACAAATCCAAAGTCACTTCACTTTAATACAAGATTCACCACATCACCATCAAAGATAATGAGAAAGTCTTTTTTAAATGCAGCAACACGATTGTCATCACTGTCATTATCCGTTTCTCCTTTTTGAATTGATGGCAAAACCTTTGAATATGTCCCATTTGATAGAAATAATGGCACTCAATATTAGCAAATTTATTGTATTTGCCTTTACTTTTTATCTCTTTTTTTTGGACCTCAAAACTCACTTCTTCCCTTTTTTTCTCAACAACCAATGCATCAGAATGTGAAGATGATGATCCCCGTGTCTTTCTTCTCATCTCTTCATATAAAACATTACTCTTGGCCGAATCCATAGTAATTGTACAATCCGGGATAGAATTAGATAAAGACGTTCGAAACATCTTCCATGAGTCCGGCAAAGTATCAAGCAACTACAACGCTTGTATCTTATCCTCAAACTTGATTCCATCACATCTAATTGATTGATAATTCCTTGAAGAGAATTTAAATGATCAGTTAAATAAGTACCATCTTGATATCTCAAAGTCATCATATGTTTTATTATAAATAATTTATTATTCCCAATTTTTCGAGCATATAACTGTTCGAGCTTATTCCACAAATTGCATACTTGTGTTTCATCAATGACATGGTTCAAAACATTATCATCCACCCACTGCCTAATATAACCACATATTTGACCATGAAATATAGACCATTTAGCATCAGTTTTATTATCCGATTTCTCTTTAGCAAATACGGGCATATATTAGTTCTTCGCATATAAAAAGTCTTCCATCTTTCCTTTCCAAATACAATAATTTGAACCATTCAATGTAACCATTCTACTCGTATTTGTTTCCATCATTTAACATGAGGCAGAAAAATCAGGCAATAACCAAAGCTCTAATACTACTTTGATAGGAGAATAGTATCTACTCGAACAATATCGGATTAACATAGTAGAATAGAATAATCTCCCGTTTTGTGTAAATTGTATATGAATTGATATAGTAGAACAAAATAAATATCAAGCATGCAAACACAAGGCGATTTTTTACACGGAAAACATTTTTGGTATGAGGAGATAAAAAACCATGGGACCATAGTCCACCCAAAAATCTTCACTATCAACAAAATCAAGTTAACAAAATTCTTCTCTAGTAAATATTAGATGTACATAGCAACAAAAATCTTGAGAACATCATTTTTGACAATACATATAAATTTCACAAGAGATCAATGACAAATCTGACCGAAAACGCAAGTTTTAACCAATCCACAAAAAACCTAATGTAAGGAGTTTCAAACAAAAATCAAACTATCTAGATTTGAGAAGAGTGTGCCACGAACACACTGACAAAATTTTAACTCAATCGGATCACAAATCGATCTCAAATGCCAGGTTGATGTAAATAAGACTGATCCACAATTCTCAGATTTTTTGCTCTCTCTTTTTCTCTTGTTATTGCGTCTCTACTAACTTCTTTGTAGCTACCACTTAAAAGATAGTGAGAAACACTATTTCTCTATATAACTTATCATATGAGCTCAAGCCTTTTTAGACTTGCTATTAATTGGGTTTCTTTGACATGGAAGTAAACCCAACTAACACTTAATAATGATCAACCTTTTTTTTTTTTTTTTTTTTTTTAAAGTTGTATCTAGGGTAGATCGAAATGTTGAATTTGTATATTTAGTGAAGGAGTTCACACATTAGAGATGCACAAATGGCGGTGTGTGAATGCACTTAATTTTTATTTATTTTTGTCAAAGTAACATTTCATCCATTTTCACGAAAATATAAGAAGGAAACATCGCATTAAAATAGCAAATCAAGACAAATCCCATATAACTTCAAAACAAAATAAGCTTTAGATAACAAAAAAAATCATCAGAATAAGGTTATGAGTCACCTGCTAAAAGAGCATATTTGAGATTTACTCAAACCAAAATCAGCGACCAATTATCGAATCCATTTTTAGCAATGAGTACACACCAAAATTTCCATTTATCACTATGGCTTTACTTTTTGACAGTGCGTGCCTAGGTTTGACATTCCTAACACCATCGTCGTTAAGAGAGACAAGTTTTTTTTTTTTTTTTGGTCAGTCCTACTCTACTCCTATTCTAACTTTCACTCTCAGACTTTTACACTGCCTCCTTGCAGGGCATGAGAGACAAGGTTGAACAAGCACAAATTTGACATTTGTGAGACCAAAACCTTCACGAAACTCTCCCCATCTCTTTCGAAACTGAATTTGTACACCGACACTATTGAGGAAAGCGTAAGACCAAAATTACACATGCAAAATCCCCAAATCTGGACTGGATCGGGATAAATTTACTACTGAAATGGGAGACAGAAGTTTCAAGACCTAGACTACATTAGAAGAGAAAAATTATTCAAAGTGGGAGGAAAGCAAGAAAAAGAGAATAGAGAATGAAAGTAGCCAAAGAACCAACCAAAGGAAAAAAAAAAAAAAAAAAAGGAAGGGGAGGGAGAGACCTATCTCAAATATTTTTGTCTGTGAAGATTAGAGGAGAAAGTTGTGTGAAAATTAGTGGGAGAAGAGAAAACCCTAAAGGAGAGAGACTTTTGGAGGGAAAACACTACCTCTTGAAACTTAGCTATTGACAAGAAAAAAAGACTTCTACTCATGATTTTTTGTAATTATAAAGTAAGTTCGAAAAGTTATACAATCCATTACAACATGACAATGTGAAACACGTTCCTAGTGAAAGCGAACCTCGGAATTTGGATCAACCCATTAATCAAAACTCTTAGGCCAAAATTTTGGAAGCCAACGCTGCTTTTATCAATTGCATTTGATGCTTCTTGGAGAAGGAGCAGTACTGATTATATCTTTGTTTCAAGCTGGAGGATCTAAGAAAGTTCCTTTTCTTTAGAATGTTGGAATCTATAGCAATAATTATAGATTTACACTAATTTTTCTTATGTTATTTGGTCAAAATCAAGTATGGCCACTAAGCAAAAATAAAAAAAATAAAAATCAATGCATCTTTCTTTTCTCTTCGGATATAATCACTTCATTAAGTAATCATCAAATTCATGGATACATAAGGGTTAGTGACTACATACAGTCCGTTAAGTAATCATCGAATTTCTCTTGGATTATTTCTTTCTTTTCTCTTTGGATATAATCACTCAAAATTGAAATGTGTGCCTCTCCACGAGTAGATATATACGGTATGATTAAATCAAATTTAATGTATGATAAATTCATCTTTCTGAATACATCAACGTTTCATGCTATTTATTATGTACCCTCTATCAAAATTAAAGGCGTTCGTAATATACAAAAATAAATGTGGGTAAATCATTAGAGTAGTTGGTAATCTTCGAAGTATGAAAAATATTTTGATACTTTTTTAGATAAAAAAAAAGTTGTTGATCGACTAAAATTAGTTATTTGATAAAAGTGAGTAACTTCAAAAGAATTGGTAAGACTTAAAAGTAAATGGTTGTACCTTATTAAAATAGTATGAGAAATGCTGATACTTTTTTTTTAACCAAGTAAGATAAAAAGTTAGCAAATGATTAAAATTTGTCTGTTTTCGATATATGTTCGTAAACCATAAAAATAAATGATGACAGATTGTGAAAATGGTTGATAATTCTGTAATTATAAATAAATGTTAATATTTGTCAAAACTTATTGGTAAAGTTACTCATGCATGACTAGTTTAGCAACTTATTAGTCACTTTTTTTCATTATTAGCAACATACATTAACATTGAACTGGTAAAAATTGTCCAAAAAGTTATAAATGTATTATACGGTGGCCAAATTATTCATAAACTTTTCAATTTAATCAACTTAGCCATAAATCTTTTGACAATATATCAATATAGTCATTTCAATCAATTTTGGCTAGAAAATTGCTAATGCGACAGTCCAATTAGCGCTAGCCGTCTTACGTGGGACAGCCGACGCTAATATGGACAAATTTTGTAATTTTTTTAATGAGTTTCTAAATATTTATTATTATTTTTTTCTTTTCTTTTTATTTTTTCCTTATTTTCCCTCATTGAATAGTAGGCTTGGACGATGGGACTGTTGGCTACAGGCAAGGGCCACCCATGCTTTTATGGCTGACCACCTTTGCTGGCCATTATGGAGGCCTAGCTACCAGCGTGGGGAATAGAAAAAAACGAAAAAAAAAAAAAGAATTCAAAAATTATAAAACATGCAAAACTTGTCTATAACTAGCGCTGGTTGTACCATGTACGATGGCTAGCATTCACATTAATGATTTTGAACTAAAATTAGCAAATCGTCAAAAGCTTTTGGACTGAATTGGCTAAATCAAAAGTTTAGAACTGAATTAATCTCATTAAACTAGCTTTGGCATTTTCACTTCATGAAATGTTAGAAACGTCCCAACAACTTAAGGTAAGATTGAAGTTGTTTTTCTTTATTATGAAAAAAAAAAAAAAAAAAAGAGGGAAGAGAAGATTGCAGCATGGCACCATGAAGCAGAGCACTTTTATGATCTTTCAGGTGTATAGTACAACATGACAATGTGTTGTGTCATTGTAATCAAGTAGAAATACCCTTTTTATCACTAATATCAACACAAATACTAAATGGTCTAATTTACTTATCAATCTCTTCAAATCACATGTTAATGATCTGTTCCATTGATCAATTTTGTAGCTAATTCTTCAAGAAAGATTTGCAGATATGCAACCCTTGAACTGTTAGGATTTGGCGTACAATCACATGGAAATAGAGAATAGAAGCGAGTAAAAGAAAAAGCAATGCGCAAGGTGTTATCCTGCTTTGCCCTTAAATTAAAGCTACATTCAATAGAGGATTCCATTATAATTAACATTTAATACATTTCTATTACAATCCTCAATTATAAGAGAAACAAATAATATTAGAGGTGTGCAACCGGACTAGGTATGCCCGGGAACTGGACTAGCTCACCCGGAAAATAGGGTCAGGAACCGGTTCCTGTTGAAACCAATTTGAGAATTAGTTCCCAAAATTCGGAACCGGTTTGAACTGGTCCAGTTCCAAGTTCCGAGTGAATACCCACCCGGGAACTGGATCGATTGGACCTGTTTGGAAACTAGTTTTCTAAGCCCAAAAGTCCAAAATCCTTTTTTTTTTCCCTTCGATTTCTAATCTTACTCGCACAACGTTTTTCCTCTTGCAGACTCGCACGGTGTTCCTCCTTCTTCGTTCCTCTTCCTTGCTTGCTTCCCCCCCTCGCCGGCTCATAGTTGCACCATCCATCGCCGGCTCCCTCTTGCTTTGCCTCATGATGTTTGTTTATGATAATTAGTCTTGTGAATCCTTAGTTTTTTGTTTAGTCAAAAAGTTCATGTACTTATTGGTTACATATGCTTAGTGTTTCCATACAAATTATGATGTTTACTTAATTTTCTTGTGTGTTAATATAAAATTCAAAGTCTAAAATAGGTTCTTGTAGAAATAGGATTGACCCTAGAATTAGACTAGAAAAATAGGGTGGTTCTAAAATAGGGTTTAGTGCAAATAGGATTGGGTACAGAGTCCAAAAAAGGGAAATCGGTTATAATAGGGTCATGTATATGATCTTAGTCTCAAACCTACCCACCTTGGACTTGATCATTCGTAAATAATATATACCCAATAGCTATTTATGGGCCTAAGCCCGAGTGACTACTGCCCACATATCAAGGAGCGAGACATTTATGCCTTCCTATTGATAGGAAGTATGAACCACACTCTAATATAGACTACTCATAAAAATATAAGTAGACCTACCATTCCTCTCTATATAAGATTTCAAACAGTAGAAGATGACAAATCCAAGTCCAGTATTGTGTTTGTTTCTAGTCAAATCATTAGTGTATCTGTGGAACTAACAAGAATTGAAAATCATAACTTCTTCGCGCATTTTCAGGATTTTGTCTTGTTAGACAAAATTACTGAATAGAAGGCACAAAGTCCTAAGCAAGACTTTAGAAGGCTTTCCATTTCAATGGGTTCCCTTTCAGGTTGAAAAGGGGTAGACCCCGCAGGGCTCTCCGCCACAACCCCCTTCGGGGGGTAAGGATCCCACCCTGGATACCCGCGATGCTTTCCCCGGTGGAAATACCGGGCGTGGTACAGGAAAATGAAAGGGGGTGCCCCGAAAAGGGGAGCTAACAAGAATTGAAAATCATAACTTCTTCGCGCATTTTCAGGATTTTGTCTTGTTAGACAAAATTACTGAATAGAAGGCACAACGATGGCCTTAAAGTCTTTTTGGAGACTCAGATCAGCAACTAAATTGGCTCACATCGACCACTAAATGGCATTTCACATTGACTGACCACCTGACCTATACGCGATAAAAATGCAAATACATAAGCTCGCATCTGTGTTATTTTATCTGCAAGACTCTATTTAAAGGCAACCGAGACGGATCAAACCCGAATAAGGATTTGTCATTACTCGGAATCAAGGCCTATCTCAAAATGAGCTGCGCAATGGCCTGGCCTTGGGTCATCTTGAAATGATCAGTCAGGCCAAAGTGAGCCATCATGAGCCAGACATGAGTCAAAAGCTCACCCCCTCGCCTCAGCTGCCTGGCATGACCATCCCCTCTGCATTGGCTCGCGGCGTACATCAATATCTTCGTCCAGAACTTCGCGATCGTTTCCCATTTCTTTCGTACTTCCGTCTCTTTGAACGCCGCCACGATCCTGCATCCGTCGAACAACACGGACTTGCTCTTTCCGCCCTTCACTTGATTCGGATGAACCTCAGTTCTCACCCGTAGCAGCATTTTGGAAGCTTGCTGAAGATACGGGTTCATTTCATTTCTCTTCCCTCTACTGATCACTAGATTTTTAATCCACTGATAGGGCTCTCTATTTGATTTGGAGTTGGGTATTCGGTGATCCTTGAAGAATTTAAAGGCCTCGGCAAAAGTGTCGCGGAGCCTTATTTCTCCGATTTCACTGGGTAGCATGGATGGGTACATGACCAGAAGATAAAACATGTACCTGGAGAGAAGCTTGCTCACCCAAATATCATGGAGGACGGATTCTCTCTCTTGATCCGAGTAGTACAATAGTTCGGTGCCGATGTGCCAAATTAAGACAACCTGGTCAAAATCCCCCTTAGTGCCCCACTCAGCTTGAGGGACATGATAATTATTGACTAGCTGAGCAAGAGATTTGTCAATATTCACGGGAACTGGGTCGTGTTTCTCCTCCACGTTGTAAAGTTCTTCCTTGACATGATGGAAGATCCATTGCCTATTCTCGCCGGACATGTCTTTGTTGAAAATATGTCTCGATTTGAGCCCGTTGAACGAGAATACGTGAACTCGACCACGTGCGAGTCAGCAGAGCATGTGAATTGGCCGAAATCGTCAGAAGAAGATCGCATGCGGATCTATGAGCCGCAAGCGTGAAGAATGAAGAGAGCGTGCAGCCGCGAGAGGGGAAGACCATTATTTTATTCTACCTCTTTAATTGCATGCACATGGAGGTGCATGCATTGTGAATGGACGTGGAAGACTAAAGCCAATTGTGGGCTTGTTTTGTCTTCTTTCTTTAACTCCTTGCTTCTTTCCTTTATTATTTTATTCAGCTGCAGACAAACAAAGGAAAGAAAGGATAAAATATTACTTGAAGGAGTTGAACGTCGTGGAGATGGTCTTGGAAGACGGCGGCCATCCTTCTTTCGCGCTTGAATTATGGGCACATGTTTTCTGCCTCATTAAATGCAAAGTGATGCGTGCCCGTGAATTTTGGTGGGCGTCAGTGCTGATTGCGAACGCCAATGAGTTTCACATTTTCTGTCTTGTTTCTCCTATAAGAGGAGGATCGAAGAAGAGAAGCAAGGTAGGGCTGAAGACAGAAGTCGTGAGGCTTCAGAAGCTCTCGGCAGAGAGAAATCTTCTCGTTGAAATTATACCCGAGTGTTTTAGTCAGTTAAATTCTTGTGAGTAGAATTTGTTTAATTCCTTGAGTGAGGTTTCACTAGGAATTGTGAGGGGCTAAACACTGTATGAGTTATCTGGGTGTAATTTGGGGCTGGGAAACACTGAGTGTGTTTGAGTACTCGAGTGATTGTAATCTCCGGTGTATCGCTTGTTTCTATAGTGGAATTCCGTGCTGCTCTCCCCGTGGACGTAGGTTCCGATATTCGGGCCGAACCACGTAAATCCGATGTCCGATTTCCTTTCCTTCATTCCGACTATTATATCCGATTCGCTTGTCCATATTCCGCACGCGCGCAACAACAGTCTTCATGGAGGGTGTAGTGATACTTTTCTAGATCCTTATCGATCTTCAAGAACTCAAGCATATTGTGGCAAACCAAAGGCTTCTCTCTAGTGCAAAAGCTGAGAAAGCTGAATTGGGCAATTGAAAGTGACCACCTAGGTTGTCTAGGCAATCTTACGAAGTTCACAGCACGTCTCAAGGCACTGCTCTTGTTGCGCTTGCACAACCAAACGTCGCTCCAATCTGAGGAAACCAGCATCAAAATCGAATAGGTCTCCAAGAAAACAATGACAGCCAGCAACAAGTAAGTGATGAAAGATCGGACCACGGGGGCGACTTCTCCACCAAAGAGTAGAACACCAGCACCAATAGAGTGGACGAGAATGTGAACGAGCGGAGGCTGAGTCCCCGCTTGGTGTAAAGCACAATCGCCTTTGTGTGGAGCATATCGTAGATGAACCCGAGCTCGATTTCAACGATCCTAAAAGCTTTTTCACCATCTATCGCCTTGAATATGGACTTGCTAGTATTCTTCTCATCATGGCTGAGTATCAACTCAACAAAGAGGCACTTGAACATCTGAAGCAGGCCATAGGCTTTCCCAATGTCCTCAGAATCGATCGCGGGGGATGGATCATCACCACTACTATAAACACCTTCTGGCACTTGGTCCTCAATCACCTTGTCTGCCTCAACATAATAACCCTCGTCCTGCTTCAAAGTGTACTCCATGAAGCGGGGGTAATTTGGGCTTGGATCAGGTGGGGGGAGCATCGACCGCTTGAGCTTGTCATGGCTTGCCATCCAAAGAGCGCACACTCTCTCCCCGTACTTGATGAACCCGACCAATGCCATCACCGACGAGAGATATGAGAGACAAGAATTTGTCCATGCAATGAAAATGATATATGCCGTGGCTGATGTTTGAACCGCTAGGCCGAGGCAATGCCTGAGCCAGAGTGCATTGTCCTCCAGAGAATAGGAAGTGATTGTGTCAGGGCCACCCAAGAGAAGCAGAAGCAGGGGGGACCAGAATGCGAGAAACTGGTCATTGCTGTCGAGGTAACCGCCAGTTTTCTCCCTCACTTGTGCGAGCTTGTTGGAGAGGACGCCGAGGGCTACAGTGGTGAATGAGTCCGCGGTCAAGTACGCGGACCAGACGACGATCCTGAGCATGAGATTGTGGCTGGACTTCCTCTTGTGGCCGAAGAGGATGAGTAAGATTTGGACCGCCAGTGTGAGCACCACCATGGCTCTTAGCTCCCAGAAGTTCCAAAATTTCCCCCAGGAACGCTCCTTCGTTTATGAGTGGTTTTCTGATTATCCGAGAAAGAGAGGGATGAGTTGGTGACGAAAATTTTGAAGTTAGTTCGAGAGAGGGAGGGAGGGAGAGAGAGAGGGGAAATGTGCTCACCGGGAGTCAGTTCACCCAGCTGGACTTTAAATATGCTTCAAGCATATGTTCACTCTATGATCTAAAGTAAATGGGCCTCAACAGTCAACACGTCGTGATCAAGTTGAATTCCTTGTAAATTGAAAGTGAGATTGCGTTTTCTCGTGACATTCAATGCGTCTTAATCCATTGATAAACAGGGCGGGAGAGGCGTGAGAGGCGTGGTACCCGACCTAAGTGTCCTTCTTCAGGGTGGCCATGCTAAAGTAATCTATTTTGTATATAAACTAAATCGGAGTGGGCGGGCGGAGGCAAGTGGGCCAGGCCTGAGATGAGAATTGCTTTCCGAGGCCATCTATTTCGCTCCTCGGCGTGAATGGACCTAGCAGGCCCAACAGACCGCCCGCCTTGAGAAGTTAAAAATGATTATTGATTTTAAAAAGTAGGCTAGCTTGAATAGCTTTTACTGTGCCACATCATCCAACTTATATTATATATATGTGAGAAAATATTGCATGCCCTGAAAGGGCCACATCATTTTTACTTTGAACCATTCAGAGTATGACACATGTCCGAGTCAGGTCCACGTCGTCACGCACTCCTCTGCTCTCTCTTCCATAGGCCCTGGCCCACCTACACTCTCTCTCCTCTCTCCTTTGCTCTCCTCTACAGACCGTTTCTCTCCTCTCCTCTGCTCTCCTTTACAGACCGTCTCTCTCCTCTCTATCTCTCTCCGTGTTCTCCCCTCCACCTCCGCTAGTTGCTTCCATCGCTCCCCTCCCTAACGCCGACGCCGACGCCACCAACGCTCCTCCCCCTCCCTCTCGCAACGCCCGCTCTGCTTTCTCTCTCTCTCCCCCTTTCCGCGAAGTCGTGCCTCTCTTCCAGTGAAACACGACGCCAACGGCCCTCCACCTCCGCCTTCGCCAGTTGCCTCCGTCGCCCCCGACTCCAACACCGACGCCGATGCAGCCTCCGCCTCCGCCCCTGAACCCGATGCCGACGCCCCTCTGCCTCCCTCTCGCGACCTCTAGTCCGCTCTCTCTCTCTCTCTTTTGTCCTCGAAGTTGCGCCTCTCTTCTAGCAAACCGTGACGCCGACTCCCCTTTGCCTCCCTCTCGCGACCTCCGCTCCACTCTCTCCCTCTTTCCTCTACGGAGCGCCCTTACTGGCCAACCCTGACGCCGACAAACCCCTGCTCGCATTTTGGCCTCTCTCTCCGCAAGTGAAGGTCGCTCCGCTCGCTCTTTCTCTCTTTCCTCCACGAAGCGCCGCCTGCTCTTGAACGCGGACGCTGCTAATGCCATCGCCTCCTGCCATCGCCTTCCTAAGCCCCACCGATAGGAATCCTAGCGGAGGCGGAGGGGAGAACGGGGAGAGAGAGAGAGAGAGAGAAGAGAGAGAGGAGAGAGACGGTCTGCAGAGGAAAGCAAAGGAGAGAGGAGAGAGAGCGTAGGTGGGCCAGGGCCTATGGAAGAGAGAGCAGAGGAGTGCGTTGGAGAAGTGGGACGACGTGGACCTAACACGGACACGTGTCACACTCTGAATGATTCAGAGTAAAAATGATGTTGAGCTTTTAGGGTATGTAATATTTTCTCCATACATGTTTATTAATATTTTCTTCTATTACGAGCCGATTTACTGATGATCGACCGGTGATGAGTTATTACGATGGGTTTGCGCCGCAACTTTTTCTATTTTTTCAGCAAGTTGATTTCAGTTTTATGTCGGGTATATTAACAACGACGAATGTGCAGTGCATGTGCAACGCATTGGACTCTGACAGAGCCAAAAGTAGAGTCTGAAGCATATGGACAATTTATTCCACGAGTATGTTAAAGAGAAAATACTCTGTAGACAGCGAGAAAATATTAAGTACCTTAACAGTGTCACGTTATTCCTACTTTGAACTATGCAGCAGTTGATAGCTGTCCGAGCAAGGTCCACGTCATCCCAATTCAAACCCAACGCGCCGGCAGAGGACAGGACACCTGATTGCGAGCATGACTTCCGTGGAGAGAGAACCGCATACTTTTGCTTTTTATATTCTTCTTTTTCTAGTGCAAGATTAACGGACCGAGAGATGCCGGCGGTGGTCCATTTTCACGTTTCCTTCCCCCAATATGGAAGGGAATCTGAATAGAGTTCCCGAGTCTCATACGTTGATTTCCACTATAAGGTGCTCACCTTTAGGAAGTGGTGATGATCATTACTCTCCATGGAAGAACTCTTTCACCGCCAACTATGCACATAGTCTATAAATGGAAGTCTAATGAAAGAATGCACGTGTACAGGTTTTAGAACAGGTCGTACACGGATTATCATTGCTTTCATAGAAAGTCCTTATCATATTTTCTTTGCAGGAGAATATCACAATCCCCGGAATTTTGGAATAGTACAAGTTTGCCCCCTTAAACTGTTACACATTTTCTCCTCAAATTTCTTTTATTTTTTTTACAGCCGTTAACCCTTCATTATTTTTTCGTTAGCACATGCAATGCACAGAGGTAAAAATGTATTTCCATATCATTTTTCTAATAAAATCCCTCTTTGCTTATGGATTTCTCTTGAATAATAACTCTCTATTGCAAAATTGAAGCTTCAAACTACCTGATGAAAGAAAGCTCTACCAAATCAATTTTTTTACTTGAAAACATATTTACAAGAAACAACAGAAACGATCCATAATGATGATCTGCGTTTAATTTTGAAAGAGATGCTTGAAGGACAAGGGGCATCGGTCTTCATTGGAAAGATTGTGATCCTCACTAAAGAAGGAATAACAAAAATAGAGAGAAAATGATTCTGTTCTATGATCTTTGCGTTTGCTTTGTTTCCTTTTTCTCAATGCATTCTTGTTACCAACTTTACACATAACTGATGGCATTATTTATGGCCTGTTGTCTCTAAAGATGATATACATTGTCTCTTGAAATGCAATCCATTCACAATTGTCCTTGTTTTCACCCCCAAACAATCGCCAGATCCCTTGCAAGCACCATGAAGCAGTTCTTGTTTGACTCTTTGTCAAACTAATATCTTAGCAATAGCAAATTAAAAAAGTGGAGAATAGTTTGGAAAGAGAAATGTGGAATTTCTGTATATAAATCCATGTATCATAATGAAATTTACATTAGCCTATTTATAGGACTTATAAGACGACTATCAATTAATACATGCACAATCAAGGAAGATATGCGTACAATCTTGAAAAATATAGATAATCAACAGTAATATCATAATTGTTTATCATATGATATCACTAACGTCCGCCTAAACTCAAGGTGACTTCAAATAGGTCAATGAAGTTTGAATCAATATTAAACAATGCCATGAAAACTTGTTTCTTTAAGAATGCCGTGTGACATCAGGCTTGGTAATTTTGTGGTGGGGAGATGTGTCAAGTAGCGTCTTCCAAATTTGCCTCATTTGAAAGTGGCGAGTCTAGTGGTGAGGTGGTGTGTCAGGCAGCATCTTCAAGTTCGTCCTTGTCTGAAAGTGGTGAATCTAGTTATGGCATCAACTTCTCGAAATGATGCACAAAAGCTCGATAGTTGGAGGGGAGACAACTATCACGCCCCGATCCTCCGAGCACATGCCCATCCCGACTTGGTCGATCAAAAAGCGACGTCCCATGACGCATCGCCGAACCATTCATTTTAATACGCATGCAAAAGCAGATAAATAATCTACAGACAACAATACAATGGGATAGAAAAGTAGGTCCACAAATTTTCAAACTAAAAACACAACCACACTTATATATATAAGATGTAAAGTAAGAGTATGCATAAACAAAAACCAACCATGAAGGTGGTATGAACTTGTATTATATGAAATGGAAATTACATGTATTGAAAGATGCTGAAACTAGAGCATCAAGTCATCCACTAGGGCGGTAATCCGCACTCTAGGGAGTATTGATGTTTGTATTACAAGAAATGGTTAACCAACTATCATGTAAGTTGGTAACCCTATATAAAACTATGTATTTGAAAAACAGACTTACTTTGTTACCAGGGGTACAAGGTAAGAAAGCTTGAGGCTTGAAGGGAAGAGGGTTTACAAGAGGGTGAGGAGGAAGAAGAGAGAAGTGAGATCTGAAAAATTTCAAGTCCTTTATGGTATCAGAGCCAGTGGGAAGGTATAAATAGTCTTTGTAAGACCATACTCACAGATCGAGAGCCATTCATTGGCATCCTTCTTGTTTCTACAGAGTGGTCCATGCCGTAAGTCCCTGAATGGCTGCTAGATCGTTGGTTTAGCTTTGTAACGGTTCTGAAGAAGGAATAGTTCCGATCTTAAGTATGAGCTTACTTAGAAGATCTACATCTTCCTCTAGTTCTCTATCACAAATGGACTCAAATCCAAGTCCTATATATAGAGAAGAAGTAAGGATAGAAGATTTCAACAAATCTATAGAAAATTGGGAAATTCCTAAAATACAGCTTAAGGAAATATACAAACGATCAAAATTGAAGTTTTAAAAAAAAATTAGATTATGTCATAGCCACTGAAGAAAGAGACATTCCTCTTTCTAATTCTTATGAAAAAATACACCTTTTGAATCAAGAGTCTATAAAGAAGCATAAACAAAAATACAATTACATTCATGTAGGATTAGTCCAAGTAGAAATCAAACCTCTTACAAAAGAAGGTCTTAATACATCCATTCTCCTAGTTCTAAGAGATTCACGTCTTTTGAACTATGATGAGTCTATTCTCGGTACTGTAGAGACAAGTCTCTGTAAAGGACCAATACATTTTGACTGTTACCCCAATTTCTCAGTATCTCTTAAGGATAAGAATATCCTTACAGCCCTTACACTCCAAATCAAAACTCATAATTATAAAGTAGCATATGGATCCATTCCTTTAGCTCTTGTCTATAGGATCCATTATAAAGCCATGGCCTCTGCCTTTGGAGAAAATGCTTTTAAACATAGTCCAAGAGGAGAAACACTTCTCCTCCAAACTGACATTTCTAGAGCAAATACCACGATCCCGAGATCTATTAGTTGGAATCAAAAGTCACTTTACTAGAACAATGGGAATTAGAAAACCAAATTCCCCAACAAGTTGTTCAAAATACAACTCCGACGAATGTTATTCAACATCCAGAAGGAAGAGTCACTATTAGGTTTCCTAGAAGATCTTTCGATTCAAGATCTAGTCCTTCATTTCATACATCTTATTCAAGATTGATAGATGTTAATCCCAATCTTCCTCCTATAATCACCATTCCTCCAAGTACTCATAGAGATCCTTCCATATGAGATACAACACCTTTACCTCCTAATACAAATAGAAATAATCCTGAGATACCACCTGAACCAGAAATTACTAGTCTAGACAATAGATTAGGGATTTCCAGGCCGGTTTACCAACAAAACCAGCCTGAACCTGTCTTACAAAATACAGATTCTCCTCATCACTCTCCTACATACTCACAGATGATAGATGTAGAGCTTAATGGTTTAGAAAAACAATTTGAACCAAACAGAGCTTTCCTTAACAAAGAATTCAATTTTGAAGACAACAAACAAATTAGAGAATGGTTCTTCAAAACCTTTGCTGATAAAGCAAAAGTTATCAAGCAAAAATATTACGACTACATATATGAATACAAACACCATATATTTTTCTTTGATTGGTCAGAAGAACAATTCCTTGAACCAAAAGAGATAGTTGTTTTAGATCATCATTATAAGTGGAAACTTGATAATGGTGAAACCATAGAATCCAATCATCCACCCCTTAGGAGAATAAAAATACAACATGGAGAAACTGAGGTTACAACTACTCCTTTTAGGGTTCCAAACAAAGGATATTCCCTTTACACTTACAAGGTTATTGAACAAAAAAATTATACTAATCAACATCTAGTTACCATAGGAAAACAATTGAATAGGATAGAATCCACCATACAAAATCCTACCCAAGTAAACACACCACCAGTCGAAACACTCAAAAAACCCATTTTTAAAGCCTTTGAGTTCCCAAAAAATCTTAGCCCGGAGTTTGCCAAAGCCATAGAACAAAAGAAAAAACTCCTAGGAAAATTAAAGCTAGAGCCTGCCCTTATACTAGACACCCCTAAATTTCAAGGACTAATTATTAACGACACCCCTGACCAACCTACTATTAGTACCTTGACCAAACCCTCTAGTGACTCCAACAATGAATCAGTCGTTGAGGTAAACAAACTCAATTGGAGACAACCCCAAAAACTTTATTATAGTAGAGCTACCCCACCAGACATCGCCCAAGAATAATCATCGCAAAAAATACAGAATAAATACTCTCCAGACGCCATTTATGAATGGAATATAGATGGTGTAGCCGAAACCAATATCATGAATATCCTTAATAACATGCTAATGCTTGCTAATGCCTATAAAACACAGCAAGATGTTTCTGATCATGTTGTTGCTAATCTTTTAGTAGTCGGATTTAGTGGACAACTAAAAGGTTAGTGAGATAACTATTTGACCGATGAACAGAAAATACAGATTTTAACTACTTATAAAATAGACGACTTTGGACAACGCATAGATGATGATCAAGGACATCTCATCCAAGATGCGATGAATACACTTATTTACTCCATTTCACAACACTTCATAGGAAACCCTTCACATATTAGAAATAGGAACCAAGATCTCCTATCCAATATGCATTGCAAATCCTTAGGGAGATTTAGAGAATGCAAAGAACTTTTCCTTCAAAGGGTTCTTGTCAGACCAGATTGCAATCAACCCTTTTGGAAAGAAAAATTCTTAGCAGGTTTACCCCAAATTATAGGTGACCAAGTTAGGGATAGAATTAGAGAAGAATACAGTAGCCAAATATCTTATGATCTTCTTTCTTATGGAGAAATAGTCTCTTACATTTACAGACAATGAACACAAATGTGTAATACAATCAAATTACAAAGACAACTCAAGGAAGAACAATCTCTCACCAATAGAAGTCTAGGAGATTTATGTGCACAATACGATCTCTCTCATAATGAAAAAACAAAACCAAAATGTAAAGGAACTTGCCCTTCTGAAAAAGTGACAAGGAAACATCGCAACAAACCTCAACCTCATAAGAATAAACGTAGACACCATAATAGCCAAAATAGACCTCAGGCCAATAAGAAAATTTTTAAAGACAGCAAATGTTACTCTTGCGGCAGAAAAGGACATATTTCAAAATACTGTAGGATTAATAAAAGAATTAATCAACTATCTTTAGATGATAATACTTTACACCAGTTAAACAACATCTTTATAGAAACTGATGACACTTCTTCTGATGAACTTCTGGAAGAAGAGGGTCTTCAGATCAATAAGATAGAAACCTTTTCAAATTCAGAATATGAAGATGCCTCTCCTGAAAAACACTCCTGAAATAAATATGTTAACAAAAGAAGAAGAATTTCTCCTTAGCACTGCTGATAAAATAACCGATCCAAAAGCCAAAAAAGAATACTTAGATAGACTACATTCTTCTATGAACATTGTTAGTAATCCCAATACTTCCTATAACCTAAAAGACATTCTGAATAGAAACAAAATACCCCAGTCCAGACCCATAAACATTAATGATCTTCAAAATGAAATAAAACAACAAAAATTAGAAATACAAGCCTTGAAAGAAACCCAGTTAGAAATGAAACAAGAAATTTCTAATATAAAATCTCTTGTCATAAAAGGAAAAAAAAAATAGAAGACCAAAATGAAATCACCAATACCTCTAATACTTCTGATCCGGCCTTTCTTATGTTATTAACATAAATAACATCTAGGAAATGGATAATAAATATAATGATAAAAATCAATAATGAGTATATTATTGAAACAACACCACTCTTTGATACAGGGGTTGATCTCAATTGTATCAAAGAAGGCCTTGTTCCAACAAGAAACTTCGATAAAACATCCGAATCTCTAAAATCAACCTCAGGAGACAAACTAAATATCCAATACAAATTGCCAGAAGCCTTAATAGTAAAAGACCAAATATCCTATAAAACATATTTCCTTTTAGTTAAAAATATGAGGCAACAGGTAATTCTAGGAACACCTTTCATACAATTAATCCAACCTTTTACAGTTACTAATGAAGGGATTGAAACCCATGCTTTAAACAGGAAGATCACCTTCAGCTTCATAACAAGACCACAGAAGAGAAGCCTAAATATTTTACAAGAACATTCTATTTTAGAAATAAATTGCCTTATAAAAGACAAAGAAAACCAGCTTGAATTCTTAAAAGAAGACTTAGAATACAAAAGAATAGAAGAAAATCTTATAAAACCAAATGTTTTAGAGAAAATAGCTTCCCTACAAAAACACATAGAAAAAACCATATGCTCTACTTTACCCAATGCTTTTTGGGAAAGAAAGAAGCATATTGTAGATTTGCCCTATGAACATGATTTTTCTGAAAATAAAATACCTACAAAAGCTCGTCCTACACAAATGAACCATGAAGTTCTAAAATTTTGCCAAACAGAAATACAAGACCTCTTAAATAAAAAACTCATAAGAAAAAGTCAGTCACCATGGAGTTGCTCTGCTTTCTATGTCAATAAAAACGCTGAACTAGAAAGAGGAGTTCCCAGGTTAGTTATTAATTATAAACCTCTAAACACAGCCCTTAGGTGGATAAGATATCCAATACCCAATAAAAAAGATTTGTTAAACAGATTATGTAGATCAAAAATATTTTCAAAATTTGACATGAAATTAGGATTTTGGCAAATACAAATCAGTGAAAAAGATAAATACAAGACAGCTTTTACAGTCCCTTTTGGCCAATACGAATGGAACGTTATGCCATTCGGCCTAAAAAATGCCCCTTCAGAATTCCAAAGAATTATGAACGAAATTTTCAATCCTTATTCAGAATACATCATAGTTTATATAGATGATGTTCTAGTCTTCTCATCCAATATAGAACAGCATTTCAAACATTTATCTACCTTCATAAAAATAATCATACAAAACGATCTTGTAGTCTCTCCTACTAAAATTGCACTTTTCAAAACCAAGATTAGATTCTTAGGACATTACATTCATTTAGGCACTATAACTCCCATAGAAAGATCAATTTTTTTTACTGATAAATTCCCAGATGAGATTAAAGACAAAACTCAATTACAAAGGTTCTTAGGTAGTCTCAATTATATTCTGGATTTCTTTCCCAATATAAATATCATTTGTAAACCCTTACACCAAAGGTTACAAAAGGACCCTCCACCATGGACCTCTGTCCATACAAACATTGTCAAACAAATAAAAATCCATGTTAAAGAAATACCATGCTTACACCTAGCTGACCCATCTACTTTCAAAATAGTTGAAACAGATGCCTCAGAAATAGGATACGATGGTATTCTTAAACAGGTCAAAAATAGCAAAGAACAAGTTGTTCAGTTTATTTCAAAACATTGGAATTCTACCTAACAAAATTATTCAACAATCAAAAAAGAAATACTTGCTATAGTTTTGTCTATATCAAAATTCCAAGGAGATTTATTAAACCAAAAATTTCTCTTGCGAGTTGATTGCAAATCAGCCAAAGACGTTTTACAAAAAGACATATTAAACATTGCATCAAAACAGATTTTTGCCATATGGCAAGCCATACTTTCAGTATTTGATTTTGACATCGAATTTATAAATGATTCTTCAAATTCATTACCCGATTTTCTCACAATAGAATTTTTACAAGGGATACCATCATGCCAAGATCCAAAAACGACAAAGGCAAAGCCATTGCCGAAACCTCTAATACACCATCAAAGCCAAAAAAATTTAACACTAATCAATACTTGGCTTCAGATGGCAGAAAACTAATCATTCCTACAACAAAACCCAATACCAAACACCCTTCCAAAAGAAGAATCTATACCAGCTTTGGCTCAGCTAGCCAACATACTACCCAAAGAAACACTAGAACTACTTGCCCAATCTTTACAAAAAACAGCAAAGAAGGAAACACCTAGTGCCATTGAGCTAAGTAACAATCCCTCCCCGCTTGCTGCACAAAGACAGGCGGAATATAAAAGAATTTTGAATGAGGTGGTCATTAGGCCATAGGCAACCCCTCATTCTCAAAGATCAAAATTCTTTCCAAATACATCATTTCAAAAAATACTGATTGTAGAAGATGGATTCTTCGACGAAGATCCAATCAAATTTGCAAAAACATCTTTCCAAAAAATTGGTTTTTTAAACCACACAATACAAACAAGACCCTTGCTTATTATGAGCAAATTTTAGTGGAGACAGAATCAGCAAGGTTCACTCACTTTGCTGACAAAAACAATACATAAAACATCTTATACTCCACTATATCCATCAGTAAAATCACACCCCTCACACTGGGGAGTCTCACCTCATACATCCAGAAAATTCCAAACTAGGCTTACCCAAAACCTACCATACTCCTCCTCATATACATACCGGGACTACCAACAAGCTTGGTGGAATGTCTTCTTCAGACAAAATACAAATTTCCAACACACCTGGTTGTTATTCTTCAAAGATAACTTCCCAAGACAAAGCCTACCAAACTAGTTTGACTCTTGGTGGGATCTCTTTGGTCCTTTGGACATAATACTACACCCCCACAGTCAAAAAAGGATACAAGATTTTTAGTCAATACTTCGTACTAACACCACATGATATAAGGTTCCCATGCCTTATGCACTTCTTCATAATATTCAAAATCTCATGAGTAACAGCATGGGAATTCGAATATAACACATCAACCAAACCTAGTGTACCTTTACTTGTCCGAAAATACAAAACAAAATGGTGGGATGGATTCAAAAATCCTGAACAAGGCTCTGAAGCTGCAGTTAGAACTTGGCTAAATAGCCAAAAAAACCTAGTTATCTACAGTTCCATCAAATACATCGTTTTTACAGGAGAAATCCATAGCGAGTGCAGCACTTACTGCAGTCCAGAGCAGAGAGGAATACTACAATATCCTCAAGACAATGCTCTCAGAAGTGGAAGACTCACAATGTGGATCTTCCAAATCACAAGACAGTCATGAAGGATCCTCACAGTCACATCACAGTGGAAACACTAATGAAGACGACTGTTACAGGATCAACCTAGACAGAGATTAAAGCCAAAGACATCACATGCCGACACTATTGCAGCGGCGCAAAGGCTATACACTGTAGCAAGATAGGCATACACTGTTCACTATTCATTATTCACTCAGTATTGTTCACTTTACATTGTTCACTCAGTATTGTTCACTTTACACTGTTCAAACATTGTAGCACCTTCTATAAATACACTCCTCCGGCACAAGAGAAGGGGACTGAAAATTTTTCAGATCTCACTTCTCTCTTCTTCCTCCTCACCCTCTTGTAAACCCTCTTCCCTTCAAGCCTCAAGCATTCTTACCTTGTACCCCTGGTAACAAAGTAAGTTTGTTTTTCAAATACATAGTTTTATACAAGGTTACCAACTTACATGATAGTTGGTTAACCATTTCTTGTAATACAAACATCAATACTCCCTGGAGCGCGGATTACCGCCCTAGTGGATGACTTGATGCTCTAGTTTCAGTATCTTTCAATACATTAATTTCCATTTCATATAATACAAGTTCATACCACCTTCATGGTTGGTTTTTGTTTATGCATACTCTTACTTTACATCTATATGTTGCTTTCGCTCTTTATATTATCTTTAATTCACAAGATTTTATTTAGTCTTTTACATGTTTAGAATCATATACTTTTTCTTAATTATCTTTTAGATCTGTTAATCTCTTATACTTCCTTGTTCTCTCATATAGTACTCCGATCCTAACCCCTTTATGATACACACACACACACACACACACACACACACACACACACACACACACATACATACATAGCAAACCATGTCATATATAATACAAGCTGATCTATTTATAATGTCTACAAAGTATGGGGGTTTCACAAGGCTACAGGTCTTCATCCACGTCTTTATCTTCATCCACACTTCAGCTGGAGCCTACAACTGAGTACACAGGGAACTTAGGTTCCGACAGGTATAGGTCTCTATCCACCACCGAACCACTTGGAGGGTTTGCAATGCCTTTCCCAAAAGCAACCTCCATCACATACAGAGGTATCTCAGATTCCGGTATGGGGCCCTCTCTCGGTCCATTACGATCCAGGCGATACCATGATCTGTATTGATGGGGCACCTTTTTGGATAGACCTGCATCAACCCAGATTATGGACTTCACCAGTTCGTACTCTAACCCATTAGGGTGCCCATGGATCCGAATAAAGTACTTTTGTTCTGTGACCTTCTTCGGTTGTCCAAAATGCTCAGGAGGAGCTGCCATCTAGGGACCTGAAATGTTATCCCACAACGGGGTGAGACGACGTCTCAGCGAGTTCACCCTCTAAGACTCGACTAGGAAGAAAATACGCCCTAAGGGCTACTTAAGCACCAACACGAGTCGGAGGACTTACCTTGGCCTCAGTTCTTTCCTGCAAGTCAAGATAATTCAGATAACCATCCAATAAATTTAATTAATCAGATCGAATCATCGATCAATCGACTCAGTTGATTCCATGTCAACAAGACCATTCTCCGATCATCTCACTCAATACTATCTATCCAGTCCGATCACATCGAGGACTGCTCACCCTAAGCTGATAAATTATATATCGCTCACCCAAAGCTGACAACAGAGTATACTGCTCGCCCAAAACTGACATATTGCCCACAGGCTGATATAGTATACTAATAATGCTCACCAGAAGCTGCTAGGTATATTGCTTGCCCTAAGCTGACATATCAAAGCCTGTAGGTTGATATAGTATATCGGTATACTGCTCACCCTGAGCTGACATATCAGAGCCTGTAGGTTGATATAGTATACCATCCTGACCATCTACCATTTTCCCCATTTTTATCATACCCGATAAAAATAATCATGTGTGGGTACACGATCGGCCTTAGCCAAAATACAATTTTCTCCCACTTTAAAAATCCCACTATTTATTATAGTGCCTCAAAACATTTTTGGCATTGTAAACCAACGCCCGGTGATTTTCTAATTAATTACTTAAATTAATAAATTTTAGGATAATTACCCAAAATTACAAATCACATTCAATCAGCACAAATTAACAGTCAATTAAATAAACAGATCACACCATTGCAATCAGCATAAAATTCCGGTCACCGACTATCCTAATCTAATTTTCAGAAAATAAATAATTAATTAAATAATTATGGAAATTAATTATTAAATGCAAAAATTGCAACTTCGGCCAGAAAAGCCTAATTAAACACCGAAACGGGCCCGAAAAAATTCCAAGACTCGTTAATTAAATACTATGATCTGTCTACTTGCTAATTACACTACTCTATCCACCTAACATGCAATATCGATTAACTAATTCACTAATCCGTTATAACTAACCACCTAAACCAAGCTTAGTCTAAACTAATCAACCCTTAAGTGTCATTAACTTACTAAGCAGGGATTAGTGAGTTAAACTCACTTGATTAATGATCCACTCGGATCAAAATGACGGGGACGTGGCAAGGGACAAGAAACTCCAAAGGGGGACTACCAAATGGGGTCAGGAACGGCTCGGAAATGGCCCAAACAGCGGCTAGAATACCCACTGCCATTCGATTTTGTTCAGGGCCGAGAGAGGTGGATTGGTTGACTGGTTGAGCGAGCAAAAGACTGGAGGCGGGCAGGCGGAGCTTTAACGGATATGCTAAGAGCCTGTATCATCGACTTTAGAGGGAAATGGGATGAGAACTTGCATTTGGTAGAATTTGCCTATAACAACAGTTTTCAGAAAAGTATAGGCATGGCCCCATATGAAGCATTATATGGGAGGAGATGCAGAACCCCTATCTGTTGGGATGAGGTAGGTGAAAGAAGATTGACAGGACCTAAATTGATACAAGATACCACTGAGGCTATTGAGATTATTAGGAAAAGACTTAAGACAGCCCAGAGTAGACAAAAGGGCTATGCGGACAAGCGTAGAAGGCCCTTGGAGTTTAGTGTGGGGGATCATGTATTTCTTAAGGTATCCCCGTTAAAAGGAGTATCTCGTTTCAGAACATAGACAAAGATGTTTCATGAAGAACATTTCTTCAAATAAGGCTTGTACAGAAAGTTATAGGTCATGCATGTCTAGATTCTCATGTCCGAAACACACGGTTTGCACGGTTATCACATCACAGTCCATTAAATAGGCAAATGACCTTCAAAAATCATGAAATTTAACTATGTTATATTTAACACATAGAAAAAGATGTTTCATGAAGAACATTTCTTCAAATAAGGCTTGTACAGAAAGTTATAGGTCATGCATGTCAAGATTCTCATGTCCGAAACACATGGTTTGCACGGTTATCACATCACAGTCTATTAGATAGGCAAATGACCTTCAAAAATCATGAAATTTAACTATGTTATAGTTAACACATAGACAAAGATGTTTCATGAAGAAGTCGAAGAGAGATTCTTGATAAAAATCAACATGCAAGCACAAATCTATCACAAAGTCAGCAAAAATTTTCCAGATCTAGTGTCTTCGTATGATGAGGGTTTGACCCCTTAAATCTTCATCATTTTAGTATGTTGTAGTTTAAGATGTTGGCTACAACTTTCATCAAGAGATCAAAGTCAAAATCGAACTCAAAACATGCATGCGAGCTCTCACAAGATTCTGACTCAAGCGGTTCATGCGAAAACAGCAACATCACTCAAGAACAAGACATCCTAGCTTCGATTTCTTGGACTATAAAGACCCCATAACACACATGCAAGAGCACCAAAGGATCCTAACTTGCCTCAAGAGACCGAACTACGGACGTCACACGAACGGCGGAGGGTTGCACGCACGGACCACCTTCTTCTTCTTCCTTTTCTTCCTTTCTTCCTTCTCTTCTTCTCCTTTCTTTCTCTCCGTTTCTCTCCTCTCTCTCTCTCTCACCGTGCGACACTCTCCCCCCTCTCTCCTCCTTAATCCGGTTGCTTTCCCCCTCTTTTCTTCCCCCTAATGATTGCTTACTTGACTCTAAGCATGAGTGCCAAGTGGCCAATTCACTAAGACACATGGGGGGGGGGGCATGCATTTCGAATTTTCCCTCCCCTTTCATGCTCGTCCGTACGGCCCAATGGGCCTCATGGGCCTGGCCAAAATGGCCCACTTTAGGCCCTCTATCCATGGGCCTAAAGTCCAAGCTATTGGGCCTAAGGCCCAAGCCCAAATGGTCCCTAACTTGCTTTAATAAATCCCTTGATTCTTTCCTTATAGATTTCGAATTTTAAATTTCATATGGCCAAAAATCTTGCAACATTTAATTTATAGGAAGACAAGTCTAAGAGAAGCAAGGCCAAGAATAAATTGTGTTATAAAGAAATAACCCATAGTACAAATCTTAAGAAAATTTCAAGAACATAGGCGTGTAACACTTAGTTTTAACGGTTAATAACTAAAGCATAAGCCATAGGTAATTTCATTACCTAATTACGAGCTTTAGGACATTCTAGGGCTTATCTGTAATATTTGGGATGCCACAGAATCTTCCTCCGGTCATGGGCTTCTTTCCATACCGATTCCCATCTCGATTCGAACCAAACCGCGATCTAGATGCGGTGACTCTCTCATTCTGATCTCTTTCTATCATCTGGACCCGCTCATACAGGTCGTTATAACTTCTCAGATTGAACAATATCAGCAGACTCCTCAACTTCGGTCTGAGTTCGTCTCTAAATCTCCTAACTTGGTTTTCTGGATTCTCAACCAATTCAGGACCGTATTGCGATAGTTCTGCGAACTTCGCCTCATAATGATCCACAGTCATTGAGCCTTGGTGAAGGCGCTGAAACTCTGCCATCTTCAGTTCTCTAGCTGTCTCAAAAAAGTATTTGTTGTTGAAGACCTCAACAAATGCGTTCCACTCCGGGGCTACGCCTTCAGGGAATACAGTACCTCTGGTGGCTTTCCACTAGGAGTTAGCGTTGCCCTGCAGTTGGTAGGTTGTAAGGACAACCTTCTCCGTCTCTATGCACATCAGAAGTGCAAACCCATCCCGACTTGGTCAATTAATAAGCGACGTCCCAGGACGCATCGCCGACCCATTCATTTTAATACGCTTGCGGAAGCAGATAAATAATCCCCAGAAAACAATACAATGGGATAGAAAAGTAGTGCCACAAATTTTCGAACTAAAAACACAACCACACTTATATATATACATAGCAAACCATGTCATATATAATACAAGCCGGTTTATTTATAATGTCTACAAAGCAGGGGGGTTTCACAAGGCTACAGGTCTTCGTCCTCGTCTTCATCTTCATCCACACTCCAGCTGGAGCCTATAGCCGAGTACACAGGGGACTCAAGTTCCGACAGGTTCGGGTCTCTATCCACCACCGAACCACCTAGAGGATCTGCAATGCCCTTCCCAAAAGCAACCTCCATCACATAAAAAGGTATCTCAGATTCCGGTATAGGGCCCTCTCTCAGTCCGTTACAATCTTGGCAATACCATGATCTGTATTGATGAGGCACCTTTTTAGGTAGACCTGCATCAACCTAGATTATGGACTTCACCAGTTCATACTCTAACCCATTAAGGTGCCCATGGATCGGAATATAGTACTTCTATTCTGTGACTTTCTTCAGTTGTCCAAAATGCTCGGGAGGAGCTGTCATATAGGGACCTGAAATGTTATCCCACAGTGAGGTGAGACGACGTCTCAGTGAGTTCACCCCCTATGACACAACTAGGAAGAAAATACACCCTAAGGGCTGCGTAAGCACCAACACCAGTCGGAGGACTTACCTTGCCCTCAGTTCCTTCCTGCAAGTCAAGATAATTCAGATAACCATCCAATAAATTTAGCCAATCACATCGAACCATCGATCAATCGACTCAGTCAATTTCATGTCAACAAGACCATTCTCCGGTCATCTCACTTAATACTATCTATCCAGTCTGATCACATTGAGGACTGCTCACCTTAAGCTGAAGATAGATAATATAGCTCACCCAAAGCTGATAAATTATATATCACTCACCCGAAGTTGACAACAGAGTATATTGCTCACCCAAAGCTGACATATCGCCCACAGGCTGATATAGTATACTAATAATGCTCACCAGAAGCTGCTGGATATACTACTCACCCTCAACTGACATATCAGAGCCCGTAGGTTGATATAGTATACCATCCTGACCATCTACCATTTTCCCCATTTTTATCATACCCGATAAAAATAATCATGTGTGGGTACACAGTCGGCCTTAGCTAAAATACAATTTTCTCCCACTTGAAAATCCCACCATTCATTATAGTGCCTCAAAACATTTTTGGTGTTGTAAACCGACGCCCGGTGATTTTCTAATTAATTACTGAAATTAATAAATTTTGGGATGATTACCTAAAATTACAAATCACATTCAATCAGCACAATTAATAGTCAATTAAATAAACATATCACATAATTGCAATTAGCATGAAATTCCGGTCACCGACTATCCCGGTCTAATTTCTAAAAAATAAATAAATAATTAATTAATTAATTACGAAAATTAATTATTAAATGCAAAAGTTGCAACTTAGGCCGAAAAAGCTGAATTAAACACTGAAACGGGCCCGAAAAAATTTCGAGACTCGTTAATTAAATACTACGATCTATCTACTTACTAATTACACTACTTTATCCACCTAACATGCATATCGATTAACTAATTCACTAATCTATTCTAACTAACTACCTAAACCAAGCTTAGTCTAAACTAATCAACCTTTAAGAGTCATTAACTTACTAAGCAGGGATTAGTGAATTAAACTCACTTGATTAATGATTCGCTCGGATCAAAATGACAGGGACACAACGAGGGACAAGAAACTCCAAAGCGGGACCGCCAAATGGGGTTGGGAACGGCCTGGAAACGGCCCAAATAGCGGCTAGAATACCCACTGCCATTCGGCTCTATTCGGGGCCGAGAGAGGTGGATCGATTGACCGGTTGTGCAAGCAAAGACTGGAGGCAAGCAGGCGGAGCTTTAACGGACCAAACAAGCGGCTCCAGGCTTCGACGACGGTCGAAGGCGACTAAACGGGCTCCGGCATGACCTGAGGCAACAAGCAGGGACAGGGACGATGGCGCAAGGATGCATAGATAGGCGGAACCGGGACAGTGAGCAGCGGAGCTCGGGCACTACTTCAGTTGGTAGCGATGGCGAACAGTGGCGTGCGGCGGTTTCGGCAGGGCTGCTGGCTTGCTAGTCGGCTTTTCTGGGAATTTTGGAACTTCAAGGAGCTAGAGAGGGATGGTGGTCGATGGTGGAAGGAGAGAGGAAGGAGGGGGACAAGTCTGGCTAAGGGGGGCCACCTTTGGTCTTCATCTATCCTATTGTCTTCCTTTCGTGTGTCCCACCAAGTGGCTGGTTCCATAACAATTACCAGCACCAAATACTCTTCTAGAAGACATTAAAATGGTCCAATTGTTGTGGGCAAGGGGGACATACGAATTTTGTACTCATTTGGTTCAATTAGATTCAATTCCTTCTTGAATTAAATCAAATTGGCCCTAAAAAATTCAACCATCATATCCTCGATCAAATTAGCATTTTTCATCGCCAATTGAACTCACTTACATCCCAATTTCGTGATAAAAAACGGTCCTCTGATTTTTTCGGTCGAAAATGGCCCTTTGTCGACTTTTTCCGCCAAAAACTCGATTTGCAGAAAAATCTTCAGAAACAGAACCTTCAATTTCTGAAATCGAATTCAAATTCGCGGTTAATTTCAATCTGGCGTGATTTTAGCGTGACCTAGGCTACCGGGTAGCTTTTAGAAGTTTTTAGTACAAATGACCCGTGGTCGATTTTTTTCGAGCCACAATCAACGTCTTCGACACATTGGCGACTCTCGGTTGTCGTGAAAATTTTGAGGTTTCAAATACAGACACAGGGTACCGAAATGATGGAAAAATCAATCTAGTGCCGATCGAGGAGAATTGAGTAATTTAGTGGAATCACCCACGTTTAGCCACACATCTCTGTCGAAACTGACCTATCTCTAATCTATAACCAAATTTTAACTATGCCATAATGATCTCTACAGATGAGCACGGTCAAGTAGTCAAGTCCTGATCGAATTCTCAAGTCTAATGCATTAGAATTCTTTAATGACTTCCCCAAATAGTCTAGCTATCTCACAAGTGATCAACTCTGAGAATAGCACTATAGGCGCGTCAATGAAAGGCCCGATTAATTTTATTGAAAGCAGAACTAAAAAATCCAGGATATCACAACAACAATCGGTCAATGTAGCTGGCTTGCAAAATAGTAATTGAGCAACGTTGCCTATATGGCTGGCATCGTAGCATTAAGCAGTCTAAACGGTTGGCTTGGGAAGATAGATACTAAGCGATACAGCCTATGCGGCTAGCATTGAGAGAAAGCATCCTTCGTGAAGGCAAAAAAAAAAAAAAGGCTTGACTAGACGATGTGACCAATGAGGTTAGTGTCGAAACATGACTATTACGGAATAGACTTGATTGAGTGTTTCCTCGTATGAGATTTGTGGGCTAATCTAGGCAAGCAATATTTATATTGGTCGCAGCCCCTATTTATTAGATTTTTTTTTTTAAAAATAACTAATTTAAGAAGATTTTCACTCAAAAAAGTTAGTTTGACACCACCTTCCCAACTAGCGCAATCCAAGCTCTATCAGGCTCGGTAGTTCTATGTAGAAAATGTCATGCTTTTCAATCAACGGTTGGGAGCAATGATTTAAGGCTCGATACTAGCCTAAAATCTTTGATTTTGTTTATTGGTACTGTAAAAATATAGTTAAGTAACTCTTTCCAAGTAGAAAATACTCAATAAACACTATTTCGTGTATTTTGACTTTCATTGTCTGTTTATAGGTGTGGTAGTAAAATAATATCTCGTGTAAATTCTTTTTACCCTTTTAGTAGAATAATGTTCAATATATTATCTTTCTTGAGAAGCCGATGACTACCTCAGTAGCTAACAACATGCTTTTATTCGATATGCCTTTTGGAAAGAATATTTTCCTCTACGTAGGCTAGTTATCTAATTCCTATAAATAAATTATAAATAAATTATGATTATCCTGATTAGTATATTGAAAGTCCAAGTATCATAAGACACGATGAAAAAACATTTCCCCGCACGTACGGCTCGAATTTCTTGGATCCTTGAAAAGTAGAAACGGACATCTGTAGTCCAAACTAATTCAATTGAAATAAAAACACATAATTCAATTGAGGACGTGCTTTCTTTATATGGGTATCTTTCCAATAGCATCTGAGGTGTATCCGTGCGGAGGTTATTGTGGTTATGGATTTCCGAGGGTTTCCTCGATGGATTGCTGCGCGAAGAAAGAAAGAAGTGGGAACCCGAAGATCTCGCAGAGTTTTACTTCCAATCACTGGTTAATAGAAACTTGATCGAGGTCACAAAGTGGAAATTAGATGGATGCCCAAAAATGTGTCGAATGCCGGGAGTGATACATGAATTTTTCTTTCCAAGATCGGTAGATTCAGGTCTTTTTCACGTTCGAGAGAACTCAAGCTTTAGGATGTGCAGACCCCCTGAAAACTATAAAATTCGGCGCCTCGTGGAGTATTCAAGAATCAAAAACTCCCTGGATTCTTTCCATGATCACAGGCTCCGCTCTTATGTATCTTTCATCTCCGCATCAAGGGGCATGGCCAATAGAGAGATAGGTATGTTTCTCAAGAATGTTATTAACAAAGGAGGCTTTGGATTGTTGAAGGTTCTTGACCTAGAAGGCGTGTACAAGCCCATGCTTCCTAAGTCGATGCGTAATCTGCTGCTTCTACGGTTCTTGAGCTTAAGGTCAACTGTACTGGATTCAATCCCGTCTGCCATCGGCAATCTGCTTGGAAACTCTGGATTTGAAGCACACTAATGTCACCACTATCCCAAGTTCCATTTTGTGACAACCTGAATTTTCAGATTTCGTTTTCGATTAAATAAATCGGGCATTTCGTCGACGCGCCGATAATGCTATTCTCTTAGCCAATCACTCACGAGATAACTGGACTATCTGGGGAAGTAATTAAAGAATCTAAATGCAATAGACTTGAGAATTCAACCAGGAATTGACCGCTCGACCGTGTAGATCTGCAAGGGTCATTACGGCACTGTCAAAATCGATCAGAGACCGGAGATAGATCGACTTGACTGAGATGTGTGATCACAGTGTGGGTGATTCCACCCGATTGCAAAATACTCGTCGATCGGCACTAGACCGATTTTTCTATCGTTTTGGTACCCGGTATCCGTATTTGAAACCTCGAGATTTTCACGACAACCGAGGGTCGCCAATGTGTCGAAGAAGCACTATGTGACTCGAGATAAATCGATCACAGGTCAATTGCACTAAAAATTCCTAAAAACTACCCGGTAGACTAGGTCACGCTAAAATCGCATCGGATTGAAATTAACCGTGAATTTGAACCCGATTTCAAAAATTGGAAGTTCTGTGGTGTCACGATCTATTTTAGGATTGTCGACTCATCCTCCGAAATTTTTTTTGAGATTCCGAGATTTTTACAGAAAATCAATTCGGACGTCGCGAAAAATAAACGGAAATTTGTACGGGCCGAATTTAAGCGAGTTTGGACTTCCAAGCCGAGCCTTTGAGTGTCGAGGTGTGGCACCCCCGATTTGGTAAGGTCGCCACAGATACCTATCGCTCTACCTATAGTATACCAGTTGCTTATCTTTCATTAAGGGCTAAAGAGGAACCGTAGTTCATAGGCATTTTTTTTTTTTGATAGGATTCGGCGCAGCTCATAGCAAAATTATAGACGAGTCTCATCATCCCCTACTCCCATGACAATGATACAATGCACACCGACTACGCACCAACGGAAAAGATAAAGCCGAGTCACTTTTATTCATATATTTACGATGGACATCTCGGGTCGATACAACCAAAAAGCCAAGATTTTTAGCTATACTTGGCTACGGCTCAAAAGAGAGATCTCGACCCCCTATATTGAACATGTATACCCCTCCATCTACAAGTGTCGGCTATCCCAAAAAGTGTCAACTCCCACCAGTCAAATGTGCCATCACACCCAACCCGGTGCATCGGGCGACAGCGGTGGCAACATCCCCAGCATCACCCCGTCGCGACGGACGTGGACAGACAGAAACTCTTGGATGACTGGGCCCCCAGCCAGGCCCACATCATACATGACCAGCACGCGGACTCGGATGAACACCAGACCAGGAATAGTGACACAAATGTGCTCCGCGCACTTGACCTCCACGTCAGACGGTAGGCCATAGAAGGTACCGCGCGCGACCGGTGGTAAAGGCATCTTTCTAATATGAAATGTTAGTCCCCAAAGGGGTGAGTACAACCACTCAGCAATAAAGATCCATTAATCTACTCAATGCGTCAAATAGATCAATCAAGATATCATAGGAAAGTACACATCGTTCATACATTTAAGCATACCTCACTTTACAGCCATGCACATGTCACCGTGCAACGGGCATATATCACCATGTACTTGTATATAAAATCAAAATAGCCATGCATATATGTCACCATGCAACGTGCATATACCACCATGCACTTGTATATATAATTAAGATAGCCATGCATATATGTCACCATCCATGCATGTGATTCAATTCCACATTTTATCTTTCAATTGGATCACAACATTTTTCTTTCCCTGGACCAGTGATTGCATCCCACATTTTATCGCTCGCACCCAACCTGGCATTGCGAAGAACCTCTGGCACACACCTCCGGGCATCTCGAAACTCCCGAGGACATCCGGCACACACCTCCGAGCATCCAGCACACACCTCCGGGCATCCCGACACTCCCAGGGCATCGTCGGCTCACACCTCCGACGGTATACTCATTATCATATTTCATTTTCACAATTGTGTCTCAATATCAATATGTCATATGATGTGATGGTAACAAAGGTCAAATTCAGCTTTTGATATTATATGTAATGCCAAATGTCATCACATATGCAGCAAGATCAATCACTTAAAAACATTATATTTCATGGAGCAAACTCAGGGATTTTTATTATTATTATAAAATGGAATGCATTCTTTTAGTTAACACTCCTTAAAATTTAGTAATTGGCCCTAATAAATTCTAAGAATTTAATACATTATAGAAAAAATCTAGAGGCAATTATTTCATGAAGAACACCACACCACTAGAATTTCACATACAACAGAATAGTCCATGCATTGAAGCTTTCAAAATCCTAACAATTCAGTTTGCACAGTTTTAGAAACATTTTCGATTAAATACTCAAATGAACTTCAAAAATTGTGAAATTTGAATATGTTATAGCCAAGACAATAAGGTAGATATTTCATGAAGAACACTTCACCAAAATAATTTCACATAAAACAGAATAGTCTACGCATTGCAGCTTTTAAAATTCTAACAATTCGGTTTGCACAGTTTCAGAAACATTTTCGATTAAATACCCAAATGAACTTCAAAAATTGTGAAATTCGAATATGTTATAGACAAGACAATAAGGTAGATATTTAATGCAGAAAACTTCACCAAAAGAATTTCACATAAAACAGAATAGTCTACGCATTGCAGCTTTTAAAATTCTAACAATTCGGTTTACACAATTTCAGAAACATTTTCGATTAAATACCCAAATGAACTTCAAAATTTGTGAAATTAGAATATGTTATAGCCTAGACAATAAGGTAGATATTTCATGAAGATATCGAAATCCAATTCGTCCTAGATAATTAGATACAGACGGTTAATACCCCCTGTTCTCGGTACTAATATTCCAGATTAGTTTCTTTCGAAACAATTTCACTTCACCGACCTTCACTTGTCCGTTTCTTCTAAATTTTCAATATGTTATTCCTCAGAATGTTATCTATAACTTTCATTAAGAACACAAGATCAAAATTTGACTAGATAATTTTATAAAAATCACAGAATCTACTAGGTTGAAGTAGCGTTTTCCAGAAGATCAAAATTTGACTAGTTCTCTTCGAAGAACCACGATTTCACCTACCTGTTCTTGTTCGTTTTCTCTAAATTTTTTATATGTTATACCTCATGAAGTCCTCTACCACTTTTGTTAAGAAGTCAAAGTAGGATTCCCACTAAAAAGTCACATGCAGTTCACAATCTCACGGAGGGACGGGCTGACTTTTCTAAAAACAGCATGCACAACCAACACATTCCTCCCCATTGCTTCAAAATCTCCTCACCTCCACCTCATCCAACACTCACCGGCCAACATGCACACATCTCAGCTAGCAAAATAGTAGATAAACGGACTCTACTTGCCTTCCAATCGAGTGAAACACAGCAACCGAACGGCGAGCTCGACGGCGGAACATGGCGGCGACAAACCTCCTCTTTCTTCCTTCTCGCGCACGGGCTGCCCTCCTCCTTTCTCCCTTTCTCTCTTCCTCTCTTTCTCTCTTTCTCTCTTTCCTTCCTTCTCCCTTTTCTCCTTCTCTCATGCGAGCCTTCTCCCCCCTTCGGTTAATCCGCCCCTCTCCCTTACTAATTTCTTTCCCCTCATGATTAGCCATCATGAGTCTTGCATGTGGCGCCACTTGGCTAAATTGCAATGCAACCGGTGGAGCTTAATGGGCCGGGCTCCCCCTTCATCGACGGTAGCAGCAGCCCCTCCTCCTTTTGGCTTCGCGGGCCAGGCCCACATGGCCGAATGGGGGTTGTGGGCTGGGTTTTTGGGCCGGCTTGGCCCAAGAATTTCGGCCCACTCTCCCTTTAAAAATCCAACCTAAACCCCCACTCAACAAAACACCTAATTGAAATCTATACAACCATAAAACTTGCAACAAGAATTTATAGATTTTTTTTAAAACTTATCAAACACATAGCCAAGAATTACTTTTGGGATGCCACACGAGGATTTACAGAAAATTGCTAGGGATTTTTCTTCAGCGAAATCGGACCTCAATTTGGATAATCGGAGAGGAAATTGAAGCCAAATTAATGAAATTCGGAATTTTGAAAGGAACTCTAATTTTGGCTTTATCTTGGTAGAAAGAACTAGAAGGGGACAAGGCATTCAATGGAAGGGCTAAGCATGTTTACTTTAAGCTTTGTTCTTATCTTCTTGAGCAAGAAAAATCCAACTGCCCCTCTTCGTGCGTCTCTCATCCCAGCTGAAGACCGACGCCTGCTTTCTCTCCATCTCCGTTGAGTAGGTCTCCACCGAAACCCCCCTTCAGCCTCTACCGCACGTTTTTCGGTCAACCGGCAAAACTTCCCTATTTTTCTTTTGACAGCAGCAGCCTACACAACCGAAGCTACTCCGTCTTCGTGCCCCCTCCTGCCATCTCACACTGCAGCGTCCACCATCGTTTGTCCCTTGCAACCAACACCACCGAAACAAAGCCACGATTCTTCCACCAAGTAGTCCAGTATCTTCGGTCAAGCTTCAGTGTCCAACGAAGCCAGTTGAGCGCCGAAGCTACTCCATCTACGACCGCACGCCAACGCAGCACCATCATCGTCCAAGAAGCGGCTTCATCTTCACACCTGCAGTCTTCCTCCAAGCGGCCAGTGCCCAATTCTTTCGTTCATGGATGAAGACGCCAGTGAAGCAACTTGTCCCGGTCAACTCGGCGATTTCCTCAGCGGTTTGTCGACCAAGAATTCCCTCGGCCAACCGTCTGTGTGAGTACCCCACCGAAGCTGCCAGCTCGCATTTCCTCTGCTCCATCATTCTCTCGCGGTGCCAGCATCTCCATGAATTCTGCCGTGAGCTTCAGTCTCTAGCCCACAGCAGCAGGCCCACGAATTCATCTTCAAGCCCAGCTGTGGCCGTAAGTTTCAGCCCAAGAATTGAGCCCAGCAAAGTCCATCAAGCTCAGCCCATTCGAAGCCCGTGAAGCCAAGCCCAGTTCAATAGCCCAAGCCCGCAAAGTTAGCCCGCTTCAGACCCGGTCCAATTCAAAAGCAAATCTCAGATTTGGGCTGAGATTTGTTGGGCCGATCCTAGGCCCGGTCCAAGTCCGCTGACGCTGCCGAAAATTTGGTTTTCGGCCGCCGTTGTGTCGTCGTCACGGTGAACCAGTTTCCGCAACAAACTGGTGAGTTTATTCACTAAACTCTTCTTAGTATGCTAATGACGTCTAAGGGATGTTTAGATTTATTTAAGTGTAATTAGTTTAATTATTATTTTATTTAGTTAAATTAGGATAGTTAGAATTAGTTAAATAGGTGGTTAGAGACTATTGTTAGTTAAGTTAGTATTTTGTTATTTAGTTAGAATGGTTAGGTTAATTTAGTTAGCTCAATAGGTGGTTAGATTAAATTTATTTAGCATAAGTTAGCATTTTTAATATTTAATGCATTTATTTAATTAATTTCATTAATTATTTAATTATTAAATATTTTTCCAGAAATTAGGCCGGGATAGCCGGTGACCGGAATTTCGTGCTGATTGCAATGATGTTGTTCATTTCTGCAATCGAGTGTTAAATTATGCAAATTGAGTGCTGATTGGATTTTTGGACATTTATTTCAAAAATTTATAAAATTCAATATTTATTCATAAAATCACGGGTGTCGGGTTTTAACATCCAAAAAGGTTTTATATATTATATAAACCAATGGGATTTTGAAAAGAATGTTATGAATTTTCCAGATCCGATCTGACTGTGTACCCACGCACGACTAATTTCACTCGATGCTTTTAATACGAAGAAAATAGGCCAGGAGCACTATTTTAATTAAGGCATTTGAGTGCAATGCACAGTGTCCTGAGCCGAGATTAATTGGTCGTGTGTTGATAAAGTGAAACTGTCCTAGAATTTATACCGGACCTTCGGGTTACCCATGCATTAGGGTAGCGGGTCGCAGTAGATTCTGGACCTATGCTCCTTCAGGAAAGTCGTATGAGAGACGTAACCGTGCTCAATGGGGTGAGACGATGCCTGGCTACGCTAGTAGACCTCCGAACTTTGAGTAGGCCGTACCCTAGAGTGGGTGAAATTATCACTTGGAACACATGTTGATTGGAATAGATGCGCGGGATTATGGGACAAAATTGTGTGACATGGTATAGGACGTGTCATAACGATTTGGTCCTATAATCTGGACCCCTGTGATTTATTGAGTTGAGTAATTCGTTTTGATTGTTGCGTGTATCAATTCTATACATGATGTATATGAACTGTGCTGACCTGCAGGATGGAACTGATGCGAGATAAGTTCTCTATACCAATTGTATGATTGTGTGGTTAGGACGCTTCTGGGCGTATTTCCCTCCTAATCGGGGTTTAGTGGGTGAATTTGCTGAGACATTGTCTCATCGGTTATTGTATAACCATTTTCAAGGTCGTCGAGTGGAGGACCTAGAGTTGAGAGAAGGTGATTGGAAGTGTAGGTCAGCTAGGACCGCTTCTTTTTGGAAGGCTAGACTTTTGTAGTCTTTTGGCCATAGACTTGTACATGACTCTATGTGAATATAAAAGCATGTTTGTTTTGAATATGTTGTCCTGCTTTTCTATCCCGAGATGATTACTATTAGGGGATTATTCGTTTGCTTCTGCATGTGCAATAAAACAAAAATGGTCGGCGACTCGTCCTGGGAAGTCGCAAAATATTATCGACCAGAGAGGGATGGGCACGCGCTCGGGGTTCGGGGCATGACATCCCCTTTTTATGGTATCAGAGCGAAGTTTGTGTTTGGAGTGATAAGGTGCGATGGGTTCTTGGGATAGTTAGTAGGAATAACCTCTATTTTCATGTTGATGCATGTGAGTGATAGCTGATTGGTAAATTGGTTGTGAGATCACTCAGTTTCTAATTCTATATGGAATTCTAATTCTATATGGAATTGGAACAGGTTTTGTAGAAGATCTACAATATGAGTGATCAGGAGCCAAGAACTCCTAGGAAGAGGATCTTATCCTCAGTGACTTGGGCCAGGACGCCGACAAGAGCCGGTGCCCGAGGTGGCCGAGGTAGAGCGCAGGCTGAGGCCAGTGCGAGTAGAGTAGCACCACCTCCAGTTGGTGCTGGGGTAGCAGCCCCTGGTGATCCGAGAGTGGACGGGATCATGCAAGCGCTCGAAGCTATGGGAGCGCGGATGGAACAACAAGCTTAGAATCAAGCTGCCGCCGCCACTACTTCAGCCACCGCTACAGCCACCGCTACCGCAGCTGCTACTATTGCCGCCATTGCTACTGCTGTTGCAGCCACCGCCGCACCTGCTGCTGCACCTACCGCTATACCTGCTGAGGTTCTACCTGGGAACGTGGCCGCTGGGAGGCCAATGCATAAACTTGTAAAACATTTTCTAAGGTTAAACCCGCCAAAGTTCACTGGCGCAGGAGATCCCGAGGCTGCAGCCCTCTGGGTCCAAGAGTTGGAGAACGCCTTTGCACTGCTGCTAAGCACTGAGGTAGAGAAGGTTGTTCTTGCGGTCTACCGACAGAAGGGGATTGCAAGCACCTGGTGGAGAGCCACCAGAGGAGCAGTTTTTCCTGAAGGTGTGGTTCCGAAGTGGAACGCCTTCATTGAAGTTTTCAATAACAAGTATTTCTCTAGTAGTGCTAAAGAAATGAAGGTGGCGGAATTTCAGCGCCTCCGCCAAGGTGTAATGACAGTAAACCAATATGAGGTGAAGTTCGCTGAACTATCACAGTACACTCCTGAACTGGTCGAGAATCTAGTGAACCGAGCCGGACGATTTAGGGATGGGCTCAGACCGGATGTGAAAAGCCCGCTGGTGCCATTCAACTTAAAGGATTACAATGATCTGTATGAACGGGCCCAGCTGATCGAGAGGGACCAAAATGAACGAGCCGTCGCATTTGGGTCGCGGTTCGGATCAAACAGGGATGGAAATAGGTTCGGGAAAAGACCTATGGCTGGAGAGAGATATCCGATTCCACCCAATAGGAAGGGTGGGATAGGAAAGTCATCGAACCAGAATGGAGTATGTCGTGCTTGTGGGAGACAGCATGGATCAGCCCCGTGTCCTGCTAGGACGAGTGCTTGTTATATGTGTGGCCAGCAAGGTTACCTGGCTAGGAATTGTCCCAGGAGACAGATGGGACCGCCGCAGCTACCGCCACTGCCACAGATGAATCAAAATCGAGGACTTCTGCCACCAAATGAACAGCAATGTGGACTACTCAGGCCTCCAGTTCAAGGAAGGACATACGCTATCACAAGAGGACAGGCGGAGGATGCACCTAATGTGATTGCAGGTACTGTTTCACTGAACGACCACGCTGCTTATGCTCTATTTGACCCTAGTGCAACACATTCATTTATAGCTTAGCAGTATGTTAAGTTGGTAGGATTGATCCTTGAGTTATTGGAGTCAGTGGTCAGTATATCGACACCATTAAAGGATAAGGTGTTAGTTAATATGGGTTGTCCTGGTTGCACGTTAGCGATTGGTGAGCGAGAGGGGAAGATAGACTTGATAGTCCTAGCCATGTATGACTTTGACTTGATTATTGGCATGGACTGGCTCACCAAGCAACGAGCTAAGCTAGACTGTTATCGCAAGGTGATTCAGTTTAACCTGGTAGAGGGTGAGAGTTTCGAGTTTATTGGGAGTCAAAGAGGACCCTCAAATACCTTAATCTCACCTCTCGAGGTAACCCGGTTGTTAGACGGATGTTGTCAAGGTTACTTGGCAACTGTCGTGGATACGATAGTTGAGGAGCTGAAGATTGAAGATATTACAGTGGTTCAAGAATTTCCAGATGTATTCCCAAAAGATTTACCAGGTCTACCACTAGAAAGAGAAATAGAGTTCGTGATTGAGTTAGCCCCCGGGACAGAGCAAATTTCTAAGGCTCCTTACCGGATGGCTTTATCTGAATTGAAAGAACTAAAGGTGCAGATGCAGGAATTATTGGATAAGGGATTCATACGTCCCAATGCATCACCTTGGGGAGCACCAATTCTATTTGTGAAAAAGAAAGATGGTTCGTTGCGCCTATGCATCGACTATCGCCAACTCAATCATGTGACGATCAAGAACAAGTATCCATTGTGGAAGATCGATGACTTGTTTGATCAGTTACAAGGAGCGTCGATATTTTCTAAGATCGACTTAAGGACGGGATATCATCAGCTGAGGATTAAGAAAGAGGATATACCGAAGTTGAAATTTCGTACTCGGTATGGTCATTATGAGTTCACTATGATGCCAGTCAGGTTGACAAATGCTCCAGCTGCCTTCATGGATCTGATGAACCGAGTGTTCAAGGAATACCTAGATCAGTTCGTGATCGTGTTCATAGATGATATCCTAGTGTACTCGAGAAGTCTAGAGGAACATGAAGGGCATTTGAGTTTGCACTGGAAACTCTAAGGACTCATGAACTGTACGCTAAATTTAGCAAGTGCGAGTTTTGGTTGACTCGTGTTGCTTTCTTAGGTCATGTGATTTCCAAAGAAGGAATCTCAGTGGACCCGAGCAAGATTGAAGCAGTGATCAACTGGCCGAGACGGACTACAATGACAGAGATCAGAAGTTTTCTGGGTTTAGCAGGGTATTACAGAAGGTTCGTGAAAGGGTTTTCAGCGTTGGCGTCACCTATGACTCGACTCTTAAAGAAGGAAGAGAAGTTCATATGGACAAACAAGTGCGAGCGTAGTTTCCAAGGGCTTAAGGAAAAGCTGACTACCGCACCAGTGCTAACCATACCATCTGGTCCTGGAGGATACGAGATCTATAGTGATGCGTCGTTCAGAGGACTGGGTTGTGTGTTGATGCAACATGGTAGGGTTGATGCATACGCCTCCCGTCAGTTGAGACCTCATGAACTGAACTATCCAACGCATGACTTAGAACTCGCGGCAATCATATTCGCTCGGAAGATTTGGAGACATTACTTATGTGAAGAAAGGTTCCAGATCTTCACAGACCATCAAAGTCTCAAGTATTTATTTTCTCAAAAAGAGTTGAATATGAGACAACGTCGCTGGATGGAACTCCTTAAGGACTATGACTGTGATATCTTGTATCACCCAGGAAAAGCGAATAAAGTCGTAGATGCACTGAATAGGAAATCTTCAGTTGCTCATATATTGATTAAGGAGTGAAACTTAATAGAGAGAGCTCGAGATTTGGTTTTCAAGTTTGAGGTAGGCCACCTTTCAAATCTTATAGCCACCCTCAAAATTGAGCCGGATGTCCAGATCAGAATTAAGACTCTTCAGCCAACAGACCCTGATGTAACGATGTAGAGCTGACTCTTCAGCCAACAGAAGATCTTGCAAGAGGATATCGATAAGAGAAAAGCTGACTTTCAGATTTCTGAGGATAGAACCCTGAGGTTCCGAGGACGATTGGTTGTACCTAACGATGTAGAGCTTAGAGAAGAGATCTTATCAGAAGCTCATCGCAGCAATTATAGCATTCATCCTTGCAGTACAAAGATGTATCAGAATCTGCGTCAACACTATTGATGGTCCGGTATGAAGGCGGACATCGCCAAGCATGTCACCAAGTGTCTGACATGTCAGTAAGTGAAAGCACATCATTGTAAGCCGAGAGGATTTTTGCAACCTCTCGCCATCCCAGAGTGGAAATAGGAGCATATCACAATGGATTTCGTGACGGGTTTACCATGGAGTCAGAGAGGTAATGACTCTATTTGGGTAGTGGTTGACAGATTGAAAAAGTCGGCTCACTTCATTGCAGTTCGGAAACACCTCAGTTTGGATAGACACGCAGACCTATATGTGCGTCAAGTAGTTCGTCTGTATGGAGTACCGGTTACGATAACATCAGACCGAGACCCGAGATTTACAGCTGCATTTTGGAAAAGTCTGCAAAGTGCATTAGGAAAGAAGTTGCAATACAGTACGGCATATCATCCTCAGACGGATGGCCAGTCTGAGAGGACGATTCAAACCCTCGAAGACATGCTGCGAGCTTGCGTGTTGGGTTTCAAGGGAAGTTGAGAGGAACAGCTTCACCTTGTCAAGTTTGCCTACAACAATAGTTATCAGCAGAGCATTCAAATGGCTCCTTTTCAAGCATTGTATGGCAGAGCATACAGGACACCAGTTTGTTGGGATGAGGTCAAAGAACGGAAAATCATAGGCCCAGAGTTGGTTCAGCAGTCAGTGGATGCAGTTGCCGTTATCAGAGACAGATTAAAGACCACTCAGAGTCGTCAGAAAAGCTACGCAGATAAGCGCCGGAGGCCATTGGATTTTCAAGTTGGTGATCACGTTTTTCTAAAAGTGTCACCAATGAGGGGTACTTCGCGCTCTGGCAAGAAAGGAAAACTGAGTCCAAGGTACATAGGTCCATTTGAGATTCTTGAAAGAATTGGGATCTTAGCGTATCGTCTTGCATTGCCGCCGAGACTGGCGCAAGTGCATGACGTCTTTCACATGTCGATGTTGAGGAAGTATGAGCCTGACCCGACCCACGTGCTCAATTTTGAAGAATTGGACGTGGACGACAGAGTGTCGTACGTTGAAAGCCTGGTTCAGATTGTGGATCACAAGGAACAGGTCCTGCGAACCAAGACCATCTTGTTGGTCAAAGTGGTCCTGGTAACACCATGGCACAGAATGAGCAACCTGGGAAACTGAGGAATCAATGAGATGATTGTACCCCCACCTTTTTGCTTAAGGATTGTAATAGGTTTAAATTTCGAGGACGAAATTTTTATAAGATGGGAAGAGTTGTGACAGCCTGAATTTTCAGATTTCGTTTTCGATTAAATAAATCGGGTATTTCGTCGACGCGCCGATAGTGCTATTCTCTGAGCCGATCACTCACGAGATAACTGGACTATCTGGGGAAGTAATTAAGGAATTTAAATGTAATGGACTTGAGAATTCGACCATGAATTGACTGCTCGACCATGTAGATCTGCAAGGGTCATTACGGCATTGTCAAAATCGATCAGAGACCGGAGATAGGTCGACTTGACTGAGATGTGTGATCAGAGTGTGGGTGATTCCACCTGATTGCAAAATACTTGTCGATCGAAACTAGACCGATTTTTCTATCGTTTTGGTACCCGATATCCGTATTTGAAATCTCGAGATTTTTATGACAACCGAGGGTCGACAGTGTGTCGAAGATGCACTATGTGACTCGAGATAAATCGATCATGGGTCAATTGCACTAAAAATTCCTAAAAACTACCCGGTAGACTAGGTCTCGCTAAAATCGCATCGGATTGAAATTAACCGTGAATATGAACCCGATTTCAGAAATTGGAAGTTTTGTGGTTTCATGATCTATTTTAGGAACGTCGACTCATCCTCCGAAATTTTTTTGGAAATTCCGAGATTTTTACAAAAAATCAATCCAGACGTTCGTACGGGCCGAATTTAAGCGAGTTTGGACTTCCAAGCCGAGCCTTTGAGTGTCAAGGATTTACAAAAAATTGCTTGGGATTTTTCTTCAGCGAAATCAAACCTCGATTTGGATATTTGGAGAGGAAATTGAAGCCAAATTAATGAAATTCGGAATTTTGAAAGGAACTCTAATTTTGGCTTCAATTTGGATTTAATTGTGGCTTTATCTTGGTAGAAAGAATTAGAAAGGGACAAGGCATTCAATGGAAGGGCTAAGCATGTTTACTTTAAGCTTTGTTCTTATCTTCTTGAGCAAGAAAAATCCAACTGCCCCTCATCGTGCTTCTCTCATCCCAGCTGAAGACCGACGCCTGCTTTCTTCTCTCCATCTTCGTTGAGTAGGTCATCTCCACCGAAACCCCCCTTCAACCTCTACCGCACGTTTTTCGGTCAACCGGCGAAGCTTCCCTATTTTTCTTTTGACCGCAACAGCCTACAAGATCGAAGCTGCTCCGTCTTCGTGCCCCCCCCTGCCATCTCACGCTGCAGCGTCCACCATCGTTTGTCCCTTGCAGCCAACACCACCGAAACAAAGCCATGATTCTTCCACCGAGTAGTCCAGTATCTTCGGTCAAGCTTCAGCGTCCAACGAAGCCAGTTGACCGCCGAAGCTGCTCCATCTACGACCGCACGCCAATGCAGCACCATCATCGTCCAAGAAGCGGCTTCATCTTCACGCCTGCAGTCTTCCTCCACGCGGCCAGCACCCAATTCTTTCATTCGTGGATGAAGATGCCAGCGAAGCAACTTGTCCCAGTCAACTCGGCGATTTCCTCAGCGGTTTGTTGACCAAGAATTCCCTCAGCCAACCGTCTGCGTGAGTACCCCACCGAAGCTGCCAGCTCGCATTTCCTTTGCTCCATCATTCTCTCGCGGGGCCAGCATCTCCATGATTTCTGCCGTGAGCTTCAGTCTCTGGCCCACATCAGCAAGCCCACGAATTCATCTTCAAGCCCAGCTGTGGCCGTAAGTTTCAGCCCAAGAATTGAGCCGTCCATCAAGCTCAGCCCATTCGAAGCTCGTGAAACCAAGCCCAGTTCAGCAGCCCGAGCCCGCGAAGTTAGCCCGCTTCGGACCTAGTCCATTCAAAAGCAAATCTCAGATTTGGGCCGAGATTTGTTGGGCCAATCCTAGGCCCAGTCCCAGTCCGCCGACGCCGCCGAAAATTTGGTTTTCGGGCGCCGCGCGTCGTCGTCGCGCGGTGAACCGTTTCCGCATAAACCAGTGAGTTTATTCACTAAACTCTTGTTAGTAGGCTAATGACGTCTAAGGGGTGTTTGGATTTATTTGAGTGTAATTAGTTTAATTATTATTTTATTTAGTTAAATTAGGATAGTTAGAATTAGTTAAATAGGTGGTTAGAGACTATTGTTAGTTAAGTTAGTATTTTGTTATTTAGTTAGAATGGTTAAGTTAATTTAGTTAGCTTAATAGGTGGTTAGATTAAATTTATTTAGCATAAGTTAGCATTTTTAATATTTAATGCATTTATTTAATTAATTTCAGTAATTATTTAATTATTAAATATTTTTCTGAAAATTAGGCCGGGATAGTCGGTGACCGGAATTTCGTGCTGATTGCAATGATGTTGTTCATTTCTGCAATCGAGTGTTAAATTATGCAAATTGAGTGCTGATTGGATTTTTGGACATTTATGTCAAAAATTTATAAAATTCAATATTTATTCAAAAAATCCCGGGTGTCGAGTTTTAACACCGAAAAAGGTTTTATATATTATATAAACCAGTGGGATTTTGAAAAGAATGTTATGAATTTTCCGGGTCCGATCTGACTGTGTACCCACGCACGACTAATTTCACTGGATGCTTTTAATACGAAGAAAATAGGCCATGAACACTATTTTAATTGAGGCATTTGAGTGCAATGCACAGTGTCCTAAACCGAGATTGATTGGTCGTGTGTTGATTAAGTGAAACCGTCCTAACATTTATGCCGAACGTTACTAAATCCCTCAGCCAACCGTCTGCGTGAGTACCCCACCGAAGCTGCCAGCTCGCATTTCCTTTGCTCCATCATTCTCTCGCGGGGCCAGCATCTCCATGATTTCTGCCGTGAGCTTCAGTCTCTGGCCCACATCAGCAAGCCCACGAATTCATCTTCAAGCCCAGCTGTGGCCGTAAGTTTCAGCCCAAGAATTGAGCCGTCCATCAAGCTCAGCCCATTCGAAGCTCGTGAAGCCAAGCCCAGTTCAGCAGCCCGAGCCCGCGAAGTTAGCCCGCTTCGGACCTAGTCCATTCAAAAGCAAATCTCAGATTTGGGCTGAGATTTGTTGGGCCAATCCTAGGTCAGTCCAGTCCGCCGACGCCGCCGAAAATTTGGTTTTCGGCGCCGTCGCGTCGTCGTCGTCGCGGTGAACCAGTTTCCGCAATAAACCAGTGAGTTTATTCACTAAACTCTTGTTAGTAGGCTAATGACGTCTAAGGGGTGTTTGGATTTATTTGAGTGTAATTAGTTTAATTATTATTTTATTTAGTTAAATTAGGATAGTTAGAATTAGTTAAATAGGTGGTTAGAGACTATTGTTAGTTAAGTTAGTATTTTGTTATTTAGTTAGAATGGTTAAGTTAATTTAGTTAGCTTAATAGGTGGTTAGATTAAATTTATTTAGCATAAGTTAGCATTTTTAATATTTAATGCATTTATTTAATTAATTTCAGTAATTATTTAATTATTAAATATTTTTCTGAAAATTAGGCCGGGATAGCCGGTGACCGGAATTTCGTGCTGATTGCAATGATGTTGTTCATTTCTGCAATCGAGTGTTAAATTATGCAAATTGAGTGCCGATTGGATGTTTTGACATTTATTTCAAAAATTTATAAAATTCAATATTTATTCAAAAAATCCCGGGTGTCGAGTTTTAACACCGAAAAGGTTTTATATATTATATAAACCAGTGGGATTTTGAAAAGAATGTTATGAATTTTCCTGGTCCGATCCGATCGTGTACCCACGCACGACTAATTTCACTTGGATGCTTTTGATACGAAGAAAATAGGCCATGAACACTATTTTAATTGAGGCATTTGAGTGCAATGCACAGTGTCCTAAACCGAGATTGATTGGTCGTGTGTTGATTAAGTGAAACCGTCCTAACATTTATGCCGAACGTTACTAAATCCCTCAGCCAACCGTCTGCGTGAGTACCCCACCGAAGCTGCCAGCTCGCATTTCCTTTGCTCCATCATTCTCTCGCGGGGCCAGCATCTCCATGATTTCTGCCGTGAGCTTCAGTCTCTGGCCCACATCAGCAAGCCCACGAATTCATCTTCAAGCCCAGCTGTGGCCGTAAGTTTCAGCCCAAGAATTGAGCCGTCCATCAAGCTCAGCCCATTCGAAGCTCGTGAAGCCAAGCCCAGTTCAGCAGCCCGAGCCCGCGAAGTTAGCCCGCTTCGGACCTAGTCCAATTCAAAAGCAAATCTCAGATTTGGGCTGAGATTTGTTGGGCCAATCCTAGGTCCAGTCCAAGTCCGCCGACGCCGCCGAAAATTTGGTTTTCGGCGCCGTCGCGTCGTCGTCGTCGCGGTGAACCAGTTTCCGCAATAAACCAGTGAGTTTATTTACTAAACTCTTGTTAGTAGGCTAACGACGTCTAAGGGGTGTTTGGATTTATTTGAGTGTAATTAGTTTAATTATTATTTTATTTAGTTAAATTAGGATAGTTAGAATTAGTTAAATAGGTGGTTAGAGACTATTGTTAGTTAAGTTAGTATTTTGTTATTTAGTTAGAATGGTTAAGTTAGTTTAGTTAGCTTAATAGGTGGTTAGATTAAATTTATTTAGCATAAGTTAGCATTTTTAATATTTAATGCATTTATTTAATTAATTTCAGTAATTATTTAATTATTAAATATTTTTCTGAAAATTAGGCCGGGATAGCCGGTGACCGGAATTTCGTGCTGATTGCAATGATGTTGTTCATTTCTGCAATCGAGTGTTAAATTATGCAAATTGAGTGCTGATTGGATTTTTTGACATTTATTTCAAAAATTTATAAAATTCAATATTTATTCAAAAAATCCCGGGTGTCGAGTTTTAACACCGAAAAAGGTTTTATATATTATATAAACCAGTGGGATTTTGAAAAGAATGTTATGAATTTTCCGGGTCCGATCTGACTGTGTACCCACGCACGACTAATTTCACTGGATGCTTTTAATACGAAGAAAATAGGCCATGAACACTATTTTAATTGAGGCATTTGAGTGCAATGCACAGTGTCCTAAGCCGAGATTGATTGGTCATGTGTTGATTAAGTGAAACCGTCCTAACATTTATGCCGAACGTTACTAAATCCCACTTTCGGGTTACCCATGCATTAGGGTAGCGGGTCGCAGTAGATTCTAGACCTATGCTCATTCGTGAAAGTCGTCTGAGAGACATAACCATGCTCAATGGGGTGAGACGATGCCTAGCTACGCTAGTAGACCGCCGAACTTTGAGTAGGCCATACCCTAGAGTGGGTGAAATTATCACTTGGAACGCATGTTGAGTGGAATAGATGCACCTGATTATGGGACAAAATTGTGTGACATGGTATCGGACGTGTCATAATGATTTGGTCCTATAATCTGGACCCTTGTAATTTATTAAGTTGAGTAATGCGTTTCAATTGTTGTGTGTATCAATTCTATACATGATTTATATGAACTGTGCTGACCTACAGGGTGGAACTGATGCGAGGTAAGTTCTCTATACCAATTGTATGATTGTGTGGTTAGGACGCTTCTGGGCGTATTTCCCTCCTAATCGGGGTTTAGTGGGTGAGCTTGCTGAGACATTGTCTCATCGGTTATTGTATAACCATTTTTAGGGTCGTCGAGTGGAGGACCTAGAGCTGAGAGAAGGTGATTGGAAGTGTAGGTCAGCTAGGACCGCTTCTTTTTGGAAGGCTAGACTTTTGTAGTCTTTTGGCCATAGACTTGTACATGACTCTATGTGAATATAAAAGCATGTTTGTTTTGAATCTGTTGTCCTGCTTTTCTATCCTATCCCGAGATGATTACTGTTAGGAGATTATTCTTTTGCTTCCGCATGTGCAATAAAGCAAAAAGGGTCGGCGACTCATCCTGGGAAGTCACAAAATATTATCGACCAGAGAGGGATGGGCACGCGCTCGGGGTTCAAGGCGTGACACATTTGGAAGGCGAAGAACCTCCGGCATTTATACATGAATGGGGTACACATTGATGCATTTTTCCGTAAGGCATCAAAGGGGTCTCTGACGAACCTCCTTTCATTGAGGGGGCTCTATGTAGGTGACAAAAAGGCCGTGGTCAACAGACTAGATCGATTAGTGAACCTCCAGAAACTGGGGCTCACCTGCCACAGAAACCCTTTGAAAGCAGTAGCTAAGTGGATCGAGCAGCTGTCTAATCTTCAATCTTTGAAGTTGAGATCGACAGAGAAGTTTGGTGAACCATCAAATCTAGAGGTGATATCCATGGCTCAGCATCGCAACCTATGCAATTTGTATTTGCTTGGTTCGCTGCCCATCTCCGCCAACCAGCTCTCTGGAGTGCTCCCATCATGCCTCAGGAAACTCACTTTGTCCATGTTAAATCTGGAGGAAGATCCGATGCCAGTGCTGGGCCAGTTGCACGATCTGAGCTTCCTTAGACTATTTGCAAATTCCTATGTGGGACCTCAGATGACATGTGTTAGTGGCGGATTCCCTAAGCTACGCATGTTGAAACTCTGGATGCTTGGCAAACTTGAGCACTGGACCGTGCAGGAGGGGGCTATGCCCCTCCTTCAAGAACTAGAAATCAGGCGATGCATCCAATTGAATAGTCTAGATGGACTTGAGCATTTGCGAAGCCTGAAAGAAGATGTTTTAACCGATATGCTGCAGGGTTTTGTAGAGAAACTCGGGAGGAGCAGTTCGGATAAAGTGTTTGTCACAGTAAATGATTGGAAATTCTCTCGTCATCAGGTAAAACTTTCTTACCTTTAACTCTCAATTTGCATCTATGTCATGCTCCAAGTCATGAATTCTTAGTCATTGTCTACAATTATGTTCTTGGAGATATGCATTTATACCCAAGCCAAATGTAGATTAAAGAGCCCCTAGTTACATAAAGGGTGTACCTTTCACGGTCATTTTCTACCAAATCATCATGCTAATACTCTAAACAATCTTCACGTGCAGGGTAAATGAATCATCAAGGAATCAAATGTTCAAGATGAAACACATAGTATGCAGTCATAAATGTCCGTCTCTTAGCAAAAAGCATGCAGTATGAGGCTAAGGAGCTAAGTTTCCAGAGCTGTTCACTTCCAAGATTTGGCCCTATCTTATGAAGAATCTTCCTACCTAAGGAGATTGCGACAGTGGCGAGAACGTGGTGCGAGTGCCGTGTGAGTAAGTGTGCCGGGGTGGGCTTGAGAATCGAGTTTGTTAGTGATTTGTATAGGGTGAACTCAATTAAGAGTGTGTCATTGTACTTGAGATTATTATTGTAATAAAATTTGAGTTACTAATCCAAAAGAATCATCCATCGCGATACTGAATCTTAGCATGACGGCAACTTTTTGACATGTTTACCACTGCTTAATATTCAAACCATGAAAAAAAAAAAGGAAAAGGAAAATGCATGGTAGTCCACACAAGAAAGGAAAATAAACATCTGATTTTTAATGTTATTGTTGATCGATATTGCAATCACGAGCTGAGTTCCTCTTTTTTTTCAAGCTCGAAACTGCTATGATAATGCTAAGTAATAGGACAGAAAGAGTATTGACAATAAAAGTATTACCACATGCCAAAATGGAGAAATATAGGGATAAGAACATTACAAATACCATAATTTTCATATGCCTAATTAAGCACCTTAATTATTATTTTTTTTTTTTGGACCACTTGAGTGTTATAACTTTGAAAAGATAATCACTAGAATTTCACACCAAATTGGTTGATATTTAATAGGCATAGACACAGCCTGTATAAAGTCTCATGTTGTACTATTTCTTAACTTTATATTGGGAAAATGATACAAAAAATTTCAAATTTTACCAACTGTGACATGTTTACTCCAAACTTTTTTTTTAATAATACCAAAAACCTCAAACTTGACACATTTACCCTAAACTCTTTCTATGACATAGAAAACCCCAAACTTATCATGCGTGACACATTTACCGTAGACTTTTTTTTATGGGCAAATGTCTCATATGGATACAAATTTGGGATTTTTGATGTCATAAAAAAAAGTTCTGGGTTAAATGTCTCACAGTATACAATTTAGGGTAAATGTGTCACAAAGATACAAATTTGGAGTTTTTGGTGTCATAAAAAAAGTTGAGATAAATATGTCACAGTTGACATAATTTAGGGTTTTTGGTGACTTTTACCCATTTTTATATTTGGCGAAGAAAAATTTAACTATTTTGCTATATATACCACTGACGTTGAGTAAAATCCTACTTTTGCTTGTGTCTTCCTTTCATCTTGAGTTAAGATTAGTTGTGGTATGCCGAGTAAATTGAATCATTAGTGTTTACCAATTCATCAACCTTTTTAAATTAAAAATTTGTATCAAGTGACAAATAAATATATTAGTTTCCACATAAAGATCTACATACAATGTCAATTTTGTATCAAGACACACATGCGCATGAGCACTATCTATTGAAACTAGAAAGAAAACACCTGGAGTGCCAAAACTTGGCACGGGGAGATACTTGAGTGCCAAAAGTTTGAAATGTACATTCAAGTGTTAAATTGGAGCAAAATGGATCGGTTAAGAGTTAACGGCAAGAAAATCCAATCAAAATGCTGATATAGCATTTTTCCAGCGAGACAAGTGCAAAACAATGTCGTTTTGCATGCTAATGTGGCTATATAAGCCAAAATGACATCGTTTTATCTCATATTTGAATTTTAATATATATATATATATATAGATATATATATTAGTTAAATTAAATTTAAAACTAAATTTTAAAAATATAAAATATAAAACGACATTGTTTTGCACTTGTCTCCCGGAAAATGCTATATCAGCATTTTGATTGGATAATCTTGCCTGGGCTTCCAAGCGTTTTAAGGGTAAGAATTTCTATCAAATCATGGCTCGATTTAGTTTTGGAGCTATGTGCTATATCATTTGGAAGGAACGGAACAATGTGCTGTTTCGGAATCGAGACCCTCTTTCTTCCCGCAATGAAGATGCATTTGCAAAAGGCCATCAAAGATAAAGCTATGACGTTCAATCATGTCCCCGACGTGCCCATGAATAGAAGACTTCAACGGAGCTGGGATATCCATCCTTCTATCTTTGACTGATGGAGGTTCGCTAGGGTTGTTGTCTTTTGGTCCTTGTTTTTTCTGCTTTCCCTTTTGGGAACCACGGCACCCTTACACTCTCCTTAGACCTTCGTCTTCTTGAGTGTTTGTTTTGTTGGTGCCGGGCCTCCCTCTTGTATTCTTTTCTACAAAATCAATATACTACTTACCTTTACCAAAAAAAAAAAAAAAGGGAGGGGGAAGAGTTGTAGGTGAGGGCTTGCAAATAAGAGGCAAAACGATGTTGTTTTGCCTCTTCTTTACTAACTCAGCTCTCTGGCAAGCCATATTAATAAAAGTTTGCCATGTAGGATTTCCGGTCAAGATTACCGAATTTGGTATTTAAGTGTCCTGTTTTTCAAAGAAAGTAACAATTATGTGTACCTTTCATAACTTTTGGCATTTAAGAGTCCCCTCATGCCAAGTTTTGACACTTTAAGTGTGTTTTTTTTTCCCATTGAAACCAATTTATTTCATGAGTGGACAATTGCAAAGAAAAAGTTTGCATTTGTGATCTTTATTATTTTAAAGTAATTTGGAAAATCCAATGACCCAATTTGATGTCAGAGCATCCCTCGAAGGCCATTCCTTTGGCTGAAAGTGCTAGTATGAACACCTAGAGGGGGTGAATAGGTGAAAAGACAATTTTTCGCAAAGAACAGTAGAAATATTTTACTTTTGAAACTGAGTCTAAAAAACAACAGACTTTGAGCGAATTCAGACTTTAGCAGTTAAATAGAACTACGATCAAAATAAAGGAGTTCAGGAAAGAGAATAAGAATACAAAATTTATAGTGGTTCGGCTTAGATCAAGCCTATGTCCACTCTCCCACGCTAACAGCCTTCTAGCTGGATTCCACTATGCAATCAACAAGAGATTACAAATTTGAGTGCAAATACTTAATGATAGATCACACTATCTCACTAAGTCACCCTTTTGGTATTTCTCTCACGATCACAAACGTTTAAGCTCACGGAGACAAGTGTATGATCAAATTCACTCAGACTTTGGAATTATAAATTCTACGCTCCGTCTCTTACTTGCTCATCGATCTTTGGTCTCTTTAAATACTCCTCCACTTCAAACTAGCCGTTGGACAATATCTTAGAGGATCGTCTTCCAATATACCCATTGGACAGATCTGTATCAAGAAGATTTAATAGCCGTTGAGTGATAGAAGTAGAATCCCAGATTGATTCTGATCGCCCATACAAACAGAATCTTGATTTCCATAAGTAGAGCTTCTTCGTATGGAAAGTTCTTGTCTTAGTGATCCAATTGTCAATCAATTAGATTTAGTCAATCAAATCTATCTTAATGTAGAATCCAAACCAGATCACTAGCCGTTATATGTTTAGAGCTTGTGTTACATTCTGTCAAGTTGTTTCATTCTGAACATGCTTCGTTCTAAATCTGCTACATTCTGAACTTGTGTCTCGTTCTGGATGTAAAGTCTGAGAATGTTCTGTCGGAAGTAAAGTCTGAGTGTCTTCCGTCTGAAGTAGAGTCTGAGTGTCTTCCTTCTTCACTTGCGTTCAGTTTGGAATTTGTCAGAGATGGCAAACTTCTTATGTAAAACAGACTTTGACACAAAAGTCTGGCAATCTTCATAATAGACTTTACAGTCTGAACATAAGTCTGAACATAATCTGCTTCTGAACAGATTTAGCCTTAAGGTTTAAACATAGTCTAAATAAATTCAGCTTCAACATAGAGTCTGTCTTCTGGTTTTTCCAATATAAACCTTGATAATATCCTTTACACGTTTTATCATCTGCATAGTCTATTACTCAACCATCAAACATGTTAGTAGCCTTTGATTTATTTTATCATCTTCAAAACATCATAAGGGATTTTCCTAACATCGGCAACTTTGGAAATAGTCAAAACATGGAGACCTACAACCAACTATATTTCTCATTTTTTGATGTCTCATAAATGTCATTTGTGGCACCCCCGACACCCCCAAGGGTCGCCACAGAAAAATCCTACTACGCGATAGAAGAAAGAATATGAAAATACAAGCCCAAGCTTAGGCGTAAATTTTTTTCTTTTCTTTTCCTTTAAAAAGGTTTTAAGGATTTTGCGCAGCTCAGCGGAAATTAAGAGGCGAGTCTCACCAACACTTCGCTTCCCTCACGCCAACACAATACACACCAACTATTTTTGATTAGGTGAAAACACAAAGCCGAACCACTTTTATTTACACTTGTAATTACGAAGGGTTACACAGGTCGGTACAAAAAGGATAGGCCAAGACTCATCTATGCTTGGCCTTCACCCCTCAAAAAGAGACACACGACCCTAAGAATGCGACGTGTAACGATCCCCCTTCGATTTACTAGTGGCGGCCATCCAAAAAGTTGCTAACCCCCACTCCACGTGTGCAGGCCGTCACACCCAACCCGGTGCGTCGGGCGGTGGAGGTGGCAGCATCCCCATCATCACACCGTTGCGGCGGATGTGGACAGAGATGTACTCCTGGATGACTAGGCCTCCCGGATAAGCCCACGTCATACGATGTGATCGCGCGAACACGCAAAAGGTTAGTCCCGGCAGGTGGGACGATCGATCTCGGTCACTTCGACCTCCACATCGATGGTAGGCCGTAGAACACTCCCCGTGGAACAACGGGGAGAGGCATCGCACTAATCTGAAATGTTAGGTCCCCGAAGGGGTGAGTACAACCACTCAACAAGTAAAGGAATCCAAACACCAATCAATGCATCTAAACAATATAAACAATTACATCATACATGCCACATATGCAATCCAACATACTTACCTCAAAGCCGGGCACATGCCAACATACATCATCATATCATATAATTCATACATGTCATCGTATTTTCATGTCATATCATGTATACACATGTCAACACCATGTCATATCATGTATACACATGTCATCACCATGTCATATCATGCATGCACATGTCATCACCATATCGTATCATGCATACACATGTCATCACCATGTCATATCATGCATACACATGTCATCACCATGTCATATCATGCATACACATGTCATCACCATGTCATCTCATGTATACACATGTCATCACCATATCATATCATGCATACACATGTCATCACCATGTCATATCATGCATACACATGTCATCACCATGTCATATCATGCATACACATTATGCATGTCAATTTCCACTTTGAAAATCCCAATTGATTATCACATCTTCCTTCCTTGGGATCATCCATCCCATATTATACACTCGCACCCTCACTCGGGTCTCACGAGAAAAACCTCCGGAATTATGCCAACCATGGCCACCGGGCATCCGGCACCCCCAACGCTCCGGGCATCTCGCATCCCAACCGGCATCACGAGGTATCCCCTCGGGCAAAGACCTCCGAGGCTTCCGGCACCCATCTCATTCCAGGCATCCCGACACTCCCGGGGTATCCGGCCATGTATCTCTCTATACATTCCGGCCAACGCTTCCCCCTCCAACCATTACCATAGATCACATTACCAATTTCTTTTCAATTTATCATGCACATGATGTCATGACAAAACAGGATTACCTTAGTACTTGTGCATACATAAATTAAGCATCTACACATACATGCAATAGGTGCAATTGCTAATATAGATTAAATCCTTGTGGGATTTTTACTTACCACATGCATTTTGAATTATAAAAATCCAATTTATTCCAAATTGAATTTAATTAAATAATCACATAAATCCTAAAATCATGAAATTAAGGCATATAATATCCAAATATAATAGAATGGAAAAATATGCAGAAAACACATGGCAAAACAATTTCCACATAGTAAACCACTTTTCCACTATTTCAATGCACGTTTTCGGATAAGGGCAGAACGCACAATTTTCTTGGTAAATCAATTAAAATACCCATATGACCTCAGAAAATTATGAAATTTTACCAGGATGTAGTTAAGACATTAAACTATACTTTTAATGAAGGAAACTAAGTCAAATTCGTTTTAGATAATTTTCTACAGATCCACGAAGCTCCTGGTTAAGTCACCGAAATACACAGAACACTATGTCCGAAATATGCAGATTTGACCTACTTAAATTTCTTCGTTCTCTCTGATTTTTGGATATGTTATACTCCTAAGGATCCTCTACAACTTTCGTGAAGAGACTTAAGCCAAACTACCAAAGGAAGACCTTCAAATGGTCCCACAAAGTTTCTGGTAACCCACCTCGCAACTCCAGTTTCATCGTCTTCAAGGTTAGGTTAGTTACCTAGCCTAAACTTGTTATTTTTGCTTCAAATTTGAGTATGTTCATCCTTAAGATGTGCTCTACAAGTTTCATGAAGAAGTCGAAGAGAGATTCTTAGTAAAAACCAACATGCAAACCACGAACTCACCTCAAGGTCAGAAAAACAGTTCCAGATCTAGGGTCTCCGAAATATGAGGTTTAGACCCCTCAAATCTCCATTATTTTTCACGAAATTTCAGTATGTTATAGTTCAAGATGTTAGCTACAACTTTCATGAAGAGATCCAAGCCAAAATCGAACTCCAAACACACATGCAAGTCCTCACAAGTTTCTGACTTCACTGGATCATGCGAAAACAGCATGCATTCTCAACATCTAAGCATTCTCACTCCATTTTCGTAGCTTTAAACCAACAAAATCCGACATGCAAACACACAAGCAAGGAAAGGAGATGGATCCTAACTTGCCTCTAGCCAAGAAAACACACGGGAACGGCGGCGGACGGCGGCGTGCGGCGGCGGACGGCGGTTCTCTCTCCCTCTCCTCTCGCGCGACACCCTCCCTCCTTCTTCTCCTTTCTCTCTTCCTCTCTTTCTCTCTTTCTCTCCCTCTCTTTCCTTTCTCTCGCACGGCACTCTCTCTCTCTTCCTCTCCCTTTCTTTCCTCTTTTCTTCTTCTCCCTAATCATTTCTAAGAAGACCCTAAGCATGTATGCCAAGTGGCATACACACTAGGACACTTGGGGAGGGGCATGCAAACCCTCCCCCTCCTCCTTCGCACGGCACCACACAAGGCCCATTGGGCCTCATGGGCTTGGCCCACACGGCCCACCCTTAGGCCCTCCAACCATGGGCCTAAGTCCATGCTATTGGGCCTAAGGCCCAATCCACTCCCTTTTCTAAATTAAACTAAAAAAAAAAATAACAATTAAGTTTACCTAATTAAAATTCTATAATATTAATTCTATAACAAACAATCTATAACAAGCATGGCAACATAAAACCTTATCTTTAATAATTATCTCATAGCTCAATTTAAATTAAAAACAAACAAGGCACAAGGCACAAGGCCTTAAGAGAGAACTAAAATTAAAGCACAACCAAATAGGTAAATTCATTACCTATTTAAAAAGCTCTAGGGCACCTTAGGACATGCCCTTAAATTCTAGGATGCCACATCATTATTGCATTTCTTAGTTCCTTGGTCTTTATGCGTCTAAACTGTGATGAAGGTTCCAAAAGTCAAAGTTCTAGTTCTTAGGATTTTATTATGTTATGCCTGATATGATGAATGAAAAAAACCAAGACTTGATTATTTCATAACTTACTTGAGTCTTCAGTTTGAGAACAAGAAGGATTTCTCATTTTACTTTTATCCCTTATGTAAATTCCTACAAGTGGTGAGTAATCTATCTGTCTAAGTTTTCACTTGTGTTACCTCTAAATTCTCTGTACTTTCTCCCAACGTCACAATTGCAACATGACAACAGTTGCGTTTGGTTCAGTATTTGAAATTTCTTTTTGGAGAAATGCTAACTTTAGGTCAAAAGGTTTTTTTTTTTAAATGCAAATAGTATTTGATAAAGTGTTATTGAAAAGTGCCTTAGGAACTTAATTACATATTTTACATCAACAAAATTTAAATCCGATAGCCCGATGTCAGTAAGCCTGATCTGGCAAGGTGGTAGTCGCTTAAGGTCACATGACCTTAGGTGAGGGACATCGGTGCCAAATCTAGCTCGATAACGTTAGATTTGGTCATTGGCAATTAGGTCTGGCTCACCGAAGATGGTAGTGTAGAGCAGCACTATGGTGGAGGAGAGAGGCAAGGAGAGAGATTGATGTGTAACATAAGGGTAAAATTAGAATTTAGATAATTTAATGAAGGCAAAGTGGAAAAAAATATCAAACTTTATAGATAATTTTTTGAAAATACTGAAAGCTTAAGACAAGGGCTAAAGGACTTTGGATGACTTTAGAAATGCTAGCAATTCTCAAATACACTCCTAAAAGTAGTTGCAAAATTTCGGCCTTTCTCCAAAGATTTTTAGAACCTTCCTATCCATTTTCAAGGTCGAACTAGATGTGCACAATGTGAATCCCACTTCTAATAAAAGTGAACTCCAGAGTTCCAGGGACCAACTATTGAAGATTGCATAGCGTTCGAATAGGAGAGATATGGTCGGATCACATAAGCAACACATAGACTCCAAAAAGTAGTTGCCAAATATTTCAGGTTTTGTCCAAAAGTTCTTAGAACCTTCCTATCTATTTTCAAGGTTGAACCAAATACGCACCACGTGAATTCCACTTCCAATAAAAGTGAACTTCGGAATTCCATGGACCAATTATTAAAACTCGCCCAACGTTTGAATCGTAGGGATATGGTTTGGCCATGCAAGCGACTGCTTGCAATTCTCAAATAGACTCATAAAAGTAGTTGCCAAATATTTCCGCCTTTGTCCAAAGATTCTTAAAACTTTCTTGTCCATTTTCCTGGCCGAATCAGATGCACACAACGTGAATACCGCTTCTTATAAAAGTGAACTTCGGAACTTCATGAACCAACCATTGAAGCCCGCACGGCGATGGGTTGGCTACGCAAGTCGTTGCTTTCCTTGTCAGGTCAACATCAACGTCCAGCATCCACGAACGGTCTTGTCAAGCCTTCTTTAGTAAAGAGAGAGAGAGAGAGAGAGTATGGATATCTTAGGCCCACATTTTGGAGTCTAATGTGATAGAACTGGTACGAGCACCTAGAGGGGGGTGAATAGGTGGTAAAGATGATTTTTATAAATCGTAACAAAATAGATTAATTTTTAACGATTGATAGACTAAGAGATTGAAAACAATAATAGACGTATGAAAATGCAATGTAAAGTAAAAGGATTAGGGATAGAGAATCAAGACTCTAAGTTTATAGTGGTTCGGCTTAAACCAAGCCTACATTCACTCTTCCGCACGGACAGCCCACTGGCTAGATTTTACTAAGAATCAAAAGAGAATTTACAGTCTCACGTCCGTGATTCCACAGTGTAAAGACTCTAATACACTTCCTCAAGGTCTCACCAAAATTCAGTCTCTCTTTTGATTACAAGTATAGCTCGAAGAATAAGATCGCAAAAGAACAAAGAGATTCAGACTTTGAAATTTTTCTATCGGGCACACTTGAACAACTTGAACGTCTCCCTTATATACTTCTTCATGCCTTCAATACTGTTGGCACCTTCCAAAGAAGTTTTTCCAATCAATCCGTTGGACAGAATCAATTAGAGAGATCTCGAGCTCTTCAAGGAAAATGATGATAGCCCATCAATCCTACTCACCCATACAATCAGGATCTCGGTTTCCATAAGTAGAACCTTCCAAGTATAATTCACGGATCTAGAAGATCTAGAATACTTGAATACGAATAAAAGATCTTGAAGTACTAATTCCAGTCTTTAGATATTCCTTAACCAAACAAATCAAAACCGTTCTTGAATTTATCCGAATAGAACTTTAACTTCATCGGTTTAGAAACTGTCCATGAGAGTAGACTTTGAATCTTGAGTCTGGAGGTCTTCAGACTTTGTCAAAAGAGTCTGCAAGTCTTCAGACTAGACTGATGGAAACGTTTTGTCGACTTCAAAACACCTTAAGAAGATTTCTCTAACATAATGCTGCTTACGTCAGTTGCGCCGGGCAGGGAGACGAGAAATGGCACAGAATATATTTTTGTTTTATTCTGAACGACGAAAGAAAGTTGCTTTTCTTTAGAGTTGTAAAATCAAGAGCAAGAGTGATAGAAATTTTAGTTAATTTTTCTTATTTTATTTGATTGAAATCAGGTATGGCTGGTTTACGGAAAAAAATCAATGGATCTTCTTAGTTTTATTAACTACCACTGCAAAGTATGACTAGGTTAATACCTATACACAGATTAATATGTAAATGTTGACATAATACTTGATGCTACTATTAGTGTGACAAGCTTATTTTTCTAATAAGGTAAAGAATAGTGAGAATAAAGTTACCTCATGATGTGGTTATAAAATTTAATACTAATTACTTCTATGTTTGTTACATCTTATTGCTCCAACTTAAAATTGAAACTATGGCATGGCTGATCCAACCAAACCTTTCTCTACGAGCAATAAAGAAAAAGAAAAACGAAATATTTGTCTGTTGTTGTACTCTATATAAATCTCTTCTTAAGAAAGTACCTACGTATGGGAATTATGTATGGTAACATATTTATAGTGTAATTGGATATGTGGTGTTTGTATCATATCTTATACATTTCATAATTACCCTTCCATGAAAAAAGTTCAAAAATCAGACCTCTTAATAACCAAATGATTAAGTGACCATCAAATTCACGAATATCTTATGGCTACCAATTACATCCAGAAATAACCATTGAATATCTCCCAGATTGGTTCTTTCTTTTCTCTTCAAATGTAATCACTTAACATTGTAGTGTGTGCCTCAATACCAGTAGATACATACGATAATATGATTAAGCGAAATTTCATCTAAGTTTTATGCTATTTGCTATCCACCATTTCTCCAAATAAAATAAAATAATGAATTTAAGCAAAGCAAGAAATAACATGGATAACAACCGGGGTTTATGGTGTCTAAAGTGAGCAAGAAGAAGAAGAAAATTCAAGACGGTTCCCTTGCCATCAAAATACGATTGCCTTTTAGTTTTCATGCCTCATCAGAATGGTCATTTTAAGACTCAAAGGCCTCACCAAGTACCACCGTATAAAGATTTATTCCTCCTTTAAGTAACATTAGGCTTAAAGAATAAATTTTTTTATTAGAACATGACGGAAGAGAATATGAAGATTTTTTCAAGGAAAGTTCATTATGACTTTACCAAACCTTTCCTCGTCTTTTATAATTGAAGGAAAGGGCATTACAGGAATTACATAATATCTTGAATGGCCGATACACATGACCATTTTTCAATAATACATCTTTGCAGTGAATTCTCTTATATAAGACGGATAGTTATAAAGTGACACTAGCACAATTAAGTAGACAGATTCTTGCATTTTATCAAAATAATAAATCACATATATGGACAATGTTGACACCTAAATTTTGCCATTTTACTTAAGACTTAATAGCATTAAAAGTTAGGATTTAATCGCTAAAAAAGAAAAAGAAAAAAACAGCAAAACAACAAAAAAAAAAAAACTGAAAAAAAAATGAAAAAAATGCTTAGAGGGCCGATCGAGCTAGATCCGCCCTTAGCCCGGCCCGCCGCCCCCTCTTTTTTCTTTCCCCCGCACTGGGCCGGCCCACTCTTCTTTCCTGTTCAGCCTAGCCCGCGCCCTGGTCTTCCCTCTCCAGCCATCCTTCGCACAACCTAGAGGGGGCGAGAGGGAGCTCGGGGGAGAGAGGAGCAGAGAGCGAGAGAGGACCAGAGAGACAGACAAGAGAAAAGAAAGCAGGCGCAGCAGAGGAAACGGAGGAGAAGGAGCCTCCGGGCCACCCCCACCGTCGCCAACGGGCCACCCAATCGACGCCGTTTGCCGTCATCTTCCTCGAAATCCAAACCTGAAGCAAGAGGGAAAATTGAGAGCATGGAGGAGCAAAGGAGGAGAAGAGGGGCCTCCAACACCGCCGTCGACCACCGCCGTGTAGCTTCCCCCCGCCATCAACCACCACCGTGTTGCTTCCTCCCGCCGTTGCCCGCCGCTGCCGTTCCGCCACCAAACGCCGTCCCTCGGCCGAACCCCCTCTTGCCTGACACCGTCCGAGCCTCCTCGCGCCACCGCCGCTCAAATCGAGTCAGCCGCCAGATTTCCTCCTCTCTCGCGAGCTCGCGCTGCTGCCACTGTTGTGACTCCAGCAATCCGAGCCCCCTCGCCACACCACCGCTACCCTCCGAAAGCCGACGCTTGCGACCCACGACATCACACCTCTGCCCATCTCCACAGCCGCTCGTCGCCGCTGCGGAACCCTAGCCGCCGTCCACCATGTTGCGCCGTCCACCGCCTCGCCACCATCGACGTCCCGGCCAACCCCTCCGGCGCCACGGGTCATCGAGCTCGAGGGTTCCGGAATCGGTCACGCAAGCCGAACCGGGTACAATTCTCGGGTAGGGTTTTCGTTCATTTGGGCCTGTCACGACAAGCCATCTGACTTTTGGGCTTTTGGGCTTGTGGGCTTGGGCTAGTGTAGTGTGGGCTTGTGGACCTGGTTTGTTTTAAAAAGAGAGGAGGGGGACCTCTTGGGTTGAGCCCAAGCTTTGGGCCCACTTGGGCCTGCCGGACTCGACCCGCGCCGACCGGGCCGAACCTGGGTCCGGTCTGACCGGACCCGACCCAATCCGGCCCCAAAGAAAAGAAGAAAAAATTATTATTTTATTATTATTTTAAAAAATTTAAAAAAAAAAAAAAAATTCGAAAATCCAAAAATGATGGGGTTTGGTTACGAATTGCCATATCTTGCCTTCGTAGTGTAATTAGGCATTTATTTGCTCGTATTTTGATTATATCGTATGTTTAATTTGCATGTCTAATTATGTTTAATTGCACGTGTTTAATTTTACTGCAATTAGTATCTTGGTAGCTATGATTGTTACTTAATGATTGCGCACCCGCATGATCACCTCACATGTTAGTAGATAGGTATAAAATCAATCCAAGCTACTTGACAAAAATCATTTCTTTTAAAATGAACAAGATTAAGTACCGAAAGGGCACTAATTGGTTAATTAGTGTAATCAAGTCCCCGACCCTAGATTCCCTGGTTGCGTAGGAAGTGAGGTATACTCTCATACCTTACTTGGTTTCTAGTCAACCCCAAAAAGCTAGTGGCGACTCATTTTTGCAAAATTCTTAAAAATACCCCAACGTCACGCGAGGTATGGGCTTGAGAGAGCCCACGCCTAATCATAGGCCATAGGCCCATCCTTTAGGCAATACCCCTAAACCCGTTCTCTCCCCCCAAGGGGTAGGTCGTGACAGCTTGGCAACTCCACTGGGGATTTAGTTTTAAACCTTAGAGGATTTAGGCCAAAATTAATCTTGTTCAAAAATATTTTTTGTTTGGCAGCAAGGATTCCAAATACACCCCTAACATTAAAGGTGTTAAATGTTTTAGCAGTTGGGAGTTATGAGGGGAGGAGTGGTTGTTGACTCTTGTCTTGCAGGTGTGGAGTTGTGAATGAATGTTCATGTTTTGAATTTATGAAGTGTTGCTTGCTTATAAATTGTCATGCCTGCGTTTCCTATATTGCACTACACCATGGTACACACTACTTGCCGCCGGACCTAGGCCGCATAACATCACTTAGGATGGTGTTGAGGTGGATACCACTCCGACTACAACCGTATAGTACGAGTTGCCCATCTCTACCTCGAAATTTCTTTCTTCATGTCGAAGGTACCCACCCCAGTCTGCAATCATGCGACACGGGTCGGTTCTTCGACGAAGCCGAAGTCATGGGTAACACGACCTAGCCGCAATCTTGCTAGTTCGGTTCGGTGATCCTATGGCTCCATTTTGAGCCGGATAGAGTAGAAATCGAACCACATCCCATGTACATGTCTATGTAATTGAAAAAAAAAAAAACAGAGAGAGACAAAGGTCGGCACCCATTGTAAGTATCATTTTCCTTTTTTATTTGTTCATTTTGTATTGAACTTCCATCTTCAAATTCGCAAACATCAATCGATTGCCCTTGGTGCTATAGGCTTATAATTGAAAAAATTGGCAATCACTTTTGATAAGTGAACATTGAATACAAGTTCTAAACACTTTGATTTGGTCCTGTCGAACACATGGTTTTATTTAAATTTCTATTTATGGGCTCAAAATCACATCTTAAAAAAAAAAGAAAAAAACTTTCAAGTTGCGATTATACATTGGGGCACAAAAATTGAAATTGCATTTTCAATCAAATTCTCTCCATTTTGTGTACAAATTTCTCAAAATAAAAGTCATCTCATTTTTCTGAGTAAAATCACAAATCAATCTTTCAAAAATCAATGCCACTTTTGCATATGAAACTTTTGGAATAGAGTGGACATTCGATTGATAGCCGTCGATCGATCTTTTAATGATGCCCCTTCTCTTATGACTAATTGTGGTGAAATACTAAAACCCCGTAATAAAGACTATGGGGCATGTACCGTCGCCTCGATTTTATTGTAAGAAGCGACCTCATTGAGAGATCATTTCCTAATCCACATACTGACATTGTTGCCTTTTTGCAGTTTATGTGTGATACTCCTTGATATTCTCGTGTTCGACCACATAAAGAAATGAATTCTAGAGCTAGGACAAGAGTTGATTCTCTCTTATCTATACAAGGTTTCTTGTATTTTATCATCGTTCTTATTCTTGTTAAGAATCATGTTTTCCATTTTGGATTTTGGTTGTGAATCCAATTGATGCTTTTGTAAATCATGCGACTTATTTTTTTATGATGGAATTCAATTTTGTGAAAATCATCCCAAAAAAAAAAAAAAAAAAAAAAACAAATTCAGAAGTGTTTCAAGCGAACCTTTACCTCTACCTTGAAAATGAATTTCAAGAAAACTTTGCGTAAGGCCCTCTCTTCACATGGTCGCTTTCTCGGGTATAATGAGGAGTTTATTTTGGGATTGGCATCTGCCCCTTCTAAAAAATAAAAGTGTGGGTTCATGGAACTCGAGGAGCAAGCATGCGTCGAGACTTCGTCAACACCAATCTTCCATAGAGGCAGAACGAAGTTGAATTCCGTTCTAAGAAGTTGAGGAAATGACGCAAATGCCTTAGGTGCCAAAATAGCCCATCGATCTCGTTCACTTTGCATGGTGAGACAAATGAAGGGAGTTGCCAAGCATCCAAAATGGCAAATTCAAAGGAAAAGTAAACAGCATCGATTCCAATTACCCGTTTCTAATACCATTTCTAACATGACTTTCTTTTCATTGTCAAAGAGACATCAAGAGTACCAAGTTTTGTAACGTTCCAACAAATGCGATGGAGCATCATTAAGTCCTATTCATCTTAAACAAAGAAAGATTCAAATGAAACAGAGGGGCAATATTACCCCTTCCACCATAAGGGACACCTTTGGATTGATTGCTTGACTTTGGAAAGGGATGTATTTCGTTCCTAAACTTGATTCTCGTTAGTATAAAAAATGACATATCATTTTCTTTGGTACAGGACAGACTCGAACAGAACAAAGGTTTCTTAAATATAGAGTGGGATAACAATGTTTGATTTAGAGAAAATTCTCTCCTTCCCCCACCAATGAAGTTTGCTAGAACAATATTGTCAAATTCATAAAGAAAGGATGTATCGTTCCTCAATTGAACCTAATTAAGTATTGAGATAACCTGTTTCATCTCCTCTTCTTACAGGGTGATAAATGAAAAAAAAAGTTGCACATTGACCGTAGAAGTAGCGCCTTCCACCAAGGAATCAGGAAAACATCAAATACTTAAAGGCGAATGCAAGGGAAGGGTATTGTCGAGTTACCAAATATCCACGAAGGTGAATCTAAGAGATGTTAGCGCCTAAAAGATGAAAGCGAGTGAATGGTAATAATGTATCGTTTCCAACATTTCAATCCCTAAAGATTTTTGCACTAACATATTCTTTTACATTTTTACAGGTTACCAGGTCACCATGCTGTAGGTAAATACCCTCCTTCTCAAAAAAAAAAAATCCATTACAAAAAAAGAACCTTTTGCGCTTTTCTAGAGACAAGCACAAGAATGAATAATTGAGAAAAAAATTTCTACAAGCTTTTTGAACATCATTTTTATCTCAAAATTTTGTTCTCGTTTTATGGATTATTCATTTTGAATCAAAATTCCCTATGGAGATTAATTTACTCAGACGATCTCAGTAGAGTGAAATGGAGATGTTAATCATGCCAAGCAGAGAATACTTAGGATGAGGAAAGGCAAGCCATTTCCAAACACGTCCTTCAAACACTTTTGAGAGTTAAGTAAAAGGCGACCTTCTCTTAGGACAAAGGATTCATTCGCATTGAGCGCAAAGATCGGAATGATAAAGGCGTCTCCTTCATCAATCCCAAGTATCGCACTAATCTCTTGCTTCCCCTTTGGGTCAAATAAAGATGATCCTTCAAAGTACCCCTGTCAAGAACGACCCTACATTGGGGCAGCATAGGAGGTTACGGTCGTGTTATAGAGCGAAAGGTTGAGAAAGATTCTATTACTTTCACTTGCATTAATCTTTTAGTGATAGCTTCGAAGGACTTCTCATCAGAGCTTGACTCATCCCAAGGTGAAGAAGAGCATTTCCTTCTCTATCCAAATATTGATACCCGTTGCTTAAACCAATTTGGGTCTGATTATTCATTTTTGAACCCCAAGTGGTGATCATCTCCCTTCACTACGGCAAGGCAAAAGAATTGACCAAATACAATTGACAGTTACAAGAAAATGTGAAAAGCATCTCGAAAGTCATACGAGTTACAAAAGTTCAAAGAGTAAAAAGTTCGACAAAGTAGGAGGCATGAAAAAGCAGTGTGCTTGGTAAAAGTAAGGCCAATGCCCGTCAAGAAAAAGAGCCAAAAGACTGCATCTTATGTGAAAGAAAAATTATCAAAATCCAAGTGCCTGCTTAAAAAAGGGAAATCATCGCAAGTGCAAAGGAAATTAGAGAAAGGGGCAAAGCTCCCATGCATAAATGATTAGTCAAGGGACTTTCGAGATGCGATGTGTTTCAAAAGCCAAATAATTTCGAAAGATCGAGTGACTTGGTCACGATGCCATGATGATCACCGACTCTTGAAAAACCCTCTTGAAAATTTTAAGCCTTTCGAGCCTCTCCCAAACCAACATTACAACCCTCTTCCGAAGTCTCTTTCTAATTGGGATGGTTTGAGTGAAAATGAGAATGCCACAAAGAAGCTACTGCTTGAAGGAGTGGAGGTAATTCTATCTTGTCTTATTTTCCAAGTTCTCGACTTGTAAACTCGATGAGACAAATGTTCCTTTATTGGCCTCAAAGCAATAATTCCTTTGTATAAGCCCTCACCGAGCTTATAGTGCGGTCCTTTCAAAAGACATTTTTGATTGATCAAATTGTGCTCATCGCAAATGTTTCTGAAAGCCTTTGACATGGATTATGTGAGATACCCTCAGGAATCTATTACTTCCCACGCGAATGGATGGGATCAAGCAGCCATCTTATCAAGAATGTGTGAGAAACCCTTTCTGACTAAGAAGCTCTAGTTTGGCATGCTCAATGAGCATTTTTCACGAGTCGTAGCCATTCTGATAAGAACTTGACTCCCGGAGAATTTGATGATTAATGATATATCCCCGAGCAAGATGACAGTTTTACACCACATGATGCTAATTGACATCAAATGTTTTTTTTAAAAGCAGTCGGACTTAGCTTGATTAGCCTACTCAATTAATGCTTCATTATTGCCGATACGTCTCTTGATGACGTCTCTAATGACATTTGATCAAGATGAGTTTGACAGGATTCCTCAGTGAAGCCATACAATTTTCAAAAGGTTAACGGGTGCTTCCCTAAAAAACCAAAGGTTCATGGTCAGCCTTAAACCATGCCATCTCCAAAGGTTCATGGTCAGCCTTAAACCATGTCATTTCCAAAGATTCATGATCAACCTTAAATCATGTCTTCTACAAAGGTTCATTGGTTGTCCTCAAATCATGCATTGTCAACTCTGTCGAAACCCGTTGTTACACGGCGAAACTTCGTCCCTCTCCTTCTTCTTATGACCCGGTGGGTTTCTGTAGCCCGGAATCCCTCTCCTTCTTCTTATGACCCGGTGGGCTTTTGTAGTCCGGAGTCCCTCTCATTCTTTTTATGACCCAGTGGGCTTCTGTAACCCGGAGTCCCTCCCCTTCTTCTTATGACCCGGTGGGCTTCTGTAGCTCGGAGTCCCTCTCCTTCTTCTTATGACCCGGTGGACTTCTATAGCTTGAAGTCCCTCTCATTCTTCTTATGACCCGGTGAGCTTCTCTAGCCCTGAGTCTCTCTCCTTCTGCTTATGACCCGGTGGGCTTCTGTAGCCCGGAGTCCCTTCCCTTCTTCTTATGACCCAGTGGACTTCTGTAGCCAGAAGTCCTCCCCTTCTTCTTATGACCCGATGAGCTTCTGTAGCCTGGAGTCCCTCTCATTCTTCTTATGACCCGGTAGGCTTCTATAGCCCGGAGTCCTCCCCTTCTTCTTATGACCCGGTGGGCTTCTGTAGCCCGAAATATCTCTCCTTCTTCTTATGACCCGGTGGGCTTTTGTAGCCCGGAGTCCCTCCCCTTCTTCTTATGACTCGGTGGGCTTCTGTAGCCCGGAGTCCTCCCATTCTTCTTATGACCTGGTAGGCTTTTGTAGCCCGGAGTCCCTCTCCTTCTTCTTATGATCCGATGGGCTTCTATAACCCGGAGTCCTCCCCTTCTTCTTATGACACTGTGAGCTGTTGTAGCCCGGAGTCCCCCTCCTTCTCCTTATTATGACATGGCGTGCTTCTGTAGCCCGAGGTCTTTCTTCCTCTTATTGACAAGACACACTTCCATAGTTATGAGTCCTTTCCGTCGACCTGATACATACCTATGCACCCAGGGTCTCTCTACCGCCGAAATAATTTAGGTGTATTCTATCTTTGAATGGAACCTTTTCGAGCTCTCATTCAAAGAGGGGCAGTTGTTGATACCTAAATTTTGCCATTCTACTTAAGACTTAATCGCATTAAAAGTTAGGATTTAATCACTAAAAAAGAAAAACAAACAAACAGCAAAACAACAAAAAAAAATGAAAAAAATGAAAAAATGCTAAAAGGGCGGAGCGGGCCGGATCCGGCCTTAGCCCGGCCCGCCGCCCCCTCTTTTTTCTTTCCCTCGCACTGGACTGGCCCACTCTTCTTTCTTGTTCAGCCCAGCCCGTGCCCTGGTCTTCTCTCTCCAACCATCCTTCGCACCACCTAGAGGGGGGGAGAGGGAGCTCGGGCGAGAGAGGACCAGAGAGACAAACGAGAGAAAAGAAAGCAGGCGCAGCAAAGGAAACGGAGGAGAAGGCGCCTTCAGGCCACCGCCACCGTCGCCGACAAGCCACCCACTCGACGTCGCTTGCCGCCATCTTCCCCGGAACCTAGACCTGAAGCAAGAGGGAAAACAGAGAGCGAGGGAGGAGCAAAGGAGGAGAAGAGGGGCCTTCGGCACCGCCGTCGACCACCGCCATGCTACTTCCCCCTCCGTCGACCACCGCCGTGTTGCTTCCCCCCGCCGTCGCCCGCCATTGCCATTCCACCACCAGACGCCGTCCCTCGGCCGAACTCCCTCTTGCCCAACGCCGTCCGAGCCTCCTCGCGCCACTGCCGCTCCACCCAAGTCAACCGCTGTCCCACCAGCCGCCGGATTTCCTCCTCGCTCGTGAGCTCGCGCCACCGCCACTGCTATGACGTCAGCAATCCGAGCCCCCTCGCCACGCCACCGCTACCCTCTGAAAGCCGACGCCTGTGACCCGCGACGTCGCACCTGCGCCCATCTTTGCAGCCGCTCATCGCCACCGCAGAACCCTAGCTGCTGTCCACCACGCCGCGCCGTCCGCCACGTCGCCACCGTCGGCGTCCTAGCCAACCCCTCCAGCACCGCGGGTCACCGAGCTCGAGGGTTCCAAAATTCGGGTCGCGCGAGCCGGGCCAGGTACAATTCTTGAGTAGGGTTTTCGTTTGTTTGGGTCTGTCACAACGGGCCATCTGACTTTTGGGCTTTTGAGCTTGTGGGCTTGAGCTTGTGTAGTGTGGGCTTGTGGGCCTAGTTTGTTTTAAAAAGAAAGTAGGGGGACCTCTTGGGCTAGGCCCAAGCTTCAGGCCCACTTAGGCTTGCCAGACCCGCGCCAACCTGGCCGAACCTGGGTTCGGTCTGACCAGACCCAACCCGGTCCGGCCCCAAAGAAAAAGAAGAAAAAAAATATTATTTTATTATTATTTTAAAAAATTTTAAAAATTTTAAAAAAAATTCGAAAATCCAAAAATGATGGGGTTTGGTTAGGAATTGCTATATCTTGCCTTCATAGTATAGTTAGGTATTTATTTGCTCGTATTTTGATTATATCGTATGTTTAATTTGCATGTCTAATTATGTTTAATTGCACGTGTTTAATTTTACTACAATTAGTATCTTGGTAGCTATGATTGTTACTTAATGATTGCACACTCGCATGATCACCTCACATGTTAGTGGATAGGTGTAAAATCAATCTAAGCTGCTTGACAAAAATCATTTCTTTTAAAATGAACAATATTAGGTACCGAAAGGGTTAATTAGTGTAATCAAGTCTCCGACCCTAAATTCTCTGGTTGCGTAGGAAGTGAGGTATACTCTCATACTTCACTTGGTTTCTAGCAGACCCCAATAGGCTAGTGGCGACTCATTTTTGCAAAATTTTTAAAAATACCCCAACGTCACGTGAGATATGGGCTTGGGAAAGCCCGCGCCTAATCATGGGCCACAGGCCCGTCCTTTAGGCAATACCCCTAAACATGTTCTCTCCCCCTGAGGGGTAGGTCGCGATAGGCAACATGGCAAGACCCCCTCACTTCTTGACCAGTTCATGGTGCCTGTCCTGATTAGAGTTGTCATCTGGTCACCGTTTTCATGACACTTAATTATCTTAGGTAAGATTCTTCAAATTTCTGTCCAAAGTTCCAAGGGTCTTGAGAAAAATCCATTGGCTCTGGTTGATTACACGTGTATTCTTCTAGAGCCTGGTAGTTTACATCTCTAGAATCCAAAATTGTATCCAAAAACCTTCACAATTTTGCTACAGGACATTGACAACCTATTTGGCTTGGTGGTTCTTTAGTGAACAATTTCCATTCTTTGTGAAAGAAAATGGTACTATGAACTTGAGGACTCGAGCTCTACATTTTAGCTCTGTGGAGAATATATGTTGCCAGTAAGGTAGAGGATGAAACCACTTCAATAACTTTTGCAAAGTACTTGAGATGAAAATTCTGGTACCCTTAATTATGAAAAGAAATGGTGAGGCGGTAGAGAATAGTTGTGGGATACTCAATTTGAATGGTATAGTTATTGGAACAAAATAGAACCATTTAAATTTAACATAGAAAGTCGCAACCATCAGAGAACTAAGGTGCGACCCTTTGAAATAAATCAATTATTCATATTGAATGTAGGATTTGCATTTCAGTCTCCATGAGCCAAAACTTTCCCGAACATAATTTTTGCACCTCCTTAATTAAAAGCTGATTTAAGATACTGCCTCATCCTAGCCATTTACCAACTTGTGATACTTACAAGATTACCAATTATTTTAACAATCTACCAACATTATTCTCATGGTTAACAATGTCTTTGAAATTACTAACTAATATTTGAAATTACCAACCTTAGTTTTGCTGACATACCAACATTCTTCACATTAATATACCACCCATGTCAGTCACTTACCAACATTTTATCTTGTTATGTTTTCACAAGTACCAGCATTTCTTAACACTTCCAAGATTACTTATTACTTTAATAATCTACGCCAATTATTTTTTTGGTTTTATCAGCTCCTTTAAAGTCTTTTTTTTTTCGAAATTAGCAGTCTTAATTTGACTAATGTACATTCTTTTTTATGTGACAAGTGATGGTTTGTCAGTCAAATTAAAGTTGGCAATTTCGAATAAAAGTTAGTAATTGTTGGCTACACATTGGTAGATTAATAAAACATCTGATCATCTTGAAAGTATAAACAAGTTATTGGTACTTTTCAAAACCTAGCAAGATTTTTTTTTTTTTTAAATAATTGGTAAATGACTAAAGTGAGTTGGTATGATAATGTAATGAATGTTGGTACATCGATCAAATTAAGGTTGACAATTTTGAATAAAAGTTAATAACTTCAAAGGTGTTAGTAAGTCAAAAGGATACATGTTGATATATTATTGAAATAATCACGAGAGTTTAAAGAAACGTTGGTATTTTTCAAATTAAAGCAAGATAAAATAAAGTTGACATCTTAATTAAATCAAAGGTTTTCTTTTATAAAAAGAGCATTCGAATCTTACAACTAAATTACTTTACTTGGATATACATAAACTGTCTGTTAGCGTATGGCACATGTAGATATGAACATGATTAATAAATCAAGGTAGAATCAGTATCCTTCTGAACCAATTTTCCTTTCACTCCGTTGGTCTTGAGAGCCTCCTCTTAAAACTCAGAAAGGAAGATTGGTAGGAAGAGACAAAATTCATCTTTTTAGATAAATTAAAGGTTTTTTCTATAACACGGGACTCTAAACCTTGCGATGCTCTATTCATGTGCATCAAATAAAGCTCCACTCATAAAGAGTCACGCATGGCCCAAAGATTAATATGAGTGGATGATATGCCACTCAGCCAACCCTTGGGGGATAAATAAAGGTTTCAAGCTATCATTACGAGATAAAGATAAATTAAAAGAAAAAACAAGAACTAACGTGCCTTACAACATGAGCAACAAGAATGTACGCAGACTTATTGGTACCTACAAACATACATGAGTCGTGACAACAATACATTAATTAAGGCTGTTCTTTTTTTTCCATTGTAAATGCCAAATTATCATCTACGAACTTCAGTTCTTGGGTTGAAAAGCGACACCCTTGACGACGAGCCCCTGTTTCCAATTAGGGCTGCATTCGTATATACGAAATGTGATTTCTCCAATATTTTCGGACGACGTCGTGAATTCGCCCATCAATATGTTTGTCCACTTTCCTCGGGAATATGCTGGAAACTTTCCGAGCGTCCCGGACTCGACTTATCCGGAAAAGTAATGTTGATGTTCACAGTAGCGCCCCAACCCTGACTTGACTCGGTCATTAATGCCACCAATGAGACTTCGTAGTGGGTATTCGGAGAGAGGATGATCGTTCGGAACTTCCCACTGATTTCCAGCCAGTTGACACCTCTCAGTTCAGCTACCTCAACATCCACATTACTGTGAAAATTGAAGTTCAATGTTAGGGGTAGGACTTTTGCAGAAGAAGAATCGCTAATGTGTGCATTCCCCCCATCAAATTAGACGATCAAATGAAAAAAAAGACAAATAGCTACACATGAGTTGCTTCAATAGATCGTACCGCAGATCGTATTTGCACATGAAGTGCACGCCAGATCAAAGGGACAATCGTTTTGCAAGTGGAATAAAATAGCAAGGAATGAGATCCACGCATGAAATGAAATATTAAATGGGACTTGAAGAATGCAATATGGGTCTCTAATACTACATTAGAATGTACAAGCTAGATACTTGAATTGATGGGTAGAATGAGACTACGCGTATGTAAAGTTCATTTAAACCCATACAAAGCGATTCAAGAAATTTACTTTGACAATCAACTTGGTTTGTCTTAGTTCAATTTAACCCTAGTGAAATGACTTTTGAGTTCAACACTTCGCTGGTCATTATTCCCGTTGAAGTCACCTTTGTTAAGATGCACATATGAAGATTTTAGCGATATTGAATCTCTAATGGCATAATTGATGTGATAGGAATGATTATTGTATTGGTACCTAAAAGTGAGTTTAACTATGAATGTTGGTGAGTCTACACTTGGACCTCCTCCACTCTGTTGTCTCTACAATGAGGTATATTGGTCTTAGGATGCTTCCTAACAGCCTCAATGACCAAAAGGGTTGTCTACCGGCATATAGTGCAGCACAATAATTATCTTTTAAATGAACACCAAACAGACAAACTAAAATACTAATTACAGACCGCATAACGCAAGGGACTGTATGTTTATCAACAAATCTCCTTATTCAATATTACAGAAATATATTAGAAACAATTACATGCTCAAATGGCTATTTGGAATGGTATAAGAGCAAGAGAGGACCTCGTGAAAAGGTACTTGATAGCTGAAAACTGTTCATATGATTTGCATCTCAATCACCCATCTCAATTTCGCATTTCTTTTTAACAATGTAGAGAGTCACTTTATTTCTCTAAACTGGAAGGGTTAAAAGTTTCCCTCCTTGATCATCTCAAAATGGAAGATAGGTTCCATTTCTAAGGATACCTCGATCAGTCATACTTAAAATGTTATCTTTAATAATTAAGTATTAAGGAAACATGTGTCGAGATCATATGTACAACATGTATTGACGCTCACTAAAAGGATAGAAGATTGGCGTCCCTCTCAAAACTCTCCATCGCCGGTTAAAAGGGGGAAAATGATAATAGCTTTTATATAACAAACAATCTGTCATGACTAGTTAACTTCGCACGCCTGCGAATTTTCTTATACATGTGCTTTGACCAATTATCAGAACTGAGAATCCATACTTTTCAGTTGGGGCTTGGGTACTTCGTATTTTGCAGAGGTTGTCCCCAGATGAACATAAATTAATCAAATAAAGCAACGAGGAGCTAAAAACAAACTCAAAGTTATTGCAGCCTATGACTTAAACGCGCACAAGAGGTGAATTTGCTTTATTTTGTCCAAGATATATAAAAATTGATAATAACGAGGAAATGAAATGTTTTCCTTTTCTTCTATTTAAGCAGAACTTTTCGAGAGAAATGGTAATATCTTTTTCCTTTTCTTTTTCTTTTCGATTATTGACTCTTACCCGGACTCTTTGAGGGGCTTCCATTCCCAGTACCGGGGCTCGCGGCACCATGCTATTTCAAACTCCCTCGCGAACAGTAAGAAGCAATTCTTGTTCAGACTCTTGTCGACCCAGTACTTCTGCAACCATGAAACTTCATATTCTTTTGTACAGTTTCAACACATATCAAATCTATTTACAAAGCTCTCTTTTTTTTTTTCAATGAAGGTAAGAAAATCGTGCGAGAGAGAGAGAGAGAGAGACTCACTCTCGAGAAGCTCTCTCTCTCTCTTCCTTGTGCAGAACCACTCCGTCGTAGAGCTGATCGCAGAGCTTGTCGAGAGGGAAAATATGGGCACGACGGAATCTTTCACAATGGCCACGTAATTGTGCGGAGGTCTTGTTACTCTCGCCTTCCCTGTTTGCTTAGGCTTCTCTGAACCCTTCTCTTTGGCTTCTTCCTGGATCTTAGCTTCAGCTTCCATGTCAGGAGGTGGCTGATGTTGCTCCTCTTGAGGGTGGAGAGAGAGAGAGAGAGAGAGAGAGGAGCCGCTTTATGGAGCCACCATCAAAAGTCATACAAGTAGATATGAGCAAGTGAAGCCATTTTTCTGCGTCTTTCAATGATAAATTTTCACACTTCGTCAAAACTTGGAATAAGCAGCATACCGTGGTGACATGATGTGGGCCTGAACACCATAATTTATATTCTTTTATTCTTTTGGCTGAACGCCATCATTAGATATGATGGGTAGTTTTCGAAAGATGCCGGTAATTTTTAGGACTTGTGAATGGTTCCATTTTGGTTTGTTAATAACTTTCTGATGGATTTAGTAGTGGGCCTAAGTTGGCCTGGCCACGATGGGCCTAAAGGCCCGGCCCACGGGAATTAGGCCCGTGGAAAGGGTAACCTATAAAAGGGATGAGAGAGAGAATGAATGCACCTCTTGGCATTTGCAAGAACGTTCTTCATTCTCTTCAAGAATTCTCTCTCTCTCCAAGGCTAAGAAGCGACGCCATCTTCACTTCCCGACGATTCTTCGACATCGGATCGAACCGGACTGATTTCCCTTCCTCAATACGACATCGGTGTCTAATCTGTGGCCAACAAGGTACGCTCGAATCCGTGGTGTGCTTTACGATCGGTGATACGTGTTTATTTCCCGGGCTCATCTTCCGCATATGATTAGGGGTTCGGTTTTAGTGCCGAATCCGGTTTTTGGGGATCCGGCGATCCCAACATTGGTATCAGAGCATCGGTTCACGTTTTTCCCGATCTGTTTGTTGTTTATGATTGATTTTTTCGCAAATGCATTTCGGCCGTACGGATCGGGGCCATGAATCCCGACACCCGAGCATGTTCGCCTATTTTTCCGATTTTTCGTAAGTCGAAATAAAAATCTGAAGGCATAGGGAGGAAGGCGACGTCGAGACGAGTCCGGCGACATGTCGCACGTCACCGGAAGACGCCGCACGCGCCCCCACGCGCGGCCAGAAGGCTCTGCGCGTGGGCGCGACGCGCCCAGACGCGCTGGTTCGTCCAGCGCGTGCGGGACACGCACCGGAGACGAACCGGCGCATGCGCGCCGCCGGCCGGCGAACCGGCACGCGCCGGTCCACGGACCGACGCATGGTGATGTCAGCATGACGTCACCCAACGGTCGGTAACCGCCGGGGTGACGTCATCGCTGACGTCGGTTGGCCGGACAGTCACCGGCCGGCGACCCGACCCGACCCGCCTGGCACGTGCGCGGCACGTGCGGTCTGACGTCTGCGTGACGTCAGCCCACGCACGCGCGCCGCACGTGCGGTCGGTCCGTCCGACCCGGCGACCGGTCCGACCGCCCTGACCGGTCCGACGACTCTGACCGTTGACCGTTGACCGGAAAAAAAAAAAAAAGATTTGTTTCCTTTTTTCAATTATGTCTATGTGGATTATATGTAATCCATTGTTTGTTCTGCATTTGTTATAGGAACAATGCCTCCCCGTAAGCCGCGCGCATCTGTGCGCACAATGTCAGATGAACAGAAGGAAAGGCTTACAAGGTTGATAGCCGATTTGAGTGGTTATCGATGGGAGAGTGACGATATAATTGATCATGTCATAGAGGTCAACAACAAAATTCAGGAAGTCATTTGGAACGGTTATCCCATGTGAGATATTCAGATGATGCGATTCTTTATGAACACTCTTCCACAAGGATGGCAAGGAGTGTTGAATCGCCTACGGGAGGTCAAAGGATTTACTAGCTATAAGACGCTAGTAATGGAATTCGTAGATGAATATCATCGGGTAGGAGCCACAAAGACTGCGACCCAAGGAATGACTTTGATTGGGCCAGGACTGAATGTGCGTAGGAGAAATCCTAAGGGATATCCGTCTGTTTTTCCGTGGCTGTCAAGAATGCCTGAAAATTTTACAGAGAAAAAGAAAAAGAAATTGGACCATGTAGCTGCTTTCCCTATTAGTTGTATGATGCCTCGTTTATAGATGTTATGACTTGTCTTTATTTAATGTTCTTGGTGGACATCTTATGTAAAGTTAACTACCTGATTGTTGTTGTTGTAGCAACCTATATGTTAGCCATATTATGTGAAAGCATTTTTTCTTATATTGTATGTCAATTATCTGTTGCTTTCTGTGATTGCTGGTTGCTGTGGGTAGTTAGCTGTGGGTAGTAATAGAAGTTTTTGTAGCTTCATAGAATTGATTTTGCATAAGACAATCATATTAATGATAGTTTTTAAGTTAGGATTTTTGGAGGATGATTGGAAACATAGTGACCTTTTGATTCTGAAACCTTACTTAAAATTATTAATTAATATGATGTGTTTGTGCAAAATAGATGCATAAGTGATAGGCATTAATAACTCGTGCATGTATGTCTGATGTGTTCAGATCAATGGCTTCAGCCACAAAGAGCATAGTTGTCGAGCTGAACAAAGGTGAAAAGCTCAAAGGTGACAACTATGAAATTTGGCAAATGAAAATTCAATGTGTGCTGGAAAAGCAAAAAGCACTAAAAGCTCTTGACCATGTTATGGAATATCTAGAGGATGTTGTGCGCCACCTTGAGCTAGCTGATCATCGCCTCAAGGCATTAGAGCAGGAAACAGATTTTTTCTGTGTTGCTGTTAGCTCAGAAGGGGCTTCATGCTCTAAGCGCAAGCGCATTGATTCGTTCAATATGTGGAAATGCAAGGGATCAAGTCCTCCTTGCAAGAAACCAAGAATTAACCAACAAAAGAGAGGAAAACGTCCTCATGTGAAGAATATCTCAAGGGTGAAATGTTACAACTGTGACTAGAAGGGTCACTATGCCCGCAATTGTCGCGAGCCACAGAAGGTACACACCCTTGGTACAATTGGGAACTTTGCATATGTGTCAAGTTCTGTATTCTTGACTGAATCTAATCCTCTATCGACTGTGGATTCAGGAGCGACAGACCATGTGGCGAAGGATAGAGGATCCTTCGTGGAATTCCGACGAGTACCTACTGGAACTAAGTGGATCTATGTGGGAAACAACTCCAGAGCTGAAGTGAAAGGAATTGGCACATGCCAACTGAATATGCGTGATGGACGCACTTTGTTCCTTCATGATGTGTTGTATGCTCCGGAGATTCGTCGGAATTTAGTGTCTGTTTTAGTGTTGGTTAAATTAGGTTTTAATATGAACTTCCATAATAAAGGTGTAGATTTGTATTTGAATACAAACTACTATGGTCATGGTTACTTTCTGGATGGTTTCATTGTATTAGATATTGACTATGTTAATGCAAATATTTGTTATTCCCTTCTCACATCTCCTAATTCATATGATAATGATGTGAATGTGTGGCATGCTAGACTTGGTCATATTGGCCAACAACGTATGAATAGACTAGCCAAAGAGGGCTTGTTGGGCAATATTGAAAAAGTCGATTTGCCCATCTGTAAGCATTGCCTAGAAGGGAAAACGACAAGGAAACCATTTGGAAAAGGTAAAAGAGCTGAATTTCCTCTGCACTTAATCCATTCGATGTCTCGTGGTCCAATGAATGTGAGAGGAAGGCATGGGGCTGTTTATTTCATCACTTTTATAGATGATTATACTCGATTCAGATATGTCTATTTGATTTCTCACAAATCTGAAGCAATAAGTTGTTTCAAAAGGTTTATGAACCTGGTAGAGAATCAATTAGACAAGAAAATAAAAGCATTGAGATCCGATCGAGGTCGAGAATATTTATCGATGAGTTCAGAAAATTATGTGATGAAAAAGGAATAGAAAGACAGTTATCTATTCCTTATACTCCTCAACAAAATGGTGTTGCGGAGAGAAGAAACGGAACCTTACTGGAAATGGTTAGGTCCATGATGGCGCATGCTAACTTACCTATCACCTTTTGGAGTGATGCGTTGTTAACTGCTGCATATATACTTAACCGAGTGCCTTCCAAATCAGTTGCTTCCACTCCATATGAGTTATGGACAGGTAGAAAACCAGACTTAAGTTTTCTTAAGCCATGGGGTTGTGCTGCCTATACACTTGAATCCTCTCACAAGTTTGGGAAATTGGGTCCCAGAGGAAAGAAGAGTATTTTCATAAGATACTCGGAACACTCAAAAGGATATGTGTTCATAGGTGAGCAGGAAAGTGGGAGTATAACTGAATTTGAATCACGGGATGTCACATTCTTAGAGGATGAATTTCCTAAAAAGGGCGAAATAGGGGAAGACAACTCCCTATTTGAAACCTCGGATCAAGATAATGATCTTGGTGGAGTTCGTCCAAGTGGGAGTAATATGAGAAGTGATGAATTGAATTCAACTCATTCTCAATTGCAACCACATAATGAGACGACATCATCATTATCTAATCCCAGTGGGAGCATAATGGGGAATGATGTGCAAAGTGTACAAACTCCCATACGGCGAACAAGTCGCCAAAGTATTCCCCGTCGACGTTTTGACATTGAAGGGGAAACTTTTATGGTTGCTCCACAAGATGAGGATGAGTCAAGAAATATTAATGAGGCTCTGAATTGCCCTAGTAAGGAATAATGGATTCATGCAATGGAAGAGGAAATGGAGTCAATGAAATCAAACCAAGTCTGGGAACTGGTTGATCTTCCAAAAGGACGCAGAGCTATTGGGAACAAGTGGGTTCTCAAAATAAAGTAAAAGGCTGATGGCTCGATAGAAAGGCATAAGGCTCGCCTTGTTGCGAAGGGGTATAATCAACAGGAAGGAATTGATTATGAAGATACGTTTTCTCCTGTAGTGAGATTCACCTCGATTCGCATTATTCGGCAATAGTATCTAGTATGGATCTTGAGTTACATCGGATGGATGTAAAGACTGCTTTCCTCAATGGAGAATTAGAGGAAGAAATATACATGGAACAACATACTGGTTTCATAGTGAAAGGCCAAGAAGAAAAGGTATGTCGATTTTTGAGATCGATATACGGCCTTAAGCAGTCATCGAGACAATGGTATATACGTTTTCGTAATGCCATAATGGCATATGATTTTATAATGATTGATGAGGATCATTGCGTATATATCAAAAGATCCAATGATCAATTTGTGATCATATCATTATATGTTGATAATATACTGATTGCCGGAAGCAATATGGAGTTTGTTCATACAGTAAAGAGTTGGTTGTCTTCCAACTTTGAGATGAAGGATATGGGTAAGGCTGCATACATTCTTGGAGTTAGGATTTCAAGAAATCGTTCGAAGAGATCGTTGTCTCTTTCGCAAGAAACATATATAAATAAAGTTCTTTAACGATTTCGTATGCAAGAAAGTAAACCCATAGACACTCCTATTGCGAAAGGTGAAGGATTGAGCCATAGACTGTGTCCGAGAACTCCACAAGAAAAGGAACAAATGAAACATGTTCCTTATGCTAGTGCAGTTGGGAGTTTGATGTACGCTATGATGTGTACAAGACCCGACATATGTTTTGCAGTTGGAATGGTGAGTAGATACCAATCCAATCCAGGTCCAAAGACATTGGAAAGCCGTTAAGAGAATACCGAGGTATCTAAAGGGAACTGATTATACGATGAGTTATCAAGGAAAGGATCTGCGACTCAAAGGCTATTCTGAAACTGTTTAGGGAGGAGGTTTAGACGAAAGGAAATCTACCTCTAGGTTTGTTTCCTTATTGAATAATGGCACCATATGTTGGAGCAAAAGAAACAAACGTGTATAGCCTTGTCCACGATGGAAGCTGAGTTCGTGGCATTATCAGCAGTAATATAAGAATGAGTTTGGCTTAAGAGATTTTTGGATCACTTAGGTGTTATTGAGAAAGCTGCAAATCAATTATTAGTTAATTGTGATAGCCAAGCAGCTATAGCGTACACTAAAGATCTAAAATATCATGGCAAGACCAAACATATAGATACCAAGTATGACTTTGTCAAAGATATGGTTGCACGAAAGATGTGAACTTGCAGTACATATCTACGCATAGAATGGTAGCAGATCCTATGACAAAGCCAATACCTAGAGATGTGTTTTGTGGTCATGTAAAATCTCTAGGATTGCGTAGAATCTGATGTACTGGATTGTATTTTCCCTGAGTTGTTCACATTTAATGAATTTATGTTTTCATCATTAATGCCTATGAATCTTTGTTTGATCTTTATGCATCTTAATGCTTAGTGCATTATATTATGTTGAGAAAGTATGTCGGACAGATAAGAGATTAGCCCTCTCACACGGGTAATCGCCTCTATTTACTATGTGATAAATAGAGATGAGACGGTTTTTAAGCTTATTATCTAGGTGATAATCGAGAGCTCAAGCTTAAAATAAATATGTCGCCTTAACTGAATGTTAAGATGAGGACATAATACTTACCATGTCCAAAAGTAAAATAACTCACACATTTTACTTTATCTGTCTAAGATGCCAGATGTGAGTTCTGATGAATTTTGTGAATGAGTAAATACGTGAACTCAAGTTAGACATTGGGTATGTCTGAACTATCATCTGTACGGTATTGATTGTGTAGACATACGCTCCATGGGAAAGGAGTTAATACCGTAATACGTATTTCATACTACGTATGCATGAGACGACCTATAAGAGTGGCAAAAGTTATGATCTCAACTTTTATGACGTGTGAGACTCTTGAGGAATAGAGTTCCTCATTTTTTAGTGCCCTCATGACTCTTACTTATTCTCAAGATTTCTATTTAGTGTTTGCTATCTTAGAATGTTGCCAATGGTCATGAGTTGATTCGATCTAATGGGACATTTCTAGAAAAGCAAGTTGAACTGAAATTGATAGTTTGAAGGAAAGAGGAAGATCGGATTTGTAGAATCACATTGTGGTTTTGTATTCACATGTCGACCAATTATGACTGTCTTTGGGATAATCATAATTGTGAATACAATATATATAACATTGTTTGAATGAGATTAAGAGAGATATAAATGTGATCGATCGATCTAGGGTACTGCATACTAAATTTACTCGGAAAATGATGCCCAATATGAGCTGCTATATATTCCTAACGAGATGTATAGCAACGAGCTCTCAAAGTATGCTTTGGTCGCACGGATTATTCACCGGTATGAATGTTGAAAGAGGAAAAGAGGGATTTTCAGTTGATGGGCCTAAGTTGGGCCTATCCGCCCATGTTGGTTTATGACCCACCATGTGCGAGTGAGAGATGATGGATTTAGTAATGGGCCTAAGTTGGCCTGGCCACGATGGGCCTAAAGGCCCGGCCCACGGGAATTAGGCCCGTGGAAAGGGTAACCTATAAAAGGGATGAGAGAGAGAATGAATGCACCTCTTGGCATTTGCAAGAACGTTCTTCATTCTCTTCAAGAATTCTCTCTCTCTCCAAGGCTAAGAAGCGACGCCATCTTCACTTCCCGACGATTCTTCGACATCGGATCGAACCGGACTGATTTCCCTTCCTCAATACGGCATCGGTGTCTAATCTGTGGCCAACAAGGTACACTCGAATCCGTGGTGTGCTTTACGATCGGTGATACGTGTTTATTTCCCGGGCTCATCTTCCGCATATAATTAGGGGTTCGGTTTTAGTGCCGAATCCGGTTTTTGGGGATCCGGCGATCCCAACACTTTCTAAAGCATAAATAAATCATGAACTCGTGAAATTATCCCTTAAAAATTTTGTAAGGTCTAATAGAGACTTTCAAAATCATATTAACTTTCATGATATTTTCTAAAATACGTTTACATAATGATCTGTCCTCATGCAGAGTCACACATGCATCATAGAGAAGCCATAGTATCCGCCTTTTATTCCATAAAGTTGATATATAAGTTTAGAATTCTTTTATGAATCAATACCATAAAAAATTTTAGACCGACAACTCAAAAAAAATTTAATCACACACTAATTTTCATCTTCATAAACAGTATTAAACTGGTATCTCATGACACATTTATCCAAAATAATTTTTGTCTTGCCGAAAATTTCAAACTAATAACCTTAACCTAAATCTAGCTCATCAAATCCCAAATTGCTTACGAATAATAGATATGGGAGAAACACATCTTGGATACCAGTCTGAAATTCTTTGTAAGATAAAAATTAGTTGCTGATAAATTTGTTATGAATAATAGTTTGGAATTTAAATGGTATTAACATTCCTTTTTTCAGCATAAACAAACATTTATCTATCCATTTTAGGGATGATTAGTTCACGATTTGGTTTGGTCCCCCAAGAATTGCGAATTGAACTAGAAGGACCGATTCCCAATTTCTAAAGCCATGGATTAGACGAGATGATCTGGTTCGGTCCAATGGAACTGGTCACTTAGAATTCTGCATTTAAATTCAGCATTCTGAAGGTAAATATTTTCCCCAAAAAATGACCAAGAAAATCTTTTCCCGCCAAAAAAAAAATACTAAACTTGTTGCTATTTTAAAGAAATTTTAAAAAATATATATAAAATATAGTCGGTCCGGTTTTGTTTGATTCCCCCCTCCCAGAACCAGATCGAAAATCACCAATTTCTTTTTTTATGGAACTGGGAACCGGACCAACACTCTCGGGAACCACCTAGAATCGGCTCATCTTCATAGTAGGGTGCACGTCTAATTAAAGTCCTTATTTGAGCCCCTATTCTCAAGACATATTATGTAGATAAGTTTCTTCACATTTTTGCCTAAAGTCCCAAGGATCTCAAGAGAAATAAATTATTTCTGGTTGATTACGCTTGTACTCTTCTAGAAACTGGAAGATTAGTCTATGGTGGCCTAATGTGTTTTGAAAAATCCCATGGCATTTCTTCTTTCATATGCACCAAGGAAGAGGGATTTTTGAGTAGTTCAATTTCTTTCGCAAAGAATGTGCTGGACTTCTCTGTATTCTCCACTAATTTCCCAAAAACTACACCAAAGGACTAGTATAAATTTGCCACAAGACATGGACAACCTATTGACTTGCCAGTCCTCTAGTGAACAATTTCCAATCTCTGTGAAAGAAAATGGTAGTGTGATCTTAAGGACTCGGACTCTGCATTGTAGTTTTGTGGAGAGCACATATTGCCAGTATTGTAAAGAATAAAAACAATTTAATACCCGGGAAAGTGCTCGAGGTGATAATTTCTAGAATCCTTCATTTAGAAAAGTAGTGGTAATGTGGTAGAGAATGGCCGTGTGAAACTTGTTTCCAATGATATGCTTATAAAACAAATACCAATAAGCAATCAACCACTCAAAGGAAATGGATAACTCACCAATAAAATTACCAACAAAAAAACATTGCAAAGGTTATCAACAAGGACCTTCATCAATCGGTAATGTTGATAGCCACCTATTATAAATTTTGCTAGGTGTTGGAACATGAAGACAAAGATGGATCAACACGAGTGCAAAAGATCATTTTTGTAACTATTTAACTATAACACATGGCTATGAAGTTATTTGTAGGTTCAAACTTGTAAGTAATTGCCGTTGGTGGGTCATAAATACCTACATTGTAACCTTTGTAAAAGTCTCATGATCATTCACGGAATATCTGTTATCTTTTCTTGCAAATTTATTTTCATACTTTACTTTCCTGCAAATTATCTTTCCAACACTTTAAATTTCCAGTAGTCACATTAAAATTCTTTAATTTCCTTTCCTGTCCAAAATCAACAAAGTTTCCCTTCACAACTTTTATTATTCAATCCACCATGTCAAATATTAAAAGATTATTCGCTTTTTCAGTGAAACAGTAAAACACAAGAATAAATGTTGGTAAATCGATAAAACAGTTGATAAACTTTAAAGTATAAAAAATCTAGGTACTTTCTAAGTCAACCAAGATAAACAATTGTTCATCAACTAAAATACATTGGTATCTTAATATGAAGAATGTTGGTACATCAATCAAATTAAGGTCTGTAATTTCAATAAAAGTTAGTAACTTCAAAGGCATAGGTGAACTCTCCAACCAAATGCTCGTACATTATTTAAATAGTTGGTAATCTTGCATGTATAAAGAAATGTTGATAGTTTTCAAAACCAAGCCAGATAAAATTCTTCCTAAATTATTAAAATTAATTGGTATCTTTATATGATGAATGTTGGTACATAAGTCAAATTAAAGTTGGTAATTCCTAATAAAAGGTAGTAACATCCATGGTGTTGGTAAGCCATAAAAAGAAATGTTGGTAGATTATTAAAATAGTAGGTAATCTTTTGAGTATGAATAGATGTTAATATTTGTCAAAACTTGTTAATAACTCAAGCACGACTAGTTAAATAAGTTATTTGTCACTTGTCTATTGCCAATGGGATTTAACACTTACCAACGTTGTCGAGGATACACTAACATGGAACTAAATTGCTTTTTAACTCCACAAAATGTCAAAATTGTCTCAATGACTTAACATAATGTTGAAGTTTTTATTTATTTTTTAAAGAAAGAAAAGAGGAAACTATAGAGAAACAAACAAAATTGCAACATGACAACGTGAATCACGAGCACTTCTAGATAACTCATATGCATTGTACAATATTATGATGTGTCATTACAATCAACCACGAAAACATCCTCCTACACTATGAAATTGTTATGACAAATCATCCTGACTGAGTATAAAAACAATTGTAATAAATTGATTGTACGGTATACTAACGTACCTTCTAAATTCAAGTGACACAATTATTAAAGCGCTCAGGGCGTTCAAATCGGACGTACATATGACTTGGCCATCCAAATCTTGCTTTGCTTTTAGGGATGGTGTCAAGGCTTCTTTAGTAATGGGAAAGAGAGAATTTGCTGTCATAAGGCCCACTTCTTAGAAATTAAAGGCTACCGACCAAAAAAAATAAAAAATAAAAGCTGCTTTTGGGATGCTTGGACAGTGATGGCACCGAACAATCTTCGTTCCCATCTATGGTCTCCGAGACAAAGTAAGTTGCTTTATTGTGGAGCGGAAAAGAGTTCGAAATCAGGCACATTGTTCCCAGAGGTTTTAGTTTAATCTTTCTTTCATTTTCCAAGCTCATGGATATATATATATTTTTTTTTACTTATTATTAAAATTATGGCAGTTTGTCAATGTACTTGTTACAGTTCAACTCAAAATTTTTCTCCGAAGAGGGGGGATGGAATTAAGGTTAATTTATTTTATATTAAGTAAAGTTGGATGGTGGGGGTCAGTTTTTTAGATTAAGTAAACTTGAAAAACAAGAAATACAGTATATATAGTATATAGCCTCAACAAGATGATTGCATGTCTCTTCATCAAGTATGGGGCGTGTAGATAAGAATATGATTAATAAGCCTAACATAGAATCGATATCCTTTTGAACCAACTTTCCTTCTATCCCTTTGGCGCGGAGAGCTTCCTCTAGAAACTCAGAAAAAAAGATTGATAGGGAGGGAATTTATCTTTTCACATAATCAAAGGATTTTTTTCTTTTGGCAAATTAACATGAGTATCTGAGCCTTGCAGCTCAATTTATGTTCAAAGATACACACAGGTCGTCCATTTACATGTATCGACTAAGACTCCACCCATAAAACACCGGGCATAGCTCCCATGGTTAATATGAATGAATGATGCTGTAATTTAAACACATGATCTACTTAATCCAAATCAAGTGGTTAACCATTTAGCTACCCATTTTAGGGTCGAATAAACCAAAAGTTTCAAGCTATCCTTTGTTAAAAAAAAAAAAAAAACCCATAAACTCAAGAAAAACAAGAAATAACATGCCTCACAAGGTACAACGTGAGCAAGTGACAAGAATATACACATATTTATTGGTACCCACGAGTCGCACGGCTGTTTACTTTTAACATAAGAAACGAATAGCCAAAGCCACCACACCTTCCAACTTCACTTTTTGGGTTGAAAAGCAACGCCTTTGACGACTAGCCCCTGTTTCCAATTATTACTGCATTCGGATATATGAAATGTGATTTCCCCAATATTTTCGGACGACGTCTCGAATTCGCCCATCAAAATATGTGTCCACCCTCCTCGGGGCATATGCTCCAAACTCTCCATGCGTCCCCGACTCAACTTATCCGGTAAAGTAATGTTGATGTTCACAGGAACACCCCAACCCTGACTTGACTCAGTCATTGATGCCAACAACGAGACTTCATACGAGGTCTTCGGAGAAAGCACGATCGTTCGGAACTTCCCACAGATTTCCAGCGAGCAAACACTTCTCAGTTCAGCTACCTCTATATCCACACTGTGAAAATTGAAGTTCAATTTTTGGGGTTGGAATTTTGCAGAAGACGAATCGCTAATGTGTGCATCCCCCCATCAAATTAGACGATGAAATGAAAGAAAAGACAAATAGCTACATGTGAGTTGCTTCAATAGATCGTAGTGCAGATCATATTTGCATATGAAGTGCATGCCAGATCGAAGGGACAATTGTGTTGCAAGTGGAATAATATAGTAAGGAATTAGATCCACACACAAAATGAAATATTAATGGGATCTAAAGAACACATAATGGGGCTCTAATACTATATTAGAATATTCAAGCTAGAAACTTGAACCAATGGGTAGAAGGAGACTATGTGTATGTAAAATTCATCATAGCCCAATATACTGCAATTCAAGAAATTTACTTTAACAATTGATTTGGTTTTGCTATAGTTCATTTTCACCTTAGTGAAATAAAATTTGGGTTTGACACTTAATTTGTCATCATTCCCATTAAAGTTGCCTTTGTTAAGATGCACGTATTAAGATGTTAGCAATATAGAATCTCTAATGGCATAATTGATGTCTTAGGAGGAATAATCATTATATCTACTCAGTTCATTGATTCGACTGTTTAAACTTTGAAATGAAGTGAATTTAACTAGGAATGTTGATAAGTCTAGACTTGGAACTCCTTGACCCTATTGTCTCTACAATGAGATATATTGGTCTTAGGATGCTTCCTAACGATCTTCATAACTAATAGGGTTGTCTCCTTGCATCCAGTGCAGTATCAAGCTAATCTTTTAAATGAACACAAAATGGAGAAACTAAAACACTAATTACTAATTGCATAACGAGAGGGATTGTGCGTTTGTCAACTGATCTCCTTATCATTCAACAAAATATGGAGAATGTATTAGTAACGCTTACATGCTTAAAAGGCTAGTTGGAAGGGAATAAGAGCAAGAGAGCTCTTGAAAAGGTACTTGATAGTTGAAATTGTTCGCATAGTTTGCATCTCAGCCATCTCAAGTTGGCATTTTTAATGAGGTGTAGAGTCACTCTATTACTCTAAACTGGAAGGGTTAAAATCTTGACTACTTGATCATCTCAAAATGGTGGATAGATTCTATGAAGGTATCTCGATCTGTCATGCTTAGAATGGCATCTCTAACAATTAAGCATTAAAGGAATATGTGTTGAGATTCTATTGAGGGTGTGGATTGACGCTCACTAAAAGGTTATAATATCGGGATCCCTCTTGACACTCCATCATTGGTTAAAAGGCGAAAATGATAATAGCATGTATATGATAATGTCATAAGTAGTTAACTTCACGTGCCTGTAAATTTTCTTTTACAAGTGTATTGACCAATTACCAGAACTGAAACATCCATACTTTGCAATTAGAGTCTGTGTATTCCTTGTTTTGCATAGGTTGTGTACAAATGAGCATAAACTATTCAAATGACGCAGGGAGGAGCAAAAAACGAATTACCAGTCATTGCAGCCTACGGCCTGAACGCGCACACAAGAGGTGAACTCGCTTTATTTTGTCCAAGATAAATAAAATATGATAACAAAGAGGAAATCAATTTTTTTTGTCTTTTTCAGAAGATTTTTTCCATAATAAATGATGATATCATTTTCTTTGTTTTTTATTTTTTTTAAATATTCACTCTTACCCGGACTCTTCGTCGGTCTTCCACTTCCATTCCCAGTACTGGGGCTCGTGGCCCCATGTTATTGCAAGCTCCCTCGCAAACAGCATGAAGCAATTCTTGTTCAGATCCCTGTCGACCCAGTATTTCTGCAAGGATGAAATTTCGTATTCATTTCTACATTTCCAGCATATATCAAAGTCCATATAAAATCGTAGAGAGAGAGAGGCTCACTCTCTTCCCCCCTTGCAGAACCACTCCGTTGTAGAGCTGATGGCAGAGCTTGTCGAGAGAGGAAGTCTCAATGGGCACGACAGAATCTTTGACGATGGCCACGTAATTGTGTGGAGGTCTTCTTACTCTTGCCTCCACTGTTTGCTTATGCTTCTCCTGTGAGCCCATCTCTTTGGCTTCTTCCTGGATCTCAGATTCGGCTTCGGGTTCCATGGCAGGAGGTGGCCAATGTTGCTCCTGTTAAGGGTGGAGAGAGAGAGAGGGGGGAGGGAGAGAGCTACCCAGTTTTCTTTATCTCAAATTATATTGATGGAACCACTATCAATAGTTGTAAAAGTAATAATTCAAAAGTGAGGCCATTTCTACGTGCTTTTCAATCGAAAATTCTCTGGGTACCCCTCTTAATCAAGACTTGAAATATTCACAAACTAAATTCACATAATGATCTGTACATATGCAAAGTCATGCATGCCTTGAAGAGAAGCCATGATGTTTGCCTTCAATTCCAAAAGGTTAATATGTAAGTTCACAAATTCCTTTTTGGGAATAAACAAACCTTCATCCAATTATGTATACAACCCATTCCTTTCAATGGTTAAAAGAAAACAATAAATGTCTATGGTGAAAAGGGCCTTATGGGACCCAATGTGGATCCATGTGGCTCACGTTCCACGCCTCTCCAATTTTATTTTCTTTTTCAACTTTTCCTTTTCCGGTCCTTTTCCTGGAAAAGACAAGCTTTGTACAGAGATTGATCGCAGGGGGAGGCAGGGAGGGAGGGAGGGAGGGAAAAGGAGAAGGGGAGGAACATGATATAACGCAAATGGAGTCTGCTCACTGGTCCCGCCGCCATCCTCGGCGGCATCGTGGCCACTGTGGTCGTCGCCAATTACATCTTCGTCAAACACACACATCCAAATCTCTCTCTCTCTCCCGGCGTTTGATCTCTTATTGGTTTCTGCTTGTTTCGCTAGCTTGCCTTCTGCTTTCGACTTGCCCTCGTTAAAAATTTCCGTTTTTTCCACCTACTTGATAGATTTTTGGCGGATTGCTTCGGGTGGGTGAGAGTCCTTTTTTCCATTGTTCATTTGATTGGACTGTTAGAAATCTGGCCTTTTCAGAGTGGCCCCATAATCCATCAGATTTAGATCACAACATTAAAGTTACATTGGTTAAAAAAACAAAGAAGGTGCATCGGTTGAGATTCGAGCCAATGCCCTCTTTTTTCTTGGTGGGGTTTGCTGTGTTGAATGTAGTAATTCGTGGACAGTGATATGGAGCTCGATTGAATTAAGGACTGGTTTAGCTTTAGCTGCAGGCCGAGTGGCAGCATTGATTCTTCAACAGGTCCGTCATCGGTTGTTTTTCGTTCTGGACCTTCACCAATTTCCTCACTTCTAGCTGCTGGCAATAACTATGTACTCCCCACCGTGAACCTTGATTAAGATTTAGCGCTGCCTTGTACAAGCTAGAGCACTGAAACGGTCCTATTCATTATGCCGTAGTCTAAGATATTTTCATCGCCAATAGTATAATAATTATGAGGTCGAATCAGATAGCCAACTTTTCAAATGTCTATCCTTGCATAAGATGAATCCACTGGAACATACGGAACCTAAATGCTTCTATCATCCAGAATCTTTCTCCAAGCAATATGTGTATTGGTGGGATCATCTGTTTGTGAGAGATTTTGGGTTGTCCAAAATAGATCTTTGAGGCCTGGGATGTTTAGAACTTACTTCTAAGACTCAAGGATGAGAGGGTTGACCATTGGGCTCATTCTTAGTTCCCGCTTGAATAAGTTTTCCATACCATCGAATTAGTTTTCTTTCTAGTCACCTCCCATAAGGTTACTATGTTGCGAGTACCTGGCTTTCAAAACCTTAACCCCCGACTTTGTTTTCATCAACCAACATCCCCCAACTGAGTTTACATAGCAAACACGGCCATGGTTTTTGAGCTAGGAACTGGGTTTTGGCCATCTTAAATTAAAACTTCTCGTTGAAGCTAGTGTTTTTAAAACCAAACCAGAAGGTTTTAGCCACAGCTTTTGGCTGATTTCGATCAGTTCAACCTGGCATAGGATAGCAATTCGGCTCAATCACTGATCTGGTTTAAGCAACGAATGTGCTAAGTAAGCTATAGTTCAAATTAAGACACAAAACAGTCTTCAGACGGATCCTCAACTGCTTTTCTTCCAGAATACAATCCTAGATCTTAGCATCTTTGTGTGTAAGAACTCCCTCGATCAGAATCAGCAATTTTGTTTTAGATCTCAACCATCCAATGTCCTGCAGCATTGTAACTTAGTTAGATGACCAACAACATACCAAATAAAGCAAATAGAGGCATTATAAAGATCCAGTTATCATTTGTAGGTCATAGCAACAAGCAAAAATTGAAAGAAAAAAGTCATCGTAAGATAGCTATTAAAACTATTTCTACGCTGGATGACACTACCCCACACGTCTCATTTATTCATAGAACACAATTCTTTTGATGAAACATCGCCCAGAAAAAAATTTCAAGGATTGATTACCAAGTAATTTAAGATAGTATGGAGGTTCACCTTCCAACTCAAAGAAGCATCAAGAGTTAAATCAGCATAAGCTTTAAAGTTGGAACCCTCATCCTGCAAATTGCAGGCAAAGGAAAAGGGGAGCGCAAGTGAGAGAGATGTTATGCCTAATTTCCACATTTAACAAACTATAAAAATTTGAGATAACTGTCTAGAAGTTACTTAGGCAGCGAAGATGTCTTCATTGGTCAATGAATGACCATACATTTTCTGTTGCCTGACGTAATCTGAACCCTTTGATTCTTCGCCCCAAGATACAACGGTAAAAATCATGTTTTCTAAGCAAACGTACTATATAAACAACTCCTCTAGAGTAAAAAAAAAACAACTCCTCTAGACACATATATAATCAAATGGAACAGTTATGGAAAAAAGAGCGCGAATGAATACAATACTCTTTGCCCCAAAGGCAGCTTTGCATAAGAGAAGCGCAGAGCTCATGAAAAATGAATTGGTCGAGAAAAATATTTTACATTAATGAAAAAAAGTCTTCTAAAATAGGGAAATATATTTTCCCCTTTTCAAATAGGGGAAAACGTTTTCTATATCTTTTTCACCTCACTTTCTTTCACTATACACCTTTTCCTCTTTCTTTCTTTTTTTCATTTTTTCATTTCTTTCATTTCAATTTTTTTTTTTAAATCAAGTTTTTATTTTTTTAAATTTTTTTATTTTTCTTTATTTTTCTTTTTCCTTTTTTTTTTCCCTTCTTCCTTTGCCAATTGCTAGCCATGGTGGCGACAACCTCAAGCAAGGCTCAAGCCTCACGCAGCTCGCCACTCTAGCGAGGCTTAAGCTTGCTTAACAGTCTTGAGAGAGCTCAAACCTCGCCCGATCCGGTAAGGCTCGAGCTCGCCTACGGCTAGTCGCCTGTCGTTGCCATGGCCAAGGAAGAGGGAGAAAAAAAGAAAGAAACAAAAAAAAAGAGAAAAGGAAAAGAAAAAATAATTAAAAAATCGATTTAAAAAAATAAAAGAAAATATTGCAAAGGAGCACATGGAGGAAAATATTTTTCATACTGAATAGCAAAAAATATTCTCTAATTTATTTTCAAATTTTAGCCAAACACTAAAAAATATTGTTGTTTTACTAAAAAATGATTTTCTGAAAAACGTTATATTTTTCGCAAAACGAATAGAGCCTAATTTCTCAAAGTCATGGGCATTATCACAACTAACCCACCATAACACAAGATTCCTCGAGAGTCGACACAAGTGTTTTCAAATCTTATCAATGCATAGAGTGCTTCCATGACACTCTTGATTTGTACATGCCCCAGGCTTGTGCTTTCAGGAAAGACTGGTTTTCCACTCAAACAACTCCGGCTCACACACAAAACATTTAAAACCGTAGACAGACTTATTTATGGCAAAGAGCTCAAATCTTTAAGCTGCACCAACTGAATTTCAAGCCAAACGCAACGCCAAACGCATTCAGTTCCATCACACAGCTCATTTCATTAGCATAAGTGCAAAAATTCAAAAAATGCTTCGGAACAACTTCGAGAATCATCATTGCTCGAGCTGTAACTTTTCCTCACGGTCCACCGTTACTCGATCCGATATTCAAGAGTAGGAGCTTCAGATCAGCTCGGAACTCCAATCAGTTACAGCTGAAAGCAAGCGAAGCAAGCAAAGCGAGAATAATATTCTCGAACGGAGAGAGAGACAGTGTCACGCCCCGAACCCCGAGACACGTGAACATCCCACCATGGTCATACAAATGCGACATTCCCAAGTAGTGTCGCCGACCCAATTAATTCATTATGCGCATGCGGAACGTATTATAAAAACCCTGACAATGAAATACGGGATAGAAAAGCAGGAAGCAAAACCCCAACAAAACACTTTCAAAATTCAACAGAATTACAAACAAAGGCCTACAGCCAAAAGTCTACAAAAGACCGGCTCTTAAAAAGGAACTGTCCTACGACCTACAAGTCGGACACGTTCTCCAATCCTTATGACTTCACCTCTGCAACTCCTCAGAGCCAACCAAAGCTATCTAGCCGCTCCATCCACCAGGGACCTGAAATTTTAATCCCCAAACCGGGATGAGACAATGTCTCAGCAAGTTCAACCCCCTAAACCCCTATTAGAAAGAAAATACACCTAGGGTGGCCTAGCCACCTCACACAGAAGACTTACCTCGTCTTAATTCCTTTCCTGCAGGTTAGCACAGTTATAATTCAACCACTCACAATTCTGATAACCAAACAACTGTGGCACAATCACATTATCAGGACAACTCAATCACTTAGATCGTCTCAGCGATCAATCGACTTGGCCGATTACATGTCATTTTAGCACATCAATCACTACTTCCAATCATGACCCTATAGGAAGGTTTAACGACTAGTGGCAATCACGGTCCCACTCAGCACAAATTAGAATCAGTGGCATTATGGCCCCACTGGGCGCGACCTTTAAAAGGTGGCGAATTACGGCCCCACTGGGCGCGACCTTTATCAGGTGGCGAATTCACAAAGAATACAGGTCCAGTCGGCTTAGCCACTACTGCGACCGGGTCTATCAACCAGCACACGACAAATCATTATTGACCTCCGGACATTCCACATTTCATCCACATACTTCAATTTCAATAGTAAACCATAACAATCAAATTTCTGCATCAAAATCCAACACTTGGGTTTTTATAGCTAAAAACCCTATTTATCGCAATCAATACTCAATTTACCATATCCATTCATCAAATTCAAATTCTAAATGCACAGCAACGATCAGCACGAAATTCTAAGCAATTGGGGTCAAAAATAATTTTTCGAGTTTTTTTTTAATTAAATAATAATAATAATAGTCGACCCCCAATTTTGCCACATCCGTTCATCAAATTCAAATTCTAAGAGCACAGCGATGATCGGCACGAAATTCTAAGCAATTTGGGTCAAAAATAACTTTTCGAGTTTTTTTAAAATAATAATATTTTAATGCATTTTGGAAAATAGTAAATTATTAACTTTTTCCAGAATTTCGAAACAATAAAATAAATCAAAAATAAAACCCAATAAGTCACATAAAAGCTTATATTAAATAAACCCACTTAACTTTAAACTAAACACACTTAACACTAATTAAATCTCTTAATCCAAATCACAATTAAATAAACTAAACTAACCACCTAAACCTAATTAACCTAGGCTAAGCACATTTAGGGTATCATTAGTCATCTAATCAAGGTTTAGTGAGTTAAACTCACCGGATTAGCGAGCCGAGCACGCCAAAACGACGGGGCCGACGCGAGGATGACTTTCCTCAAGGCGGGCCGAGCAACCGGGGCCGGGAAGCCGGCCAAAAAGGGCCAAAACCAGGCTGCAAAACCCATTTTTGCAGCTACTGGTTTGGTGCCGATGGAGGGGAATCGGTGGCTTGTTCGGGTCGGAAATGGGCGGAGAGAGGCGGCGGTAGCTCGGGTGGCGACCGGTGGCGGCTCACGGCGGCGGAGGGAGCTCCGACGATGGCCCACCACGGCTGGGACGGGCTGAACAGCTCGCTGGAACGGCGAGCTGGGCGAGAGGGACGACGGCGGCGAGAGGCGGGGACGCGCGAGCGGCGCGCGGCGGCGGCGACGGAGCGGGCGTGCGGGCGGCGAGCTGCTGGTTCCTTCCTCCATTTTTCTGGTTTTCGCACAGCAACCATGGAGGAGAAACCCACGGGAGGGAGAGAGGAAGAAGAGAGGAAGGAGAGAGAGAGAGGGGGACCATTTCATTTTTCTTTTCTTTTTCTTTAATCCCTCAAACATGGCCCACCATGACCTCACATGAGGTCATCTTCCACTCACACCAAGCTTCCACAACAATCCTCCAATGGGTCCAAATTTCTTTTTCCGTCGGGGCCTAAAATCTTGTACGTTAATTAATTCTCTTCCAATTGAGTCCAATTGAAGTCTATAAAATTAATCCAATGTCACCACACTTCAATTCACATCTTCACTTATCCGTAGAACCAACTTAAGTCCCAAAAGCGTGACCAAAGGCGGGCCTTCCAATTTCTCGAGCCAAATTAACCATACTTTGATTATTTTGCCGAAAAACTCGGTTTGCATGAAAAATCCTTCGAAGATGAATCAATGCTCCTAAAATAATTTGTGACATACCATGACTTCCAATTTCTGAATTCGATCTCAATTTCACGATTAATTTCACTCTAGCACGATATTAGCGCGTCCTGATCTACCGGGTAGCTTTTAGAAATTTTCATGCATTTGACCTGTGGTTGATCAATTCAAGCCACAATGTACATCTTTGACACATTGGCGACTCTCGGTTGTCGGGATAATCTCAAGGTTTCAAACACGGACACGGGGTACCCAAACGACGAAAAGCCGGCCCGAGCCGATCGACAAGAATTGTGCGATCTGGTGGAATCACCCACACTCGATCACATGCCTCTATCGAGTCGACCTATTTCCGGTCTCTAATCGATCTTTAACTCTGCCGTAATGACTCTTGCAGATCAACTCGGTCGAAAGGTCGTTTCCTGGTCAAATTCTCGAGTCCGATGCATTAGAATTTCTTAATGGCTTCACCCGATAGACTAGTTATCCCATGAGTGATCAGTTCAGGGAAAAGAACTATATGCGTGCAGATGAAATGCCCGTTTCAATTTATTGAAAATAGAATTGGAAATTCGGGATGTCACAGACAGAGAGAGAAACTGACCAGAGAGGCGGTTCCTGACTGAGGACTGATCGGAATGCGGAGAATGGCACCCCCGACACCCCCAAGGGTCGCCACAGAAAAATCCTACTACGCGATAGAAGAAAGAATATGAAAATACAAGCCCAAGCTTAGGCGTAAAATTTTTTCTTTTCTTTTCCTTTAAAAAGGTTTTAAGGATTTTGCGCAGCTCAGCGGAAAAATTAAGAGGCGAGTCTCACCAACACTTCGCTTCCCTCACGCCAACACAATACACACCAACTATTTTTGATTAGGTGAAAACACAAAGCCGAACCACTTTTATTTACACTTGTAATTACGAAGGGTTACACAGGTCGGTACAAAAGGATAGGCCAAGACTCATCTATGCTTGGCCTTCACCCTCAAAAAGAGACACACGACCCTAAGAATGCGACGTGTAACGATCCCCTTCGATTTACTAGTGGCGGCCATCCAAAAAGTTGCTAACCCCCACTCCACGTGTGCAGGCCGTCACACCCAACCCGGTGCGTCGGGCGGTGGAGGTGGCAAAGCATCCCCATCATCACACCGTTGCGGCGGATGTGGACGAGAGATGTACTCTGGATGACTCGGGCCTCCCGGATAAGCCCACGTCATACGATGTGATCGCGCGAACACGCAAAAGGTTAGTCCCGCGGGGTGGGACGGTCGATCTCGGTCACTTCGACCTCCACATCAGATGGTAGGCCGTAGAACACTCCCCGTGGAACAACAGGGAGAGGCATCGCACTAATCTTAAATGTTAGGTCCCCGAAGGGGTGAGTACAACCACTCAACAAGTAAAGGAATCCAAACACCAATCAATGCATCTAAACAATATAAACAATTACATCATACATGCCACATATGCAATCCAACATACTTACCTCAAAGCCAGGCACATGCCAACATACATCATCATATCATATAATTCATACATGTCATTGTATTTTCATGTCATATCATGTATACACATGTCAACACCATGTCATATCATGTATACACATGTCATCACCATGTCATATCATGCATGCACATGTCATCACCATATCATATCATGCATACACATGTCATCACCATGTCATATCATGCATACACATGTCATCACCATGTCATATCATGCATACACATGTCATCACCATGTCATCTCATGCATACACATGTCATCACCATGTCATCTCATGTATACACATGTCATCACCATATCATATCATGCATACACATGTCATCACCATGTCATATCATGCATACACATGTCATCACCATGTCATATCATGCATACACATTATGCATGTCAATTTCCACTTTGAAAATCCCAATTGATTATCACATCTTCCTTCCTTGGGATCATCCATCCCATATTATACACTCGCACCCTCACTCGGGTCTCACGAGAAAAACCTCCGGAATTATGCCAACCATGGCCACCGGGCATCCGGCACCCCCAACGCTCCGGGCATCTCGCATCCCAACCGGCTTCACGAGGTATCCCCTCGGGCAAAGACCTCCGAGGCTTCCGGCACCCATCTCATTCCGGGCATCCCGACACTCCCAGGGTATCCGGCCATGTATCTCTCTATACATTCCGGCCAACGCTTCCCCCTCCAACCATTACCATAGATCACATTGCCAATTTCTTTTCAATTTATCATGCACATGATGTCATGACAAAACAGGATTACCTTAGTACTTGTGCATACATAAGTTAAGCATCTACACATACATGCAATAGGTGCAATTGCTAATATAGATTAAATCCTTGTGGGATTTTTACTTACCACATGCATTTTGAATTATAAAAATCCAATTTATTCCAAATTGAATTTAATTAAATAATCACATAAATCCTAAAATCATGAAATTAAGGCATATAATATCCAAATATAATAGAATGGAAAAATATGCAGAAAACACATGGCAAAACAATTTCCACATAGTAAACCACTTTTCCACTATTTCAATGCACGTTTTCGGATAAGGGCAGAACGCACAATTTTCTTGGTAAATCAATTAAAATACCCATATGACCTCAGAAAATTATGAAATTTTACCAGGATGTAGTTAAGACATTAAAATATACTTTTCATGAAGGAAACTAAGTCAAATTCGTTTTAGATAATTTTCTACAGATCCACGAAGCTCCTGGTTAAGTCACCGAAATACACAGAACACTATGTCCGAAATATGCAGATTTGACCTACTTACATTTCTTCGTTCTCTCTGATTTTTGGATATGTTATACTCCTAAGGATCCTCTACAACTTTCGTGAAGAGACTTAAGCCAAACTACCAAAGGAAGACCTTCAAATGGTCCCACAAAGTTTCTGGTAACCCACCTCGCAACTCCAGTTTCATCGTCTTCAAGGTTAGGTTAGTTACCTAGCCTAAACTTGTTATTTTTGCTTCAAATTTGAGTATGTTCATCCTTAAGATGTGCTCTACAAGTTTCATGAAGAATTCGAAGAGATATTCTTAGTAAAAACCAACATGCAAACCACGAACTCACCTCAAGGTCAGAAAAACAGTTCCAGATCTAGGGTCTCCGAAATATGAGGTTTAGACCCCTCAAATCTCCATAATTTTTCACTAAATTTCAGTATGTTATAGTTCAAGATGTTAGCTACAACTTTCATGAAGAGATCCAAGCCAAAATCGAACTCCAAACACACATGCAAGTCCTCACAAGTTTCTGACTTCACTGGATCATGCGAAAACAGCATGCATTCTCAACATCTAAGCATTCTCACTCCATTTTCGTAGCTTTAAACCAACAAAATCCGACATGCAAACACACAAGCAAGGAAAGGAGATGGATCCTAACTTGCCTCTAGCCAAGAAAACACACGGGAACGGCGGCGGACGGCGGCGTGCGGCGGCGGACGGCGGTTCCTTCTCCCTCTCCTCTCGCGCGACGCCCTCCTTCCTCCTTCTCCTTTCTCTCTTCCTCTCTTTCTCTCTTTCTCTCCCTCTCTTTCCTTTCTCTCGCACGGCACTCTCTCTCTCCTCCTCTCCCTTTCTTTCCTCTTTTCTTCTTCTCCCCTAATCATTTCTAAGAAGACCCTAAGCATGTATGCCAAGTGGCATACACACTAGGACACTTGGGGAGGGGCATGCAAACCCTCCCCCTCACTCCACTTCGCACGGCCACACAAGGCCCATTGGGCCTCATGGGCTTGGCCCACACGGCCCACCCTTAGGCCCTCCAACCATGGGCCTAAGTCCATGCTATTGGGCCTAAGGCCCAATCCACTCCCTTTTCTAAATTAAACTTAAAAATAACAATTAAATTTACCTAATTAAAATTCTATAATATTAATTCTATAACAAACAATCTATAACAAGCATGGCAACATAAAACCTTATCTTTAATAATTATCTCATAGCTCAATTTAAATTAAAAACAAACAAAGCACAAGGCACAATGCCTTAAGAGAGAACTAAAATTAAAGCACAACCAAATAGGTAAATTCATTACCTATTTAAAAAGCTCTAGGGCACCTTAGGACATGCCCTTAAATTCTAGGATGCCACAACTCTCCCCTCCTTAGAGAATTTCGTCCTCGAAATTTAAACACCACTAACGACCTCAAACAGGAAAGGGTACTTCTCCTTCATCTGATCTTCACTTTCCCAAGTGGCCTCCTCTATATCGTGATGTCGCCACAATACTTTAACCAAGGGAATCTTCTTATTCCTGAGAACTTGCTCCTTCCGATCCAGTATTTGTACAGGTTCTTCGATATATCTCACTTTCTCATCCACTTTGATGGCTTCATGATCGAGTATGTGACCGGGATCTGGCTGATACTTTCTTAGCATAGACACATGAAACACATCATGCAAATTTCCCAAATTTGGAGGTAGCGCCAATCGATAAGCTACATCTCCTATCCTCTCAAGTATCTCAAAAGGTCCAACGAATCTAGGACTCAACTTCCCTTTCACTCCAAAACGAGATACCTTAAGAAACACATGATCTCCTATTCCGAATTCCAAGGGTCTCCTACGCTTATCCGCATAACCCTTTTGTCTACTCTGGGCTGTCTTTAGTCTTTTCTGATAATCTCAACGGCTTCAGGTGGTATCTTGCACCAATTCGAGTCCTGTCAATCGTCTTTCACCTACCTCATCCCAACAGATAGGGGTTCTACACCTCCTCCCATATAATGCTTCATATGGGGCCATGCCTATACTTTTCTGAAAACTATTGTTATAGGCAAATTCTATCAAATGCAGGTTCTCATCCCATCTTTCTTTAAAGTCAATAATGCAGGCTCTCAGCATATCCTCTAGAGTTTGTATCACTCTTTCTGTTTGTCCATCTGTCCGAGGGTGATAAGTCATGTCTTGAATTGAAGTTTCGTTCCCAAAGCACTTTGCAAACCTCTCCAAAAATTTGAAGTAAATCTAGAGTCTCTATCCGAGGTGATTGATACAGGGATACCATGCAAACGCACTATCTGACCTACATAGATTTCAGCGAGTCTACTTATTGAATAGTTCACACGAACAGCTAAGAAATGGCAGACTTAGTTAAACGGTCTACTATTACCCAAATTGAATCGTGACCACTTGATGTCCTTGGCAATCCTTGCACAAAATCCATTGTCACGTGTTCCCACTTCCACTCTGGTATATCTAACGGCCTCAAAAGTCCTGCTGGCTTACGATGTTCTGCTTTTACTTGCTGGCACGTTAAACATTGAGAAACATACTTGGCTGTATCCATTTTCATACCATTCCACCAAAATTGTTGACGAAAATTTCTGTACATTTTCGTACTACATGGGTGAATACTATATTTGCTCTTATGTGCCTCTGACAGAATCTCTTTCTTTACTTCTTCGTTGTTGGGCACACAAAGTCGTCCTTGACATCTTATTGTCCCATCTTCAGAAATTTGAAACTCTGGTCTCTTCCCTAGGGACATTGCTTCTTTCACTTTCAAAATCTCCGGATCAGACTTTTGCAGGGTCTTGATTCTCTGAATAATTTCTGGCTCAATCCTTAAGGCTTTAAGTATACCTGTAAGATTATCCACCTTCAACTTAAACTCTGAATCTGCTACAGATTTTAATAAGCTCCACTCTGCTATTCTTAAACTGGCCATTTCCATGGCTGACTTACGGCTAAGGGCATCTGCTACCCTATTCGCCTTCCCTGGATGATATCGTATCTCACAATCATAATCTTTTAACAATTCCATCCACCTTCTTTGTCTCATGTTCAACTCTTTTTGCGAGAATAGATATTTCAAGCTCTTGTGGTCCGTATAAATTTCAAACTTTTCTCCATATAGGTAATGCCTCCATATCTTCAAAGCAAACACTATAGCTGCCAATTCCAAATCATGTGTTGGGTAGTTTAACTCATGGGGTTTCAGTTGCCTAGATGCGTAGGCTATGACCTTGCCATGTTGCATCAAAACACATCCCAATCCTTTGTGAGATGCATCACTATATACTGTAAAACCATCCGGTCCAGAGGGTATGGTTAAAACCGGAGCTGTGGTTAACTTCCTTTTTAGTTCTTGAAAGCTCCTTTCACAATCCTCACTCCATTCACATTTTGCATTCTTTCGAGTTAACTTAGTTAACGGTCCTGCTAATTTGGAAAATCCTTCAATGAACCTTCGGTAATAACCGGCCAATCCTAAGAAACTTCGTATCTCGGTAGGTGTGGTTGGTCTCGGCCAATTTATTACCATTTCCACTTTTGACGGATCCACTGCAATTCCTCCTCCTGACACCACATGTCCTAAAAATGTTATCTGGTCCAACCAAAATTCACACTTGCTGAATTTGGCATATAACCGATGGTCCCTCAAAGTTTGCAAAAACTATCCTCAAGTGTTGTTCATGTTCTTTTGGTCCTTTTGAATATACCAAGATATCGTCGATAAAAACAATCACAAACTGATCCAAATAGGACTTAAATACCCTGTTCATTAGATCCATGAACGCTGCAGGTGCATTTGTCAATCCAAAAGGCATAACAAGGAACTCGTAATGTCCATAACGAGTCCTAAATGCAGTCTTAGGAATATCTTCCTTCTTAATTCTCAACCGATGGTATCCCGATCTTAAGTCAATCTTTGAGAAAACCGAACTTTCTTGAAGTTGGTCAAACGGATCATCGATTCTAGGCGAGGGTACTTGTTCTTAACCGTCACTTGATTTAATTGCCTATAGTCAATGCATAAACGCATTGATCCATCCTTCTTTTTCACAAATAAACCGGTGCACCCCAAGGTGAAGCACTTGGTCTAATGAATCCTTTGTCAAGCAACTCTTGTAATTGTACTTTCAATTCCTTTAATTCCACTAAGGCCATTCTGTATGGGGCTTTTGATATTGGTCCTGTTCCGGGCATTAGTTCGATTTCAAACTCAATTTCTCTTTAAGGTAATCCGGGCAATTCCTCGAAATACATCGGAAACTCATTTACTACACCAATATCATCAAGTTTCAGTTCTTCCTTGGTATAATCTTTAACCATTGCTATGTACCCTTGACATCCTTTGCCAAGCAACACATTTGCCTCTACTTTGCAGAAATAAGTGCTACTCGATAGGTGGGTCGACCACCTAAAAATTCTACAACCGGACTGCTCGGGTAAAACGAATTGGATTACTCTTCGTAACAATCCATTCTAGCCTGATGCTTACAAAGCCAATCCATTCCTAGGATAACATCAAAGTCATACATGGCCATCACAACTAAGTCTATTTCTGTGTCCCTTCCTCCTACAGTTATCTTACAATTCTCACACACCAACGTAGACAGCACCGCATCCTCGCGTAGAAACACAAAGAGGAATTTCAAGAAAAGTCGTTTCAATTTCACTCAGCAACCTATATCATCGGATATGAAAGAATGCGTGGCACCCGTATCAAACAATGCATAAGCCTTCTTGCCATTTATGTAGATCGTACCTGAGATAACGTTGTTGGAAGCTCTCGCTTCCTATTGAGTGACCGCATACACCCTTCCTTGAGCTGGTGGTCTCCGCGAATTTCCTTGTGAATTCGACTTGACAGTACTCTGATATCCCTATCGCACTGAGCCAGCACTCACCTGCGACCTCTCTCGTGGGCAATTTCTCCTAAGATGGCCCACTTGTCCACAACCAAAACACTTTGGCTGCCCAAGTACAAGGTCCCGAGCCATGCCTTCCATTACACCTTTGACAAACATTAGGCCGATAGGGCGCTTTCCCTATATTCGAGACCACTCCTTGCTCCCCCAAAGTTTCCAAAATTACTTTTCTTCCTAGCATCCCAAGTTTGACCTTGACCAGAATAGGGTCTCTTACCCTTTCTCACATCATCGGAAACCCACGGTTTCTTAAACTCGAACCGCTCTCTTATCAGCTCCTGCTCCACCAACTGTGCCCTTTCATAGACTTCATGGTAATCTCTCATGTTCAAAGGCACCAATTGCTTTCTAATATCAGTTCTCAACACTTTCAAAAATCTCTTGGCTTTCTCCTCCTGATCCTCAATTAGTCTAGGAGCATATCTAGATAGTTCAGAAAATCTAGCCTCATCTTGGTCCACTATCGGCTCCTTTTGTTCTAGCTGAACAAATTCTGTGATCTTCTTGTCTTTTGCACGGTCGAGAAATGCTTTCTATTGAAAGCTCTAACAAACTCATCCCAATTCATTTCTATACCTGGTGGGAAGATTGTATCCCGTGAAGCTCTCCACCAAAACTTTGCATTTCCCTCCAGTGGTACTCTGCTAAAGTTATTTTCTCCGCATCAGTGCAGTCCAACAACCGGAAAATTCTCTCCATACCATCAATCCAATGCTCCGCCTCCTCAGGACTTCCCATGCCACTGAACTTGGGTGGCTTCAGCTTCAAAAACTGTTCCACAAGTCCCCGAGTACGGCGTTCAGCTCCGGTTGTTGTTGCGCCCCTTTCCATCGATTTCCAATGTTGGCCAATGCTTGCGGGATATCCTCCATTCGGGGTTCAGCCCTTGAAGCAGAGGCTTCAGCCCTTGGTGGACGTTGACTTCCAAACCGTACCATAGCTTTCCTGCAGTTCCAAGCATTTGCCTCAGGAACAATCTGAGACTCACTGCCTCTACTACTAAAGTAACATACACATGTTACTAGCAACCTAAAACAACTACCAAGGATCTACGGGCGAATACTCATCACCCGTTATTCAATTATCCTATGGTGTGCATTGTTAAAACTTCCCTCATTTTTTTTTTCTCTAAATGAGGTCTCCTTATCACTCCAAGCATAAACCTTATGCTCTGATACCACCCGCTGTGGCACCCCCGACACCCCCAAGGGTCGCCACAGAAAAATCCTACTACGCGATAGAAGAAAGAATATGAAAATACAAGCCCAAGCTTAGGCGTAAAATTTTTTTCTTTTCTTTTCCTTTAAAAAGGTTTTAAGGATTTTGCGCAGCTCAGCGGAAAATTAAGAGGCGAGTCTCACCAACACTTCGCTTCCCTCACGCCAACACAATACACACCAACTATTTTTGATTAGGTGAAAACACAAAGCCGAACCACTTTTATTTACACTTGTAATTACGAAGGGTTACACAGTCGGTACAAAAGGATAGGCCAAGACTCATCTATGCTTGGCCTTCACCCCTCAAAAGAGACACACGACCCTAAGAATGCGACGTGTAACGATCCCCTTCGATTTACTAGTGGCGGCCATCCAAAAAGTTGCTAACCCCACTCCACGTGTGCGGGCCGTCACACCCAACCCGGTGCGTCGGGCGGTGGAGGTGGCAAAGCATCCCCATCATCACACCGTTGCGGCGGATGTGGACAGAGATGTACTCTGGATGACCGGGCCTCCCGAGATAAGCCCACGTCATACGATGTGATCGCGCGAACACGCAAAAAGGTTAGTCCGGCGGGTGGGACAGTCGATCTCGGTCACTTCGACCTCCACATCAGATGGTAGGCCGTAGAACACTCTCCGTGGAACAACAGGGAGAGGCATCGCACTAATCTGAAATGTTAGGTCCCCGAAGGGGTGAGTACAACCACTCAACAAGTAAAGGAATCCAAACACCAATCAATGCATCTAAACAATATAAACAATTACATCATACATGCCACATATGCAATCCAACATACTTACCTCAAAGCCGGGCACATGCCAACATACATCATCATATCATATAATTCATACATGTCATCGTATTTTCATGTCATATCATGTATACACATGTCAACACCATGTCATATCATGCATACACATGTCATCACCATGTCATATCATGCATGCACATGTCATCACCATGTCATATCATGCATGCACATGTCATCACCATGTCATATCATGCATACACATGTCATCACCATGTCATATCACGCATACACATGTCATCACCATGTCATCTCATGCATACACATGTCATCACCATATCATATCATGCATACACATGTCATCACCATGTCATATCATGCATACACATTATGCATGTCAATTTCCACTTTGAAAATCCCAATTGATTATCACATCTTCCTTCCTTGGGATCATCCATCCCATATTATACACTCGCACCCTCACTCGGGTCTCACGAGAAAAACCTCCGGAATTATGCCAACCATGGCCACCGGGCATCCGGCACCCCCAACGCTCCGGGCATCTCGCATCCCAACGGCATCACGAGGTATCCCCTCGGGCAAAGACCTCCGAGGGTTCCGGCACCCATCTCATTCCGGGCATCCCGACACTCCCGGGGTATCCGGCCATGTATCTCTCTATACATTCCGGCCAACGCTTCCCCCTCCAACCATTACCATAGATCACATTGCCAATTTCTTTTCAATTTATCATGCACATGATGTCATGACAAAACAGGATTACCTTAGTACTTGTGCATACATAAGTTAAGCATCTACACATACATGCAATAGGTGCAATTGCTAATATAGATTAAATCCTTGTGGGATTTTTACTTACCACATGCATTTTGAATTATAAAAATCCAATTTATTCCAAATTGAATTTAATTAAATAATCACATAAATCCTAAAATCATGAAATTAAGGCATATAATATCCAAATATAATAGAATGGAAAAATATGCAGAAAACACATGGCAAAACAATTTCCACATAGTAAACCACTTTTCCACTATTTCAATGCACGTTTTCGGATAAGGGCAGAACGCACAATTTTCTTGGTAAATCAATTAAAATACCCATATGACCTCAGAAAATTATGAAATTTTACCAGGATGTAGTTAAGACATTAAAATATACTTTTCATGAAGGAAACTAAGTCAAATTCGTTTTAGATAATTTTCTACAGATCCACGAAGCTCCTGGTTAAGTCACCGAAATACACAGAACACTATGTCCGAAATATGCAGATTTGACCTACTTACATTTCTTCGTTCTCTCTGATTTTTGGATATATTATACTCCTAAGGATCCTCTACAACTTTCGTGAAGAGACTTAAGCCAAACTACCAAAGGAAGACCTTCAAATGGTCCCACAAAGTTTCTGGTAACCCACCTCGCAACTCCAGTTTCATCGTCTTCAAGGTTAGGTTAGTTACCTAGCCTAAACTTGTTATTTTTGCTTCAAATTTTAGTATGTTCATCCTTAAGATGTGCTCTACAAGTTTCATGAAGAATTCGAAGAGATATTCTTAGTAAAAACCAACATGCAAACCACGAACTCACCTCAAGGTCAGAAAAACAGTTCCAGATCTAGGGTCTCCGAAATATGAGGTTTAGACCCCTCAAATCTCCATCATTTTTCACTAAATTTCAGTATGTTATAGTTCAAGATGTTAGCTACAACTTTCATGAAGAGATCCAAGCCAAAATCGAACTCCAAACACACATGCAAGTCCTCACAAGTTTCTGACTTCACTGGATCATGCGAAAACAGCATGCATTCTCAACATCTAAGCATTCTCACTCCATTTTCGTAGCTTTAAACCAACAAAATCCGACATGCAAACACACAAGCAAGGAAAGGAGATGGATCCTAACTTGCCTCTAGCCAAGAAAACACACGGGAACGGCGGCGGACGGCGGCGTGCGGCGGCGGACGGCGGTTCCTTCTCCCTCTCCTCTCGCGCGACGCCCTCCTTCCTCCTTCTCCTTTCTCTCTTCCTCTCTTTCTCTCTTTCTCTCCCTCTCTTTCCTTTCTCTCGCACGGCACTCTCTCTCTCCTCCTCTCCCTTTCTTTCCTCTTTTCTTCTTCTCCCCTAATCATTTCTAAGAAGACCCTAAGCATGTATGCCAAGTGGCATACACACTAGGACACTTGGGGAGGGGCATGCAAACCCTCCCCCTCACTCCACTTCGCACGGCCACACAAGGCCCATTGGGCCTCATGGGCTTGGCCCACACGGCCCACCCTTAGGCCCTCCAACCATGGGCCTAAGTCCATGCTATTGGGCCTAAGGCCCAATCCACTCCCTTTTCTAAATTAAACTTAAAAATAACAATTAAATTTACCTAATTAAAATTCTATAATATTAATTCTATAACAAACAATCTATAACAAGCATGGCAACATAAAACCTTATCTTTAATAATTATCTCATAGCTCAATTTAAATTAAAAACAAACAAAGCACAAGGCACAATGCCTTAAGAGAGAACTAAAATTAAAGCACAACCAAATAGGTAAATTCATTACCTATTTAAAAAGCTCTAGGGCACCTTAGGACATGCCCTTAAATTCTAGGATGCCACAACTCTCCCCTCCTTAGAGAATTTCGTCCTCGAAATTTAAACACCACTAACGACCTCAAACAGGAAAGGGTACTTCTCCTTCATCTGATCTTCACTTTCCCAAGTGGCCTCCTCTATATCGTGATGTCGCCACAATACTTTAACCAAGGGAATCTTCTTATTCCTGAGAACTTGCTCCTTCCGATCCAGTATTTGTACAGGTTCTTCGATATATCTCACTTTCTCATCCACTTTGATGGCTTCATGATCGAGTATGTGACCGGGATCTGGCTGATACTTTCTTAGCATAGACACATGAAACACATCATGCAAATTTCCCAAATTTGGAGGTAGCGCCAATCGATAAGCTACATCTCCTATCCTCTCAAGTATCTCAAAAGGTCCAACGAATCTAGGACTCAACTTCCCTTTCACTCCAAAAGATACGAGATACCTTAAGAAACACATGATCTCCTATTCCGAATTCCAAGGGTCTCCTACGCTTATCCGCATAACCCTTTTGTCTACTCGGGCTGTCTTTAGTCTTTTCCCGATAATCTCAACAGCTTCAAAGTGGTATCTTGCACCAATTCAGTCCTGTCAATCGTCTTTCACCTACCTCATCCCAACGAGATAGGGGTTCTACACCTCCTCCCATATAATGCTTCATATGGGGCCATGCCTATACTTTTCTGAAAACTATTGTTATAGGCAAATTCTATCAAATGCAGGTTCTCATCCCATCTTTCTTTAAAGTCAATAATGCGGGCTCTCGCATATCCTCTAGAGTTTGTATCACTCTTTCGTTTTTGTCCATCCGTCCGAGGGTGATAAGTGTGCTTGAATTGAAGTTTCGTTCCCAAAGCACTTTGCAAACCTCTCCAAAAATTTGAAGTAAATCTAGAGTCTCTATCCGAGGTGATTGATACAGGGATACCATGCAAACGCACTATCTGACCTACATAGATTTCAGCGAGTCTACTTATTGAATAGTTCACACGAACACTAAGAAATGGCAGACTTAGTTAAACGGTCTACTATTACCCAAATTGAATCGTGACCACTTGATGTCCTTGGCAATCCTTGCACAAAATCCATTGTCACGTGTTCCCACTTCCACTCTGGTATATCTAACGGCCTCAAAAGTCCTGCTGGCTTACGATGTTCTGCTTTTACTTGCTGGCACGTTAAACATTGAGAAACATACTTGGCTGTATCCATTTTCATACCATTCCACCAAAATTGTTGACGAAAATTTCTGTACATTTTCGTACTACCTGGGTGAATACTATATTTGCTCTTATGTGCCTCTGACAGAATCTCTTTCTTTACTTCTTCGTTGTTGGGCACACAAAGTCGTCCTTGACATCTTATTGTCCCATCTTCAGAAATTTGAAACTCTGGTCTCTTCCCTAGGGACATTGCTTCTTTCACTTTCAAAATCTCCGGATCGACTTTTGCGGGGTCTTGATTCTCTCGAATAATTTCTGGCTCAATCCTTAAGGCTTTAAGTATACCGGTAAGATTATCCACCTTCAACTTAAACTCTGAATCTGCTCTGATTTTAATAAGCTCCACTCTGCTATTCTTAAACCGGCCATTTCCATGGCTGACTTACGGCTAAGGGCATCTCGCTACCCTATTCGCCTTCCCCGGATGATATCGTATCTCACAATCATAATCTTTTAACAATTCCATCCACCTTCTTTGTCTCATGTTCAACTCTTTTTGCGAGAATAGATATTTCAAGCTCTTGTGGTCCGTATAAATTTCAAACTTTTCTCCATATAGGTAATGCCTCCATATCTTCAAAGCAAACACTATAGCTGCCAATTCCAAATCATGTGTTGGGTAGTTTAACTCATGGGGTTTCAGTTGCCTAGATGCGTAGGCTATGACCTTGCCATGTTGCATCAAAACACATCCCAATCCTTTGTGAGATGCATCACTATATACTTTAAAACCATCCGGTCCGAGGGTATGGTTAAAACCGGAGCTGTGGTTAACTTCCTTTTTAGTTCTTGAAAGCTCCTTTCACAATCCTCACTCCATTCACATTTTGCATTCTTTCGAGTTAACTTAGTTAACGGTCCTGCTAATTTGGAAAATCCTTCAATGAACCTTCGGTAATAACCGGCCAATCCTAAGAAACTTCGTATCTCGGTAGGTGTGGTTGGTCTCGGCCAATTTATTACCATTTCCACTTTTGACGGATCCACTGCAATTCCTCCTCCCGACACCACATGTCCTAAAAATGTTATCGGTCCAACCAAAATTCACACTTGCTGAATTTGGCATATAACCGATGGTCCCTCAAAGTTTGCAAAACTATCCTCAAGTGTTGTTCATGTTCTTTTGGTCCTTTTGAATATACCAAGATATCGTCGATAAAAACAATCACAAACTGATCCAAATAGGACTTAAATACCCCGTTCATTAGATCCATGAACGCTGCAGTGCATTTGTCAATCCAAAAGGCATAACAAGGAACTCGTAATGTCCATAACGAGTCCTAAATGCAGTCTTAGGAATATCTTCCTTCTTAATTCTCAACGATGGTATCCCGATCTTAAGTCAATCTTTGAGAAAACCGAACTTTCTTGAAGTTGGTCAAACGGATCATCGATTCTAGGCGAGGGGTACTTGTTCTTAACCGTCACTTGATTTAATTGCCTATAGTCAATGCATAAACGCATTGATCCATCCTTCTTTTTCACAAATAGAACCGGTGCACCCCAAGGTGAAGCACTTGGTCTAATGAATCCTTTGTCAAGCAACTCTTGTAATTGTACTTTCAATTCCTTTAATTCCACTAAGGCCATTCTGTATGGGGCTTTTGATATTGGTCCTTCCGGCATTAGTTCGATTTCAAACTCAATTTCTCTTTCGGGAGGTAATCCGGGCAATTCCTCGAAATACATCGGAAACTCATTTACTACACCAATATCATCAAGTTTCAGTTCTTCCTTGGTATAATCTTTAACCATTGCTATGTACCCTTGACATCCTTTGCCAAGCAACACATTTGCCTCTACTGCAGAAATAAGTGCTACTGATAGGTGGGTCTGACCACCTAAAAATTCACAACTGGACTGCTCGGGTAAAACGAATTGGATTACTCTTCTGTAACAATCCATTCTAGCCTGATGCTTACAAAGCCAATCCATTCCTAGGATAACATCAAAGTCATACATGGCCATCACAACTAAGTCTATTTCTGTGTCCCTTCCTCCTACAGTTATCTTACAATTCTCACACACCAACGTAGACAGCACCGCATCCTCGCGTAGAAACACAAAGAGGAATTTCAAGAAAAGTCGTTTCAATTTCACTCAGCAACCTATATCTGTCAGATATGAAAGAATGCGTGGCACCCGTATCAAACAATGCATAAGCCTTCTTGCCATTTATGTAGATCGTACCTGAGATAACGTTGTTGGAAGCTCTCGCTTCCTCTTGAGTGACCGCATACACCCTTCCTTGAGCTGGTGGTCTCCGAGAATTTCCTTGTGAATTTGACTTGACAGTACTCTGATATCCCTGTCGCACTGAGCCAGCACTCACCTGCGACCTCTCTCGTGGGCAATTTCTCCTAAGATGGCCCACTTGTCCACAACCAAAACACTTTGGCTGCCCAAAGATACAAGGTCCCGAGCCATGCCTTCCATTACACCTTTGACAAACATTAGGCCGATAGGGCGCTTTCCCTATATTCGGACCACTCCTTGCTCCCCCAAAGTTTCCAAAATTACTTTTCTTCCTAGCATCCCAAGTTTGACCTTGACCAGAATAGGGTCTCTTACCCTTTCTCACATCATCGGAAACCCACGGTTTCTTAAACTCGACCGCTCTCTTATCGCTCTGCTCCACCAACTGTGCCCTTTCATAGACTTCATGGTAATCTCTCATGTTCAAAGGCACCAATTGCTTTCTAATATCAGTTCTCAACACTTTCAAAAATCTCTTGGCTTTCTCCTCCTGATCCTCAATTAGTCTAGGAGCATATCTAGATAGTTCAGAAAATCTAGCCTCGTACTGGTCCACTATCAGCTCCTTTTGTTCTAGCTGAACAAATTCTGTGATCTTCTTGTCTTTTGCACAGTCAGAGAAATGCTTTCTATTGAAAGCTCTAACAAACTCATCCCAATTCATTTCAGTACCTGGTGGGAAGATTGTATCCCGTGAAGCTCTCCACCAAAACTTTGCATTTCCCTCCAGTGGTACTCGCTAAAGTTATTTTCTCCGCATCGGTGCAGTCCAACAACCGGAAAATTCTCTCCATACCATCAATCCAATGCTCCGCCTCCTCGGGACTTCCCATGCCACCGAACTTGGGTGGCTTCAGCTTCAAAAACTGTTCCACAAGTCCCTGAGTACGGCGTTCAGCTCCGGGTTGTTGCTGCGCCTGCCTTTCCATCAGATTTCCAATGTTGGCCAATGCTTGCAGGATATCCTCCATTCGGGGTTCAGCCCTTGAAGCAGAGGCTTCAGCCCTTGGTGGACGTTGACTTCCAAACCGTACCATAGCTTTCCTGCAGTTCCAAGCATTTGCCTCAGGAACAATCTGAGACTCACTGCCTCTACTACTAAAGTAACATACACATGTTACTAGCAACCTAAAACAACTACCAAGGATCTACGGGCGAATACTCATCACCCGTTATTCAATTATCCTATGGTGTGCATTGTTAAAACTTCCCTCATTTTTTTCTAAATGAGGTCTCCTTATCACTCCAAGCATAAACCTTATGCTCTGATACCACCCGCTGTGGCACCCCCGACACCCCCAAGGGTCGCCACAGAAAAATCCTACTACGCGATAGAAAAAAAAGAATTTGAAAATACAAGCCCAAGCTTAGGCGTAAAATTTTTCTTTTCTTTTCCTTTAAAAAGGTTTTAAGGATTTTGCGCAGCTCGGCGGAAATTAAGAGGCGAGTCTCACCAACACTTCGCTTCCCTCACGCCAACACAATACACACCAACTATTTTTGATTAGGTGAAAACACAAAGCCGAACCACTTTTATTTACACTTGTAATTACGAAGGGTTACACAGTCGGTACAAAAAGGATAGGCCAAGACTCATCTATGCTTGGCCTTCACCCCTCAAAAAGAGACACACGACCCTAAGAATGCGACGTGTAACGATCCCCCTTCGATTTACTAGTGGCGGCCATCCAAAAAGTTGCTAACCCCCACTCCACGTGTGCGGGCCGTCACACCCAACCCGGTGCGTCGGGCGGTGGAGGTGGCAAAGATCCCCATCATCACACCGTTGCGGCGGATGTGGACAGAGATGTACTCCCGGGATGACTCGGGCCTCCCGAGATAAGCCCACGTCATACGATGTGATCGCGCGAACACGCAAAAAGGTTAGTCCGGCGGGGTGGGACAGGTCGATCTCGGTCACTTCGACCTCCACATCGATGGTAGGCCGTAGAACACTCTCCGTGGAACAACGGGGAGAGGCATCGCACTAATCTGAAATGTTAGGTCCCCGAAGGGGTGAGTACAACCACTCAACAAGTAAAGGAATCCAAACACCAATCAATGCATCTAAACAATATAAACAATTACATCATACATGCCACATATGCAATCCAACATACTTACCTCAAAGCCAGGCACATGCCAACATACATCATCATATCATATAATTCATACATGTCATCGTATTTTCATGTCATATCATGTATACACATGTCAACACCATGTCATATCATGCATACACATGTCATCACCATGTCATATCATGCATGCACATGTCATCACCATGTCATATCATGCATACACATGTCATCACCATGTCATATCATGCATACACATGTCATCACCATGTCATATCATGCATACACATGTCATCACCATGTCATCTCATGCATACACATGTCATCACCATATCATATCATGCATACACATGTCATCACCATGTCATATCATGCATACACATGTCATCACCATGTCATATCATGCATACACATTATGCATGTCAATTTCCACTTTGAAAATCCCAATTGATTATCACATCTTCCTTCCTTGGGATCATCCATCCCATATTATACACTCGCACCCTCACTCGGGTCTCACGAGAAAAACCTCCGGAATTATGCCAACCATGGCCACCGGGCATCCGCACCCCCAACGCTCCGGGCATCTCGCATCCCAACCGGCATCACGAGGTATCCCCTCGGGCAAAGACCTCCGAGGCTTCCGGCACCCATCTCATTCCAGGCATCCCGACACTCCCGGGGTATCCGGCCATGTATCTCTCTATACATTCCGGCCAACGCTTCCCCCTCCAACCATTACCATAGATCACATTGCCAATTTCTTTTCAATTTATCATGCACATGATGTCATGACAAAACAGGATTACCTTAGTACTTGTGCATACATAAGTTAAGCATCTACACATACATGCAATAGGTGCAATTGCTAATATAGATTAAATCCTTGTGGGATTTTTACTTACCACATGCATTTTGAATTATAAAAATCCAATTTATTCCAAATTGAATTTAATTAAATAATCACATAAATCCTAAAATCATGAAATTAAGGCATATAATATCCAAATATAATAGAATGGAAAAATATGCAGAAAACACATGGCAAAACAATTTCCACATAGTAAACCACTTTTCCACTATTTCAATGCACGTTTTCGGATAAGGGCAGAACGCACAATTTTCTTGGTAAATCAATTAAAATACCCATATGACCTCAGAAAATTATGAAATTTTACCAGGATGTAGTTAAGACATTAAAATATACTTTTCATGAAGGAAACTAAGTCAAATTCGTTTTAGATAATTTTCTACAGATCCACGAAGCTCCTGGTTAAGTCACCGAAATACACAGAACACTATGTCCGAAATATGCAGATTTGACCTACTTACATTTCTTCGTTCTCTCTGATTTTTGGATATGTTATACTCCTAAGGATCCTCTACAACTTTAGTGAAGAGACTTAAGCCAAACTACCAAAGGAAGACCTTCAAATGGTCCCACAAAGTTTCTGTTAACCCACCTCGCAACTCCAGTTTCATCGTCTTCAAGGTTAGGTTAGTTACCTAGCCTAAACTTGTTATTTTTGCTTCAAATTTGAGTATGTTCATCCTTAAGATGTGCTCTACAAGTTTCATGAAGAAGTCGAAGAGAGATTCTTAGTAAAAACCAACATGCAAACCACGAACTCACCTCAAGGTCAGAAAAACAGTTCCAGATCTAGGGTCTCCGAAATATGAGGTTTAGACCCCTCAAATCTCCATCATTTTTCACTAAATTTCAGTATGTTATAGTTCAAGATGTTAGCTACAACTTTCATGAAGAGATCCAAGCCAAAATCGAACTCCAAACACACATGCAAGTCCTCACAAGTTTCTGACTTCACTGGATCATGCGAAAACAGCATGCATTCTCAACATCTAAGCATTCTCACTCCATTTTCGTAGCTTTAAACCAACAAAATCCGACATGCAAACACACAAGCAAGGAAAGGAGATGGATCCTAACTTGCCTCTAGCCAAGAAAACACACGGGAACGGCGGCGGACGGCGGCGTGCGGCGGCGGACGGCGGTTCCTTCTCCCTCTCCTCTCGCGCGACGCCCTCCTTCCTCCTTCTCCTTTCTCTCTTCCTCTCTTTCTCTCTTTCTCTCCCTCTCTTTCCTTTCTCTCGCACGGCACTCTCTCTCTCCTCCTCTCCCTTTCTTTCCTCTTTTCTTCTTCTCCCTAATCATTTCTAAGAAGACCCTAAGCATGTATGCCAAGTGGCATACACACTAGGACACTTGGGGAGGGGCATGCAAACCCTCCCCCTCACTCCACTTCGCACGGCCACACAAGGCCCATTGGGCCTCATGGGCTTGGCCCACACGGCCCACCCTTAGGCCCTCCAACCATGGGCCTAAGTCCATGCTATTGGGCCTAAGGCCCAATCCACTCCCTTTTCTAAATTAAACTTAAAAATAACAATTAAATTTACCTAATTAAAATTCTATAATATTAATTCTATAACAAACAATCTATAACAAGCATGGCAACATAAAACCTTATCTTTAATAATTATCTCATAGCTCAATTTAAATTAAAAACAAACAAAGCACAAGGCACAATGCCTTAAGAGAGAACTAAAATTAAAGCACAACCAAATAGGTAAATTCATTACCTATTTAAAAAGCTCTAGGGCACCTTAGGACATGCCCTTAAATTCTAGGATGCCACACGGAGATTGCAGCGAGATTGGCTGGGCGAAGAAGCAAGAGCAGCGGATGATGATCGCCATCTCCTTCTCCTTCTCCTTCCTCTGCTTCAAGAGATAAACCATTTGATAGTTTCATTCTTTCAATGGGCTTTTTTGTGGGCGGGCCTATGAGAGTTCGTTTGATAACGCTCCTGAAAACGGGTATTTCTCTTCTTTTGTTCCCGGAAGTAAAAATAGAACAAAAATGCGTTTAGTAAATTTTTTATTCCCAAGAATAAATTTGTTCTTGGGAACAGATCTAGAATAGAAACAAGAAAAAAAAAAGTTGCTCGTTATTCCCGGAAACAACTTAAGAAACAAAAATCAAAAATCAAGTTTTTCCTTTCCTTTTCTTCCTTTTTTTTTTCTTCCTTTCCCTTTCTTCCTTCCTCCCCTAGCTGGCCGGCGCAAGGCTTGGCGACCTCATCGAAGCCTCGCTGGCCCGACGAGGTTTCCTTGAGCTCGCCGACTAACGACGAGGCCCCCCTGAGCCTCACCATGGCTGGGCGAGGCTCGACCTCGCTTAGATCTGGCGAGGCCAAGCTTCGTGTGGCCACTGCGAGCCTCGCTGGTGGCTGGCCTTGCCCAAATCTGGCATGGTCGAGCCTTGCCTAGCTCTGTGAGGCTCGCAACGACCGAGCGAGGCTTGGCCTCGCCTTGCACCTCACCCAGCTAGCCTTGCCCAGTCACGGCGAGGTTTGGGGTGACCTCATCAGTGGCTAGCAAGCCTCCCCCGAGGCCGACCTTGCCGGCCTTGCCAGCAACCTGCTAGAGGAATAAGAAGAAAAAGAAAAAAAGAAAAGAAAAAATGTAATAAAATTATTAATAAATTAAAAGAAATTCTAAATTATAAAAATATATTGGGTCGTACTAAACGCATCTCTCTTCCAAGAATAGAAATTTTGTGTAGTTACCAAACGCGTTCAAATACTCGAGAAACCGATCCTAAATGAAACGAAAAAAGTGTTTCTGAAAAAATTATTCTCCGAACGAAAACCTTACCAAACGCACTTTAAGTTTTTTGACCTCCGTTGCTCAAAAAAATTACGAGGATGTGCCACTGAATGACTAGGAGTTATCTAGGCCTACGTCCTCATCCCTGGGCGGTTCAATCAGTGGAGAGGGAAATCGTTAGTCACCTTATATATATATATATATATATATATATATATATATATATGCGGCTCAATTACTTTAATTATAAAAAGAAAAAAAAAGGAATTGTTGCCAAGGTATATGATCAACACACTTCGTCCAGAAAGAAATGGTGAAAATTCCAAAACACTATTTTTCAGGCTAAATTAACAAGGAGATAAATTATAAGAACCATAAGTTTAAACGATAACCTAAAAAAAAAAAAAAAAAGGACAAAAAATAGGTACCCTAACAAAAACCATTTATAGGACCCATTTCATGGTAATATCAGTTTCATGTCACATACCAACCTAAGAGCAGGTAAATTTTGCGCGAGATTGAGTTATATAATTTTTCTTTCTCTAAAATTCAAGATTATTTGGTCATAAACATATGCAGCTTAGTTAGATCTAAGCTACCGAACACAAATTCTCGAGTTAGTTGCACTTTCAGCTAGTCACAGAAAATGGCCCTAGAATCCTTAATTTTGTCCATTAGATGAAAGGACCAGTCTCATACAACAGCTATAGGCTTTAGGAGCTCGTGCCATAAACAATGTCACTTAAGTGTTGAAACTTTCAATTGACCACTTGAAAATCATAACTTTTTAAAAATGTTCATTCAGATGAAGAAAATTTGACATGGCTAAGCAATTGTGGAAAACGTTTTAAAAAAGTTATGATACTTAAATAATCGATTAAAAAGTTATATGACACTCAAGTAATTGGGATAAAAATTATAATTCTCAAATGAGTATGTACATAAATTATGACACTTGTGGTGTTTTCTTTTTCCAAAAAAAAAAAAAAAAAAATCAAATCAAATAAATGGAAATGCGTTTGGATTTAATGAAAACCAAATGAGGCACTAAGACATTTTTAATCGTTTCTTGACATTGTGGCGATCCTTTTTAATATTTTCAATACCTTCTATTTAGCTAATATTACTATTCCAAAACATATTTTAACAGCAGCAACAAGTTCATGGTATAGTCCGCATCACACTCTAAAGTACATCTTATTCAAATGTTACTAGAATTTTAATTAATTTCTCTTGCTTATTTTAAGTTAATATCAATTTTTTTCTCTAGAGATGTCAAAATATGAGGTCTGTAGTGATTCACTGTCGTGACATGAATACCTATAAAACATATTAAATATTTTATGCACTTATATATTGATTTAATAAATATGAAAATTTATATATTACATTTTCTTCCTACCGGAGAATAAATCTATATGGTGAGGTATGGATACACATCAAATAAAATTTGCCTTGAACTCTAGCGGAATTCCATTGATGTGGATATTTATTTTGTTATAATTTTTTGCATATTAGTTCTTTGGTGAAAATTTAGGTTGAAGACAACATTTAAAATAATATGGGTGCATTCATTTTGCAAGAAAAAGAGAGATTTGGAAAATATTTTCTGAAAAATAATCGATTGTATTACTTAGAAAAATAAATATATGGAAAAAAATTTCATCATACATGAAAATAGTCTAAGCATAGATTGTTATTAATGATAAAAACAAATTTCGTTGACTAAATTTTCTAAATAATATAAATAATCATATTTTGAAAAATATTTTTCAAATCGCTTATTTTTTATGAAACGAATATTTCTAATAATTATAATTTCAAATTCGTGCAATGCATGAGCATCTTGTTTGTTTGTAATATTTATGCCTGAAGAACATCCATCCTCGTGTGGGAATTCACAACGAACATTCAAATGCGTCAACTAAGTTCTCAAAGTCATGGGAATGATCAAAACTAACCCACCATAACAAAAGATTCTTCGACACAAGTGTTTTCAAGTCCTATTAATGCATAGAGTGCTTCCTCGACACTCATGATATGCACAAGCCCCAGGCTTGTGCTTTCAGGAAAGATTTATTTTTCCACTCAAACAATTCCAAATCGCACACAAATCATGTACAACAGGACACAGACTTACTTATGGTTAAAAGCTCAAATATTTAAGCAACACCAACTGAATTTCCAGCGAAATGGAACCCAACGCAACGCCAAAGGCATTCATTTCCATCACACAGCTCATCTACATCAGCACAAGCGCAAAATTTCAAGAAATGCTTCGGAACAACTCCAAGAATCATAGCTCAAGCCCTAAATTTTCCTCAAGGTCCACCGTTACTCGGCCGATATTCAAGAGCAGGGGCTACAGATCAGCTCCGAATTCTCATCAGTTACAGCTGAAGAGAGAGAAACTGACCGCAGAGGCGGTTCCTAACGGAAGACTGATAGGAATGCGGAGCCTGCGGCGAGATTGGCTGGGCGAAGAAGCAAGAGCAGTGGATGACGATCGCCATCTCCTTCTCCATCTCCTTCGTCCGCCTCGTCCGCTTCAAGAGATAAACCGTTTGATAGTTTCAGACTTTCAGTGGGCTTTTTGTGCGCGGGCCTATAAGCTTTTCAACCTCCGTTGTTCAGAAAATTACGAGGATGTGCCGCTGGATGGCGAGGAGTTATCTGATGGACGAGGGCCTGCCTCCTCATCCCTGGGCGGTCCAATCAGTGGAGAGGGAAATCGCGAGTCACCTTTTCTTTTTACTCTTTTTTTTTTTAATATTATATGTGGCTCAATCAGTCTAATTAAAAAAAGAAATGAAAAGTTGCCAATGTATGTGATCATCCATATGATCAACAAACACGATAAATTATAAGAATCATTAAACTGAAAGAACCATCAGTTTAAAACGGTAACCTAAAAATAGGACCAAAAGAGGTACATTGAGAATAACTATTTATGGGACTCATTGCCACGGTAATATCAATATGATGTCACATATCAACCTAAGATCCGGTAAATTTCACGTGAGATTGAGTTATAGAATTTATCCCTCTCTAAAATTCAAGATTATTTGGTCATAAACATATACCGAACACCTGGTTGCACTTTCAGCTAGTCATGGGAAATGGTCCTAGGATCCTTAATTTTTTCCATTAGATGAAATGACTAGTCTCACACAATAGCTATAGGCTTGAGTAGCTTGTGCCATAAACAGTGTTACTTGAATGTTGAAACTTTCAATTGACCACTTAAAAGCCATAATTTTTTAAAAGGGATAAGTTCATTAAAAGTCCTAAAACTTATCATAAAAGTGTAATTGAATCCTAAAACTTATAAGGATACAATTGAGTCCCAAAACTTGTCAACTAAGTGCAATCAAGTCATAAAGTTATCATTGTCGATTTATTTAATGAAAAATGCTAACATGGTATTTTAAAATTAATTTCTCACTCCTAGTTGGCTTTTTTTTTTTTATTGTTTCTCTATTAAATCTTATTTAAATCAAATTAAAAAAAAAAAAACTACAAAAAAGCTAACATCTTATTTAAAAAAAAAAAAAAGCCTTGGAAAAAAAGAAGAAGAGGAGAAGGGTAGGGTAGGCCATGCCAGTAGTGTGACAGCCTGAATTTTTAAATTAGTTTTCGATTAAATAAATCGGGTTTTTCGTCGACGTGTCTATAGTGCTATTCTCTGAGTTGGCCACTCACGAGATAACTGGTCTATCTGGAAAATCAATTAAGGAATCTAAATGCAATGGACTTGAGAATTCGAACAGGAATCGACTGCTCGACCGTGTCGGTCTACAAGGGTCATTGCGGCACTGTCAGAATCGATCAGAAATCGAGAGATAGGTCGATTTGGCTGAGATATGTGATCAGAATGTGGGTGATTCCACCTGATTGCAAAATTCTCACCAATCGACACTAAATTGATTTTCTGACATTTTGGGTGCCCTGTGTCCGTATTTGAAACCTCGAGATTTTCACGACAACCGAGAGTCGTCAATGTGTCGAAGATGTACTATGTGACTCGAGATAAATCGATCACGAGTCAATTGCACCAAAAATTCCTAAAAGTGACCCAGTAGATTAGGTCACGCTAAAAGCACGCCGGATTGAAATTAACTGCTTATTTGAACCCGATTTCAGAAATTGAAAGTTCTGTGATGTCACGAGCTATTTTAGGGACGTTGACTCATCCTCCGAGAAATTTTGAGAGATTCCGAGATTTTTACGGAAATCTGATTCGGACGCCGCAGAATATTAGCGGAAATTCGTACAAGCTAAACTAGAGGAAATTTTGACTTGCAAGCCGAGCTGTTTGACGAGAGGCACTTGTAGAAATTACATGGGCTTTTTCTTCATCAAAATTGGACGTCGTATTTGGGAAATCGTTGACGAAATCGAAACTCAAAATCCAATGAAATTCGGATCTAGAAGAAGAAAGCAATTTTTGGCTTACTTTTGGATTTAATTTTGGACTTATGCTTATTGGAAAGTATTAGTGGACAAAGGGGATAAGTATGAGGAGACAATGGGACCAAGTATTTAAGACTTTGGCTAAGATTTTGGATTTTTTGGTCTCTCCTCTCTCTCCTCTCTCGGACGCATGCTCCTTCTCCACTTGCTTCTGCCGTTCCTTTCATTTTGCTTTTCCTTGAGCCATCACACTTTCTTATTTACGTGCAGACTCATCCCCACAAACTTTCACCCTCATGCCCACCAATTTCTCCATTTACTCTCTTCTTCAATCCACAAAGATCACGGCTTTTCCACTGATTTGCATCGTCAACCACCGAAGGAGTCCAGCTGCACGTGGAGTGGTTTTGCTCGATCAATTCCTCGCCAAGCTTCCCCATCGTCAATCCTTCGAAGCAGCCGGTTCCTCTCTTAATTTGGTTGACTTCAGCTTCTGCCGTTGCTCGCGCCTGCCCACCTCACGCCCACGCGTCCGCAGCTTCCACTCTTGAGGTGAACTTCGCCGATTTGTTGACCCCGAATCTCCTCGGCCAACCGTCCGCGTGAGATCCCCACCGAGGCAGCAGCTGCCTTCGTCCACTTCTCCATCGCCTCGCACGTCCGCGCGTCTTCAGCAGTCTCCCTCCACGCGGCCAGCGAAGTCCACGAGCCAGAGTTCGGCCCAACCTGTAGCAAGCCCATTGGAAGCCCGCGAAGTCAGCCCAGTTTTTTTTTTGAAGCTCGGCCCAAGTTGAAAACAAATCTCATATTGGGCTGAGATTTGTTGGGCCCATTTTAGGCCCGGTCCGAAAGTTCGCCGACACCGCCGAAAATTAAGATTTCGGCCGCCGTCGCGTCGTCGTCGCGGTGAACCGCTTTTCGCGATACACCGGTGAGTTTATTCTCTAAACTCTTCTTAGTAGGTTTTGATGATAAGTGGTATTTACATTTATTTAATTAGGAATTAGGTTGTTAATTAGATTAAATTAATGATTTAATTATTTAATTGAGCATGTTAGGTAGTTAGAATGGTTTAGCTAAGGCCTATTTAAATTGTATTATTTATCTAGAAGGGTTCGGGAATTTTCCGGGTCCGTATTGGTATTTAATTTAATAATTTTGGCCTAGGTTAGTATTTTTAGAAATTAAATTGAGTTAATTAATTAATTTTCGAAATTAATTATTTATTAATTATTTTTCCGGAAATTAGGCCGGGATGGCCGGTGACTGGAATTTCGTGTTGATTGCAATGTTGTGGTTAGTTTCTGCAATTGAGTGTTAAATTATGCAACTTGAGTGATGATTAGATTTTTGGTCTTTAATTCCAAAAATAGTGAATTTTCAATATTTACTCAGAAAATTCCGGGTGTCGGATTTTAACACCGAAAATGGTTTTATATAATATATAAAATAGTGGGATTTTAAAAAAAAAAAAGGAAGAATGTCAATTTTTCTGGGTCGAGTTGACCGTGTACCCACACACGACTATTTTCATGCGTATTTTTAATACGAAGAAAAATGCCAGGTTCACCATTTTAATTGAAGCATTTGAGTGCAATGCACGGTGCCCTGGGCCATATTTGAGTGATCGTGTGATGACAATGAGAAATCGTCCCGGGCTGTTGAGCTGGACGTTATCCCTATTTGGGATACCCCTTGATAAAGGGAAGCCGGTCGCAGTAGATTCTGGACCCTATGCTCCTTCGGGAAAGCCGTCGACGTAGTGACGTGCCGTGCTCTAATTTATGATATGAACTATGCTGACCTGCAGGGTGGAACTGAGACAAGGTAAGTCTCCTTGATTGTGTGATTGCGTTCTTAGAATGCTTCTTAGCGTCTTTCCCTCCTAGCCGCAGTTTAGAGCTTAGACTTGCTGAGACGTTGTCTCACTGGTTATTGTATAACCACTTTCAGGGTCATTGAGTGGAGGACCTGGAGCAGAGAGGAGGTGATTTGAAGCGTAGGTCGGATATGACCGCTTCTTTTTGGAGAACATTCTTATGTAGTCTTTTGACCATAGACTCTTGTACTTAACTCAGCATATGTTTATAAAGGCATGTTTGTTTGTGAAATTGTTGTTCTACTTTTCTATCCCGAGATGGTTACTGTCAGGGGATTCTTTTTTGCTTCCGCATGTGTAATAAAGTAAAAGGGTCGGCGACTAGTCCTGGAAAGTTGCAAAATTTTATCGACTAGAGAGGGATGAGTACGCGCTCGGGGTTCGGGGCGTGACATCCCCTTTTTATGGTATCAGAGCCAGGTTTGAGTTTGGAGTGATAAGGTGTGATGGGTTCTTGGGATAGTTAGTAGGAAAGGCCTTTATATTTTATGTTGATGCATGTGATTGATAGTTGTTAGGTAAATTGGTTGTGGTGATCACTCAATTTCTAATTCTGTGTGGAATTGGAAACAGGTTTTGTAGAAGAGCTACAGTATGAGTGATCAAGAGCCGAGGACTCCTAGGTAGAGGACCTTATCCTCAGTGACTCGGGCAAGGACGCCAACGAGAAGCGGTGCCAGAGGTGGCCGAGGTAGAGCGCAGGCTGAGGCCAGCGCAAGTGGTGCAGCACCGCCGCCGGTTCCGCCGGTTGGTGCAGGGGTAGCAGCCCCTGGTGATCCGAGAATGGACGGGATCATGCAGGCGCTCCAGACGATCGGGAATTTAATGGGGCAGCAGGCCTAGAATCAAGCTGCCGCAGCCGCAGCCGCACCTGCTGAAGTTCCACGGGGGAACGAGAGACCTATTCACAAGCTTGTCGAGTAGTTCCTGAAATTACAACCGCCGAAGTTCATCAGGACAGGAGATCCTAAGGCTGCAATTCGTTGGATCGAAGAATTGGAGAAAACGTTTGCACTGCTGAGGTGCGATGAAGAAGAAAAGGTCACCCTTGCAGTATATCAATTGCAGGGAGTTGCAAGTACTTGGTGGAGAGCCACCAGAGAAGAGGTATTCCCCGAAGGTGTGGTTCCGGTGTGGAACACCTTCGTTAGAGCGTTTAATGGCAAGTACTTTTCCAACTGTGCCAAGCAATTAAAGATGGCGGAATTTCTGCACCTCCGTCAAGGTTCAATGACTATGGACCAGTATGAGGCAAAGTTCGCCGAGCTTTCACAGTATGCCCCAAGATTGATTGCAGATCCCGAGGAGAAGGTAATGAGGTTTTTAGATGGCCTCCGACCAGAGCTGAAAAATCTGTTGGTGCCTTTGGATATAAAGAATTATAATGAGCTATACGGACGAGCTCAGCTGATAGAGAAGAATCTGAATGAACAAGCTGCCGCATCTGGGTCGCGGTTTGGCTTTAACCAGGATAGGAATAGGTTTGGGAAGAAACCTATGCCTGGAGGAAGGTATCCCATTTTGCCCACCAAGAAGGGTGGAATAGGAAAGTTTGCTCAAAGACAGAATGGTGCGTGTCGCTTCTGCGGAAAACGACATGGGTCAGCCCCATGCCACTCTAGGCCGGGTGCATGTTTTGAGTGTGGCCAGCAAGGTCACTTGGCCAGAAATTGTCCTAGAAGACCGATGGGACCGCCGTAGTTGCCACCACCACCTCAGATGAATCAGAACCGAGGACTTCTGCCGCCAAATGCACAACAAAGTGGACTACTCAGACCTCCAGTGCAGGGAAGGACCTATGCTATCACAAGAGGACAGGCAGAGGATGCGCCTAATGTGATTGCAGAACTGTTTCACTGAACAACAACGCTGCTTATGCTTTATTTGACCCCGGTGCAACGCATTCATTTATAGCTGAGCAGTATGTTAAGTTGGTAGGATTGATTCCTGAATTGTTGGAGTCAGTGGTCAGTATATCGACACCATTAAATGATAAGGTGTTAGTTACAGTGGGTTGTCCTGGTTGCGCGTTAGCGATTGGTGAGCGAGAGGGGAAGATAGACTTGATAGTCCTAGCCATGTATGATTTTGACTTGATAATTGGCATGGACTGGCTCACCAAGCAACGAGCTAAGCTAGACTGTTATCGCAAGGCGATCCAGTTTAACCCGGTAGAGGGTGAGAGTTTCGAGTTTATTGGGAGTCGAGGAGGACCCTCGATTACTCTAATCTCGTCTCTAGAGGCAACGCGGTTGTTAGACGGGGGTTGTCAAGGTTATCTGGCAACTGTCATGGATACGACAGTTGAGGAGCTAAAGATCGAAGACATAGCAGTGGTTCAAGATTTTCCAGATGTGTTCCCGAAAGAATTGCCAGGTCTACCGCCAGAAAGAGAAATTGAGTTTGTGATTGAGTTAGCCCCCGGGACAGAGCCCATCTCTAAGGCTCCTTACCGGATGGCTTTATCAGAATTGAAAGAACTAAAGGTGCAGATGCAAGAGTTATTGGATAAGGGATTCATACGTCCCAGTGCATCACCTTGGGGAGCACCTGTTCTATTTGTGAAGAAGAAGGATGGATCGTTGCGCTTGTGCATCAACTATCGACAACTCAATCAGGTGACGATCAAGAACAAGTATCCACTACCGAGAATAGATGACTTGTTTGATCAGTTACAAGGAGCGTCGATATTTTCAAAGATCGACTTGAGGACAGGATATCATCAGCTGAGAATCAGAAAGGAAGATATACCGAAGTCAGCGTTTCGTACTCGGTACGGTCACTATGAATTCACGGTCATGCCGTTTGGATTGACAAACGCTCCAGCTGCTTTTATGGATCTAATGAACCGAGTGTTCAAAGAATACCTAGATCAATTCGTGATCGTGTTCATCGATGACATCCTAGTGTATTCGAGAAGTCCAGAGGAGCATGAAGGACATTTGAGGTCGGTACTGCAGACTCTAAGGACTCATGAGCTGTATGCTAAGTTCAGCAAGTGCAAGTTTTGGTTGACTCGTGTTGCTTTTCTAGGTCATGTGATCTCAGGAGAAGGAATCTCCGTAGACTCGAGCAAGATTGAAGCAGTTATCAACTGGCCGAGACCGACGACAGTGACAGAGATCAGAAGTTTTCTGGGTTTAGCAGGATATTACAGAAGGTTCGTAGAAGGGTTTTCAGCGTTAGCGTCGCCTATGACTCGACTGTTAAAGAAGGAAGAGAAGTTCATATGGACGGACAAGTGCGAGCGTAGTTTCCAAGAGCTTAAGGAAAAGCTAACTACCGCACCTGTGCTGACCATACCATCCGGTCCTGGAGGATACGAAATCTACAGTGATGCGTCATTCAGAGGATTGGGTTGCGTGCTGATGCAATATGGTAGAGTTGTTGTATACGCGTCCCGTCAGTTGAGACCGCATGAACTGAATTACCCGACGCATGACTTAGAACTTGCAGCAATTATTTTTGCTTTGAAGATTTGGAGACATTATTTGTGCGGAGAAAGATTCCAGATCTTCACTGACCATCAAAGTCTCAAGTATTTATTCTCTCAGAAGGAATTGAATATGAGACAGCGTCGCTGGATGGAACTCCTAAAGGATTATGATTGTGATATTCTGTATCACCCAGGAAAGGCAAACAAAGTCGCAGATGCACTAAGTAGGAAGTCTTCAGTTGCTCAGATAGCAATGAAGGAGTGGAACTTAATCGAGAGAGCTCGAGATTCGGTTTTCAAATTTGAGGTAGGCCACCTTTCAAACCTTATGGCCACCCTCGAATTGAGCCGGAAGTGCAAGTAAGAATTAAGACACTTCACGACAGATCCGGATATTCAGAAAATCCTGTAAGAGGATACCGAGAAGAGGAAGACTGGCTTTCAGATTTCTGAGGACGGAACCCTGAGGTTCCGAGGACGATTGGTTGTACCTGACGATGTAGAGCTCAGAGAGGAGATCTTGTCAGAAGCACATCGTAGCAGTTACAGCATTCATCCTGGCAGTACAAAGATGTATCAGAATCTGCGTCAACACTACTGGTGGTCAGGTATGAAGGCGGATATCGCCAAACATGTTGCCAAGTGTTTGACATGTCAACAAGTGAAGGCACAACATTGTAAGCCGGGAGGATTTCCGCAACCTCTTGTGATCCCAGAATGGAAATGGGAACATATTACAATGGATTTTGTGACGGGCTTACCGAGGAGTCAGAGAGGAAACGATTCTATTTGGGTAGTGGTTGACAGACTGACAAAGTAGGCTCACTTCATTGCAGTTCGAAAGGACCTCAGTTTGGATAGACACGCAGATCTGTATGTACGTCAAGTTGTTCGACTGCATGGAGTGCCAGTGACGATTACATCAGATCGAGACCCGAGATTTACAGCTGCATTTTGGAAAAGTCTGCAGAGTGCATTAGGAACGAAGCTACAGTACAGTACGGCATATCATCCTCATACGGATGGCCAGTCGGAGAGGACAATTCAAACCCTCGAGGACATGCTGCGTGCTTGCGTGTTGGATTTTAAGGGAAGTTGGGAAGAGCAACTTCACCTCGTGGAGTTTGCCTACAACAACAGTTACCAACAGAGTATTCAGATGGCTCCTTTTGAAGCATTGTATGGCAGAGCGTGCAGAACGCCGGTTTGTTGGGATGAAGTCGGAGAACGGAAAATCACAGGCCCAGAGTTGGTTCAGCAATCAGTGGATGCAGTTGCCGTTATCAGGGACAAATTAAAGACCGCTCAGAGCAGACAGAAAAGCTACGCAGATAAGCGCCGGAGACCATTGGAATTTCAAGTTGGTGATCATGTTTTCTGAAAGTGTCACCAATGAGAGGTACTTCGCGCTTTGGCAAGAAAGGAAAACTGAGTCCGAGGTACGTAGGTCCATTTGAGATTCTTGAAAGAATCGGGATCCTAGTGTATCGTCTTGCATTACCGCCAAGGTTGGCACAAGTGCATGACGTCTTTCACGTGTCGATGTTGAGGAAGTATGAGCCTGACCGACCCACGTGCTCAATTTTGAGGAATTAGAAGTGGACGACAGAGTGTCGTACGTTAAAAGCCCGGTTCAGATTGTGGACCGTAAGGAGCAGGTCCTGTGTACTAAGACCATCCCGTTGGTCAAAGTGGTCTGGCAACACCACGGCACAAAAGGAGCAACTTGGGAAACTGAAGAATCGATGAGACGACTATACCCCCACCTTTTTGCTTAAAGATTGTAATAGGTTTAAATTTCGAGGACGAAATTTTTATAAGAGGGGAAGAGTTGTGACAGCCTGAATTTTTAAATTAGTTTTCAATTAAATAAATCGGGCTTTTCGTCGACGTGTCTATAGTGCTATTCTCTGAGTTGGCCACTCACGAGATAACTGGTCTATCTGGGAAATCAATTAAGGAATCTAAATGCAATGGACTTGAGAATTCGAACAGGAATTGACTGCTCGACCGTGTCGGTCTACAAGGGTCATTGCGGCATCAGAATCGATCAGAAATCAGAGATAGGTCGATTTGGCTGAGATATATGATCGAATGTGGGTGATTCCACCTGATTGCAAAATTCTCACCAATCGACACTAAATTGATTTTCTGACGTTTTGGGTACCCTGTGTCCGTATTTGAAACCTCGAGATTTTCACGACAACCGAGAGTCGCCAATGTGTCGAAGATGTACTATGTGACTCGAGATAAATCGATCACGAGTCAATTGCACCAAAAATTCCTAAAAGTGACCCAGTAGATTAGGTCACACTAAAAGCACGCCGGATTGAAATTAACTGCTTATTTGAACCCGATTTCATAAATTGAAAGTTCTGTGGTGTCACGAGCTATTTTAGGGACGTTGCCTCATCCTCCGAGAAATTTTGAGAGATTCCGAGATTTTTACAGAAATCTGATTCGGATGCCGCGGAATATTAGCGGAAATTCGTACAAGCTAAATTAAAGGAAATTTTGACTTGCAAGCCGAGCTGTTTGACGAGGGGGCACTTGTAGAAATTACATGGGCTTTTTCTTCATCAAAATTGGACGTCGTATTTGGGAAATCGTTGACGAAATCGAAACTCAAAATCCAATGAAATTCGGATCTAGAAGAAGAAAGCAATTTTTGGCTTACTTTTGGATTTAATTTTGGACTTATGCTTATTGGAAAGTATTAGTGGACAAAGGGGATAAGTATGAGGAGACAAGGGGACCAAGCATTTAAGACTTTGGCTAAGATTTTGGATTTTTTGGTCTCTCCTCTCTCTCCTCTCTCGGACGCATGCTCCTTCTCCACTTGCTTCTGCCGTTCCTTTCATTTTGCTTTTCCTTGAGCCATCCCACTTTCTTATTTACGTGCAGACTCATCCCCCACAAACTTTCACCCTCATGCCCACCAATTTCTCCATTTACTCTCTTCTTCAATCCACAAAGATCACGGCTTTTCCACTGATTTGCATCGTCAACCACCGAAGGAGTCCAGCTGCACGTGGAGTGGTTTTGCTCGATCAATTCCTCGCCAAGCTTCCCCATCGTCAATCCTTCGAAGCAGCCGGTTCCTCTCTTGATTTGGTTGACTTCAGCTTCTGCCGTTGCTCGCGCCTGCCCACCTCACGCCCACGCGTCCGCAGCTTCCACTCTTGAGGTGAACTTCGCCGATTTGTTGACCCCGAATCTCCTCGGCCAACCGTCCGCGTGAGATCCCCACCGAGGCAGCAGCTGCCTTCGTCCACTTCTCCATCGCCTCGCACGTCCGCGCGTCTTCAGCAGTCTCCCTCCACGCGGCCAGCGAAGTCCACGAGCCAGAGTTCGGCCCAACCTATAGCAAGCCCATTGGAAGCCCGCGAAGTCAGCCCAGTTTTTTTTTTTTTGAAGCTCGGCCCAAGTTGAAAACAAATCTCATATTGGGCTGAGATTTGTTGGGCCCATTTTAGGCCCGGTCCGAAAGTTCGCCAACACCGCCGAAAATTAAGATTTCGGCCGCCGTCGCGTCGTCATCGCGGTGAACCGGTTTTCGCGATACACCGGTGAGTTTATTCTCTAAACTCTTCTTAGTAGGTTTTGATGCTAAGTGGTATTTAGATTTATTTAATTAGGAATTAGGTTGTTAATTAGATTAAATTAATGATTTAATTATTTAATTGAGCATGTTAGGTAGTTAGAATGGTTTAGCTAAGGCCTATTTAAATTGTATTATTTATCTAGAAGGGTTCGGAAATTTTCCGGGTCCGTATTGGTATTTAATTTAATAATTTTGGCCTAGGTTAGTATTTTTAGAAATTAAATTGAGTTAATTAATTAATTTTCGAAATTAATTATTTATTAATTATTTTTCTGGAAATTAGGCCGGGATTGCCGGTGACCGGAATTTCGTGTTGATTGCAATGTTGTGGTTAGTTTCTGCAATTGAGTGTTAAATTATGCAACTTGAGTGATGATTAGATTTTTGGTATTTAATTCCAAAAATAGTGAATTTTCAATATTTACTCAGAAAATTCGGAGTGTCGGATTTTAACACCGAAAATGGTTTTATATAATATATAAAATAGTGGGATTTTAAAAAAAAAGGAAGAATGTCAATTTTTCTGGGTCGAGTTGACCGTGTACCCACACACGACTATTTTCATGCGTATTTTTAATACGAAGAAAAATGCCAGGTTCACCATTTTAATTGAAGCATTTGAGTACAATGCACGGTGCCCTGGACCATATTTGAGTGATCGTGTGATGACAATGAAAAATCGTCCCGGGCTGTTGAGCTGGACGTTATCCCTATTTGGGATACCCCTTGATAAAGGGAAGCCGGTCGCAGTAGATTCTGGACCCTATGCTCCTTCGGGAAAGCCGTCGACGTAGTGACGTGCCGTGCTCAATGGGGTGAGACGATGCCTGGCAATGCCAGAAGACCGCCGAACAGATAGTAGGCCGTGGTATATGCCGAGATCAAAACTAGGAACGCATGTTAATTTGAGTATTGTGTTCCAATTAATTGAGCTTGAGTGATGCTCTAATTTATGATATGAACTATGCTGACCTGCAGGGTGGAACTGAGACGAGGTAAGTCTCCTTGATTGTGTGATTGCGTTCTTAGAATGCTTCTTAGCGTCTTTCCCTCCTAGCTGCAGTTTAGAGCTTAGACTTGCTGAGACATTGTCTCACTGGTTATTGTATAACCACTTTCAGGGTCATTGAGTGGAGGACCTGGAGCAGAGAGGAGGTGATTTGAAGCGTAGGTCGGATATGACTGCTTCTTTTTGGAGAACAGTCTTTTGTAGTCTTTTGACCATAGACTCTTGTACTTAACTCAGCATATGTTTATAAAGGCATGTTTGTTTGTGAAATTGTTGTTCTACTTTTCTATCCCGAGATGGTTACTGTCAGGGGATTCTTTTTCGCTTCCGCATGTGCAATAAAGTAAAAGGGTCGGCGACTAGTCCTGGGAAGTCGTAAAATTTTATCGACCAGAGAGGGATAAGTACGCGCTCGGGGTTCGGGGCGTGACAAGTAGGTGCCATCACTGCCACCCATCGTCGGAGGGGCTAGTGACAACATTTCATTTGACAAAACAAAACCTTGAAAAAAAAAAAAAAAAGAAAGAAAGAAGAGAAGAGAAGGACAGGGCAAGGCAGGCCACGCCAATAAGGCGCTGCTTCTGCCGCCCATCGTGTGAAGGGCTAACGAATGTCACCTACCCTCGCCAGCCCTAGGCGAGGGTAGGCAACGCTTGCCGCCTCGGATGAGGCCTTGCCAATCCCAAGTGAAGGTAGGCGACTCTTGCCAATTCGAGCGAGCATTAGCGTCACCCAAATCTGAGTACTCGAGTGCGAGCTTGAGCCTAGCGAGGTCGCCGACCCTCACCCGAGGCCGATGAGGGTCGACCACCTCGCCTAGGGCCAACAGAGGTTGCTGGCCCCTTCGACAATGAGTGGCATCGGCGATGGCACCTACCGGCATGGCGTACCCTGCCCTTCTATTCTCTCTCTTTCTTTCTTTTTTTTTTTTAAAGTTTTTAAATAAAATTCTAGCTTTTTTTTTTTTTCAAAATTTTAATCTAATTTAAATAAGATATTAAAAATAAAACAATAAAAATGCCAAGGAGAGAGAAATTAATTTAAAATTATCATGTCAATATTTTTTGTTAAATAAATTGACGTGATAACTTTATAAGTAATTATAGCACAGGCTTTCTTCGTCAAAATAGCCGGGCAGAGTCTTTCGATCCACCTTTCTTGTATTCCTGATCACCAGAGCTCCTTTTCCTCTCTGAAAAAAACAAGAGAGGAAAATGAGCCCCCTTTCCGAGCTCTGACATCCGTTTCCATTTCTTGACTTTTCTACTCATCTGCTTGTGTGTGTGTGTGTGTGTGTGTGTGAGAGAGAGAGAGAGAGAGAGAGAGAGGGGAGGGAGAGAGGGAGAGGGAGAGGGAATCTGTCATGGCTACTGAAGTGGCTGCTTTCTTGCTTAAAGAGAAGCTGCAGAATCTCAGAGCTGACCAAACCATAATCTGCCCAAAACTGAATGGCAAAATCAGCACTGCTATCAACAATCTGCAACAGCTCTTGACCTCCTTAAAAGACGCAGCAGAGGACCAAGTAAGCGAGAAGACCAAACTCTTGTCTACCATCTACAGTGCAGAGGACACCATTGACACCTACCTCCTGAGAAGAGCCCAGCAGTGGCTCAATCAGTGGAGCCAGAAGGAAGTGAGCAAAGGGTTGAAGAAGTTCAACGATGAGCTCGGTGAGCTCATGCGCTTGCCCTTTTTCTCTTCACCCAAGAAAGATCAGCCTCAACCTCAACCACCTCAAAGCGAAGTTGTGGGAAAGGTTGGCAGTGCCACCTCTTCTGAAGGAGGAAGCACCCGCCGTTGGGAAAGGATCTCTCATCTTCTTGACATGGAATCAGAGGCTGTGGTTCAGAAGCAGCACATGGAAGAGCTTGTGAAGGACTTGATTCCTCTGCCTCAGGAAGAACAAGAATTGAGGGTTCTTCCTGTGGTTAGCCCGGGAGGCTCGGGCAAGACGACGATGGTGAGATTGATTTGTGACAGGGTCGACGTCAAGCAGCACTTCGAGTGCCGCGCCTGGGTCTGCGTGTCCAGGGACTTCAAGTTCAGAGATGTGGTGGTTGACCTGATAAAGCAGGTCTCCGTAACCCAGTCGAGTGGGATAGACCATATGGAGGATGACATCTTGGCTGAGATGCTTCTCAAGGCTCTGATGGAGAAGAGGTATTTGATTGTGTTGGATGATGTTGAGATAGTTGAGGATTGGCACAAGCTGACGATCTCCTTACCGGATTTGCAAAACGGAAGCAGAGTGATTGTCACCACTCGTTCTGATAAAGTAGTTGAGGATTGGCACAATCCGTTACGGCTGCACCACCAGATATGCGATGCGGAGAGATGGGAATTATTGAAGAAGCAAGTTGGTGAACATGAGGCGGAATTCCGCAAATTCAAGGACAAGATCATGGCGAAGTGCCATTCACCTCTGGACATAGTTTTAATGGGTGGGATTTTATCAACCACAGAGTCCAGCGAATGGCCTGGAATAATCGCCAAACTTCCTTCTCCCGGCGAAGACCGGTCCACATCATTGGACATCGTGTCTTCGAGCCTCCATGAGTTGACGCCACGGTTGAAGGTATGCTTTTTGTATCTCGGTCTCTTTCCGAAAGCATTAGATGTCCCAGTTCGGAGATTGTTGTGGTTGTGGCTTTCGGAGGGTTTCTTGAGTCCAACGCCTGCCGAGCGAGAAAAGAAGCTTGAACCTGAAGATCTAGCCGACATGTGCTTCGAAATGCTGGTCCAGCGGAAATTGATCGAAGTAACAAAATGGAAGTTGGATGGAACCCCGAAAACGTGTCGCATGCCGGGCGTCATACATGATTTCTTCTCTCCACAGTCAGTGGATTCAGGTCTTTATTACATTCATGATAATGAAAGCGGATCTCCTAAAAGTTACAAGATTCGACGGCTCGTGGAGTATTTGGAAATTGAGAAGATTTCCAACAATTACGTCGATGAAAATCTACGGTCTTTTGTGTCTTTCAACAACAAACACAGAGGTAAGGCCAACAGAGAATTTGCTACATTTTTCAAGGCCTTGGTCCATAAAAAGAGGTTTGCATTGCTAAAGGTCCTTGATCTAGAGGGGGTCTACAAACCTATGCTTTCGGAGGTAGTGGGCAATTTGCTTCTTTTAAGGTTTCTAGGCTTGAGATCGACAGTACTAGATTCAATCCCATCGGCTGTCGGAGAGCTACCGTGCCTAGAAACTCTGGATCTGAAGCACACTAGTGTGACCACCTTACCCGACTCGATTTGGAAGGCGAAGAACCTCAGGCATCTGTACCTGAACGAGGTTCACATCGACGCATTCTTCCAGAAGCTGACTAAACGGTCTCTAAGCAGTCTTCAGACACTGAGGGGGCTGCGTGTAGGTAATGAAAAGGTCGTGACCAGAGGTTTGGATAGACTGGTTAACCTCAGGAAATTGGGACTCATGTGTCACGAAAAGTCAGTGAAGTCTGTGTTGAATTGGGTTCGGCTACTGCCTAATCTTCACTCTCTGAAGTTGAGGTCGATTGACGAATTTGGTAAGTCATCGAAGATTGAGTTGGAATCCCTGGAGAAACAGACCAAGCTCTGCAACTTATACTTGCTCGGGAAACTAGTGAATCCAGTAAACCTGCGTGGGGTACTCCCATCGTGCCTCAGGAAACTTACACTGTCGATGTTAGCACTGGAGAAAGATCCCATGCCGGTGCTGGGCAAGTTGCCTGAGTTAAGCATCCTCAGACTCCTTGCTGATTCATATTTGGGAAGTGAAATGACTTGCCATGTTGGGGGATTTCAGAAACTCAGGGTGTTGAAGCTGTGGATGCTCGACAAACTGAGGATCTGGACAGTGGAGGGGACGAAGCCCATGCCCATCTTACAAGAAGTAGAAATTAGAGGGTGTGATCAATTGAGCATGATTGATGGAATCGAGCACTTGCAGAGCTTGAAGGAGCTTACCCTGACTAGTATGCCAGAGAGTTTCACAGAAAAAATCAGAGGAATAGAAGGAATAGAAAGAAAATTGTACATCAAAGTAAATTGTTGGAAGCTTTCTCGTCCAGGTAGGTCTTTGTTGCCCTCATGTTCAATCCCATCTGTATGTTACGCTTTGGAACTCAGATTCTTGTCACTGTTCTATCTGGTTAAACAGTTGAACCGCAATGAAAGTGTCATGGTGATTTGGCTATTGCTGCTTCTCTTATTTGTTAGTCCTAGCTTTCATCATGTATCCACAATTTTGTATTTCAGTAGTTGATCTCTCTCGAGACTGAATTATATGATTTCGTCCAGAGTTTGCTCTGATCTATCTTATAAATTTAAGTCGTGCTCATGGCATGGAATTGTTTTTGCAAGTGTCACAGTTATTTTGTGCTTGACCTTTGTAGGCAAATTAGGTGCACACTGAAGATGAAGATGATGATGAGGATGACAGCAAACTAGGTTGAAGAAAAAGAGGAAAGTGAAGAAGAGATGGAGATGGAGAAGAAGATGACAACAAACTGTGTTGATCAAAAGTGAACGGAACAAAGCCGAGTTTGTGGTTTGAATCTGTTCTATTGTTTTTAAAAGGCTTTTCCATGTAAAATTTGCATGTCTTACTCTTTTTTTTTTCTCATGAAAGTTTCGCGTTCCTAATGGCAAGAGTGTGGATTGAGTGCCGAGTGACCTGAGCGTGCTGTGGTGAGTTTGAGAGTGAATTCTATAGAGTGTGCTGAATTAAGAGTGTGTCAATGTACTTGAGAATAATATTGTAATAAAATTTGAGTTACAAATATACAAGAATCATCCATTAAAATACTGAATCTTAGCATGACGACAACTGTTTGAAATGTTATCATAATTGTTTACTATTCAAGCCATGACCAAAACTGAAGCGTGAAACATAAAGAAAAATGGAAGGCAGTCCATGAGGAGGAGAAAATAGGGCGGCGCTCTTTCCATTGCTATTTTTGCTTTCACACTCTTTAATGAAGCGTCATTATCATATTACCCCTTTGTTTCCCAATTTTTTAGCATATTTTGATTCCCTCTCTTGTTTTTGTTCGGGTCTAATGTGCTGCATGATTGCTTCCTTTTCTTCTCTTGTGCGTCCGACGTTCTGCCTTTCTCCTCTCTTTTCTCACTCCCTTCTTGCAATTATGGATGTAGGGGAAAAGAAACAGAAAGAATAGGAGAATGAGCAAGGTAAAGCTCAAAGGGTCGTTAGATTTTAAGAAAAATAGCAAGAGTATACCGAATTGAAGCTGCGATAGTGGTTTGAGGACTCGCACATCTGCCTTACACTCTCTGAGTCTCCATGGAGAAATTAAGATTTTGGCTAAAAGGGACTCTCTCTCTCTCTCTCTCATCCAATGGTCTCCAATAGACATCTAGAATCCATTTGATAACACCTCTATTTCGGAGAATAATTTTTTTTTTTTGTTCAGAAATAGTCTTTTTCTATTTCTATTTCCCAGAACAATTTCTTAATAAAAGAACATGTTTAATAAGGAAACAATTTTGTTTCCGGCAATGATTTTTTATCATAAATGATTTTTTCTGATTCTATTCCTAGGAATAATTTTTAGGAAAAAGAACGTGCTTGGTAACTGTTCAAGACTTTTATTCCCGAGATAGAAATGCATTTGGTAGGATTCATAATTTTTTTTTTTTTTTGTTTCTTTTAATTTTTTAATACTTTTATTATATTTTTCTTATTTTTCTTTTTTCTATTTTTTTTTTCTCTTTTCTTCCTCATTCTTGGCAGGCTAGTCGCCGATGATGGGCTGGGCATGGTTCGGTGAGCTCACTGGAGCCTTGCCAGGCTAGGGCAAGGTTTGGCGAGCTTGCCGAAGGCTTGCTTGGCTAAGGTGAGACCGAGCTCGCCCAGCCACCAGCAAGGCATGGCCTCGCCGAGCTACCACTAGGCAACTCGGCCTCCACGACAAGGCTCAGGCCGATGAGCCTCGTCGTGGCTTAGCATCGACCAGTGACACTTCGACAAGGTCGTCGACCAAAAGGAAGAAGAAGAAGAAAAGGAAAGAGAAAAAGAGAAGAAAAGAGAAGAGAAAAGAAAAAAATTAGAATTAATTCTAAGAATTATTCTCGGGAACAAGAAACAATATTTTTTCTACTTTTTGATTCTATCCTAAATCTATTCTCAGGAACAAAAAATTTACCGAACAGATTTCTGTTCTTTTTTTTACTCATGAGAACAAAATAACAGAATTAGTTGTTTCCAGGTGTATTACCAAACATGCCATAACTATATAAAATTGCTATTCTCGAAATGGAGAAAGAATATGAATGCGTTTGGTAGGATTTATGAATTTTTTTTTGTAACGTAGAATTTCTTTTAAGTTTTTACGATTTTTTCCTTTTCTTATTTGTCCCCACCGCCATTGCTCCCATCGACTATTGCTCCCTATTGCCCTTGGGAGCTGGCTGACCGTTGCTGCCTGTTGTCGCTCGTCGCTGCCATCACTGACCTCCGCAGACGTTGGCCTTGGTAGTGGTAGGTGATGGTAGGCGACGATTGGTAGTGGCAATCGGTGGTCGGAGGCAGCGGTTGGCTAGTGTCAATGGCCGATGGTGGCGGTCGACAGTGGCGATCGACGACTAAAGGTGGCAGTCGACTAGTGGTGACGATCGGGGCGATGATTGGCCGACAGTAGCCTACAGCGATCGACCAGCGAGGGGTGGTGGTTGGCTGGCAATAGACAACAGCAAGGGCCAAGGAGGAAGAAAGAAAAAAAAAAAAAAAAAAAAAAAAATTATTTCTAGAAATTGTTCTTGAAAATAAGAAATTAGTTTTTTTCTACTTCTTAATTCTGTTTCAAATCTATTTCTCAGTCACTTTTCTATTCCAGGGAGTAGAAAAATTAATTGACATCACTAAACGAATTTCTATTCTTTTTTTTCTTTTTTTTTTTATTCTGGAGAGAAAAAGGACAGAAACATTGTCAAATAGGCCCCTAGAGAGCAGCTGGACCTGTATTGCCCTTTTTGGCCTTTTGAATAGTTGTGTTTTCTTTTGCTATTTTTCTTTCGATCTACGATCCTTTGAGCTTTGCCTTGCTCTCATTCTCCCACTCTTTCTCTTTCTTTTCCGCTATCTCCATAATTGCCTGAAAGGAGGGAGAGGATGCAACCTGCAAGGGGAGAAAAGGAAGCAATCAAACGGAAAATGGATTTGACCCAAAAGAGAGAGAGAGAGCAAGAATCAGAAACATGATGAAAAGTCCAACACCAAAGGGTCATATAGTGAAAAGACTATTAGGGATTATCGAAGAAAACGGGGGATGGAAATAAGCACGACCCGAAAAACATACATCTCATTCTCCCTATTAATGTTGATCAATATTGCAATCTTCTCTTTTTTCTTGAACAAAAAATTGCTATGATGATGCTAAGTAGTAGGACAGACATAGTGCCGATCGTTAGTGTATTACCACATGCAAATGAGGGAAATACAAAATCCAAATCTAGCGGATGTGTTTGTACGGCAAAATTATAATGGTGGTTCGGCCTCTTATTGTTCCGCCACCTTATCTTGACAGAGTTGTGTTGCTTTCACTACATCATAATGTGGAGATCTTTATTGGTCTCTTCCCTGCATTTAATAGAAATGACTTAAGTGAACACCGAGGTTCCGCCAACTAAAGTTAAGGGTGGCAGGAGCAAATCACAGTTGTTCGACGGACGCCGGCTGGCGTTGGTGCTAAATAAGCCATTAGATTTGGCAAGGAAGTGGGAGATGATCTCGAATCTTTGGGTGGAGGTGGAGGAAATTGTCGTACGCGGCAAGCCAAAGTAGAGGAGATTGCCACGCTCATCAGCTGAGGAGAGGAGGAGAGCTTCTCACTTATGTTTGCTCCTGCTCGTGCATTTCGGGCTCACCGATCACTTCCAGATGATTCAAGGCAATGCGATAACAAAGCTAATATTAAGATAGAAGAGATCAGTATGCATCTTTTGATGTTGCGTGTAAATCTCTGAATGGAGTACGGCAGCACTTGAATGACTAAATCGTCTTTGTAATTATTCTGGGAGGCTTAATCCCATATGTAATGTGCATAAGCTTTTCAATAGCTTTGGCCTGAGGTATATGTACTTTTGGTGTAGTCGAATCGGAACAGTTTAGAATCTAATATGGGTTACTTGAAGAATGTGAGTACCTATCCTAAGTTTAATTCAAAGTCATTTGGGCAACAAAAAGCTTTTAACTTCGCCCAAAGCGGAAGGGTTACATGCCCGATACAATTGCTTGTTCATGCCGTCATAAGTCTCGCTCGACAGCTTCAATTGTTAGAGAACCATCTCTCCTGATGTAAAGATAATATAAGGCTCATGGCTGCTTCTTGCTTAGAAGTTGCACTTCGCATGTGAAACAGACGCATGTAGAATTGTCGCAACCAAATTTTCGGGTGCATCTACTAGGGTTTGGCTAATGGATTACTAAGCCTAGACTTAACTTGGGCTCTCCCAGACCCATACCAATTCGCGACTTAGATTCAAATTTCTTGCATATATTTTATCTAGGGGTCGCCACTAATTAGTTTATGATAGGTCGATTAGACACCTAAGTAAAATAATGGGAGAATTACTTTACTCCTACGAACAAGAGACTTTGGATACGGATACTTGGTTAGACTTCTCTAATGTCATTTCGGTATCATTTCCTTTTATTTCCAAAAATGTTTTTACAGGCAGTTTGGATTGATATTAAATTTATTTCCCTAACATGTGAGGTGATCATGCAGGTGCGCAAACCACCAATTTAACACCCAAGAAAGCAATGGCTAAATTTCGGGACTTACCTTGTGGCAACGAAAGCACCCGCATTATTAGATCAGAATTCACATCATCAACTCTAGATATGATTTCTAATTAAGATGCAATTTCTCAATTTTTTTTCAAGATTTTCATTTATTTAAATGAAGCCTAGAAGTCACGTGCAATGCAATGCAATGACGTAGAAAATTATTTTAACTAAAATGACATGCAACATGCAACCTAATATGCAAAATATATGCCACGCGACATTTATTAAATGACCTGATCTAGTGATAGGAAAAGATTAATGCCACTATTCTAATATTTACGCATTTAGATGACGTGCAATGGATGACCTAATTCTACATGACATGTGCATGATAATTTTTATGTTTTCTTTTATTTTTAATTAAATTTCGAAATTAAAATTACTCAATAATTAAACATGCAATTTAAATTAATGAAAGGAAAAACCAACATCCTAAATTAATGTTCTTTTGGGATTTTTATTTCAAAAATTCGGAATAATTAAATTTCCTATTCTAAACATGCAAAATAACCCTAGAACGAGCAATATTCTAACATGAATCTAATCTAACTCATATATATTTTGGGATAAATAAAGCAATTGAGAAGAGCACCAAGCCATTCAGAATCATCAAAGGTATCATAGATCATTCCAATCAGGGAACAATATCTAAATCAAACTTGATTATTTCGCTAATAAAATTGATAAATTGATCATAAGCCTTAAAGATCAAGATATCAATTTTATTCCCGTGTGATTAATTATTCCATATAAAACCTTATAGATGGAGTAAAAAATCAGTGTGTGGTTGCGAATTAGGTGGTAAATCCTAACTAGAAATATGCCTATCATTCGGATATGCACGTAAGATATTGAAAAGCATATATTAGGCAATAAAATATCCAAATCAAATTTAGATAAGATAATTACCTAATTCCACAAATAATATTGCCAAATTTGAACCGAACATAATCTGCTCAATGGGTAACCGGCAATGTGAGGTGGTGCTCGGCAGCGCCAACGGTGATGGTTCTCAGCGAGATCACGGATGATCAGTGAGATCACGGAAGGACTTGGCTTGGGATTGCAATTGATGGCACAAAGACTTGACCTCATCGAGTAGTGATTGGACTTCGCTAAGGATTGCTTGCTGGACAGAAGCCTCGATTGGAATAGTTGGGACTTAGAGCATCGAGCTTGTGGCACGTCCGGAATGGGAGGCGGCGTGGGTGATGCTCGGTGGTTTGACTTTGTCAATAGGACCGAGACGTGGCTACTCATGTCTTGATGATCAACAAGGAAGCTTCGGGACCGCTTCAAAAGCCTGCGAAACAGAAGGGAAGTGCCGCAACAAATATTCGACCAGGTTGGAACTTCTCGATTCGAAGTAAGGGTGATCATGGTCCGAGTTGGGCCGGTCCAACGCTTAACCCTAGGACCAACCCGCACAGTGTCGGTCCCCAATTTTTGGGACCGAGGACCGACCTGGTCGAGTTTGGGACTGAGGACCGGACCGACCCTATGGGTTCGGTCCGGTTCCAGGGTCAACCCGGGACCAAGCGATAATTTTTTTATTTCATTTTTTTTATTCCTTAAAAAGCAAAACTCATTAATTCAAATTACATATCAATCAACAATATGATGTTGAGCAACCAAACTATAAATATAAGTACATATTCAACATAAATTTAAGATAAGGTGATCATTAAAATTTCACACTAGTTAAAAACAACAAACTATATGAATGATCAAGATTACTAATAGAGATAAAGTGTTTCCATCGTTGAAGCATACTATAATTTTCTTGCTTTTGATTTTTCTTTGAATCATTCTTCCCTTCGGGAAATGGGATGAGATGGGAAGTTTAAGAGAAAAGAATTCTAGGCCAAAAAATGTTTTCTAGGCATCTTCTCCTGCAATCATCTATCAATAATACTTGTAACACCATATGCAAAAACGATTCATACATTCAATCAAGCAAAGTCTAATCAACCAATAATGAAGCTTTACACCACTTGACAAGCACATCATCATAACAACGGCAATACTATTATTCAAAAACTTCTTCCATTTGACACAAACTCAAAAGCAAAGTGCAACTGAACAATTAAACCATAAGAAGTTCAAAATACTTAATATAAACTATGAATATACAGCTTCACATTTTTAAGTGAAAAATGAACAAGATAAAGACGGAAGAATAAGGCAAGAGGCTGAGGACATTTTAAGCCATTTCACAGCGTTATTCACACCGTTTCATGGCGTCATTCACGCCGTCATTCAAGCTGTTCAAGTGAAGAACGCTGGCTGGGTTTGCTATTTATAAGAAAAACATAAAAAAAATTATATATTAAATATCTAAAATATATTATATATAAATATATTTTATCAGGGTTGATCCGGGTTGGACCGACCCTAAATTTCTAGGACCGATGACCAACCCACACAATACCGGTCTTGGAATCTTAGGATCGAGGACCGACCCGATCCCCTTGAAAACCGGACCAGGACCAGCAGGGTTGGACCGGTCCAAGGTCGGTCCAGGGTCAACCCTAGATCGCTGCTCACCCCAAAGCGGAGCAGGTGTAGTAAGATCGTTGTGCAGGGGATGCTTCAGTTAGTCTTCAATTTTTTGTAAAAGACAGCCAATCCCCTCTCAAAGTTGACTACCCCGTTTTACTAGGAATATTTTCCCACGATTTTTCTTCCGTGGATTTTATTAGAAGTGGAGGCATGCGTCCTCTCCTTTCGGGTTTGTCTTGTGGACGTCTCTGTTGGGTACTCTGAGAAGACCTGCAAAAGAAAAAAAAAACAAAATCGACCAAAGGCTGATTCACCGCCAGTTGAGGATCATCGAGTCACAACAACACCAGCCACGGCAGCGAAGAAGACTGGGCTTGCATGGAGAAGTTGCTGTAGCGATGATGTGGCGTTGATTCAGTACTGTAGCGGAGGGAATTTTGTTGAGTCTAGAATGAAGAACACTGCAGCACGCCAAAGGGATTGCTGGGCTTCATAGCGAGGGATCACGAGTTGTGCGCGGCCTCGAGCAATAAAGACATCGCGATAAGGAGCAGCAGGCTTGCCTTGTTGGAGATGCAAGGCGGAGGATGGGGCATCGCGGACAATGAGGACGCGGTACTCAGGCGGCAGAGAAGCAGGCTGGTCGAGTTGGTAAAACCCAGGCTCGCGCTCAAGGATGAAAACCCACAACTCCCTCGCTCTCTTTTTGACCGAATTTTGGCTAAATATTCTCTTAAGCCCTCTTCCCCCCCCAAAAAAAAAAAAAAAAAAATTCTGACTCGAGTGTCTCAATTATATATTCTTTTTTCTGGGCATTATCTTGACGTATTTTATTTCCTTTTCTATTTGGCAGAGATATTCAGTCAATAGTCATATTGGACTAAATCTTTTAATGACCAAGCGCACATGAATGGCCTCTTTATGTGCAATCGGTGCCGCATATATGTCACTTTCTCTTTTTATTTTTTTGTTCAAATAAACCACTAAGCACAAATAAGACGAGGACTACACCGATTGTTTCCCTCTCCGCCATGTGACCGAAAGATTTTAAGATATCGCTTTTTTTTTCAAATTCGTCTTGATCTCAACATCCATGGACTTGGCTAAAAATTTTCCTCTCTATGGGCTTGGTCTAATCTCGTCAGGTTAAAGCTCAGAACCATTAAATCAAATCCATCCATTACCGGTCCAATGCAAATGCAAATTAAAATAAATGCACCTAAAATTATATGTTACACAATGTAATTCATTTTTTTTTTTTTTTTTTTGCAATAAATGACTAAATGGGTTGCCCAAAATTTAGGTGTCAATAAGAATCACTGCCAACTACATGAAGGCATGCTTTCAACATTTAAACACTCCCACTTACATGTGGTCCGAAGTCTAGCTTAAGACCAAAGCGTAAACTTATATAATAGAAGAGACAAATCGGAACCTTAAAAGATATGAACTAAGAGACTCCTCATAAGGAATCATGAAATTTTTATAAAATTAGTATAATTAGTGCTAAAATTTTAAATATTTAGATGATTGTGTGTTTTTTAATTTTTAAGTACTTTAACATACATTGCCACATCTCGTAGATAACAGAAGACATAAACAATCGCAAAGAGAAAGCTAAAATCAATAATAAGCATCACATCTGAACTCTTGGCCTGCATTTTCGTACATATTAAGTTTTCAGGAATGGGATTCCTTTGACAGTTGAAATAATCATCCAAATAGACCACCCATTTCGACAATTGTCCTCTCTTTCTTCCAATTTGGAGTAGAATTTACCCAAAAGCGAAGGATTTTCTCATCAAATCTTGTTTGATTGAGCCAATTTCACAGTGACTCGAGATCAATATCCATTTCCCCCTTTGGAAACCCTCTTAATCGTGGATTAAACAATAAAGGGTGATTTGCATATCATGTCATAACGACAAATTAACATATTTTACATAGAAATTTCCAACCAAAAAATTTACTGGAGGAAGTGACAAATTGTGCACGTCACATTATAGGTTAAGGTAAAATACTTCCCACAAATCAAGTTTTTGTATTTGTTTAGAATTTTACTATGATATGTAATTTGAAAATAATATAAGTTTGTAAGAGATCACGTTGAATAGAAAGCTTGAATTTACAAGCTAGGATTACAGAATAAAAGAAAAAAAAAACATGGGTCCATCATGCAAAGTTTTGTTCTCACCCCGTCATCACGTTGGTGGAATTTTCAGAAAAGGTGCTTTATTAAAAGGTTATGCTATATGGTCCACCTTTGAGAGACACCCCATAATATGAGACCTTCTTCACGGAATTTCGTACGAAATTATTGGTCATTGCTTTTGTATGTAAATGCTGATGGTACCATTTTATTTTATTATACTCGCCAGAGATAACTTCAAATATCTTCCTATATCTACCTTGGAAGTTGAGCAATTAATATTTATCAAACTATCCTTTATCAAGAATCCTAACTTTTACCTTATTCTCTCTTTCGTTTCTAGTTGAAATTACCGGCAAATTGGATGATTAGTGCTTACTGATGTGAAAACAGCGGTAACCCGAACTATATCGAATTAATGTGGTGGAATAAAATAATCTTTCATCTTGTATAAACTTAATAGGAATTCATATAGTAGAACAAAATAATTATCAAGCACACAAACACAAGGCGATTTTTTATATGAAAAATCTTCTTGGTGTGATGAGATAAAAAACCATGATGGGAGTCCTTCTAAAAATTTTCATTATCAACAAAATCGGGTGAACAAAGTTCTTCTCTAGTAAATACTAGAGGTACATAACAACAAAGATTTTAAGAACATCATTCTTGACAATACACATAAATTTTACAAGAAATCAATGATAAATCTAATCAAAAACACAAGTTTTGATCAATCCATGAAAAACCTAGTGTAGAGAGCTTCAAATGAAAATCAAACCGTCTAAATTTGATAAGAATGCGCCACGAACATGCTGACAAAATTTTAACTCAATCGAACCAAGAATCGACCTCCAATACCGACCTGATGCAAATAGACTGATTCCCAAACCCCAAATTTTCTACTCTTTTTTCTCTCTTGTTATTGCGTTTCTACTAACTTCTTTGCAGTTACCACTTAAAAGATAATAAGAAATCATATTTCTCAATATTACTTATCATATGGGCTCAAGCTCTTTTGGGTTTACTATTAATTAAGCTCCCTCCACATGGGGTGAACCCATTAACAAATCTCCTCCTCATGACAATGTTGAGGGATTCATCATCCCTAATATCAATCGGTAATATTCAAGCTTCTCCCTTGGTAGAGTCTTTGTCATTATATTGGAACCATTATAGGCCAGATGAATTTTCTCAATTTTCAATAGCTTCTCATCCAGAACATCTCTTATCCAATGATATTTAACATCAATGTGTTTCGATCTAGAATTAAAAGATGAATTTTTACCAAAATGAATCATGCTTTGATTATCACAAAATAATGCATACCTCTTTTGCTTAAACTCAAGTTTTTTCAAAAACTTCTTCAGCCATAACATCTCTTTACTATTTTCGATTGGCGCAATAAATTCAGCTTTTGTTGTAGAAAGTGCAACACACTTCTGCAATCTCGACTTCCATAACACATCCCCACCGGTAAAAGACATCAAATAATTAGAAGTAGATTTACATGTATCAATATCTCCTGCCAAGTCGAAATTCGTGTATCCAACTAACTCAAGTTTCCAATCCTAAAATTGAGTTTCAAATTACAAGTTCCTCAAAGATATCTCATGATCCACTTTATTGCATTCTGGTGCTCTCTACCTGGATTTGACAAATAATGACTAACAATACCAACTGCATGTGTTAAGTCTGGACGTGTACATACCATTGCATTCATCAAGCTTCCTATAGCTAAAGCATATGGAATACTTTTCATGTCTTTCTTCTCTTTATCAGTCATAGGACTTTGCTTTGCATTTAATTTAAAGTGGGCAGCAAGAAGAGTATTAACCACTTTAGCTTTGTCCATATAAAATATTGTTCTTGATGTACTTCTCTTGTAACAAGAACAACTTCTTAGCATCTCTGTCTTAGGTAATTTTAATGCCAAAAATTTGTTTCGCTGCACCCAAGTCTTTCATGGCAAAAGACTCGCTCAATGGTTTCTTCAACAACTCAATTTGTGAAGCATTCTTGCTAGTAATCAGTATATCATCAACATAAAGTAAGATAATAATAAAGTCATCATCAGAAAGTTTCTAGACAAACACACAGTTATCCAACGAAGTCTTCTTATAGCCTTATTTTGGCATAATTGACATAAACTTTCTATACCACTGTCTCAATGCTTGCTTTAGGCAATAGAGACTTTTCTTCAGCTTGCACACATAGTCATCTTTTCCTTTCAAAGTTCGGTAGTTCCTTATATATCTCTTTCGCCAAATCACCATGTAGGAAGGCTGTGTTGACATCCATCTGCTCAATCTCCAAATCTAGGCTAGCTACCACACGAATAGAAAACATTTTTACCACTGGAGAAAATATATCATTAAAGTCAATACCCTTTCTCCGACCAAATCCCTTAACAAGCAATCCACCTTTGTATCGTGGTTGTGAAGTATGTTCATGTTGTTTCAATATGTACATTCACTTACTCTCCAAAGCTCTTTTGCTTTTAAGCAACTTCGCCAGTTCAAAAGTATAATTATTAGAAAGCGACTGCAAATCATTCTGCATAGTATCAAGCCATTTGCTTTTACACTCATCTTCTATTGCTTTTGCATAACACCTTGGTCCATCTGCATTAGTCAATAATACATACTTATCTTTAAAATATATGGTAGAAGTTTGAGATTGGATCTCCGGACTAAAACATTCAGTGGAGCATCTAATGGAGCTTTTGGTTCAGGAACAATACTATCCGTTTCCACATGTTTAGGGACATGTTCATTATCTAGAGCATTCATTTCTTGCTACTCCTCATTAGCCTGTGTAGGAATATGTGCGAGAAGAACTAATCCAAGTCAAACAAATCATTACTAACCTGTGGCGTTGAAATCATTTCTAATTTCTCAATATCCTATATTGTTTGATCTTCCATAAACACAACATTTCTGCTTCTTATAGTTTTTTTCTCAACTGGATCATAGAACTTGTAGCTAAACACATCGTGTCCATAGCTAAGGTAACATCCTCGATTCCGACCTTGTGAGGATCGTCCATAAGGTTCTGAATGGATCAACCATGAGCCATAAGCCATGGGATTGATCGATTCGATCGGTAAGGAATAATGGATCGGTCATGGTTCGACTAACTGACCGATCGATCGGCCATGAACTGGTTGAGGCATCGGCCGTGAATTGTCTACTGACCATACCAATGGGATCGGATCACTAGCTCATAAGATGACTTTTGGATCATGAGGATTGGTCATTGGATGATTTTGGATCAGGGGATGGTCATGGGTCAATCTGACCGGTCGTAGTGCCTGGCCGTGAGTGATTCTACCCGGCTATGCATTGATACATGGACGATCCACTCGATTAAATGCGATCATCTTTTGAAAAAAAAATGCATCATTCCCTATTTAATTCTTAGTGATTGGGAAAGGAATCTTGAATTGGTGATGTCCGATTGTGGATTGGTAATGCGTCGACCATGAACCATACAGATGGATTGGGTGCCGATCAGAATGAGTTTAGGGATAGACCTAGCATTCCGTCACTAATTCTAAGGTCCATCAATGCCTTGGCTTAGTGCTAGGCCATGGGTAGCCTTAGGATTAGCCTTGAATCGATCGAAGGACAATTGATCCTTTAGGCCGACCAACCGTCCAAAGGAACGGTTTGGTCAAGCGTGGGGTACGAGGACTGAACCTCGGGTGTATGTGATTCAATTTTTTGAGGTATATCTAATGATTAGCCTCGGAATCAACTTAGAAATTCTCTAGACCACCTTCTTGATGAAGAAAATGACAAAATAGAAGAAAACTCTTGAACACCCTCATTAATGAAGGGGGTGATGTGTCCTTTGACTTTTCAAAAGTAATGATGAAGTTGTAGATATCCTTGATGGGTAAGAAAGGGGTGGCGTACACATGGACCAATCAAAGAGTGAAACCCAAGCCTATCATTAATGATTTTAAGAACTTAGGCACCCAGTTGGCAATCTTGATAGCCTTATCCTCAAACTTCACTAAATACTCATTAAATGTAGGGTATAAGTGGCCCAATGAAATGGCAAAAAGCGAGCCATCTTTGATGATGCCTATAAGCTAGAATGTGAACAAAGATCTTTTAGATATGCCACCTCATTCTTTTAGGTGCAATTATTGGACAAGTAGGCTTACCAATTAAGCACTTTAGGCGGGACACTTGGAAAAATTAGAGTGGACCCATTTGGCTTGGTAATAATGGCGTCGAGTAGTATAAATAGAGGGATCCCTCCTTATTTCCACCATTGCCATCCACTTTCTCCTCCTTCCTCCCCTTGAACGCCCACCTTCCTCCTCCATTTCCTTTCTCTCGACCTTGCATCACTAACCCTTCAAGTTATTCAAGTTGGTTCTTGAGGTTTGCCAAGGTAAGTAAGATTTCTTTTTTTCCTCTAAGAAAGTAGATCCCATTGTTGAGACTAGTTAAGTGCTCACATGTTAAGCCGTGGGTAGTGTGCAATGTCTTTAGTTTGATTTTTCTTGCTATGAGACATGGCCGTGTGCTTGAGTCATTTATGTCCGGAATGGAGCCGAGGTTCATTCGAATTGATTTCATCCCAAGACAAAGTCGCCCAAGCCATAAAGCCTTGGTTTTGGCATAAATAGGATGCCGGGTTTATGCCTTGCTTGGTGCGAGAATCACCTAAAACTGCGAGGTCCTAAATCAACATTGAGGCATGTCGATCTTATGCCTTGATCAGTACAGGGATCACCTAAATCTACAAGGTCTTGGTGAGGCACCAAGCATGCCGATTTCCATATTTCAAACGGATGTGAGGACTTTGCGCTTGGTGTTGAATGAAATCACAAGCCGAGGGTCATTCTCGATACACGTATATTCACATTGGGATGGAGCCGAGGTCCGTCAAGCTTAGGATCGTCACTAAAGAGAGATGTACTCAAGCCTTGAGGTCTTGGATGGTATTGATGTCACACCCCGAACCCCGAGCACGTACCCATCCCTCTTTGGTCGATAAATTTTTTTTTTTGTGACTTCCCAGGACTAGTCGCCGACCTTTTTACTTTATTGCACATGCGGAAGCAAAAAAAAGGATCCCTAATAGTAACCATCTTGGGATAGAAAAGCATAACAATAATTTCACAAACAAACATGCCTTTAAAAACATATGCTGAGTCAAGTACAAGAGTCTATGGCCAAAAGACTACAAAAGATTATTCTCCAAAAAGAAGCGGTCCTATTCGACCCATACTTCAGATCACCTCCTCTCTGCTCCAGGTCCTCCACTCGATGATCCTGAAAATGGTTATACAATAACCAGTGAGACAATGTCTCAGCAAGTCTAAGCTCTAAACTGCGGCTAGGAAAGAAAGACGCTAAGAAGCGTTCTAAGCACACAATCACACAATCAAGGAGACTTACCTCGTCTCAGTTCCACCCTGTAGGTTAGCATAGTTCATATCACAAATCAGAGCATCACTCAAGCTCAATTAATTGGAACACAATACTCAATTCATCATGCGTTCCTAGTTTTGATCTCGGCATATAGCATGGCCTACTCTCAGTTCAGCGGTCTTCTGGCATTGCCAGGCTTCGTCTCACCCCATTGAGCACGATACGTCACTTCGTCAACGGCTTTCCCGAAGGAGCATAGGGTGCAGAATCTACTGTGACCGGCTTCCCTTTATCAAGGGGTATCCCAAATAGGGATAACGTCCAGCTCAACAGCCCAAGACGATTTCTCTTTGTCATCACATGATCACTCAAATATGGCCCAGGGCACCGTGCATCGCACTCAAATGCTTCAATTAAAAATGGTGAACCTGGCCTTTTTCTTCGTATTAGAAATACGCATGAAAATAATCGTGTGTGGGTACACGGTCAACTCGACCCAGAAAAATTGACATTATTCCTTTTTAAAATCCCACTACTTTATATATTATATAAAACCATTTTCGATGTTAAAATCCGACACCCGGAATTTTCTGAGTAATTATTGGAAATTCACAATTTTTGGAATTAAATACCAAAAATCCAAACATCACTCAATTTGCATAATTTAACACTCAATTGCAGAAACTAACCACACCATTGCAATCGCACGAAATTCCGGTCATCGGCTGTTCCGGCCTAATTTCGGGAAAAATAATTAATAAATAAATAATTTCGAAAATTAATTAATTAATTCAATTTAATTTCTAAAAATACTAACCTAGGCCAAAATTATTAAACTAAATACCAATACGGACCCGAAAAATTCCTGAACCCTTCTAGATAAATAATACAATTTAATTGGGCCTTAGCTAAACCATTCTAACCACCTAACATGCTCAATTTAATAATTAAATCACTAATTTAATCTAACTAACCACCTAATTCATAATTAAATAAATCTAAACACCACTTAGCATCAAAGCCTACTAAGAAGAGTTTAGAGAATAAACTCACTGGTGTATCGCGAAAACCGGGTTCACCGCAACGACGATGTGACGGCGGCCGAAATCTTAATTTTCGACAGTGTCGGCGAACTCTCGGACCGGGCCTAAAACGGGCCCAACAAATCTCAACCCAATTTGAGATTTGTTTTTGAAATGGGCCGAGCTTGAAGCGGCTGACCTCGCAGGCTTGGGCTGCTAAATTGGGCCGAACTAAACGGGCCTCGCTGACTTCAATGGAGCTGCTGAAATAGGCTGCTTTCTTATGGGCCGAGCTGCAGATGGGCTCAAAGTTGGACTGGACTGCTGAACTTTTGGACCCGGCTAAACTGAAATTTGCTGGGCTTGATGGACTGAAGACAAGCCCAATTGTTGGGCCACAAAACTTGCGTGGACTGCTGCTGAAATCTGGGCCGATTCTGGCCAAATGTGGGCTGTTGATCGAAGACGGTTGCTGCTGGAGGAGGCCCGCGGACGAAGCAACGTGGAGACGCTGGTCTTTGAGTTGGGGGAGACGCGGATGGCTTGAAGACACGCGGGCTGATGACGCACGGACGAAAGCAGCTGCTGGCGAAGATGTCCGTGGAGATGCAGCCGGCGTCGGGGCGTGCGGCTTCGCTGGCTTGTGGTCAACAAGGTGCCTAAGAAAAAGAACAAGGTTGACTCATGTGGGGACGCTGGCAGCAAAGAAATGAAGTGGAGAGAGGTGGTGTCGGTCAACTTTGGGGCTTCTTTTTGATGTTGTGTTGACTGGATGCGTGGCCGCACATCATGGAAGAGGAGACACGCTAGTGGAGCTTGCAGAGTTCAGTTGCTGAAGAATTTCGATGGTGAAAGAGGTGAGGTGGAGGGAGAGAAAACATGGGACTTTCGAGGGAGTGAACTAAGGGAAAATGAAAGTAAAGCAGTTGGTCTTCGGTAAAGGATGAGCTTGTGCGAAGGAGGAGACCGAAGCTTGAAGATGGAGTGTTAAAAAGTCAAGGCTAAATATCTTGATTCAATTAAAGCTTGGTCCCCCCTTTGGTCTTCAAGCTTATCCTCATGTCCCCTATTTCTTTCTTGCTTGTAATTCCATGAATTAACCAATTATAAAGCCAAAATTGCTGCCCCTTGTAAAGCTCCGAATTTCACTACATAACTTCAATTTCCTCTCCGATTACCCAAATCGAGATATGATTTCGCAGTAGAAAAAATCTCGAATAATTTTCTATAAGTCCCCACTACCATATAGCTCGGCTTGGAAGTCCAAATTTCCTTTAATTTGGCTCATCCGAATTTCTGCTAATTTTCCGTGGCGTCCGAAACGGTTTTTCGTAAAAATCTTGGAATCTCTCAAAATTTCTCGAAGGATGAGTTGACATCCCTAAAATAGCTTGTGACACCACAGAACTTTCAATTTCTGAAATCGGGTTCAAATAAGATGTTAATTTCAATCCGGCACGCTTTTAGCATGACCTAATCTACCGGGTAGTTTTTAGGAATTTTTGGTGCAATTGACCCGTGATCGATTTATCTCGAGTCACATAGTGCATCTTCAACACATTGGCGACTCTCGGTTGTCGTGAAAATCTCAAGGTTTCAAATACGGACACAGGGTACCCAAAACGTCAGAAAATCAATTTAGTGCCGATCGGTGAGAATTTTGAAATCAAGTGGAATCACTCACATTCTGATCACATATCTCAGTCAAATCGACCTATCTCTGATCTCTGATCGATTCTGACAGTGCCGCAATGACCCTTGTAGACCGACACGGTCGAGCAGTCGATTCTTGTTCGAATTCTCAAGTCCATTGCATTTAGATTCCTTAATTGTTTCCCCAGATAGACCAGTTATCTCGTGAGTGGCCAACTCGGAGAATAGCACTATAGACACGTCGACGAAAAGCCTGATTTATTTAATCAAAATAACTCAGAAAATTCAGGCTGTCACAATTGAGGCATTCCGTTTTCAAGCCTTGTCCCATGTGGGGATCAGTGCTAAGGGATTGATTCAAGTTACGGACAAAGATTGTTCCCGACATATTTGCTAGTGAAGTATAAGAAACTCATGACACACACGAATGAATAAGCACGCCTTCGGGCCATGCATGTGTTGACTAAGAGAGAAGATAAGAAACAACTTGTATGATGCATTTATGCATGCACTTAAAGAGGAAAAAGCGCTTGTTGCCACATAGTGTTGGTGGCAATACCTCGTTCATTAAACGGGATGTCTTGGTTGAGCTAGGATGTCTTGGTTGAGTTAGGATGCTTGGGTCTTGAACTTGGAAGTCTCAAGAAGCTAGCCCCGAGAAGCCTTGGTTGAGCTAAGATGCCTTGGTCGAGCTAGGAAGCCCAGCAAGATGTTGGAAGCCCTAGTCAAGCTGAGAGGGCCTGATTGAGCTAGGACGATACTAAATGAATTTGCATGAGTACCGGTATATGCATAAGTATGATATGTTGATATATTTATTGATAAGCCAAATGTAAGTATGCATTGAAGCATGTTGCGATGGCCATTTGCATGTAATCAAGGGTAGCAAAAAGTTTACCATTGATCTGCCATCGACACTGTTTGCAAGTATTGTACTTGCTAAACTTTGATGATGAGATGCTTTCCTAGTAAAGAACTAGGAATTTTACTTACTGAGTTTCCCCAAAACTCACTCTCTTATCTTTTAGTCTTGTAGGTATGAAAATCTCATGTCAATGTTAAGAGCTGCAGTCACGCTAGAGGAGATAGGAATTCCCTTGGCTTATATGAAAAACTTGTAGTGTGATGCAAAAAGAAAAGAAGGCCTATAGAGAAATGGCTTGTAAAAGTCTTATTATAATATAAATTAGTGCGTTTTGTGTGATGTATGTCACAGTCTTCTAGTTGTTGTTTGTTTGGGGAATTATTTGTTCACGTTTTTGCATGTGCGTGATAACAAGATAAAAAGAATTGGGACGGCGACGAGCTTGAGACATCGCAAAAATAACCCTTGTCCTTCGTGACCTCGGAAATGGAGTTGGGCTCATGACAACTAGTAAGTATGCATTGTCGTGTTTTCACATCAAGTTCAAACCTTTCATCTTTGGGGATATGCATGAATGTCCTACATCCAAAGACACGCAAATAATCATAAGAAACATCTTTGCCTATCTAAATTCTATTAGAAACATCAAACTCTAGAGGAACGCATAGAGTAAGATTTAATACATATGCAATAGTACGTAAAGCCTCATCCTAAAAGGATCCAGGTAGCTTTAACTTTAAAAGTAAACATCTTATCCTTTCAACCACTGTCCTATTCATTCTCTTAGCTAAGCCATTTAATCGACACGTCTTGGGAGGTGTCTTTTAATGTCGAATATCCTGTTGTTTGTAATATTCATCAAAAAGTCCAATATACTCTCCCCCATTATAAATTCTAATGCATTTCAAATTTTTTTCTGGTCTGTTCCTCAACTAAAGCCTAAAACTACTTAAAAGCATTTAATAGTTGATCTTTAGTTTTCAAGGTATAAACCCATATTTTCCTTGAATAATCATATATGAAAGTAATAAAATAAAAAGAGCCACCAAGCGATTTTGTCTTTATAGGACCATAAACATCAGAATGCACTAAATCAAGTATACCTGACTTTCTTCAAAGAATGAAGTTTTTAAATGCAATTCTATTTTGTTTTCCTACTAAATAGTGAGCACACTTCTTTAGCTCTGAAATTTTTCATACCTGAAAGAAGCTTTTTCTTGGCTAATATTGACAAATCCTTCTCACTGATGTGACTGAGCCTCTTGTGTCATAACTTAGCTTTCTCTTTGCTGTCTACTGCATTAATTTTGTCTATGGACAACTTTGCCTATATAATATACAATGAATAATATTTTTCACCTCTAGCTACAACTAGAGAACCTTTGATAAACTTCCATTGACCATCACTAAAGGTGTCACAATATCCCTCATCATCCAGCTTATCCGTGGAAATCAAATTCAAACGAATATTAGGTGTATGCTAACATTATTTAATACTAACTTTGTGCCATTGCTGGTCTCTAGGCATACATTATCAATGCCTATAATTTCAGCCATCCCATTGTTTCCCGTCTTTTAAGATCCAAAGTTACTTGACTTTAATACAAGATTCACCACATCACTATTAAAGATAATGAAAAAGTCTTTTTTAAGTGCAGCAACACGATTGTTATCGCTGTCATTATCTGTTTCTCCTTTTTGAACTGACGGCAAAATCTCTAAATATGTCCCTTTTGATAGCAAGCACTCAACATTAGCAAATTTATTGTATTTGCCTCTACTTTTTATCTCTATTTCTTGGACCTCAAGACTCACTTCTTCCCCTTTCTCAACAACCAATGCATCAGAATGTGAAGAGGATGATCTTGGTGTCTTTCTTCTCATCTTTGCATATAAAACATTACTCTTGGCTGAATCCATAGTAATTGTACAATTTGGGACATAATTAGATAAAGATGTTCGAAATGTTTTCGACGAGTTCGGCAAAGTATCAAGCAACCATAACGCTTGTATCTCATCGTCAAACTTGATTCAACCGCAACTAACTGATTGATAATTCATTGAAATGAATTTAAATGATCAATTAAATGGGTACCATCTTGATATCTCAAAGTCATTATCTGTTTTATTATAATTAATTTATTATTCCCAGTTTTTCGAGCATCTAACTATTCAAGCTTATTCCACAAACTATGTGCTTGTGTTTCCTCAATGACATGGTTCAAAACATTATCATCCACCCACTGCTTAATATAACCACATATTTGACTATGAAATATAGATCATTTAGCATCAGTTTTATTCTTTGATTTCTCTTTAGCAAATACGGGTAGATATTAGTTCTTCATATATAAAAAGTCTTACATTTTTCCTTTCCAAATATGATAATTTGAACCATTTAATGTAACCATTCTACTCGTATTCATTTCCATTATTTAACACAATGCAGAAAAATCAAGCAACAACCAAAGCTCCGATACTACTTTGATAGGAATAGTAGCTACTCGAACAATATCGGATTAACGTAGTAGAATAAAATAATCTCCCATTTTGTGTAAATCGTATGGGAATCGATATAGTAGAACAAAATAAATATCAAGCATGCAAACACAAGGCGATTTTTTACATGGAAAACCTCATCGGTATGATGAGATAAAAAACCATGGGACCAAAGTCTACCAAAGAATCTTCACTATCAACAAAATCGGGTTTACAAAATTCTTCTCTAGTAAATATCAGAGGTGCATAGCAACAAAGATCTCAAGAAAATCATTCTTGGCAATACGTATAAATTTCACAAGAGATCAACGACAAATTTGACTAAAAAAGCAAGTTTTTGCCAATCCACGAAAAACCTAGTGTAAAGAGTTTTAAATGAAAATCAAACTGTCTAGATTCAAGAAGAGTACGCCACAAACATGTTGACAAAATGTCAGCTCAATTAGATCACAAATCGATCTTGAATGCCAAGTTGATGTAAATTAGATTGATCCCCAAACCCAGATTTGTTGCTCTCTCTTTTTCTCTTGTTATCGCATCTCTACTAACTTCTTTGCGGCTACCACTTAAAAGATAATGAAAAACCCTATTTCTCCATATGATTTATCATATGAGCTCAAGTCCTTTTAGACTTGCTATTCATTGGGTTTCTTCAGATGGAAGTAAACCCAGCTAACACTTAACAATCATCAACCTTTTTTTTTAGTTGTATCTAGGATAGATCGAAATGTTGAATTTGTATATTTAGTGAAGGAGTTCACACATTAGAGATGCACAAACAATGGTGCATGAGCGCCACCTAATTTTTACTTATTTTTGTCAAAGTAACATTTCATCCGTTTTCACGAAAATATAAGAAAGAAACATCGCATTCAAACAGCAAATCAAGACAAATTCCAAATAACTTCAAAACAAAATAAGCTTCAAATAACAAGAAAAATCATTAGAATAAGGTTATAAGTCACCTGCTAAAAGAGCAGATTCGAGATTTATTCAAACCAAAATCGGCGACCAATTATCAAATCCATTTTTAGCAATGAGTACACACCGAAATTTCCATTTATCACTATGGCTTTACTTTTTGACGGTGCGTGCCTAGGTTTGACATTCTTAACACCATCGTTGTTCAAAGAAACAAGGTTGAACAAGCACATATTTGACTTTTGTGAGACCAAAACCTTCACAAAACTCTCCCCATCTCTTTTGAAATTGAATTTGTACACCAACACTATTGAGGAAAGTGGAAAAGCAAAATTACACATGCAAAATCCCCAAATCTGGACTAGATCGAGATAAATTTACTAGTGAAATGGAAGAGAGAAGTTTCAAGACCTAGACTACAATAGAAGAGAAAAAAAGTCTACAAAGTGGGAGGAAAACAAGAAAAAGAGAATAGAGAATGAAAGCAGCCAAAGAACCAACCAAAGAAAAAAGAAAAAAAAAAAAAGAAGGAAGGGGAGGGATCTATCTCAAATCTTTTTCTCCATGAAAGTTAGAGGAGAAAGTTGTGTGAAAATTAGTGGGAGAAGAGAAATCCCTAAAGGAGAGAGACTTTAGGAGAGTAAATACTACCTCTTGAAACTTAGCTATTGACAAGAAAAAAACCTTTATTCATGATTTTTTGTAATTATAAAGTAAGTTTGAAAAGTCATACAATCCATTGCAACGTGACAATGTGAAACACGTTCCTAGTGAAAGCGAACCTTGGAATTTGGATCGACCCATTAAAAAAACTCTTAGGCCCACATTTTGGAAGCCAACGCTGCTTTTATTAACATCTGATGCTTCTTGGACAAGGAGCAGTACTGAATATATCTTCGTTTCAAGCTGGAGGACCGAAGAAAGTTCCTTTTCTTTAGAATTTTGGAATCTAGAGCAATAATGATAGATTTACACTAATGGTTCTTATGTTATATAGTCAAAATCAGGTATGGCCACTAAGCAAAACTTTAAAAAATCAATGCATCTTGCTTTTCTCTTCGGATATAATCACTTCATTAAGTAATTATCAAATTCATGGATATATAAGGGTTAGTGACTAAATCCACTCCATTAAGTAATCATTGAATTTCTCTGGGATTATTTCTTTCTTTTCTCTTTGGATATAATCACTCAAAATTGAAATGTGTGCCTCTATACTAGTAGATATATACGGTATGATTAAATCAAATTTAATGTATGATAAATTCATCTTTCTGAATACATCGACATTTCATGCTATTTATTATGTACCCTTTGTCAAAATTAAAGGCGTTCGTAATATACAAAAATAAATGTGGGTAAATCATTAGAGTAGTTGGTAATCTTCAAAGTATGAAGATATTTTGATACTTTTATAGACAAAAAATAGTTGGTGATTGACTAAAATTAGTTATTTCATAAAAGTGAGTAACTTCAAAAGAATTGGTAAGACTTAAAATTCAATGGTTGTACCTTATTAAAATAGTTTAAGAAATGCCGACTTTTTTTTTAACCAAGTAAGATAAAAAGTCAGCAAATTATTAAATTTTGTCGGTTTTGACACATGTTCGTAAACCATAAAAATAAATGATGATAGATTGTGAAAATGGTTGATAATTCTGTAATTAAAAATAAATGTTAATATTTGTCAAAACTTATTGGTAAAGTTACTCATGCATGACTAGTTTAGCAACTTATTTGCCACTTGTTTCATTACCAGCGACATACATTAACATTGAACTAGTGAAAATTGTCTAAAAAGTCATAAACCTATTATACGATGGCCGAATCATTCATAAACTTTTCAATTTAATCAATTTAGCCATAAATATTTTGACGATATATCAATATAGTCATTCTTACTAATTTTGACTAGAAAATTGCTAATGTGATAGTCGAATTAGCACTAGCCGTGCTACGTGGGACAACTGACGCTGATATGGACAAATTTTGTAATTTTTTTAACGAGTTTCTAAACATTTATTATTTATTCTTTTATTTTATTTTCTTTTCCTTTTTTCCTTATTTTCCCCTGTTGAAAGGTAGGCTTAGACGATGGGTTTGTTGGCCACAGGTGAGGGCCACCCATGCTTTTATGGTTGACGACCTTTGCTGGCCATTATTGAGGCCTAGCAACCAACGTGGGGAATAGAAAAAAACAAAAAATAAAAAAGAGAATTCAAAAATTTATAAAACATGCAAAAATTGTCTATAGCTAGCTCTGGCCCTACCACGTATAATAGTTAGCATTCATATTAATGATTGATTTTGGACTGAATTGGCCAAATCAAAAGTTTAAAACTGAATTAATTGTTGGAAGATAAGCACAATATCTTCTGAATATCATTTAGGATCAATTAATATCATATCCAATTCTTAGATTATTTAGTTACCCCTTCTTGTACATGTCTTGTACTATATTATCACTCTTGTACATTGAGATGCATATACAGAAATATAGAAAATTTCGCCATTGTTTTCTTCTCTTTTTCCATTGCCTTCGTCTTCTTTCATGGTATTATAGCACAATTGTGCTTCTGTCTTTCGCTTCCGCTCTTTCCCTGATTGCCTATCCAGAAAAACAAGCTGACCTGCAAAATAGTGTTAGCACTCCGGCATGGGAATCGGTCTCTTGAAATTTTTAAAATAAGCGAAGGAAGGGAAGAAATCTTACCACCACCATGTCTGATGAGCAGATCCCTACAGAAATACCTACCTTGGAGGCGCAGGACCTCATGTGGAATACAACCGGTGTCGATGAAGTTCCACATCAGCCCTTTACAGGGCCATTAATCCAATGGCAGCCCAATCTGGGGCAGCCCACTTCGGGCTTTCCATACCAGTGGGTGCCAATGCCCATGTATTATGGGCCCAATTCGAACTTTTCAGGAGCCCAAATGCGAAGAGACGACGACCCACTAGCCATAAGTGGGGCGGGCGCAACAGAAGGATCCGGGTCATCTTATGCGGGTATGTACCCAAATGGGCCAGGTGAATCAAACACAGGAGTGTCGGGCGGGTCGCATCCGGGTCAAACTTTGAATCCCTACCTGGGAGTTCCACCATGTTTCCTATAATTCTCTTTCGCAGCCGCCATGGGTTGCCTAGAACTTGGCAACGCGCTGTACATCTCCACCGCCGATGGACTGGAGTTGCGGCTTATCAGCCACCTTCTCACCGGTCCAGAAAACTACTCGAACTGGGCACGGGACTTTTGTCGGGCCCTTGTCACAAAGGACAAGGACGGCTTCATCAACGGAAGCATCCCGATTCCAACCGATGAAAAAATGGCGAGGCAGTGGAGGAAATGTAACCAATTAGTGAGAACTTGGGTAGGAAATTGTATAAGTCCCGAGATTGCTGCCGGTCTACCTCCCACATAAGACTCGAAGACAATTTAGGAAAGCATCAAAGAAATGTACGGGAAGTTAGACCGTGCGAAGATCTTATCGCTACACCAAACCCTCACAAAGTTGAAGCAAGGAAACATGACCATAATGGCATGCTTCAACAAGCTTTCAGCTCTGTGGAACGAGCTGGAAGTGGCTGAGGAGAAGTTAGAAGGGCCGGAGGCGATGCTTCAACAGTATAAAGCCATGAAAGACCGAGAAAAGGCTACTCGGTTTCTTTTAATCTTGAACGACTCTTACCTCCATTTTCGGTCGCAGATCTTAGCAATGGAACCCGCACCTCCTCTTGGCCGGATTTTCCAGTTGGTGGTGCAAAAGGAAAGCCAATGCCTTACCTCGTCGGAAACAAAGGGATCCGAGAGTATTGCACTGGCAGCAAGAGGAGAAAGAGGGCCAAAAACCCTAGACAGAGAGGAAAGATCGCGGTCGATAGGGTTTTCCGCGGATCAACAAGCCTTTAAAGGCCCTGGGTTCGACGGCCAAGATCGTTTGCCATCATTGGACGGCTCCAAAAGTGCCCGCGATCTTCAGTCCTTGAACGGTCGAGATAGCTCCGCATCAAAGGGATCTAACGGCGGTGGATCTAACGGCGGTTATTTTTCGAAGAATTATGGACATAATTCAAGAAATAAAGGGAAATTATACTATGATTTTTGCAAGCGCACACAATCGACAATTGCTGGAAATTACACAGTCAACCTGGAGAAAAGGAAAAAATAGGAAAAGAAACATCAGCAGCAGCTACTTATCAAATTATTGGATCAGCAGATATAAATCAACTCATCAATTATGGGCAGTATCAACAATTGCTGCAGGCCCTATAAAAGTTGGATACTACCAACAAAGGAAGCAGTTTCACAGGTATTTCTCGTAGCCTGATAAATACAATATCGAGAAATGCTTGGATCATTGATTCAAGAGCCAGCGGTCATATTGCATGTGATAAAAGCCTGTTTTCCATTATTCATGAAAAATTGGATAATCCTATTGTTGTCTAGTTGCCAAATGGGAACATCACCCATGCTACCATAACAGGAACAGTTAATCTTAGCCCTGAAATTATCCTCACAAATGTTCTTTATGTCTCGGGTTTTCAATTTAATCTTATTTCCGTGTCTAGAGCCTGTGAGGAAAATTCATGTCGTGTTCTTTTCAATGCTGATTCCTGTCTCTTTCAGGCCCTTTTGACTGGCAAATTGATGGGCTGGGGTAACCTCTCAAAAGGTTTATTTTTTTGGAATAGTTCATCCAAAGAACTTTTTTTCGATATTCCCTGTAATAAGAAATCATTGTGTAATTTGACTACCAATGATGAAAACTGTCTTTTACATTCTAGAATGGGCCATAGTTCTTCATTTCATTTTCCTCAATGTCATATTTATCCAATTGCAAAGCAATCACGTGTTCCCTTTCCAATAAGCAAAAATCGTGCAACCACTGTTTTCTCATTACTTCATATTGACGTGTGGGGACCATATCATACTCAGAACCATGATGGGTCTCGGTTCTTCCTCACAATAGTGGACGATCATTCTAGAGCCACTTGGCTTTTCCTGATGCAGTCTAAAAGTCAAGTTTCATCGAACTTGAAAACTTTTCTTTCTCTGTCAAAGACTCAATTTGGAAAATCTGTGAAACGAATCCGGACAGACAATGGAAGAGAATTCTTTAATCATGAATGTGCTGGACTATTCACTTCTCAAGGGATATTACATGAAAGTTCATGTACTTATACACCACGGCAGAATGGAGTGGTGGAACGGAAGCATCGTCACCTATTGGAAGTTGCATGGGCCTTGAAATTTCAAGCTTCCATCCCCGACAAATTTTGGGGTGATTGTGTGTTAACTGCAGCTTACTTAATCAACCGCACGCCAACTAAGGTACTAAACGGAAGAACTCCTTTTGAATTACTTTTTGGCAAGAAACCAGAGTTGAGCCATCTGAAGGTTTTTGGATGTTTATGTTATGCTACGATAGTAGGACCTAGAGATAAGATGGGTCTTAGTGCTCATCGCTGCATATTCATGAGATATCCTACTCTTCAAAAAGGATATCGCGTATTTGATCCATCCACAAAAGAGTTTTCTGTTGGCAAAGATGTCGTGTTCCAGGAAAATGTTTTCCCATTCGCTACACAAGAACCAACTGTGGCTAAGGGACAATTTCTTCCTGCTTCTCATACTGAGGATTTTTTCAACCAGCCAGAATATGCTTTTCTTCCTTCATCAGAAAATACAAGTCATTCTCCGGTATTTGAGTCCACTGCGGAAATGACTCCTCTTATGGAAGCGATAGCTCAATGCTCTAATCATGGGGATACAAATGACTTCTCTCGTTCAGAGACTCCAAAACACCATTCATCTCCAAAGAATGATCATCCACGACATTCCAAACGAGCTACGTGCCCACTGACTTGGACTCGAGATTACATATGTGGTGCATTGAACTCACCAGGTACTCGATTTCCAATCTCTTCCTATGTTTCCTTTGGTCAATTATCTTCAGAACATAGATGTTGCATCACTCGCATATCTAAAGAGCGAGAACCATCCACCTATAATGAGGCATGCACTGATGCACGATGGTAAAAGGCTATGGAGGCAGAACTCCAAGCTTTAGTGGATAATCAGACATGGGAAATTGTCTCCCTGCCTCCTCATCGCAAGGCAATTGGCTGCAAATGGGTATACAAGATTAAGTACCGAGCAGATGGATCCGTAGAAAGATACAAAGCGCAATTGGTGGCAAAGGGTTTTACGCAGCAAGAGGGTTTTGACTATCATGAAGCCTTCTCTCCTGTGGCTAAAGACATTATAGTTCACTCCTTTCTTTCAGTTGCAGCATTTCAGGATTGGCCCTTGCACCAGATGGATGTACACAATGCCTTTTTGCATGGAGACCTAAATAAAGAAATTTACATGGACATACCAAAGGGTTTACGGAGATAGGGGGAGAATAGGGTATGTTATCTCCGCAAATCCCTGTATGGCCTTAAACAAGCCTCCGGACGGTGGTATGCCAAGTTTGCAGACTCTCTGATAGCTGCTGGTTTTCATCAATCCAGATATGACTATGCTGTTTTTACATGGACCAAAGGTACGTCGTCTATCTATTTGATGATATATGTAGACGATATACTTATTATGAGCAATGATGAAGTAGCAGTCAAAAACTTTAAGGAATATTTGCATTCTACCTTTCATATAAAGGATTTAGGTGCACCAAAATATTTTCTTGGAATTGAGATTGCACGATTAGGCCAGTGGATTTCTCTCAGCCAAAGAAAATATGCATTGGAAATCATATTAGATACAGGATTATTAGGATGCAAGCCAGTTGCTATCCCAATTGAGCAAAATGTCAAATTAACCACAGCAGATTATGACGTTGGAATATCTCAAGAAGACGATCCTGTACTCAGAGATCCCTTGGGTTATTAGAAGCTCGTTGGGAAACTTATATATCTTATTATGACCAGACCAGATATAAGTTATGCAGTGCAAATGCTCAGTCAATTCATGCATAAGCCACATCAATCTCATATGAATGCAGCATTGAAGATAGTGAAATATTTGAAGAAATGTCCTGGACTTGGGATTCTCCTTTCTAGAAAGTGTGATATGAGTATGACTGCATATTGTGATGCGGATTATGCGACCTGTCCAATGAGTAGAAAGTCTATTACCGGTTTTTGTATTAAATGGGGGTATTATTTACTTTCGTGGAAGACAAAGAAGCAACCAACTGTCTCATTATCTTCAGCAGAAGTAGAATATCAAGCCATTGCAAAGACCACATGTGAAATAGTATGGTTGCGAGGCCTACTTCAAGACCTTGGGGTATGAATTAGAGGACCTACTAAATTATTTTGCGACAATGATGCAGCTCTCAAACTCGCGTCAAATCCCATTGTTCATGAGAGGACAAAGCATATAGAAGTGGACTGCCATTTCACTCAAGAGAAAATTCAACAAGGGGTGATTGAAACACAATGAATTAGGATAGAAGAACAGCCAGCAAATATCTTCACTAAACCCTTATGTCAGAGACATCATGCGTATCTCTTAAGCAAGCTAGGTGTCTTGGATATCTACAAGCCATCAGCTTGAGGTGGAGTGTTGGAAGATACGCACAATATCTTCTGAATATCATTTAGGATCAATTAATATCATATCCGATTCTTAGATTATTTTTTTTTGGACGAAGATTCTTAGATTATGAAGTTACCCCTTCTTGTACATGTCTTGTACTATATTATCACCCTTGTACATTGAGATGCATATACAGAAATACATAAAATTTCCCCATCGTTTTCTTCTCTTTTTCCCTTGCCTTCGTCTTCTTTCATTAACCTCTTCAAACTAGCTTTGGTATTTTAACTTCACGGAATGTTAGAAACGTCCCAACAACTTAAGTTAAAATTGAAGTTGTTTTTTCTTTATTTAGAAAAAAAAGGAGGGAAGAGAAGATTGCAGCATGGCACCATGAAACAGAGCACTTTTATAATCTTTCAGGTGTATAGTATAACATGACAACGTGTTGTGTCATTGTAATCAAGTAGAAATACCCTTTTTATCACTAATATCAACACAAATAATAAATGGTCCAATTTACTGATCAATCTCATCAAATTACACGTTAATGATCCGTTCCATTGATCAATTTCGTAGTTGATTCTTCAAGAAAGATTTGCATATATGCAACCCTTGAACTATTAGGTTTTGGCGTACAATCACAAGGAAATAGAGAATAGAAGCGAGAAAAAAAGAAAAAGAAAAGCAAGGCACAAGGTATTATCTTGGTTTACTCTCAAATTAAGGCTACAACCAGTAGAGGATTCTATTATAATTAGCATTTAATACATTTCTATTACAATACTCAATTATAAGAGAAACAAATCATATTAGAGGTGTGCAATTGGACTGGGTATACTAGGGAACTGGACCATTCTACCCAGAAACATGGTTAGGAACTGGTTCCCATTGAAATCGGTCTAAGAACCGATTCCCAAAATCTGAAACAGGTTTGAACTAGTCCAATTCCCAATTTCGAGTGAAAACCTATCTAGGAATCAAATCGATTGGATCGGTTTGGGAACTAGTTTTGTAAGCCCAAAAGTCCACAATATTTTTTTCCCCCGATTTCTAATCTTACTCGCATGGCATTTTTCCTCTTGCAGATTCGCATGATGTTCCTCCTTTGTTGTTCTTCTTCATCGCTTGCTTCCCTCCCTCGCCGGCTCACAGTTGCACCATTCATCGTCGGCTCCCTCTCGCTTTGCCTCATGATGTTTTTCTATGATAATTAATTTTGTGGATTCTTAGTTTTTTATTTAGTCAAAAAGTTCATGTACTTATTGGTTACATGTGATTAACGTTTCAATACAAATTAGGATGTTTACGTTATTTTCTCGCTTATTAATATAAAATTCAAATCCGTAAAATAGGTTCCAGTTAAAACAGGATTGATCTTGGAATCGGATTGAAAAAATAGGGTGATTCTAAAATAGTGTCTATTGTAAATAGGGTTGGATACATGTCCAAAAAAGAGGAATCGGTTATAACAGGTTATGTATAGAATTCAGGTCTGAAACCTACTCACCTTGGACTTTATCATCCTTAGATAATATATATCCAATAGCTATTTATGGGCCTAAGCCCCAGTGACCTCCTGGACCACTGCCCACATATCAAGGAGCGGGACCTCCGTGCCTTCCTATTGATGGAGAGTATGAACCACACTCCAATATAGACTACTCATAAAAATATAAGCAGACCTACCATTCCTCTCTATATAGGATTTCAAACGTTAGAAGATGACGAATCCAAGTCCACTATTGTGTTTGTTGCTAGTCAAATCATTAGTGTATTTGCGGAACTAACAAGAATTGAAAATCATAACTTCTTCGTGCATTTTCAGGATTTTGTCTTGTTAAACAAAATTACTGAATAGAAGGCACAACGATAACCTTAGAGTCTTTTTGGAGACTTAGATCAGCAACTAAATTGGCTTACATCGACCACTAAATAGCGTTTCACATTGACTGACCACCTGACCTATACGCGATAAAAGTGCACATACATAAGCTCACATCTGTGTTATTTTATCTGCAAGACTCTATTTAAAGGCAACCGAGACGGATCAAACCCGAACAAGGATTTGTCATTACTCGGAATCAAGGCCTATCTCAAAATGAGCTGAGCAATTGCCTGGCCTTGGGTCATCTTGAAATGATCAGTCAGGCCAAAGTGAGCCATCATGAGCCAGACATGAGTCAGAAGCTCACCCCCTCGCCTCAGCTGCCTGGCATGACTTTCCCCTCTGCATTGGCTCGCGGCGTACATCAATATCTTCGTCCAGAACTTCGCGATCGTTGCCCATTTCTTTCCTACTTCCGTCTCTTTGAACGCCGCCACGATCCTGCATCCGTCGAACAACACGGACTTGCTCTTTCCGCCCTTCACTTGATTCGGATGAACCTCAGTTCTCACCCGTAGCAGCATTGTGGAAGCTTGCCGAAGATACGGGTTCATTTCATTTCTCTTCCCTCTACTGATCACTAGATTTTTAATCCACTGATAGGGCTCTCTATTTGATTTGGAGTTGGATATTCGGTGATCCTTGAAGAATTTAAAGGCCTCGGCAAAAGTGTCGCGGAGCCTTATTTCTCCGATTCCACTGGGTAGCATGGATGGGTACATGACCAGAAGATAAAACATGTACCTGGAGAGAAGCTTGCTCACCCAAATATCACGGAGGTCGGATTCTCTCTCTTGATCCGAGTAGTACAATAGTTCGGTGGCGATGTGCCAAATTAAGACAACCTGGTCAAAATCTCCCTTAGTGCCCCACTCAGCTTGAGGGACATGATAATCATTGACTAGCTGAGCAAGAGATTTGTCAATATTCATGGGAACTGGGTCGTGTTTCTCCTCCACGTTGTAAAGTTCTTCCTTGACATGATGGAAGATCCATTGCCTAATCTCGCTGGACATGTCTTCATGGAGGGTGTAGTGATACTTTTCGAGATCCTTATTGATCTTCAAGAACTCAAGCATATTGTGGCAAACCAAAGGCCTCTCTCTAGTGCAAAAGCTGAGAAAGTTGAATTGGGCAATTGAATGTGACCACCTAGGTTGTCTAGGCAATCTTACGAAGTTCACAGCACGTCTCAAGGCACTGCTCTTGTTGCGCTTGCACAACCAAACGTCGCTCCAATCTGAGGAAACCAGCATCAAAATCGAATAGGTCTCCAAGAAAACAATGACAGCCAGCAACAAGTAAGTGATGAAAAGATCGGAGCACAGGGGCGACTTCTCCACCAAAGAGAAGAGCACCAGCACCAACAGAGTGGACGAGAATGTGAACGAGCGGAGGCTGAGTCCCCGCTTGGTGTAAAGCACCTTCGCCTTTGTGTGGAGCATATCGTAGATGAACCCGAGCTCGATTTCAACGATCTTAAAAGCTTTTTCACGATCTATCGCCTTGAATATGGACTTGCTAGTATTCTTCTCATCATGGCTGAGTATCAACTCAACAAAGAGGCACTTGAACATCTGAAGTAGGCCATAGGCTTTCCAAATGTCCTCAGAATCGACCGCGGAGGATGGATCATCACCACTACTATAAACACCTTCTGGCACTTGGTCCTCAATCACCTTGTCTGCCACAACATAATAACCCTCCTCCTGCTTCAAAGTGTACTCCTCCATGAAGCGGGGGTAATTTGGGCTTGGATCAGGCGGGGGGAGCATCGACCGCTTGAGCTTGTCATGGCTCGCCATCCAAAGAGCGCACACTCTCTCCCCGTACTTGATGAACCCGACCAATGCCATCACCGACGAGAGATATGAGAGACAAGAATTTGTCCATGCAATGAAAATGATATATGCCGTGGCTGATGTTTGAACCGCTAGGCCGAGGCAATGCCTGAGCCAGAGTTCATTGTCCTCCAGAGAATAGGAAGTGACTGTGTCAGGGCCACCCAAGAGAAGCAGAAGCAGGGGGGACCAGAATGCGAGCAACCGGTCATCATTGCTGTCGAGGTAACCGCCAGTTTCCTCCCTCACTTGTGCGAGCTTGTTGGAGAGGACGCCGAGGGCTACCGTGGTGAATGAGTCCGCGGTCATGTACGCGGACCAGACGACGATCCTGAGCATGAGATTGTGGCTGGACTTCCTCTTGTGGCCGAAGAGGATGAGTAAGATTTGGACCGCCAGTGTGAGCACCACCATGGCTCTTAGCTCCCAGAAGTTCCAAAATTTCCCCCAGGAACGCTCCTTCATTTATGAGTGGTTTTCTGATTATCCGAGAAAGAGAGGGATGAGTTGGTGACGAAAATTTGGAAGTTAGTTCGAGAGAGGGAGAGGGAGAGGGAGAGGGAGGGAGAGAGAGAGAGGAAATGTGCTCACCGGGAGTCAGTTCACCCAGCTGGACTTTAAATATGCTCCGAGCATATGTTCACTCTATGATCGAAAGTAAATGGGCCTCAACAGTCAACACGTCGTGATCAAGTTGAATTCCTTGTAAATTGAAAGTGAGATTGCGTTTTCTCGTGACATTCAATGCGTCTTAATCCATAAATAAACAGGGCGTGAGAGGCGTGAGAGGCGTGGTGCCCGACCTAAGTGTCCTTCTTCAGGGTGGCCATGCTTAAAAAGTAATCTATTTTCTATATAAACTAAATTGGACTGGGCAGGCGGAGGCGAGTGGGCCGGGCCTGAGATGAGAATTGCTTTCCAAGGCCCATCTATTTCGCTCCTCGGCGCAAATGGACCTAGCAGGCCCAACAGACTGCCCGCCTTGCGAAGTTAAAAATGATTATTGATTTAAAAAGTAGAGCTAGCTTGAATAGCTTTTACTGTGCCACATCATCCAACTTATATTACATACATGTTTATTAATATCTTCTTCTATTATGAGCCGATTTACTGATGATCGACCGGTGATGAGTTATTACGATGGGTTTGCGCCCCAAGTTTTTCTATTTTTTCAGCAGGTTGATTTCAGTTTTATGTCAGATATATTAACAACGACGAATGTGCAGTGCATGTGCAACGCATTGGACTCTGACAGAGCCAAAAGTAGAGTCTGAAGCATATGGACAATTTATTCCACGAGTATGTTAAAGAGAAAATGCTCTGTAGACATCGAGAATATATTGTGTACTTTAATAGTATCACGTTATTCCTACTTTGAACCATTCAGTAGCTAACAGCTGTTCGAATAGGGATCCAGGTCATCCCAATTAAACCTAGCGTGCTGGCAGAGGACTGGACACCTGATTGTGAGCATGACTTCCGTGGAGAGAGAACCGCATACTTTTGCTTTTTATATTCTTCTTTTTCTAGTGCAAGAATAACGGACCGAGAGATGCCGGCGGTCTCAAGGGTGGTCCATTTTCACGTTTCATTCCCCCAATATGGAAGGGAATCTGAATAGAGTTCCCGAGTCTCATCTGTTGATTTCCACTATTAGGTGCTCAACTTTAGGAAGTGGTGATGATCATTACTCTCCTTGGAAGAACTCTTTCACCGCCAACCATGCACATAGTCTATAAATGGAAGTCTAAGGAAAGAATGCACGTGTGCAGGTTTTAGAACAGGTCGTACACGGATTATCATTGCTTTCATAGAAAGTCCTTATCATCTTTTCTTTGTAGGAGAATAACACAATCCCGGAATTTTGGAATAGTAAAAATGTATTTCCATATCATTTTTCTAATAAAATCCCTCTTTGCTTATGGATTTCTCTGGAATAATAACTCTCTATTGCAAAATTGAAACTTCAGACTACCTGATGAAAGAAAGATCAACCGAATGAATTTTTTTACTTGAAAACATATATACAAGAAACGACAGAAACGATCCATAATGATGATCTGCGTTTAATTTTGAAAGAGATGCTTGAAGGACAAGGGGCATCGGTCTTCACTGGAAAGATTGTGATCCTCACTAAAGAAGGAATAACAAAAATAGGGAGAAAATGATTATTTTCTATGATCTTTGCGTTTGCTTTGTTTCCTTTTTCTCAATGCATTCTTGTTACCAACTTTACACATAACTGATGGCATTATTTATGGCCCGTTGTCTCTAAAGATGATATACATTGTCTCTTGAAATGCGATCCGTTCGCAATTGTCCTTGTTTTCACCCCCAAACAATCGCCAGATCTCTTGCAAGCACCATGAAGCAGTTCTTGTTTGACTCTTTGTCAAACTAATATCTTAGCAATAGCATAATTCAAAAAGTGGAGAATAGTTTGGAAAGAGAAATGTGGAATTTATGTATATAAATCCATGTATCATAATGAAATTTACATTAGCCTATTTATAGGACTTATAAGACGACTATCTAAGGTAGCATATATTAATTAATACATGCACAATCAAAGAAGATATACGTACAATCTTGAAAAATATAGATAATCAACGGTAATATCATAATTGTTTATGATATAATATCACTAACGTCCGCCTAAACTCAAGGTGACTTCAAATAGGTCAAGTGAAGTTTGAATCAATATTGAACAATGCCATGAAAACTTGTTTCTTTAAGAACGCCGCGTGACATCGGGCTTGGTAATTTTGCGGTGGGGCGATGTGTCAAGTAGCGTCTTCCAAATCTGCCTCATTTGAAAGTGGCGAGTCTAGTGGTGAGGTGGTGTGTCAGGCAGCATCTTCAAGATCTTCCTTGTCTAAAAGTGGTGAATCTACTTATGGCGTTAGCTTCTTGAAATGATGCACAAAAGGTCGATAATTGGAGGGGAGACAACAATCGATCAATGTAGCTGGCTTGCAAAATAGTAATTGAGCAACGTTGCCTATATGGCTAGCATCGTAGAATTAAGCAGTCTAAACGGTTTGCTTGGGAAGATAGATACGCAATACGGCCTATGCGGCTGGCATTGAGAGAAAGCTTTCTTTGTGAAAAAAAAAAAAAAAGGCTTGACTAGACGATGTGACCAATGAGATTAGTGTCAAAACATGACTATTATGGAATAGACTTGATTGAGTGTTTCCTTGTATTGTGGGCTAATCTAGGCAACCAATTTTCATATTGGTCGTAGCCCCTATTTATTAGAATTGTTTTTTTAAATAACTAATTTAAGAAGATTTTCACTCAAAAAAGTTAGTTTGACACCACCTTCCCGACTAGCGCACTCCTAGCTCTATCAGGCTCGGTAGTTCTATGAAAAAAATATCATGCTTTTCAATCAACGGTTGGGAGCAATGATTTTAAGGCTCGATACTAGCCTAAAATCTTTGATTTTGTTTATCGGTACTGTAAAAATATAGTTAAGTAACTCATTTCAAGTAGAAAATACTCAATAAACAATATTTCGTGTATTTTGACTTTCGTTGTCTGTTTATAGGTGTGGTAGTAAAATAATATCTCGTGTAAATTCTTTTTACCCTTTTAGTAGAATAATGTTCAATATATTATCTTTCTTGAGAAGCCGATGGATGACTACCTCAGTAGCTAACAACATGCTTTTATTCGATATGCCTTTTGGAAAGAATATTTTCCTCTACGCAGGCTAATTATCTAAATTCCTATAAATAAATTATAAATAAATTATGATTATCCTGATTAGTATATTGAAAGTCCAAGTATCCTAATACACGATGAAAAAACATTTCCCCGTACGTAGGGCTCGAATTTCTTGGATCCTTGAAAAGTAGAAACGGACATCTGTAGTCCAAACTAATTCAATTGAAATAAAAACACATAACCTGTCCCGTTGCTCGTGCCTCATAACCCACACACCCACACGCGCGCGCGCACAAAAACACAGAGAGACTCCATGGCTGCCGAAGTTCCAGCTTTCCTGCTCAAGCAGAAGCTTCAAAATCTGCGAGATGACGAAACAATCATCTATCCGAGGCTCAAACATAAGATCAACTCCTCCATCGTCGCTCTGCAACAACTGCTGAGCTCCTCCGACGACACAGACGTCACCAACTCTACGGCCTTGCCCTTCATATACAGTGCCGAAGACGTCGTCGACACGTACCTCCTGAAAAGAATGCAACAGCGACGCAAAGACTTCCTGAAGACACACCGTTTGTTCCAGTACTTGGCTCCTCTATGGAGCCAGAAGGACTTGGGCAAAGGGTTGAAGAAGTTCTTGAACGATCTCACGGCCTTGCCTTCTCACTCTTCTGAGAAGAACAATCAAGAAAGCAGAGTTCTTGGCAAGACCCAAGAAAAGGATCGCTGTTTAGTGAATACAGGGCGGTTTCGTCGCTGGGATTCGGTTGCTCATCTTTTGGACAAGGACTCAAACATCGTTGGTGAGGTATCAGACATGGCCCAGATGGTCCCTCAGTTAATGGGCCCACAAGAAGAAGAAGCTTTGAGAGTCGTTTCCGTTGTCGGACCAGGAGGCTCAGGTAAGACCACGATGGTGAGACGTGTTTATAACAGTGTGGATGTGAAGAGGCACTTCGATTGCTGTGCTTGGGTCTGTGTGCCCAGAGAACTTGTGTACAGGAATGTTGTTATGAGCATTATAGAACAGGTTAGCATAAACGGGTTGAATGATGTGGACCACATGAATGATGATGTTCTTAGTGATATTCTTTTCAAGGAGCTGATTAATAGGAGGTATTTGATTGTTTTGGATAATGTTTGGGATGCCGAGGCCTGGCACAGGTTGACAATTCCATTTCCGGACTCAAAAAAGGGTAGCAGAGTGATTCTCATTTCTCGTGATGATGAAGTGGTGAAATTGGCTGATCCATGGAACCTCCCGGTCTATATCTGCAGGTTAACTAACGAGAACAGATGGGAATTGCTGTTGAAGCAAATGAAGGAACAGGAAGGTGGCCTAACTGAGCACAAGGACGAGATCATGGCAAAGCTCTGTCATGGTTCACCTCTGGGAATTCTTCTTTTAGCGGGGATTCTTTCGACCACAGAACCAAGTGAATGGTCCAGAAAAATAGACAAATTCCCATCTTCTTGCGAAGACGAATCGGCCTTGCTGGACATCTTGGCCTTGAGCTACCAAGAACTACCTCCTGAACTGAGGGCGTGCTTTCTTTATATGGGTATCTTTCCAATAGCATCTGAGGTATCCGTGCGGAGGTTATTGTGGTTATGGATTTCCGAGGGTTTCCTCGATGGATTGCTGGGCGAAGAAAGAAAGAAGTGGGAACCCGAAGATCTCGCAGAGTTTTACTTCCAAACACTGGTTAATAGAAACTTGATCGAGGTCACAAAGTGGAAATTAGATGGATGCCCAAAAATGTGTCGAATGCCGGGAGTGATACATGAATTTTTCTTTCCAAGATCGGTGGATTCAGGTCTTTTTCACGTTCGAGAGAACTCAAGCTTTAGGATGTGCAAACCCCCTGAAAACTATAAAATTCGGCGCCTCGTGGCGTATTCAAGAATCAAAAACTCCCTGGATTCTTTCCATGATCACAGGCTCCGCTCTTATGTATCTTTCATCTCCGCATCAAGGGGCATGGCCAATAGAGAGATAGGTATGTTTCTCAAGAATGTTATTAACAAAGGAGGCTTTGGATTGTTGAAGGTTCTTGACCTAGAAGGCGTGTACAAGCCCATGCTTCCTAAGTCGATGCGTAATCTGCTGCTTCTACGGTTCTTGAGCTTAAGGTCAACTGTACTGGATTCAATCCCGTCTGCCATCGGCAATCTGCCATGCTTGGAAACTCTGGATTTGAAGCACACTAATGTCATCACTATCCCAAGTTCCATTTGGAAGGCGAAGAACCTCCGGCATTTATACATGAACGGGGTACGCATTGATGCATTTTCCCGTAAGGCATCAAAGGGGTCTCTGACGAACCTCCTTTCATTGAGGGGGCTCTATGTAGGTGACAAAAAGGCCGTGGTCAACAGACTAGATCGATTAGTGAACCTCCAGAAACTGGGGCTCACCTGCCACAGAAACTCTTTGAAAGCAGTAGCTAAGTGGATCGAGCAGCTGTCTAATCTTCAATCTTTGAAGCTGAGATCGACAGAGAAGTTCGGTGAACCATCAAATCTAGAGGTGATATCCATGGCTCAGCATCGCAACCTATGCAATTTGTATTTGCTTGGTTCGCTGCCCATCCCCGCCAACCAGCTCTCTGGAGTGCTCCCATCATGCCTCAGGAAACTCACTTTGTCCATGTTAAATCTGGAGGAAGATCCGATGCCAGTGCTGGGCCAGTTGCACGATCTGAGCTTCCTTAGACTATTTGCAAATTCCTATGTGGGACCTCAGATGACGTGTGTTAGTGGCGGATTCCCCAAGCTACGCATGTTGAAACTCTGGATGCTTGGCAAACTTGAGCACTGGACCGTGCAGGAGGGGGCTATGCCCCTCCTTCAAGAACTAGAAATCAGGCGATGCATCCAATTGAATAGTCTAGATGGACTTGAGCATTTGCAAAGCCTGAAAGAAGTTGTTTTAACCGATATGCTGCAGGGTTTTGTAGAGAAACTCGGGAGGAGCAGTTCGGATAAAGTGTTTGTCACAGTAAATGATTGGAAATTCTCTCGTCATCAGGTAAAACTTTCTTACCTTTAACTCTCAATTTGCATCTATGTCATGCTCCAAGTCATGAATTCTTAGTCATTGTCTACAATTATGTTCTTGGAGATATGCATTTATCCCCATCTCAAGCCAAATGTAGATTAAAGAGCCACTTAGTTACATAAAGGGTGTACCTTTCACGGTCATTTTCTACCAAATCATCATGCTAAAAATCTCAACAATCTTCACGTGCAGGGTAAATGAATCATCAAGGAATCAAATGTTCGAGATGAAACACATGGTATGCAGTCATAAATGTCCGTCTCTCAGCAAAAAGCATGCAGTATGAGGCTAAGGAGCTAAGTTTCCAGAGCTGTTCACTTCCAAGATTTGGCCCTATCTTATGAAGAATCTTCCTACCTAAGGAGATTGCGACAGTGGCGAGAACGTGGTGCGAGTGCCGTGTGAGTAAGTGTGCCGGGGTGGGCTTGAGAATCGAGTTTGTTAGTGATTTGTATGGGGTGAACTCAATTAAGAGTGTGTCATTGTACTTGAGATTATTATTGTAATAAAATTTGAGTTATGTTGGAAGATATGCAAATATTCTTGTAATATATCGAATGTTTGATTGATACATATTCTGATTGTAGGAAATCAATTAGAAATTATATTGATTTGTAGAATATTACATTTCCTTTATTTGTGTATACACTCTGTATTATAAACAGAGAAGTGATGTACATTTCGATATATCGAATACAAGAAAATATCCCACTTGATCTTCTTCTCTTTAATGTTCCGTTTCTTGCTTGCCTTCAATTCCCGACATGGTATCGAGCATCGGGCTTGAAGCTCCATCTTCCGCAATCGATTGCTTTCAAAACGCAAGACAGATCAAAGTCTTGATTAGCGAAAGAATCAAATCCTGAAGGAAGAAGAAACAGAATCTTACCATGAATCCAGAGAATTTGCCCTCTGGAACCTCTGCTCCTCCCACAGGCGAAGTCACGCCAACAGAAGAGACACGAGGTCTCAATGTACCTGCAATTTCCACAATCCAGCAACCAACTCAGACTCAATGGCAAGTATTACCGGCTCAGGCGAATATGGGGCAGCCCATTCCGGGCCATCCTTACCAATGGGTACCTTATCCATGGTACGTCGGGCAAGGCCCGAATCCATCATTGCCGGGGTAACAAGTTACAAAGCAACGTTCAACCCGACGGGAGTCTACCGGCCCGCAAGCGGGCAAACTCGGCCGCCGAGGCGAACGAACAAACGGGTGCGGAGAAGCGGGTTCCGAACAAACCCTAATCCGGGAATTTTCAATGCGGGTCTTGGGACTGGATTCAATGGGTCGGGTACAGGGACGAATCCCTACCCGAACCTATCTCCCGGATTCGTACCGTTTCCAATTGCGGCCATCACCGGCCGACCGGAGCCAGGCGATCCTTTGCACGTATCGACCGCCGACGGTCCGAGTGAGACCGATCGCCTCAACCGACCGGGCCAGAAAAATACAACAAATGGTCAGCCGACTTTCGGCGAGCCACAGTGACCAAAGATAAAGACGGTTTTCTTGACGGAACGATACCCATTCCGTCGGATGAGAGGCCGGCAAGGCACCGGCGAAAGTGCAATCACCGATCCGCACATGGATCGGCAACTGCGTCTCACCAGACGTTGCAGCGGGCCTCCCACCGACGGAAGATTCAAAAACCATGTGGGACAACATAAAAGAAATGTATGGGAAGCTCGATAGAGCAAAAATTTTTTGTCTCATGCAGGAACTCACGGATCTCAAACAAGGGAATTCATCCGTCACAGCAACATACAACAAACTGTCATCGCTCTGGAACGAGCTCGAGGCTACAGAAGAAAAACTTGAGGGAACCCCAGAAACCCTCAGGCAGTATAGATCCATGAAGGAGAGGGAGAAATCCACTCGATTTCTTTTGATATTGAACGAAACATATCTAACCTTTCGTTCGCGAGATCCCGGCGATGGATCCCGTGCCGCCTCTCGGCCGGATTTTCCAGTTGGCCGTCCAAGAAGAGAGCCAACGGCTCACAAAGACCGGAGACGACACGAGGGGGCGAGTCCGTTGCCCTCGCCATTCGCGGAGAACGCCGCGGACGAGAATCGGGGACGAACCCTAGCCCGCGAGAGAGAAATTCGTGAGGGGCTAGGGTTCGCAAATGAAGAAAGACCCTTTAAAAGGGAAGGAACCAACGGCGGGGATGCAATCCGACGATCTGACGGCTCGGATTTTTCGCGAAGATCCGACGGTCTCGATTTCACGCGGAGATCTGACGGTCTCGATTACCCGCGGAGATCTGACGGTCTTGCTTTCACGCGGAGATCCGACGGTCCGCAAGGAGCTGATCCATACGCTGCATCGGACGGTGGAGATTATTCCACAATTAAATCATCCGACGGCCAGATTTATTCCGCATCAATTAGGAATTTTGGTCAGAATTCAAGGGGGCGAGGTAAATTATACTGTGAGCATTGCAAACGTCCACATCATACCATAGATAATTGCTGGAAATTACATGGAAAGCCAGGAGAAAAAGGCAAAAAGAAAGAATATTCTTCGGCTTATCAGGTAACTGGACCTACTGGATCAAACACTGACCGGCCAATTACTTATGGGCAATATCAGCAATTGATGCAGGCATTACAGAAAACAGATATTGGAAATAAGGGAGCAAGTTTTTCAGGTATATCCCATTGCCTGATTAATTCAATTTCAAAAAGGGCATGGATAATTGACTCGGGAGCTAGTGATCATATCATTTGTGACATTAATTTTTTCTCAAAAATGCATAGGCAATTGGCCACACCTATTTCTGTGCAGCTTCCAAATGGAAATATTACTCATGTCACATTGATAGGAACCGTTCAACTTAGTCCTCAAATCATCCTGAAAAATGTCCTTTATGTTCCACAATTTCAATTCAATCTCATTTCGTATCCAAAGTCCGCAAGGAAAATTCTGTCAAATTCTCTTCAATGCTGACACATGTTTTTTTCAGGCCCTTTCGACTGGGAAACTGATGGGCTTGGGTAGTCTTTCTGAAGGTTTATATTTCTGGAATAGTATTCCAAGTCATCTAGATTTGAATTCCATTCCTTTCAATAAACTATCATTGTGTAACGCCATTGCCAATGATAAAGACTTTCTTTTACATTCAAGAATGGGACATAGTATTTTTTTCCTTATTCTAAATGCCCTATTTGTCCACTTGCCAAACAGTCTCGCAAGTCTTTCCCTTTACATACAACGCGTTCCACCACTATCTTTTCTTTAATTCATGTGGATGTCTGGGGACCATATCACACACCACATCGTGATAGTTCCCGATATTTTCTAACAATTGTGGATGATCACTCCCGGGCAACATGGGTATTCTTGATGCAATCAAAGGCACGGGTTCCATCTCAATTGAAAACGTTCATCACTCGACTAAAAATCAGTTTGGGAAGTCAATCCAGCGAATACGAACCGACAATGGGAAGGAATTCTTTAGTCATGATTGCAGATCCCTTTTCTCGCTTCATGGCATTTTACATGAAAGTTCCCGTGTTTATACTCCACAACAGAATGGAGTGGTAGAACGCAAACATCGTCATTTGCTGGAGGTTGCTCGAGCTTTGAAGTTTCAAGGATCTATTCCGGCAATATATTGGGGAGATTGTGTCCTCACTGCAGCCTATCTCATCAACCGTATGCCGACTCGGATATTAGCTGGTAAATCACCATTCGAATTACTTTATAATAAAAAACCAGCTATAGATCATCTACGAGTTTTCGGTTGTCTTTGCTATATTGCGACCGTGGGGCCTCGAGACAAAATGAGTCCACGTGCCGGGAGGTGTATTTTCATGGGTTATCCTACCCTTCAGAAGGGTTATTATGTTCTAGATCCATCTACAGGAGAATTTTTTGTCAGCAGGGATATCACTTTTCACGAAACTATCTTTCCATTTCGTGAATCTCCCAAGGATTTGGATGTCTCCACCAGTCCTCATCGCTCCTCCATTGAGGAGAATGTATCCCCTGAATATTATGTTGCAGTATCACCAGGCCAAGATGCTCCATCTCCTTCCATTGATCACCCAACAACGCCAGCAACATTGGTCAATGACCCTGTTATTCCAATGAACGTTGAAGATGATTCTGCCAATCCAACTACTGTGGAATTTTCTCCACCTCCACCACCAATGGATCACCCACGACGTTCGGGGCGAGCTACGAAACCGCCCACTTGGACAAAAGACTATGTTTGTGCCTTACTTAACAGACCAGGTATTCACTATCCAATATCTTCTTATGTCTCATTTGACAAACTTTCGTCGGAGCATAGATGTTGCATTAGTCGTATATCAGATGAGAAAGAACCTTCTCATTATGCTGAGGCATGCCATGACCCACGTTGGCAAAAGGCCATGGAAGCAGAATTACAGGCCTTACATGATAATCACACTTGGGAGATAGTTCCTTTGCCAACAAACAGGAAGTCCATAGGGTGTAAATGGGTATATAAAGTTAAGTATAGAGCTGATGGATCAATCGAACGATACAAAGCTCGATTAGTGGCGAAAGGATATACGCAACGAGAAGGTTTCGACTATCACGAAACATTCTCCCCTGTTGCTAAAGATGTCACCGTCCGCTCATTCTTGTCAGTTGCAGCCATTCATGAATGGCCGTTGCACCAAATGGACGTTCATAACGCTTTTCTTCATGGTGATCTAGATGAAGAAATTTACATGGATATTCCTCAGGGATTACGGAGACAGGGGGAGAATAGAGTATGTCGTCTCCGCAAATCCCTTTATGGGCTGAAACAAGCTTCCAGACAGTGGTATGCTAAATTTGCTCATGCTCTCACCAACGCAAACTTCAAACAATCCAAGTATGATCATGCTTTGTTCACATGGACCGAGGTACGTCATCTATTTACTTGATGATATATGTAGATGATATTCTTATAATGGGAAATGATGAAGTTGCAATAAAGAGCCTGAAGAAATATTTGCACACTACATTTCATATAAAAGATCCGGGAGCGCCAAAATATTTCCTTGGGATTGAGATTGCTCGATCTCATCAAGGAATTTCACTCGCCGAGGAAGTTTGTGTTGGAAATTATATCGAGGCTGGCTTATCGGGATGCAAGCCATCGGTCATCCCAATCGAGCAGAATATCGGGTTAACTACAGCGGATCACACTTTGAAGGAAGTTCTCGGGATGATCCCATATTACGAGATCCGACAAGTTATCAAAAGCTCGTTGGAAAGCTTATTTATCTAACTATGACCAGGCCGGATATATCATATGCAGTGCAAAATCTTAGTCAATTTATGCACAAACCAAAGGAATCTCATATGAATGCCGCTTTAAAAGTGGTGAAGTATTTGAAGGGATGTCCAGGACTCGGGATACTTCTATCTAGAAGAAGCAACATGGAAATGACAGCATATTGCGATGCTGATTATGCGACGTGTCCTATGAGTCGAAGATCTATAACTGGGTTTTGCATTAAGCTGGGAGATTCTCTTCTTTCATGGAAAACCAAGAAGCAAGCGACGGTTTCTCTGTCCTCAGCTGAAGCAGAATATCGGGCTATGGCAAAGACCACGTGTGAAATTGTGTGGATACGAGGTTTACTTGGTGATCTTGGAATACAGCTAAAGGGGCCGACGAGATTATTCTGTGATAATGAATCAGCCCCGAAGCTTGCAGCAAATCTGTAATGCACGAAAGGACCAAGCACATAGAAGTGGATTGTCATTTCACTCGAGAGAAGATTCAAGAAGGGACAATCGAGACAAGAGGGATTGGAACCGCCGAACAACCCGCGAGATGTATTTACCAAAGCCCTATGTCAAAAACAGCATGCATATCTACTAAGCAAGCTAGGCGTCTTGGACATCTACAAGCCACCAGCTTGAGGGGGAGTGTTGGAAGATATGCAAATATTCTTGTAATATATCGAATGTTTGATTGATACATATTCGATTGTAGGAAATCAATTAGAAATTATATTGATTTGTAGAATATTACATTTCCTTTATTTGTGTATACACTCTGTATTATAAACAGAGAAGTGATGTACATTTCGATATATCGAATACAAGAAAATATCCCACTTGATCTTCTTCTCTTTAATGTTCCGTTTCTTGCTTGCCTTCAATTCCTGACAAGTTACTAATCCAAAAGAATCATCCATCACGATACTGAATCTTAGCATGACAGCAACTTTTTGACATGTTTACCACTGCTTAATATTCAAACCATGAAAAAAAAGAAAAATAGGAAAAGGAAAATGCAAGGTAATCCACACAAGAAAGGAAAATAAACATCTGATTTTTAATGTTATTGTTGATCGATATTGCAATCATGAGCTGAGTTCCTCTTTTTTTTCAAGCTCGAAACTGCTATGATAATGCTAAGTAATAGGACAGAAATAGTATTGATAATAAGCGTATTACCACATGCTAAAATGGAGAAATATAGGAATAAGAACATTACAAATACCATAATTTTCATATGACGCCTAATTAAGCACCTTATTATTATTTTATTTTTGGGACCACCTGAGTGTTATAACTTTGAAAAGATAATCACTGGAATTTCGCACCAAATTGGTTGATATTTAATAGGCATAGACACAGCCTGTATAAAGTCTTATGTTGTACTATTTCTTAACTTTATATTGGGAAAAAGCTACAAAAAATTCCAAACTTTACCAACTGTAACACATTTACTTCAATTTTTTTTTTTAATAATGCCAAAAACCTCAAACTTGACACATTTACCCTAAACTTTTTTTGTGACATGAAAAACCCCAAACTCATCATGTGTGAAAAATTTACCGTAAACTTTTTTCTATGGGCGAATGTTTCATATGGATACAATTTTGAGATTTTTGGTGTCATAAAAAAAAGTTTTGGGTAAATGTTATTTAGGGTAAATGTGTCACAAAAAATACAAATTTGGAGTTTTTGGTGTCATAAAAAAATTTGAGATAAATATGTCAGTTAACATAATTTAGGGTTTTTGGTGACTTTTACCCCTTTTTATATTTAGTGAAGAAAAATTTAACCATTTTGCTATATATACCATTGACGTTGAGTAAAATCCTACTTTTGCTTGTGTCTTCCTTTCATTTTGAGTTAAGATTAGTCGTGGTATGCCGAGTAAATTGAATCATTAGCGTTTACCAATTGATCAACCTTTTTAAATAAAAAATATGTATCTAGTGACAAATCAATATATTAGTTTCCACATAAAGATCTACATACAATGTCGAGTTTGTATTTATAGTCAAGGAGTTCATGCATTAGAGACACACATGTGCATGAGCACTATTTATTGAAACTAGAAAATAAACATCTAGAGTGCCAAAACTTGGCACGAGGAGATACTTGAGTGCCAAAAGTTTGAAAATATACATTAAAATGTTAAATTGGAGCAAAATGGATTAGTTAAGAGTTAACGGCAATAAAATCCGATCAAAATGCTGACATAGCATTTTTCCAACGAGAGAAGTGCAAAACAATGTTGTTTTGCATGCTAATGTGGCTATATAAGCCAAAACAACGTCGTTTTATCTCAGATTTGAATTAATATATATATATATATATATATATTAGTTAAATTAAATTTAAAACTAAATTTTAAAAATATAAAATATAAAAAAAGGGAGGGGGAAGAGTCGTAGGTGAAGGCTTGCAAATAAGAGGCAAAACTGTTGTTTTGCCTCTTCTTTACTAACTCAGCTCTCTGGCAACCCATATTAATAAAAGTTTGCCATGTAGGATTTCTGGTCAAGATCACTGAATTTGGTACTTAAGTGTCATGTTTTTCAAAGAAAGTAACACTTATTTGTACCTTTCATAACTTTTGACACTTACAAGTCCCCTCATGCCAAGTTTTGACACTCTTAAGTGTTCTTTTTTCCATTGAAACCAATTTATTTCATGAGTGGACAATTGCAAAGGAAAAGTTTGCATTTGTGATCTTTATTATTTTAAAGTAATTTGGAAAATCCAATGACCCAATTTGATGTTGGAGCATCCCTTGAAGGCCATTAATTCGGCAACTTTGGAAATAGTCAAAACATGGAGACCTACAACCAACTATATTTCTCATATTTTTGTTGTCTCATAAATGTCATTTTTGCATTTTTTAGTTCCTTGGTCTTTATGCATCTAAACTGTGATGAAGGTTCCAAAAGTCAAAGTTCTAGTTCTTGGGATTTTATTATATTATGTCTTCCCAATGAATTTAGGAAATTACTCATACTGGAAGGGTTTTTCCATGCTCAATTACATAAGCATGATCTGATGAATGAAAAAAACCAAGACTCGATTATTTCATAACTTACTTGAGTCTTCAGTTTGAGAACAAGAGGGATTTCCCATTTTGCTTTTATCCCTTATGTAAATTCCTACAAGTGGTGAGTAATCTATCCGTCTAAGTTTTCACTCGTGTTACCTCTAAATTCTATAGACTTTCTCCCAATGTTACAATTGCAACACGACAACAGTCACATTTGGTTAGTATTTGAAATTTTTTTTTGGAGAAATGCAATAACTTTAGGTCAAAAGGTTTTTTTTTTTTTTTTTTGAAAAATGCAAATAGTATTTGATTAAGTGTTATTGAAAAGTGCCTTAGGAACTTAATTACATATTTTACATCAACAAAATTTAAATCCGATAGCCCGATGTCGATAAGCCTGATTTGGCAAGGTGGTAGTCGCTTAAGGTCACATGACCTTAGGCGAGGGACATCGGTGCCAGATCTAGCTTGATAACATTAGATTTGGTCATTGGCAATTAGGTCTGGCTCATCAAAGATGGTAGTGTAGAGCAGCATTGTGGTGGAGGAGAGAGGCAAGGAGAGAGACTGATGTGTAACATAAGGGTAAAACTACAATTTAGATAATTTAATGAAGGCAATGTGGAAAAAAATATCAAACTTTATAGATGATTTTTTGAAAATACTAAAAGCTTAAAGACAAGGGCTAAAGGACATTGGATGACTTTAGAAATGCTAGCAATTCTCAAATACACTCCTAAAAGTAGTTGCAAAATTTCGGCTTTTCTCCAAAGATTTTTGGAACCTTCCTATCCATTTTCAAGGTCGAATAGATGTGCACGTTGTGAATCCCACTTCTAATAGAGTTCCATGGACCAACTATTGAAGTTTGCATAGCGTTCGAATCGGAGGGATATGGTCAGATCACATAAGCAACGGCTAGCATTTCTCAAATAGACTTCAAAAGTAGTTGCCAATATTTCAGCCTTTGTCCTAAAATTCTTAGAACCTTCCTATCTATTTTCAAGATTGAACCAAATGCGCACCACGTGAGTCCCCTTCCAATAAAAGTGAATTTCGAATTCCATGGACCAATTATTAAAACTCGCACAACGTTTGAATCGTAGGGTTATGGTTTGGCCATGCAAGCGACCGCTTGCAATTCTCAAATAGACTCCTAAAAGTAGTTGCCAAATATTTCCGCCTTTGTCTAAAGATTCTTAAAACTTCCTTGTCCATTTTCCTGGTCGAATCAGATGCACACAACGTGAATACCGCTTCTTACAAAAGTGAACTTCGGAATTTTATGAACCAACCATTGAAGCCCGCACGGCGCTCGAACCGAAGGGATATGGGTTGGCTACGCAAGTCGTTGCTTTTCTTGTCAGGTCAACATCAACGTCCAGCATCCACGAACGGTTTTGTCAAGCCTTCTTTAGTAAAGAGAGAGAGAGAGAGAATATGGATATCTTAGGCCCACATTTTGGAGTCTAATGCTGCTTTCGTCAGTTGCGCCGGGTGGGGAGACAAGGAATGGCACAGAATATATTTTTGTTCTATTCTGAAGGACGAACGAAAGTTGTTTTTCGCCACTAACAGTGGTGTGGCTCTGCTGCATAAGAATTCCGTTGATCTTTCCTTAAAGGTGAGAGGTTCGAAATTTAGTGGAGACAATTGGTGTCTTAAGTGTAGTGCCAGGGTGGTGGGTCCTCCGCTAGCGTTATTCCAGGATTTACTTGCCGGCTACCGGCTGTACAGGGTTTCCTCGGTATCAAAAAAAAAAAAAAAAGTTGCTTTGCTTTAGAGTTCTAAAATCAAGAGCAAGAGTGATAGAAATTTTAGTTAATTTTTCTTATTTTATTTGATTGAAATCAGGTATGGCTGGTTTACGGAAAAAAATTAGTGGATCTTCTTAGTTTTATTAACTACCACTGCAAAGTATGTCTAGGTTAATAGCTATACACGGATTAATATGTAAATGTTGACATAATACTTGATGCTACTATTAGTGTGACGAGCTTATTTTTCTAATAAGGTAAAGAATAGTGAGAATAAAGTTACCTCATGATGTGGTTATAAAATTTAATTTTAATTACTTCTATGTTTGTTACATCTTATCACTCTAACTTAAAATTGAAACTATGGCATGGCTGATCCAACCAAACCTTTCTCTATGAGCAATAAAGAAAAAGAAAAAAGAAATATTTGTCCGTTGTTGTACTCTATATAAATATCATCTTAAGAAAGTACCTACATATGGGAATTAAGTATGGTAACATATTTATAGTGTAATTGGATATGTGGTGTTTGTATCATTTCTTATACATTTCATAATTACCCTTCCATGAAAAAGTTCAAAAATCAGACCTCTTAATAACCAAATGATTAAGTGACCATCAAATTCACGAATATTTTATGGCTACCAATTACATCCATAAATAACCATTGAATATCTCCCAGTTGGTTCTTTCTTTTCTCTTCAAATGTAATCACTTAACATTGTAGTGTGTGCCTCAATACCGGTAGATACATACGATAATATGATTAAGCGAAATTTCATCAAAGTTTTATGCTATTTGCTATCCACCATTTCTCCAAATAAAATATAATAATGAATTTAAGCAAAGCAAGAAATAACATGGATAACGACCGGGGTTTATGGTGTCTAAAGTGAGCAAGAAGAAGAAGAAAATTCAAGGCAGTTCCCTTGCCATCAAAATACGATTGCCTTTTAGTTTTCATGCCTCATCAAAATGGTCATCTTAAGACTCAAAGGCCTCACCTGTAAGAGTTTTCCTAATGTGGACTACATTAATTGATATTGTAATTTACCGTTTAACGTTTACCGTTTTACGGGGATTGGTCTAAGGTGAGATAGAAGGTTTCTTAATTAGTCTAATATGAAATTTGGCTAGTATGGGCCGAGTTGAGCCCTGGCCCGTAATGAGGGGCCTAGCTGGAAACTCTATAAATAGTGCTAAAGTCTCTCCTCTAACCCTAATTCTCACATGTATCCTCACCTAAGGGGCGTTTACCTAACGCCAAACGTGAGGAGGGCCGCCTCATTGAGCCAGTGATACGGAGGGCAATAGAGGAGAAGGACTTGATGCGTGAATTCTCTTGATAAGTGGGAAATCCCTTTTCTGCTTCCGCTTTATATTTGATGGATTCCAAAACAGGTACGTTAATCTTTCTACTCAATTATGCATGTTTTTGTTCTGGTTATGAAGATCTTGGGATTGCGTAATTTGCATCTTTCTACTTAAAGGTTTGTCAGGCCTAATTGCAGCGGTAAGTATTTTGGCAAGTATGACAATATTGAATTGCTTAAAGGGTCATTTGTCAAATACTTGGTATATTATGGGGTGGTAATTTAATTACTATGCCTAAAAATCCTGACAAAAAGATTTGCCAAAAGGCATAATTGCACCATAATTAACATGGTAATGAGTAAGACTAATTTATCGGTCTACTTTGTGGTTGATATTTTGAAAGCAATTTTTTCACATACAAAACGTATTTCTTATCAAAGTTGTTTCATAAACTTCTTTTGAGTTATGGACTGGACGTAAATTGATTGAATCATATTAAATTTAGAGGTGTCATGTAGGAGTGTGGTTATCTAATCCAATATTAAGTACGTTGGAATTTAGATCCACTCGATATTATTTTGTATCTTATCCAGATTGTTAAAGGGGTATTGATCTTATGACCCTAAAAAGATACAAGAATTATGGAATCACATACTCTAAAATTTCTTAAGATCGACGTAATTGTAGAGGGTAGCTGCTCTCGGACTATTAAAGATAATAGTATGATGGGGGTTACTTGTGTTTTTGTCTTTACCTATACAGATAATTATGGAATCTCCTGTACCATGGACTAAACTTATTGAGATTTAAGGTACTATTCTTGATATAGTTTATAATGAAATTTCTTAAACCTCTCAAGTGCAGAATGAAGTGGTTGCAGTTTTATTAAGGATATTTATTAGGGAAAGACAAATTAGTTATACCATTAGACTATATAGTCTATTTGTGAGAGCATGATTACAATATCCATTACATGGTTGTTTTAGCAACTTATATAAATGTCGTTTCTTGTTCTTAATTAAGTATGTGATTAGATGCCATAAAAAAAAGGATAATAATATTTTTACTCTGAAAGAGGGGTGGATAGTTAGTGAAGAAATAATTATTTCTTTACTAATTCTTTCAGAGTGAACGTGGCATTGATAGTTTATTTTTTATATGGAGTTACGTCAAAGAGATGCAAAATCTATATAAGTGCAACTAGAGAATTTTGCAGCAGATTTAAGTAAACTTGTGTATAGACTGAAAAGTCTTAATTCATGGTCTTAACCAAGTTTCTAGACAATATTATTAAAGTTTCATAGTGTTGTTATTTTGTTCAATTAAGAACAAAGTAATTCAATATATTGCAAGGTCAGTGAGAGGAAATTTATTGTTCTCATACACTATGTACACGATATTTTGTTTACAAGTAATGACCTTGAGGCATCTTTTATCCTTTGTACTAAGGTCTGTAAGGATTGTTTTTGCCATATTATATTAGATTTTCTCGGAAGACATTTGCTGATTGTATATTGGAAATATTCAATATACATTATTGCAAGCTAGGAATTGCTATTGTTGTTAAGGGTGATGGACTGAATCTATCACATTGTCCTTATTTAGATATTGAGAAAATCTAATTAAAAGATGTACCTTGTGTCAGTGCACTTAAAAGTATAATGTATGCTCGAATTTGCACTAGACTAAATATCGTTTTTGTAACGGGACTTCTAGGCAGACATCAATCAAATTCAGGACGCGATCATTGCGTTGCTGCCAAGAAGGTTTTAAGGTACTTAAAGAGGACAAGAGATTATAAGTTAATATGTAGATATGTTCAATTCTTACAGCTAGTAAGATATTTAGATGTAAACTTTGTTGGCTATTAGGATGATATAATATCAATAACGAAATACATATTTATGTCGGCAGGAAGTGCAGTAAATAAAGTTCTATGTCATCTTTTATTATGAAAGCAGTGTTAGTAACATTCTTTTAGGCTGTTACTTGGGCAATTAGGCTCCGGAACCTCATGAAAGAGTTAATCGTTTTAACTTTATGGATAGACCCATATGGCTATATTGAGATAACAAATTTGTAGTATTATTTATTTACTACAGAGGTCTCAAGGGGTCTAAATATATGGTGGTCAAAAGTTTTGACCAAAAGGAAACGGTACAGAAATGTGACGTTTTAATATAACATATTTCCACAGATGATATGGTTGTAGATCCACTAACTAAAGGTCTACGCCCATGTGTATTTTAAGCGACATGTCATTAGCATGGGCCTAGGAGCATCATGAGATGCTATTGTTTAGTGAGAGCTATTTTGACTTTACTCTGATAAAGGTTTCATCTGTGTTCGTTACATTTTGTAACGGTTTGATATGTATCAACTTTTGCATTCAATAAAGTATTTTTGAATGTGTTGTTATTACGTTGAATACATATTGATAAAGTCTCAAGCTATTGTATAAACCTTGAGTGAAGGCTAGGGGCATCCGGTTATTAGCCTTGTCCATATGTCTTGTTATACATAAAGAATAGTTAACCGTAAGGACAAGACATATGTGGGTTCATGGAACCATAAATGCATTCTCTAGTGGCACAAGTTTTTTGTGACGCTTAAGGTAAGAGAATGGACATTCTATAGTGGCACAAGTTTTTGTGACGCTTAAGGTAAGAGAATGGTAACTGACAAATGAGATAACTCTATGAGAGATGTTATCCATTTGACACACTACCATATTGGATCCATATCAATAGAGTTGATAACACTTATGACCATGGAAGGCTCTGTGTGTATACATGCAGTTACCGCCATGATTCGGTGTTTGAGACTTTATGGGATAGGATTGACTATTAAGAATTATCTCTAGGCCAATGTGCGCACATACAGTACGATTTTAATTAATATAATCCAAGTGGGAGAATGTAAGAGTTTTCCTAATGTGGACTACATTAATTGATATTGTAATTTACTGTTTAACGTTTACCGTTTTACGGGGATTTGTCTAAGGTGAGATAGAATGTTTCTTAATAAGACTAATATGGGCTGGCTAGTGTGGGCCGAATTGAGCCTAGCCCATAATGAGGGGGCATATCTGGAAACTCTATAAATAGTGCTAAAGTCTCTCCTCTAACCCTAATTCTCACATGTATCCTCACCTAAGGGGCGTTTACCTAACGCCAAACGTGAGGAGGGCTGCCTCATTGAGCCAGTGATACGGAGGGCAATAGAGGAGAACGACTTGATGCGTGAATTCCCTTGATAAGTGAGAAATCCCTTTTCTGCTTCCGCTTTATATTTGATGGATTCCAAAACAGGTACGTTAATCTTTCTACTCAATTATGCATGTTTTTGTTCTGGTTATGGAGATCTTGGGATTGCGTAATTTGCATCCATCATCACCAAGTACCACCGTATAAAGATTTATTCCTCCTTTAAGTAACATTAAGCTTAAAGAATAAAAATTTTTATTAGAATATGACGGGAGAGAATATGAAGATTTTTTCAAGGAAAGTTCATTATGACTTTACCAAACTTTTCCCCGCCTTTTATAATTGAAGGAAAGGGCATTACAGGAATTACATAATGTCTTGAATGGCCGATACACATGACCATTTTTCAATAATACATCTTTGCAGTAAATTCTCTTATATAAGATGGATAGTTATAAAGTGACACTAGCACAATAAAGTAGGTAGATTCTTGCATTTTATTAAAATAATAAATCACATATATGGGCAACATGGCAAGATCCCTTCACTTCTTGACCGGTTCATGGTGCCCATCCTGATTAGAGTTGTCATCTGGTCAACATTTTCATGAAACATATTATCTTAGGTAAGATGCTTCAAATTTCTGTCCAAAGTTCCAAGGGTCTTGAGAAAAATCCATTGGCTCTGGTTGATTACACGTGTATTCTTCTAGAGCCTGGTAGATTACATCTCTAGTATCCAAAATTGTATCCAAAACCTTCACAATTTTGCTACGGGACATTGACAACCTATCTGGCTTGGTGGTTCTTTAGTGAACAATTTCCATTCTCTGTGAAAGAAAATGGTACTACGAACTTGAGGACTCGAGCTCTGCATTTTAGCTCTATGGAGAACATATGTTGCTAGTAAGGTAGAGGATGAAATCACTTCAATAACTTCTGCAAAGTACTTGGGATGAAAATTCTGGTACCCTTAATTATGAAAAGAAATGTTGAGGTGGTAGAGAATAGTTGTGGGATACTCAATTCGAATGGTATAGTTATTGGAGCAAAATAGAACCATTTAAATTTAATATAGAAAGTCGCAACCATCAGAGAACTAAGGTGCGACCCTTTGAAATAAATCAATTATTCATATTTAATGAAGGATTTGCATTTCAGTCTCCATGAGCCAAAACTTTCCCGAACATAATTTTTGCACATCCTTTATTAAAAGCTGATTTAAGATACTTTTGCCTCATCCTAACCATTTACCAACTTGTGATACTTACAAGATTACCAATTATTTTACAATCTACCAACATTATTCTCATGGTTAACAATGTCTTTGAAATTACTAACTAATATTTGAAATTACCAACCTTAGTTTTGCTGACATACCAACATTCTTCACATTAATATACCACCCATGTTAGTCACTTACCAACATTTTATCTTGTTATGTTTTCACAAGTACCAGCATTTCTTAACACTTGCCAGATTACTTATTACTTTAATAATCTACGCCAATTATTTTTTTTGGTTTTATCAGCTCCTTTAAAGTCTTTTTTTTTTGTTTCGAAATTAGCTGCCTTAATTTGACTAATGTACATTCTTTTTTATGTGACAAATGATGGTTTGTCAGTCAAATTAAAGTAGGTAATTTCGAATAAAAGTTAGTAATTGTTGGCTACACATTGGTAGATTAATAAGACATCTTATCATCTTGAAAGTATAAACAAGTTATTGGTACTTTTCAAAACCTAGCAAGATTTTTTTTTTTTTAAATAATTGGTAAATGACTAAAGTGAGTTGGTATGATAATGTGATGAATGTTGGTACATCGATCAAATTAAGGTTGACAATTTTAAATAAAAGTTAATAACTTCAAAGGTGTTAGTAAGTCAAAAGGATACATGTTGATATATTATTGAAATAATCACGAGAGTTTAAAGAAACGTTGGTATTTTTCAAATTAAAGCAAGATAAAATAAAGTTGACATCTTAATTAAATCAAAGGTTTTCTTTTATAAAAAGAGCATTCGAATCTTACAACTAAATTACTTTACTTGGATATACATAAACTGTATGTTAGCGTATGGCACATGTAGATATGAACATGATTAATAAATCACGATAGAATCAGTATCCTTCTGAACCAATTTTCCTTTCACTCCGTTGGTCTTGAGAGCCCCCTCTTAAAACTCAGAAAGGAAGATTGGTAGGAAGAGACAAAATTCGTATTTTTAGATAAATTAAAGGTTTTTTCTATAACACAGGACTCTAAACCTTGCGATGCTCTATTCATGTGCATCAAATAAAGCTCCACTCATAAAGAGTCACGCATGGCCCAAAGATTAATATGAGTGGATGATATGCCACTCAGCCAACCCTTGGGGGTTAAATAAAGGTTTCAAGCTATCATTTCGAAATAAAGATAAATTAAAAGAAAAAAACAAGAACTAACGATGCCTTACAACATGAGCAACAAGAATGTACGCAGACTTATTGGTACCTACAAACATACGTGAGTCGTGACAACAATACATTAATTAAGGCTGTTCTTTTTTTCCATTGTAAACACCAAATTATCATCTACGAACTTCAGTTCTTGGGTTGAAAAGCGACACCCTTGACGACGAGCCCCTGTTTCCAATTAGGGCTGCATTCGTATATACGAAATGTGATTTCTCCAATATTTTCGGACGACGTCGTGAATTCGCCCATCAATATGTTTGTCCACTTTCCTCGGGGAATATGCTGGAAACTTTCCGAGCGTCCCGGACTCGACTTATCCGGAAAAGTAATGTTGATGTTCACAGGAGCGCCCCAACCCTGACTTGACTCGGTCATTAATGCCACCAATGAGACTTCGTAGTGGGTATTCGGAGAGAGGATGATCGTTCGGAACTTCCCACCGATTTCCAGCCGCCTTGACACCTCTCGGTTCAGCTACCTCAACATCCACATTACCGTGAAAATTGAAGTTCAATGTTAGGGGTAGGACTTTTGCAGAAGAAGAATCGCTAATGTGTGCATTCCCCATCAAATTAGACGATCAAATGAAAGAAAAGACAAATAGCTACACATGAGTTGCTTCAATAGATCGTACCGCAGATCGTATTTGCACATGAAGTGCACGCCAGATCAAAGGGACAATCGTCTTGCAAGTGGAATAAAATAGCAAGGAATGAGATCCACGCATGAAATGAAATATTAAATGGGACTTGAAGAATGCAATATGGGTCTCTAATACTACATTAGAATGTCCAAGCTAGAAACTTGAATTGATGGGTAGAATGAGACTACGTGTATGTAAAGTTCATTTAAACCCATACAAAGCGATTCAAGAAATTTACTTTGACAATCAATTTGGTTTGTCTTAATTCAATTTAACCCTAGTGAAATGACTTTTGGGTTCAACACTTCGCTGGTCATTATTCTCGTTGAAGTCACCTTTGTTAAGATGCACATATGAAGATTTTAGCGATATTGAATCTCTAATGGCATAATTGATGTGATAGGAATGATTATTGTATTGGTACCTAAAAGTGAGTTTAACTATGAATGTTGGTGAGTCTACACTTGGACCTCCTCCACTCTGTTGTCTCTACAATGAGGTATATTGGTCTTAGGATGCTTCCTAACAGCCTCAATGACCAAAAGGGTTGTCTACCGGCATATAGTGCAGCACAATAATTATCTTTTAAACGAACACCAAACAGACAAACTAAAATACTAATTACAGACTGCATAACGCAAGGGATTGTATGTTTATCAACAAATCTCCTTATTCAATATTACAGAAATATATTAGAAACAATTACATGCTCAAGTGGCTATTTGGAATGGTATAAGAGCAAGAGAGCACCTCGTGAAAAGGTACTTGATAGCTGAAAACTATTCATATGATTTGCATCTCAATCACCCATCTCAATTTCGCATTTCTTTTTAACAATGTAGAGAGTCACTTTATTTCTCTAAACTGGAAGGGTTAAAAGCTTCCTTCCTTGATCATCTCAAAATGGAAGATAGGTTCTATTTCTAAGAGTACCTCGATCAGTCATACTTAAAATGTTATCTTTAATAATAAGTATTAAGGAAACGAGATCGTATGTGCAACATGTATTGACGCTCACTAAAAGGATAGAAGATTGGCGTCCCTCTCAAAACTCTCCATCGCCGGTTAAAAGGGGGAAAATGATAATAGCTTTTATATAACAAACAATCTGTCATGACTAGTTAACTTCGCACGCCTGCGAATTTTCTTATACATGTGCTTTGACCAATTATCAGAACTGAGAATCCATACTTTTCAGTTGGGGCTTGGGTACTTCGTATTTTGCAGAGGTTGTCCCCAGATGAACATAAATTAATCAAATAAAGCAACGAGGAGCTAAAAACAAACTCAAAGTTATTGCAGCCTATGACTTAAACGCGCACAAGAGGTGAATTTGCTTTATTTTGTCCAAGATATATAAAAATTGATAATAATGAGGAAATGAAATGTTTTCCTTTTCTTCTATTTAAGCAGAACTTTTCGAGAGAAATGGTAATATCTTTTTCCTTTTCTTTTTCTTTTCGATTATTGACTCTTACCCGGACTCTTTGAGGGGATTCCATTTCCAGTACCGGGGCTCGCGGCCCCATGCTATTTCAAACTCCCTCGCGAACAGTACGAAGCAATTCTTGTTCAGACTCTTGTCGACCCAGTACTTCTGCAACCATGAAATTTCATATTCTTTTGTACAGTTTCAACACATATCAAATCTATTTACAAAGCTCTTTTTTCTTTCTCTCTTTTTTTTTTTCAATGAAGGTAAGAAAATCGTGCGAGAGAGAGAGAGAGAGAGAGAGACTCACTCTCGAGAAGTTCTCTCTCTCTTCCTTGTGCAGAACCACTCCGTCGTAGAGCTGATCGCAGAGCTTGTCGAGAGGGAAAATTTGAATGGGCACGACAGAATCTTTCACAATGGCCACGTAATTGTGCGGAGGTCTTGTTACTCTCGCCTTCCCTGTTTGCTTAGGCTTCTCTGAACCCTTCTCTTTGGCTTCTTCCTGGATCTTAGCTTCAGCTTCCATGTCAGGAGGTGGCTGATGTTGCTCCTCTTGAGGGTGGAGAGAGAGAGAGAGAGAGAGGAGAGCCGCTTTATGGAGCCACTATCAAAAGTCATACAAGTAGATATGAGCAAGTGAAGCCATTTTTCTGCGTCTTTCAATGATAAATTTTCACACTTCGTCAAAACTTGGAATAAGCAGCATACCGTGGTGACATGATGTGGGCCTGAACACCATAATTTATATTCTTTTATTCTTTTGGCTGAACGCCATCATTAGATATGATGGGTAATTTTCGAAAGATGCCGGTAATTTTTAGGACTTGTGAATGGTTCCATTTTGGTTTGTTAATAACTTTCTAAAGCATAAATAAATCATGAACTCGTGAAATTATCCCTTAAAAATTTTGTAAGGTCTAATAGAGACTTTCAAAATCGTATTATCTTTCATGATATTTTCTAAAATACGTTTACATAATAATCTGTCCTCATGCGGAGTCACACATGCATCATAGAGAAGCCATAATATCCGCCTTTTATTCCATAAGGTTGATATATAAGTTTAGAATTCTTTTATGAATCAATACCATAAAAAATTTTAGACCGACAACTCAAAAACAATTTAATCACACACTAATTTTCATCTTCATAAACAATATTAAACTGGTATCTCACGACACATTTATCCAAAATAATTTTTGTCTCGCCGAAAATTTCAAACTAATAACCTTAACCTAAATCTAGCTCATCAAATCCCAATTGCTTACGAATAATAGATATGGGAGAAATGCGTCTTGGATACCAGTCTGAAATTCTTTGTAAGATAAAAATTAGTTGTTGATAAATTTGTTATGAATAATAGATATGGGTTTTTCACTTACTCGATATATTTTTCGGCGGATTGCATGTGTAGGTTGCATCAAATTAAATTCAGAACAATGATTGGATTATGTTAGATTTCTGGGCTTTTTGGAGAAACCCAAATAACCCAATCCGGATTGGGATCACAGCAGTTCCCCGGTCCACCGCAATCTGATAATTATGGAGACAAAAGCCCCCGGCCACCCGGGCTGCCTCGAGAAAAATGCATTCTTTGGGAGGCTCGAGCCCATGCCCACTCTTGTAGGGTGCAGTCCGGTGCTACTCCGATTGCCGGGTTTGCTGTGTTGGATGGAGTCATTCGTGGACCGTCATATAAAGCTGAGTTGCGCTACAGATTGGTTTAGCTGCGGGCCGAGTAGCAGCATTGATGCCGCAGCAGGTCCGTCATGGGCTGTCATTCGATTTGAATCTTCAGCAATTTCCTCACTTCCAGCTGCGGGCAATAACAACTCACCCCTCTTGTTGTGTCGGCTATGCAGGGTAGAGGTGTTAAAATGGGTACACAATCCATTTATGGACCCATGTTTGCTTAGATGGGTTGTTAATGGGTCAAACCTTATTTCTCAAGGCACCCATGATGGGTTTTAAAAATAAAAAGGACTAAAATATATGGATCTTAAATGGGTCTACTCTGTACCCATTTAACACCCATTTACCAACCCGTTAAAGATAACCCATGATCTAGTCTACCCTACCCCTTTTTGCTTCCACGAATCTGATTCACTGCCACCTCCATCGCCCGTCGTTGCTTGCCGCCGCCTATCGTCGCCTCGTCGCCGCTTGCCACCGCCCATCGTCACCTTGTCGCCACCCATCGTCGCATGCGTGGCCAACACGCTGTTCGTCACAATTGACCCCACTTGCCACACTTGGTTCAGCTTCGCTGGGTCACTGATGGGCACCTTGATCTTCGCGTAGATCCTCATTGTGCTGTCGGCCGAGTTGTACTCGGCGGCCCGGTCCCACGTCTCGAACGAGATCGATGACTCCTTGACTGCGGTGGACTTGATGTTGTAGGTCTTCACGGTCATGACGCTGGCGTCGCAGAAGGCGATGAGGGCCTGGGTGCCGAACATGCCGGTGGTAGTGGGGTTGAGGGCCTAGGAGACCTAGCCGTCCTCGCCCTTGGGCGAGGCGACGACGAAGGTGACGGCGGCGGAGGAGTTGGTGAGGTTGTAGGAGAAGTGGAGGGAGGCGGAGAGGGTGGTGAGGTCGAGGCAGGTGGAGTAGAGGGCGCTGTTGGTGAGCTTCTGGGAGGAGTAGCTGACAGCATTAGTGGCGGGGGCTAGGAAGTCCAAATTTAATCCAAATTGAAGCCAAAATTGTAGCCCCTTCCATGGTTCCAAATTTCACCAAATTGAACTTCAATTTCCTCTCCGATTTCTCCAATTCGAGGTCCGATTTCATTGAAGAAAATCCCATACAATTTTCTGCAAGTCCCCAACATTCAAAGGCTCGGCTTGGAAGTCCAAATTTCCCTTCAATTTCGCCCGTTCGAATTTCCGTTAATTTCCGAATCCTCCAAAACGATTTTCTATAAAAATCTCGGAATCTCCAAAAATTCTTCGGAGGATGAGTCAACATTCCTACAATAGATCGTGACATGACAGAACTTTCAATTTCTGAAATCGTGTTCAAATTCGCAGTTAATTTCAATCAGACTCGATTTTAGCGTGATCTAGTCTACCGGGTAGCTTTTAAGAATTTTTAGTACAATTGACCCGTGATCGATTTATCTCGAGTCACAATGTGCATCTTTGACACATTGGCGACCCTCGGTTGTTGTAAAAATATCAAGGTTTCAAATACAGACACCGGGTACAGAAATGACAAAAAAATTGGTCTAGTGCCGTTTGACGAGAATTTTGCAATTAGCACTAATCACATATCTCAATCAAATCGACCTATCTCCGGTCTCTGATTGATTTTTGATGGTGTTGTAATGACTCTTGCAGATCAACACGGTCGAGTAGTCGATTCCTGATCGAATTCTCAAGTCTATTGCGTTAAAATCCCTTAATGGCTTCCCCCAGATAGTCTAGTTATCTCACGAGTGATCAGCTCAGAGAATGACACTATTAGCGCGTCGAAAAAATGCCCGATTTATTTAATCGAAAACGAAATCTGAAAATTCATGCTATCACAAGGGGAGGGAGAGACCTATTGCAAATCTTTTTCTCTATGAAGATTAGAGGAGAAAGTCGTGTGAAAATTAGTGGGAGAAGAGAAAAACCTAAAGGAGAGAGACTTTTGGAGAGAAAACACTACCTCTTGAAACTTAGCTATTGACAAGAAAAAAATCTCTACTCATGATTTTTTGTAATTATAAAGTAAGTTCGAAAAGTTATACAATCCATTACAACATGACAATGTGAAACACGTTCCTAGTGAAAGTGAACCTCGGAATTTGGATCGACCCATTAATCAAAACTCTTAGGCCCACATTTTGGAAGGCAACGCTGCTTTTATCAATTGCATCTGATGCTTCTTGGAGAAGGAGCAGTACTGAATATATCTTTGTTTCAAGCTGGAGGATCGAAGAAAGTTCCTTTTCTTTAGAATGTTGGAATCTAGAGCAATAATGATAGATTTACACTAATTTTTCTTATGTTATTTGGTCAAAATCAAGTATGGCCACTAAGCAAAAATTAAAAAAATCAATGCATCTTTATTTTCTCTTCGGATATAATCACTTCATTAAGTAATCATCAAATTCATGGATGTATAAGGTTTAGTGACTACATACACTCCGTTAAGTAATCATCGAATTTCTCTTGGATTATTTCTTTCTTTTCTCTTTGGATATTATCACTCAAATTGAAATGTGCGCCTCTACACTAGTAGATATATACGGTATGATTAAATCAAATTTAATATATGATAAATTCATCTTTTCTGAATACATCAACGTTTCATGCTATTTATTATGTACCCTCTATCAAAATTAAAGGCGTTCGTAATATACAAAAATAAATGTGGGAAAATCATTAGAGTAGTTGGTAATCTTCGAAGTATGAAAAATATTTTGATACTTTTTTAGATAAAAAAAAAGTTGGTGATCGACTAAAATTAGTTATTTGATAAAAGTGAGTAACTTCAAAAGAATTGGTAAGACTTAAAATTAAATGGTTGCACCTTATTAAAATAGTTTGAGAAATGCTGATACTTTTTCTTAACCAAGTAAGATAAAAAGTTAGCAAATGATTAAAATTTGTCGGTTTTTGACATATGTTCGTAAACCATAAAAATAAATGAAGACAGATTGTGAAAATGGTTGATAATTCTGTAATTATAAGTAAATGTTAATATTTGTCACAACTTATTGGTAAAGTTACTCATGCATGACTAGTTTAGCAACTTATTTGTCACTTTTTTCATTATTAGCAACATACATTAACATTGAATTGGTAAAAATTGTCCAAAAAGTTATAAACCTATTATACGGTGGCCAAATTATTCATGAACTTTTCAATTTAATCAACTTAGCCATAAATCTTTTGACAATATATTAATATAGTTATTCCAACCAATTTTGGCTAGAAAATTGCTAATGTAACAGTCCAATTAGCACTAGCCATCCTACGTGGGACGGCCGACGCTGATATGGACAAATTTTGTAATTTTTTTTAATGAGTTTCTAAATATTTATTATTCTTTTCTTTTCTTTTTATTTTTTCCTTATTTTCCCTTGCTGAAAGTAGGCTTGGATGATGGGACTGTTGGCTACAGGCAAGGGCCACCCATGCTTTTATGGCTGACCACCTTTGCTGGCCATTATGGAGGCCTAGCTACGAAAAATAAAAAAAGAGAATTAAAAAATTATAAAACATGCAAAAATTGTCTATAACTAGCGCTGGCCATACCATGTACGTTGGCTAGCATTCACATTAATGATTTCCAACTAAAATTAGCAAATCGTCAAAAGTTTTTGGACTAAATTGACTAAATCAAAAGTTTAGAACTAAATTAACCTCATCAAATTGGCTTTGGCATTTTAACTTGACGAAATGTTAGAAACGTCCCAACAACTTAAGGTAAGATTGAAGTTGTTTTTCTTTATTACGAAAAAAAGAGGGAAGAGAAGATTGCAGCATGGCACCATGAAGCGGAGCACTTTTATGATCTTTTAGGTTTATAGTACAACATGACAATGTGTTATGTCAATGTAATCAAGTAGAAATACCATTTTTATCACTAATATCAACACAAATAATAAATGGTCTAATTTACTGATCAATCTCTTCAAATCACTCATTAATGATCCATTTCATTGATCAATTTTGTAGCTGATTCTTCAAGAAAGATTTGCGTATATGCAACCCTCGAACTATTAGGATTTGGTGTACAATCACATGGAAATAGAGAATAGAAGTGAGCAAAAGAAAAAGCAATGCACAAGGTGTTTGTAAGGACTCGGACCTCCCACTATGTAATATTGTCCACTTTGGACCTTTGGCCCTCACGGCTTTAAAATGCGTTATGCAGGGGCAGAGGCGCAGACGAACTGCCATCCCTCTCCCAAGCCATAATATTGTCCTCTCCGGGCCCTGCACTGGCGCAGATGCATCGCCATCCCAGTCGGCGACGCTCAAGGCTTTGTTCTCAGCACAACGAAAGCATGCATGAAACGCATTACACAAGTTAGAGAACCCAAGCCTTATAAAGTAGCCTAGGACTCCTCTCCTAAGTGATGCGGGATAGGAGACGCGTCCCCTCCCTGCGCACGTCTGGGGACCGATGCGTGAACGCACCGCCATCCCTCCTCCCCATGCACCGCCGCTTAGGCCGTCACACTCTCCCCCCTTTGGGAGCACAGCGCCCTCATTGTGGCCCCACACGCGGTCGGGAGTCGGCTCTGATACCATTTGTAAGGACCCGGGCCTCCCACTGTGTAATATTATCCGCTTTTGGCCTTTGGTCCTCACGGCTTTAAAACGCGTTATGCAGGGGCAGAAGTGCGGACGAACCACCATCCCTCTCCCAAGCCATAATATTGTCCTCTCTGGGCCTTGCACTGGCATGGACACACCGCCATCCCAGTCGGCGACCCTCAAGGCTTTGTTCTCAGCACATCAGAAGCATGTGTGAAACACGTTACATAGGTTAAAGAACCCAAGCCTTATAAATTAGCCCAAGACTCCTCTCCTAAGCGATGTGGGACAGGAGATGCGCCCCCTCCCTACACACGTCCGGGGACCGAGGCGCGGACGCATTGCCATCCCTCCTCCCCGTGCACCACTGCTTGGGCCGTCACAGTGTTATCCTACTTTACTCTTAAATTAAAGCTACATCCAATAGATGATTCTATTATAATTAGCATTTAATACATTTCTATTACAATCCTCAATAATAAGATAAACAAATAATATTAGAGGTGTGCAACCGGACTGGGTATACTCGGGAACTGAATCGGCCCATCCGGAAAATAGGATCAGGAATTGGTTCCCATTGAAACCAATCTGAGAATCATTTTCCAAAATTCGGAACCGGTTTGAACTTGTTTAGTTCCCGCTTCCGAGTGAATACCCACTCGGGAACTAGATCGATTAGACCGGTTTGGGAACTAATTTTCTAAGTCCAAAAGTCCAAAATCCTTTTTTTTTTTTCCCTTTGATTTCTAATCTTACTCGCACAACGTTTTTCCTATTGCAGACTCGCACGGTGTTCCTCCTTCTTCGTTCCTCTTCCTTGCTTGCTTCCCTCCCTCGCTGGCTCATAATTGCACAATCCATCGCCAGCTCCCTCTCGCTTTGCCTCATGATGTTTGTTTATGATAATTAGTCTTGTGAATCCTTAATTTTTTGTTTAGTCAAAAAGTTCATGTACTTATTGGTTACATATGCTTAGTGTTTCAATACAAATTATGATGTTTACTTAATTTTCTTGTGTGTTAATATAAAATTCAAATTCGTAAAACAGGTTTCGATAGAAACAGGATTGACCCCAGAATCGAACTGGAAAAATAGGGTGGTTCCAAATTAGGGTTTAGTACAAATAGGATTGAGTACATGGTCCAAAAAAGGGAAATCGGTTATAATAGGATCATATATAGGATCCAAGTCTCAAACCTACACACCTTGGACTTGATCATTATTAAATAATATATACCCAATAGCTATTTATGGGCCTAACCCCGAGCGACTACTGTCCACATATCAAGGAGCGGGACCTTTATGCATTCCTATTGATGGAGAGTATGAAACACACCCTAATAGTCTAATATAAGTAGACCCACCATTCCTCTTTCTATAGGATTTCAAACATTAGAAAAGATGACCAATCCAAGTCCAGTATTGTGTTTGTTTCTAGTCAAATCATTAGTGTATCTGCGGAACTAACAAGAATTGAAAATCATAACTTCTTCGCGCATTTTCAGGATTTTGTCTTGTTAGACAAAATTACTGAATAGAAGGCACAACGATAACCTTAAAGTCTTTTTGGAGACTTAGATCAGCAACTAAATTGGCTTACATCGACCACTAAATAGCGTTTCACATTGACTGACCACCTGACCTATACGCGATAAAAGTGCACATAAATAAGCTCACATCTGTGTTATTTTATCTGCAAGACTCTATTTAAAGGCAACCGAGACGGATCAAACCCGAATAAGGATTTGTCATTACTCGGAATCAAGGCCTATCTCAAAATGAGCTGAGCAATTGCCTGGCCTTGGGTCATCTTGAAATGATCAGTCAGGCCAAAGTGAGCCATCATGAGCCAGACATGAGTCAGAAGCTCACCCCCTCGCCTCAGCTGCCTGGCATGACTTTCCCCTCTGCATTGGCTCGCGGCGTACATCAATATCTTCGTCCAGAACTTCGCGATCGTTGCCCATTTCTTTCCTACTTCCGTCTCTTTGAACGCCGCCACGATCCTGCATCCGTCGAACAACACGGACTTGCTCTTTCCGCCCTTCACTTGATTCGGATGAACCTCAGTTCTCACCCGTAGCAGCATTGTGGAAGCTTGCCGAAGATACGGGTTCATTTCATTTCTCTTCCCTCTACTGATCACTAGATTTTTAATCCACTGATAGGGCTCTCTATTTGATTTGGAGTTGGATATTCGGTGATCCTTGAAGAATTTAAAGGCCTCGGCAAAAGTGTCGCGGAGCCTTATTTCTCCGATTCCACTGGGTAGCATGGATGGGTACATGACCAGAAGATAAAACATGTACCTGGAGAGAAGCTTGCTCACCCAAATATCACGGAGGTCGGATTCTCTCTCTTGATCCGAGCAGTACAATAGTTCGGTGGCGATGTGCCAAATTAAGATAACCTGGTCAAAATCTCCCTTAGTGCCCCACCCAGCTTGAGGGACATGATAATCATTGACTAGCTGAGCAAGAGATTTGTCAATATTCATGGGAACTGGGTCGTGTTTCTCCTCCACGTTGTAAAGTTCTTCCTTGACATGATGGAAGATCCATTGCCTAATCTCGCCGGACATGTCTTCATGGAGGGTGTAGTGATACTTTTCGAGATCCTTATTGATCTTCAAGAACTCAAGCATATTGTGGCAAACCAAAGGCCTCTCTCTAGTGCAAAAGCTGAGAAAGTTGAATTGGGCAATTGAGTGTGACCACCTAGGTTGTCTAGGCAATCTTACGAAGTTCACAGCACGTCTCAAGGCACTGCTCTTGTTGCGCTTGCACAACCAAACGTCGCTCCAATCTGAGGAAACCAGCATCAAAATCGAATAGGTCTCCAAGAAAACAATGACAGCCAGCAACAAGTAAGTGATGAAAAGATCGGAGCACAGGGGCGACTTCTCCACCAAAGAGAAGAGCACCAGCACCAACAGAGTGGACGAGAATGTGAACGAGCGGAGGCTGAGTCCCTGCTTGGTGTAAAGCACCTTCGCCTTTGTGTGGAGCATATCGTAGATGAACCCGAGCTCGATTTCAACGATTTTAAAAGCTTTTTCACGATCTATCGCCTTGAATATGGACTTGCTAGTATTCTTCTCATCATGGCTGAGTATCAACTCAACAAAGAGGCACTTGAACATCTGAAGTAGGCCATAGGCTTTCCAAATGTCCTCAGAATCGATCGCGGAGGATGGATCATCACCACTACTATAAACACCTTCTGGCACTTGGTCCTCAATCACCTTGTCTGCCACAACATAATAACCCTCGTCCTGCTTCAAAGTGTACTCCTCCATGAAGCGGGGGTAATTTGGGCTTGGATCAGGCGGGGGGAGCATCGACCGCTTGAGCTTGTCATGGCTCGCCATCCAAAGAGCGCACACTCTCTCCCCGTACTTGATGAACCCGACCAATGCCATCACCGACGAGAGATATGAGAGACAAGAATTTGTCCGTGCAATGAAAATGATATATGCCGTGGCTGATGTTTGAACCGCTAGGCCGAGGCAATGCCTGAGCCAGAGTTCATTGTCCTCCAGAGAATAGGAAGTGACTGTGTCAGGGCCACCCAAGAGAAGCAGAAGCAGGGGGGACCAGAATGCGAGCAACCGGTCATCATTGCTGTGGAGGTAACCGCCAGTTTCCTCCCTCACTTGTGCGAGCTTGTTGGAGAGGACGCCGAGGGCTACCGTGGTGAATGAGTCCGCGGTCATGTACGCGGACCAGACGACGATCCTGAGCATGAGATTGTGGCTGGACTTCCTCTTGTGGCCGAAGAGGATGAGTAAGATTTGGACCGCCAGGGTGAGCACCACCATGGCTCTTAGCTCCCAGAAGTTCCAAAATTTCCCCCAGGAACGCTCCATCATTTATGAGTGGTTTTCTGATTATCCGAGAAAGAGAGGGATGAGTTGGTGACGAAAATTTGGAAGTTAGTTCGAGGGAGGGAGAGAGAGAGAGAGAGGAAATGTGCTCACCGGGAGTCAGTTCACCCAGCTGGACTTTAAATATGCTCCGAGCATATGTTCACTCTATGATCGAAAGTAAATGGGCCTCAACAGTCAACACGTCGTGATCAAGTTGAATTCCTTGTAAATTGAAAGTGAGATTGCGTTTTCTCGTGACATTCAATGCGTCTTAATCCATAAATAAACAGGGCGGGAGAGGCGTGAGAGGCGTGAGAGGCGGGTGGCCATGCTTAAAAAGTAATCTATTTTCTATATAAACTAAATCGGACTGGGCAGGCGGAGGCGAGTGGGCCGGGCCTGAGATGAGAATTGCTTTCCAAGGCCCATCTATTTCGCTCCTCGGCGCAAATGGACCTAGCAGGCCCAACAGACTGCCCGCCTTGCGAAGTTAAAAATGATTATTGATTTAAAAAGTAGGGCTAGCTTGAATAGCTTTTACTGTGCCACATCATCCAACTTATATTACATACATGTTTATTAATATCTTCTTCTATTATGAGCTGATTTACTGATGATCGACCGGTGATGAGTTATTACGATGGGTTTGTGCCCCAAGTTTTTCTATTTTTTCAGTAGGTAAATTTCAGTTTTATGTCAAATATATTAACAACGATGAATGTGCAGTGCATGTGCAATGCATTGGACTCTGACAGAGCCAAAAGTAGAGTCTGAAGCATATGGAAAATTTATTCCACGAGTATGTTAAAGAGAAAATGCTCTGTAGACAGCGAGAATATATTGTGTACTTTAATAGTATCACGTTATTCCTATTTTGAACCATTCAGTAGTTAACAGCTATTCGAATAGGGATCCAGGTCATCCCAATTAAACCTAGCGTGCCGGCAGAGGACTGGACACCTGATTGTGAGCATGACTTCCGTGGAGAGAGAACCGCATAATTTTGCTTTTTATATTATTCTTTTTCTAGTGCAAGAATAACGGACCGAGAGATGCCGGCGGTCTCAAGGGTGGTCCATTTTCACGTTTCATTCCCCCAATATGGAAGGGAATCTGAATAGAGTTCCCGAGTCTCATCTGTTGATTTCCACTATTAGGTGCTCCACTTTAGGAAGTGGTGATGATCATTACTCTCCTTGGAAGAACTCTTTCACCGCCAACTATGCACATAGTCTATAAATGGAAGTCTAAGGAAAGAATGCGCGTGTGCAGGTTTTAGAACAGGTCGTACACGGATTATCATTGCTTTCATAGAAAGTCCTTATCATCTTTTCTTTGTAGGAGAATAACACAATCCCCGGAACTTTGGAATAGTAAAAATGTATTTCCATATCATTTTTCTAATAAAATCCCTCTTTGCTTATGGATTTCTCTGGAATAATAACTCTCTATTGCAAAATTGAAACTTCAGACTACCTGATGAAAGAAAGCTCAACTGAATGAATTTTTTTACTTGAAAACATATATACAAGAAACAACAGAAACGATCCATAATGATGATCTGCGTTTAATTTTGAAAGAGATGCTTGAAGGACAAGGGGCATCGGTCTTCACTGGAAAGATTGTGATCCTCACTAGGGGTGAGCGGTTCCAGGTTCCGGTTCGGTTCCGTCTGGAACCTGAACCTACCCTCTCGGGTACAGGTTCCTCAAAATGAGGAACCCGGAACCTACCAAGTTAGAACCGAGAACCTGGAACCTACCCCGTCACAGGTTCCGGGGTCGGTTCCGTGTTCCAACAGGTTCTTTTTTTTTTTTTTTTTTTTTTTTTTTTTTTTTTTCAGATTTGAACTATAACGTACACGCACATTACCAAAAAAAATAAAAATAAATAACGTACACGCACGTTACCAAAAAAAACTATAACGTACGCGCACGTTACCAAAATATATATATATATATATATAACGTACACGCACGTTACCAAAAAAAAAATATAATGTACGCGCACGTTACCAAAAAAAATTATAACGTACGCACACGTTACAAAAAAAAAATATATAACGTACACGCACATTACCAAAAAAAACTATAACGTACGCACACGTTACAAAAAAAACTATAACATACGGGGAGGGCGTCCCGGGTCGGGACTCGGGAGTCGGGACTCAAGAGTCAAGAGCAAAGCAATAGATGTGAGGTGAGCAGGGGAGGGGGTTCCTTTTGGAACCCTAACCGGTTCCGCGACCGGCGTCCGATGGCGGCGGCCTTCGGGCGAGCGTCGTTCGGCGAGAGTTTCAGAGGGTCGGGACTAGGGAGTCGGGACTCAAGAGTCAAGAGCAGAGCAATAGATGTGAGGTGAGCAGGGGAGGGGGTTCCAAAACCGGTTCCGAAACCGGTTCCGTGACCGGTTCCGGTTCCGGTTCCGCGACCGGTTCCGGTTCCGGTTCCGCGACCGGTTCCGAGTGGAACCGGAACCGGAACTGGGATCGCCGGTTCCCGGAAAAATGGAACCGGGAACCGGAACCGGTCCTTTAAGAACCGGGAACCGAACCGGAACCTCCGGTTCGGTTCTCCGGTTCCCGGTTCTACCCGGGAACCGCGCTCACCCCTAATCCTCACTAAAGAAGGAATAACAAAAATAGGGAGAAAATGATTATTTTCTATGATCTTTGCGTTTGCTTTGTTTCCTTTTTCTCAATGCATTCTTGTTACCAACTTTACACATAACTGATGGCATTATTTATGGCCCGTTGTCTCTAAAGATGATATACATTGTCTCTTGAAATGCGATCCGTTCGCAATTGTCCTTGTTTTCACCCCCCAAACAATCGCCAGATCTCTTGCAAGCACCATGAAGCAGTTCTTGTTTGACTCTTTGTCAAACTAATATCTTAGCAATAGCATAATTCAAAAAGTGGAGAATAGTTTGGAAAGAGAAATGTGGAATTTATGTATATAAATCCATGTATCATAATGAAATTTACATTAGCCTATTTATAGGACTTATAAGACGACTATCTAAGGTAGCATATATCAATTAATACATGCACAATCAAAGAAGATATACATACAATCTTGAAAAATATAGATAATCAACGGTAATATCATAATTGTTTATGATATAATATCACTAACGTCCACCTAAACTCAAGGTGACTTCAAATAGGTCAAGTGAAGTTTGAATCAATATTGAACAATGCCATGAAAACTTGTTTCTTTAAGAACGCCGCGTGACATCGGGCTTGGTAATTTTGCGGTGGGGCAATGTGTCAAGTAGCGTCTTCCAAATCTGCCTCATTTGAAAGTGGCGAGTCTAGTGGTGAGGTGGTGTGTCAGGCAGCATCTTCAAGATCTTCCTTGTCTAAAAGTGGTGAATCTACTTATGGCGTTAGCTTCTTGAAATGATGCACAAAAGGTCGATAATTGGAGGGGAGACAACAATCGATCAATGTAGCTGGCTTGCAAAATAGTAATTGAGCAACGTTGCCTATATGGCTAGCATAGTAGCATTAAGCAGTCTAAACGGTTTGCTTGGGAAGATAGATACGCAATACGGCCTATGCGGCTGGCATTGAGAGAAAGCTTTCTTTGTGAAAAAAAAAAAAAAAAAAAAAAAAAAGGCTTGACTAGACGATGTGGCCAATGAGATTAGTGTCGAAACATGACTATTATGGAATAGACTTGATTGAGTGTTTCCTTGTATGAGACTTGTGGCCTAATCTAGGCAACCAATTTTCATATTGGCCGCAGCCCCTATTTATTAGAATTGTTTTTTTAAATAACTAATTTAAGAAGATTTTCACTCAAAAAAGTTAGTTTGACACCACCTTCCCGACTAGCGCACTCCAAGCTCTATCAGGCTCGGTAGTTCTATGAAAAAAATATCATGCTTTTCAATCAACGGTTGGGAGCAATGATTTTAAGGCTTGATACTAGCCTAAAATCTTTGATTTTGTTTATTGGTACTGTAAAAATATAGTTAAGTAACTCATTCCAAGTAGAAAATACTCAATAAACAATATTTCGTGTATTTTGACTTTCGTTGTCTGTTTATAGGTGTGGTAGTAAAATAATATCTCGTGTAAATTCTTTTTACCCTTTTAGTAGAATAATGTTCAATATCTTATCTTTCTTGAGAAGCCGATGACTACCTCAGTAGCTAACAACATGCTTTTATTCGATATGCCTTTTGGAAAGAATATTTTCCTCTACGCAGGCTAATTATCTAATTCCTATAAATAAATTATAAATAAATTATGATTATCCTGATTAGTATATTGAAAGTCCAAGTATCCTAATACACGATGAAAAAACATTTCCCCGTACGTAGGGCTCGAATTTCTTGGATCCTTGAAAAGTAGAAACGGACATCTGTAGTCCAAACTAATTCAATTGAAATAAAAACACATAACCTGTCCCGTTGCTCGTGCCTCATAACCCACACACCCACACGCGCGCGCGCACAAAAACACAGAGAGACTCCATGGCTGCCGAAGTTCCAGCTTTCCTGCTCAAGCAGAAGCTTCAAAATCTGCGAGATGACGAAACAATCATCTATCCGAGGCTCAAACATAAGATCAACTCCTCCATCGTCGCTCTGCAACAACTGCTGAGCTCCTCCGACGACACAGACGTCACCAACTCTACGGCCTTGCCCTTCATATACAGTGCCGAAGACGTCGTCGACACGTACCTCCTGAAAAGAATGCAACAGCGACGCAAAGACTTCCTGAAGACACACCGTTTGTTCCAGTACTTGGCTCCTCTATGGAGCCAGAAGGACTTGGGCAAAGGGTTGAAGAAGTTCTTGAACGATCTCACGGCCTTGCCTTCTCACTCTTCTGAGAAGAACAATCAAGAAAGCAGAGTTCTTGGCAAGACCCAAGAAAAGGATCGCTGTTTAGTGAATACAGGGCGGTTTCGTCGCTGGGATTCGGTTGCTCATCTTTTGGACAAGGACTCAAACATCGTTGGTGAGGTATCAGACATGGCCCAGATGGTCTCTCAGTTAATGGGCCCACAAGAAGAAGAAGCTTTGAGAGTCGTTTCCGTTGTCGGACCAGGAGGCTCAGGTAAGACCACGATGGTGAGACGTGTTTATAACAGTGTGGATGTGAAGAGGCACTTCGATTGCTGTGCTTGGGTCTGTGTGCCCAGAGAACTTGTGTACAGGAATGTTGTTATGAGCATTATAGAACAGGTTAGCATAAACGGGTTGAATGATGTGGACCACATGAATGATGATGTTCTTAGTGATATTCTTTTCAAGGAGCTGATTAATAGGAGGTATTTGATTGTTTTGGATAATGTTTGGGATGCCGAGGCCTGGCACAGGTTGACAATTCCATTTCCGGACTCAAAAAAGGGTAGCAGAGTGATTCTCATTTCTCGTGATGATGAAGTGGTGAAATTGGCTGATCCATGGAACCTCCCGGTGCATATCTGCAGGTTACCTAACGAGAACAGATGGGAATTGCTGTTGAAGCAAATGAAGGAACAGGAAGGTGGCCTAACTGAGCACAAGGACGAGATCATGGCAAAGCTCTGTCATGGTTCACCTCTGGGAATTCTTCTTTTAGCGGGGATTCTTTCGAACACAGAACCAAGTGAATGGTCCAGAAAAATAGACAAATTCCCATCTTCTTGTGAAGACGAATCGGCCTTGCTGGACATCTTGGCCTTGAGCTACCAAGAACTACCTCCTGAATTGAGGGCGTGCTTTCTTTATATGGGTATCTTTCCAATAGCATCTGAGGTATCCGTGCGGAGGTTATTGTGGTTATGGATTTCCGAGGGTTTCCTCGATGGATTGCTGGGCGAAGAAAGAAAGAAGTGGGAACCCGAAGATCTCGCAGAGTTTTACTTCCAAACACTGGTTAATAGAAACTTGATCGAGGTCACAAAGTGGAAATTAGATGGATGCCCAAAAATGTGTCGAATGCCGGGAGTGATACATGAATTTTTCTTTCCAAGATCGGTGGATTCAGGTCTTTTTCACGTTCGAGAGAACTCAAGCTTTAGGATGTGCAAACCCCTGAAAACTATAAAATTCGGCGCCTCGTGGCGTATTCAAGAATCAAAAACTCCCTGGATTCTTTCCATGATCACAGGCTCCGCTCTTATGTATCTTTCATCTCCGCATCAAGGGGCATGGCCAATAGAGAGATAGGTATGTTTCTCAAGAATGTTATTAACAAAGGAGGCTTTGGATTGTTGAAGGTTCTTGACCTAGAAGGCGTGTACAAGCCCATGCTTCCTAAGTCGATGCGTAATCTGCTGCTTCTACGGTTCTTGAGCTTAAGGTCAACTGTACTGGATTCAATCCCGTCTGCCATCGGCAATCTGCCATGCTTGGAAACTCTGGATTTGAAGCACACTAATGTCATCACTATCCCAAGTTCCATTTGGAAGGCGAAGAACCTCCGGCATTTATACATGAACGGGGTACGCATTGATGCATTTTCCCGTAAGGCATCAAAGGGGTCTCTGACGAACCTCCTTTCATTGAGGGGGCTCTATGTAGGTGACAAAAAGGCCGTGGTCAACAGACTAGATCGATTAGTGAACCTCCAGAAACTGGGGCTCACCTGCCACAGAAACTCTTTGAAAGCAGTAGCTAAGTGGATCGAGCAGCTGTCTAATCTTCAATCTTTGAAGCTGAGATCGACAGAGAAGTTCGGTGAACCATCAAATCTAGAGGTGATATCCATGGCTCAGCATCGCAACCTATGCAATTTGTATTTGCTTGGTTCGCTGCCCATCCCCGCCAACCAGCTCTCTGGAGTGCTCCCATCATGCCTCAGGAAACTCACTTTGTCCATGTTAAATCTGGAGGAAGATCCGATGCCAGTGCTGGGCCAGTTGCACGATCTGAGCTTCCTTAGACTATTTGCAAATTCCTATGTGGGACCTCAGATGACGTGTGTTAGTGGCGGATTCCCCAAGCTACGCATGTTGAAACTCTGGATGCTTGGCAAACTTGAGCACTGGACCGTGCAGGAGGGGGCTATGCCCCTCCTTCAAGAACTAGAAATCAGGCGATGCATCCAATTGAATAGTCTAGATGGACTTGAGCATTTGCAAAGCCTGAAAGAAGTTGTTTTAACCGATATGCTGCAGGGTTTTGTAGAGAAACTCGGGAGGAGCAGTTCGGATAAAGTGTTTGTCACAGTAAATGATTGGAAATTCTCTCGTCATCAGGTAAAACTTTCTTACCTTTAACTCTCAATTTGCATCTATGTCATGCTCCAAGTCATGAATTCTTAGTCATTGTCTACAATTATGTTCTTGGAGATATGCATTTATCCCCATCTCAAGCCAAATGTAGATTAAAGAGCCACTTAGTTACATAAAGGGTGTACCTTTCACGGTCATTTTCTACCAAATCATCATGCTAAAAATCTCAACAATCTTCACGTGCAGGGTAAATGAATCATCAAGGAATCAAATGTTCGAGATGAAACACATGGTATGCAGTCATAAATGTCCGTCTCTCAGCAAAAAGCATGCAGTATGAGGCTAAGGAGCTAAGTTTCCAAAGCTGTTCACTTCCAAGATTTGGCCCTATCTTATGAAGAATCTTCCTACCTAAGGAGATTGCGACAGTGGCGAGAACGTGGTGCGAGTGCCGTGTGAGTAAGTGTGCCGGGGTGGGCTTGAGAATCGAGTTTGTTAGTGATTTGTATGGGGTGAACTCAATTAAGAGTGTGTCATTGTACTTGAGATTATTATTGTAATAAAATTTGAGTTACTAATCCAAAAGAATCATCCATCACGATACTGAATCTTAGCATGACGGCAACTTTTTGACATGTTTACCACTGCTTAATATTCAAACCATGAAAAAAAAAGAAAAAAAGGAAAAGGAAAATGCAAGGTAATCCACACAAGAAAGGAAAATAAACATCTGATTTTTAATGTTATTGTTGATCGATATTGCAATCATGAGCTGAGTTCCTCTTTTTTTTCAAGCTCGAAACTGCTATGATAATGCTAAGTAATAGGACAGAAATAGTATTGATAATAAGCGTATTACCACATGCTAAAATGGAGAAATATAGGAATAAGAACATTACAAATACCATAATTTTCATATGACGCCTAATTAAGCACCTTATTATTATTTTATTTTTGGGACCACTTGGGTGTTATAACTTTGAAAAGATAATCACTGGAATTTCGCACCAAATTGGTTGATATTTAATAGGCATAGACACAGCCTGTATAAAGTCTTATGTTGTACTATTTCTTAACTTTATATTGGGAAAAAGCTACAAAAAATTCCAAACTTTACCAACTGTGACACATTTACTTCAATTTTTTTTTTTTAATAATACCAAAAACCTCAAACTTGACACATTTACCCTAAACTTTTTTTGTGACATGAAAAACCTCAAACTCATCATGTGTGACAAATTTACCGTAAACTTTTTTCTATGGGCGAATGTTTCATATGGATACAATTTTGAGATTTTTGGTGTCATAAAAAAAAGTTTTGGGTAAATGTTATTTAGGGTAAATGTGTCACAAAAAATACAAATTTGGAGTTTTTGGTGTCATAAAAAAATTTGAGATAAATATGTCACAGTTAACATAATTTAGGGTTTTTGGTGACTTTTACCCCTTTTTATATTTGGTGAAGAAAAATTTAACCATTTTGCTATATATACCATTGACGTTGAGTAAAATCCTACTTTTGCTTGTGTCTTCCTTTCATTTTGAGTTAAGATTAGTCGTGGTATGCCGAGTAAATTGAATCATTAGCGTTTACCAATTGATCAACCTTTTTAAATAAAAAATATGTATCTAGTGACAAATCAATATATTAGTTTCCACATAAAGATCTACATACAATGTCAAGTTTGTATTTATAGTCAAGGAGTTCATGCATTAGAGACACACATGTGCATGAGCACTATTTATTGAAACTAGAAAATAAACATCTAGAGTGCCAAAACTTGGCACGAGGAGATACTTGAGCGCCAAAAGTTTGAAAATATACATTAAAATGTTAAATTGGAGCAAAATGGATTAGTTAAGAGTTAACGGCAAGAAAATCCGACCAAAATGCTGACATAGCTTTTTTCCAACGAGAGAAGTGCAAAACAATGTTGTTTTGCATGCTAATGTGGCTATATAAGCCAAAACGACGTCGTTTTATCTCAGATTTGAATTAATATATATATATATTAGTTAAATTAAATTTAAAACTAAATTTTAAAAATATAAAATATAAAAAAGGGAGGGGGAAGAGTCGTAGGTGAAGGCTTGCAAATAAGAGGCAAAACGATGTTGTTTTGCCTCTTCTTTACTAACTCAGCTCTCTGGCAAGCCATATTAATAAAAGTTTGTCATGTAGGATTTCTGGTCAAGATCACTGAATTTGGTACTTAAGTGTCATGTTTTTCAAAGAAAGTAACACTTATTTGTACCTTTCATAACTTTTGACACTTACAAGTCCCCTCATGCCAAGTTTTGACACTCTTAAGTGTTCTTTTTTCCATTGAAACCAATTTATTTCATGAGTGGACAATTGCAAAGGAAAAGTTTGCATTTGTGATCTTTATTATTTTAAAGTAATTTGGAAAATCCAATGACCCAATTTGATGTCGGAGCATCCCTTGAAGGCCATTAATTCGGCAACTTTGGAAATAGTCAAAACATGGAGACCTACAACCAACTATATTTCTCATATTTTTGTTGTCTCATAAATGTCATTTTTGCATTTTTTAGTTCCTTGGTCTTTATGCATCTAAACTGTGATGAAGGTTCCAAAAGTCAAAGTTCTAGTTCTTGGGATTTTATTATATTATGTCTTCCCAATGAATTTAGGAAATTACTCATACTGGAAGGGTTTTTCCATGCTCAATTACATAAGCATGATCTCGATGAATGAAAAAAACCAAGACTCGATTATTTCATAACTTACTTGAGTCTTCAGTTTGAGAACAAGAGGGATTTCCCATTTTGCTTTTATCCCTTATGTAAATTCCTATAAGTGGTGAGTAATCTATCCGTCTAAGTTTTCACTCGTGTTACCTCTAAATTCTATATACTTTCTCCCAATGTTACAATTGCAACACGACAACAGTCACATTTGGTTAGTATTTGAAATTTTTTTTTGGAGAAATGCAATAACTTTAGGTCAAAAGGTTTTTTTTTTTTTTTTTTTTTTTTGAAAAATGCAAATAGTATTTGATTAAGTGTTATTTAAAAGTGCCTTAGGAACTTAATTACATATTTTACATCAACAAAATTTAAATCCGATAGCCCGATGTCGATAAGCCTGATTTGGCAAGGTGGTAGTCGCTTAAGGTCACATGACCTTAGGCGAGGGACATCGGTGCCAGATCTAGCTTGATAACATTAGATTTGGTCATTGGCAATTAGGTCTGGCTCATCAAAGATGGTAGTGTAGAGCAGCATTGTGGTGGAGGAGAGAGGCAAAGAGAGAGACTGATGTGTAACATAAGGGTAAAACTACAATTTAGATAATTTAATGAAGGCAATGTGGAAAAAAATATCAAACTTTATAGATGATTTTTGAAAATACTAAAAGCTTAAAGACAAGGGCTAAAGGACATTGGATGACTTTAGAAATGCTAGCAATTCTCAAATACACTCCTAAAAGTAGTTGCAAAATTTCGGCTTTTCTCCAAAGATTTTTGGAACCTTCCTATCCATTTTCAAGGTCGAATAGATGTGCACAATGTGAATCCCACTTCTAATAGAGTTCCATGGACCAACTATTGAAGTTTGCATAGCGTTCGAATCGGAGGGATATGGTCAGATCACATAAGCAACGGCTAGCATTTCTCAAATAGACTTCAAAAGTAGTTGCCAATATTTCAGCCTTTGTCCTAAAATTCTTAGAACCTTCCTATCTATTTTCAAGATTGAACCAAATGCGCACCACGTGAGTCCCACTTCCAATAAAAGTGAATTTCGGAATTCCATGGACCAATTATTAAAACTCGCACAACGTTTGAATCGTAGGGTTATGGTTTGGCCATGCAAGCGACCGCTTGCAATTCTCAAATAGACTCCTAAAAGTAGTTGCCAAATATTTCCGCCTTTGTCTAAAGATTCTTAAAACTTTCTTGTCCATTTTCCTGGTCGAATCAGATGCACACAACGTGAATACCGCTTCTTACAAAAGTGAACTTCGGAATTTTATGAACCAACCATTGAAGCCCGCACGGCGCTCGAACCGAAGGGATATGGGTTGGCTACGCAAGTCGTTGCTTTTCTTGTCAGGTCAACATCAACGTCCAGCATCCACGAACGGTTTTGTCAAGCCTTCTTTAGTAAAGAGAGAGAGAGAGAATATGGATATCTTAGGCCCACATTTTGGAGTCTAATGCTGCTTTCGTCAGTTGCGCCGGGTGGGGAGACAAGGAATGGCACAGAATATATTTTTGTTCTATTCTGAAGGACGAAAGAAAGTTGTTTTTCACCACTAACAGTGGTGTAGCTCTGCTGCATAAGAATTCCGTTGATCTTTCCTTAAAGGTGAGAGGTTCGAAATTTAGTGGAGACAATTGGTGTCTTAAGTGTAGAACTGCCAGGCAGGGTGGTGGGTCTCCGCTTGGCGTTATTCCAGATTTACTTTGGCCACCTGCCAGACAGTGCTTCCTCGGTATCAAAAAAAAAAAAAAAAGTTGCTTTGCTTTAGAGTTCTAAAATCAAGAGCAAGAGTGATAGAAATTTTAGTTAATTTTTCTTATTTTATTTGATTGAAATCAGGTATGGCTGGTTTACGGAAAAAAATTAGTGGATCTTCTTAGTTTTATTAACTACCACTGCAAAGTATGTCTAGGTTAATAGCTATACACGGATTAATATGTAAATGTTGACATAATACTTGATGCTACTATTAGTGTGACGAGCTTATTTTTCTAATAAGGTAAAGAATAGTGAGAATAAAGTTACCTCATGATTTGGTTATAAAATTTAATTCTAATTACTTCTATGTTTGTTACATCTTATCACTCTAACTTAAAATTGAAACTATGGCATGGCTGATCCAACCAAACCTTTCTCTATGAGCAATAAAGAAAAAGAAAAAAGAAATATCTGTCCGTTGTTGTACTCTATATAAATATCATCTTAAGAAAGTACCTACATATGGGAATTAAGTATGGTAACATATTTATAGTGTAATTGGATATGTGGTGTTTGTATCATTTCTTATACATTTCATAATTACCCTTCCATGAAAAAAGTTCAAAAATCAGACCTCTTAATAACCAAATGATTAAGTGACCATCAAATTCACGAATATTTTATGGCTACCAATTACATCCATAAATAACCATTGAATATCTCCCAGATTGGTTCTTTCTTTTCTCTTCAAATGTAATCACTTAACATTGTAGTGTGTGCCTCAATACCGGTAGATACATACGATAATATGATTAAGCGAAATTTCATCAAAGTTTTATGCTATTTGCTATCCACCATTTCTCCAAATAAAATATAATAATGAATTTAAGCAAAGCAAGAAATAACATGGATAACGACCGGGGTTTATGGTGTCTAAAGTGAGCAAGAAGAAGAAGAAAATTCAAGGCGCTTCCCTTGCCATCAAAATACGATTGCCTTTTAGTTTTCATGCCTCATCAAAATGGTCATCTTAAGACTCAAAGGCCTCACCTCTCGTAAGAGTTTTCCTAATGTGGACTACATTAATTGATATTGTAATTTACCGTTTAACGTTTACCGTTTTACGGGGATTGGTCTAAGGTGAGATAGAATGTTTCTTAATTAGTCTAATATGAGCTGGCTAGTATGGGCCGAGTTGAGCCTGGCCGTAATGAGGGGGCCTAGCTGGAAACTCTATAAATAGTGCTAAAGTCTCTCCTCTAACCCTAATTCTCACATGTATCCTCACCTAAGGGGCGTTTACCTAACGCCAAACGTGAGGAGGGCCGCCTCATTGAGCCAGTGATACGGAGGGCAATAGAGGAGAAGGACTTGATGCGTAAATTCTCTTGATAAGTGGGAAATCCCTTTTCTGCTTCCGCTTTATATTTGATGGATTCCAAAACAGGTACGTTAATCTTTCTACTCAATTATGCATGTTTTTGTTCTGGTTATGGAGATATTGGGATTGCGTAATTTGCATCTTTCTACTTAAAGGTTTGTCAGGCCTAATTGCAGCGGTAAGTATTTTGGCAAGTATGACAATATTGAATTGCTTAAAGGGTCATTTGTCAAATACTTGGTATATTATGGGGTGGTAATTTAATTACTATGCCTAAAAATCCTGACAAAAAGATTTGCCAAAAGGCATAATTGCACCATAATTAACATGGTAATGAGTAAGACTAATTTATCGGTCTACTGTGGTTGATATTTTGAAAGCAATTTTTCACATACAAAACGTATTTCTTATCAAAGTTGTTTCATAAACTTCTTTTGAGTTATGGACTGGACGTAAATTGATTGAATCATATTAAATTTAGAGGTGTCATGTAGGAGTGTGGTTATCTAATCCAATATTAAGTACGTTGGAATTTAGATCCACTCGATATTATTTTGTATCTTATCCAGATTGTTAAAGGGGTATTGATCTTATGACCCTAAAAAAGATACAAGAATTATGGAATCACATACTCTAAAATTTCTTAAGATCGACGTAATTGTAGAGGATAGCTGCTCTCAGACTATTAAAGATAATAGTATGATGGGGGTTACTGTGTTTTTGTCTTTACCTATACAGATAATTATGGAATCTCCTGTACCATGGACTAAACTTATTGAGATTTAAGGTACTATTCTTGATATAGTTTATAATGAAATTTCTTAAACCTCTCAAGTGCGAATGAAGTGGTTGCAGTTTTATTAAGGATATTTATTAGGGAAAGACAAATTAGTTATACCATTAGACTATATAGTCTATTTGTGAGAGCATGATTACAATATCCATTACATGGTTGTTTTAGCAACTTATATAAATGTCGTTTCTTGTTCTTAATTAAGTATGTGATTAGATGCCATAAAAAAAGGATAATAATATTTTTACTCTGAAAGAGGGGTGGATAGTTAGTGAAGAAATAATTATTTCTTTACTAATTCTTTCAGAGTGAACGTGGCATTGATAGTTTATTTTTTATATGGAGTTACGTCAAAGAGATGCAAAATCTATATAAGTGCAACTAGAGAATTTTGCAGCAGATTTAAGTAAACTTGTGTATAGACTGAAAAGTCTTAATTCATGGTCTTAACCAAGTTTCTAGACAATATTATTAAAGTTTCATAGTGTTGTTATTTTGTTCAATTAAGAACAAAGTAATTCAATATATTGCAATGTCAGTGAGAGGAAATTTATTGTTCTCATACACTATGTACACGATATTTTGTTTACAAGTAATGACCTTGAGGCATCTTTTATCCTTTGTACTAAGGTCTGTAAGGATTGTTTTTTGCCATATTATATTAGATTTTCTCGGAAGACATTTGCTGATTGTATATTGGAAATATTCAATATACATTATTGCAAGCTAGGAATTGCTATTGTTGTTAAGGGTGATGGACTGAATCTATCACATTGTCCTTATTTAGATATTGAGAAAATCTAATTAAAAGATGTACCTTGTGTCAGTGCACTTAAAAGTATAATGTATGCTCGAATTTGCACTAGACTAAATATCGTCTTTGTAACGGGACTTTTAGGCAGACATCAATCAAATTCAGGACGCAATCATTGCGTTGCTGCCAAGAAGGTTTTAAGGTACTTAAAGAGGACAAGAGATTATATGTTAATATGTAGATATGTTCAATTCTTACAGCTAGTAAGATATTTAGATGTAAACTTTGTTGGCTATTAGGATGATATAATATCAATAACGAAATACATATTTATGTCGGCAGGAAGTGCAGTAAATAAAGTTCTATGTCATCTTTTATTATGAAAGCAGTGTTAGTAACATTCTTTTAGGCTGTTACTTGGGCTATTAAGCTCCGGAACCTCATGAAAGAGTTAATCGTTTTAACTTTATGGATAGACCCATATGGTTATATTGAGATAACAAATTTGTAGTATTATTTATTTACTACAGAGGTCTCAATGGGTCTAAATATATGGTGGTGAAAACTTTTGACCAAAAGGAAACGGTACAGAAAGGTGACGTTTTAATATAACATATTTCCACAGATGATATGGTTGTAGATCCACTAACTAAAGGTCTACGCCCATGTGTATTTTAAGCGACATGTCATTAGCATGGGCCTAGGAGCATCATGAGATGCTGTTGTTTAGTGGGAGCTATTTTGGCTTTACTCTGATAAAGGTTTCATCTGTGTTCGTTACATTTTGTAACGGTTTGATATGTATCAACTTTTGCATTCAATAAAGTATTTTTGAATGTGTTGTTATTACGTTGAATACATATTGATAAAGTCTCAAGGTATTGTATAAACCTTGAATGAAAGCTAGGGGCATCCGGTTATTAGCCTTGTCCATATGTCTTGTTATACATAAAGAATGGTTAACCGTAAAGACAAGACATATGTGGGTTCATGGAACCATAAATGCATTCTCTAGTGGCACAAGTTTTTTGTGATGCTTAAGGTAAGAGAATGGACATTCTATAGTGGCATAAGTTTTTGTGATGCTTAAGGTAAGAGAATGGTAACTAACAAATGAGATCTCTCTATGAGAGATGTTATTCATTTGACACACTACCATATTGGATCCATATCAATAGAGTTGAGAACACTTATGACCATGGAAGGCTCTGTGTGTATACATGCAGTTACCGCCATGATTCGGTGTTTAAGACTTTATGGGATAGGATTGACTATTAAGAATTATCTCTAGACCAATGTGCGCACATACATTACGATTTTAATTAATATAATCCAAGTGGGAGAATGTAAGAGTTTTCCTAATGTGGACTACATTAATTGATATTGTAATTTACTGTTTAACGTTTACCGTTTTACGGGGATTTGTCTAAGGTGAGATAGAATGTTTCTTAATAAGTCTAATATGGGCTGGCTAGTGTGGGCCGAGTTGAGCCTGGCCCATAATGAGGGGGCCTAGCTGGAAACTCTATAAATAGTGCTAAAGTCTCTCCTCTAACCCTAATTCTCACATGTATCCTCACCTAAGGGGCGTTTACCTAACGCCAAATGTGAGGAGGGCTGCCTCATTGAGCTAGTGATACGAATGGCAATAGAGGAGGACTTGATGCGTGAATTCCCTTGATAAGTGAGAAATCATTTTTCTGCTTCCGCTTTATATTTGATGGATTCCAAAACAGGTACGTTAATCTTTCTACTCAATTATACATGTTTTTGTTCTGGTTATGGAGATCTTGGGATTGCGTAATTTGCATCCATCATCACCAAGTACCACCGTATAAAGATTTATTCCTCCTTTAAGTAACATTAAGCTTAAAGAATAAAATTTTTTATTAGAATATGACGGGAGAGAATATGAAGATTTTTTCAAGGAAAGTTCATTATGACTTTACCAAACTTTTCCCCGCCTTTTATAATTGAAGGAAAGGGCATTACAGGAATTACATAATGTCTTGAATGGCCGATACACATGACCATTTTTCAATAATACATATTTGCAGTAAATTCTCTTATATAAGATGGATAGTTATAAAGTGACACTAGCACAATAAAGTAGGTAGATTCTTGCATTTTATTAAAATAATAAATCACATATATGGGCAACATGGCAAGATCCCTTCACTTCTTGACCGGTTCATGGTGCCCATCCTGATTAGAGTTGTCATCTGGTCAACATTTTCATGACACATATTATCTTAGGTAAGATGCTTCAAATTTCTGTCCAAAGTTCCAAGGGTCTTGAGAAAAATCCATTGGCTCTGGTTGATTACACGTGTATTCTTCTAGAGCCTGGTAGATTACATCTCTAGTATCCAAAATTGTATCCAAAAACCTTCACAATTTTGCTACAGGACATTGACAACCTATCTGGCTTGGTGGTTCTTTAGTGAACAATTTCCATTCTCTGTGAAAGAAAATGGTACTACGAACTTGAGGACTCGAGCTCTGCATTTTAGCTCTGTGGAGAACATATGTTGCTAGTAAGGTAGAGGATGAAATCACTTCAATAACTTCTGCAAAGTACTTGGGATGAAAATTCTGGTACCCTTAATTATGAAAAGAAATGTTGAGGTGGTAGAGAATAGTTGTGGATACTCAATTCGAATGGTATAGTTATTGGAGCAAAATAGAACCATTTAAATTTAATATAGAAAGTCGCAACCATCAGAGAACTAAGGTGCGACCCTTTGAAATAAATCAATTATTCATATTTAATGAAGGATTTGCATTTCAGTCTCCATGAGCCAAAACTTTCCCGAACATAATTTTTGCACCTCCTTTATTAAAAGCTGATTTAAGATACTGCCTCATCCTAACCATTTACCAACTTGTGATACTTACAAGATTACCAATTATTTTACAATCTACCAACATTATTCTCATGGTTAACAATGTCTTTGAAATTACTAACTAATATTTGAAATTACCAACCTTAGTTTTGCTGACATACCAACATTCTTCACATTAATATACCACCCATGTTAGTCACTTACCAACATTTTATCTTGTTATGTTTTCACAAGTACCAACATTTCTTAACACTTGCCAGATTACTTATTACTTTAATAATCTACGCCAATTATTTTTTTTGGTTTTATCAGCTCCTTTAAAGTCTTTTTTTTTTTTCGAAATTAGCTGCCTTAATTTGACTAATGTACATTCTTTTTGATGTGACAAATGATGGTTTGTCAGTCAAATTAAAGTAGGTAATTTCGAATAAAAGTTAGTAATTGTTGGCTACACATTGGTAGATTAATAAAACATCTGATCATCTTGAAAGTATAAACAAGTTATTGGTACTTTTCAAAACCTAGCAAGATTTTTTTTTTTTTTAAATAATTGGTAAATGACTAAAGTGAGTTGGTATGATAATGTGATGAATGTTGGTACATCGATCAAATTAAGGTTGACAATTTTAAATAAAAGTTAATAACTTCAAAGGTGTTAGTAAGTCAAAAGGATACATGTTGATATATTATTGAAATAATCACGAGAGTTTAAAGAAACGTTGGTATTTTTCAAATTAAAGCAAGATAAAATAAAGTTGACATCTTAATTAAATCAAAGGTTTTCTTTTATAAAAAGAGCATTCGAATCTTACAACTAAATTACTTTACTTGGATATACATAAACTGTATGTTAGCGTATGGCACATGTAGATATGAACATGATTAATAAATCACGATAGAATCAGTATCCTTCTGAACCAATTTTCCTTTCACTCCGTTGGTCTTGAGAGCCCCCTCTTAAAACTCAGAAAGGAAGATTGGTAGGAAGAGACAAAATTCGTATTTTTAGATAAATTAAAGGTTTTTTCTATAACACAGGACTCTAAACCTTGCGATGCTCTATTCATGTGCATCAAATAAAGCTCCACTCATAAAGAGTCACGCATGGCCCAAAGATTAATATGAGTGGATGATATGCCACTCAGCCAACCCTTGGGGGTTAAATAAAGGTTTCAAGCTATCATTTCGAAATAAAGATAAATTAAAAGAAAAAAACAAGAACTAACGATGCCTTCCAACATGAGCAACAAGAATGTACGCAGACTTATTGGTACCTACAAACATACGTGAGTCGTGACAACAATACATTAATTAAGGCTGTTCTTTTTTTTTCCATTGTAAACACCAAATTATCATCTACGAACTTCAGTTCTTGGGTTGAAAAGCGACACCCTTGACGACGAGCCCCTGTTTCCAATTAGGGCTGCATTCGTATATACGAAATGTGATTTCTCCAATATTTTCGGACGACGTCGTGAATTCGCCCATCAATATGTTTGTCCACTTTCCTCGGGAATATGCTGGAAACTTTCTGAGCGTCCCGGACTCGACTTATCCGGAAAAGTAATGTTGATGTTCACAGAGCGCCCCAACCCCGACTTGACTCGGTCATTAATGCCACCAATGAGACTTCGTAGTGGTTATTCGGAGAGAGGATGATCGTTCGGAACTTCCCACTGATTTCCAGCCAGTTGACACCTCTCAGTTCAGCTACCTCAACATCCACATTACTGTGAAAATTGAAGTTCAATGTTAGGGGTAGGACTTTTGCAGAAGAAGAATCGCTAATGTGTGCATTCCCCCATCAAATTAGACGATCAAATGAAAGAAAAGACAAATAGCTACACATGAGTTGCTTCAATAGATCGTACCGCAGATCGTATTTGCACATGAAGTGCACGCCAGATCAAAGGGACAATCGTCTTGCAAGTGGAATAAAATAGCAAGGAATGAGATCCACGCATGAAATGAAATATTAAATGGGACTTGAAGAATGCAATATGGGTCTCTAATACTACATTAGAATGTCCAAGCTAGAAACTTGAATTGATGGGTAGAATGAGACTATGTGTATGTAAAGTTCATTTAAACCCATACAAAGCGATTCAAGAAATTTACTTTGACAATCAATTTGGTTTGTCTTAATTCAATTTAACCCTAGTGAAATGACTTTTGGGTTCAACACTTCGCTGGTCATTATTCTCGTTGAAGTCACCTTTGTTAAGATGCACATATGAAGATTTTAGCGATATTGAATCTCTAATGGCATAATTGATGTGATAGGAATGATTATTGTATTGGTACCTAAAAGTGAGTTTAACTATGAATGTTGGTGAGTCTACACTTGGACCTCCTCCACTTTGTTGTCTCTACAATGAGGTATATTGGTCTTAGGATGCTTCCTAACAGCCTCAATGACCAAAAGGGTTGTCTACCGGCATATAGTGCAGCACAATAATTATCTTTTAAACGAACACCAAACAGACAAACTAAAATACTAATTACAGACTGCATAACGCAAGGGATTGTATGTTTATCAACAAATCTCCTTATTCAATATTACAGAAATATATTAGAAACAATTACATGCTCAAGTGGCTATTTGGAATGGTATAAGAGCAAGAGAGCACCTCGTGAAAAGGTACTTGATAGCTGAAAACTATTCATATGATTTGCATCTCAATCACCCATCTCAATTTCGCATTTCTTTTTAACAATGTAGAGAGTCACTTTATTTCTCTAAACTGGAAGGGTTAAAAGCTTCCTTCCTTGATCATCTCAAAATGGAAGATAGGTTCTATTTCTAAGAGTACCTCGATCAGTCATACTTAAAATGTTATCTTTAATAATAAGTATTAAGGAAACGAGATCGTATGTGCAACATGTATTGACGCTCACTAAAAGGATAGAAGATTGGCGTCCCTCTCAAAACTCTCCATCGCCGGTTAAAAGGGGGAAAATGATAATAGCTTTTATATAACAAACAATCTGTCATGACTAGTTAACTTCGCACGCCTGCGAATTTTCTTATACATGTGCTTTGACCAATTATCAGAACTGAGAATCCATACTTTTCAGTTGGGGCTTGGGTACTTCGTATTTTGCAGAGGTTGTCCCCATATGAACATAAATTAATCAAATAAAGCAACGAGGAGCTAAAAACAAACTCAAAGTTATTGCAGCCTATGACTTAAACGCGCACAAGAGGTGAATTTGCTTTATTTTGTCCAAGATATATAAAAATTGATAATAATGAGGAAATGAAATGTTTTCCTTTTCTTCTATTTAAGCAGAACTTTTCGAGAGAAATGGTAATATCTTTTTCCTTTTCTTTTTCTTTTCGATTATTGACTCTTACCCGGACTCTTTGAGGGGATTCCATTTCCAGTACCGGGGCTCGCGGCCCCATGCTATTTCAAACTCCCTCGCGAACAGTACGAAGCAATTCTTGTTCAGACTCTTGTCGACCCAGTACTTCTGCAACCATGAAATTTCATATTCTTTTGTACAGTTTCAACACATATCAAATCTATTTACAAAGCTCTTTTTTCTTTCTCTCTTTTTTTTTCAATGAAGGTAAGAAAATCGTGCGAGAGAGAGAGAGAGAGAGAGAGAGAGAGAGAGACTCACTCTCGAGAAGCTCTCTCTCTCTTCCTTGTGCAGAACCACTCCGTCGTAGAGCTGATCGCAGAGCTTGTCGAGAGGGAAAATTTGAATGGGCACGACGGAATCTTTCACAATGGCCACGTAATTGTGCGGAGGTCTTGTTACGCTCGCCTTCCCTGTTTGCTTAGGCTTCTCTGAACCCTTCTCTTTGGCTTCTTCCTGGATCTTAGCTTCAGCTTCCATGTCAGGAGGTGGCTGATGTTGCTCCTCTTGAGGGTGGAGAGAGAGAGAGAGAGAGAGAGAGAGAGAGAGAGAGAGGAGAGCCGCTTTATGGAGCCACTATCAAAAGTCATACAAGTAGATATGAGCAAGTGAAGCCATTTTTCTGCGTCTTTCAATGATAAATTTTCACACTTCGTCAAAACTTGGAATAAGCAGCATACCGTGGTGACATGATGTGGGCCTGAACACCATAATTTATATTCTTTTATTCTTTTGGCTGAACGCCATCATTAGATATGATGGGTAGTTTCGAAAGATGCCGGTAATTTTTCGGACTTGTGAATGGTTCAATTTTGGTTTGTTAATAACTTTCTAAAGCATAAATAAATCATGAACTCGTGAAATTATCCCTTAAAAATTTTGTAAGGTCTAATAGAGACTTTCAAAATCGTATTATCTTTCATGATATTTTCTAAAATACGTTTACATAATAATCTGTCCTCATGCAGAGTCACACATGCATCATAGAGAAGCCATAGAATCCGCCTTTTATTCCATAAGGTTGATATATAAGTTTAGAATTCTTTTATGAATCAATACCATAAAAAATTTTAGACCGACAACTCAAAAACAATTTAATCACACACTAATTTTCATCTTCATAAACAGTATTAAACTAGTATCTCATGACACATTTATCCAAAATAATTTTTGTCTTGCCGAAAATTTCAAACTAATAACCTTAACCCAAATCTAGCTCATCAAATCCCAAATTGCTTACGAATAATAGTTATGGGAGAAACACGTCTTGGATACCAGTCTAAAATTCTTTGTAAGATAAAATTAATTTCTGATAAATTTGTTATGAATAATAGTTTGGAATTTAAATGGTATTAACCATCCTTTTTTCAGCATAAACAAACATTTATCTATCCATTTTAGGGATGATTAGTTCCCGATTTGGTTTGGTCCCCCAAGAATTGCGAATTGAACTAGAAGGACCGATTCCCAATTTCTAAAGCCATGGATTAGACGCGATGATCCGGTTTAGTCCAATGGAACCGGTCACTTAGAATTCCGCATTTAAATTTCAGCATTCCGAAGGTAAATCTTTTCCCCAAAAAATGACCAAGAAAATCTTTTCCCGCCAAAAAAAATAAAATACTAAACTTGTTGCTATTTTAAAGAAATTTTTAAAAAAATAAAAAATATAGTCGGTCCGGTTTAGTTTGATTCCCCCCTCCTAGAACCAGATTGAAAATCACCAATTTCTTTTTTATGGAACCGGGAACCGGACCAACACTCTCAGGAACCACCTAGAATCGGCTCATTTGATCTGACGGTTCTCGATTCAGTTGGTCCAATATACACACCCCTATCCATGTGTGTCCATTTCTTAGAATTGCCCATTTAAAAAAAAAAAAAGAATAAATGTTAATAGTGAAAAGAACAATAATTTTAAAAAAAAAATTAAAAGGAAAAAGAACAATTTTGTTTTATTTTCCTCTTTTTTCTTTTCCTGGAAAATCCAAGCTTTGCCAACAGATTGATCGCAGAGAGAGAGGGAGGTGGAAGGAGAAGCAGGGGAAGATGACATACCGCAAGTGGAGCCTGCTCACTGGTGCCGCCGCCATACTCGGTGGCTTCGTGGCCCCCGTGGTCGTCGCCAATTACGTCTTCGTCAGACACGTGTATTCAAATCTGTGTCCTCCTTCATTTCACTCTCCCTCCCCCTCTGTTCGATTTCATATCGGCTACTGCTTGTTTCATGAGCTTGCCTTCTGCTTTCGACTTTCCCTTGTTACAAATTCTGGGTTTTTCACTTGATATATTTTTCGGCGGATTGCATGTGTAGGTTGCATCAAATTAAATTCAGAACAATGATTGGATTATGTTAGATTTCTGGGCTTTTTGGAGAAACCCAAATAACCCAATCCGGATTGGGATCACAGCAGTTCCCCGGTCCACCGCAATCTGATAATTATGGAGACAAAAGCCCCCGGCCACCCGGGCTGCCTCGACAAATTTGCATTCTTTGGGAGGCTCGAGCCCATGCCCACTCTTGTAGGGTGCAGTCCGGTGCTACTCCGATTGCCGGGTTTGCTGTGTTGGATGGAGTCATTCGTGGACCGTCATATAAAGCTGAGTTGCGCTACAGATTGGTTTAGCTGCGGGCCGAGTAGCAGCATTGATGCCGCAGCAGGTCCGTCATGGGCTGTCATTCGATTTGAATCTTCAGCAATTTCCTCACTTCCAGCTGCGGGCAATAACAACTCACCCCTCTTGTTGCATCGGCTGTGCAGGCTCGCCACTGTAAACCCTGCTTAAGATATGGCGCCGCATCGTACAAGCTAGAGTACCGAAGGGATCTTTTTCGTCATGTCGTAGTGAAGTATATATATACATCACCAATGGTATGATAAATCGAATCGGAGGACTGACTTTTCGAATGTTTATCATATCATAAGATGAATCCATCGGAACATACAGAACACAAATGCTTCTATCCTCCAGAATCTTTCTCCAAGCACGTTTGTATCGGTGGGATCATCTGTTTGTGAGAGATTCTGGACTGTACAAAATAGATTTTTGAGATCTACGATGTGTGGAATTTGCTTAAGACTCAAAAGGTAAGGGCCTCGACCATTTTGAAATGTTATCACCAATGTTTAATATTCAAGCCATGACCAAAACTCAAGTGTGAAACAAAAAGGAAAATCGGAGGGCAGTCCACAAGGGGAAGGAAAATATACATCTGGTTCTCTGTATTGCTGCTGATTGATATTACAATCACGATCTGAGATTCTCTTTTATCTCAAGCTCAAAATTGCTATGCTAACTGTAAGTAGTAGGACAGAAATATTATTGATCATAAGTGTATTGCCACATGAAAATTAGGGAAATACAAAATCCAACACTAGCAGATGGGTTTTTGTACGGAAAACTTATAATCGTGGGTCAGCCTCTAATTCTTCCACCGCCTATCTTGACTTCAGCAAAATTATAGTCGTGTTGCATTCACTTTAGCATCCTTTTGAGAAAATTATTGGTCTCTTCTCAGCATTTAATAAAATGACCTTCTGGCATTAACCAGCACAGATCTGTTCACCTCTTGCATTATTGTTGCTCTTCAGACCCTTGACTTCTGCCTCCCAACAATGTTCCTTCCCGCATAGGTAAATTACGATGGCATCTGTTTCCTGGTTCAGAGTTTGCCAGTTCAGGCTTCGAACGTCAACTGCTGTCTCGTCTTTTCAGGAAATAAACACAAGTCCAAGTAAAGCTACATCAGTTGGTGGGAATCCATAGGAAGGTGGAGAAGGTAAGGTCACTGACTTTTTCCCTTTTTTTTCTTTTCCTTTGTTCAAGGTCAAGTAAGATGATGGATGAAAAATGTTTGTGTCTCGGCTTGGCAAATACTTGAACTTGGAGGACCTAAAGCCAGTTGAATGATCCAAAACTTCTCGTCCTTTACGCATTTGCTTGTAATTTTCATCAGGTGGGAGCTTGTACTAATGGATATAACAGGGAAGGGAAAAAAATTCAAGGATCTGTTTGACGTAGATTTGAGGAAAGTCTGGAAGGAGTGGGAGCTGAGAGCCATGGTTCTGTTCACACTTGGTGTCCAAATAGTCCTCCTCTTTCTGGGCAACAGAAGGAAGTCCAGCCCCAAGGTATGGCTCAGAGTCCTTGTTTGGTGTGCCTATTTGACTTCAGACTATGTAGCAACCGTCGCTCTCGGTGTCCTCTCGAGCAAGCTAGGAGAGGTGAATGCAACATCTGGCCATCTTGATGATAACAGCAAGCTAGTTGCTTTGTGGGCACCATTGCTTTTGCTTCTCCTGGGCGGCTCTGACACCATCTCTGCTTATTCCTTGGAAGACAATGCACTTTGGCTCAGACATCTTCTTGGCCTAGGTGTTCAAGCAGGAGCAACAGCTTATGTTCTGTTCATGGCCTGGACAAGCTCTTCTCTGTCGGTTTTGTCACTTGTGATGATCTCGGTTGGGCTAATCAAGTATGGTGAGAGGACATGGGTCCGGTGGCTGGCGAGCAAGGATAAGCTCAGAGAATCTATGCTCACTCCACCTGATCCCAGCCCTAACTACCCCAGATTCATGGCGGGGTATAGCCTAAAGCAGGCTGAGGGGTACCATGTCACTGCTGATGAAGTAATTGAAGTTCAAGTCCCGGCTGGTCTTTATGCGACCAGCGATCCATCTAACATTGTTGATGCCCAGGACACCCAACTTACAGTTAAGGCCTATGATTTGTTTGAAATATTTAAGTGTCTCTTCGTCGATCTGATACTAAGTTACGATGACCGGGAATTGAGTCGGTCCATATTCAAGGATATCTCATGCAAAAAGGCTTTTGACCTGATAGCGATCGAACTTGGGTTCATGTATGATTTGCTCTACACGAAGGCCATGCTGTTGTACAGTGTTTGGGGATTTCGACGCCGGTTTTTTACTTTCTCCCTCACTCTCGTTGTGCTTGCATTCTTTTCTCTTGCTGAGAAGTACGCAAACTGCTCAACAGTCGACCTTTATATAACTTATGCATTGCTGGCCGTCATCATTATTTTCGAAATTTACTCCATCTTGATACTCCTGTCCTCGGACTGGACAGACGTGTGGTTCAGTGTGCATAACAAGAACCGTGCCCTTCACCATGCTGTGACTTGTGTCCAGTTGCCTAAACAGCCTCGGTGGTCGAATTCCATTGCTCAGTTCAGCTTGCTAGAGTTCTGCATCAATAAAAATCCCCTGGTCTGCCATAAAATTCTCAAGTGCTTAAACATCAATGAGAAGCTGGATAAGTATCACTACACGGCCTTTGAAAAAGTACAGCTCGAGCTGAAAAAAAAGATCTTCGATCGCGTGAAGGTGAAGTATGATGATCGCATGAAGATGAAGTCTGATAAGCTTGAAATGCCCACGGATCCAGGCCAAATTGGCACAGTACTCGATGGTTATGAACATAAAGATGAAATTTGGAGCACCGAGGCCGAGTTCGACCAAATTATCCTCACTTGGCACATTGCGACCGAACTTTGCTACTACTCGGATAATGTAAAAGACTTCACCGATTACAAACTAAGCAAGCTCCTGTCACGGTACATGTTTTATCTCCTAGTCAGGTATCCTTCCATGTTGCCTAACGGAATCGGGCAAATCAGGATCCGGGACACATTTGCCGAGGCCATAAAGTTCTTCGAAGAGCACCCCATTAAAGAGCAAGCCCATTCCAATCCCAATCATGGAGAGAGCCACGGTGCCTCCAGCGATGAGGTGGTCCGCAGAAGCCGGAGAGCTCTTAAATCAGCTTGCGATATGTTACTAAAAGTGAACACCGAGGTTCCTCCAACTAAGGTTAAGGGTGGCAGGAGCAAATCGGTGTTGTTTGACGGATGCCAGCTCGCGACGGTGCTAAATAGGGAGGGAACGAAGAAGTGGGAAATGATCAGGCGTCTTTGGGTGGAGGTATTGTTGTACGCAGCACGGGAAAGTAGAGGGGATTGCCACGCTGATCAGCTGAGGAGAGGAGGAGAGCTTCTCACTCATGTTTGGCTTCTGCTTGCGCATTTCGGGCTGACCGATCACTTCAAGATGACCCAAGGCCGTGCAATAGCAAAGCTTATATTAAGATAGGAATCTTAGGGAGATCAGTATGCATCTTCTGATGTTGTGTGTTTACTTTTGAATGGAGTGTTGCATCACTTTGAGTGACCAAATCATCTTTGTAAATATTCTGGGGAGGCCTAATCCCGTTTAAAACCTGCATAAGTTTTCCTTAAGTTTTGGTCTACTGCCTCTTGAGGTATCTCATTTTTTGTCGAGTCAATTCGGAACAGTTTGGAATCTGATGCGGGGTTACTTGAAGAATGCCGGTTTCCTACGAGTAATTTGTTAAAAAAAGTCTTTTAGGCAACAAAAAGCTTCCAACTTTTGCGCTAAGCAGAAGTTTAACGTGCCCAAATCTTCATAATTCTCTCCCGAAAACTTGAATTCTCAGAAAACTTTATCTCACGATGTACATTCTCTTGCTTATAAATGGCACTTTACATTTCCTACTTCATAATGAAAGGAATGCCTAATCGACCAAAAAAAAAAACATGATGCACATTACATGCGTAACAAACATATGAATAATCCCTCCCAACTATTTTAAAAATTTAAATGATTAGATGAATGCATGATTTTTAATATTTAAACACTTTAACACTCTTCCTTTATGAAAATAGCCTAGATTTTGGCCTAAGATTAAAGAGTGTAAATAAGAACCTAAAAAATCTGAACTTGGAATCTCCTGTTGTGCTAACTAAACTCTCTAAGTTTAAGTTGTTGAATAAAAATTGCGGTTTTTTATATTTATATACCAGAACATATATTGCCTCATCTCATAGATAACAAAAGATACACTATGATCACGACGAGAAAACTACAAATGAGAAGAAGTGTGGCATTTGAACTCTTGATCATCACTGTCGTGTGTGTCAGAAAACCTCTTTTCTTTTTTTAAAAGAAGAGAGGAATGAGATTCCTTTGACGGTTGCAATGATCATTAAATAGACGAGCCATTTCAACTCTTGTTATCTCTTTTCTTCCAATTTTCTAGTAGAATTGTACCCAAAGGCAACAGAATTTTCCATTACATTCTTTTTGATTGAGCTAATTACATACAGTGACTCCATATCAGTTTTTTTTTTCCTCTTTTTGTCAGCCAAATTGATTCAGGTCACCATTCCAATTAGACAAGACGTCTTCTTCATCAAGGACATTGGAATAGATATGTATGAATCTTGCAACCTATCTTAACAGTGGATGAAATAGTGAGTGGGGGTGAGTTACATATCATGTCATGATGACCAAAATTAACATATTTTACATTGACATTTCAAAACAAAAATTTAAGACAGAGAGAGCAATAGGTTGTGCAAATCGTATTATAGGCTAAGATAGAACACTTCTCATGAATCAATTTATTGTCTTTGTTTAAATTTCACAGTCAACATGACTCATAGCTTGAGAATAGCACAATTATACAAGAGATGGAATTGAATTGAAAGCTTGAATTTACTAATTAAGATCTTAGAATAATTTTAAAAATCATGGAAATTTTATCTTCTTGCCTCAGTCAACACGTTGGTGGAATTTGCAGAAAAGCTGCTTTAGTGAAAGGGAAAACGACAAATAGCCTGAAGTTTAGCTCTGAATCACGTGTCTCGTAAAAGCGAACCTCGGGCCGACCAAATTATTAAAGTTCGCAGACATGTGAATTGGCCCCTGCAAGTCGTTGCTTTGCTTTTCAGGTCAAGGTCAATGCCAGGCTTGCACAGACGGTCTTGTCAAGGACTCTTCAGTAAAGAGGGGGAGATAATGAACGTCTCAGGCCCACATTTTGGAATCCAAACGCTGCTTTTTTCAATTGCATCTGATGGCTGGACAGGGGGTGGCGCTCGGTACATCATTGTCTCAAACTAAAGGAGCAAAGAAAGTTGCTCTTCTTTAGAGAATTAAAATCAAGAGCAATAGTGATTGAAATCCTACTTTAATTTTTCTAATGTTATTTGGTAGAAATCCGGTATGGCTGGTAAACGGAAAAAAGAAAAATCAATGGATCTTGTTAAGATTTCTTAACTAACTACTACTGCATAGTATGTCTAGGTTAATAAATTATATATTTAAGTATTGAGCTAATAAAACTGTTACTATTAGTGGGATAACTTTCTTTTTTATACTTAATACAAAGAATAGAGACAAAAAAGCTATCTCGAGAGGTGATTATAAATTTTCATTCTATTCACTCTGCTATTTGTATGTCAGATCTTATCGTTCCAACATAATATTGAAGCTATAGGAGGTTTTATCCAATGAAACCTTCTTTGCTAGCCCAAAAAAAAAAAAAGACGAAATCTTTTTTTGTGGTTGTACTCTATAAAAATCTCTTCTTGAGAAAATACTTTCATATAGGAATCAAGTATGGTACCATATTTGATACCATAGTTGTATATGGGGGGTTTGTATCATTTCTTATAAAGTTAAAAAAATCAGGCCATCTAATGGATATCTTATGGCTACCGGCCACATCCATAAGTAACCATTGAAGTTCTCCTAGATTGGTTCTTTCTTTTCTCTTTAGATATAACCACTTACAATTATAGTGTGTGCTTCAATAGTAGTAACGAGAGACAATAACATGATTAAATGAAATTTCATCAAAGTTTCATCTCATACGCTATGTACCATTTCTCCAAATAACATATAATAATGAATTCAATTAAAGCAAATAATAGCATGGATAACAACGGGAGTTAATGGTAGCTACATTAACCAAGAAGAATAAAATTCAAGACATATATGTCTTCCCAATATATAGGCTCTTCCCTCGATCATTATAATAGAACTGCATTTTCGTTTTCGAACCTCATCAAAATGGGCATTAAAGACTCAAAGGTCTTAGCATTAGTTTTAGTTCTTTCATCTGTATGACTCACTTACAGTGGCAAGTGGAGAGTATACTTACTTCACTAAGAAACTAAGAAGCAATGTATCGCCTTATCAAAGATTATTCCTATCTTTCAAGTAACATTAGGCCTAGAGAACATAAAAGTTGGTAGAGAATATGAAGAACTTTAAGGGATAGTTCACTGTGATTTGGTTAAAACAATTCCTTGCCTTTTATAACGAAGGCAAGCGCATTACAAGAATTACATAAGGCCTTAAGTGGACAATACTTATGACCGTTTTTCAATAGTATATCCTAAGAATAGATTCCATTATACAAGTTAGACAGTTATAAAGTGACACTAGCACAATACGGTGGGAAGATTTATGCATATTATTGAAAATCATAAAGCACGCATATTGAAAATCTAGTAAGATTCCTTCGCTTTTTGACTGGTTCATGCTATATCTTCATATTAGGGTGCACGTCTAATTAAAGTCCTTATCTCCTATTCTCAAGATACATATTATGTAGATAAATTTCTTCACATTTTTGCCTAAAGTCCCAAGGATCTCGAGAGAAATAAATTATTTTTAGTTGATTACGCTTGTACTCTTCTAGAAACTGGAAGATTAGTCCATGGTGGCCTAATGTGTTTTGAAAAATCCCACGGCATTTCTTCTTTCATATGCACCAAGGAAGAGGGATTTTTTAGTAGTTCGATTTCTTTCGCCAAGGATGCGCTGGACTTCTCTGTATTCTCCACTAATTTCCCAAAAACTGCACCAAAGGGCTAGTACAAATTTGCCACAAGACATGGACAACCAATTGACTTGCTAGTCCTCTAGTGAACAATTTTCAATCTCTATGAAAGAAAATGGTAGTGTGATCATAAGGACTCAGACTCTGCATTGTAGTTTTGTGGAGAGCACATATTGCCAGTACTGTAAAGAATAAAAACAATTTATTCGTCACTTGTCTATTGCCAATGGGATTTAACATTTACCCACGTTGTCGGTAAAACACTAACATGGAACTAAATCGCTTTTTAACTCCACAAAATGTCAAAATTGTCTCAATGACTTAACATAATGTTGAAGTTTTTATTTATTTTTTAAAGAAAGAAAAGAGGAAACTATAGAGAAACAAACAAAATTGCAACATGACAACGTGAATCACAAGCACTTCTAGATAACTCATGCATTGTACAATATTATGATGTGTCATTACAATCAACTACGAAAACATCGTCCTACACCGTGAAATTGTTATGACAAATAATCGTGACTGAGTATAAAAACAATTGTAATAAATTGATAATACGGTACACTAACGTACCTTCTAAATTCAAGTGACACAATTATTAAAGCGCTCAGGGCGTTCAAATCGGACGTACATATGACTTGGCCATCCAAATCTTGCTTTGCTTTTGGGGATGGTGTCAAGACTTCTTTAGTAATGGGAAAGAGAGAATTTGCTGTCATAAGGCCCACTTCTTAGAAATTAAAGGCTACCGACCAAAACAAAATTTAGAAGCTGCTTTTGGAATGCTTGGACAATGATGGCATTGAACAATCTACGTTCCCATCTATGGTCTCCGAGACAAAAAGTAAGTTGCTTTATTGTGGGGGCGGAAAAGAGTTGGAAATCAGGTACATTGCTCCCAGAGGTTTTAGTTTGATCTTCTTTCATTTTCCAAGCTCAAGGAGATTTTTTTCTTTTTTTTAGTCATTATTAGAATTCTGTCAGTTTGTCAATGTACTTGTTACAGTTCAACTTCAAAATTTTTCCCCGAAGAGGGGGACGGAATTAAGGTTAATTTATCTTATATTAAGTAAAGTTGGAAGGTGGGGGTCATTTTTTTAGATTAAGTAAACTTGAAAAACAAGAGATACGGTATATATAGTATATAGTCTCAACAAGATGATTGCGTGTATCTTAACCAAGTATGGGGCGTGTAGATAAGAATATGATTAATAAGCCTAACATAGAATTGATATCCTTTTGAACCAACTTTCCTTCTATCCCTTTAGCGTAGAGAGCTTCCTCTAGAAACTTAGAAAAAAAGATTGATAGGGAGGGAATTCATCTTTTCACATAATCAAAGGATTTTTTTCTTTTGGCAAATTAACATGAGTATTTAAGCTTTGCAGCTCAACTTATGCTCATGGATAAATACGGATCGTTCATTCACATGTATCTGGTAAGACTCCACCCATAAAACACTGGGCATAGCTCCCAAAGTTAATATGAATGAATGAGCTGTAATTTAAACACATGATCAACTTAATCCAAATCAAGCGGTTAACCACTCAATTACCCATTTTAGGGTTGAATAAACCAAAAGTTTCAAGCTATCTTTTGTTAAAAAAACCCATAAACTCAAGAAAAACGAGACATAACATGCCTCACAAGGTACAACGTGAGCAAGTGCCAAGATTGTACACATATTTATTGGTACCCACGAGTCGCGCGGCTGTTTTTTTACTTTTGAACATAAGAAACGAATAGCCAAAGCCACCACACCTTCTAACTTCACTTTTTGGGTTGAAAAGCAACGCCTTTGACGACTAGCCCCTGTTTCCAATTATTACTGCATTCGGATATATGAAATGTGATTTCCCCAATATTTTCAGACGACGTCTTGAATTCGCCCATCAAAATGTTTTTCCACTCTCCTTGGGGCATATGCTGCAAACTCTCCATGCGTCCCAGACTCGACTTATCCGGTAAAGTAATATTGATGTTCACAGGAACACCCCAACCCTGACTTGACTTAGTCATTGATGCCACCAACGAAACTTCATACATGGTCTTCGGAGAAAGCACGATCGTTCGGAACTTCCCACTGATTTCCAGCGAGCAAACACTTCTCAGTTCAGCTTCCTCTATATCCACACTGTGAAAATTGAAGTTCAATGTTTGGGGTTGGAATTTTGCAGAAGAGGAATCGCTAATGTGTGCATTTCCCCATCAAATTAGACGATGAAATGAAAGAAAAGACAAATAGCTACATGTGAGTTGCTTCAATAGATCGTGGCAGATCATATTTGCATATGAATGCACACCAGATCGAAGGTACAATTGTGTTGCAAGTGGAATAAAATAGTAAGGAATGAGATCCACGCACGAAATGAAATATTAAATGGGATCTGAAAAACACATAACGGGCCTCTGATACTATATTAGAATGTTCAAGCTAGAAACTTGAACCAATGGGTAGAAGGAGACTATGTGTATGTAAAATTCATCATAACCCAATATAATGCGATTCAAGAAATTTGCTCTAACAATTGATTTGGCTTTGCTATAGTTCATTTTCACCTTAGTGAAATAAATTTTGGGTTTGACACTTAGTTGTTCATCATTCCCATTGAAATCGCCTTTGTTAAGATGCACGTATTAAGACGTTAGCAATACAGAATCTCTAATGGCATAGTTGATGTATTAAGAGGAATAATCATTACATCTACTTGGTTCATTAATTAAATGGTTTAAATTTTGAAATGAAGTGAGTTTAACTAGGAATGTCGATAAGGCTAGACTTGGAACTCCTCGAGCCTATTGTCTCTACAATGAGATATATCGGTCCTAGGACGCTTCCTAACGATCTTCATAACTAATAGGGTTGTCTCCCCGCATCCAGTGCAGTACCAAGCTAATCTTTCAAATTAACACCAAATGGACAAACTAAAACACTAACTACTAATTGCATAACGGGAGGGACTATGCGTTTGTCAACCGATCTCCTTTTCATTCAACAAAATATGGAGAATGTATTAGTAATGCTTACATGTTTGGAAGGGAATAAGAGCAAGAGACCTCTTGAAAGGTACTTGTTATACATATAATTTGCATCTCAGCCATCTCAAGTTGGCATTTTTAACGAGGTGTAGAGTCACTCTATTACTCTAAATTGGAAGGGTTAAAATCTTGGCTCCTTGATCATCTCAAAATGGTGGATAGATTCTATGAGGGTACCTCGATCTGTCATGCTTAGAATGGCATCTTTAACAATTAAGCATTAAAGGAATATGTATGGCATCTTTAACAATTAAGCATTAAAGGAATATGTGTTGAGATTCTTTTGAGGGTGTGGATTGGCGCTCACTAAAAGGTTAGAATATCGGGATCCCTCTTGACACTCCATCACCGGTTAAAAGGCGAAAATGATAATAGCTTGTATATGATACTGTCATAAGTAGTTAACTTCACATGCCTATGAATTTTCTTTTACAAGTGCATTGACCAATTACCAGAACTGAAACATCCATACTTTTCAATTAGAGTCTGTATTTCTTGTTTTGCACAGGTTGTGTACAGATGAGCATAAATTATTCAAATGACGCAGGGAGGAGCAAAAAACGAACTACTAGTCATTGTAGCCTACGGCCTGAACGCACACACCAGAGATGAAATCGTTTTATTTTGTCCCCGATAAATAAAATTTGATAACAAAGAGGAAATTAAATATTTTTTTTTCTTTTTCAGAAGTTTTTTTCCATAATGAATGATGATCTCATTTTCTTTGTTCTTTTTTTCTTTTTTATCTCTTTTTTTTTTTTAATATTCACTCTTACCCGGATTCTTTGACTTTCTTCCATTCCCAGTACTGGGGCTCGTGGCCCCATGTTATTGCAAGCTCCCTCGCAAACAGCATGAAGCAATTCTTGTTCAGAGCCCTATCGACCCAATACTTCTGCAAGGATGAAATTTCGTATTGATTTCTACATTTCCAGCATATATCAAAGTCCATATAAAATCGTAGAGAGAGAGAGAGAGAGAGGCTCACTCTCTTCATCCCTTGCAGAACCACTCCGTTGTAGAGCTGATCGCAGAGCTTGTCGAGAGAGGAAGTCTCAATGGGCACGTCAGAATCTTTCACGATGGCCACGTAATTGTGTGGTGGTCTTCTTACTCTTGCCTCCACTGTTTGCTTATGCTTCTCCTGTGAGCCCATCTCTTTGGCTTCTTCCTGGATCTCAGATTCGGCTTCCGGTTCCATGTCAAGAGGTGGCCAATGTTGCTCCTGTTAAGGGTGGACACAGAGAGAGAGAGAGAGAGAGAGAGAGAGAGAGAGAGAGCTACCCAGTTTTCTTTATCTCAAATTATATTGATGGAACCACTATCAATAGTTGTAAAAGTAATCATTCAAAAGTGAGGCCATTCTACGTGCTTTTCAATATTTTCTGGGTACCCCTCTTAATCAAGACTTGAAATATTCATAAACTAAGTTCACATAATGATCTGTACATATGCAAAGTCATGCATGCATTGAAGAGAAGCCATGATGTTTGCCTTCAATTCCACAAGGTTAATATGTAAGTTCACAAATTCCTTGTTGGGAATAAACAAACCTTCATCCAATTATGTATACAACCCATTCCTTTCAATGGTTAAAAGAAAACAATAAATGTCTATGGTGAAAAGGGCCTTATGGGACCCAATGTGGATCCATGTGGCCCATGTTCCACGCCTCTCCAATTTTCTTTTCTTTTTCAACTTTTCCTTTTCCGGTCCTTTTCCTGGAAAAGACAAGCTTTGTATAGAGATTGATCGCAGGGGGAGGCAGGGAGGGAGGGAAAAGGAGAAGCGGAGGAACATGATATAACGCAAATGGAGTCTGCTCACTGGTCCCGCCGCCATCCTCGGCGGCATCGTGGCCACTGTGGTCGTCGCCAATTACATCTTCGTCAAACACACAAATCCAAATCTCTCTCTCTCTCCCGGCGTTTGATCTCATATTGGTTTCTGCTTGTTTCGCTAGCTTGCCTTCTGCTTTCGACTTGCCCTCGTTAAAAATTTCCGTTTTTTCTACCTACTTGATAGATTTTTGGCGGATTGCTTCGGGTGGGTGAGAGTCCTTTTTTCCATTGTTCATTTGATTGGACTGTGTTAGAAATCTGGCCTTTTTAGAGTGGCCCAATAATCCATCAGATTTAGATCACAACATTAAAGTTACATTGGTTAAAAAAACAAAGAAGGTGCATCGGTTGAGATTCGAGCCAATGCCCTCTTTTTTCTTGGTGGGGTTTGCTGTGTTGAATGTAGTAATTCGTGGACAGTGATATGGAGCTCGATGAATTAAGGACTGGTTTAGCTTTAGCTGCAGGCCCATTGGCAGCATTGATTCTTCAACAGGTCCGTCATCGGTTGTTTTTCGTTCTGGACCTTCACCAATTTCCTCACTTCTAGCTGCTGGCAATAACTATGTACTCCCCACCGTGAACCTTGATTAATATTTAGCGCTGCCTTGTACAAGCTAGAGTACCGAAACGGTCCTATTCATTATGCCGTAGTCTAATATATTTTTATCGCCAATAGTTTAATAATTATAAGGTCGAATCAGATAGCCAACTTTTCAAATGTCTATCCTTGCATAAGATGAATCCACTGGAACATACGGAACCTAAATGCTTCTATCATCCAGAATCTTTCTCCAAGCAATGTGTGTATTGGTGGGATCATCTGTTTGTGAGAGATTCTGGGCTGTCCAAAATAGATCTTTGAGGCCTGGGATGTTTAGAACTTACTTCTAAGACTCAAGGATGAGAGGGTTGACCATTGGGCTCATTCTTAGCTCCCGCTTGAATAAGTTTTCCATACCATCGAATTAGTTTTCTTTCTAGTCACCTCCCATAAGGTTACTATGTTGCGAGTGCCTGGCTTTCAAAACCTTAACCCCCGACTTTGTTTTCATCAACCAACATCCCCCAACTGAGTTTACATAGCAAACACGGCCATGGTTTTTGAGCTAGGAATTGGGTTTTGGCCATCTTAAATTAAAACTTCTCGTTGAAGCTAGTGTTTTTAAAACCAAACCAGAAGGTTTTAGCCACAGCTTTTGGCTGATTTCGATCAGTTCAACCTGGTATGGGACAGCAATTCGGCTCAATCACTGATCTGGTTTAAGCAACGAATGTGCTAAGTAAGCTATAGTTCAAATTAAGACACAAAACAGTCTTCAGACGGATCCTCAACTGCTTTTCTTCCAGAATACAATCCTAGATCTTAGCATCTTTGTGTGTAAGAACTCCCTCGATCCGAATCAGCAATTTTGTTTTAGATCTCAACCATCCAATGTCCTGCAGCATTGTAACTTAGTTACATGACCAACAACATACCAAATAAAGCAAATAGAGGCATTATAAAGATCCAGTTATCATTTGTAGGTCATAGCAACAAGCAAAAATTGAAAGAAAAAAGTCATCGTAAGATAGCTATTAAAACTATTTCTACGTTGGATGACACTACCTCACGCATCTCATTCATTCATAGAACACGATTCTTTTGATGAAACATTGCCCAGAAAAAATTTCAATGATTAATTACAAAATAATTTAAGATGGTATGGAGGTTCACCTTCCAACTCGAAGAAGCATCAAGAGTTGAATCAGCATAAGCTTTTAAGTTTGAACCCTCATCCTGCAAATTGCAGGCAAAGGAAAAGGGGAGCGCAAGTGAGAGAGATGTTATGCCTAATTTCCACATTTAACAAACTATAAAAATTTGAGATAAGTCTCTAGAAGTTACTTAGGCAGCGAAAATGTCTTCATTGGTCAATGAATGACCATACATTTTCTGTTGCCTGACGTAATCTGAACCCTTTGATTCTTCGCCCCAAGATACAACGGTAAAAAATCATGTTTTCTAAGCAAATGTACTATATAAACAACTCCTCTAGACACAGATATAATCAAATGGAACAGTTATTGAAAAAAGAGCGCGGATGAATACAATACTCTTTGCCCCAAGGACAGCTTTGCATAAGAGAAGCACAGAGCTCATGGAAAATGAATTGGTCGAGAAAAATATTTTCCATTAATGAAAAAAAGTCTTCTAAAATAGGGAAATATATTTTCCATTTTTCAAATAGGGGAAAACGTTCCGACCAAAAAATAAAATAAAATAGGGGAAAACGTTTTCTATATCTTTTTTCGCCTCACTTTCTTTCACTATACACCTTTTCCTTTTCTTTTTCATTTTTTCATTTTTTTTCTTTTTTTTTTTCTTTTCAATTTTTTTTAAATCAAGTTTTTATTTTTATTTTTCCTTTTTCCTTTTTTTTTACCTTCTTCCTTTGCCAATCGCCGCATGGCGGCGGCAACCTCAAGCAAGGCTCAAGCCTCACGCAGGTCACCACTCTAGCGAGGCTTAAGCTTGCTTGATAGTCTTGAGAGAGCTCAAACCTCGCCCGATCCGGCAAGGCTCGAGCTCGCCTACGGCTAGTTGCCTGTCGTTGCCATGGCCAAGGAAGAGGGAGAAAAAAAAGAAAGCAATGAAAAAAGAGAAAAGGAAAAGAAAAAAATAATTAAAAAATCGATTTAAAAAAATAAAATAAAAAATATTGCAAAGGAGCACATGGAGGAAAAGATTTCTCTTACCGAATAGCAGAAAATATTCTCTAATTTATTTTCAAATTTCAGCCAAACACTAAAAAATATTGTTGTTTTACTAAAAAATGATTTTCTAAAAAACGTTATATTTTTCGCAAAACGAATAGAGCCTGATTTCTCAAAGTCATGGGCATGATCACAACTAACCCACCATAACACAAGATTCCTCGACACAAGTGTTTTCAAATCTTATCAATGCATAGAGTGCTTCCTTGACACTCTTGATTTGTACATGCCCCAGGCTTGTGCTTTCAAGAAAGACTGATTTTCCACTCAAACAACTCCGGCTCGCACACAAAACATTTAAAACCGGAGACAGACTTATTTATGGCAAAGAGCTCAAATCTTTAAGCTGCACCAACTGAATTTCAAGCCAAACGCAACGCCAAACGCATTTCCATCACACAGCTCATTTCATTAGCATAAGCGCAAAAATTCAAAAAAATGGTTCGGAACAACTCCGAGAATCATCATAGCTCGAGCTCTAACTTTTCCTCACGGTCCACCGTTACTCGATCCGATATTCAAGAGCAGGAGCTAGAGATCAGCTCGGAACTCCTATCAGTTACAGCTGAAAGCAAGCGAAGCAAGCAAAGCGAGAAGAATATTCTCGGACGGAGAGAGAGACAGAGAGAGAAACTGACCAGAGAGGCGGTTCCTGACGGAGGACTGATCGGAATGCAGAGACTGCAGCGAGATTGGCTGGGCGACAAAGCAAGAGCAGCGGATGATGATCGCCATCTCCTTCTCCTTCGTCTGCTTCAAGAGATAAACCGTTTGATAGTTTCATTCTTTCAGTGGGCTTTTTTGTGGGCGTTTGATAACACTCCCGAAAATAGGTATTTCTATTCTTTTATTTCCGAGAATAAAATTAGAACATAAACATGTTTAGTAAGTTTTTTGTTCCCGGAAACAGATCTGGAACGGAAAACAAGAAACAAAAAAAAAGTTACTCCTTATTCCTAGGAATAACTCAAGAAACAATAATCAATTTTTTTTTTTTCCTTTTCTTTTCTTCCTTTTTCTTTCATTTCTTTCTCTTCCTCCCTTCTTCCTCTCGCTGATCGATATGAGGCCTGGCGACCTCATTGAAGCCTCACCAGCCCCCAAAGAGGTTGCCCAAAGCTTGCCAACCACCGACGAGCAGCCCCCCGAGCCTCGCCGTGGCCGGGTGCTCGACCTTGCCACGACTAGATATAGTGAGGTCGAGCCTCGCCTTGGCCAAGCGAGGCCGAGACTCGCCCAACCACGGCAAAACTCGATCTCACCGATGGTCGAGCAAGGTTGAGCCTCGCCCAACCACGGTGAGGCTCGGGGTGACCTCGTCGGTGGCCGACGAGCCTCCCCGAGGCCAACCTTGCCAGCCCTTCTCTCGGCTTGGCTAGAGGAAGGAGAAGAAAAAAAAAAAAAGATAAGAAAAAATGAAAAAATGTAATGAAATTATTAATAAATTAAAAAGAAATTATAAATCCTAAAAATATATCGGGTCGTACCAAACGCATTTCTCTCATGCGAACATAAATTTTGTATAGTTACCAAACGCGTTCAAATGCTTAGAAACTATTCCCAAGAAAAAAAAAATTGTTACTGAAAAAAAAAATTGTTCCTTAGAATAAAAACATTACCAAACACACACTAAATTTTTCAACCTCCATTGCTCAAAAAAATTACGAGGATGTGCCACTGAATGACGAGGAGTTATCTGATGGACGAGGACCTACGGCCTCATCCCTGGGCGGTCCAATCAGTGGAGAGGGAAATCGTTAGTCACCTTTTTTTTTTTTTTTTTTTTAATTATATGCGGCTCGATTACTCTAATTATAAAAAATAAAAAGAGGAATTGTTGCCAAGATATATGATCAACACACTTCGTCCAGAGAGAAATGGTGAAAATTCCAAAACACTATTTTCTAGGCTAAATTAACAAGAAGATAAATTATAAGAATCATTAAATGAAAAGAACCATAAGTTTAAACGATAACCTAAAAAAAAAAAGGACAAAAAATAGGTACATTGACAATAACTATTTGTAGGACCCATTATCATGGTAATATCAGTTTGATGTCACATACCAACCTAAGAGCAGGTAAATTTTGCTCGAGATTGAGTTATATAATTTTTCTCTCTCTAAAATTCAAGATTATTTGGTCATAAGCTCAGATCGATGGTTGTTTGTCATCTGATCTTAGTTTGGAGTAGCTTCCGTTGATGTTGCGGACAAACATATGCAACTTGGTTAGATCTAAGCTACCGAACGCAAATTCTTGAGTTAGTTGCACTTTCAGCTAGTCACGGAAAGTAGTCTTAGAATCTTTAATTTTGTCCATTAGATGAAAGGACCAGTCTCATACAATAGCTATAGGCTTTAGGAGCTCGTGTCATAAATAATGTCACTTGACTGTTGAAACTTTCAATTGACCACTTGAAATTCATAACTTGTTAAAAACGTTCATTCAAATGGAGAAAATCTGACATGGCTAAGCAATTGTGGAAAATGTTTTAAAAAAAATTATGATACTCAAGTAATCGATTAAAAAGTTATATGACACTCAAGTGATTGAGAAAAAAATTATAATTTTCAAATGAATATCATACAAAAGTTATGACACTTGTGGTGTTTTCTTTTTCCAAAAAAAGAATCAAATAAATGGAAATGAGTTTGGACTTAATGAAAACAAAATGAGGCACTAAGACATTTTTAATCATTTGTTGACATTGTGGCGATCCTTTTTAATTATTTCAATACCTTCTATTTAGCTAATATTACTATTCTAAAACATATTTTAACAGCAGCAACAAGTTCATGGTATAGTCCGCATCACACTCTAAAGTACAATCAATTTTTTTCTCTAGGGATGTCAAAATATGAGGTCTCTAGTGATTCACTATCGTGACATGAATACCTATAAAACATATTAATTATTGTATGCACTTATATCATGATCTAATAAATATGAAAATTTATATATCACATTTTCTTTGTACCAGGGAATAAATCTATATGGTGAGGTATGGATACACATCAAATAAAATTTGCCATGAACTCTAGCGGAGAATTCCATTGATGTGGATATTTATTTTGTTATAATTTTTTGCATATTAGTTCTTTGGTGAAAATTTAGGTCGAGAACAACATTTAAAATAATATGGGTGCATTCATTTCGCAAGAAAAAGAGAGATTTGGAAAATATTTTCTGAAAAATAATTGATTGTATTACTTAGAAAAATAATATATGGAAAAAAATTTCATCGTACATGAAAATAGTCAAGCATAGATTGTTATTAATGATAAAAAAAAAAAAAAATTCGTTGACTAAATTTTCTAAATAATATAAATAATCATATTTTGAAAAATATTTTTTAAATCGCTTATTTTTTACGAAACGAATATTCCTAATAAATATAATTTCAAATTCGTGCAATGCATGAGCATCTTGTATGTTTGTAATATTTATGCCTGAAGAACATCCATCCTCGCGTGGGAATTCACAACGAACATTCAAATGCGTCAACTAAGTTCTCAAAGTCATGGGAATGATCAGAACTAATCCACCATAACAAAAGATTCTTCGACACAAGTGTTTTCAAGTCCTATTAATGCATAGAGTGCTTCCTCGACACTCTTGATTTGTACATGCCCCAGGCTTATGCTTTCAGGAAAGATTTATTTTTCCACTCAAACAGCTCCAAATCGCACACAAAACATGTACAACAGAACACAGACTTACTTATGGCTAAAAGCTCAAATCTTTAAGCTACACCAACTGAATTTCGAGCGAAATGGAACCCGGCGCAACGCCAAACGCACTCATTTCCGCGCCAAACGCATTCATTTCCATCACACAGCTATTACAGCAGCACAAGCGCAAAATTTGAAGAAATGCTCCGGAACAACTCCAAGAATCATAGCTCAAGCCCTAAATTTTCCTCAAGGTCCACCGTTACTCGGCCGATATTCAAGAGCAGGAGCTACAGATCAGCTCCAAACTCTCATCAGTTACAGCTGAAGAGAGAGAAACTGACCGTAGAGGCGGTTCCTAACGGAGGACTGATTGGAATGCGAAGCCTGCGGCGAGATTGGCCGGGCGAAGAAGCAAGAGCAGCGGATGACGATCTCCATCTCCTTCTCCTTCTCCTTCGTCTGCTTCAAGAGATAAACCGTTTGATAGTTTCAGACTTTCAGTGGGCTTTTTGTGTGCGGGCCTATTAGCTTTTCGACCTCCGTTGTTCAGAAAATTACGAGGATGTGCCGCTGGATGGCGAGGAGTTATCTGATGGACGAGGGCCTACCTCCTCATCCCTGGGCAGTCCAATCAGTGGAGAGGGAAATCGAGAGTCACCTTTTCTTTTTACTTTTTCTTTTATTATATGCGGCTCAATTAAAAAATGAAAACGATCATCCATATGATCAACAACCACTTCGTCGAGAGAGAAATGGTGAAAATTCCAAAACACTTTTTTTCTGGCTAAATTAACAAGAAGATAAATTATAAGAATCATTAAACGGAAAGAACCATCGGTTTAAGATGGTAATTTGAAAAAAAGACCAAAAGAGGTACATGAGAATAACCATTTATAGGACTCATTACCACGGTAATATCAATTTGATGTCACATATCAACCTAAGATCTGGTAAATTTCACGTGAGATTGAGTTATAGAATTTATCTCTCTCTAAAATTCAAGATTATTTGGTCATAAACATATATGGAGCTTGGTTAGATTTAAGCTACCGAACACAAACTCTTGAGTTGGTTGTACTTTCAGCTAGTCATGGGAAATGGTCCTAGGATCCTTAATTTTGTCCATCAGATGAAAGGACTAGTCTCATACGATAGCTATAGGCTTTAGGAGCTTGTGCCATAAATAGTGTTACTTGAATGTTGAAATTTTCTATTGACTACTTGAAAGCCATAACTATTTAAAAATGGATAAGTTCATTAAAAATCTTAAAATTTATCATAAAAACGTAATTGAGTCCTAAAACTTGTCAAATATGTGCAATCAACTCATAAAGTTATCACTGTCAATTTATTTAACGGAAAATGCTAACGTGGCATTTTTAAATTAATTTCTCACTCCTAGTTGGCATTTTTTTTATTGTTTCTTTTTGAAATCTTTTTGAAATCAGATTAAAAAACTACAAAAAAAGATTTAAAAAGAAAAAACCTCGAAAAAAAAATAGAAAGAAGAGAAGAGAAGGGCAGGGCAGGCCATGCCAATAGGCGCCGTTATTGCCACCCATTGCTGGAGGGGCTAGCGACAACATCTTATTTGACAAAACAAAACCTGGAAAAAAAGAAAAAAGAAAGAAGAGAAGAGAAGGATAGGGTAGGGCAGGCCATGTCAGTAACCATTGGTACCGTTGCCAGCCCTCGTTAGCTCCAAGTGAGGCCTCGCCAACCCCATGCAAAGGCAGGTCACCCTTGCCAGCCCGAGCGAGCGTTGGCGTCACCCAAATCTGAGTGCTCAAACATGGGTACAAGCCTAGCGAGGGTCGTCGATCCTCGTTCGTTGGCCCCTTCGGCAATGAGTGGCATTGGCGATGGTGCCTACGGGCATGGCGTGCCTCGCCCTTCTCTTCTCTCTCTCTCTCTCTCTCTCTCTCTCTCTCTCTCTCTCTCTCTCTCTCTCTCTCTCTCATTTTTTTTAATAAAATTTTAGTTTTTTTTCAATTTTTAATCTAATTTAAATAATATATTTAAAAGAAAACAATAAAAATGCCAACTAGGAGACGGAAATTAATTTAAAATTTCCACGTCAATATTTTCCATTAAATAAATTGACAGTGTTAATTTTATGACTTGATTGCACTTATTTAACAATTTTTAGGACTTGATTGCACTTTTTGCAAGTTGTAGAACTCAATTATATTATCATAACAAGTTTTAGGATTTTTAGTGAATTTATTCCTTTTAAAAATGTTCATTCAAGTGGAGAAAATCTAATGTGGCCAAGCACTTGTGCAAAACATTTTCAAAAAGTTATGATACTCAAGTGATCAATTGAGACGTTATATAACACTCAAGTGATTGGAAAAAAGAAATTATGATTCTCAAATTAGCATCATATGAAAATTATGCCACTTGTGGTGTTTTCTTTTTCCAAAAGGAAAAAAAAAATCAGATAAATGGAAATGTGTTTGGACTTAATGAAAACAAAATGAGGCACTAAGATATTTTTAATCGTTCGTTGACATTGTGGCGATCCTTTTTAATATTTTCAATACATTTTATTTGGCTAATATTACTACTCTAAAACATATTTTAACAGCAGCAACAAGTTCATGGTATAGTCCGCATCCCACACTAAAGTACATCTCATCCAAATGATACTAGAATTTTAATTAATATCTCTTGCTTATTTTAAGTTAATATCATTTTTTTTTTCTCTAGAGATGTCAAAATATGGGGTCACTAGTGATTTTCTATTGTGACGTGAATACCTATAAAACATATTAAATATTGTATGTACTTTATATGGTGATTTAATAAATATGACAATTTATATACCACATTATCTTTTTACTAGAGAATAAATCCATATGGTGAGGTATGGACACACATCAAATAAAATTTGCTGTGAACTCTAGCGGAGAATTCTACCAATGTGGATATTTATTTTGTTATAATTTCTTGCATAGTGCAACAGCCCTTCCTATCTAATAGAAAAGGATCTCATGATCCTGAACCGATCTTACCTGGAATCGCAAATCCCAAATTTGTATATGAAAAGCAGATCTAATTGTATTAGTGTCTAGAATGATTTTCTTTCGTGAAAATTTAGGTCAACAACGATATTTAAATTAAAAAATATATATTGTGTGTTTTTTAATGTAAATAAGTAATTTGAAAACGTTTTTCGAAAAATAATCATTTGTATTGTTTACAAATATAAATGAATGGAAAATTTTTCATTGTGCACTAAAATAGTTGGGCATAAATTGTTATCGATAATGAAAAGCAATATAAATAGTTATTTTTCGAAAAATATTTTTTTAAGTAACTTATTTTTTGTGAAATGAATGTACCCTAAATATAATTCGTGTAATGCCTAAGCATCTTGTTTGTCTGTAATATTTATGAACAAATAAAGGTAGACCGATGACGTTTGATTGGTGACGCCACGATACTCATTGGATAGCATAGGCTTTCTTCGTCAAAATAGCCGGGCAGACTCTTCCGATCCACCTTTCTTGTACTCCTGATCACCAAAGCTCCTTTTCCTCTGTGAAAGAAACAAGAGAGGAAAAAGAGCTCTCTCTCAAAGCTTTGACGCCCATTTCCATTTCTTGATTCTGCTTCTCATCTGCTTGAGAGAGAGAGAGAGAGAGAGAGAGAGAGAGGAAATCTGTCATGGCTACTGAAGTAGCTGCTTTCTTGCTCAAAGAGAAGCTGCAGAATCTCAGAGCTGACCAAACCATAATCTACCCAAAACTGAAGGGCAGAATCAGCACTGCCATCAACAATCTGCAGCAGCTCTTGACCTTCGGTAAAGACACGGCAGAGGACCAAGTAAGCGAGAAGACCAAACTCTTGTCTACCATCTACAGTGCAGAGGACACCATTGACACCTACCTCCTCAGAAGAGCCCAGCAGAAGTTCAATCAGTGGAGCCAGAAGGAAGTGAGCAAAGGGTTGAAGAAGTTCAACGGTGAGCTCATGCGCTTGTCCTTTTTCTCTTCACCCAACAAAGATCAGCCTCAACCTCAACCACTTCAAAGCGAAGTTCTGGGAAATGTTGGCAGTGCCACCTCTCCTGAAGGAGGAAGCACCCGCCGTTGGGAAAGGATCTCTCATCTTCTTGACATGGAATCAGAGGCTGTGGTTCAGAAGCAGGACATGGAAGAGCTTGTGAAGGACTTGATTCCGCTGCCTGAGGAAGAACAAGAATTCAGGGTTCTTCCTGTGGTTGGCCCGGGAGGCTCAGGCAAGACCACGATGGTGAGATTGATTTATGACAGGATCGACATCAAGCAGCACTTCGAGTGCCGCGCCTGGGTCTGCGTGTCCAGGGACTTCAAGTTCAGAGATGTGGTGGTTGACCTGATAAAGCAGGTCTCCATAACCCAGTCGAGTGGGATAGACCATATGGGGGATGACATCTTGGCTGAGATGCTTCTCAAGGCTTTGATGGAGAAGAGGTATTTGATTGTGTTGGATGATGTTTGGAAAGTTGAGGATTGGCACAAGCTGACGATCTCCTTACCGGATTTGCAAAACGGAAGCAGAGTGATTATCACTACTCGTTCTGATGAAGTAGCTAAATTGGCTGATCTGTGGGGCAATCCGTTACGGCTGCACCAGATATGCGATGCGGAGAGATGGGAATTGTTGAAGAAGCAAGTTGGTGAACGTGAGGCGGAATTCGGCGAATTTGAGGACGAGATCATGGCGAAGTGCCATTATTCACCTCTGGACATAGTTTTAATGGGTGGGATTTTATCAGCCACAGAGTCCAGCGAATGGCCTAGAATAATTGCCAAACTTCCTTCTCCCAGCAAAGGCCGGTCGACAACGTTGGACATCGTGTCTTTGAGCTTCCATGAGTTGCCGCCACGGTTGAAGGTATGCTTTTTGTATCTCGGTCTCTTTCCGAAAGCATTAGAGGTCCCAGTTCGGAGATTGTTGTGGTTGTGGCTTTCGGAAGGTTTCTTGAGTCCAACGCCTGCCGAGCGAGAAAAGAAGCTTGAACCTGAAGATCTAGCCGACATGTGCTTCGAAATGCTGGTCCAGCGGAAATTGATTGAAGTGACAAAATGGAAGTTGGATGGAACCCCTAAAACGTGTCGCATGTCGGGCATCATCCATGATTTCTTCTCTCCAAAATCAGTGGGTTCAGGTCTTTATTACATTCATGATAATGAAAGCAAACCTCCTAAAAGTTACAATATTCAACGGCTCGTGGAGTATTTGGAAATTGAGAAGATTTCCAACGATCACGTCGATGAAAATCTACGGTCTTTTGTGTCTTTCAACAACAAACGCAGAGGTAAGGCCAACAGAGAAATTGGTACATTTTTGAAGGCCTTGGTCCATAATAAGGGGTTTGCATTGCTAAAGGTCCTTGATCTAGAGGGTGTCTACAAACCTATGCTTTCCGGGGTAGTAGGCAATTTGCTTCTTTTAAGGTTTCTAGGCTTGAGATCGACAGTACTAGATTCAATCCCATCAGCTGTCGGAGAGCTACCATACCTAGAAACTCTGGATCTGAAGCACACTAGCGTGACCACCTTACCCGACTCGATTTGGAAGGCGAAGAACCTCAGGCATCTGTACCTGAACGAGGTTCACATTGACGCATTCTTCCAGAAGCTGACTAAAGGGTCTCTAAGCAGTCTGCAGACACTTAGGGGGCTGCATGTAGGTAATGAAAAGGTCGTGACCAGAGGTTTGGATAGACTGGTTAACCTCAGGAAATTGGGACTCATGTGTCATGAAAAGTCAGTGAAGGCTGTGTTGAATTGGGTTCGGCTACTACCTAATCTTCACTCTCTGAAGTTTAAGTCAATTGACGAATTTGGTAAGTCATCGAAGATTGAGTTGGAGTCCATGGAGAAACAGACCAAGCTCTGCAGCTTATACTTGCTTGGGAAACTAGTGAATCCAGTAAACATGCGTGGGGTACTCCCATCGTGCCTCAGGAACCTTACACTGTCAATGTTGGCACTGAAGGAAGATCCCATGCCGGTGCTGGGCAAGTTGCCTGAGCTAAGCATTCTCAGACTCCTTGCTGATTCATATTCGGGAAGTGAAATGACTTGCGATGTTGGGAGATTTCTGAAACTCAGGGTGTTGAAGCTGTGGATGCTCGACCAACTGACGATCTGGACAGTGAAGAAGGGGACGATGCCCATCTTACAAGAAGTAGAAATCAGAGGGTGTGATAAATTGGCGATGATTGATGGAATTGAGCACTTGCAGAGCTTGAAGGAGCTTACCCTGACTAGTATGCCAGAGAGTTTCACAGAAACAATCATAAGAGGAACAGAAAGAAAATTGTACATCAAAGTAAATTGTTGGAAGTTTTCTCGTCCAGGTAGGTCTTTGTTGCCCTCATGTTCAATTCCATCTGTAAGTTACGCTTTGGAACTCAGATTCTTGTCACTGTTCTATCTGGTTAAACAGTTGAACTGCAATGAAAGTGTCCTGGTGATTTGGCTATTGCTGCTTCTCTTAGTTTGTTAGTCCTAGCTTTCATCATGTATCCACAATCTTGTAGCTCAGTAGTTGATCTCTCTCTACTGAATTAGATGATTCCGTCCAGAGTTTGCTCTGATCTGTCTTATAAATTTAAGTCGTGCTCATGGCATTGAATTGTTTTTGCGAGTGTCAAGTTATTTTGCATTGATATGTACTTACTTTTCTGTGCTTGACTTTTGTAGGCAAATTAGGTGCACGCTGAAGATGAAGATGATGATGAGGATGACAGCAAACTAGGTCGAAGAAGAAGAGGACGGTGAAGAAGAGATGGAGATGGATAAGAAGATGATGACAAAACGTGTTGATCAGAGGTGAACGGAACGAAGTTGAGTTTGTTGTTTGAATCTGTTTTGTTGCTTTTTAAAGGCTTTTCCATGTAAAATTTGCATGTCTTATTTTCTATTCTTTTTTCTCTTGAAAGTTTCACGTTCATAACGGCAAGAGTATGGTGTGAGTGCCGAGTGTGCCATGGTGAGTTTGAGTTTGTTAGTGAATTATATAGAGTGAACTCAATTGAGTGTGTGTCATTGTACTTCAAAATATTATTGTAAAAGAAAAAATGTGAACGATGATTGGATTGATGATAAAATAGAATCTTGGGTCGCAAACAGTGATTTGATTGATAATAAAGAAAGAGAATCATTGGTTCAGTTTTCCACCTTAACGACAGAAAAAATGATTGATCAAATTCTATTGAGTTTGACTCATAGTGATCATTTATCAAAAAATGACTCTGGTTATCAAATGATTGAACAATCGGGAGCAATTTACTTACGATACTTAGTTGACATAAAATTTGAGTTACAAATATACAAGGATCATCCATCAAAACACCGACTCTTAGTATGACGGCAACTTTCTGAAATGTCATCATAATTGTTTAATATTCAAGCCATGACCAAGACTCAAGTATGATACAAAAAGGAAAAATGGAAGGCGGTCCATGGGGAAGAGAAAATAGGATCGCTCTATGTCCATCACTATTTTTGATTTCACACTCTTCAATAAAGTGCCATTATCATATTACCCCTTTGTTTCCCAATTTTTTAGCATATTTTGATTCCCTCTCTAATTTTTGTTCGGATCTAATGTGCTGCATGATTGCTTCCTTTTCTTTTCTTGTGCGTCCCACGTTCAGCCTTTTTCTTCTCTCCTTTCTCTCTCCCTTCATGCAATTATGGAGGTAGGGGAAAAGAAACAGAAAGAGGGAGAATGAGCAAGGCAAAGCTCAAGGGATCGTTAGATTGTAAGAAAAATAGTAGGAGTATTAACTACCGAATTGAAGCTGCGATAGTGGTTTAAGGACTCTCACATCTGCCTTACACTCTCTGAGACTCCATGGAGCAATTGAGATTTTGGCTAAAAGGGACTCTCTCTCTCTCTCTCTCTCTCTCTCTTAAGCAATGGTCTCCAGTAGACATCCATAGGGCAGCTGGGACCCGTATTCCCTTTTTTGGCCTTTGAATAGTTGTGTTTTCTCCTGCTATTTTTCTTACGATCTACGATCCTTTGAGCTTTGCCTTGCTCTCATTCTCCCACACTTTCTGTTTCTTTTCCGCTACCTCCATAATTGCATGAAAGGAGAGAGAACAAGGAGAAGAAAAAGGGGGAAGGTGCAACCCGCAAGGAGAGAAAAGGAAGCAATCCAATACAAAAGGGATTTGACACAAAAAAGGGAGAAAATTAGAAACATGCTGAAAAGTCGAAAACAAAAGGGTAATAGAGTGAAGACACTGTATTAGGGAGTATCTAAGAAAACTGGGGATGGAAATAAGCACGGCCCGAAAAATATACATTTGATTCTCCCTATTAGTGTTGATCAATATTGCAATCTTCTCTTTTTTCTTGAACTCGAAATTGCTATGATGATGCCAAGTAGTAGGACAGACATAGTGTTCATCATTAGTGTATTACCACATGCAATTGATAGAAAACATAATCCAAATCTAGTAGATGTGTTTGTACGGCAAAATTATGATGGTGGTCAGCCTTATCGTTCCACCACCTTATCTTGACAGAGTTATGTTGCTTTCGCTACATCTTCATGCAGAGATCTTTATTGGTCTCTACCCTGCATTTAATAGAAATGACTTAAGTGAACACCGAGGTTCGACCAACTAAAGTCGAGGGTGGTAGGAGCAAATCAGTGTTGTTTGACGGACGCCGGCTGGCGTCGATGCTAAATAAGCCATCAGATATGGCAATGAAGTGGGAGATCATCTCGCATCTTTGGGTGGAGGTGGCGGTAATTGTTGTATGCCGCGAGCCAAATTTGAGTGGATTGCCACGCTCGTCAGCTGAGGAGAGAAGGAGAGCTTCTCACTTATGTTTGGCTCCCTGCTCGTGCATTTCGGGCTGACCGATCACTCCAAGATGACTCAAGGCCATGCAATAGCAAAGCTTATATTAAGACAGGAATTTTACAGAGATCAGCATGCATCTTCTGATGTTGCGTGTTCACTTTTGAATGGGGTGTTGCATCACTTGAGTGACTAAATCATCTTTGTAAATATTCTGGGAGGCCTAATCCCAAATGTAATGTGCATAAGTTTTTCAACAGCTTTGGCTTGAGGTATCTGTATTTTTTATGAAGGCCAATCGGAGCAGTTTCATATCTGATATGGGTTACTTGAAGAATTTGAGTATTTATCCCAAGTTTAATTTGTTAAAGAAGTCATTTAGGCAACAAAAAGCTTTTAACTTCGCCCAAAGCGGAAGTCATATGCCAAATACAACTATTTGTTCATGTCGTCACAAGTCTCGCCCGAAAGCTTCAATTCTTAGAGAACCATCTCTCCCAATGTATAGATAGTGTATGGCTTAAGCTTCTTCTTGCAATAAGTTGCACTTTACAAGCGAAATAGATGTACGTAGAATCACTGCCAACTACATGAAGGCGTGCTTTTAATATTTAAACACTCTCACTTACATGTGGACCAAACTTTAGTCTAAGACTCTATCGTAAACTTATAAAATAGTAGAGACAAATTGGAACTTTAAAAGACATGAATTCAGAGTCTTTTTCTAATATATGAAATTTTATGGAAGTAATATAATCTGTTCTAAAATTTTAAATATTCAAATGATAGTGTGTTTTTTAATGTTTTTAGTACTTTAACAAACATTACCCCATCTCATATAATAGAAGACGTATAAACAATCGCAACGAGAAAGCTAAAATCAATAACAAGCATCATATCTAAACTCTTGGCCTTCATTTCCGTACATATCAAATTTTCAGGAGTGGGATTCCTTTCACAGTTGAAATAATCATCCAAATAGACAACCCATTTCGACAATTATCCTCCCTTTTCTTCCAATTTGGAGTAAGATTGTACACCAAAGCAAAGGATTTTCCCATCAAATCTTGTTTGATTGAGCCAATTTCACAGTGACTCTAGATCAGTTCATATCCACTTCCCCCTTTGGAAACCCTCATGACTATCGATTAAACAACAAGGGGTGATCTGCATATCATATCATAACAATAAAAATTAACATATTTTATCCAAATTTCCCACCAAAAAATTTTGCTAGAGGAAGTGACAGATTGTGCACATCATATTATAGGTTAAGGTAAAACACTTTACACGAATCAATGTTTAGAATTTTGTAGTCCACATGACACGTAATTTGAAAATAACATAAATTTGTGAGAAATGACGTTGAATAGAAAGCTTGAATTTGTAAGTTAAGATCACAGAATAATGAAAAAAAAAATATGGGTCCATCATGTAAATTTTATATCCTTATCCCGTCAACACGTTGGTGGAATTTTCAGAAAAGCTGCTTTAGTGAAAAGATATGCAACATGGTCCACCTTCGAGAGATGACACCTTCTTCGCGGAATTTCATACGAAATTATTGGTTACTGTTCTTCTATGTAAATGCCGGTAGTACCATTTTATTTTATTATATTCGGCAGATGCAACTTTAAATATCCTGCTATATCTCCCTCGGAAGTCGAGGAACTATTAATCAAACCATCTTCTTTGTCAAGAATCCTACTTCTACCTTATTCTTTCTTTCGTTTCGAGTTATAATTACTGGGCAAATTGATTGATTAGTGCTTACCATATCTACCTTTTCTTATTTAATTTATCTAGTGTGATTGAAATGTCGAATTTGTATACTTAGTGAAGAGTTCATACATTAGAGATGCACAGACGATGGTGCATGAGCAGTAACTAATTTTATTTTATTTTTATCAAAGTAACATTTCATTCGTTTTCACGGAAAATATAAAAGAGAAATATCGCAATCCAACTGCAAATCAAGACAAATTCCAGATAAATTCAAAACAAAATAAGCTTAAGAGAACGAGAGGAATCATCTGAACAAGATTAGAAGTCATCCACTAAAAGAGCAGATCTGATATTTATTTAAACCAAAATCAACGGCCAATTATCGCATCCATTTTTAGTAATGAGTACACACCGAGATTTCTATCTATTACTAAAGCTTTACTCACTATGTGCACCTAGGTTTAACGTCATCAATACCATCGCCGTTCAAAGAAACAACATTGAATAAGCACATATATGATATTTGTGATAGCAAAATATTCACGAAACTTCCTCGATATCTTTCGAAATTGAACTTGTACACCAACGAAATTGAGGGAAGCGAAAAAATGAAATTATACACACAAAGTCTCCAAATCTAGACTAGATTGGGATACAAATCGCCCTGAAGCGGAAGAGAGGAGTTTTTAGACCAAGACCAGATTAGAAGAGAAAAAGTCTACAAAGCGAGAGGAAAGCAAGAAAAAGAGAACAAAAGAATCAAATAAGCCAAAGAAAAAAGAATAAAAAAAGAAGGAGAGGGAGAGATTTATCTCAAATCTTTTTCTCCATGAAGGTTAGGGAAGAAAGTTGTGTGAAAATTAGTGGGAGAAGAGAAAACCCTAAAGGAGGGAGACTTTTGGAGAGAACACCACTTGAAACTGACCGATTGACAAGAAAAAACCTCTACTCATGATTTTTTGTAATTATAAAGTAAGTTTGAATAGTCATACAATCCATTGCAACGTGACAATGTGAAACACGTTCCTAGTGAAAGCAAACCTCGGAATTTGGATCGACCAATTAATCAAAGTTCTTAGGCCCACATTTTGGAAGCCAACGCTGCTTTTTATCAATTGCATCTGATGCTTCTTGGACCAGGAGCAGTGCTGATATATCTTCGTCTCAAGCTGGAGGACCGAAGAAAGTTCCTTTTCCTCATAATGTTGGAATCTAGCGCAAAAATGATAGATTAACATCAATTTTTCTTATGTTATTGGATTAAAATCAGGTATGGCCACTAAGCAAAAAATAAAATAAAAAATCAATGGATCTTTCTTTTCTCTTTGGATATAATCAATCCCTTAAGTAATCATCTAATTCACGGATATATAAGGGTTAGTGATTACATCCACTCCATCAAGTAATCATCGAATTTCTCTTGGATTGGTTCTTTCTTTTCTCTTCGGATATAATCACTCAAAATTGAAATGTTTGCCTCAATACTAGTAGATATATACGGTATGATTAAATCATATTTAATGTATGATAAATTCATCTTTTTGAATACATCAAAGTTTCATGCTATGTGTTATGTATCCTCTCTCAAAGATAATTGTTGGTATTTCAATCAAATTATGATTGGTAAAAATCAGTAACTTCAAAGGCGTCCATAATATACAAAAAATAAATGTGGGTAAATCATTAAAGTAGGTGGTAATCTTCGAAGTATGAAACTTTTTAAGGTAAAAAAAGTTGGTGAGTGACTTAAATTAGTTGATATTTTAATGTGACAAATGTCAGTACATCAATCAAATTAAAATTAGTTATTGATAAAAGTTAGTAACTTCAAAAGAATTTGTAAAACTTAAAATCAAATGGTTGTAACTTATTAAAATAGTTTAAGAAATGCCGATACTTTTTAAAATGAAGTAAGATAAAAAGTTAGCAAATGATTAAATTTAGTCGGTATCTTGACAAATGTTTGTAAACCATAAAATGAAATGATGACATATTGTGAAAATGGTTGATAATTCTGTAAGTATAAATAAATGTTAATATTTGTCAAAACTTATTGGTAAAGTTACTCCCAGATGACTAGTTTAGCAACTTATTTATCACTTTTTTTCGTTACCAGCAGCATATATTAATGTTGAATCGGCGAAAATTGTCCAAAAAGTCATAAATCTATAATACGGTGACCAAATTAGTCATAAAATTTTCAATTTAATCAATTTAGTTATAAATCTTTTGATAATTTGCCAATATAGTCATTCCAATCAATTTGACAAGAAAATTACCAATGTAACAGTCCAACCAGCTGTCCTATGCGAGATGGCTGACGCTGATATGGACAAATATTGCAAAAATTTTAACTAGTTTTTGAATATTATTTTTTATTATTTTTTCTCTTTTTTCTTTATTTCTGTTTGTTGAATGGTAGGCTTGGACGATGCCTCTGTTGGCCATAGGCGAGGGTCACCCACTCTTTTATGGCTGACGACCTTTGTTGGCCATTGTGGAGGCCTAGGACACATTTGGTAATGGTCTAGTTTCTCTATTTCTTTTTGTTTTTGTTTTTTTTTTTTTTTTTTTTTGTTCTTTGGAATAGAAGTAGAACATAAATGCGTTTGGTAATTTTTGTGATCCCAAAAATAGATTTGGAATGGAAACAATAAACAAAAATAAAATTGTTTCTTTGTTTCCGATAACTCAAGAAACAAGCCTTTTCTCTTTTCTTTTTTTTTTCTTTTTTATTTCTTTCTTTTTCTCTTCCTCCTCTCCGGTTGGTGACCAACTAGACAATGCCTATTGACCTCACCGAAGCCTCGTCAGCTCTCACCAAGGTTGCCCCGAGCTCGCTAGCCATCGATGAGGTCCCCTCGAGCCTTGCCCTGGCCGAGCAAGGCTCGACCTCGCCGTAGCTAGGTGAGGTCAAGCATCGCCAGTGGTTGGGTGAAGAAGAAAAAGAAAAATGAAAAGAAAAATGAAAAATGAAAAATATATATATAGTAAATTAAAAAAAAATTCTAAGTTACAAAAATATTTGGGGTCGTACCAAACGCATTTCTATTCCGAAAATATAAATTTTATACAATTACTAAACGCTTTCAAATGATCATAAACTTGTCCAGGGAATATATATGGAACAAATATTTTTAAATAGAAATTATTTCTGCGAGCAAAAATATTATCATACGCAACCCTAGCAACCAATATAGGAAAAAAAAAAGAAAAAAAAAACAAATGAAAAAAAGAACAATAGAAAAAAGAGAATTCTAGAAAATTATAAAACATACAAAAATTGTCCACAATCAACATTGGTTATACCGCGTACAATAGCTAGCTTTTATATTAATGATTTTCTAGTTAAAATTAACAAATGATCAAAATGTTTTAAGACTAAATTGGTAAAATCGAAAATTTAGAGTTGGATTAACCCCATCGAATTGGTTTTGGCATTATAACTTCATGAAATGCTAGAAATATCCCAACGACTCAAGGTAAGATTGAAGTTGTTTTTTCTTTATTAAGAAAAAAAGGATGGAATAGAAGATTGCAGCATGGCACCATGAATCAAAGTACTTTCATGATCTTTCAGGTGTACGGTACAACATGGCAACGTGTCGTGTCATTTTAATCAAGTAAAAAATGTTGTAAAATTGATCTATGATATTACGGCAAATCGTAGAAATCAGGCGTAAGAACAATTGTAAAAAAAGTGAGGATATAGTACGCTAATATACCTTAGAAATTCCCCGTGAAGCACGTTGGCAATTAGAGAGAACTTTGAAATTTGAATGGACCAAATTGTTAAAGCTCGATGGACATTCGGATCGAACATTTGTAGGAGTTTTCTTCTTCTTCTTCTTTTGGTGTTCAGAAAACATACCTATTAGTCCAATTAAAACATACAAATGAGGTGGCCATCCAAGTTTTTGTTTTGATTTTAGGGACGGTCTTGGAATCTAAATGCTGCTTTTGCAATGATTCGACATCATCTTGGTCCTTAACTAGATCAGTGTCGATCATCATGATTCCATTTTCAAACGATGGCATTTTGTTTCGGTAAATATTGTTTTGGCCAATTCTTTTGATTTTTTTATACCCACATTGTTACACCCCTAACTCAACAAAAACAAAGGCAATGACATGGCTATCCTTCACCCAAGAGACGTAGCTTTAAATGTAATTATAACTTAATTTAATATCGAAATATATACATCTATATATATTTGATAAAAATTCATCTGTAGCTTACTTTTCAACATTTCCAACAAACAACTAAGGAGTTCATCATAGTCAAATACAACTCGTACCCAATATTCTCACTATCAAAATGCCTTCCTAATAATGATAATGCCCTCATCCTCTTACAGTTCGTTGAAGAACCTGAAAAGTAAGATAAACGGAATGAGCAATCATAGCCCAATGAGTAATACATCTCTTCTAAACAAATCAAGCATCTACTTTGTATGTTTAAGACACAAAAATGTAACCAATTCACACAAAATCTTGAAGATAATGAACTCATAAGATCAAAATGAGTTATATATTACTTTGGCATATTGTACTCATAGTAGAAATATCATTTGCATCACTAATATCAAAACAAATAATCAATAATCTAATCCATTGATCAATTTAATCAAATCACACGTTAATGGTCTATTCCATTGACCAATTTCACAGCTGATCCTTCACGAAAGATTCGTTGATATGCAACCCTCAAACTGTTGGGATTTGGCGCATAATCACAAGGAAATAGAGAATAAAAGCGAGAAAAAGAAAGCGAGGCACAAGATTTTATCATAATTCACTCTTAAATTAGGGCTATATCCAGCAAACGGTTCCACTATAATTAGCACCTGAGACATTTTTATTACAACCCTCAATTACAAGAGAAAAAGATACCCAGTAGCTATTTACGGGCCTAAGCCCCCGCGATCCCTTGGACCTATGGGAGTGAGACCTTTGTGTCTATCTATTGATAGGGAGTATTGAACAGACCTCAACATAAACTACTCATAAAAATATAAAAAGACCCGCCATTCCTCTCTATATAGGATTTTAGACGTAAGAAGATGACGAATCCAAGTCATTAGTCTAGTTGTGGAACAAACAGGAAATGAAAGTCATAACTTCTTCGCGCGTTTTCAGGATTTTATGTCGTGAGACAAAATTAGTGAAAGAAGGCATAATGATGGCCTTAAGTCTTTTCTGAAAACTTAGATCAGCAACTAAATTGGCTCACATCAACCACTAAATAGCATTTCACATTGACTGATCACCTGACCTATACGCGATAAATGTGCACATACATAAGCTCGCATCTGTGTTATTTTATCTGCAAGACTCTATTTAAAGGCAACCGAGACTGACCAAACCCGAATAAGGATTTGTCATTACTCGGAATCAGGGTCTATCTCAAAATGAGCTGAGCAATGGCCTGGCCTTGGGTCATCTTGAAATGATCGGTCAGGCCAAAATGAGCCATCAGGAGCCAAACATGAGTCAGAAGCTCTCCCCCTCGCCTCAGCTGCCTGGCATGACTATCCCCTCTGCATTGGCTCGCGGCGTACATCAATATCTTCGTCCAGAACTTCGCGATTGTTTCCCATTTCATTCCTACTTTCGTCTCTTCGAACACCGCCACGATCCTGCATCCATCGAACAACACGGACTTGCTCTTTCCACCCTTCACTTGAGTTGGACGAACCTCAGTTCTCACCCTTAGCGGCCTTTTGGAAGCTTGCTGAAGATACGGGTTCATTTCATTTCTCTTCCCTCTATCGATCACTAGATTTTTAATCCACTGATGGGGTTCTCTATATGATTCGGAATTGGGTATTCGGTGATCCTTGAAGAACTTAAAGGCCTCGGCAAAAGTGTCGCGGAGCCTTATTTCTCCGATTCCACTGGGTAGCATGGAAGGGTACATGACCAGAAGATAAAACATGTACCTGGAGAGAAGCTTGCTCACCCAAAGATTATGGCCGGATTCTCTCTCTCGATCCGAGTAGTACAATAGTTCGGTGGCGATGTGCCAAGTTAAGACAACCTGGTCAAAGTCCCCCTCAGTGCCCCACTTAGCTTGAGGGATATGATAATCATCGAGTAGCTGAGCAAGGGATTTCTGAATATCCATGGGAACTGACGTGTTTCTCCTCCACGTTGCGAAGTTCTTCCTCGACATGACCGAAGATCCATTTCCTAATCTTGCCGGACATGTCTTCATGGAGGGTGTAGTGATACTTTTCTAGATCTTTAGTGATCTTCAAGAACTCAAGCATATTGTGGCAAACCAAGGGCCTCTCTTTAGTGCAAAAGCTGAGCAAGCTGAATTGGGCAATTGAATGTGACCGCCTAGGTTGTCTAGGCAATCTTGCGAAGTTCACAGCACGTCTCAAGGCACTGCTCTTGTTGCGCTTGCACAACCAAACGTCGCTCCAATCTGAGGAAACCAGCATCAAAATCGAATAGGTCTCAAAGAAAACAATGACAGCCAGCAACAAGTAAGTGATGAAAAGATCGAATTTCCGCCGGGGCGACTTCTCAGCCAAAGAGAAGAGCACCAGCACCAATAGAGTGGACGAGAATGTGAACATGAGGAGGCTGAGTCCCTGCTTGGTGTAAAGCACCATTGCCTTTGTGTGGAGCATATCGTAGATGAACCCGAGCTCGATTTCAACGATCCTAAAAGCTTTCTCATGATCTATCACCTTTGGTTACGGTAATGAGTAGTTATGATCATGAGTAAGCTACGTGTACTAATAATTCACTAAGAAAATTTTACCAGATGATGTGGTAATTCATGTGGCTTATGCCATGTCACTGAGTACGTGTTTAATGAGTAATACACAAAGAAAAAAGGGAAGAAAATACAAATTGGGCAAGATTAGAAAAGATTTCTTTTTAGCGTGTCTTTGTTATATAGAAAATAAATTATTTGAAAAATATTTTCCCAAAAATGACCACTTGTATTGCTTACAAAAATGAATGAACAAAAAATATTTTCACCATATATTATCGTCGTTAATGAAAAAAATTTATTTGACTAATTATTCCAAGAAGTATATGCGATCATTTTTAGGAAAATATTTTTCAAATCATTGATTTTTTACGGAACAAACTAAGTCTTCTACTTCCCATTTTTACCAAGTTTAAGGAAACTAAATAACTTTCCAAGCTTCACTTTATTTTATAAGTAGTATTAAAGGTGGACTAAGTATGATTAACTTGCATCAGATGAATGTATCTTCTGTACACATCTTGTATAATTGGGAAAACCTGTCTAAATCCTTAGGACAGAGCGCGCCCATTGCATGAGGATAATTATTAAAATCAGTCCAAGCGTTCTTATTGTTAACTTTGCCTTCTTCATAGAGACGCTTATATTGAAAATTTATCTTTGTCACATCTGAGCTAAACTGCATAAGTTATCTCAATAAAATTTCTATTTGATATGAGAAAAATATCTGACGTTAGGATAACTCAAATAGATGTTCTTGGAGGCTTTGGATTGTCGAAGGTTCACGGCTTAGAAGGCGTGGACAAGCCCGTGCTTCCCGAGTCGATGCGTAATATGCTGCTTCTACGGTTCGTAGGCTTGAGGTCAACTGCACTGGATTCAATCCCGTCTGCCACTGGATATCTACCATGCTTGGAAACTTTGGATCTGAAGCACACTAAAGTCACTTCTATCCCAAGTTCCACTTGGAAGGCGAAGAACCTCCGGCATTTCTACATGAACGAGGTACCCATTGATGCGTTTCTCCATAAGCCATCAAAAGGGTCTCTGACCAACCTCCATACACTGAGGGGGCTCTACGGAGGTGACAAAAAGGCCTTGGTCAACAGACTAGATCGATTAGTGAACCTCCGGAAACTGGGACTCACATGCCACACAAACTCTTTGAAAGCAGTAGCTAAGAGGATCAAGCAGCCGCCTAATCTTCAATCATTGAACCTGAGATCGATAGACAAGTTTGGTAAACCATCAAATCTCGAGGTGATATCCATGGCTAAACATTGCAACCTATGCAATCTGTATTAGCTTGGTTCGTTGCCTATCCCCGCCAGCCAGCTCTCCAGAGTGCTCCCATCATACCTCAGGAAATTCACATTGTCCATGTTAGAACACTGGGGGAAGATCCAATGCCGGTGCTGGGGCAACTGCAAGACCTGAGCATCCTTAGGCTTTTTGCTGATTCGTATGTGGGACCTCGGATTGTCGGACGCAAATTGTGCAACCCCAAGATCTCCATAACCAGAACAAGAATACGCATAATTAAGCAGAAGAATTAACGCACCTGTTTTGGAATCTATCGATCTTGAAGCGGAAGCGGAAACACAATGTTCCATGCGCAAGTCCTTCTCCTCTATTGCCCTCCGTATCACTGGCTCAATGAGACGGCCCCCCTCACGTTTAGCGTTAGGTAAACGCCCTTTAGGTGAGGATACATGTGAGAATTAGGGTTAGAGGAGAGACTTAGCGCTATTTATAGAGTTTCCAGCTAGGCCCCTCATTACGGGTCAGGCTCAACTCGACTCACACTAGCCAGCCCCATATTAGACTAATTAAGAAACCTTCTATTTCACCTTAGACCAAACCCCGTAAAACGGTAAACATTAAATGGTAAATTACAATATCAATTAATGTAGTTCACATTAGGAAAACTCTTACATTCTCCCACTTGGATTATATTAATTGAAATCGTACTGTATGTGCGCACATTGGTCTAGAGATAATTCTTAATAGTCAATCATATCCCATAAAGTCTCAAACACCGAATCATGGCGGTAACTGCATGTATACACACAGAGCCTTTCATGGTCACGAGTGTTCTCAACTCTATTGATATGGATCCAATATGGTAGTGTGTCAAATGGATAACATCTCTCATAAAGATATCTCATTTGTCACCACCATTCTCTTACCTTAAGCGTCACAAAAACTTGTGCCACTAGAGAATGTCCATTCTCTTACCTTAAGCGTCACAAAAAACTTGTGCCACTAGAGAATGCATTTATGGTTCCATGAACCCACATATGTCTTGTCCTTACGGTTAACCATTAGTTATGTATAACAAGACATATGAACAAGGCTAATAACCGTATGCCCCTAGCCTTCACTCAAGGTTTAAGCAATACCTTGAGACTTTAACAATATATATATTTTCAACATAATAACAAACCATTCAAAAACATTTTATTGAATGAAAAAGTTGACATATATATATCAAAAAGTTACTAAATTGTAACAAAAAACAGATGTAAATATTATTCAAAGAAAAATAAAACAGCTCGCACTAAATAACAGCATCCCAAGATGCTCCTAAGCCCATGCTAATGACATGTCGCTCAAATATACATGGACGTAGGCCTTTAGTTAGTGGATTTGCAACCATATCATCTGTTGGAATATAATCTACTGCAACGTCAGGGGTGGATAGTTAGTGAAGAAATAAATAATTATTTATTTACTACTAATTCTTTCAGAGTGAACGTGGCATTGATAGTCTAATTCTTTCAGAGTGAACGTGGCATTGATAGTTTATTTTTTATATGGAGTTACGTCAAAGAGATATAAAATCTATATAAGTGCAACTGGAGAATTTTGCAGCAGATTCAAGTAAATTTGTGTGTAGACTGAAAAGTCTTAATTCATGGTCTTAAGCAAGTTTCCAGACAATATTATTAAAGTTTCATAGTATTGTTATTTTGTTCAATTAAGAACAAAGTAATTCAATATATTGCAGGGTCAGTGGGAGGAAATTTATTTTTTCTCATACTCTATGTACATGATATTTTGTTTAAAAGTAATGACATTGAGGCATCTTATATCTTTTGTACTAAGGTTTGTAAGGATTGTTTTTGCCATATTATATTAGATTTTCTTGGAGGACATTTGCTGATTGTATATTGGAAATATTCAATATATATTATTGCAAGCCATGAATTGCTCCTGTTGTTAAGGGTGATGGGTTGAATCTATCACATTGTCCTTATTTAGATATTGAGAAAATCTAATTAAATGGTGTACTTTGTGTCAGTGCACTTAAAAGTATTTTTTTAATGTGTTGTTTATTAATAACAACAGAAGTCTCAAGGGGTCTAAACACATGGAGGTCAAGTTTTTGACTATAAAGGAATCGGTACAGAATGGTGACGTTGCAGTAGATTATATTCCAACAGATGATATGGTTGCAAATCCACTAACTAAAGGCCTACGTCCATGTATATTTGAGCGACATGTCATTAGCATGGGCTTAGGAGCATCTTGGGATGCTGTTATTTAGTGCGAGCTGTTTTATTTTTTTGATGATTTTATGGATGTTAAAATACATACAAAGCCCTAAATACGCGTATTTTTAGTGTATTTTTGCGTATTTTTCTTGTATTTTTCTGTGATTTTCGAAATACAAGTGCTGGGTTACTGGTATGTTATAACATGAATTTTATGAGTGTTATTCATCAATAATTTACAATAAATTTTATTTTTATTAATGAACAAAGTAATGTAATTAGCATAATATGTGATTTTGGTGATATGCTGCCCCTATCACTAAAGCTAAAATCACATGTATATGGTGTATGTGAGGAGTAAAATTTATATCCCTAGTATGAGAGAGTTTCAAGGATTCAATTGAGTAGTGACCGCCAAAGTGGCACGCTTGATTGGGTTTGAGAAATTTCGGTCTCGTATATTGATTGGGATGTCTCCTAGTCTAATGTGTAGTCATACTCCCAAAGGAGGTGATTGTGTATTAGTTCATGGAGGGATACATGATAGTATGGTGGAGGAGTGACTGATTCTAGTGATTCATATGCCCAAAGGTGATGAATTCACGAAAAATTGGAATATATTCTCATAACCGCTATCATGTGGGGAGTGTACAATTGCATGTCATGTATTTTGCCCAAAGGTGATTATGTGATTATGCTTATAACTCTCTGGATGTGTACTTGTGTGTCAAGTTACACATTAGTCACATTATGCTAATTATATACATTGCTTGGTTTTTCAGTCATTTTTCATGTAATTAATAACTCCATTATTATTGAGGTTTTTACTGCTTCAAATTTTAAGTTGTGGACATATGATTTGTTGCTTGAGAATGCAATAAAATTTGCTTACTGTCCATGAAGCGTTCCATTCTGGAATACTTGAAAAGAGGTTTGCTCGCGGACTGCACCGCTATAATATGATGGAAGCCTTAGTTGCTTGAAATTATGTTTTGTATGATATTGAAATTAGGACATATCTCAAAGATTGTGTTTAAGTCCTAATGATATATACATCTCATATAAGGATGAAAAAGTCGTTTCCAATTTTTTTCCTATTTACTCTTAACGGTTATCTAAAGACTTCTATAGATTATTGTGGAAGTAAAATTGACCGAGATAAAGAATAAACTGGTTAAAATTAGTCTTCAAGGTTGTCAGGCCTAATTGCAGCGGTAAGTATTTTGGCAAGTATGACAATACTGAATTGTTTAAAGGGTCATTTGTCAAATACTTGGTAAATTCTTGGGTGGTAATTTAATTATTATGCCTGAAAATCCTGACAAAAAGATTTGGCTAAAAGGCATGAATCATCATAATGAACATAGTGATGAGTATGATGAGTAAAATTAATTTATCCAGTCTTCTGTGGGTTGATATTATGAAAGCAGTTTTTTCACATACAAAAAAGTGTCCTTATCAAAGTTGTTTTATAAATTTCTTTTGAGTTATAGACTGGGCATAGATTACTTGAATCATATTAAATTTAGGGGTGTCATGCAGAAGTGAGATTATCTAATCCAATTTTAAGTGTATTGCAATTCAGATCAACTCGAAATTATTTTGTATCTTATCTAGATTGTTAAAAGGGGTATTAATTTTATGATCCTAAAGAAGATACAAGAATTATAGAATCACATACTCTAAAGTTTCTTAAGATCGACGTAATTGTAGAGGATAGCTGCTCTCTCGACTATTAAAGATAATAGTATGATGGGGGTTACTTGTGTTTTTGTCTTTATCTATACAGATAATTATGGAATCTCCTGTACCATAGACTAAACTTGTTGAGGTTTAATGTACTATTCTTGATATAGTTTATAATGAAATTTCTTAAACCTCTCAAGTGCAGAATGAAGTGGTTGTAGCTTTATTAAGGAGATTTATTAGGGAAAGACAATTAGTTATACCATCGACTATATAGTCTATTTGTGAGAGCATGATTACAATATCCATTACATGGTTGTTTTAGCAACTTATATAAATGTCGTTTCTTGTTCTTAATTAAGTATGTGATTAGATGCCATATAAAAAAAAAAGGGATAATAATATTTTTGCTCTGATACCACGTGTCGGACGCAAATTGTGCAACCCCAAGATCTCCATAACCAGAACAAGAATACGCATAATTAAGCAGAAGAATTAACGCACCTGTTTTGGAATCCATCGATCTTGAAGCGGAAGCGGAAACACAATGTTCCATTCGCAAGTCCTTCTCCTCTATTGCCCTCCGTATCACTGGCTCAATGAGGCGGCCCCCCTCACGTTTAGCGTTAGGTAAACGCCCTTTAGGTGAGGATACATGTGAGAATTAGGGTTAGAGGAGAGACTTAGCGCTATTTATAGAGTTTCCAGCTAGGCCCCCATTACGGGCCAGGCTCAACTCGGCCCACACTAGCCAGCCCATATTAGACTAATTAAGAAACCTTCTATCTCACCTTAGACCAATCCCCGTAAAACGGTAAACGTTAAACGGTAAATTACAATATCAATTAATGTAGTTCACATTAGGAAAACTCTTACACGGATGACATGCTTCAGCAGCAGATTCCATAAGTTACGCGCATTGAAACTGTGGATGCTTGACAAACTTGAGCACTGACCGCGCAAGACACGGCAACCTCCTTGAAGAGCTAGAAATCAGGCGATGTAACCGATTAAAGAGTTCATATGGACTTCAGCATTTGCAGAGAAAGTCAGGAGGAGCAGTGGGAATGACATGTTTTTCGAAGTGAATAATTGGAAATTCTCTATTATCAGGTAAAATTCTCTTACCTTCAACTTTCAAATTGCAACTATCTTATGCTCAACGTTAGGAATTTAAGTCATCGTCTACATTTTTGCTCTTGGAGGTCCCTCTCAAGCCAAATGTAGATTCAAGAATCAGTTAGGAACATAAAATCATGAAGGGTGCACCTTTCAGGATCATTTTCTACTGAATCATCAAGCTATACTCCAATCGATCCTCACGTGCAGGTTAAATAAATCATCAAGGACTCAACTGGTTCAAGATGAAACTAAGTCTGCAGATATTAATGTCCATCTCTTGGCAAAAAAGCATGCCATATGAGACCAAAAAGCTAAGTTTTCAAAGCCGTTCACTTCCATGTGGTCTCATCTTTATGAATAATCTGTTAGCTGGGTTCACTCCTATATGAAGGAAGCCCAATGAGTTGCAAGCCAAAAAAAAAGAGTTTGAGCACATATAATAAGTTATTTGGAGAAATAGGTTTTCTCACTATCTTCAAAGTAGTAGCCGCAAAAAGACGTAGTAATAAGAGAAAAAAAGAAAGCGGAAAATCTGGAAGTTGAGGTAATATCTTATTTACATCAAGCTGGCAACGGAGGTTGATTCGTGATCCGATTAAGCTAAAATTTTGTCAGCATGTTTGTGGCGCAAGCTTCTTGAATCTGAACAGTTTAATTTTCATTTGAAGCTGCCTCAATCAAGTTTTTTGTAGATTGATCAAAACCTGCGTTTTTGGTCAGATTTATCCTTGATATCTTGTGAAATTCATGTGTATTGCCAAAAATTATGTTCTTGAGGTATTTGCTACTATGTACCTCTAGTATTTGCTAGAGAAGAACATTGTTCACCCAATTTTGTTGATAGTGAAGATTTTTAGGTGGACTCCAATCCTGTGGTTTTTTATCTCCTCACATCGAGGAGGTTTTCCACATAAAAAAATCGTATTGTGTTCGCGTGCTTGGTATTTATTTTACTCTACTATATCAATTTCTATTAGGTTTACACAAGAGGAGAGATTATTTTGTTCCGCTGCGATAATTCGATATTGTTCGAATTGTTACCGTTCTCCCATCATAGTGGGATTAGAGCATCTAGTTATTACTTGATTTTTCTGCCTTGTGTTAAACAATGGAAATAAATACGAATAGAATGGTTACACTGAATGGTTTGAATTATCATATTTGGAAAGGGAAGATGGAAGACCTTTTATATGTGAAAGATTTTTTTATTTGCTCGTATTTGCCGAGGAGAAACCGGAGAATAAAACTGATGTTGAATGGTCTATATTTTATTGTCAAGTGTGTGGTTATATCAGGCAATGGGTGGATGATAATGTTTTGAACCATATTATTGAGGAAACACATGCATGCAGTTTATGGGATAAGCTCGAACAGTTATATGCTCGAAAGACTGGGAATAATAATTTGTTTTTGATAAAACAGATGATGGCTCTGAGATATCAAGATGGTACTCGTTTGACTAATCATTTAAATTCTTTTCAAGAAATTATAAATCAGTTGACTGCGATGGGAATCAAGTTTGATGATGAGATACAAGCACTATGGTTGCTTGGTACTTTGCTGGACTCATGGGAGACATTCCAAACATCTTTGTCTAATTCCGTCCCGAATGGTATGATTACCATGAATTTGGCTAAGAGTAGTATTTTGAATGAAGAGATGAGAAGGAAGACACAAGGATCGTCCTCTTCACATTCTGAGGCCTTGGTTGTTGAGAAAAGGGGAAGAAGTGAGTCTCAAGGTCTGAGAAATAGAGATAAAAGTAGAGGTAAGTATAATAAATTTGTTGATGTTGAGTGCCATTATTGTCATCAGAAGAGACATATTCAGAGGTTTTGTCGCCAGTTAAAAAGGGAGAAACAAAATGAGAAAGGTAAAGAGAAGAAAACTGATAATGACAGTGATGACAATCGTGTTGCTGCACTTAAAGAAGACTTTCTCATTATTTTTTATGATGATGTGGTGAATTTTGTATCTCATGAGACCAGTTGGGCAATTGATAGTGGTGCATCTGTTCATGCTATGTCTCGTAGGGATTTCTTTACATCATACAGGTCAAGTGACTTCGGATCTGTGAAGATGGGAAACAATGAGCTAGCTCAACCTGTAGGCATCGGTGATGTGTGCCTAGAAACCAGCAATGGCACAAGGTTAGTACTGAATAATGTTAAACATATACCTGATATCCGCTTGAATTTGATTTATACAGGCAAGTTGGATAATGAGGGGTATTGCAACACATTCAGTAATGGTCAATAGAAGTTCACCAAAGGTTCTCTTGTTGTGGCTAGAGGTGAAAAATATTCTTCATTGTACATTATGCAGGCAAAATTATCCACAGACAAAATTAATGCAGTAGACAGCGAAGATGTAGCTGAGTTATGGCATAAGAGGCTTAGTCACATCAGTGAGAAGGGTTTGTCAATATTGGCCAAGAAGAAGTTCCTTTCATGATTGAAAAGTTCGGCACTAGAAGTGTGCTCACTGTTTAGCAGGAAAACAGAACAAAGTTGCATTTAAAAGCTCCCCTCCTTCAAGAAAATCAGGTATACTGGATTTAGTGCATTCTGATGTTTGCGGTCCTATGAAAACAAAATCACTTGGTGGCTCTCGTTATTTTGTTACCTTCATAGATGATTTTTCGAGGAAATTTTGGATTTATACCTTGAAAACTAAAGATCAAGTATTAAATGCTTTTAAGCAATTTCAAGCTTCAGTTGAGAGACAGACTGGAAAGAAATTGAAATGTATCAAAACTGATAACGGGTGAGAGTATATTGGACCTTTTGATGAATATTGCAGATAACAAGGTATTCGACATCAAAAGACACCTCCTAAGACGCTTCAGTTAAATGGCTTAGCTGAGAGAATGAACAGAACATTGGTTGAAAGGGTAAGATGCTTACTTTCATAGTCAAAGCTACATGGATCCTTTTGTGGTGAGACTTTAAGTACAGTTGTGCACGTATTAAATCTTACTCCATGCGTTCCTTTAGAGTTTGATGTTCCTAACAGAGTTTGGATAGGCAAACATGTTTCTTATGATTATTTGCGTGTCTTTGGGTGCAAAGCATTTGTACATATTCCCAAAGATGAGAGGTCTAAACTTGATATAAAAACACCACAGGTTAGTGATAATTTGGTTGATTTGGATCCAGTTCCTCTTACAAATATTGCTACACAGGTTGATGAAGAGCAGCAAGAAGTCAATGTTCCAAATAACGCACATGTTCCTGAACATGTTGAAATAGATAATATTATTCCTGAACCAGAGGCTCAATTAGATGTTCCACTGGATGTTCCAATCTGGAGATCCGTTAGAGACCGACGACCTTCCACCGAGTATTCTGAAGATGAGTATGTATTATTGACTGATGCAGGTGAACTAGAGTGCTATGTAGAAGCAATAGAAGATGAGAACAAAAGCAATTAGTTTGATGCTATGCGAGATGAGATGCAGTCACTTTAAGATAATCATACTTTTGAGTTGGTGAAGTTACCTAAAGGTAAAAGAGCTTTGAAGAACAAGTGGGTATATAGGTTGAAGCAAGATGAACATACTTCACAACCACGGTACAAAGCTAGATTAGTTGTTAATGGATTTGGTTAGAGAAAGGGTATTGATTTTGATGATATATTTTCTCCGGTAGTGAAAATGTCTTCTATCCGTGTGGCACTAGGCTTGGCAGCTATCCTAGATTTGGAAATTGAGCAAATGGATGTTAAAACAGCCTTCCTACATGGTGACTTGGAGGAAGAGATATACATGAAACAACCTGAGGGTTTTAAAGTGAAAGGGAAAAAGGATTATGTGTGCAAATTGAAGAAAAGTCTCTATGGCCTAAAACAAGCACCGAGGCAGTGTTACAAAAAATTTGCATCAGTTATGACAGAACAGGGTTATAAGAATACTTTCTCGGATAACTGTGTATTTATCCAAAAATTTTCTGATGATGAATTTTTTATTCTCTTGCTTTATGTTGATGATACGTTGATTGTTGGAGGAATGCTTCAAGAATTAAGTTATTGAAGAAACAGTTGAGCAAGTCTTTTGCCATGAAAGACTTGGGCTCAGCGAAGTAGATTCTTGGCATTAGAATTACCCGAGACAGAGATGCTAAGAAGTTGTTTTTGTTGCACGAGAAATATATCGAGAAGATCATTCAGAAATTTTACATGGATAAGGCTAAAGTGGTTAGTACTCATCTTGCTACCCACTTTAAGTTAAATATGATGCAAAGTCCTACGACTGATAAAGAGAAGAAAGATATGGAAAATGTTCCATATGCCTCAGCTGTAGGAAGCTTAATGTATGCGATGGTATGTACATGCCTAGACTTGGCACACGCAGTTGGCGTTGTTAGTCGCTATTTGTCAAATCTAGGTAGAGAGCACTGGAATGTAGTGAAGTGGTTATGAGGTATCTTCGAGGAACTTCAAATTTGAAACTCAGTTTCAGGACCGAGAAACTTGAGTTAGATACACAAATTCCGACTTGGCAGGAGATATTGATACTCGTAAATATACTTCTGGTTATTTGATTTCTTTTGCGGGTGGAGCTGTGTCATGGAAGTCAAGATTGCAGAAGTGTATTGCACTTTCTACAACCGAAGCTGAATTTATTGCAGCGACTGACGCTAGTAAAGAGATGCTATGGATGAAGAAGTTCTTAGAAGAACTTGGGTTCAAGAAAAAGAGGTATGTGCTATTTTGTGATAATCAAAGCACAATTCATCTTGGTAAGAATTCATCTTTTCATTCTAGATCGAAACATATTGATGTTAAATATCATTGGATAAGGGATGTTCTAGATGAAAAGTTGTTGGAACTTGAGAAAATTCATACAGATCACAATGAATCTGATATGATGACAAAGACTCTACCAAGAGAGAAGCTTGAACATTGCCAATTGATAGCGGGGATGGTGAATCCCTCCACATTGTCGTGAGGGGGAGATTTATTAGTTGGGTTCACTCCTATGTGGAGGAAGCCCAATGAGTTGCAAGCTCAAAAAAATGATTTGAGCACATATAGTAAGTTATATGAAGAAATAAGGTTTCTCACTATCTTCAAAGTGGTAGCTGCAAAAAGACGTAGTAACAATAGAAAAAGATAAAGCAGAAAATCTAGGGGTTGAGGCAATATCTGATTTACATCAAGCTGGCATTTGAGGTTGATTCGTGGTCCAATTGAGCTGAAATTGTTTCAGCATGTTCGTGGCGCAATCTTCTCGAATCTGAACGGTTTGATTTTCATTTGAAGCTGCCTCAATTAGGTTTTTCATGGATTGATCAAAACTTGCGTTTTTGGTCAGATTTATCCTTGATCTATTGTGAAATTCATGTGTATTGCCAAGAATTATGTTCTTGAGATATTTGCTGCTATGTACCTCTAGTATTTGCTAGAGAAGAACATTGTTCACCCAATTTTGTTGTTATTGAAGATTTTCGGGTGGACTCCGATTCCGTGATTTTTGATCTCTTCACGTCAAGGAGGTTTTCCACGTAAAAAAATCGTCTTGTGTTCACATGCTTGGTATTTATTTTACTCTACTATATCGATTCCTATTAGGCTTACACAAGAGGGAATATTATTTTATTCCATTGCGTTAATTCGATATTGTTCGAATTGTTACCGTTCTCCCTTCAGAATCTACCTACTAGAGGAGATGTGTGAGAGTGGCACGAGCCTTGTGTTAGTGCCAAGTGAGTTGAGTGTGCCGTGGTGAGCTTGAGAGTCGAGTTTGCTAGTGATCTATGTAGAGTGAACTCAATTAAGAGTGTGTCATGTTCTTGAGATTATTATTGTAATAAAATTTTAGTTACCAATCTACAAGAATCATCCATCAAGATACTGAGTCTTAGCATGACGGCAACTTTTTGAAATGTTATCACCACTGTTTAATATTCAAGCCATGACCAAAACTCAAGTAGGAAACAAAAAGGGAAATCGGAAGGCAGTCCACAAGGGGAAGGAAAATATACGTCTGGTTTTCTGTGTTAGTACTGATCGATGTTGCAATCACGATCTGAGCTTCTCTTTTTTCTCAAGCTCAAAATTGCTATGCTAATGCTAAGTAGTAGGACAGAAATATTATTGATCATAAGTGTATTGCCGCATGCAAATTAAGGAAATACAAAATCCTACACTAGCGGATGGGTTTTGTACGGCAAAATTATAATGGTGGGTCAGCCTCTAATTGTTCCACCACCTTATCTTGACTTCAGCAAAATTATAGTCGTGTTGCTTTCACTTTAGCATCCTTTTGAGATGTTTATCGGTCTATTCTCAGCATTTAATAAAATGACCTTCCGGCATTAACCAGCACAGGTCAGTTCACCTCTTGCATTATTGTTGCTCTTCAGACTCTTGACTTCTGCCTCCCAACAATGTTCCTTCCTGCATAGGTAAATTACGATGGCATCTGTTCCTTGGTTCAGGGTTTTCCAGTTCAGGCTGCGAACGTCGACTGCTGTATCGTCTTTACAGGAAATAACCCTCCACAGGTCCAAGTAAAGCTACATTAGTTGGTGGGAATCCATAGGAAGGTAAGGTCACTGATGATGGATGAAAGAGGCTTGTGTGTCGGCTTGGCAAATACTTAAACCTGGGGGAGCTAAACACAGTTGAATGATCCAAACTTCTCATCTTTTACGCATTTGCTTGTAATTTTCATCAGGTAGGAGCTTGCACTAATGGAGATAGCAGAGGAGATAAAAACATCAAAGGATCTGTTTGACGTAAATTTGAGGAAAATCTGGAAGAAGTGGGAGCTGAGAGCCATGGTTCTGTTCACACTTGGTGTCCAAATTGTCCTCCTCCTTCTGGGCAACAGAAGGAAGTCCAGCCCCAAAATTTGGCTGAGAGTCCTTGTTTGGTGTGCCTTTTTAACTTCAGATTATGTAGCAACCGTCGCTCTCGGTGTCCTCTCGAGAAAGCTAGGAGAGGTGAATGAACAATCTGGCTATCTTGATGATAACAGCAAGCTAGTTGCTTTGTGGGCACCATTGCTTTTGCTTCTCCTGGGCGGCCCTGACACCATCACTGCTTATTCCTTGGAAGACAATGCACTCTGGCTCAGACATCTTCTTGCCCTGGGTGTTCAAGCAGGAGCAACAGCTTATGTTCTGTTCATGGCCTGGACAAGCTCTTCTCTGTCGGTTTTGTCACTTGTGATGATCTTGGTTGGGCTAATCAAGTATGGTGAGAGGACATGGGTCCGGTGGCTGGCAAGCAAGGATAAGCTCAGAGAATCTATGCTCAGTCCACCTGATTTCAGCCCTAACTACCCTAGATTCATGGCGGAGTATAGCCTAAAGCAGGCTGAGGGGTACCATGTCACCGCTGATGAAGTAATTGAAGTTCAAGTCCCGGCTGGTCTTTATGCAACTGGCGATCTGTCTAATATTGATTATGCCCAAAAAACCAAACGTGGAATTCCTGTCCATGTTATAATTAAGGCCTATGGATTGCTTCAAATATTTAAGTGTCTCTTCATCGATCTGATACTAAGTAATGACGACCGGGACTTGAGTCGGTCCATATTCAAGGGTATCTCATCGAATGAGGCTTTTCAACTAATAGAGATCGAACTTGGGTTCATGTATGATTTGCTCTACACGAAGGCCATGCTTTTGTATAGTGTTTGGGGATTCCGACGCCGATTTATTACTTTCTCCCTCACTCTCCTTGTGCTTGCATTCTTTTCTCTCACTGAGAAGTACCCCGAGTGTTCGACCCAAAAAAAAAAGCACGCCGAGTGCTCAAAAGTCGACCTTTATGTAACTTTTGCATTGCTGGCCGTCATCATTATTTTCGAAATTTACTCCATCTTGATACTCCTGTCCTCGGACTGGACAGACGTCTGGTTGAGTGTGCATAACAAGAGCCGTGCCCGTCACCGTGCTGTGACTTGTGTCCAGTTGCCCAGACCACCTTGGTGGTCGAATTCCATTGGTCAGTTCAGCTTGCTAGAGTTTTGCACCAATGAAAATCCCTTGGTCTGCCACGGAATTCTCAAGCGCTTAAACATCAACGAGAAGCTGGACAAGTATCACTACACAACCTTCGAAAAGGTACCGGACAAACTGAAACAAAAGATCTTCGCACGTGTGGAGGTGTTTGATAAGCCTGACATGCTCACGGATCCAAGCCAAATTGGCGGAGTACTCGGTGATTATGAACATACAGATAAAATTTGGAGCACTGAGGCAGAGTTTGACCAAATTATCCTCACTTGGCATATTGCGACCGAACTTTGCTACTACTCGGACAAACTAAACGAGTTGACGTTTCCCGAATACAGACTAAGCAAGCTCCTGTCGCGGTACATGTTTTATCTCCTAGTCAGGTATCCTTTCACGTTGCCTAACGGAATCGGGCAAATCAGGATCAGGGACACATTTGCCGAGGCCATAAAGTTCTTTGAAGAGCACCCCATTAAAGAGCAAGCCCATTCCAATCCCGAACCAGGAGAGAGCCACAGTGTCTCCAGCAATAAGGCGGTCGGCAGAAGCCGGAAAGCTCTTCAGTTAGCTTGCAAGATGCTACTAGAAGTGAACACCGAGGTTCCACCAGCTAAGGTTAAGGGTGGCAGGAGCAAATCGGTGCTGTTCGACGGATGCCAGCTCGCGATGGTGCTAAATAAACCAGTGTACAGAACAAAAAAGTGGGAAATGATCTTGAAACTTTGGGTAGAGGTATTGTTGTACGCAGCAAGCCAAAGTAGGGGGGATTGCCACGCTGATCAGCTGAGGAGAGGAGGAGTGTTAGAACTAGTATTAGCACCTAGAGGGGGGTGAATAGGTGTTTATCGCAATTTTAACAATTCAAATCAAATAAGATGTGAATAATTTAAAGTCAACGATTGCAGCAAATGAAAGCAAATAACAATATAAAGGATAAAGGATAGAGAATCAAGACTTCAGATTTATAGTGGTTCGGCTTAGATCAAGCCTACGTCCACTCTCCCGCACGGACAGCCCTTCAGGCTGGATTTCACTAAGAATCAATAAGAGTGATTACAATCTCACGCTCTTGAGTCCACAGTGTAGGTTACTCTACTACACTTCCTCAAGATCTACAATATGATCTCTTTTTGATTACATGTAATGCTCAAAGAATGATATCGCAAAGTGATAGAGGAGATTTCAGACTTTGGAATTTTTCTATCCGCACCCTTCAACAACTAGAGCATCTCTCTTATATACTTCTTCATGCCTTCGCATCCGTTGGCACCTTCCAAAGAAGTTCTTCCAATCAACCCGTTGGACAGAATCAATTAGAGAGATCTCGAGCTCTTTAAGGTAAGTGTTGATAGCCCATCAATCCTGCTCGCCCATACAATCGGGATCTCGGTTTCCATAAGTAGATCCTTCCAAATATAAGTTGCGAAGTCGTCAAAGAATCTAAACATATTCCATATAAAACTTAGATCGTTTAGTGCTGAATCCAAAGAGAAAGATATCCATCGACGTTAGAAGACAGATCGTATAAGATCGAATAAACGTCGTCCCGGAAACCGTCCTTGTGAGTAGACTTCAAAATATAAGTCTTGAGTCTTGCTAGCTTCGACTTTAATCTTCGACTTTGTCAATAGAATCTGTAAGTCTTCGGACTTTGATCTTCGAGACTTTGATCTTCGAGACTTTGATCTTCGACTTTGTCAATAGAATCTCGTAAGTCTTCGGACTAGACGATAAACTTGTTTTGTCAACTTCAAAATACTTTAAGGGATTTCATCCAACAATCTCCCCCTTTTTGATGGTGACAAAACTTTCCTGCAGATTTGAATATTATCGTCCTGCAATACAACTTTTAAGCAAGCATCATAAAAGATTTAAATAAGATAGTAGAAGTTATCATGTACACAGATATCCTGTACTCGGACTTTCCCCGTACATAGATCCGCATTCACGAAACCTCATTAGTCATAAACGAGACAAGTACTATCAAATTTACGAAGCTTAAAGTATTGCCATAGAGAATACTTTCCAAAAAACTGCAAGTTTAAGTCAAAGTCAAGATAGCAAGCAATAAAAGAAAAAGATTGGGTTTGGATATTGGGTTTGGATCAAAAATCATCAAAAATCTGCAAGGTCTTCTCCCCCTTTTTGTCAGCATTAAAAAAATTAAGGAGCTCGAGGAATGCGAACAAGTTGAAAGTCTTCCATAGACTTTACAGTGTCTTCCAGCTTCCTCAAATCTGCCTGTACTTGGGTGAGAGTAGTGCCCTTTGCGGTTTCTTGAATCTCGCGCCGAACATCTTTAATCCGATCATGCAAAGTGATGAACATTGCATGATTTTCATTCTGCAAGGTCTGAAATTCATATCCCATTGCATAAATTTGACCTTTTAGATCCAAGATGATCTCAAGCAGCCTTCGAAAATCTCCGAGTTGTCGGGCCCGAGTGCTTGTTTCAGCTCGGTCTGACGGTGGAGTCAAGCCAGTAGGAATATCAGAAGGAGGTTCATTGTGTGGAGATGATGCCTCTCCTTTAGGAAACTTTGCAGCATGAATATCCTCAGCATCTGTAGGTGATCGACTAACACCTGTTTGATCATCCTCTTCTCTGAAAGTCAGCCGAAGAGGTGTGTGTTCGCTTTCTTTATCTCCCCCTGTCTCCATGTCTTCTGGTGGAGAAAAGAATTCTTCTTTTGAGGCGATTCCTCGCCATGGATGTTGTAAATCCTCCTTTTCTCGCTGGAGAATTTGTTCTTTCAGTTCATCTCGCTTTCTCTTCTTTTCTTTCTTCCTTTTCCTCTCGCTCTTCCTTTCTTTCTTCCTCTCGTCTTCTCTTCCTCTTTCTTCTCTTTCTCTTTCTCCTCTTTCTCTTTCTCTTCCTCTTTCTCCTCTTCCTTCTCTTCATCTTTCTTCTCTTCCTTCTCTTCTTCTTTCTTCTCTTCCTCTCGCAACTTTATGTTCTGAACAGTTGGAATAGATGCAGCAAATTGAGAGATTAGAGTAGAGATAGGAATCATATCCTCATCATCTTCGTCTTCCGGGATGATTGCCCTTCGCTTCTTGGTGGAACTAGCCACAGCTTCTTTCCCTTTCCTTTTAGCCGCCGATGAGTCTGGTCCGAGCTTGGCGGAGTCTTTTCCTTGAATTTTTCCAGCTTCTTGCTAAGCTCCTTCAAACGCATCTTGGTAATCATCCCCAAACCGATGACCATTTTATCAATGGTCTTCACTTTGTGTAAATGTGAGGAGGTTGAATGTGCAGATGTTTGAAGAGTCGAGTAATGAGAGCAAAGCATAAGGAAGCTTTCCTTTGTCCTTAACCATGCATCTATACATGTGAAAGATGATGGTATGTGGTAAAGAGAAGTTCACACCTATCTTGATGGCAAACATCAGCTTTGCTTCGAAATTGAAACATCTGTCTTGGACGTCGATTTGGGTCTTAGACAGTTGATTACAATTTTATGCAGCAAAGTATTTGTTGCATTCATTCTGAATAAGACAGTCTTCCTTCTGCAATTCTCGTCCTTTGCTAGCTCAAGAGTAGCGAACTTACGTACACACCGATTGGTTGGAAAGCTCTTCTTTCCACACCAAGCACATCAGCCAAAATATCACAATCAATGACATACTCCTTATCTCTCACACCGAAGGTAAAACTGTTTGCATCAATGAAGCTGATATTGGAGTAGAAATAGGCAAAATCAATTCGAATGTGCCGTGTCACGCCCGTGCGAATTGATAGAGTTGGAGCTTTTCGAATTTCTCTCGCAGATTTATACTCAACAAATCCGTAAAGTCAAAATCAACAGTTCTTGGGTTCATCACCCCACGCTTCAGCTTTTTCATATTTCTTCCTGTGTCCGTCTGAGCGGAACAATTCATTCTTCTTCCCTCTTAGGCTCGCAGCCACACCCATCCATGGTTTAAAATGCATGAACATCTTTTCATCATCATCCTTGCCCTCAGGCTGATTCATGCTACTAAACCTAGGGTCACTCGGGAAATTTGCAAACGCTCTTGCAGCCGTTCCCTCAAGCACAACTCCGCACCTTTCCATCACAAGTAAGAAAGTGCGTCTCGTTTCTATACCCCTTCTCTTTCGAAACTCATCCACAAAAGTCATAGCAGACCCTTCCTTTAATGCGAGTAGAGTTTATAAACAAAGGCGGGTTTTAGAGTTCTTACTGGTTCGATGTCTTCATAAACCATTTCATCTTGAGGTCTAGTTGGAGATGACTCGCTTTTGAGACTGCTCGAAGGAATGTCGCTTTCCTCGGTGAGATCAAAATGCGTAGGCCCCTCACCGAGCCTTGTGGTCCCTTGTTTGCTATTCGGAAGATTTCCTCGATACGACATTGTGATTTTCTTTGGAAAGACTTTCTCACTTGTTTCGCAAGAAAGTTGAGAACTTTGAAACAATGAAGTTTGGGAGGAAAAATTGCGAGCGGTGAAAAGCTTTTGATCTAGGGTTTCGAGTAAAGTGAAAACGAAGGAGAGAAGATGTATAAAAGATAACAGGCACGGGAATAACCAAGCGTCGTATATTTTGGAAATTTTGAATTTTCCTTTTTGAAAAAAAATAACTGCCTTAATAAAACGATAACCACTTCTTTTGAAAATAATAACCAATTTAAAATTAGACAGATTATCTTACCTTATTAATAAGACAGTTTAAGTAAAGAAACTTACGTACGTGTCGATTCATATTCTCGATCCTTTGAGTCGATGCTCGTCGGACTTTAGTTACCGAGTCCGAACTCTAGTATTCTTCAAGAGATAATATATTGAGTCTTGAGCGAATAGACTCAAACAAGCTTTTCTCAAGAGGCTTTGTAAAGATGTCTCGCAATTGATTCTTTGAGTCTATGAATTGTATCAAGACTTCTTTGTTCTGAACATGATCTCTTATAAAGTGATGTCGGATCTCAATATGTTTTGCTCTTGAATGTAGAATAGGATTCTTTGTAAGATTGATTGCACTGGTGTTGTCACACCTAATTTCTGTGCAAGAGTCTTCAATGCCAAAGTCTTGCAAGTTGTTGTTTTATCCACAAGATTTGAGAACAGCAACTTCCAAGAGCAACGTATTCTCGCTTCAGCCGTTGAAAGAGCCACAAGATCTGTTTCCTCGAAAACCGGATATCGTCCCCGTTTCCTAGTAGTTGACAAGTACCGAAGTGCTTTTCCTTTCAACTCTACAACCCGCAAGATCTGCGTCCGAATAGCCAAGAAGTGTAAAGTCTCCTTCTTTGGGATACCAAAGACCGATCTTAGCAAAGAGTAGCAACATATTTAATAATACGTTTAACAGCGCTTAAGTGAGATTCTCTGGGGATCGATTGAAATCTAGCACATATGCAAACACTAAATAATATGTCGTCCGGATGCGGTAAGATAAAGGAGTGAGCCAATGATACTCCCGTATAATTTTTGATCAATTTTCTTCCCCGCTTCATCTTTGTCTATCTTCAAGGAACTTGACATTGGTATGTCGGTCTTCTTGCAATTTTCCAGACCGAACTTTTTAACAAGTTCTTTTGCATATTTCTCTTGATGAATGAATATTCCCTCCTTTAGTTGTTTGACTTGTAGACCAAGGAAAAAGGATAGTTCACCCATCATGCTCATTTCGAATTCATCCCGCATAGACTTAGAAAATTTCTTACACAAAGTCTCATTAGATGATCCAAATATGATGTCATCTACATAAATCTGAACAAGTAGAAAACTTTTACCTTCCTTTTTAATGAACAGAGTAGTGTCTACATTACCTTTAGAAAAGCCACTATGAATTAAGAAATTGCTTAGCCTTTCATACCAAGCTCGAGGAGCTTGTTTTAGTCCATATAAAGCTTTCTTCGCTTTGAATACGAGTCTGGTTTCTTTGAATCTTCAAAACCAGGAGGTTGTTCTACGTAGACCTCTTCTTGAATAATTCCATTCAGAATGCACTTTTGACATCCATTTGAAACAACCTGAAATTCTTATAGCAAGCAAAAGCAAGTAATAATCTGATTGCTTCTAACCTTGCTACTTTTGAGCGTAAGTCTCATCGTAGTCAATCCCTTCTTCTTGCGTGTATCCTTTAGCTACGAGTCTTGCTTTGTTTCTCGTTACTTTGCCTTTTCATCAACTTTGTTCCCGAAAACCCATTTAGCTCCAATAACTCGATTTACCTTTTGGTTTGGGAGTTAATTCCCATACGTCATTAATACTTGAATTGTCTCGAGTTCTTCTTGCATTGCTTCAATCCAGCTTTCATCGCTAAGGCTTCTTCGATATTTTTGGGTTCTATTTCAGAAATAAGAGCAACAAAGACTAGACTCCTCTCGCCTTTTGGATCTTGTTCGAATTCCCTCATTAATATTTCCAATAATGAGTTCTTCAGATGACTAGACTTGTGCTTCCAAGCATCGTTCGCCCCGATAGATTGTTGATCTTCTTCTTGAGTAGATACTTCATCGGTAGCTTGTTGTACGATCTTGAATTAGCAACCGCTTCAAAGTGGAGTCGCCTTTAACAATTTCTCGGAGCAGTTTCGAATCTTCGATCCGATCTGTTGAACTTGTGAAGAGTCTTGAAATTTTACATTCATTGATTCTTCCACGCCCGAGTCTTTTTGTTGAACACTCTAAAGGCTTTGCTTGTTGTAGAGTATCCAAGAAAGAATCCTTCATCCGATTTTTCTTCAAACTTACCAACACGATCATTAGCATTTTTTAGAATAAAACATTTGCAACCAAATATTTGAAAATAAGAAACTATTGGTTTCTTCCCTTTAAAAATTTCATAAGGAGTTTTCTCAAGAATTGGTCTTAGAAACACACGGTTTATAATATAGCAAGCGGTTGAAACAAATTTTTCGCCCAAAACCTTGAAGAAACTTGATTTCCAATTAAAAGAGTTCTTGCCATTTCTTGTAAAGATCTATTCTTCCTTTCCACAACCCCATTCTGTTCGGTGTATATGGAGAAGAGAATTTATGTTGAAAACCAAATTCATCACACAAGTTAGCAAATTCTTGATTTTCGAACTCACCTCCATGGTCTGTACGAATGCTTGTAATAGTATGACCTTTCTCATTCTGCACCTTTTTAGCAAATTTTGAAAAAGAGAGAAAGTCTCGACTTACTTGAAAGAAAGTAGACCCAAGTAAATCGTGAATAATCATCCACTATTACTGCATGTAACCTTTTACCACCAACGCTTTTCGTTCGGTAGGTCCAAACAAATCCATATGCAAAAGCTGCAATACATGATAAGTGGAAACTTTATTTATAGATTTGTAAGAATTTCTAACTGTTTACCCAAGACACATGGTGTACATAGATCAGATTTTGAATAATTCAAAGTAGGCAATCCTCGAACAAGTTTCTTTGTAGAGATCTTGTTGATTTGCTTCATGTTGATATGGCCTAGCTTTTTGTGCCATAGATTTGCTTCATCTTGTACTGATATTAAACATTGTGATCTTTCTTGATTCACATCCGTAAGATAGATATTTCCATGTCTTCGACCGCAAAAGATTGAGTAAGGTCTTTACCGATTCCAGAGCACGTTTCTTCCCGAAAGTTGATCTTGAAACTGTAATCACACAACCGACTTATGCTAAGCAAGTTGTAATTTAATCCTTCAACTAATGAAACATTATTGATTGACAAGCTCCCAATCTTCACTGTTCTCGACCGCAATCTTCCCTCTATTGTTACCACCAAAGGAAACTTTTCCTCCGTCTATCTGGATAAGTTTTATGAAGCAGCTTGAATCTCCCGTCATATGTCTTGAGCAGCCACTATCAAGATACCATTTTATCTTCTTTTTGATAGTAACCTCGCAATTAACAAAAATTCAAGCTCTTTTTGGTACCCATACCATCTTGGGTCCGTATGTTAGTACAATAGACAGTCTTAGCCCAACTCCTTTTAACAGTCTCCAAACTAAAGGACATTCTTTCTCGAAGTGTTCTGAGCTTTTACACTTGGAACATCTTAGAGCACTTCTACCAACAGGTTTTACAAAGACTTTCTGAAAATGATTTTTGTAAACAGTTCTAGCTGGTCTTTGTTTAATTCTTTCTTTTACCTTTGGAAAATCAATTAGTGGAATAGTTTCGAAGTCATACCAAGACCCAACTTGTCAAAATATGGTCTTTGTATCGAAAGAATCTTGTCCAGCTTTTTCAGAACCATTTGAAAATCTCTTTGATATGTTAGTCATATCATTTTTCAAAAGATTATTTTCATTTAAAATATTGTCCGAGTTTTCTTTTACAACAACAACATCTTTTTCAAGTTTTTCAACCTTTTCTTTCATAAGTTTATCCTTATGTTTCAAAGTAGAATTTTCCCTTTTTAATTCGGAGATCCTCTTAAGAGAGGTTTTCGACTAAGACACAATTCATCAATGTATTTAGAAACTTTAACAGGAATTTTCAAGTTACTTACCTCGAGTTCACCGTCCGAGTCCGAATCAAGGTCTCGAGTCTCGAGTCCGATCGTGCCATTAAACAAATATTGGCATAATCATTGTCACTATCTTCACATTCGCATCACTCCAAGTCTCCGCCTTGAGTGCCTTCCCCGTTTTTCTCGGACTTCCCTTTTCTCTTCTTTAACAGAGGACGCTAGGTCTCGATGTGTCCCTTTTTCTTGCATTCAAAGCAAGTCACTTCTTTATTCGTATCATCTTCCTCTATTGACCTGTTTTGAAACCTTTGAGAATTTTGTTTCTTCCAATTGAATTTCCTTCCTTTTTTGTTCAGCTTTCGAATCTCTTTATCATCAATGCCAGTTCTTCATCATCTAGATCTTCTTCGAATCAGAACATCATAATAGTCATTAGACTTTAAGGCAATAGATTTCTTACCTTTTGAATCTTCCTCTTCGTTGTTCTGTTCTACTTCATAGGATTGAAGAGTTCCAACTAATTCATCTACGAAAGTGGAGCAATCCTCTCGTGTCTCTCTTATTGAGGTTTTTATGTGATTCCGCTTTTGAGAGTCCATGAAGAAGTTTGTTGACCTTCATATGTCCCGAGATTGGATGTCCCCGATATTCAAGACCATTCACAATTTCAGTAAAGCGACTAAACATGTCGCAATTGATTCTCCCGATCTCATCTTAAAAACTTCATATTGTCCCAAGAGAATGTTGATCCTTGTTTCTTTCACACGATCAGTTCCTTCATAGGTAATGTGAAGCCCGTCCCATACTTCTTTTGCTGTATCACAAGAAGATATTCTATTATATTCAAGGGGATAAAGCACAATATAAAGAGTAAATAGCTTTGGCGTCGAGAGTCTGTCTTTTGGTAATTTCTTCTTGAGTCAAAAGAATAGGAACAAGCGGGTTCTTTTCCTCTCTCTCTGAGTCCGATTCAAAACAGAATAATTCCTTTATCAACAACTTCCCATTCCAAAGGATCTTTCGATCTTAGGAATGCCTTCATCTTATTTTTCCATATGCTGTAATCTTTTCCATCAAAGTATGGAGGTCTGGTATTGCTTTGTCCTTCAACCAACCCCGTAGGCAGCATACTAGCCATAGATCTTTTACTTAGAAGTAAAGACACTTCTTATAAACAAGTACACAAGCTCGATACCAATTGTTAGAACTAGTATTAGCACCTAGAGGGGGTGAATAGGTGTTTATCGCAATTTTAACAATTCAAATCAAATAAGATGTGAATAATTTAAAGTCAACGATTGCAGCAAATGAAAGCAAATAACAATATAAAGGATAAAGGATAGAGAATCAAGACTTGATTTATAGTGGTTCGGCTTAGATCAAGCCTACGTCCACTCTCCCGCACGGACAGCCCTTCAGCCGGATTTCACTAAGAATCAATAAGAGTGATTACAATCTCACGCTCTTGAGTCCACAAAGTGTAGGTTACTCTACTACACTTCCTCAAGATCTACAATATGATCTCTTTTTTGATTACATGTAATGCTCAAAGAATGATATCGCAAAGTGATAGAGGAGATTTCGAGACTTTGGAATTTTTCTATCCGCACCCTTCAACAACTAGAGCATCTCTCTTATATACTTCTTCATGCCTTCGTACCGTTGGCACCTTCCAAAGAAGTTCTTCCAATCAACCCGTTGGACAGAATCAATTAGAGAGATCTCGAGCTCTTTAAGGTAAGTGTTGATAGCCCATCAATCCCGCTCGCCCATACAATCGGGATCTCGGTTTCCATAAGTAGATCCTTCCAAATATAAGTTGCGAAGTCGTCAAAGAATCTAAACATATTCCATATAAAACTTAGATCGTTTAGTGCTGAATCCAAGTAGAAAGATATCCATCGACGTTAGAAGACGGATCGTATAAGATCGGAATAAACGTCGTCCCGGAAACTGTCCTTGTGAGTAGACTTCAAAATATAAGTCTTGAGTCTTGCTAGCTTCAGACTTTAATCTTCGAGACTTTGTCAATAGAATCAGTAAGTCTTCGGACTTTGATCTTCGACTTTGATCTTCGACTTTGTCAATAGAATCTGTAAGTCTTCGACTAGACTGATAAACTTGTTTTGTCAACTTCAAAATACTTTAAGGGATTTCATCCAACAAGGAGAGCTTCTCACTCATGTTTGGCTCCTGCTCGCGCATTTCGGGCTGACTGATCACTTCAAGATGACTCAAGGCCATGCAATAGCAAAGCTTATATTAAGATAGGAATTTTACGGAGATCAGTATGCATCTCCTGATGTTGTGTGTTTACTTTTGAATGGAGTGTTGCATCACTTTGAGTGACTAAATCATTGTAGTTTTCCATTAGTTTTGTTTACTTCTTGAGGTATCTCATTTTTTCTCATGTCCATTAGGAACAGTTTGGAATCTGACGCGGGCTACTCGAATAAAGTCAGTTTCCTACAAGTAATTTGTTCAAAAAAGTCTTTTAGGCAACAAAAAGCTTCCAACTTTTGCCCCGAGCAGAAGTTTTAAGTGCCCAAATCTTCATAATTCTCTCCCGAAAACTTGAATGCTCAGAGAACCTTAACTCACGATGTACATCCTCTTCTTGCTTATAAATGGCACATTACATTTCCTACTTCATAACGAAAAGAATGTTTTATTGACCGGAAAAAAAAAAAAAAAAAAGTTGCACATTACATGCAAAATAGACATATGTATAATCCAGCCAACTATTTTAAAAATTTAAGCGGTTAGTGAAGGCATGTTTTAATATTTAAAAACTTTAACACTCTTCCTTTACGAAAATAGGCTAGATTTTGGCCTGAGATTAAAACGTGTAAATAAGAAACTAAAAAAAATCTGAATTCAAAATCCCATGCTTTTATATCATGTGGATATTTATAGAACTAGTGCCAACTAAACTCTCTAAATTTAAGCTGTTAAATAAAAATTGCAGTTTTTTTATATTTAGATACTAGAACATATAGTGCCACGTCTCATAGATAATAAGAGACATAACTACAATCAGGACAAGAAAACTACAAATGGTAAGAAGTGTGGCATTTGAACTCTCAATTAATTTTTTTTTTCCTAAAAGAAGAGATTCCAGGAATGGGATTCCTTTGACAGTTACAAAGATCATTAAATAGACGAGCCATTTGAGCTATTGTTCTCTCTTTTCTTCCAATTTTGTAGTAGAATTGTACCCAAGCAAAGGAATTTTCCATTACATTCTGTTTGATTGAGCTAACTCCACATAATGACTCCATATCAGTTCATTTTTTTCCTTTTTGTCAGCCAAATTGATTCAGGTCATCACTCCTATTAGACAAAGAAGTCCTCTTCATCAAGGACACTAAGTGTGAAATAGATATGTATGAATCTCGCAACCTATCTTAATAGTGGATGAAATAACGAGTGGTGAGTTACGTATCATCGAAATTAACATATTTTTTACATCAAAATTTTACTAACAAAAAAAAAAGCTAGAGGGAGTAACAAGTTGTACAAATCATTCTATAGGCTAAGGTAGACCACTTCTAATGAATCAATTTATTGTATTTGTTTTAAATTTCACAGTCCACATGACTCGTACCTTGAAAATAACACAAATCTGCAAGAGATTGTATTGAATTGAAAGCTTGAATTTACTAAATAAGATTATAGAATAAATTTAAAAAATGGGTCCATCTTGCAAAATTTATCTTGTTACCTCAGTCAACACGTTGGTGGAATTTTCAGAAAAGCTGCTTTAGTAAGAGGGAAATGACAAATAGCCTGAAGTTTAGTTCGGTGTATAACATGAATTGGCCCCTGCAGCATGAATCGCGTTTCTAATAAAAGCAAATCTCAGAATTCGAACCGACAAAACTATCAAAGCTCGCGGACAAGTGAATTGGCCCCTGCGAGTCGTCGCTTTGCTTTTCAGGTCAAGGTCAATGTCAGGCTTGCACAGCTGGTCTTGTCGAGGATTCTTTAGTAAAGAGAGGGAGATAATGGATGTCTCAGGCCCACATTTTGGAATCCAACGCTGCTTTTGTCAATTGCATCTGATGGTTGGTTGGACAAGGAATGGCACTGAATATATCTTTATCTCAAACTAAAGGATCAAAGAAAGTTGCTCTTCTTTAGAGAATTAAAATCAAGAGCAATAGTGATTGAAATCCTACTTTAATTTTTCTAATGTTATTTGATTGAGATCAGGTATGGCTGGAAAACGAAAAAAAAAATCAATGGATCTTTTTAAGTTTTCTTAACTACTACCGCATGGTATGTCTAGGTTAATAAACTATATATTTAAGTATTGAGATAATAATTACTGAACTATCAGTGGATAACTTTCTTTTTTCTGATTAATACAAAGAACAGTGAGAAAAAAGCTATGATACTATAGTTGAATATGTGGGGTTTGTATCATTTCTTATACATTTCATAATTACCCTTTCAAATTAAAGTTCGAAATTCAGGCCACCTCTGCCAACTACATCCATAAGTAACCATTGAAGTTCTCCTAAATTGGTTCTTTCTTTTCTCTTTAGATATAACCACATATAATTATAGCACGTGTTTCAATACTAGTAACGAGATACAATAACATGATTTAAACAAAATTTCATCAAAGTTCCATCCTATATGCTATGTACCATTCCTCTAAATAACATATAATAATGAATTCAATTAAAGCAAATAATAGCATGGATAACAACAGGAGTTAATGGTGGCTACAGTGACCAAATAGAATTAAATTCAAGACAGATATATCATCCCAATACATAGGCTCGTCCCTCGGCCATCATAATAGAACTGCATTTTAGTCTTCAAACCTCATCAAAATGGGCATTAAAGACTCAAAGGTCTCGGCATTAGTTTAGTTCTTTCATCCATATGACCCATTTAGAGTGGCAAGTGGAGAGTATACTTATTTCACTAAGAAATTAAGAAGCAATGTATCACCTTATTAAAGATTTATTCCTATCCTTTAAGTGAAATTAGGCCTAGAGAACAGAAAAGTTTACAAAAACATGATTGGCAGAGAATATGAAGATTTTTAAGGGAAAGTTCATTGTGATTTGATTAAAACAATTCCTCGCCTTTTATAAATGAAGGCAAGAGCATTACAGGAATTACATTAGGCCTTAAGTGGCCGATACTAATGACTGTTTTTCAATAATACTAACTAAGAATAGATTCCATTATACAAATCAGACAATTATAAAGTGACAGCGGCACAATAAGGTGGGATCATTTCTGCATATTATTGGAAATCATAAAGCACAAATATTGACAATCTGGTAAGATTCCTTCGCTTCTTGACTGGTTCATGCTACATGTTCAAATTAGGGTGCACATATGATTAGAGTCCTTGTCTGAGTCATTGTTCTCAAGACACGCATTATTTAGATAAGTTCTTCACATTTTTGGTCCCAAAGATCTTCAGAGAAATAAATTATTTCTAGTTGATTATGCGTGTATTCTTCTAGAAACTAGAAGATTAGTCTCTGGTGGCCTAAAGTGCTTTGAAATAATCCCACGGCATTTCTTCTTTCATATGTACCAAGGAAGAGGAAATTTGGAGTAGTTCGATTTCTATCGCAAAGGATGCGCTGGACTTCTCTATGTTCTCCACTAATATCCCAAAAATTGTGCCAAAGGACTAGTACAAATTTGCCACAAGACATGGACAACCTATTGACTTGTCGGTCCTCTAGTGAACAATTTCCAATCTCTGTGAAAGAAAATGGTAGTGTGATCTTAAAGACTCGGACTCTGCATTTTAGCTTTATGGAGAACATATATTGCTAGTACTATAAAGAATAAAACCACTTTAATACCCAAGAAAGTGCTCAAGGTGATAATTTATGGAATCCTTCATCTAGAAAAGTAGTAGGTATATGGTAGAGAATGGCTGTGTGAAACTTGTTTCCAATGATAAACTTATAAAACAAATACCAATAGACAATCAACAACTCAAAGGAAATGGATAACTCACTAATAAAATTACCAACAAAAAAACATTACAAAGGTTTTCAACAAAGGCCTTCATCAATTGACGAGGTTGACAGCGACCTATTATAGATTTTGCTAGGTGTTGGAACATGTAGACAAAGATGGATCAAGATGAGTGCAAAAGATCGTGTTTGTAACTACTTAACTGTAAGACATGTCTATGAAGTTATTTGTAGGTTCAAACTCGTAAGTAATTGCTGTTGGTGGGTCATAAAAACCTACATTGTAATCTTTCTAACAGCCTCCTAATCATTCATGGAATATCTGTTATCTTTTCTTGCAAATTTATCTTTATACTTTACTTTCCTGCAAATTATCTTTTCAACACTTAAAATTTCCACTAGTCGCATTAAAATTCTTTAATTTCCTTCCTTGTCCAAAATCAACAAAGTTTCCTTTCACAACTTTCATTATTCAATTCACCATATCAAATATTAAAAGATTATTTGCTTTTTTAGTGAAATAGTAAAACACAAGAATAAATGTTGGTAAATCGATAAAGTAGTCGGTAAACTTTAAAGTGTAAAAAATCTAGGTACTTTCTAAATCGAGCAAGATAAAAAGTTGTTCTTCAACTAAAATTAATTGGTATCTTAATGTGGCAAATATTGGTTCATCAGTCAAATTAAGGTTTGTAATTTCAATAAAAGTTAGTAACTTCAAAGGCATAGGTAAACTCTCAAAATAAATGCTCGTACATTATTTAAATAGTTGGTAATCTTGCAAATATAAAAAAAAAAAAAAAAAAAATGTTGATAGTTTTCAAAACCAAGCAAGATAGAATGTTGCTAAATTATTAAAATTAATTGGTATCTTAATACAATGAATGCTGGTACATAAGTCAAATTAAAGTTTGTAATTCCTAATAAAATGTAGTAACTTTCATGGTGTTGGTAAGCCCTAAAAAGTAATGTTGGTAGATTATTAAAATAGCAGGTAATCTTTTGAGTATGTACAGGTGTTACTATTTGTCCAAACTTGTTAGTAAGTAACTCAAGTGTGGCTGATTTAATAAGTTATTTGTCACTTATCTATTAACAATGGGATTTAACACTTACCAACATTGTCAATGATACACATACATGGAACTAGATCGCTTTTGAACTCCATGAAATGTCATAATTGTCTCAACAACTTAACATGATGTTGAAGTTTTTATTTATTTTTGGGATAAGTGTATTAGAAGTTCTAAAACTTATCATGAAAATGCAATTAAGTCCTAAAACTTTCAAAAAGTGCAATTAAGTCCTAAAATGTGTCACGAAAATTCAATAAAATCCTAAAACTTTCAAAAGGTTCAATAAAGTCCTAAAACTTGTTTCGAAAGTGCAACCGAGTCCTAAAACTTTCAAAAGTGCAATCAATGAAAATACTTAAATTGAACCACTCTGATAAATTTTGGGACTTGATTACATTTTTTAAAAGTTTTAGAATTTAATTGCATTTTATGATAAGTTTAGAACTTAATTACACTTTTTAAAAATTTTAGGACTTCATTGTATTTTCATGACAAATTTTAGGATTTCCAATGCACTTATCTCTTTATTTTTTTATTTTTTTATTTTTTTTTAAAAAAGCGAACTATAGAGAAACAAACAAGATTGCGATATGATAACGTGAATCAGGAGCACTTATGTGATAACACGTGTCATCACAATCAACTACAAAAATGCCGTATCACACCATGAAATTGATTCACAACCTTATTATAATCGTTGTGATCAAGTATTAAAATAATTGTAATAAATTGAGAATACGGTACGTTAACGTACCCTGTAAATTCAAGTGGCCCCAATTATTAAAGCACTCAGGACGTATCGTATGACTTCTTTAGTAATGGGAAAGAGAGAGTTTGCTGTCATAAGGCCCACTTCTTAAAAATTAAAAGCTACCGACAAAAAAATAAATTAAAAGCTGCTTTTGGGTTGTTTGGACAATGATGGCACTGAACAATCTTCGTTCCCATCTCGAGGAAATTATGGTCCTAACAAAGTACGTTGCTTTATTCGAGAGCGGAAAAAAAGTCGGAAATCAGGTACATTGCTCCTAGAGGTTTTACTTTGATCTTTCTTTCATTTTCCAAGCTCAAGGAGATTTTTTTTTTTTACTTTATATTAAAATTCTGCCAGTTTTTCAATATACTTGTTATACTTCAACTCTCAAAATTTTTCTTTGAAGAGGGGGGTTGGAATTAAGGTTAATATATCTTATATTGAGTAAACTTGGAAAGTGGGGGTCATTTTTCTAGATTAAGTAAACTTGAAAGACAAGAATTACGGTATATATAGTATATAGTCGCAACAAGATGACTGCACGAATCTTATTTTAGTATGGGGCGTGTAGATAAGAATATGATTAATAAGCCTAAGGTAGAATCGACATCCTTTTGAACCAACTTTCCTTCCATCCCTTCCTTTGGCGCTAAGAGCTTCCTCTAGAAACTCATAAACGAGTTTGATAGGGGGTGAATTCATCTTCTCACATAATCAAATGATTTTTTTTTTTTTTGGTGGTCAAATTAACATGGGTATCCAAGCCTTGCAGCTCAACTTATCCTCACGAATACACACAAAGCATCCATTCACATGTATCAAGTAAGGCTCCACCCATAAAATGCTAGGCATAACTTCCAAGGTTAATATGAATGAATGACGTTGTAATTTAAAAGCTTGAATCCTCGTCCTGCAAATTGCAGCAGAGGCGTAAGAAATGGGGAGAGCGAGCGCAAAAGTTGTTATGCCTAATTTCTGCATTTGCCAAACTATAAAAATTTAAGATATCTCTCGAGCAGTTATTTTGTCAGTGAAAGTGTCTTCATCGGCCAAGCATTAACCATTCATTTCCTATTGCCTGACGTTATCTGAACCCTTTGTTTCTTCGCCCCAAGATACAAGGGTAAAAAATCATGTTCTCTAAACAAATGAACTATAGAAAAAATTCCTCCGGACACAGATATAATCAAACTGAACAGTTATGGAGAAAAGAGCGTTAATGAATGCAAGTATCTTTGCCACATGGTCAAGTTTTTCATTAGAGAAGCACAAAACTCATGGAATAAATCTCCTTTAGGTTGAGCCTAATACCATGATATCCACAAACATCATTGCCATAGTGAGCATCTCTTTTTTTTTTTTTGCTACCTTGCTAATGGCAAAGAGAGTTACAGACACCGAAAAAATTGAGCAGCATACAGCAGGGTTTGAAGATAATGACGAAAACAGCCTCCACGCCATCAAAGGAGGTTGGTCGATGAGATATTAGGAACATAGATATCTCCCCATGCATGCATCTCCATTGAATAGGCAAAAATATATTGCTCGTCAGATCCTCAAGTAGAAAAGAAATCATTCACTGATGTTGGGAAAACGGATTCCCTAAAATCGAACTCCTAAAACGAATGCGGAAGACAAGCCCAGGAAACACATGTATCACCGATCGAAGATACACCACAGAATCGAGCGTACCTTATTGTCCACGGATTAAACACCAATGTTGAAGTTCGAGAAAGAATCACGATCTTGTTCTACTGAGGAGCGCACTGTTGCTTTGAAGGGGAGAAAATAATAATTTGAGGGTACTATTGTTACTTTGGTTTTTGGGAGGGAGAGAGAGAAAAAGAACGTATGTTCTTCCAAAAGGTACGTTCCTTTTCTTTTTTACTTTCCCTCAAAGCGCCTCCTCCTTCAAATGACTCAACTCCTCAACGTAACACCCTTTCCAAAAGACACAACCTATTATATCTAAACAAAGTAACTTTTCACATCGCAACCGTTCCCTTTATCTTGCGGGCCAGGCTTTTAGGCCCAACATGGGCGGACGGGCCTACTTAGGCCCATCATCATAATTAAAAGACCATCAACTGACAAAGACAACTTGAGTTGAGAGAGAGAGAGAGAGAGCTTAACTGTAACCAAACTTTGTTTTATGACCGTGTTATCCATGCCCTATAAGGGGATGGGGGAGCGAGAGAGGAAGAGGAAAGCATTACTTGTTCTTTCTGTCTGCCTCCCTTCTGCCAAGTCTGGGAACATCAACAGTAAGAACAATTGCTTTGTATCCCCTTCTTTCAGCTCTTTGTAACAGCTGAGCTGTAAGGTCCCGTCTCTTGTATACCTTCGTAAGGAGACGCGTTGATTATTTAGATGAAATCTTAATGGAGAATGTACGTGGCCAAGAAAACTGGAGATTCTTAATCAAATAGATGCTTACATATATTTGAAAGAATTGAATGGCATCACAGCTGGATGCGACCTCTTCTATAGTGCACGTGGACATATATGAAAGAATCTAGAGTAAAAAAACTAAATTATGTTATAGGAGCAAAATTGAGATTAAAAGTATCTGGTAATCTATTGCCATGATGACATTACATGCAGCAGCTGCTCTTGCAGTAGCGAACTCTCCTGGAAGATGGAAAAATTGCACCGCTAGAATCAAAACAAGCAAACGTATGAAAGAGTAACTCTTAAGAAAATTCAGGGTTCACACTTTCAGGATGTGCTAACTTATGCCTAGCAATTGGAGCGATCGTAATGGTGGCAGAAACGTTATAGCCCCATATAATAGTCGACAAACTAATTTTGCTCACATTAATGAGAATTCTCGGCCTAAACCTGCCAGAAATACATGTGTTGATAATTAACGAAAAACATGATATGGTTGCTGCAGATTATAATCTGACCAGCATTCATTAGGCATTACGCTATTCTGCGAAAGGCTTCCACGTTTTCTTTAAGTGCATACCGGTCTTCCGCTGCCCCTGCATAAAAAGCATAGTACATTTTTGGAAGGGCTTGCCTAGCCAATTCTTGATACTCATTTGCGTTGACAGGATCCTCGACCTTGTTTCCTGAATAAAAATTTAAGCTATATCAACTCAACAGCTTAACAATTTCTTCTATATGAGACTCCACGAATTTCAATTGTCAACAAAAAGGTGACCACAACAATAGCCCTAGAAATACTCTTCCCTTCATATATGGTCCTGGAATCAAGACGCTCTGATAAACAAATATGGACGTAAGTAGTAAAATTATCATCCTACTTCAGAGTATGTCACTAGTCCATTGCCAACCCTTACTAAGAACAATGCACGATAACACATCACACAAATGACGGCATAATTGCAAGTCAAATGTGCCCACACGTATTCTCACGAAATCTAAACAGGAGAGTGAAAAGAATGAGACAGCGATCGTAATGCACCACATCCCTCGACGTATTTGTAGCTATAACTACAGAACACGAACACATCAAAACGTGAGCAACGTCGAAGCCAAACGCAGCTCATAAAATTAAGAACAGAATCGATTGTTTGTCATATTCCGCTGAACATTTGTCCGAAAGGCAGACTCAACTCATTTTGCACATTGTACCATAATCAACTCCCTTGCCGTTCCTCTGTAGCACATATGACTCATAAAATCACACATAACCTACCAGTTCGATGTCCAAAACAAGTTTAGCCCAACCATCAGAATCTTTTTACAGCTAGCCCAACCACTCACATTGACCTTTGTCTCAAACTCCTACATGACGATACATAATCTTTCCGCTAGTCACGACTGCATAAGGACAAAAGAGAAGAAGGCGATCTTTCTGCATCGCAGACGCTCAGCCATGCGGATACAAAAAGAAAGTGCAGAGCAGGGGAGTTGCCCTGCGCACTCGAATCAAAGAACAGAGACGACCCAAATGGTACGATGTTTCGCAGGATAAGCAAAATGGAACCTTGGGTTTTCACACGATCGGACCAAAACCTCTGGTCGAAGGACGAAACGATGTACGACAGTGACAAGCCATGCGAGGTAGTAGAGTAGATTGGACTCACTTCAAAGGAATGATAATGAAAGCTACAAAAGACGGTAAGTCGTATGCGCGGCTTACTGTCGAGGATTACTGATTACTAGCGATCGCAGTCCAATGAAAGGCTGCCCGCCATTATTCTCTTTTTCCATTTCTTTTTTGGGTCTTTTCTGTTCTATAATCACCTGACATCCATATAGCGCATGCCTATACGATAACATGATTAAACGAAATTTCATTGAGGTTACATGCTAACTGCTATGTACCATTTCTCCAAATGACTTATAATAATGAATTTGAGTAAAGCAAGAAATAGCATGATAACAACTAGGGTCGAGGGTGGCAAAAGTGACTAAAAAGAAGAAGATTCAAGACAGATATGTTATCCCAATACAGGGGCCCTTCCCTGTGCCATCCCAAAATAGGGAGAAGTGCCAAAAAAGTCCTAAACCTTTTGGCTTTGTGCCGATTTAGTCCTAAACCTTTTTTTATGCCAATTTAGTCCTAAACATTTTTATGTTGTGCCAATTTAGTCCTTTCCGGCCAAAATTGACCGGATTTTGCTGACTGGACGCCGGCCGACTGACGTGGCCTGATCGGCGCTGAGGTTGACAACTTTTAATAATATTTTAATATTTTTGAATTCTTTTTTTTTTCTTCTCATCTTCTACCTCCAGCCAGTCACCGGAGCTTGGCGACCGGCCAAAGGCAACGGCCGACGAGGTCGAGGTCGACCTTGCCGGCCACCTCGCCAGTGGCCGCGGCCGCAAGGGCGGCCTCGCGTCGAGCGGCGAGCCTCGCCGCCCAAGCCTCGAGGGCGGCCTCGCACCGGGCGAGCGAGGCTCACCCTCGCCGCCCGGCACGAGGTGGCCGACGAGGTCGACCTCGACCTTGCTAGCCGTCGCCTCCGGCCGATCGCCAAGCTCCGGCGACCGGGCCGGAGGTAGAAGATGAGAAGAAAAATAAAATAAAAAATTCAAAAATTCAAAAATATTAAAATATTATTAGAAGTTGTCTACGTCAGCGCCGATCAGGCCACGTCAGCAGCCAGCGTCTAGTCAGCAAAATCTGGCCAATTTTAGCCGGAAATGACTAAATTGGCACAACATAAAAAGATTTAGGACTAAATCGGCACCAAAAAAAGGTTTAGGACTAAATCGGCACAAAGCCAAAAGGTTTAGGACTTTTTTGGCACTTCTCCCTCCCAAAATAGGACTGCCTTTTAGTCTTCAAATCTCATCAAAATGGCCATAAAAAAACTCAAAGGTCTCAGCATTAGCCGGGCATGATAAAAAGTTGTTAAATGACCAAAATTAGTCGCATCTTAATGTGATGAATGTAAATACATGCACCAAATTGAGTTTGCTAGTTTCAAATGTCGGTAATTCCAAAGGCTTCCTAACAACCTGTAAGACTAAAAGGGTTCTCTCCTCGCACCCAACGTAGTACAAAACTCATTTTTACAATGAACACCAAAATGACAAACTAAAATACTAATCACTGCAGAACATGGGGGACTGTACGTTTATCAACCGATCTCCTTATCATTCAACAATATGGAGAATATATTAGAAACAATCACATGCTCGAAAGGCTAGTTGAAAGTGAACAAGAGCAAGAGACCTTGTGAAAAGGTACTTGACAGTTGAAATTATACATATGATTTGCATCTCAATCACCCATCTCAACTTCGCATTTTACTTTTCAACGTTGTGTAGGGTTGCTTTATTACTTTAAACTAAAGTATCTTGGCTCCTTCATCATCTCAGAATGGTGGAGAGATCTATTTTTGAGGGAACCTCAATCTGTCATGCTTAGAATGTCATCTTTAACAATTACGCATCAAAGGAAACGTGTCAAGATCCTATATACAATGTGGATTAGTGCTCAATAAAAAGATAGCAGATTGCTTTTCCTCTCAAAACACTCCATTACCAGCTAAAGGCGAAAGTGATAATAGCTTATATATGATGAGCAATCTTCACAAATAGTTAACTTCGCATACCAGTAAATTTTCTTTTACAAGTGCATTGACCAATTACCAAAACTGTAACATCCTCATTTGTATACTTCATGTTTTGCACGGGTTGTGTGCAGACGAACATAGATTAGTCAAGTGAAGCAGTGATGACTTAGCAGCTGTTCCATGATCGGGAACGACTCAGCAATAGATAAATTCAATTCAATTGAAGTCATAGATGCCGTTGACTTGAATGGAGCAAGACGTTTCTTGACTTGAATCATTTACAAGAGGAGCAATTTCATGGCGTGATGTTGTGTAAAAAAATTTTACGACATCGCTGTCTCTTAGTCCGAGACTCTCATTCTAATATTGCTCCATCGGTAAGCAGGCAAAAACACAGTTTTACACATAAAGAGTTTGTCGAAAAGGAGATCAAATTTGTTGGAAGTAAACGAAGAATTAGGTAGCCGGATTAGTGATTGCCTAGCAAAATAATTATCAGATTGTCGTTCTCTTGGGATATAAGGTTTGCATTTATCAAAATTGAATGGATTATACTCGATTAAAATCAGGGCCATTTAAGCATCTAGTCATTTGGTTACTCATCTATCTATGTTAATCTAGATGAATATAATGTCAATAACAGAAAAGGGTCCATTATAATATATTGAGGATACATTCATTATATTTTGAACTTTTTTAATTAGTTGGTGAATTTACCACAATGAAGACAATTAACTTATTTAGTTGTTCCAATATGGGTTAAAGAGATGGAAAGAGAATATGAATGAGAGACGGAGAGAAGAGGTGGGTCAATGTACTAAATTTTACCTAGCCTTCTCGTGGGGAAGAACCGTTCCTTCACATCATTTAGAGGGGTGTTTGTGATGATACTAACTTGACAAAGTTGAATGGAAGGTATTAGACTCAGAAGACACAGATCAACGTCATGTCTTACAAGGATTTTAAGCTTCAAATTTAATGCCCCAAAGCAGCATTAAACATTAACATCTACTGATGAACCAAGAAAATACCAGCTTTGACTATCATAAATCTCTACTGGCGCTCTGACTCGGCTCCAATTTTCTTATTGATGATGAAACATGACCATTATATACATAACATGGCAAACTACAAGCGATAATACAACAAGGGCATCGCCTATTTGCCTATGCGAATCTTATCTTCATGGATGCTGCAGCATGAATTCAGAGAGAGGACTGAAGTCTCTCACGGTCTGTTATTACGTGGCCCCTCGTAATATCCTTTATGGTAGGACATCCAGATAGTGCCATCGTAAGCTCGAGCTCATCCTTCAGCATCTCAGTGACCCTTCTAACTCCCGTTTCCCCTTTTGCCGCCAACCCATATACTACAGGCCTTCCTATCTGTGGTAAAAAGACCACTATTAGGAGAATGTCAACAATTGTCCCAGGGCACTTCTTCAGTTCTGATGAGGTGTTTTGGTAATGTGAAAAGATGGTTTCTACTAACTTGGCACAATATTATTACCCAAATACCTCAAGGGTTTGGTACGATACCTCTTACTAATATAGCAGATAGTCCACATCAAGAAATATCAGGAATGTGCCAAACTAATTAAAAGATTGTACCAGTACTGCTTGTGCCCCAAGGGCCAACGCCTTGAAAATATCTGTTCCTCGACGCACTCCTCCATCAACAAAAACAGGGACTTTCCCTTTGACTGCATGAACAACCTACAAACGAATATTTAATAAAACAAAATGCTGTTTGACAGAGATGACTTGATGCAGTACAAGCTTTCATGCATTTGTAAAAATAGAGGGAAACAGAATACAACTGTGCTTTATTTTCAGGGGGCAAAACCGGGTGTATTTATTCTTATCCAGTGTTTACAAATGCTCCAAAATCTAGTATCTATTATTAAACCTGCCGAACAAAGGATTTTGTTAAAATAGGCACCTCTTCCAGAACTGATATCGTTGCTGGAGTATAATCCAGCTGGCGAGCTCCATGATTCGAGACAACTATCCCAGCAGCACCCGCTTCTACTGCCTTAATTGCTGCCATTGAGGGTATACAAGCTTGTTGATAAGGTTGTCAAGTGTGCAACAACCAATAGTAGTAATAACAGTTTGAGTATACTGAGATGCTTCAATCCAATATCAGAGAACAAAAGGTCTTAATAGCAGCGATGACAAAATGAAGACAGAAAACATCCCATTACCATCAAAATTCCTAACTCATACGACTTGCCCAACAGAATAACTATGGTGTTCAAACCACCAAACCAATTGAGGCATAATGTTGTTTCCTTTCAAGATGAACTGAAGAATCTTCAAAGTTTAATGCTAGAGGTTCACCCTCTACAAACTAGATATACAATCAAACCCCAAGTTATAACAAAATTCTCCTGCAACGGATTTTTTTTTTAGTTCTATGTTAAGCCACCAACTGCTTTTCACACTATCCTGATTTTCAGTGTCGATTAAATCATACCTAACTGTTCACTATAGTGTCAACGTATTGTATAATATTGATGGAACTGTTATACAGTGATTAACTCACAATGATATGGTGCTCACTGTAGACCTCATACAAAATAAAACAACAGCACGCACGCGAATTTGTACTATTGAAAATACCTAATGAATTCCATCAAATCTAGCACAAATGAGAATACAAAAATTGATTTTTGCACAGTTGACAAGTTCTCAAGCTGCAATTCTTGACTTTCCTTTTTTTTTTCCTAGTAAGTGCAGTGATCCCTTTGCTCATGTATGCATATGTGGTTTTATCTATTAAGAGAATCAATGCCAAATTAGCTCAAAGATAGACAGTCTTGTCAGTTGCTACTCATGGCCATGCTACCTGAAAATTGGTTGACAGATTGATTTGAAGCAAATAATGAAGTTCAAGGTAATATCTTCTCAACTCAGGGATGAGATTTAGGGGATCCTTGACGTACAGATTTTTCCAGGTCTTAAGCCATCTTAAAATAATACTTCTCATTTAAGCTAGTGTTTTTAAAACCAAAAAAGAAGGTTTTAGCCACTGCTTTTGGCTGATTTCAATCAGTTCAACCTGGTATGGGAGAGCAATTTGGCTCAATCTCTGATCTGGTTTAGGCAACGAATGTGCTAAGTAAGCTATAGTTCAAATTAAGACACAAAACAGTCTTCAGACGGATCCTCAACTGCTTTTCTCTTAGAATAGAATCCTAGATCTTACCATCTTCGTGTGTAAGAACTCCCTTGATCAGAATCGGCAATTTTGTTATAGATCTCAACCATCCAATGTCCTGCAGCATTGTAACTTAGTTACATGACCAACAACATACCAAATAAAGCAAATAAAGGCTAATAAAGATCCAGTTATCATTTGTAGGTCATTGCGACAAGCAAAAATTAAAGAAAAAGGTCATCGTAAGAAAGCTATTAAAACTATTTCTACGCTGGATGACACTACCCCACACATCTCATTCATTCATAGAACACGATTCTTTTGATGAAACGTCGCCCAGAAAATATTTCAAGGATTGATTACCAAGTAATTTAAGATAGTACGGAGGTTCACCTTCCAACTCAAAGAAGCATCAAGAGTTGAATCAGCATAAGCTTTAAAGTTGAAACCCTCATCCTGCAAATTTCAGGTAAAGGAAAAGGGAAGCGCAAGTGAGAGAGACGTTATGCCTAATTTCCGCATTTAACAATCTATAAAACTTTGAGATATCTCCCTAGAAGTTATTTAGGCAGCCAAAATGTCTTCATCGGTCAAGTATTGACCATACATTTTCTGTTCCCTGACGTTATCTGAATCGTTTGTTTCTTCACCCCAAGATACAACGGTAAACAATCATGTTTCCTGAGCAAATAAAAAACTCCTCCAGACACAGATATAATCAAATGGAACGGCTATTGATATAAGAGCACAAATGAAAAAAATATTCTTTGCCCCAAGGGCAGCTTTGCATACAAGAAGCACAGAGCTCATGGAATAAATCTCCACTAGGCTGAGCCTAATACCATGATATCCACAAACATCAACGCCATAGTGAGCATTTCTTTTTGTTTTACTACCTTCTTAATGTCAAAGAGAGTTACAGACTCCGAAAAAATAGAGCAACATATAGCAGGGTATGAAGATAATGACAAAAACAACCTCCACGCCATCAAAGGAGATTGGTCAGTGAGATATTAGGAACATAGGCATCTCCCCATCTATGCATCTCCATTGAATAGGTAAAAATATATTGCTATTGTCAGATGCTCAAATAGAAAAGAAATTGTTCACTCACAGAGACAACTTGAGTTGAGAGTAGACCTTCAAAATTCTTCAACTGAGGTTGTATCATTCTGTCATAGAAAGAGAGAGAGAGTTTAACCGTACCCAAACTTTGTTATATGACCATGATATCCATGACCCAGGGGGTGGGGGAGCGAGAGAGGGAGAGGAAAGCATTTTACTTGTTCTTTATGTCTGCCTCCCTTTTGCCAAGCCTGGGAACATCAACAGTAAGAACAATAGCTTTGTATCCACTTCTTTCAGCTCTTTGTACCAGCTGAGCTGTAATATCCCGTCTCTTGTATACCTGCATAAGGAAATGTGTTGATTATTGAGATGAAATCTTAATGGAGAATGTACAGAGCCCAGAAAACTGGAGATTCTCAATCATATAGAGACTTACATATATTTGAAAGAATCGAATGGCATCACAGCTGGATGCAACCTCTTCCACAGTGCACATAGACGTATATGAAACAATCTAGAGTAAAAAGGTGAAATGAGTAAATTATAGCAGCAAAATCGAGATTAAAAATATTTTGTAATCTATTACCATGATGACATTACATGCAGCAGCTGCTCTTGCAGTTGCAACCTCTCCTGGAAGATAGAAAAATTGCATCACTAAAATGAAATCAAGCAAATGTGCAAAAGAGCTCCTCCAAGAAAATTCAGGTTTCACACCTTCAGGATGTGCCAACTTATGCATAGAAGTAGGAGCAATCATAATGGGGGCAGATACGTTATAGCCCAATATGGTAGTCGACAAACTAATTTTGCTCACATCTATGAGGACTCTCGGCCTAAACCTGCCAAAAATACGAGCGTAGAGAATTAACAAACAACATGATATGGTTGCTGCAGATTTCATCTGACCAGCATTCATTAGCCATTACATTATTCTGCGAAAGGCTTCGACGTTTTCTTGAAGTGTATGCTGGTCTTCCGCTCCCCCTGCATAAAAGTCATAGTACATTTTTGGAAGGGCTTGCCTAGCCAATTCTTGATACTCATTCACATTGACAGGATCCTCAGCCATGTTTCCTGAATGCAAATTTTAAGTCTAATTAACTCAACAGCTTCACAATGTCTCCTACATGCGACTCCAGAAATTTCGATTGTGACCACAACAATAGCCCTACAAATACTCTTTCCCTTCATATATGGTCCTAAAATCAAGATGCAACTTATAGACATATGCAGATGTAAGTAGCAAATTCAAATCATCTTATGTCAAAGTATGTCACCAGTCCATTGCATTCCCTCACCAAGGATGAACCTACAAGAGATCTAAAACGATTTACCATATACTAACGGCATATTTGCAACTTGAAACGTGCCCACACGAATTCACACTAAATCTAAACGGGAGAGTGAAAAGTATGGAATAGCGATCATAATGCACCCACATCCCTCGATCATTCTACAGCTATAACTACAGCACACAACATCAAAGCCACACGCAGCTCATAAATTTAGAAAAGAATCGAGTCTTTGTCATATTCTGCCAATAATCAACCCCAACCATTTTGCACATGTACCCTACTCAATTAACACGCTTGCCGGTTCCTCTGAAGCTCACATAACTCATAAAATGAAACGTAGATGAGCCTGACACCTACCAGCACACCACGACGATCTCCAGAACAAGTTTAGCCCAACCCAGTTCGGAATCCTACTCTAGCCTAACCACTCACACATAAACCTTTGCCACAAATTCCTACATGACGATCAACAAATCTTTCGCTAGTTATGACTGGATGCTTTCAAAAAGTGCGATCTTTCTGCAGCGGAGACGCTTAGCAATACGGATGCTCAAAAAGAAGTGCAAAATGGAACCTGGGTTTTCACACGATCGGAGCAAAATCTCGGCTTGAAGGACGAGACTCGATGTCAGTACAGTGATGAGCGATTCGAGGTAGGAGAAGACTGGACTGTGTCCAATGGAATGACAATGAAGGCTATAAAAAGACGACAACTCGCGCGCGTCGGTTAGTGTTGGGGAGTAACTGATTGCCAGTGGTCGCGCCCAATAAGAAAGCTTGCCCATTATTGTTGTCTTTTTCCATTATTTTATTTTCCCAACTCTCTGCCGAGTGAGAAAACTTATGATATTCTTCTCTCCTTTTTTTTTTGCCAACTTTTTTTTTTTTTTTTTTTTTGCCAACTCTATTATCACATTGACCAGATTATATATCTCTTGTGGATCCCGCCTTGATTTAAGATTGATATTTACTTTTTATTCTTCTTTGTCTTTTCAATTTTACTAATGGATAAAATTACCTACGGTCCTCTTAGATAACTTCTCTTTTTAAATTAGTCGATTCTTCTACTCCCATTACATTTCTTTCATGTTTGTCTCCTTCCAAACTTATTCTCCATTGCTATAATTTGAACAGGTGCTAATCATATATGAAAGTAAAGAAATGTTAGTTTTATTTACAAATTGTTTACTTTACCTCCTTATATTATCTTCATAATTGTGAATTTTGCAACTTCAACTTTTTGTACAAATTTACAATAATTTACTTAAAAACTAATTATTGAGATTGATGTAAGCATTATTTACGAGTTACTAATCTTTGAATGTATTTTGCAAGATATTGTTTTTTTATGCTTGGATGTATCTAATTGCAAATGGAGAAAATAGCAATCAATCATCTCAACAAGTTCATTTAAAACTTTACTAGGTAATTTTTCAATGCGAGAGGATCTTTTGAGTAGTGTGTGGATATATCTTCTCACCAGATGTTAGGAAAAATGACATAAATAATCCCTAAACTTTGGTCCAATATACAATGTGATTTTAATTTATTCAATATAATTCTTAAACTTTAACCCAATGTACAATGTGAGCCCTTAACTTTTAATGCTCAATTTAGTCCCTAAATTATATGAAAATGATCAATATCGTGCCTATTCTTGAATAAATGAAAAGACTTCATTAAATATATTCATATAGTTTAGGGACTACATTAAGCATGTGACAAAAATTTACATACCATATTCATATTGAATATCAAGTTAAAGTTAGGGCGTGTTTAGCAACTTGCCAAATAGAAATATTTATATTATTTCTTCTCGGAAATAGATTTGAGACAAAAATCTGTTTAGTAAATTTTCTCGAAAACAAATTTATTTCCGGAAATAGATTTGGAACAGAATCAAAAAGTGAAAAAAGTTGCTTCTTTATTCCCGAAAACAATTCTAGAATCAAGCCAACCCAAATTTCTTTCTTTTATTTTCTCTTCTTCTTTTCTTCTTGTTCTTCTTCCACTATCGCCACCACCGCCCACCGTTGCCGATCGCCGACAACCAATTGATTGAGGTTTGACAAGTTCGTTGGAGGCTTGCCCAAGCCTTCTCCAGCCACCAGCGAGCCTCGAGGCTTGACCTCACCCAAATCTAGCAAGGCAAAACTCACTCAGCCGTCAGAAAGGCTCAACCTCGCCGAGCCACCGTGAGGTTGGCCCCATCTTGGCCGGGCGAACCCTACGGTGGCCCAATGAGGCTCGGCCGACAAGGCGCAGCCTCGTTAGAGGGTCGTACCTCACCTTAGCCAGGTGACGAACCCTACAGTGGCCCAATGAGGCTCGACCAACAAGGCACAACCTTGTTGGGGATTCGACGATCTTCCGGCAAAGCTGCTAGCCAAAAGTTGAAAAAGAAGAGAAAGAAAAAAAAAAGAAAAAGGTAATAAAATTATTAAATAATTAAAAGAAAATGGCTTGGATTAGAATTTTCTAGGACAGAAGCAAATGCAATTCTATTTCGGAAATAAAAATTTTGCCAGAATCAAAAGGAATCATTTCTAATCAAAAATTGTTTCCAGGAACAAAATGGTTATCAAACATCCCCTTATGGACCACATTAAATAAATTGAATCCCCTCAAAGTTATGTTGTCCTTATAAAAAGGTCAAAGAGAGACATGGGAGGTAATTATCGTGATCAACATAATATTTCTATTGCACGTCAAAGAAGCATGACTAGATCTCATTTGATTGACCATCCTTTGGAAGTGCTTTATTATAAAAAGAAGAATGGATCATGGTCACTCAAAATATTGAATACATCACACAATAAATAATAATAATAACAAATTAGTTTATTAGATTCATCGAATAAAATGAAAATTGAGCAATCAAGATACGCAAACTACAATGTAATGACAAATATTAAAATTATAATTAAACGAAATGTTTAGGTGATATTAATTCGACAGCTTAACAATGTCTCCTATATGAGACTCCACGAATGTCAATTGTCAGCCAACAATAGCGCTACAAATACTCTTCCCTTCATCTATGGTCCTGGAAGCAGGACGCGACTTACAAACAAATACAGCATTAACCAGCGAAATCATATCATATTACTTCGAAGTATGTCACTAGTCCAGTGCCAACCCTTACTAAGAACAATGCACAATACCACACCACACAAAAGACGGCATAATTGCAAGTTAAATGCACCCACGCGAATTCACACGGAATCTAAACAGGAAAGTGAAAATGTATGGAACAGCAACCGTAATGCACCACATCCCTCAATGTATTTATAGCTATAACTACAGAACACAAACGCATCAAAACGCAAGCAACATCAAAGACAAAAGAAGGTCGTAAAATTAAGTACGAGTCTTTGGCATATTCCACCAAGCAGTCGTCCGAACATCTGCAAAGGCAGACTCCAACTCCTTTTTTACATGGTAACATACTCAATCAACACGCTCGCCATCCCTCTGAAGCATGCATGACACATGAAATCCCACATAGCTGAACCTGAACCTACCAGTACGATGTCCAAAACAAGTTTAGCCCAACCAAATTCAGAATCTTACTGCTAGCCTAACCACTCACATAAACCTTCGTCACAAACTCAAACGTGACGGTCAATAATTTTTTCGCTAGTCATGACTGCATAAGGACAACAAGAAAAAAAGAAAGAAAGAAAGCGATCTTTCTGCCGCAGACGCGTAGCCATGCGGATGCTCAAAGAAAGTGCAGAGCAGGGGAGTTGCTCTGCGCACTCGAATCTAAGAACAGAGACGACCCAAAAAGTAGGATGTTTCGCAGGATAAGCAAAATGGAACCTTCGGTTTTCACACGATCGGACCAAAACCTCTGGTCGAAGGACGAAACGATGCATGACAGTGACGAGCAACGCGAGGTAGCAGTAGACCGGGCTCGCTTCAAAGGAACGATAATGAAGGCTACAAAAGACGATAAGTCGTATGCGCCGCTTAGGGTGCGCATGGTAACGCTTCTTGGCTGGGGAAGAGTTTTTTTTCAGAAATAGTTCTTTTCTATTTCTATTCCGGGGAACAATTTCTGAGTAAAAAAACCCGTTTGGTAACGTACGAAATTTCTATTTCGGAACAAAAAAAGAACAGAAAACACGTTTGGTAACGCACAAAATTTCTATTTCTAACAAAAAAAAAAGAACAAAACACGTTTGGTAAATCGCACAAAATTTCTATTTCAAAATTTAATTTTTTTAAAAAATTAAAATAAGAAAAAGGAATAGATTAGAGATTACATAAAATTGACAAGATACAAATATTATTACATTAATAATACATTTGCTTAGGTGTAAGAATTCTAACTTTAATGAAGGGAGGTGTTTGAGATTCTATGCCAATTTATTTGAGATTCTATGCCAATTTATTCCAATTATGTAAGATGAAAAAGAAAAAGAAAAAGGATGGAAAATCAAAGATTTTCAATTTGTCATGCGAAAAAAGAGTTTCCGAAGATGAATATATAGGAAACACAGGAACGGGAACCTTTCAATAAATTTTGTTAAAGCTGCTGTTTTGTAATACTCATTTGTTTTTTAGTCAATTATTGCCTTAAGTTTGATTAACCTTTGAAGGCGATTGGCCATTCTTCACTATTAAAACATAACGGCCACTGTTTTGCTAGCGACGCTTATTTTTAATTATAACAATTAGATCCAACGTAGAAGTTGAAAAATAAAATAAATGATTGAATTTGGGATCCACCAATTTAAATTTCAATACGTTAATAATGGGCAAATTGATCTCCCCAGTAAAAATGAGTGGATGCAACCGGATAGGGTTAAAAAAAAAAGGCCGGATGAGGTAAACTCACCAAGAAATTGTCTTGAGTTGATCTATCCAAGAATTTGCTTAGGTGTAATACATTTGGCTAATTTTAATGAAGGGAGGTGTTTTTCCTCTCCTCTTTTGCTTTTTTTCTTTCTTGGATGCAAGCTTCGGACGGCGGTTTGTAGGTCTTGAAGTATCAACTACACAATAGCTTACAATCTGTTTATCTTCTGTTTGTCCACATTGTTTGTCCACATTTATGATGCATTCAATGGCATTTAACACATTTATGATGCATTCAATGGCATTTGTGCTCATGGAGATAGAATTGGATAACCTTAATACTATTAATAGAAATGTATTCATAATAGTTTACAAACACATCGCAAAAGTATTCACCAAAAAACAAAAACACATCGCAAAAGTCGGAAATAAAAAGTCATGGAATCTCTTGCATATTGTGATCCAAAGAGAACTGCGACCGGAGACGACGGACCGGCTTGAAGAGAGGCGACCAAAGGCTACGAGCACGGGACCGGAGAGAGTCGACCGGAGGCTACGGGATTGGAGGCCACGGGAACGGCAACAACAGGACCAAGGATCGAGAACCCTTCTGCATGCAGGTAAGAATTACACCGACAGAAGCAAATGCAGGTGCAGGGACCAAGGATCGAGAACCCACCGCCGCAAAATTTTCCGATAATGACCCAGCTGGGCCAGTAGTGGAAAAAATTAGCATACCATGAGCAAAAAGCTCTCAATATCAATTCAATTGGTAGCAGAGATCATCGAATTATTCCATGCAAGGGCAAATTCCATCCTAAGCAGGCCAAGGTAGAAACTTGAAAGACCAGATAAAACAAAGAGTCACCAAAAACTAGCCTGGAATTGACAAAATCCACCACCAATCAGTCCCTCCAACCAAATTAAGCAGCTCATTAGTCCTACCTTTAATCAAATTTTCAATCGCTGCCAACGAAAAAAAGAAAAATGTCGCACGAGAAACACTTGATCATCGGACAATTGAATGGCAAATAACCACAGAAAATCGAAATCCGCCGAAAGAACACGCACCCAAGAAGCATATTGACTCCGTTTGACGAAAAAGAACAAAAAAAGAGGAACCCAGAAAGCCCGCCACATCAATTCATGAACCAACGAGGCACATCAAGATCAGACTACATATCGAGGACGAACCACCTGCCCACAAAACAAAGAACCCAGAATCCGAAATGCTTTGATCTCACAATCAAAATTTTTCGGGGGCCGAAACAACCCTAGGCCGATCAATGACGCACACGAGGAATCCACGAAAACCCAAAGAAAAAAAACGAAACTTTCATCCAAAAAACGAAGGAATTTACCGAGAGGACGGTAGCAAGAGTCGTCCAAAACGCCAGAGACACCAAAAAAGAGAGGAAAGAGAGAGTCTCTGGCGATGGAGAAAGAGAAAGAAAGAAGGCGGGCTGGAGGCCACGGGACCGTGACGACGGGACCGGCGGCGACAAAGACCGGCGACGACGGGACCGGCGGCGACAAAGACCGGCGGCGACGGACCGGAGAGGCGACCGGAGGTGATGAGATCGCAGAGAGGCAAGTGGACGAAGGGAAGCCGAGAAAGGGGCGTGAGCTTCGGGGGCGTGAGTTGAGAAGCAATCGAAAGAGAAGTTAGGGTTTTCTATTTAGGGGAGCCCAAAAGTAATTTCTTATTTCTGTTCCTGGCGAGAAGTAAGTTTTTATTGTTTCTCATTTCTATTCCAAAGCTGTTCCTGGAACAAAAAGTAGAGAAATTGTTCTCGGAAACAAATGTTTTACCAAACGGATTTACTCTTTTTTTTTGTTCCGGAACAAAAGAACAGAAATTGGGAGAAACAGAAATGTTACCATGCAGACCCTTACTGTCAGGATTACCGATTACTAGGGATCGCGTCCAATGAAAGGCTGCCCGCCACTCTTTTCCTTTTTTTTTTTTTTTTTTTTTTTCCGGGGGGGGCGGTGGTCTTTTCTATTCTATAATCACCTGACATTATTATAGCACATGCCTATAACATGATTAAACGAAATTTCATTGAAGTTCCATGCTATCTGCTATGTACTATTTCTCCAAATGACATATAATAATGAATTCGAGTAAAGCAAGAAATAGCATGATAACAACTAGAGTTAAGGGTGGCGAAAGTGACTAAAAAGAAGAAGATTCAAGACAGATATGTTATCCCATTATAGAGGCTCTTCCCTGGGCCATCCCAAAATAGGACTACCTCTAGTCTACAAACCTCATCAAAATGGTCATTGAGAACTCAAAGGTCTCGGCATTAGCCGGGCATGATACAAAGTCGTTAAATGACCAAATTAGCCGTCTCTTAATGTGATGAATGTAAATACATGCACCAAATTGAGTTTGCGAATTTCAAATGTTAGTAATCCCAAAGGCTTCCTAACAACTTGTAAGACTAAAAGGGTTGCCTCCCGCGCCCAACATAGTACCAAACTTATCTTTACAACGAACACCAAAATGACAAACTAAAATACTAATTACTCACTGCATAACGTGAGGGACTGTACGCTAGAAACAATTACATGCTGGAATGGCTAGTTGGAAGTGAACGAGAACAAGAGACCTTGTGAAAAGGTACTTGACAGTTGAAATAATGCATATGATTTGCATCTCAATCACCCATCTCGACATCGCTTTTACTTTTTAATGTTGTGTAGAGTCGCTTTTTTTTTTAAAACTGGAACTATCTTGTCTCCTTGATCACATCAGAATGGTGGAGCGATTCTATTCCTGAGGGTACCTCAACCCGTTATACTTAAAATGTCATCTTTAACAATTAAGCATCAAGGAAACATGTGTCGAGATTCTATGTACAGCGTGGATTAGCGCTACTAAAAGGATAGCAGATTGCTTTTCCCCTCAAAACACTCCATTACCAGCTAAAGGCGAAAATGATAATAGTATATATATGACAAACAATCTTCATAAATGGTTAACTTCGCATGCCGGTGAATTTTCTTTTACAAGTGCATTGCCCAATTACCAGAACTGGAACATCCTTACTTCTCAATTAGGGTTTGTGTACTTCATGTTTTGCACGGGTTGTGTACAAACGAACATAGACTATTCAAATGAAGAAGTGAGGACATTGCAGCTATTACATGCCGGGAAAGACTCAGCAATAGATAGATTCGATTCAATCGAAGTCACAGATGCCACTGACTTAAATCGAGCAAGACGTTCGTTGACTTGAATAATCCACAAAAGGAGCGATTTCATGACATGATGGTGTGTGAAAAAGTTTTGCAACATCGCTGTCTCTTAGTCCAAGACTGAATCTAATAATAAGCACGCAAAAACACAGTTTTACAATGAAATAGTTTGTCAAAATCGAGATCAAAATTGTTGGAAGTAAACAAAGAGCTACGGCAGCAGGATTAGTGATTACCCAGCAAAATAATTATTGGAGTGTCGTTCTCTTGAGATATAAGCTTTGTGTTTATTAAAATTGAAAGGATTACACTTGATTAACATTGGGGCCATTGAAGCATCTAGTCCTCTTGTTATTCATCAATCTATGTTAATCTAGACAAATGTAATGTCAATAATAGAAGGCGGTCCATTTATATTGGATACATTCATTATATTTTGAATTTCTTAATCGGTTGATGAATTTACCACGATGAAGACAATTAACTTATATGGTTGTTCCGATATGGGTTAAAGAGATGGAAAGAAAAGGCGAATGGGAGACCGAGAGGAGAGGTGGGTTAATGTACTTAATTTTACCTAGCCTTCTCAGGGTGGGGAGAACCGTTTTTTCACATCATTTAGAGGGGCATTCGTGATGATACTAACTTGACAAAAGTTGATCGGAAGGTGACAGAATCAGAAGACAGATCAAATTCATGTCTGACAAGGATTTAAGCTCCAAATTTAATGTCGCAAAGTAGCATAAACATTAACATCTACTGATGAACCAAGAAAAAACCAACTCTGACCATCATAAATCTTTACTGGAGCTCTGACTTGGCTCCAATTTTCTTATTGATGATAAAACATGACCACTATTCACATAACATGGCAAACCACAAGCGATGATACAACAAGGGTATCATCTATTTGCCTATGTGAATCTTATCTTCATGGATGCGGCAGCATGAATTCAGAGAGAGGAATGAAGTCTCTCGCGGTCCGTTATCACATGGCCCCTGGTGATATCCCTTATGGTAGGACATCCAGATAGTGCCATCGTAAGCTCGAGCTCATCCTTCAGCATCTCAGCGACCCTTCTTACTCCAGTTTCCCCTTTTGCCGCCAAACCATATACTACAGGCCTTCCTATCTGTAGAAGAAGACCACTATTAGGAGAATGTCAACAATTTCCTAGGGCACTTGTTCAGTTGTGATCGGGTGTTTTGGTAATGCGAAAACTACAGACTTGGCACGATATTATTACCAAATACTTCCAGGGTTTGGTATGATACCTCTTTACTAATATTTAGCAGATAGTCCACATCGAGAAATATCAAGAATGTGCCAAACTAATTAAAAGATTGTACCAGTACTGCTTGTGCCCCAAGGGCCAACGCCTTGAAAACATCTGTTCCCCGCCGCACTCCTCCATCAACAAAAACAGGGACTTTCCCTTTGACTGCATGAACAACCTACAAACGGAGATTTAATAAAAACAGCGATGACTAAAATGCTGTTTGATGTAGATGACTTGCTGCAGCACAAGCTTTCATGCATTTGTACAAGTAGAGGGAAACAGAATACCAATGTGGTTTATTTTCAGGGGGCAAAACCGGGTGCATATACTCTTATCCAGTGTTCACAAATGCTCCAAAATCTAGAATCTACTATAAAACCTGCCAGACAAAGGATAGGCACCTCTTCCAGAACTGATATCGTGGCTGGAGAATAATCTAGCTGTCGAGCTCCATGATTTGAGACAACTATCCCAGCAGCACCCGCTTCCACTGCCTTAATTGCTGACAATTAGGGCACACTTGTTGATAAGGTTGCCGAGTATGCCACAACCAATAGTAGTAATAACAGTTTGAGTATACCAAGAAGCAATATAGTAAATTCTAATAGATGAATAAGATGCTTCAATCCAATATTAGAGAACACAAGGTCTCAATAGCAGCGATGACAAAATGAAGACAGAAAATATCCCATTACCTTCAAAGTTCCTAACTCATACGACTTCCGCAACAGAATAACTATGGTGTTTGAACCACCAAACCAATTGAGGCATAATGTTGTTTCCTTTCAAGATGAACTAGAGAATCTTCAATGTTTAATGTTAGAGGTTCACCCTCTACAAACTAGACATACAATCAAACCCCAAGTTATCACAAAATTCTCCTGCACACTTAACAGATTTTTTCCAGTTCTATGTCAAGCCTCAAACTACTTTTTATACTATCTCCTGACCTTCAATGTCAATCAAATTGTTCCAAACCATCTGCTATGGAGTCAATGTATTGTATGATACCAATGGAACTGTTTGCACGGCGATGAACTGGCAATGACGTGTTGCTCACTCTAGACAACTGAGAATGCAAAAATACATTTTGGCACGGTTGACGAGTTCTCAAGCTGTCATTCTTGACTTTCCTTTTATTTTCCTGGTAAACGCAATGATCCCTTTGCTCATGTATGCATATGTGGTCAAAAATTTTATCTATTAAAAGAATCGATGAAAAATTAGTTCAAAAGCAGACATCGTGTCATTTGCTACTTATGGACACGCACGCTACCTGAAAATTGGTTGACAGATTGATTCGAAACAAATAATGAAGTTCAAGGTAATATCTTCTCAACTCTGGGATATAATTCAAAGGATCCTTAAAGTACAGATTTTTCCAGGTCTTAAGCCATCTTAATATAAGACTTCTCGTTCAAGCTAGTGTTTTCAAAACCAAAGCAAATGGTTTTAGCCACAGCTTGTGGCCGATTTCAATCAGTTCAATCTGGTATGGGACAGCAATTCAGCTCAATCTTGGATCTGTTTTTGGAACACTGATTTAAGCAATGAATATGCACTAAGTAAGCTATAGTTCAAATTAAGACACAAAACATTCTTCTGACAAATTTTCGACTGCCCTTTTTTTTTGGGTTTTTTTCAAGAATACAATCCTAGATCTTACCATCTTCGTGTGTAAGAACTCCCTTGACCAGAATCGGCAATTTTGTAATTGATCTCAACCATCCAACATCCTGCAGCATTGTAATTTAGTTACATGACCAATAAGATACCAAATAAAGCAAACAGAGACATTGTAAAGATCCAGTTATCATTTGTACATCATGGCAACAAGCGAAAATTGAATGAAAAAAGTCATCACAAGATAGCTATTAAAACTATTTTTTACACTGGATGACACTACCTCAAACATCCCAATCATCCACAGAACGAGATTCTTTTACTGAAACATTGCCCAGAAAAAATTTCAAGGATTAATTACGAAGTAAATTAAGATGGTATGGAGGTTCACCTTCCAAGTCAAAGAAGCATCAAAAGTTGAATCAGCAAAAGCTTTTACATTTGAACCCTCATCCTGCAAATTGAAACAGAGGCAAAGGAAAAGGGAAGCGCGAGTGAGAGAGATGTTATGCATAAATTTTGCATTTAACAAACTATAAAAATTTGAGATATCTTTCTGGAGGTTATTTAGGCAGCGAAAATGTCTTCATTGGTCAAGTATTGACCATGCATTTTCTGTTGCCTGATTGGCCCAAGATACAATGCTGGAAAGTTACGTTCTCTAAGCAAATGAAGTATCAAAAAAAAAAAAGACTCCTCCACACAGATATAATCAACCGGAACAGTTATAGAGAAAAGAACGCCAATGAATACAATACTCTTTGCCCCAAGGGCAGCTTTGCATAATAGAAGCACAGAGCTCATGGAATAAATCTCCGCTAGGTTGAGCCTAATACCATGATATCCACAAACATCAACGCCATAGTGAGCATTTCTTTTTGTTTTGCTACCTTGCTAATGTCAAAGAGAGTTACAGACTCCGAAAAAATAGAGCAGCTTATAGCAGGGTACGAAGATAAGGATGAAAAAAGCATCCACACCATAAAAGGAGGTTGGTCGATGAGATATCAGGAACATAGATATCTCCCCATGCATGCATCTCCATTGAATAGGTAAAAATATATTGGTGTTGTCAGATCCTCAAATAGAAAAGAAATTGTTCACTCACAGAGACAACTTGAGTTGAGAGTAGACCTTCAAAATTCTTCAACTGAGGCGCTATCATTCTGTCATAGAGAGAGAGAGAGAGAGAGAGAGAGAGAGAGAGAGAGAGACTAACAGTATCTGAACTTTGTTTTATGACCATGATATCCATCCCCCAAGAGAAGGGGGGGGAGCAAGAGAGAGCGAGAGAGGGAGAGGAAAGCATTTTACTTGTTCTTTATGTCTGCCTCCCTTCTGCCAAGTTTGGGAACATCAACAGTAAGAACAATAGCTTTGTATCCACTTCTTTCAGCTCTTTGCACTATCTGAGCAGTAATATCCCGTCTCTTGTATACCTGCATAAGGAAATGCATCGATTTATTGAGATGAAATCTTAATGGAGAATGTACAAAGCGAAAAAACTGGAGATTCTTAATCAAATAGATGCTTACATATATTTGAAAGAATCGAATGGCATCACAGCTGGATGCGACCTCTTCCACAGTGCACATAGACATATACGAAAGGATCTAGAGTAAAAAGGTGAATTGAGTATGTTATAGTAGCAAAATTGAGATTAAAAATATTTGGTAATCTATTACCATGATGACATTACATGCAGCAGCTGCTCTTGCGGTAGCAACTTCTCCTGGAAGATGGAAAATTTTCATCACTAAAACCAAAATGAGCAAATGTGTGAAAGAGATCCTCCAAGAAAATTCAGGTTTCACACCTTCAGGATGTGCCAACTTATGCATAGCAGTAGGAGCAATCATAATGGGGGCAGATACATTATAGCCCAATATGGTAGTCGACAAACTAATTTTGCTCACATCTATGAGGACTCTCGGCCTAAACCTGCCAAAAATACATGCATAGAGAATTAACAAACAACATGATATGGTTGCTGCAGATTTAATCTGACCAGCATTCATTAGCCATTACGTTATTCTGCGAAAGGCTTCGACATTTTCTTTAAGTGTATACTGGTCTTCTGCTCCCCCTGCATAAAAATCATAGTACATTTTTGGAAGAGCTTGCCTAGCCAATTCTTGATACTCATTCACATTGACAGGATCCTCGGCCATGTTTCCTGAATGCAAATTTTAAGTCTAATTAACTCAACAGCTTCACAATGTCTCCTACACACAACTCCACAATGTCCTGAGCTCAACAAAAAGGTGACCGCAACAATAGCCCTACAAATACTCTTTCGCTTCATATGTAGTCCTAGAATCAAGATGCAACTTATAAACATATACAGACATAAGTAGCAAATTCATATCATCTTAAGTCGAAGTATGTCAGCAGTCCATTGCATACCCTCACTAAGGATGAACCTACAAATGATCTAAAACAATTTACCACATACCGACAGCATATTCGCAACTTGAAACGTGCCCACACAAATTCACAATCTAAACGGGAGAGTGAAAAGTATGGAATAGCGATCGTAATGCGCGCACATCCCTCAAGGTATCTACTGCTATACCTACAGCACACAACATCAGAGCCACACGCAGCTCATAATTTAGAAAAGAATCAAGTCTTTGTCATATTCTGCCAATAATCAACCCCAACTCATTTTGCACATGTACCCCACTCACATCAACACGCTTGCCGGTTCCTCTGAAGCTCACATAACTCATAAAATCAAACGTAGCTGAGCCTGACACCTACCAGCACACCACGACGATCTCCAGAACAAGTTTAGCCCAACCCAGTTCGGAATCCTGCTCTAGCCTAACCACTGACACATAAACCTTTGTCACAAACTCTTACGTGACGATCAACAAATCTTTCGCTAGTCATGACGGGATGCTTTCAAAAAGTGCGATCTTTCTGCATCGGAGACGCTTAGCAATACGGAGGCTCAAAAAGAAGTGCAAAATGGAACCTGGGTTTTCACTCGATCGGAGCAAAATCTGTGCTTGAAGGACGAGACTCGATGTTAGGACAGTGATGAGCGATGCGAGGTAGCAGAAGACCGGACTGCATTCAATGCCAAAGGAACGACAATGAAGGCTATCAAAAGACGACAACTCACGATGCCATCGACCGCGCCAAATAAAAAAGCATCCCGCTATTGTTGTCTTTTTCCATATTTTTTAATTTTCCCACTAACTAAGCCGAGTAAGAAGAAAACTTGCGATTTTCTTCCTCCTTTTTTCATTTTTCGGGCTATCTTGTTTTCAACTTGTTATTAAAAAAGCTACATTATCTAGGGAAAATTCCAAATAAAAACTCGAAGTGAATCAATTTTCTCAAATAAATATCCAAAATTAACTTTGTGTCAGATAAAGACCTAAAATGGGGTCATTGTCTCAAATAAAGACTGATTAAATCAATTCCAAATAAAGACCTAAGCTTGCTGGTCAGCCAAATATTCACCATACTATCAAGCATGCAACATTTCGACGATCGGAATTTGGGCAATTTTGTTCAAAAAAAATCTAGGGAAAATTAACAAATCTTAAAATTTAAAAAAAAATTAAAAAAAAATAGGTTTTTTACGTCTCTTCATTCATTGTACCCATCCTCTGCAAAGTCAAAGACCAAAGTTCTCCACATTCATTGTACCCATCCTCCGCAAAGTCAAAGACTCAAATTCTCTACTGGTTGAGACACGAACTCAAAAACAAGAAGAAAACTAGATGCTTCTTTCTTTGTTTGTAGAGATCCAAATTCTCCACCAGTCGAGCAAGGCGAAGAGCGACGAGAACCGAGTCACGACGATGACTGGTAGCAATTTGGTTGAGGAGCAGAGGAGGAGGAGAAAGAAGAATACGTAAACATTTAACCTAAACTTAATTAATTTAGAATTTTCCTTTTTTTTCCAATCACAAAATTCTGACAAAATTGCCCCCAATTTTAATCACCGGAAAATATCTGCCGGCGAGCAAAGGTCCTCAATAGAGATTAACTTAATCACTTCGAGTCTTTATTTGACACAAAATTCACTTCGAGTCCTTATTTGAAACAATGGGTCTACTTTGAGTCATTATTTGACACGAAATTCAATTTGAATCCTTATTTGAGAAAATAGATTCACTTCAGGTCCTTATTTGAAATTTTCCCTAATTAGTTAGTTATCCGCCAAACAAACTATTTTGGAAAAGGAGGTACACCAATTTTACTAGAACTACTGAATAACGACACTCAAACAATGAAGACCACCGAGTTTGACCAAGAAATAGATAGCAAATATCACAAGCGGCGAGCAACGGTAAGTGAACACCAAGAACTGTGAAGTGAAAACGGGCAACAAACAAGGACCAACAAGAGGGTCTAACAGCAGATCATATATTCGCGGCTGAATCGGGGCAATGAGAGACAGCAGGCGCAGCGAAACACTAGCAGCTTCGTCCATGGAGATCTCAGTAAACTCTGGCACAGGGCTGCTTCTCTGCAGCTCGGCAAAGCTCATGGCTGGCTTGAAGTCGTCACGGCAAAATGGTGGCTTCATCGATGAGGCGACAACAATGTGGTGCTCGGCCACGTGAGGTCTCGGCAAAGCTGGAGCTTGTCAAGGGAGGGAGGGCATGGTGGCGCAAGGATCGTGAAGAACATTGGATGAATTTGTTGGAGATATTTTGACCAATTCCACGGACCAACCCGTGAACCGGATCGGATCAGTTCTCAAGTGGATGCATGAAATTAATGGGCAATTCCCGATTTTAATTTTTTTTAACCAGTTCTTAGTATGTAGTTTCAGCTTCAAGGTATGAACTGCTCATCGTGAAATTGATTAGCCCTGCTTATTCCAATTCTTTTCTCGATCAGATTTAATGACACGCGCCTATCGTTCACACCTCTCATCCTGACTTCTTTCAATCTCAGTCACGCAGCACTCAAGCCTTCCTCGCTTGCTAGACGCCTTTGAGACTTGGTTCTTAATGATCATGTTTAGTTTATCACGAGCATGCTCTATTAACACTTACATAGTCTTGCAGAGAATAGGAGAAAAAAGAAGATAACGACCAGTTCGTGGGTCCTAGACCACCCTAAAACCAAGTGGGGTTGATTCTCCGTTCCACAAAGTGGAAATCAGACCTTCTAGTTTGATTCCCGGTTTCAGCATGAGAATCGACCTACCCTAGAATCAATCACTATGAAATTCCATCACCGTAATTCCACCTAAGGTGTTGAAGATCTAAAATCTTATTGAGTGAAAAATAATTGGACCACTATTGCAAACGAGTTCAAACTCATGACATTGTAGGCATATCAACCTGCATCATAATTCCATCACCATTTGTGGCCGGTGTGGCATTGTGCGTAACAATATTAGCAAATCAAAATCTATTGTTGGATTTTCGTCGATGATAAATTATTAAGATCTTGACGAATCAACATTATAAAATAATGTGGGCAATTATACTTATAGCATGGCTATGTAGCCCCTTAGATTGCGTTTAGTCATAGTTTTGTCGGATAGAATAATGTTGGATAGGATAAGGATATAATAGGATTGCAAATATCCGATCCAATGTTTGTTAACGTTTGGATATAGCATGAATTCAAATAAATATTATCCAAATAAGTATTTGATTTGCATGATTAAAATTTAGAAAAAAAAAAAGTTGTTTCGAGACGCGGATGGATTCTGCTTCACTCTACCTCCGACTTCGCCGCTGTGAGACAACCTGGAGCTCAAGTTCTTCGCCAGTCCCACCATCCCCGCCGCGGTCGACCTCTTCCTCTCCTACACATGTTGTTCACCTTCAATACCTTCGTCTCTCATCAAATCCAAAAGAACCGCCACAAGGATCACGCCGAATCTCGATTACAAGATCCGACAATGGAGGCAGTACAAACGAAAGTGGATTCGTGGATAGGAGGCCAGCAGGTAAAGTTCTAAAGGTGTCATGGGGCTCGCCGAGATGGCCCGCAAATCTGGTTCACGAGCAGGTAGCTTCTCTGATCCAACTCCCTCCTCCGGATGACGCAGTTGAAGCTCTGTCGCCGTGGCTATCGCCTCCGTCAGATCATCTTCTTCGCAGAGCAGCGGTCAGGCTCTGATCAGGATCACAAAGTTACCCGTCAGGATGAAGGTGCTGGGCAAAAGAGAGCGATCAACTATCGAAGTGGGGAAAGAACACGTGAATTTTTTTTTTTATTATTAGTTCTCCGAATTTCACATATCCTATCTATCCCACTCCTAATAGGGATTTTTTTTTATCCTGACTTTATTGATTGTATGAGGATTTCGTATCACTCGGAATACCAAATAAGATAAAAGTATTCGGAATTTTATCTGACTCATCAAATATAGCTTTAATTCTAATTAAGCTTAAAGTGCTACTAAGTGCAATTTGTCACGGTCACAAGGTTCCTGCAAGGACTGCACATTTTCGAGGTCCGCAGGCAATACGGTGCCATGGTTTCCCTCAAGAGAGTTTCCAGAACGGGCAGGCAATACGGTAATAGCGCTAAGGTCTAGAACTCTCCTTCCATTAGTGTCGGTAGTTGGTAGATTAGGTAGTACGATCTCATCCGCCAAATGAAATCTCAATCAATGGTTCTCATTTGTATCCATGCTCCTTTCTCTTTTAGAGCTTCTCTCTCGAAACTTTCTCCGATCCAGGTGAGCGAGCGAGTGAGTGAGCAATCGATTTGAGCAAGGCTTGTTGGCTTAGGTATCCTGACGATCTGAGTCAATCCAAAAGAGCCTAACTCGTCGCACGGTCACAATCCCAATCGATCAGTCCGTGACAAATTCATGTTTCAATTTTTTTTTTGAATAAATCATGTCTAGGACAGTATTAAAATTCTTATTGAAAACTTATAGCAGCTTGCCAAACAAAGGCTAAGAGAAAAAAGAAAAGGGGTATTACTGACATAAAATCTACAATTGAATGATTCAAAAAAGTGTAGGCATGTTGGTTAAGAAAAAACTTTGGATCCTAAGTCGCCATATGGCCACGATCTCAATCGATCAGCCCATGACAAATTCATGAAGTTATACGTGAAGTTCATAATCCATAATAGTTCGTAATCTTTTTTTAAAGTAGAGATGTGCACAATAAAATAAATAGCGGTTATAAACTTGTTGGTAGGATTTTTATTTTCTTGTAAATCATACTTAGGATTTTCCTTTTAATATTTTAAAATAAAAGTATAGTGTGTATATATATATATATATTCGTGTAAAGCAAAAAAAAAAATTAAAGGAGGAATTTTTACAAAGTACCCAAGAACTCGGTCTCACGCAAGAACACTCCCTCTTCCATTGCCGTTGAGCGCGCCCTCTCTCTGTTCGTTGGAACACCCCTCTTCGATACAATCCAATCTTGCCCACTGCGTCTTCGCTTGCGATTGAGCCGGTTTCGCTTACAATCCCTCGTCTTTTTCTGCATTGGAGCTCGAAAGTCTGCGAATTTCTTCACATTTTTCAAGCTTGAAGAAAACCCATCCGAGGTATTGTCTTCGTCGCACTTCAAGTTCGTTCTTTTTTGTTCAGTATCTATCAAGTCGCGATTTTTATGCTTGCCCATTTTCTCAAATTTGGTTAATTCACGGAGACAACGGAGTTGACTAGTCGGCCGTGCGGTGTTCCTGATTTGAATGCTTCGTTTTCTGAATTATGTTAATTCTGTTTTACTTTGGTGCCCAACGACTATTGTTCCATTTATACATAGGCCAAACTTGCAGTGTTGTTGAGTCTCCCAGGGTGACCTGGTATTGTGGTTCCGTTTCCATTACTTTGATTTTGGAAGGGTGAACTCTTCTGAGGATTGGATGGAGTGTGTCTTGCGTGAGGTTTGCCAGATGTTGAGATTTTTAATGTTGTGAATTAGGTGTATCACGGTCTTGCCCTGTACTTGGCGGCACAGACAAGAAGGCAAGCCAAGTTAGCTGTGAGAGGCGATGTCGAATTGATATGATGAGCGACTAAATTGTTACACCTCTTTGTGAGATTGTAAATTGCTGTATTCGTACATGAACTGTTACTGAATTGGACCCTCGGATTTGGAGAGATTTCAATGTTATGAAAGATTTTGTGTCTATGAAAACGATTGTTCCTTTTCCGTTTTCACAACTTGGAAAAGAGTGTTATTTATGGTGACTTCAGGGGAAACATAAGGAAAAATGTCATTGGGTAAAAAATGGGTGGGAAGGTCTAATATGCAGTTCAAGTATTAAAAATCCCTTAAACCTTGATTTAAATGGGCAGATATAGTATACAGGGATGATAAAAGAGATTTGGCTGGGTTGCCTGCACCAGCTAATTGATGTGAAAACATATTCATGCGGAAGTTAATTTACTCTAAAATATCTCTTTCCTCTTTTTTTGGTTTTCTTTTAATGTTAGGTCTCTGTATGGGAAGGTCCACTAATGTTGGACTAGGACAAAGCTGCTTACATAAGAGGCGTCCCTTGATATTTGTGTTGAATCAGGGAAGAATGGTTAGTCTGATTGTTTAAAAAGTTAGCGTTTCTTTGGAACAAAAAACCAAATTTTTTTTCTGTTAAAATATCTTACTGGATATCCAAATGAGCGTTTTAAATAAGCCATCAATCCGGGTTATACAATTAGCTTTTATTCTGAGATTTTGATATGCAGGACCAAATTAGCTAAATGTGCAGGAAATCTTTGTGATCCTCACTACAGTCGACCTCCTACTTCATTGGAAAGTTTCATTGAAATTTTCTCCTCATACTCCAAGAAGTCCATATTTATGACTCTTCACTTTAACATTTAGGAAACTAAATGTCTGAGAGACAAGCCCTCGATCAGCAGCATCAAGTCGATCCCCACCTGCAATCTCCGCAGCCTCCAAAGGAAGATATGCTGGCTTGTGTTACTGCACTGGAGGAAGCTTTGCTACCATGCCTGCCAGCAAGAGAGCTTCAGGCTATAGACCGCTCCCAGCATCCTTCACATCAAAGTTTGTCCTTGCTTAATCTCTTATTTAATCTTTTCCCCGGGGTGGGGAATGCTTGGTGTGCCATCATCTTCTTTCTGCTACTTGAGATTGCTCCATATGCATTACCAAACCAGGACTATTCATATTTTGGCTGTTGTCATTGCTTGATGGAAAATGATTTCATTCGTTTATGTTCTTATGTTGTCATTCCCTCCTTTTGGAAGCCTTTCATCAGTTATATTGTTCATCTGCAATTTCCATAATGTCAGTTTATTACTAGTTGATAAGTGCAGTTAAACTTGGTTCTTGTGAAAATTTTGATTGTTATTACATATCTAGTTCTGACTCACTGAGTAGGATAAGGGTTAGCTTGTTATTGATTAGGATTCTAGTTGATGGCTCTCCAAAAGTGCATCTCAGTTAGGCCTAAGAGGAATCTCTGCATTTAGAGTAGTTCAGTTGATGGAAACTGTGTATAATCAGATAAAGAAGTGATTATCATAAGTGTTTTGAGAATCCCATATGTCAGTCAAATAACCAGCACAATACATAGCTATGTATCCATCTGAAGTGGTGGATGGGGGTAGGCAGAAGGGGACATGGTAGTTTCTTTTCCACCGTGCTAACATCATTAGCCCTGAGAGGAGAGAACAACAGATCACTTATCGATCATACTGAGCTAGGACCTGCACACGTGATCTCCTGTAAACCTATGAAGTTTTATTTAGACCATATCATGATGAAGCTGGTTATCTGGATTCTAAACCAGAAGAGCATATGTTTTAGGCTTTCCCTTGCAATTGAACTCAAAAGTAGTTTTAATAAGTTGCCTTTCTAGTGCTTCAAACTGTAAAATCATATATATAAGCTGCGAGTTTCCCTGTAGTTGTATTGTTTGAGACAATCTGTTGAAGGAACTTGACCTCTTACAGAGGACAATTGGGTTATTGCAAGTCTTGTGGGGAATGCACTGGGTAATATTAGCCAGTAAGTAGGAAGTGTTCTTGCTTGAGTCGTTCGTGGAGGAAGCTTGAGGAATGAAAGATCCTTAACATCTGGTTGCAGGACAGCATTCTCGTGATGTTTCTTTTTTTGATACAAAAGGGACAATGCACTCAACTTGTAACGGAGTGTTTGTTTGGTGCCACTAGGAGACCAAAAAGTCATCACAATATCTCTAGACTTTCTGGGGTGAATAAGCTTTTATTTGTTTTTGTCAGCATTTTAGATCTACGGTATGTCTGAGTTGTTGCTTGTCCAATATCATGCTCATTGGATATGCCTTAGCATGCTAATATATTCTAAGTTCAGTTGTTTGATTCGTTAACTTGCCCCACATGTATAGTAGCAGTAGGCTGAGAATATGTCTCTGTTTGTGTAATTTTAACTGTTCAGATTTCGTATTAGTAAAGTAGCATTTGTTATCGAAAAGAGAATAAGATATGCTAAGCATTTCTAGTTTATCTCTCATTCATCACTCATGCTTCGGCAAACAAAAAGCCCTGCTAAACAAAGGTGTTCTGCTAGCTATTTTTTAAAGAAAATTATAATTTTGGTTGCCTATACCTGAATGCAATTGCTTCTCCCTCACTTCCCCACCCAACCAACCCTCCCCCCAAACTCTTAGCTGGCTAATATTGTGAAAACCTGATTACTGAGAAAGGACTTCTACTGTTTTAGTTGATGTCGAGAGGCATGCTAGAGATTTTATGGAGGCTGCCAAAAAACTTCAAGTTTACTTTATCAGTCTTCAGCGTGAGGATCAGCCAACCGAGGCTGAAAAGCTTATGAAGGTAATGCTAATGAAATAGCTAGGACAACAGTACTTTTATTTTATTTTTTAATGTTTGGAGTTATTTGATGGCATTTGCGAACTTAATTCCCTATGGAAACAGGAGATAGTAATGATGGAGGAAGAACTAAAAATAAAGACCGACCTCATCAAGAAACAGGAGAGACTGATCCAAGGGTGGAGGAAAGACTTGAAGGATCAATTGGATAAAATCAACTGTGAACTTGAGAAGGTATAGACAATTTCAGGAGGACTCGGTCTATGCTCAACTTGTAGGTGGACAAAAGATGGATTGCTTTTTATGCTACTGGTTATGTCAACATGAAAAGACTTTTATTCTTTGCTCATGAGTGCACAATTTTTTCAACCACTATTTCATTTTTTTTCTATTCAGTGGGTCTTGTATAATTATAGGATCAAAATGCTGCTAAAGGGGAAAAATCACCCCTCGCAGTGCAATCCGTGGGTCGACCAAGATCGTTGATGCTTTAGAAAAAACATTCTGCCTCTTTGCCCGTCTTGAAGAAGTTGCTATTCGCAACTCATTAATAGGACCAGAGCCCCCTTTTCTTCCTGGGGATTTGGGTGTGGCAAATAGTCACAAGAAGGAAATTCCAGATATATGAACGGGTGGACTTCTTTTAATTTCTTGGCAGTGGCCCGAAAGAATAGATAAAAGAAAAAAAGATTCCACTATAAGTTGTATAAGATCCAAGCTTGATCTAAGTCGATAATTTCTTGACAATTGGTACTTCGGGCTTATGCCCATATGATTCATGCATATCCTGAATAAGCATATGCTTTGGTCATTCCCTTAAGCTGGGAAATGATTCTCCACTGGGACAAATTTAGAATGTAAGAACGTGTTTGTCAATCCAGATAAGGTCTTGCATATAATAAAAAGTATCCTAGCCAACATTTAGAGCCACACTTTGGATCGAATAGGTTCTGGTAAGCCACACACTTTAAAGGTCTTGCATATGATAAAAAGTATCCTAGCGAACATTTTTGAAGAAGAATTTCATCATTGAGGCAATGGTCTTCAGCTAGGCCAGGATTTGCCACTCCCACGATTCACTTTTTATTTATCAGGATTTGGGATAAACACCAGTTTAGTAGATAGACCTGCTAAAAATGGAGAACAAATTTCAATCTGAAACCCCGATTTGCTGCAGAGAATGTGCTTGAGTGGCAAACTGATTCACAAAATCCGAACTGCTCTACATTTTCCAAGTCGGCTTGGAAACCAAAAAATAATTTCCCTCCTCCCCCTAAAACCTTTGCCCACGTTCTCCATGCTCATGCAAAAACTTGCAGTTGTCCCCAAAATAGCATCTTCCTTGCTCAAAATAGCGGCAACGTTGTGGCTTCCTGCGGCCTTGCTCTGCTCCTCCCATGAAGTTCCTTGGATGCTGATTCACAATTGCCAATGGCTGCCTCTCATGAACCCAGCTACTCTCTCTATTACTTCCTGGGTGTGGTACTTGCACTGCTCCATTTATATTTGAAAAATTATGATTAGGTCTCTGATTACCCAAATTAGCATCGTTCCGAGAATGAGAAAGTTCGTGCTTAGTTGTATTCATAAAGCTCAAACTTTTCCCCCGGTTCTGAGGGTCCCCACGTTTCTCTTGAAACTGTTCTCTGCTACAATGGTTTTCTGTTGAACTCATCTGTATAGGCCGAACTATTGGCTGGCCAATACCGGCAATAGATGATCCTCTTAATTGCCCCGCTTCATTACCTGTTTTTGAGGTTGCGATTGATATTTTCTGAGCCCCGTTCTTCTTAATGTTCTGTTTTCTGGAAGTCCTGGGGCAGCATAAAAGTAAAATACTTTTGAGATCCAACATGATATCCTTTCAGAGCAACAGTGCAGCAAAAGTTGTGTACTGATTTTTCAAGACCACACTCAACCTGAGAATCATTTACTATGGTGTTACCGCAATGGTATCCAGGACTTAACCAGGATTATCTGGCCATAATCTAGAGAAAAAGATCCGTACCTGCTTTCCTGCTTAAGTTTCCTCCTTTCCTTGTCTTGGAGTCGTGCTTCTCTATTGGACCTTGCTAATGAGCCCCTTGCATGCTTTTCCATCAATGCTTTGGCCCTCTCTCCTTCATCTTCCCATCTCTGAAATTGACACCAGCGTTATTATGCCTGAATCCTTACATTATCGGAATGCAATCAGAGAAATCTCCCATATGGTTCGGACCTGTCTCATGATGTTGTAACGGTAAAGATTTCGGCCCTTGATAAGCAGAGGATGAAGGGGAGGGAGTGGTTTCTCTCCTTTGCTCCAGAGAACCTCTATCTGATCAATGAGTCCAAAACCTTTTAACCAATACAAAAAGGAAATGAAAGAGAAAGAACTAATCTCATACTTTGGCATATAAAAAACTAATTGAAAAATAAAAAATCCTTCAACAAAAGCCTACAGTCCACGAGATGATTTAGTGAATGGAACAAATGAAAGACAAATTAATGCAAGAAATACACAGCCAATGATTTCACATTAAAGAATAATTCTGTAGAGAAACAAAATGCTTATTGCAGACAAATAGATTCACTATCTAAATCAATGGTCTATGTTGATTCTGGAGTGAGATGAGAACTTTCTAACGTCCTTTGATCTGTTGACGTGTTGAGCAAGTCATCAACTTTCTGAGTCAACTCTGGTAGTGTCATGTAGTTAAACCTAACGGCAAGATCCCATTGCACTGGGATCAAACCATCATAACATATTTAGTAGTTAATTTCCTTTTTAGCAGTCTACAATGTTATGATTAATCTTAATGAAAAGTCAAGTGGAAAAGCTTGAGTTCGCTGAAATTATATATGACGCCTTGTATGCAGAAACTCACAGTGAAAGTATGCTGTTGTTTAGCAGCACCGTAGCTTTCTTTGACAATACGGCCTGCTACAATTCTCTTTCCACATGGAGGACCACTGGCACTCCGAGATGCTATGTTAAATCTGAGAAAGGAAGTACCAGTAATAAGTCAATAACTGAGGAACAAAATAGAGGGTACAAACCATACAAGTATTTCCACTGAAGCAAGCTGAAACATAATATAGACAAATTTGGCAGATCATCTTTTCAATTCACCGATATGGAAACACCTGTTCAATTTTGTAAGATTATTCAACTTGAGCCAAAGATCTACGACAACTTTTTTGGGCAGTACCTGTTTTGATTATGCATAACTTTTCGAGAGAAATCTCATGGAAAAGATGAAGTTTCACGAAAACAATAGGGATAAAGCTAATAGAGCGTGTCTCTTATTATTTGTCCTGTTGCAATAGGGCAAAACTATGTCAAGGTAGACTTTGAAATTAACAGAATATATATACACTCATATATTGTTTTCAGTTTTCAGTAGGCATGTCATAATCACAAAAGCGGAAAAGATGCCATAGCAAGAAGTTACAAAGTCCCTTTTGCCTGATACGCAGCAAATGTAAGGTTTAGAGTAACCAACAATGGGATGGTTGAATTAGACGGATCACGAAAATTCAGGAATATATCCATACTGGCTATTAAACCTAAAACATCCTTACTTGCAATTAAACAGACATTCGCTGATTTCAATGTAACACCAGGGTAAACCCAAAGGCTAAGTACAATGACCAGAATCATTACTATCCACAATCATGGAGCTCGCACTTACTGGAATTTTTTATCCAGAAAAAGTTTTATTATATGAGGACTGTTTATATCCTGTTTAAAACATAGGTTAAGATAGAATAACGTATCTGGATACATGGATAAAAACAGGTCATTCAATGACTTTGAAACATTTCAGATACATGAAGACTAAAATTATGAACTGCATTAAAAACAAAGGGGGGAAAAACAAACAAAACAAAACATCAGTATCTTATTTAAACTAGAGAGTATTCAAATAAATAGTAGTAGAAATTAAAGCTTCTACAACTTCTAGCACCAACTGTGCACAATCCTAATGGACACTTTGGTATGAGTTGCCCGGACAGAGAGCTTACAGTTCATAGACATTCTGTTCGAACATGACAACATCGCCTGTGCATGCATCACCTGCATAAAACCCCTTATCAGTCCGCATATGACACAGAAATAGAAAGAAAGCTATGTTGTAGTATCATTGGACTGCCACCCACACACCAGGCGCTGCTATCTTTTATGTTTAACTAACCCAAGAAGTAAAATATTAGGTGATGAGCAGCACATTACAGCATATGACATAAGCTATGGACCATATCAAGATTATCTGTAATTTAACCATTTATAAGCTCGTGCTATTTTTACCAGGAATTTGTAATTCAGGTACATTGGCCTAAAGATAGAGCTTCACCTTTGCACCTCAATACAAAACTAGACACCGGATACTTCTCCTCCCCCTTACCGGTGAAGATCCTGCAACATCATTATGCAATCATCACTAAAAGAAATTCATGAAGTTCCACATGCGACAACATATTTTGAAAATATTATTTTCTTAACTAAGAGGGTGAAATTACTCTATATGTTCCTTGATCCGCTGAATGAGTGTCTCCTTGTTGCCCGTCAGCCTCAAACCATTCTTCCTCAGATAAGCTTTGCACTGCTCCACTTTCAGTTTCTCAAGTTGCCCAGCTACAACAAAAGGCAAAAAAGAGCAAAACACAATCCAGCTTAAGATCGCTCGAATCGAAAAAAAAAAAAAAATCGATTTTGCAAATGAGGCATCATCCAGAAGCCAATCCAAATCGGAAAACACGAAAACGAAGTCGAAACCTGCAACTATTCAGCTCACCGTGTACGAGCGACAGAACCGTCTCCGCGCTCTCGTCCTCTTTCTCATCAATCTCCATAAAGCTCGCCTGGAGCCGAGGCTGCGCAGCATCATCACTCCAATCGACGTTCTTTCGCGCCCTGTAAATTCCCAATCCGCGACGATGAAAGTCGCCGCAATCCATTCAAAACCGCAGGACCCGAGAGCTTTCGAATGAGGAAACTAACCGCGATTTCGCCGCGTTCTTGATCGAGAGCTCCGAGAACTGGGAGTGAGCATCGTCCGGAAAAACGCCGCCGCCGTCCCGATCGTCGTCGTCCGAATCGTCGGGGTCATAGTCCGAGTCGGAATCGCTACAACACGCTTCGTCCTCTTCGTCGGTATCGGAGATTTGGTACAGCTCTGAGGTCGCCATGGATGATGATGATGAGCCTTACTTTTTTTTCTCTCGGGTGCTGTTTGCTTTTTGCCCAATTTCAGAATTTATAGCGTAAATTTTCTCGATTCCTCCCTTTCGTCAGGCCAAACGGTCAGATCGTTTAAAAAAGAAATCCCCCAGTCACTTCTTCCAATAGGTGAAATGACGAATTGGCCCCCTCCCCTTTCATTTACCAGATTTGCTTAATTTCGTCCCACACAAGACGCCAGCAGTGTGCGAGCGCGGAACTCTATTTATCATCACGTACGTTTTAACATGGTCGACAGTAACATTATAAAGGCTAACAGCCTATTTTATAATACTTGATTCTATTATTTCACTCTCAAAATAAAAATAAAAAATAAAAATCAATTTGATAATCTATTTAGCATATGAAAACCTTTCTATTCCTCTATTCTTTTGTTCTTTTGCTCCCAAAAAACAAAAAGAACCTAAATTTATTTGGTAACGTAAATTAATTTTTCTATTTCCCGAAATAGAAAAACATCTGAGAAATAAATTTGAAATAGAAATAAGAATGGAAAATAAATTTGGAACAGAAATAAAAAATAAATAAATAAAAAAAGTAACTTCTTATTCTTAGAAATAATTTTCTATAAATAAGTCTTTTTTTTTCTCTTTTCCTTGTCTTCTTGCTCGTTGCTCCCCACAAGCAGCTATCCATCAGCCACCACTGCTTGTTGCCCGCCACTCGTTGACCGCACCTCAAGTCTGCACTATATACATATTGTTTGTTTTTGATATTAAGTCCTCACGATTTTGTTCTTTTCAAGGCAACCTATACTACCCCAAGTGTATAATTAGAGAAGCCATTACTTTATAAGGCAGCCTAAAAAAACTCCCTCCCTAAGCGATGTGGGACAAGAGACGCGCCCCCTCTCTACGCATGTCCAAGGATCGAGGCACAGACACACCACCATCCTTCCTCCCCGCACACCGCCGCCTGGGCCACATCACAACAGCCACTGACTGCCAACCGTCATCAATGGCCGCCGCCACCCGCCAACTGTGAGCGGTCAACGACGACGAGCAGCGATCAAACGTGTTCCTATTCTTTTTATGGATCGAAATAAACTCATTCTTATTCTTTTTCTATTTCGAGAATATAAATTTTATATAGTTTTTAAATGTGTTATTTTACTTAGAAATTATTTTGGGAAATAAAAAAAAAAACATTTTGTAAAAGAAATTATTTTTTGGAATAGAAATTGTTAACATTTGCACCACTATTTGCTCTTCGAAACAAATTTGTTCTTAGGAATAGATTTAAAACAAAATCAAGAAATTAAAAGAAAAATACTTTTTTATTCTTAATAACAACTCTAGAATCAAGCCCATTTTCTTTTTTTTCCTTCTTTTCTTTTTTCCTTTTCTTATTCCCCTTCTTCCTCTTTGGTCGGTCGTCGACTTGACCTTGGTGAGACCAAGCCTCGCCCAGCTGCTGGGCGAGCTCAACTAGTGAGGCTCGGCCTCACTGAGGGTCGACGATGCTCTGACGAGGTTGTTGGCCTCGTCTAGCCTATTGCCGACGACCGACCAAAGAGGAAGAAGGAGAAGAATAAAAGAATAAAAGAAAAGAGAAAAATAAATAAAATTCTACATTACAAAAGAATTTGAGATCTTAAATGCATTTCTATCTTAGAATAGAACTTTTAGATAGATACCAAATGCTTTCAAATGCTCAAAAACTCCTCCAGAAAACAGAATAAAAAAAATCATTTCTAAACAAAAATTATTCTAAGAAACGGAATAATTACTAAACAATCCCTAATAAAAAGAACTCCGGTAGAGTCAAACCTTTCACACTCAATTTGTGAGTAATTTTGGTCGTTTCAGACTAAGGTAAGGCTGGAACAATCATAGAATCTGAGGTAAATTAGCATGATCCATGCGTTGGGGGAGGAAAATTTGACCCACTTTCCTGTATTACTTACTGTCTCTACCTTACATTTCTTTGTGCACGTAAAAATCAGTTCTCCTTTGCTCCTTCTAGAGCAACACGTGCTCAAGTTTCTTGCATGAGCTCCAACTTGCTCGGTACAAAGTACAGAGAAAATCGAGCTCCACAGATTAGTACATCAAACGCAACTCCATAAGAGTACTCCAGCGAAGCAAGGTATACAAATTTCCAGCAGAAAAGATACAGTCAGGACGCATAATCTAACTTGTGAAGTGCGTTGATTATTGCTAATATGATATACTCCTTCTGATCAATGCGATTTCTCATCAATCACAGCATCAAAATACACATGCAACCCCTATTTTGACACAACGGTCGAGGAAGAATTTGATGCAGTAGGCGAAGCTAGAGACAATTCTGAGGCTCAAAGAAATAATTTCCACGGTGTCGAGGGAAGAAGATAGTCAGTCTTCCTTTACTATTTCCACCAAACAAATTCAATGGAAAACTACTTGCATAAGAGAAAAATTTCTTGGAGAGTCGTCATGGTGAACAAGGCGTTGGGAACGAGGGAGCACACTAGGCATTGGGAAGGAGTGAGGTTCCCTACCTTCTTGGGGAGTTGAGGTAAGGATGCATAAATAGAGGAGTAAAGTTTCACAATCAGGACATAGCACATCACACAATGGCTTGTCAATAGATATAGGATAAGATTAGACATTAAAAAAAAAAAAATCATGATGATCAACGAAAAATGAAGTCTTTCGAGCGAACTTGATTGCAAACCTAAAACTGCCGGCTTGCGCCTTCTGATCCATATGCAAATAAAATATTATGTATATGGAACTTCACTCTTCATCTTCGCCAAAATTTTCGATATTTGAGTACCATTCACAAAACAAAACAATCTAAAAGATGCGTTTTCTTAAGAAAGAGGAGCCCAACAGAATCCGATACATAAGCAACAAGAGAGTAGACAATTGAAATTCATCAGCTGGAACTCTAATCAGTGCTGCTCAAAAACATCTTTTTCGTGGCTAATCTCATGCCGACATAAGAACAAAAGAATGAACGTACCAAAACAAAGAGGGTGGGATAAAAAAGGGGCATGAAACCTAACATAATCTTAATATGATAAAGCTGTAGCCAACAGTACTATAAGAGATGATTATAGGTATTGATGAACAAAAGTTATACGCGGCCTCCTGTACGGAAAACACTCTACTAGTTCGTCGACAATAAGATATTGATGTTGCTCCTGTCTTAAGGGAGGGTTCTCTATTCACTACTTAACATGGCAAATCTATTGCCACAACTGCATAAGGAATGAAGCATCCAATACAAAATGCAATTAGAAGAACTACACTAACTTTTGAACACATATGATTCTCTGTGAAAATTCCGTGCCCCATTTAAAATCGTTGAGAATGAATCTCTCAGCAACCCAGCAGCCCACTGCAGTAGAACAGAAGTACAGGCAAGGCAGTCACATCACCATATCTTTGATTTGACCCAGAAGAGAAGGAAGACCACTCCCAGAACAATGGCAACTGGGGCCCATTTTCGAATTAGTGCCTGCATAAAAGTGGTAGAATTCAGCAACAGATCTATCATTTGTTTAATTAAAAAATTGACATAACAGCAATTGGGCACAAAGCAATGGAATACCACATGGAGTTGGATGAATCTATCAACAAAATATCCTAAATAAGAGAACAAGCATTAAATTGTTCAGTCCAAAAAAATGCAAACCTATCATTGATAAGTCAACTGAAATGAAAACTGCCACTTGCTTTTTTGTTAAGTCACTTGACTTGATTAATACAACATCTTCGTATGCAAATGCTCACAGCAATTCAAATAAAAATCAACCTTGATCGCAATCCGACCAACAGCAAGTAATCTAGTAGGATGTAACAAAATCAGTCAAATGCATCAACACATAGAAAATTCCAACGTCAACAAATAAGATCACCTGTCGATTCAAGTCTCTGGCCTTGTCGGCATATATGCGAGATTCCGATGTTAACCGACTAGACATTTCACTGACCTCTGCAAAAATTTTGATTTATATACATGAGATATCTCCAGACATACAAGAATGAAATGCATTCTAATGGGTGCTCCCAAGTGTGGAACTACAAGTGAAGTGGTCAGACAAGTCAATCAAGAGAAAAAAGTGTTGCAGAAAGAGAGGCGGTTGAACTGCCCACAACGCAGCAGCTGCAGAGCATACTGCTAAAGCATGATAGCATGGAAATCAGCATTCATTGTTTCACCACACATATATCAACTACAAAGTGTGGACTAAGAGGCAGGTTCATAGAGACTTCCGGCCTAAGCTGCTCTCTTTCACAACAAACTTCCAGTAAAGGCCCTCAACTAGGCATGCATGATTAATTTGGAATTGGCCCCATTCAATGAAGATTCAGCAAGATCGCGTGTTACCCTCACGTAATAGAGAGAAAGAGAACACTAAAATTCGCTGCCAGACATGTCTCTCTATTCTCAGCTGGCAATCAAGTAATTACATGCTAGAATGTGATGCATCAGTTCCAAATCCAAACTTTTGAAACCAAAAACATGCATCAACGAGTAATGGAGAGGATTTTACGGCGGAAACTTACGGTCCAATTTCTCGCCGACACCAAGTACCTCTTGGACATTGCGGGTCATAATCTGGTGGACCTCATAGAGTTCATCATTCAACTTCGAAATGTTCCTCTGGGTACGAGTGTCCTGATAAAGTTTCTTTGTTTTCTGTATAAACGTATCTTTCGACAGCAAAAGAGAAAAACAAAAAAGCGAAAATCAAAGCGCAGCATGGCGCGGCATAAGCAATGCATGACAAGTGAATCAAGCCTGCGACTTCAATTCCACGGGAAACGAGAGGATTACCGAATTTGATGAAAGCGTACGGCCGAGCCGCGGTTTCGATCTGCGCCCCATTCACGCGCCCGAATTCATTCTTGAGGTCCTCCAGGTACTGGAACGCGAGCTTCTTGGGGTAAGATCGATCGCACATGGTCAAGTAACAGACACGCCCTTCAATGATGTAGCTGAAACCTTGGGTTAAGGCGAATCACGAAAAATCCTCCCGCTTGGAACTCAAGAGATCAATGCCCAAAAACACAACAACAACAAAAGAAGACAGGAATTTGAACAAAGGATACTGGAAGTAGTAAGGGCCGGTTTCGATCGACATTCTGGAGGGCTCATTCTGGCCCTTGGAGAGGTTCTTGAACAGGGCCTTGACTTGCTGCTTGTAGAACTCGGCGTCCTTCACATCGCGGCCGTCGTCGAGCCCCTCCGCGAGCGGGAGGCCGTCGGTGACGCGGGCGATCATCGTGAGCTTCACCATTCTCCTCCTCCTCCTCCTCCCCCTCCTCCTCCTGCTTCTCCTTCTACGCCCTTCGAAATCGATCCCACCAGATCCGATCGCGCGCAGGACCTCCGTGCCGAATCCCGATCACGGGTCGCGAGGTCCTCCCCGATTCGGCAATCTACCCTACCGATCTCTGCACGGCTTCGGCCAGATCGATCGGCGATCGCGCGGCGGCGGATCGGAGATGAGCGGCTCTCGTCGATGAATTTCCTGCGGTCTCCGTCTCTCTCTAGGTTTTTGAACGAGCAGAGGACAATCACGAAGCAGCAAATTGGCTAATTAATGAAAAATGCTTCCACAAAACTGCCGTTCTCTAAATGGAATAAAAAAAAAAAAAAAAAAAAAAAACCTTTATCTAAATAAAAAAAGAAAAAAATAGAGAGAAAGAAGATAAATTCCGCCGTGATAAATTCCACTTTTTTTTTTCCTTTTGTGGTTTTGTTCGTTTTTCATTTGTTTCCAAAATTACATCTCTTCCTTTTCTTTTCTTTTCCCGGCAAACATAAGATTTTCCGCGATTTCTTTGGGCGTTCTTTTTCGCTTTCCCTCTTTATTTTTCTTCTTTTTAGTCTAATAAAAGAGATGTTAGTCTTCTGTTTTCTTCCCAGCATATTTTTTTGTTCTAAATTAATCCACTTATATATATCTTTTATTAGCTTATAGGATTGTACTCTATTTAATCATCTAACCATACTATTTGCTTCCCTTCACTTCATATTTGCTTCTGTTCATTTCATATGTACTTAAATTAACATTTATTATGATGCGCTCATGTGGACACGATAATTCTCACTATAATTCGATAATGTACGGTCAAATCTCCCCTCCAATAAGATTTCTTTTGAATACATCTTAAATGATACATTCACATCATACTCAATCAAAGCTAATTTGTATGAAACTGTCGGACTTCATGAGAAGGCATTAGAATTCTTCTTACAATGTTGGTCAGTATAATACCTAACGTAGACGATTCCACAATTATGAAGATGATCTTATTTTTATCTTAAGTGAAATCATATCTTCTGTTTTAGGAAATATTGTTTCAAGGTAAAAGATAGGAGACAATCCGATCAAGGCATCTCCTCCTCATTTGATAGAAGGGATAATGATATAAATGGTCCTTGCACTTTGGCCTAATGCGCAATATAGTCTTTAAAATTTTAATTTATTTAATGTGATTTCTGAATTTATTCAATGTGATTCATGGACTTTTGTTACATATTCAATTTAGTCTCTAAAATATATTAAAGTGTTCAATATTACCCTTCTACTAATACATGTTTAGGGATAATATTAAATATTTTTATATAATTGAGGGACTAAATTGAACATGAACCAAAAGTTCATAGATCACATTAAACATCATAATGCATTTTAAAGTAAAGTTCATGGATCATATTAAACAAATTAAAAATTAAGAGGCCATGTTGCATATTTGGCCAAAATTTAAGCACTATTTTTTATAATTTTTCCTTGATAGAATGAAAAATACATCATTGTTCAATTTCATGGAGTACTAGAGGGCTAAATGAAGAAGGATATAGATAGGAACTTTGAAATTGGGGAAATTTACTAAAAAAGTCATAAACCTATTGTAATTATGTCAATTCAGTTCTAAACTTTTTTTTTTATCAATTTAATCTTAAACATTTTATAATTGTACTAATTTAGTACATCCAGCCAAATTTGGTTGGTCGACACTCATGTAAATGTTTAGTCGATGCTAACATGGACAATCTTCAATAATATTTTATTTTTTGGAACTTTTTTTTTCTTTTTCCCTTTTTTCCTTTTCTTCCTTCTTTTCATTTTTTCCCTCCCACAATGGCCGGCGAGGCTCAAGGCCCTCGCCCAGTGTGGGGGAAAAAAAGGAAATGAAGGAAGAAGAGAAAAAGAAAAGGAAAAATAAATAAAAATTTTGAGAAAAATAAAATATTATCTAAGACTGTCCATATCAACGTCAACCGGCCAAATTTGGTTGGATAAACTGAATTTGGCATAATTGCAAAAGGTTTAGTGCTAAATTGGCAAAAGAAAAAATTATGATTAAATTGACATAATTATAATAAATTTAAGACTTTTTGGGTAATTCTCCCTTGAAATTGTATGGCTTTTTTTCGTCTTTGTTAAAAAAACTAACAAGATTATTCAAATGCAAACAAAATATTCAATTAAGAAAGAAAAATTTATGTATGTCGCTCTCATTGTGCCAAAAGGAAAAGTTTCCTTTTTTTGTCATAACCAAAGGGAGAAGTTGATAAATAGGAAAAAATAACGTCATAATTTTCATACAACTCTTACTTTGAGGTCATACTCATGAAAAACATTCACTTAAAGTGGATGCATTAGTGTACCCAAAAAATTGTCTCCACCCACTTGAAATCTAACTCAAAACTGTTAGCTCCTCTTTTGCCACCTCATGCAATTGCTCGAATCTGATTGGATCCTCAACGCGGCAGTATTGGGATCGAATTCGACCAATATATATATAAGGATCGAACATGTCAAAACCATGATCTGTCACACGTCACCTTGGCCCAGGCTAATCATTGTGTGAAAAGTATCATCTCTTTGAAAGGAAAAAAGAAAAATTGTGAAACTTGACACATAGTGATCGGCTTGAGTGGATAGAAATGTGGTGCTCCGAAGGCAACTAAAAGTTCGTCAGGGGCACTCTCAACAGTCATTACATTACACCCAACTTCGGGTAGCTCAGCATGCCAATGGCTTTTTGCTTTTTTCCAAGGACAACGTGATCAGGATCATCAGCTCATTCCATGAGCGAAGGCACACAGATCAACCACTCACCCACCCATAAAACTATTTTTGCAGAATTGTCACTCTGGATTCCATGTCAGCTTATCAGCTCTAAGCTGTAATCTCCTGCAGACACCTAAGTAACATTGTCGACTAATGGATTTGTATTATATCTATTCACATGTATCCCAAATTCGCTAAAAGAAACTAAAAAAGAAAATCAAAACTTTCTTCTTCCTTTTTCTTCAATGTTGAGCTATAAAGTGTACTTGGTATAGCTGGTTTAGCCACTTTCTGTTAGTATTTAAAGTTCAAAACTTGGATGCATAAGAGAATGCCCTTGACCTGCAAGCAGAAGAAGGCAAATGAGGAGAGGTTATCGCCATGCTGGAGAAGCAGGGCACATGCTGAAATTGATCATATCTTTGAATTGATGATCTGAACAGAAAACCATGCATGTGCTCTGGCTCTCCAGCTTGGCTTCTTTTCCTATCTTGACTCCAGCAAAATGATGATAACATTGAGCAAATGCTGGAAATTTATCAGGTAAGTAACATTTCTTTTTAGCAAGGTATTTCATTTTAGGATGTTTTGAGTTTACATGACATGAAAATATATTCAGTAAAAGTCATTTCTTGTGCTCATATGAGAGAGCCAACCAGGAAAATGTCTACTAGAATATGAGACCCTTCAAACATATATATTCAAGAATTGGAAAATAATTTAATGAACATCAGATAGAGTTAGCTGAATCACCAATAACATTGGTTGGATTCTCAGAGTATCAAGCAATGCCACATTGATTGTCATAACTTATACATAAGCAGAAGCAGGCAGACAAGCTTTTACAACATCACCCAGTTTGCCTGATTTTAACCACGATCAGATCGGGTCTCTAGAGCTGTCGCAGCCGACTCGACGTGTAAGAGCAAAGAAGAGTACACCTTCTGCTTTAGTCTATCAACAGTCTCCAATTGGAGTCCGCTGTTCTGAGATTGTAATTTGCCTCTGAATCTATCCAACCATTCGCTTGCTTGCTTCAGCTGTGATAACGTGACAGCAATATGGTTATTGTTCGTCTCAGCCCGTCGTCCAAAAGCATCCTTGCTTTTGCTTTCAGGGGCAGTGGCACGAAATCCAGTGTCCAACGCTCCTTCCAGGAATTTTAAGAACCAACATTCTGTTTCCTGTAAGAGGGTATGTCTCATCTCTTTGATCTCTCTAGCACCATCCCCTTTAGCCCATTCCAGTTTCTCAGTCACGGTTATCTCAAGATTAGGCTTTGAGGACTTTAATATACCTCTTCCAGGAGTTGTCACTCCATTGTGGTTAGGTTTCTCGATTTTTGTAGTGGGAGAATGAGAAGATAACGGAAGCACGGTATTTCTTAGCAGTGTCGACTGGTTTAATTGGGCAATTAGTTGATGGAGTGTAAAAAACTTGGTAAGCGAACCGTGGGGGTCCTCTGCAGCAGTAGACGAGGAGAGATCCGCAAACATGCTGGGCAAGCGAAAGGGTCTCTAAAACTTTTAATGATGAACATGCAGCAACTTACGAAAAGTATTTCCTTAATAACAACAATTACCTGAGGCACTTAATCAAAGTGCCAGCTGCTGATGCCTCCTTTTGAGCTTCTGCTGCTACTAAAGAAGCAACATTTCTCCTTTTGAGCATCTCCTACAGAAATGAGAATGAATTATCAGGCAAAATAATGCAAGTTCGCAAATACTTTTTGTATCCCCATTTTTCAAATAACGTATGACAAAAAGCATGCTTCTGTTGGTAAGTGCTCTACTTGGAATTGGTACTTATGCAGAACGCTAGAACAGTTTCTTTTAAGCCCGTCAAAACAGACAAAAGCCATGATGAGTTCAATTCTCAGACGTCCCTGGACTGGACAATTACATCAGTTAAAATTGCTCAAAACCATAGTGAAATCCAGCAGGTGGAGGAGGAAAAAGGAGTACCTTTCCAGATTTCAAAAGACTGGGAGGGAGAGAGGCCCATGTCATTGACTCGGAGGAGTAAATCCTTTCTTTATTGACAGGAGGCAGATTCGCGTGCATGTTTTCTTGCTTACTTATAGCACGTTTAGGCATGCTCTTCAGAGGTGCAGCGGCATCCCTCATGTTGGGTATCAGAGCATCTGGCTTCAATGCAAGGGCCTCAGGACGACTTCTAGGAGGAGTAGATGGACGTGTCTGCAATGCTAGCATCATTAAACTGGTTATTTTCTCAGTTTTCAAAATCACGGCATCAGAAAACAGTTAGAAGGAATAGTGACTTTGACAAAGGAAATACAGCTTCGCCAGATGTCAGATTCAGTTGTGCGTCACCCGAGCTCTCACGTTACCCCATCTGATATAAACTTCTAGAGTACTTCCTAGTACGCCTATGTGGATACCTAGAAGCTAAAGTTTTAGAAAGGGAACAATTCTAACTTCTGTTGCATTCATTTTCAGGCCAAATCAGACTAATTCCAAATCTTAAAAACAGGACAAAATTATGATGGGAGTTATCATCAAGGGCATTCCGTTAGTTTTATAAGAACACGCCTTTGTTTACCAGTAGCATATTAAGAGCTCTGAAGGTCATCTTGAACTATGGCAGATGCCTTCAAAATTGTATAAGACCGATAGATTGGACTCAATAGAGTCCATATACAAACCTGATCTTTAAGCTCTGGCTGTTTGTATCTTGCTAAGCCAGCCCTTTTTCCAGACCCCCCGTTCTCACTTTCACATGGCTTCCCTCCATTTGAATCAGATTCACCAACTTTGTGGGACACTAAAACACCCTGCATGTACCTTGATGCGACGACCACCTTTTCTTCTTTGATAACAAACTTCTGTTTCACGGTTTCATCTTTCTCTTTTCTTTCTGTTTGCTCATTCAATTTGGTGCTACTAATCGCTTCACCTTGCAATGGACTAGGCCCTTCAGGTGGCTCTAATATTTGCATCAAGTCTTTTGGATTTCCCACGAAGGGATTCCTCCCAGGAATCGGTCTTACCCCGACTAGTATAGGTACAGGCGTGCCTGCTTCGGCTCGATCAACATAAAAGAACTGGCCTAGTTGCAACTTGTTGTTCAGAATGAGTTCATTGTCTTCTTTTGATAGCGAGACGTATGTGGAGTGAGAGGAATCAGATACTTTCACAAAGAACCCTTGGTTAGGCCACAGTTCTGATCCACTTAAGGCCGGCACGATGCTAATGACTTGTAGGAGGACAGATCGATATTCTCCACGAACTTTGACATTGGATTGTATGCTCTGAAGGAGCTTTAGAAGCACTCCTGGCGTAAGGGATGCCATTTATCTTATCTTTTGCTCCCCAGAAATAAAGAAGATCTCCTGCAGAGGTAGGTTGGGTCAAGCTCAGAACAAGTCTAGCTTTGCAAGGCTCCCTAGCTAATACATACCAGCACAAGCACGCATGCGAAGGGGACAATTTAACAAGCACATCAACCTGCCAGAGATTGGTAGTCTTTTGGTTTCTGTTAGCAAGCAAACATCCAGAATTTGAGCTGGAAGATGGTTATGATTCTGAAGAAATCATTTAAGGGAATCATTTAAGGAAAAACTTAGCAAACTTTATCCAGAGTCCAGTTATGACTGAAAGAGTACCAGCAATTTGGACTCAAATAACCGCTCGAAAGAACATGACCACAAAGAACGCATGCACTCACATACATAATACACCAACATATTCGTATATTAATACAGGACACCATGCGCCACATTTGACATGGAAATACCATAGGAGCAAGAAGCTTATATATATAATGATTAATAACGCTAATTGCTGGAGGAGAAAAACAGAAGCTCGAATTTTCAGAAGACCAGCCACATCCGCATGAATCGATGCATACAAAAAGTTTACATAATTTTCTGTCCTTCAAAATAAGGCTGCGAATATCAGAATATGCTGAACATTGAAAGCGAATATTGCCTGAAAGAGTACGGACAAAGAACCTGAGTGTAATGCAGGAGATAAGTTCAAGAGGAACTCAGAAGGTAAGTCCGCACAGAGAAGAAGAAACAGAGGAGGTCTCTCTGGTCGTGGTGGCCATTGATGACCGGAGAATCCTTCTAACTTTGCATGCCAGGCACGTAATGCACCAACTAGTCTTGGCTTATAAGCCAAGAGAAAATAATGATGCCTTCAAAAAGAAAAAATAAAATAAAGAAAGGAAAGAAGAGAAAAGGCAATTTTATTAGTTTGAAAGGATCTTTTATTTTAGCCCCAGAAATGTCGGCTATTTTCCTCTCATTTAAGCTATGTTTAATGCACTACTACATATGAACAGATAGTTTAGTCTGGTTGGTTATATGGTCAGATATCTCTTTTAAGAAGGGTGAGGACATTCCAGTTTCCTTTCCTCACACTCCACGGTTCATAGACGAGAACAGGGCACAGTGCACTCACAACATCCATGGTATCATCAATTGAAATTGAAAAGGTAATGCGATTTTCAAATTGAAAAGACATTTTGCATTGCTGTGTCCCCTCATTGTCCCCGTTCCTCTTTTCCAATTCGCTGAAAAAGCCTTCATTTTTCGAATTGTCGGTAATTTAGTTGGCTAAAAGGAGAAAGTAGTGAAAGGTCTTGTTTCCAAATCCTGATGGTTTACAAATCACTCAACTGTCTGAATCACTAAAAAGGGTTTGATTTCTCCCTTCCAATTGTAGAAAGCACACTACTTGCTGTGGGCAAAAGCATGGGTTCTGCCCGTTTTGATGGTTTCCATATGTTGTCCCTCGGGGTGAGGTATCAAGAGACTCTCTTTCGTGGATTCAAGAAGTCAAATAATTTGACCAATTCCCGGAGTGTAGCCTTCGACCATCAACCACTCGGCTAGTAGTGGGTGTCACGTATCGCACACTAAATTAAACGGTAGATATTCAGAGCATAATATGACAATGAAGCATATCAATTAGGTGCACCATCTAATAAAGTGAAGCTGTATCGAACGGTCATCTCCGCTAGTCAACTACTAATTATTGAGCGGTTCTGATTAAATTCAGACGGTCACTAGAACCATTCAATAAAGCTCAACGACCACGTAGTAGTTGGAAAAACAACCCTTTAACCACTTCTTCAAAATCTTCTATATTTTACAACTAATCTTCTATATTTTACGACTATATCATGTCACATCACCTTTTCAAAGTTCGTCAAACACTATGCTGACCAACGCCAAACAGAATCATATCCGTACCATCAGAGAGCCAAGTAAGAGACTGGAAAGAAAGTACGAAACCAAATAATGCAGAGCGGATTTGGAAGGAAGGAGAAGTCAAAAAGAGAAACAATCCTCATCTTTTATAAGCTGTTGCTCCGCGGAACCATCTATCTCGGTACAATGTCGACGACTTTGACGCTAACAAGTGTCCCATCTGATGTACATCACACAAAGCTACGAATATAAAGGGCAAAAGGAAAGCCCCTGGACTACCAAAATCATGTAGAAGTTGCGCCAAAATGCGTACTCGTGTTCAAGACAAATATACAACATATTTCAACATGTGACTACCTAAATAACTCGACCAAATCACGAGAATGTCTTCGGACATTCACAAAGATATACATGACTCAAATAGTAATGAATCTTACACAGTAGACTACATCATGCCAATATCAAGCATCTGCATCTGAGTCTGACAGCAGCCTCTCCAGTGGACCCCTTGACGATTTCAAGCATGCCCTCGGGCTACAAACTACAGATGATCACCTAGGTTTCGTGTCACTTCCCTTGCTCCGGAATGTTGAAAGAGAGAAAAATGATCTTGGGGCTGCAAATTTCCCAACTCATATATCAACACACTATGGAAATAAAATTAGCTGGGCTATTGATATCTGAAAAAATTGGGGGCATAATCGAGGATTCTCATAAATCTGTCAAGAACAATGACTCGCAAATTGAGGCACATTTGAGCTAATCTAATTTTAGAAGAGTAAGTCCCCTTAGGCTCTTCCATCACAGTTTATGGACAGACTCTTTCCAACAAAGTGGGATCATCCCACACAACAAGGGGTCAAAACAACTTAGACAGGAAAAGATATCTTGGGACAGGCAAATAATATACAAAGGCTGTGAATATAATCTTAAGTAAAGGTAAAAAAAAGTCTTAGCTATCAGTGGAAAAAGTCACCTTTCAAAGAGCTTCCTGATACATGATCATCCCTCAGTTTAAAGTTTGCAGGAGGAGCTGGTATGGAGCTATGTAAGGCTTCAACTGCAAGAAAAGAGAGATATTCCATCAAACTTGAGAACCCACATGAAGCTTGTCTCCGTTTCTGATGCACTAAAAAAAGTTCTTACATAGATGAAATTGACAACCCACGGCAGTCAGAAATGACAAAACAATCCTGGTAATTTAGCTTTGGGATGACATAATAAAGGGTAAATCGATAATCAAAACTCTTTCTTGGGAGAATTACGAGGTCATTTCACAGAAAATCTGATATGTTTGGTAAGATAATCAACAAAAACACAGAATATCATTCACCTCCTCTCCTTACAGATCTATCCATGATGCAAATGAGCAGACAAGTCTATCAGACATTCGGCAGCAACATCACAGATGCCAAATGGAATACAAATCTCGAAAAATGACAATTAGACTTCATAGCAACCTAACAGCCTATGAAACCCCGGTAGCAAAAGCTATGACATTAAACTAAGAAAGAAAAAATAACTAATCTCAGGTGACATGCATCCCACCGATGATACCAAATGATAATATTTAGCCAGAAGATGCCCACCAGAAATTTAACCTAGAAGCAATTTGAAACTAGAGACCTCACGAGGAGTCATTCTCTACCATCAGGTCACATGTCACGTCACTCCATGGAAACTTACCCTGTTCATTTAACTCGCTCTCATTAAAGCTGTCATCAGATGGATGACCTTGGGAAAATCCCATTCTTGACTTCCTCAAATCTTCTGATGACCTATTAGCAGGATCTCTTCCATCTTCAGTATCGTCATCTCCCTCTGAGGTCGTGGCAGATATCCAATCCACCAAACTATCAGTCCCCCGATTTTTTCTGCCAAACTTCAACAGCCGTTTAAAGCCCTTTGTCACATCTTTGCGAGACTGAGTATAGGAAGAATTAGCAACAAGAAAAGGTTTCTGCGCACTCCCCCATTTCTTTCTCATTCGTGCAGCATCAACCTCTGCTTGGCCCAGAGTATGGGAGTTCCATGATGCAGGGCTTCCAATTGGAGAATCCATGGAAGCATCAATATCTGAAGTCTCGTGGGGGTAGGAAAACAAATTTTGAACACGTGAATTCCACGAGACCGGGCTTTCACAGGGTGAATCCTTTAGAGAACCTGTCGGATGGAATTTTGATGGCACAGACGCAGCAAATTCACTAATAGAAGCAGGGTCAACATGAGAAATAGATCTCAATGAATCATCATTTTCAGACCCAGATTTCACCGAATCATCTGAGTCCTGGCTCAACCTCGAATTTCCATTGGCAAAATCTTGGACTGCTACAATGTCAGGTTCATCATCATCTTCCTCTTTTGGCATGTCAACCAAATCATCAACCACAAAATCTGAGTCATCAAAATCGTGATCATTCATCAAATTTTCAGATTTCATTGAAGCCTTCCTTGCACTGCTAGATCCTCCACCAGGACCAACTCCATTACCCTTTCCATGGAAAAACTTTGAATTACCACTTTTTGAGAATTTGTCTGGAACATCCATCTGTTCTTGATCAAATTCCAGTGAAGCCAAAATAGCCACATCACCATGCGAAGCAGACATGTCCTGAAACTCTACAGGACCAACAGAGCTTTTCCTTAAAGACTCGGATCGCCGAGTTTTCTCTTCCTTGACAAGCGGCAAATCTTCACCGTTACTCTTGCTTCGAGCATAGCTTCTCACTTGTGAACGACTTGGTGCTTTACTGATGCCGGAGGAGGGTTTAGTGTTTTCTTTCCTGAAATCAGAAAAGTTGGGGACGGACTGCGCAAGAGAGTTTTCTAACGGTGCCCTACGTCTACCAGAAATAGAGTTGGAAGCTCTCACTGAAGACCTTGAACCTGGTGCTACTGAATTGCGAGGAGTTGACGAAGACAAGTTACGATTTGGAAAAGGCTTCTTCATCTGGCTGCTTTTAGAAACACCATCATCTGGATATGCCTCAAATTCCTCCTCTTCACTTTGAACAAGATCAGTTTGCTGACATCAGAAATAAAACTTCACCGAAGTTAGTCCCTCAAAATTTATTTACGGCCAAATTTTTTGGTTGCAAGTTTAATACAGCAGAATCCATCATACTTTACCTACCAATAATATTTGGGGTTTTTCAAAAACTCATTCACATTAGTACCTGCTCCTTCACATTTGACCGCATACTGAAAGATCTCTGTTTCTCAGTACGTTGACGGGTACTTGAGAGTGATTGACGTCTCTCTGCTGAACCAGAAAACTTAGCCTTCATTTCAGCTCTGCTTCGCTCAAGGCTATCATGCATGGCTTTCAATTTTGCCTCCTTCTCTGCCCTTTTAGATCCCCATTCTTCCCTCAACTTTGCATCTCTTTTCTGCATGTACTTCTCATAGAATTTTCCTCTAGAATCATCAGAGAAACTAAGGTCAGAAAAGGTCTTCCTGAGAGTATCGGTGCCCTGATTATCCAACATCTTCATCGATGGAGGAGTATGGAAGTCCGCCACCTTATCTGAATTCCCACTTAAGTCAATTGCTAAGTTCTTCTCAGGCAGTTTAGCAGGAGCTATCTCTGGGACTGCTGATTTCTTATGCTGCAATGCCACTGGTTCTATCTGGGAATCAGTGGGTTTACTCCTTCGGGCGGAGCTGGACTGATCTACAGGAAGGCGAAGCTTGTGTTCTGCAAAGAGCTTTTCCAACTCATTAGCCTTCATCTTAAGCTCGTCATTGAGTTCCTGGTTTCCTTTAGATTGCCGTGCCCTCTGAACTTGCTCCATTGGGTTTGATGAAGGCATAGTCAACGTCTCTTGACTCTCAAGAGCCTTTCTACTGGGAAAAGGTAATTTACTATTCACATATGAGGAGCCACCCTCATCCCTCTTTCCTTGAGTCCTCTTATTATGTTCAGAATGAGACCTCCTAATTTGTTCAGAAACAGCTGTAACTGGCTTTTGAAACTTCAGTTTTGGGATATGAGATTCTTCTGCCACGGTTTGCACCTCCACAGGTGCCACCAAGTCCGTAGCTGCTTCTTCAGATTCCCCAGTAAGGGATCTCCACTTTGGTTGAGTTGTCAATCGATCCCCACTAATTCCTTTGTCTTGCATTTCTCTAGCTTTAAGTCCTACACCACCTTCAATTTGCCCAGAAAAAGATCGAGAATGTCCATGGAAACCCCTAGGATGGGATTTAACCTGCGTTGGATCTTTTATGACAGGATCATCTATTCCACTCCCGCTTCTACTTTTGGATGTCACATCCCCAACCCTGCTCAGGGAACCTCCAGTCTTATTCTTGGAAGCAGCCTGGTTTTTCATCCCAGCTCCTTCCTTTTTATATGCAGAGCCCATCAGTTGCACCTCAGCATCCGCTAATTCCATGTTTCTACCACCTTCACCTCCTGCTAAGGAGTTAACCTTTTCTTCTGCACCCTCCTGACTGCTTACCCCTATCTGCTGTACCCTACCAGTAAAGGGTCTAGTTTGGGTCATTGAACTTGCTAGATCCTTCAGACTGGTGCTTCCACCATCTGTCTCATCTTCTTTTCCTGATAAGCAGACAGTGCTCTGCACTTCAGCATGCTCTTTCGGTCCAGCATCGCCAAATGTAACCAAGTCACTCTTACTATCACTATTAAAATAACCAGTGCTATCAGTCAAAACCTTTTGGTTTCTATCCTCAGACAAAGCAGAAGAAACGGTATGTTTTTCCTGAGAAATAGAAGTTGAGGAGGGCGTACACAAAGGGCTTTCGCCATTGTTCTCTCTCTTGTCAGCACTCAAGTCAATGCTCATATCACTTGCACCACTCCATCTCCTCAACACAGCCTTCTCAACTGCAGCAGGTGCTGACGAAACATCAGAGGAGAGCCTTCTCAGCTCGATAGACTTGCCCACGGAAGGTTTGCTACCACTGCCAGTATTCTCCTTCTGTTTGCTTTCAAAGAGATTTATGCGGTCCTGAACGCTGAGACGCCTACCTGGTTGACTTATCTGGATGGGTGGTGATTCTTCATCTTGTTTCTCTTTCGCTTCTATGTCTTTCTCGTTCGAATTATCATTTCGAGTAGGAAATGCAGTGGAGGCCTTGGTCTGTTGACTAGCGGAGGCTTTTGATTGGTCTGATTGATTTCCCACGGTTTGGGCAGCACATAGCTCTTGGTCAATCGAGTGTCTGTTTGAATGCACTGACGGGGGCCGAGACGATGCAGTTTGATCTTCTGTGGGATCATCAAGGGACATGTCAGATTCACATGAAGATCTGATTCCTCTCTCAGCAGCACCTGACTTCCACAAGGGGTGCAGGTCTGGCCTTCTTTGGCACAGCGACAGAAATTTGGAGCAAGCTTCACTACACAAGTCAAACATAGTTTGTAATCAAAACACTTGAAAGGAATCAGAAGTATGAACATGCTTGCAGAAGTATGCTGTCTAACAAATTATAACAGAAAAATTACTAAGCAGAAAAAAGAATGAAGTTGAGAGCTGTTCTTGCACAAGTAAACATTTAATCACTTTGCAAGACCCAGCCATAAAATGTGGTACCCTGACTTCTAAGATCATTACAACCCCAACATTATATAAACGATCACATCTGCGTGGCTGCTTGTGATTCTAAACTAGGATGATGGCAGTTCTTTCTGCCCTGGACTTCTCTTCCTATAAAAATCAAGCAAGTACAAACTTTGGAGACGACAGGACAAATTAGGATTTTGTACTGGTCAACCAAATTGAGTCACATGCATTTTGCAGGAAGTTAATGATCGTAACAGTGAGAAACGTCTCAGTTGATTAAGCGCACATATATACTGACCCAGCAAACACCAACATCAGACAACAGTACAGCCATCCGAGGCCTCTATCCTCGCTTGGAGAAAGGTTTTCACAAGGAAAATGGAACACGTCAGAGTTTCTAAATTTCTGCCTCGCCAAAGATGAAAGGTGCTTTCTTATCCCCAGAAATAAATAAACAAAAACAGCTGAAAAGATTAGCTCATGACCACATCAAGTGGGAAATCCCACTCCATCAAACAGACAAACCTCTTTTGGAATTTTTTATATCAGAAACCCTTAAAAGTCATGGGAACCATAGATAACTTCTACTCTTTACATGATACTTCAGCATAATCTTTATTGTGCATTTGTGGATGGAATCTGTGAGGCCACTAAATGTGAATCTTTTGTGTAGGGGCATAAGTGTCAACACCCCAATTTTGGATGATACTCTTTGCTAAAGTTCTAAACTCAGCAATTAAATACTGTATTTCTTCCAGCAAAGGCTTCTCATCATTAATCAAACATTTAGCAGAAATATATAAAGCCTCAGGTTTGCAAAGATGTCATTAAGAAATAAAGCAGAGCCTTCAACACTGACATAACGCTTCAATGCACTTTTAGTAGAAATTATATGTGTGGAAAGGAGGACAAAACGTCAAAGGAAACATAAAAGTCGCAAGCTGTTCAAAAAGCTAATTAAAGAAATGGCTGTATCTATGCCAAAAACAAAGGGGCCAGAAAGCTACCATAGTACTCCCAAGTAAATGTTTAGATCATTCCACCGGCTTCTATAGGAAGCATTTCAAACTGAGAAACTTCACACGCATGATAACACTATTGGAAAATAAAAGATTAAGAAAAACATGAGCATTCTGATTATGGGGCATCAATAGGGTCATGAGTCTCAAGACTGGCCTAGATCAATAAAAATATGCCAGAAGGATCAGTCACATAGAAGTAGTTTCTTACTTCAGTCGATTAGCTCCGAAGCAATCCGCAAAGAGTTGGAGGTCAGAGACACTATCAGGGTTAAAACCAGCAGCAGAAGCTCGAGTACATGCGGTGGTTAAGTCCTGCCTAACTGCGGCAAGCCGTACATCAATAGCCCTTAGAAGTTCCTTCCTGAATAATTAGAAGAAATTAGAAGAAGGAAATGGAAATAGAATGACGTTTGAAAAAAGTGCAACTAGCTTTCTAATGCCATCAAAACATGCATGCACATGACAGAATAGCATATGTACAGCTGAGTGGATGAATGGACAGATGCACATATTCGATAGTAGCTATATAACTTTATGGGATTTCAGAAAAATAAAGACCATAGGCTAAGATGATTGCTACCATCCGTACTTGGCGTGACTAATCAATATCTACTAAAGAGTACTCTCCATAAAACAAATGAACCAGAGCTGCATCACAAAAAGTGAAGCTATTCTTGTTTCCATTTACCTTGGAGATTAATCACTTGTAACAAACATGTTAAAGCTCATGTTGTGAAAATCCAAGTCATTGGGAAAAATTAAACAATTTCACAAGGGAACAGATAACTATGTGTGAAAAATCTGGAAGAGGAATTTTTCCCCAAATACCCCTTTTCTTTTGTGGCTGACATCAACAGCAGATTACAGGGGGCCTTAAAATTAGTAATATTCAAAGAATCCACTCCTACTTTGGTAGAATTAAATTCCCTTTGGATAACTAATTAAATGACCAACAAAAATGATGTACAAACAGATATTCAAAAACTATTCTTCGAGGTGTTTTATATGTAATTGTAAAATTCTCGAGGAGCAAATTTTCAAATAAAATTAGTAATACTTGTGGAAAATAGCAACTGATATGAATGTATTTTATTAATTATGACATAAGCACATGTAACTTTACCCCCACAATCCCTCCCAAACAGAAACTATTATGGATCCAGTGTGGCTGCCATGCACAGAAAGAACACAAAAGAAACCGATGGAAATTTATGATTGAGCAACAAAATTAGATGGTGAGGGAGGTGTTTATTATCTACATTCATGTAGTCTCTCTCCACCTTATAATTAAGCTTTCGGGCTAGAAATGTTAACAGAATTGGTTTTTTTTTGTAAAGTAATAAACAAGAATTACTTCAACACTCCTCAACACGTACAAATCAAATCAAACCACATAAAGAATGCACATGGAGTTGAAAAAATGGTGATTAAGATAAATGAAAAGAACCACAAACAAAATGAAACATTAAATGGGGCAAGAAGAACTGAAACTTGATTTTGAGATTATGTTAGAATATCCAGCCCAATGATGGAAGCTATTATGTGGAGCGATACTACATTAATACAACATTGTTATAAACCCCTAAGCAAACAACACGGGATACTTCGGCAAGTTCAATATAGACCAACTCTACAGGCAAAGCTACACTAATTATTCCTGCAGATTCAGTGAGATTTTCTACAGAAGTTTAGAGAAATAACTTCATTCAGTTGGCTTTTTAATAAATTGAGGAAAAGACAATTACTTTGTTGCATCAGCTGCTGCGATTCCTGCTTCATCGCCACCTGCAGAAAGAATGTATCATAAATAAAGTTCATATATAAAGCAGTTGTTTTCCCATCAGATCCTAGTTTTTTCAGTTGTAGCATTGAGAATCCAATTAGCTTCAAACATTCTTAAACAAGTTCCTTAAACACTTCTACAATGTGCATCTTCACAACCTGTATCAACTATAAGTGCTACAAGATGAATTGTGGAGATTGTATACCATATTGATTGTTTCCAAGGATGACTCATTTTGAGTTCTGTGACTAATTTGTTGCACAATCTCTGCCTATCATATGATGATAGGCAAAATTCACTTCCCTTTTGGATGTGGGAAATCAACATTACTTATATTTGAAAACAACAGAGATGATGAAACCGACAAAGGAAGAAGTGTATTTTTGGCTTAAAATATTTCACGCAAGTTTCATGAAGCGTTCCGGTACCCTTGCTCAGCACAATATTCCCATTTCCTGATCCAAACTCTTCAGTACTTATATTACACTACATGATGGAATTCATAAACACATTATATAGTTCAGGGACATGCAAATGCAGAAACTTGAGGAGAATTGCAATTGCTGCAGTTAAGTGACTGCATATATCACACCACTCAGTCACATGAACATCCCCCAAAGAAAGCTGGATCTATATAAATATCCAAGGATGGTCCCCAGAAATTCACAAAAAGGGAAACATAGATCCATATACATGGAGAGAAAAAAATCTATTTCAGTATTTGTGCTCAGATATCCAACAGAATTAAGAATAATCAAGCCAGGCCTGATTAGGGTGGACGACATACCTGAGGCATCAGTATTATGATCCCTAGACCCCTGAGACAGTAAGTTTTGGAAGTCAGCTAGATTAATGATATTGGCTTCCCATTTAAATCATGAAAAATCTACACCAAGATGAAAGGTATATTACCATTGAATAGATTCTTCGAGCTGCTTCCAATTGAGACATTTCTGCATCAAATGTATTCACTAGTTCCAAGACCTCTGGAGTACTAACAAAGCGAACAAACCTGAAACCAAACAGTGCCTACAGAATTAAAGATGCCAACAACTTTATGAAAGTTTACAGCACCACTGTTGTTCTAGCAGGCTGATAAACATAGGGACATGGGCATTACCGCTCCAGAGTTCCCTTTGTGAACCATGTTTCCCCATTGTTATGCTTTCTCGTTTCGAGTTTTATCGACTGCACCGCCCAGGCAAATTGCTCTTCAGCAACCTTTAGATGTGCTACAAATGGCTTTACCAAACCCGATGCCAGCTTCTCAGAATTCCCATTGCTAGAAACAATCAATTCACACCTACCCAAAAAGGAAACATTTGTACAACAAGACTATAAAAGCAACTATAAAAGCACCAACAATCGAAAAACAGATTATGTAAAACCATCAAAAGACTCTCTCACCGTGAACGCTTTGGCGAGAGCTGGAAGACAGCATGATCAAGAGGCATTTCCGACTTCATTCTTCCAGGCTTTTATCTACTCAATTTATCCTCCACCCTTTCATTTAGCAGGACACACATCCCCCGCCCCTAGATCCCTGTAGCCGTCGGCATAATCAGAAAAACCAAAAAAGCACCTCAAAGGCACAATGTAGTATAGTCAAAGACAATAAACAACACAGAAAAGGTCAAGCAAACCAAGCAACTGCAATCAAACATAAAACACACGATGCGAGCAGAGGAACAGATGATTCAGCAAGTCCACTGTCCACTGGACCAAATAGAAACGCAATTGCTCGAGCTGGCCGACAAAAAACCAATCTTGACACAACAGATCTCATCACAATCCATCGACGAGCAAAATGCAGCAAAACTTCCAGCTCCCGGACCAAGACAAGACGCCCACAGCACACCCCCACGACACCGCACACAATCCAGATCTGATTCCGACAAGAAAACCACAAAACGAGCGCGACTCGAACTCATCGACAGGACGCGGACGGCGACCGACGACACGTGCGGACACGCGGGACGCGGAAATGCAAGCTCCCGAAACCCCCGAATCGGAGCTTGAGACCCGGGCCGACGCGGGCAATCGAGTGAGATCTTCCCCATCGATTGCTCGCTCCCATCGCCAAGGCGGCGTCGCGCATCGGGCTCACCTGCTCGGGGGGCGGCTGCTCGCCGTTGATCCAAATCGCGCGCGCCGATGAACGGGCACTTCCTCCTTCGGAGTTGGATTTTTTGAACTCCGTGAGTAGCCAGCAACCTGTCCTTCGAGGAACTAACCTAACAGTGACTCTGCATTATCTTGCTTCACTCGTTTCTCAAATGTACCTCCTCCTTCTCTCTCTCTCTCTCTACACCTTGAAGATACAGTAGAGAGAGAAAGTGGTGGTGGAGCTGGGAAGAGAGAGAAAACCAAAATCCCAACTGTGCGTCTCTTCTTCTCCTTCTCCTTCTCCTTCCTTTTTTTTTTTTTTTTTTTTTTTTTGGTTTGCGCTTCGGACAAACGCTCTGTTTTGTGCGAATTCGGGACACTCTCTCTCTCTCTCTCTCTCTCTCTCTGCCAAAAATTTGAAAGATAAAAAGGACTCCAGTCAGATTCCCAGATGACCAAAATGCCCCTCTTTTCTTTTTCCTTTTTTCGAACATTTTTCCCCATTTTTTCAAAATTTCCCAGTAAACATCCAACAGCGGCGCCCGGAATTCTGCTCGCGTCAAGGAGGAAAGCCCGTTGCTTTCCATCGTTTTGTTTTGACTGAGAAATGAGAGAGCGTGTTCAAAATTTGAATTTCTCTTTTGGTTTACTACCTCTAAATTTATATATTACTAACTTACCTAAAAGAAAAGTTTCTCACCTGCCAGGAATTATACAGCATATTATTGCCTTGAGAAATTTCGAACTTGGAAAAATTGAGAAGTCTCCATGTATGTTTTAAATTAATCATTCAAAATATATTCTGCAGTCGCTCTACTTGACATTAAGCTATCTAAGCAAAATCTCTAATCAAATCTAGGTTAATCGGAGAAAAACGTACATTGCAATTGAATGATTGCTACAAGAGTTCGATTGCGATGTTAGCGAGTTTTTTTAGGAGCCGGTTCGTGATTTAAGGTTGTCAATTGATTGAGGAAGTATTTTATTTTACTAAATGAATATGATATGTATAAAGTTCGAAAATGAAATTACCTCTTTTAGAAAAATGTGATTTTCCTTTCTCTCCAAAAAAATAGGGTAACTATTCTATTTCCGTGTATGGCATTGCCATTCTCATTCTCATTCTCATGCCCTATCAACCCTCTCATTGCAAAAATAATGTCTCTACTCAATGAATCTCATTAACTATGGTCATTCAATCGACGAAACCAACTTATCTAAATTCTTCAACACATTTACCCCACGAATTACATTTAAAAAAAAAAAGGATTATATCGACATGCCCACATGCATTTGGTGCAATTTTGAGCCAATTTAATGGGTGCAATCGAATGACAATCCATCTTGCTGACAAAAAAACTAATCTCGATTAAACCCGATATAAGTGAGTTCATTTTACATGTACCGTTGGATTAAATAAAATTTATATGATCTAATGATGAATGTGATCCGCGTACACCTAATCTGGACGCTAACTGATGATGCCGGGCTCATCGAATTCACATCATTAGCGACTCCGCCGACAATAGCTTTTGCATCGGCAACCACCCATTTGGCTAAATCGGCAGCGGACGACGCTCGCACCATCGCCATCTCAGGAAAGAATCCCACCTCTCCCCCGCTCCCAAAAGAAGGTCGCCATCAGTAGTACTACCGCAATAAAAAAGGGAACACATCGCTCTCGTGGCGAGGGCATTTTCGTCAATCCGGGCGGCACGATCGGGGGAATAGTCAGACTATTCCCACTCCTTTGCCTTAAGCAATCAATCGATGACCATTTAACGGTTTCTTTGGGAATTAAAGCAGTGGCGGTGGGGGAGGTGGTGGGGGAGTCGTGAAGCCGAAGCAGCGAGCCATTTCTGCGTACATTCTTCTTATTTTTTTTTTCCTTTTTTTTGAGTTTTCTGTTGGGTAATTATTCGACGGAGATTATGAACCATTTATGTTGCTTTCGTGCGGGCGCTTTTACCGTCGCGCCCTCCGCCAACCGCACCGTCATCATGCCCCGTCACGTACTCCTGTCCACCCGCCCGGTACTGCTCAAGTAGTGTCCGAAGTTTGGAATCCACTTGTGGTCTCTAGGATTTTAATAAACTTTCTGTTTATGCCATACTCGTTTGGAGCTCCGGGATGTACAATTCAGGAACTGGAGGTTGTATGTTCGGATTTCACTTGCCACGTTTAAATCTGCCACGTGTAGGTAGGTCAAAAGGTTAGATTCGGTTTTGTAGAGTTTGTGAGGTGTTTCATGGGCCTATGGACAATTGAGCATTTGCAATCATGCCTCTCGATTTTGTTAAAGAAAAAATTTACTTAAAATGGTATAAATTGCTTGATACACTCGAACATTTCTTCTTCTTCCTCTTCTTTTCTTTCCGTAATTAATGGCTTCCGGTGAAAATGAACTTAGGGTTATTGAAAAGATAATGTGGGTCCATGTCATTGTCGGCTACACATTGCATCAACATTTTATTAGTAAGTTTGCCGATTTCCAATCTAAAACTACGTCAATTGTAGAAAAAAAATAAATTAAAGTACACTACTTCGAGTAAGAAAATTAGAAATTCAATGACCCGGTTGAATGATTACTAAATTTTAGTGAGGACAAATGAATTTTACTCTACAATAAAAATAAATATCAGTTAGAACCATTTGAAAGAGGATCTTATCATATGATCAAAATTTCTCACAAAAAATCAATCCCCTCACTTAACACTTAACATATTTGACTGATGAGATGCTCAGGCACCACTTCTGCAACCAAGCTTCAGCATGTGCACTTTTCTAAAACGAGTGTGGGTTTGTTAGAAAAATGTGAATTAGTTAAGACACATGCGAATCAACTAGCCTATGCAGCTTTCATCAATCATTTCACGTATGATTTTTGGGAATCCAAATCACTAAAAAAAAAAAAAAAGGAAAACCCAAATGACCAAAAAAAATTACTTGGGGAGGATTGCATCCCAACATTTTTTTTGAGATTTCCTTCGAGAAGATGTGAACAAAACACGAAATAAAAAATCTCGGAATTGTCCAGCATCACTGGTTTGCAACCCACTTTAGCAGCAGGGCTCCATTGTAAATTGCCACGTGTCGTTTGCATTTTTTCTTTTTCTCTATTTCGTGAAATCGGCGCGGGAGATTTCGCGACTTTCGCCTTCATCGGAACGGGGCTATTTGTGGATGAAAGAAAAGCACCTCTCCTCTCCCCTCTTTTTTTCTTTTTTTTTTTTTGGTTTTTTTTTTTTGGGTGGTCGAAAAATGATGACATTTTGGTCCGGCTCGAGTTGACAATCCTTTTGTTTTTTCTTTCCCCTTTCGAAACATCGGAATTCCGCTTCTCCCAATGGTAGCTTGACAGCTGTCCCCGACTCATCACGTTCCCGTCCTACTAAAACCATTCACGAAGAAAGCGCCCCACACGCGATAGCAAAAAACAAAATAATAAATCGAGTACAAATATTATCTTTTCGCTTAAATCGTTGTTGATCGATTTCTAATTAACTTATTTTTCACGTATGGTGCCTTTGAGCTTCTAAGTTGTACAATTTGTGCAATTAAGCCTTTAGTTGCCGATCATTAACACTTTTACAAAAGATCGCTCGTTTTCGAAATTTATTATCACTCATGTTATGATTAACAATCAACCATTGTAACGTATTATGAATTGAGCAACTTAATTCAATAATTCATTCGATAAAATTACTGCAAGAAAAGACAGGGCGAAAGGGCTACGAAATGGAACCTAACCTAGACAAAAGTAAGAACATAGTGCAATACTCCTTTTCCTAACATGTTAAATATAGATCTATATCAAGTTAAATTAAGGTTGTGCAAGCAAGAAAAGAATACTAGGGCATCCATAGTAGTTGAGCTTGAGGGGACAAAAGACGTGACTCCTCCTTTATACTCTATTGCCTAGTTGTCCCACCTATATTTTGGAACCACCGCATCACCAACAAAGATAAATACACCATGTTTGGACCACGCATTGACGCCTTGGCTTGTAGGTCATCACCAAAGCGAGACTAACAAGGAAAGAAGAAAAAAGGCATAGAATTTCGTCCTCACGATCCATTTATTTTTTCATATGACATATCAATGCAATTTGTTATACTTTATCTCCCTTCGAATTGGCCCTCCATGCAATTTTTCCATCCTTCAAGATTCATCATTGCGAAAGACGCGATGTGGGGTTAATTTCCCTCTTTGTCATCACATGGGATGTTATCTCTCGAGATCCCTCCGTCCCTTTTTTTCACTCCTTCACGAAAAGAGACAATTATGGTTATCGGGTCATGATTGATTTGATTGGCGACGATCCATTGGTCAAGAACGGGTTTTGGAAACGGGACAATGGTTAGATGATTTTGAGGTCCAGTCGACCCGAAGATAATATCATCTTTTTTTATATGAGTAAAAGCTAAAAAAGGAGGAATTGGAGGTTGTGTGAATGCGATCCACACGAAAGTGGGGTCGAAATATGGCACCAAAGTCCACCCGCACAAGGCAAGCTTCGCCCCGGTGTTGTTGGGTTCGATGGGCCCGTCGGTCATCAACTTCCCTTAAAGCTTTTTTCTCCCTCTTTCCTTCCCTTCCCTTCCCTTCCCCCCCACCTCAACGACAACTACGACCCGGATTTCAAAATTCGTGTCACCGCCCACTTCAGCAGTCGGTGGGTTTTTTTTTTTTCTAATTTTTAAAGAAAATTATGGCTATTTTAGTCAGCACTGACAGTCAATTCTCTGCCCTTGGGCGTGAAGGTGCACAAGATTTTCAAATGCGTCCCCATGACCAGCCTCATTTCACTCGCCACGCGTCTCCAGCTATTGATACATGGCGTGTTTTTCCTTGTCTCTTTCCCCCAAAAAGAAGAAGAAAATGAGACGAAGGAGAAGAGGATTTGAATTGGGTTTAAGAGAGGCTTCACCTTCACTAGCCCACCGACATGTCCATAAGCCCATCCCACTAAGGATGGGCTCGAATGGATCAAAGAAAGTTCGACTCCAACAGCACGTGCAAGCAAGATTATGCCCCGACAGCTTGTTGACCTCGCTGGTCGTTTTCCGATTCTGGCACTCATCCTGCGTCGCCGGACGAATGACTTGCGGCGGAGGTCAGCATGTCAGACGCAAGCTACGGAGGTGATGCGACTACGAGGTCGCATGAACGGGAATTGGAGAGACGTGAGACGTGCGTAAGAATGATATCACAGGATGATCCGCTGGAAAATTAGAGGCAAACATGAACAGACTGAATTTGCTTTCATTAGTAGCAAGAACCGATGGAGACAACAGCTTGCTCTGAATTTCTCTTTTTGGGGTGACACATACATTTGCGAGAACCAAATATAGAGAGTTTGACGGCAACCGTTACTCAGCAAGAAGTTGCTAAACACTTGCTAGCGGATGGACCGACAATCTTTATCATGCATGTCCCCTAACACTCCGCTCACTCGTACGTTAGGCCTCGCGGGAACACATTGACAGACCAGCGAGTAACGGACCAAATAATCAGGTAAAGCAAGCTTGCTTCACATCCGAGCTCCGATGTTAGATCAAGCGAGACTGTACGTGAACTCAGAGATAATAAAATTCATCATAATAGCACATTACTGCTCAGGGGTCAATCGTGCCAACAAAGGAGCATGACGACGCAGCGTCGAATGATGTAGAGCCTACCTTTCTGCTCTTTCAGGTGACCCTTCAGCCTTGTGCATGAAAGCCTCCCGTTTCTAGCCTTCGGGTCTCTTGCTTTCGCGCTTGCACTTCTCATGATCATCTTCACTTTTCTGCGATCCGAACGCCTCAGTGACTATGGCTTGGCTTCACTTGCCTCTGGCTTTGTCGAGACAGATAGGGGATTTTGTTTTCTTTTAGTAGCGAATTGACTCTGCTCTTGGCGTTCCAAAAGGGAGGGTCGTCTTCTTATCAGGACAGCCTCGGCCCCTCTTGTCTCTCCCTCCCTCTCTCTCTATGTGCGTTCTGTGTACGATACAGGCATTTATGGGAAGCAACAAACCACCAAGATATTGGTCGGCCACGATTCCACGAGTAACACAAGAGAATTGTATATTTGGTTCATGCCGTGTTCTTGTAAGATTAGAATGCATGTAAGAGAAATAACTGCTATTGTCCTGATGGATGTGCTCCTTCCTTCATGTCCTTGTTCACTGCACATGGAAAGTATCTTCATGTCCTTGTTCTCTGCACATGGGAAGTGTTATAATGGAAGGATCACATGCATGCTAATTTGCACCTTCTTCTATAGATCAACCTGAGTGTTAGATGTATCCATTGATGTAGCCACTGGTGTAACTTATTGATTTTAAGTTGTACATGTCAACTTCCAGAGGATTTATAACTTATTTTGTTAGGCAATTTTGTACATCGAACTATGACAAACGCTGAAAAATATGTCTCTCTTTTTTTTGGAAGTTTATGAATACCTCTTGGAGTCCTCGTTTTAAGGACATGCAAAGATGGTTCATCTCCGATCCTCATTTTATTTTGCCAACTAGGTATTATAGATGGTACACATTGCCCGTCAAGCTATTCATTTGAGGAAAATAGCATATACATTAAGAAATCATATGAGATACTATATATTAAATGGCGTGGTGGTCGAAAACATGAAGCCATCTATTCTGTTTCAGGACCAAATGAATTGAAGAGCTTCACTATAAACACATTAGTAACCTACTAAGAGTAAGATAGTATGTAATCTTACTATTGATTGACGGATGATATCTCCGTTAGAGCAATTCACTATAATCAATTCCCACCAACTCACGTCCTTTATTGGGAGACAAAAGCAAGACACTCGAAAAGATTTTGTTATGTTTGTACGTTTTCAATGCTGGGAGGTGGCACCACTTTACACGAGGAAAACCCTAGTTTTTATTTATTTATTTTTTAATTTTATCTCCACCATACATACACGTGTTCTTCAATTTCACCACACAAAAATAGATCACAACACAGAATCATTAGTCTCAGCGAGTGAAATCTTGTGCCACTAACACTAAAGTTTTACTATTTCTGAATGGTCGTCACTTCTTCTCGTCGCCGTGCTTAAAATCTTGTGCTTGTGCCACAATTTTGGGGTTCCTTCCTTAATCTCCTCCCTTTGCTTCGCAATATTTAACGAATTAAATCGAATTAGTGATTACAAAAGGGCTTAAAGAGCTTGTGGACGTGGACAGATTCCTACCGTGAAAAAAAATGCGGAAGCCAACGCATCTTATAATTTATGATTAACACGAGGAGGAGAAAATTATTAAGAAATTGATGATAAACAATTAAGTACAATAAAAATTTACGTGGTTTGATCTAAGTATTAATATCTACTCTACAAAGAGAGCTAGGAATCTACTATGAATCTAGAATATGATAAATAAAAAGTTTACATAATCGCTCATGTACTCAAGTGTTTCCCAAACTTAAATTACATTCAAAGCAAACCCAGAACTATTATCTTCCAATTTTTTACCGAGAACTCACTTAGAAACTCACGAAGAAGAAATCAAATACAATTCTTTTTTGCTTTGTTGTATGCGATATCAAAGTAAAATTTTACATTATATATATAACTATCCAAATTAGGGAAGCTATTCAAATTAAAAAATATACTCAAACTCAATATATATTCTTAACAGTAAGACATATGAAATGGGTCATGGATTGCTTTTAATGAAATGTAGGAGAGCTCCATTCTCGAAAGATTGCAAAAGAATACGCCACAACGTGAAAACTTGAATCGATCAATTTGTTTTGCTTGAGAAGCCAAGCATGATCTTGCAACATGTCCTTGTTGCTGTTGGCTAAATCACATGAGTGGAACAGCCTCTGAGCCCCCCGACCCCTTCTTTCTTCTTTCTTGATAGCGAGGAACTCGACATTCCAAAAAGACGTACCAACTTTTAGCAAAGATGAGAACTGCTGAAGCCGCCAAATACGGCGTGCACGCATCCGTATATAGTTCATAATTCCATGAAAGAAAGATAGAGAAAAAGGACTAAGGAATTACAATAAGAAAAGAGCAACATCTGGGGTTGGAACTTGAGTACATGCATGACTTTCCATATGTAATATTACTAAAAAAATTAACAGATAAATTAAGATGCTCATGATATTGTGCTTGCGTGTCATCTTAAAAAAGGGTGATAGCATGACATCTCACAAATTATACATCATATTATTGTCTGAGTAAATGGCACAAATAGTCACTGAATTTTGGCAAAATGTATAATGTGATCAATAAATTTTAACCCAATGTGTAATGTCATTCTTGAATTTTTAATTTGTTCACTGTGGTTCTTCGACTTTTAATACATATTCAATTTAGTCTTAAAATTGTATGAAAACATTAAATGCTATCCTTCCAATTATTCAAGCTCGGGAACAACTTTTCAAAAAATTTCATACAATCCAAGAACAAAATTGAATATGTATCAAAAGTCACGAGACAATATTAGACAAATTAAAAACTCATAAATGACATTGCATATTGAGTTAAAATTTATGGATTACATTTAATAAATTTAAAGTTTATTGACTATATTACACATTAAGTTAAAATTCATGGATCATTTGTATCATAATCTCTTCTTATTTTGCACATGGATTGTTTTAGTTGATTTAAGTTAGTCATGCAACATGGGCTTGACACACATCCGAAATGCAATATGAATTTAATGTTGATTCTTCTATACTGCGGATAAAACCATAAAATAGGATTATTTAAATCATCAGATCAGCTATCTGAATTTATTATTACACAGCATTACATTATGTTTCAACAAGATTATTATGAACTATGAAGGCTCGGCTAATCCGAATGGGCCTTCCGGTCATTATAAACACATATTGGCACACTACAATACCATAAATGGAGCCCATTTCTATATGTTGCATTATAGGGTTCTTCTTATCTCAAATGCATCTTTTAGCACTAAGGAAGCAAGCATATCTTGTTGAAATCACCGGACACGGTCGTTTATCTATTACATGGCAGGCAATAACCTAGATTTTCGTTTAGGACTTTTACTGAATTTTCATCAGCTGAACCCACCATTTTTCTCATTACTACATTTAATTGTTTATTTGCCACATCTGTTATGTAGATGCCCATCTTACATAAATGGAGTCTGTGAAATTTATAAGAAAAATATATTTAGGAGATTAACAAAGTGGCAATATGCATCCACACACCTCCACACAAGTACATCTGAATGATATAAAATTCTTATTAAATATGAAATATTCCTGGATAAAGAATATACAAATATAAGTTATTTAATTATATAATTTATTTATGTTTTTTTTTTTTATTTTTTCTTCTTTCGAACTAATTTCTCTAATAATATTCGATTAAAATAATGCAACCCGAGAAATTATTTAATTAAAACAAATCGTATCCGAAGGCACAAATGGGACACGTGATAATTTAAATACTTTCTAAATGAAAAGCCAGTGATGACAAGCTAGAGTTAGACTGAGAATATATTGGGGGGTCCGGGAGCGCCATGTCACCGTGCACCGGCCCAATGAGGATGCGACACGTGGCTCCACGTGGAGACATTGGCCCACCATTATTTTTAGTCAAATTTTTGTCTCCCCCTCTCCCTTCTCATTAAATCCTTCGTCCTTTTTCCGGGCCCACTATTATTTTTCAGAGAAGGTTTCGCCTCCCCCACTCTCTCTTCACTAAATGCTTTGTTCTCCTCCTCTGCATACTCCTCCTCCCGCTCGCACCAAGAAGTGACCCTTCCCTTCTCTCTCTTTCGAAATTGTCTCCCTCTGTTCTGCATATTTTTCTCTATCAAAGCCGCGCGACGCCCGCCCTCTCTCTTTCAAAAATCTCTCCCTCCCAAAAGCCCGCCGGTCGCCTTCGAGCTTGGTTGTCTCCCCCGTTGCCGCCAGGAGCCACTCGCTCCCTCTCTCACATTCTTATGAGCCCCGCCGGTCGTAGCTGTCAACCGAGCTCCGACCGTCTCCGCCTCTTCATCGGGGTCGCCTTGCGATCCTAACTCTAGCTGCTCGGTTTCGTGTGGAGGAACGGCGAGCGCGGACGGCGATGATTTGGTCGTCCTTGGCATCGAAGTGAGCTGCGACGACACCACGGCCGCCGTTGTGAACGATCTATCTCGCTTCCAAGAGCCCTGCCGGTCGTATTTGCCGTGTCTCGACCTCCGACCGTGGTCGTGGTTGCCTCTGGTCCTAACTCCAGCTCCTCAGTTTCGTGTGGAGGAACGGCGAGCGTAGATGGCGATGTCATTCTCAGTGTTGCCAAAAGTCGAGAGAGTCCTCTTCGAACAAGACCGAGCCAATGTCATTCTTCTACACTAGAAAACATGTTGGATTTGTTTCTTCATTGAGATTCCTTTTGCAAACGCAAGCATGTGTCTTGTGAGCTTAGTAGTTGAAGTATGAATTGTAAACATTTGAAGGATGAAATATTCATTTGTTAATGTAAATAAATTTCATCTTGGTTTCTCGTGACTGGCTTTCATTTTCTTGACCACTGTTATGTTCTATTGGGAACGGATTGGCGTAGCTCACGCATGAGTTTTTGAAATGAAGTTTCGGACCTGGTCCACGTACGCTGTTTTCAATATTCAACCTGCTGGAAAGAGAGTTTCCTCATCAGATTTCTCTTTTTCTTGGCTCTTCTCTGTGTGAGCAATGACTCGTGTCAATGTTTGAAGTGAATATTGCCATGGAAGAATCGTATGCAACTAGTGATAGAAGAGCAAGGTTTCTCGTCAAGAAAAATGAAGTCACTTTGCAAGGTAAGAAAGCCACAGTTCTTTTACTCTATCACCCCTTTTGACCCCCCGTCTCGGTCCTCTCCTCTCTTCCCGAATCGCGCGTAGAGAGAGAGAGCGAGCGAGAGAGGGAGGGAGAGGCGGTGATCGAATTGGAGCTGCTGATTCACTTCATGGGTAAGTCGGGTTTGCTTCACGAGTCTCAACATTTCCTTTCGTCCTTCCTTCGATCGGGCAATCGCTTTTGTGGCGAGTCTTTCCTTCTGGGTGTTTGAGGTTTTTTCCTACTACTTTTTTTTTCGGTGGTTTTCTGGGTTCTTCGTTTCTTGGTCGATGGTTAACTGGTTGGGGCGGTTTGGGTTTCGATTACATGGGTTGAAGGAGGGTCGTAGACCTCCGTTTTCGATTTTTGTTTTATGCTTTCTCTTGTTTTTTTTATTCTTTCCCTTTCATCTCCTTCTGGGTATGTTTTGTGGACGTGCTGTGAATGGTTTCCCGAATTCGGAATTAGTTTGACAAACTGAGGAGCCAGAGTAAGGGCCGGAGGCAACCTCGACCACGGTCGGATGTCGGGACACAGCAAATACGACCGACGGGGCTCTTGGAAGCGAGAGAGATCGTTCACAACGGCGGCCGTGGTGTCGTTGCAGCTCGTTTCGATGCCAAGGACGACCAAATCATCGCCGTCCGCGCTCGTTGTTCCTCCACACAAAACCGAGTAGCTAGAGTTAGGACCGCAAGGCGATCCCGACGAAGAGGCGGAGGCGGAGATGGTCAGAGCTTGGGACACAGCTACGACCGGCGGGGCTCATAAGAGTGTGAGAGAGGGAGCGAGTGGCTCCTGGGGGCGACGGGGGAGGCGGCCAGCGGACTTTTGGGAGGGAGAGATTTTTGAAAAAGAGAGTGGGCGGGCGTCGCAGGGCTTTGATGGAGAAAAATATGCAAAAAAGAGAGTGACGATTTCGAAAGAGAGAGAAAGGAAGGGTCGCTTCTTTGTGCGAGTGGGAGGGGGAGTAAGCAGAGGAGGGACAAAGCATTTAATGAAGAGAGAGGGGGGAGGCGAAACTTTCTCTAAAAATAATGGTGGGCCAGAAAAAGGATGAAGGATTTAATGAGAAGGGAGAGGAGGAGGCAAAAATTTGACTAAAAATAATGGTGGCCTATATCTCCACGTGGAGCCACGTGTCGCCTTATTGGACCGGCACACGATGACATAGCATTCCCGGACCACCCGATATTTTTTCAAAGTTCAATGGGATTAAGCCTGCAATGAGATTGAAGAATTCCTAGGTAAGCAATGATCAATCAACAAATTGATTGACCTTATGAAAGTGATCGAATGAGATCGACCTTGCTTCCTCTCATTCTCTCACCAGACCTTCTTAAATGCAGCTCCATAATTCAGCTCCATGTCAATCACTCAATTGTCTTAAGATGGTGATGAAGTGAATCATGTTATTTTGGCTGAACCACCACATAAACGCTCCGTTCGAGCCCAATTTCCATCTGGTGGGGCTCGAATTTGTGATTGGAACACCGAAAAAGAGGAGACCGTTCAAATGGTGCCACTTTCAATTCTAAGCTGTCATAGTCAACGGCACGATGATTTCCCAATGAAAAAGAATGATTGAGGTTTGCCGGTCATGACCTCGCTTTTGATTCTTGCCACATGAGACATGAGGTAGCATTTTATGTTCATTTGCCAATCTCATCACATCCACATTATCTTTCCCTTTGATTAGGCATATCTAAATGGGTCCTACATTCATTTCTTAGCCCATATTTAATGAGCTAGATTACTATACGATGTTAGTTATATTCGATAAATGAATCATAATGGATTTATACTCAATTCTATAGGTCATAAATGAGTTTAACATGGATGTTAAATAGGTTCATGATTTATTTAAATTAGCCCACTTCTATGAATCTCTCTTCGCTCTCATTCTCACTTGATCTCGTGTTCACTGACTCCGTGTATATGTTTTTCTAAATTGGGTTAAATATAAAAGTATTATAGCAATATGAATTAGGTTAAGCATGGATTAGGTAAATGTCAAATTGTATATGGGTCACTCAATTTGTATTACACAATGAATCAAAATTTAAGTCGCTCCGCATTCTCACCTCAATCTGAATATCAGTTTTCCTAAATTCGATTAAATATAAAAGTGTTATAACAATATAAATCGGATTGGATATACGTCAAATTGGATATGAGTTACTATATTTGATCCAAGAATGAAATTAGTCACATGGTTTCGGTGGACAATACATTATCGACACCCTTGTCTCCTGACTAGGGGTGATTGGGTCCGGGGTGGGTAGGGTCTAGACCCGAACCCCGTACTCGACCCTGTTATAACTGGTTCTCATTTTTTGGACAATATACCCGGCCCTGTTTGTATTTGACCCTGTACCTAACCCACATTGTTTTTCCGGTCCGGTTCCAAGGTTAACCATGTTTCTATTGGGATCTGTTTTGCAATCTCCCGATATTCTATACGACTTCGAATTTTATATTAATACGCGAGAAAATAACGTAATCCTCCTAATTTGTTTCGAAACATTAAGCACTTATAATAAATAAATACATAAACTTTTTGACTAAACAAAAAATTAAGGATCTACAGGGCTAATTATAATAAATAAAATCATAAGGCAAAGAATTAGCAACAAACATGTGTCTAATATTAGTTTTATTCCCACAACTACTACATGAAGCTACTCATTTATGCAAGTATAATTCATCATACAAAAGAGAAATTAGGGGAGCCAATCCACGCGGTACACAAGAATTTGGTGGCGACGAACACTATCCGTTCGTCGGACGGTGTGAGAGGGAGCCGATGAGGGAGGAAAGCAAGTGAGGAAGATGAACGACGAAGGAGGAGTGCCATGTGTGTTTGAGAAAGCCAAGAGGAAAAACACTATGTGATTGCAGAAGTAAGAATAAAAATAAGAGGAAAAAATAAAGTTTTGGACCTATACTTACAAAATCGGTCTGGGAACTGGTTCCTAAGTGAGTAATCAATCGGACTCGTTTCCCGAACCGGTTTAAATCGGTTCTAAATTTTGGGAACCGGTTCCCGACCCTATTTTTTAGGTGAGCCGGTCCGGTTCTCGAATATACCCGGTCCGGTTGCACACCCCTACTCTTGACCGTAATACTGATTAACATTATGAATTGCACGAGCATTGGAAGAACTTAATCATTCGCACAAGTTGAAGGATATTCCATTCTAGCAGTACAGAATATTTATATATATCTCAGCTCATTTCACCGCTTTATGCTCCTCCACTCCGGCCTCATCACCAAAAAGAGCGCCCCCCCCCACATAAAAGCAACATCCCAAGTTGTCAACACCAACTAAAGAAGCAGCGCCCCACCAATGGGGCATAAAAAGGTTACACGTTATTACTAAAACGAAAGATTCTAGACTTCGATTTCACGATCATGCTCCCCCAATCAGTCAGTGAAATTAGCAATCGTGGCGTTCGGCTCGCAGGCCCTGGCGGCGGGGCTGGGCTCGACACTTGGGTTTGGCGGGACCGGCTTCCCTAGGAGCTCGGCGGGCAAGTCCTTGATGCCCTTGAGGTAGAAGGTGTAGAAGAGCTTGAAAGGGAAGATGAGCTGCTGCAGCTTGACCTGCCCGGTCGCGCCCTCGAAGAGGCCGGACCCGCCGGTCACGGCCAGGTACGTGTCCTCGTAGGTCAGGTAAGGGCCTTGGACCGCGATGTGGCCGTAGTCACCGAAGTAGAAGCTGAAGATGGCCTCGTAGCGGTCGCCTTTCTTCTCCGGCTTGTTCTGGATCAGGATGCAGATGCCCGCGGTGATGCCCACTCTCTTCTGCAGGTCCCCAGTGTACAACTGCATTGTGAATTCAAGGAAGAAGAAAGTTGAATTAAGTGTTGTTGTGGTGAAGCATAGAATTGTTCCACTCTACACATTGCCGACTGAAAAAGTTCTAATTTTTATCTTACTAGAGCTACGGTATTGCAATCCTGTGCATTATTCATCAAACACAGACGCCGTCTTTCTTCCCAACAAATGAATTGTGATCATTCATGTTAATGGTGAAGAGAAGAACCCGATCACCAAATCAACCTGCTCTACTATTGCCCAGTAAGAGAAATTGTTGGCCAGTAAGATCCCGACCGAATCAAGCGCAAGAAGTTCAAGATAAGCAGTCTATGCCCAGTAAAAAGAAGTCAATAAAGGCCAAGAAATGACAATCAGGTTCAATTGAACCCCCAACGAAAAAGGGTTGTAAATGTCCTGTTGAGTGAGCAACACGATCCAGGAAAACGAAAGACTTGTCAGATGATGCAGGGATGAAGCGAAGCGAAGGACAAGGAACTGACTTTGTTACTGAAAGGGATGAGATCGCCGAGGGAATTGACGGGCTTCTGGCTCAATTTGAGGATAGCCGGGCTTCCTCGATCTCTCTCGTTGATCTCGTACACACACAGTTCTTGAACTTTCCCTACACAAAAAAGGAAGTTCTTCATCAGTAATCTCGAGAAAGTTAAGGTTAAAGGGTCGAATCGATCGCACTGAGAGGGCAAAAAAAATGGCATCGGGACACGGATCTCGAAAAGAGATCGACTTGATCCAGCAAAACAAGTTCAGACAGACCCTTCTTCGCTCTTGGAGGTTATGCCACAAAGAAAGGAAGGGGGGAGGAACTTTACCAGGGGCAGAGTCACCACCAGCAGGCGCAGCCTGGCTCTTGCAAGAGAAGGATCTTCTGGGCAAGGCAGAGCAGAGGCTCCGGCTCGAGCTGGAGGGAGATGCCGCGGCGAGCTTGGGCAGGAACGGGGTGGAGAGGTTGAAGGGCGAGAGGGTCTTGGGAGGCGAGCCGCTCGCAGATCCGGAGCTCCTGGCGAGCTTCGCGGAGGAGGAAGAGATGGTTCTGAGAGCAGAGCTCGAACAAGCCATCGTTGCTCGACAGAAACTAGCAGACGGGTTGAGGAGTGACTTTTGGTTTGGAGGTCAGACGAGCAGGGGATGGAAGAGAAAGCGGTGCGTCATTATATAGATGGAAATGGAAGGGAAGGGATGGGGATGGGTGGGACAGAGTAGGTGCGCCTAAAAGCGAAGGAAAGGTTGAATTTTTTAGCATGTGAATGTAGTGGGAGGAATTCATCGCGTTAGTGGACGGTGGTGGTGGGAATGGGGAAGAGTGGACTGTTGAATGATGACCGGGTTGATTCCATGGAATAGTCAGTGCCCGCCCTCGATGTTGCAAAATGCTTTTTTGATGGGCCGGATCATGTGGCATCCACGCTATTGGACGGATCGCGTTAATCGAAAATGCACGACAATTGCTTCATGGCTGCGCCTTGGCTACTGCCTTGAGCACACCTCGGTCCAAATATAGAGTTGCTCCCGGGGTGGAAGTAAGGCCAATGTGTTATTTTCGGAGTTATTACTTGCTCGGGGAGCAAAGTTTATAATGCATATGCAAATCCCATTGTGAAAAAGAATATAAATACGTACTACAGAGAATATTCGATTCATAGAGTGATCCTAAAACCACATTAAAGTAAAAGTCATGCAACCAAGCCCAAATGAATTATGCATTTTAAAACGTTCAACTCATGTCAATTTTTGGATCAAGGGGTCAAATACCGGGGTAGATTTTTTTGGGGGGGACTTTCTCAAATCCTCCTCGCCTTGATTATCAAAAAAAGTTTAAAAATTTCGCGAAGTTTTCCACTCCCCTTGAAAAAGTAAAGATTTTATAAAGTATTGAAGCCAGAGAATTTATAATTAGAAAATTCTAGCAAAAGAAAATCCACTAGTTTTGTTGAAAGAAGAAATTAAGGGACTACTCATTTGCACTCATTACTGTCTCGATAATCTTATTTAGAATTTCGAATACAGGTGATCATTTCAGCATCAAAAGTCATAAAAAAAGAACAAAGCTATTTGAATTTTTTTTAACGACTGAAGACTTCGATTGGCCCAAGAATCTTGTGGGAAACATGCCCCGACAAACACACAGCCAACCCGGAGTCCACTACAAATACACGTGCACCAACCAAACCCCAAATCAATTGCTTCCCCGACTCCTCCTCTTGGTGGAAATACACATCGTGCGCCATATTTTTAAAAGTGCCCGTACCGCCACGTTCTACACATTGCCACCGCTTTTCTTGTTTTTCTTGGATAGGAAAATAGCGATACAGTGCCACCTTTCTTTGACCCTAAATCACTTCGAAATTTCTTTTTTCTTTCCAAATGTATGACATTGACAAACAATACTTTTCTTCATTTTTCTCGAAACTTTGAGGTAATTCATCAACGTTTTTTAATTTGTAGAGAAATACTCATGCGTGGAATTGATAAATAACCCTAATTAAAGAGTTAAAAAAGAGAAATCAAGGCTCTTAAATGAATGACGATATTCTTTTTTTTTTTGAGGGGTCTTGTTAATAAAACTTAATAAGAGAAATATTTTCATTTTCAATATGTCGATTATACATAATACAAGAAGGACGGTGCATCAAAAATGACTAACCATTTTTCACTAAACAACAAAATCCAAATTATGTTTTAGGGAAATCTCTACTTTTAGTCCCTCTTGCGCATTTCTAATCGGCAATTCTCGGCGTGTAAAGCCACATGTAATTCTTCTTTATAATGTTATAAAATTTGGAGGAAATTTCAAATTTCAATGGGAGTGCGACATGTGGATAAATATCCCGTTTAACTCCGCAAAATATAAAAAAATATTTTTTGCCGAAGAACAACTAAATATGCGCTAAAAGAAATGGCAACGCTTAAAAGGCGTTTGATGGTTACACTTGGATTGCTTCCGTCATGATGCCGTCATCGTTATTATGAAAATCTTTTAATGTGGGAGAAACTTGGAATTGCATACTCAATGTGCCCATCATTGGCCAATTGATACACAGACACAAGCCTGCATCTTCGAAGAACAGTTTCTTGATTCATCCTTTGAACATATAGCAATCAAACCCCTAAGATTTGTGAAATTATAGGTTTATGCATTGCGCTTATTCCAAATACATCGATAACATTGATCTGTAACTACCTTTTTCGTACCCTCGTTCAAAGCCGTCGCGACGGTCGACCACTGTGACGACAAACGAGAGCATCATCGTGGTGGTCACCATGGCGATTGCCTCTCAACAATTGAGATCCGGGACTCAATAAGGCTTTCATGACTTTCCGTCATGGTGATTACCTGTGATTTCTCTCTCCGCCTCTTTTACTTTCATGGACCATTATCATTGTCATTAGGGTACTCGACCACTATGATGAGTAGATAATACCCCTATCGCAGTGGTCCGTCACTTGTACTTTTGCTCTCCCATTTTATCCTATCTTATCCTGTAAAAGGCCTCAATTGTTGTCCCGCTGGTTAAACGCAGCCTAACTACCCTTGCAAATGCACCTAGAAAACTTCTCCAACATTATTACCAGGCTTGATTTCAGACTAAAGGTCAGGCCTCTCTCGTCCAAGCCCACCAGCCAACAAAAGAAAAATCCTGAAAGTCTGGAGAATCAAAATATTGGGCCTAGCCTGGTCAGGCCTGGCCCATGAATGAGTCCCATCGTCAAAGCCCATGCGTGCACGCACAAGTTCTTCCAAAACGGGTCAAGTTCGGGCTCTAGCCTGCCCAAGCGATAGGCGTGTCGGGCGAGCCCGACTTTGAGATCACGGGCGCGGCTGGTTGGGAACTTGGAAGCTTCCGTTTGAAATGACCATTCAATTCATCACACTTAGCTCGTCCTGCCCTACAATTCACACAATAATATGGTTTTCTCCTGAGTAACGTGACCAACGCACGATGAGTGCTATCACATCGTGAAAATGGAACGATCAAAAGGATTATCATTCATTGCAACTTCGTGTTGATTTCGAATTTTATAAAGAAATTAATAAAGGCCATGCACGCACCAAGCACACGTGTCCCGAGGACAAATGTCAAGATATTGGAAATCATGATGTATAGTAAAATGATAAGTCTCATCTAATATTTAGTGGGCGCATGGTAACGTTTTTATTCCAAAGAATAATTTCTTTTCAAAAATAGTTCTTTTCTATTTCTACTTCCCGGAACAATTTCTAAATAAAATAACGTGTTTAGTAACTATATAAAATTTATATTCTCAGAATAGAAAAATAAAAAAATATTTTTGGTACAATTTATATATTTTTGTATTTATGCGTTTTTTCTTTTTGCTCACGGACTGCCGCCACATGACCGCCAATCGCCACCGCACAACCATCAACCGTTGCCGCCGACGGTCGGTGATTGGGTGGTAGCGACGACGATTGGGTGGTGGCGGCAACGATGATCGGTGGCGGTCGTCGGTCGATGGGCAGGGGTGGTGGTTGGGTGGTGGTGGCGATTGGCAACCAGCTCTCTTTCGGCCGCAGGCGGTTGGAGGTGGTCGACGGTTGGCAGGCGGCTAGTAGTGGCCACAACAAGGAAGACGAACAAAATAAAAATTGAAAATAAAAAAATGGCTTATTTCTATAAATTGTTCCCGAGAGCAAGAAGCTACTTTTTATTTTATTTTATTTTTGTTCCAAATCTATTCCTCAGCTACCTTTCTATACCGATGAATAGAAAAATAAGTTGACGTTACCAAATGGATTTCTATTTTTTTTTTCTGGAGAACAAAAGAATAAAATCTGGAAAAAACAGAAATGTTACCATGCAAACCTTTAATATCCATCACGGATATAAAAATTAGAAACTTACATTTGCATTGTATTACTTTGTAGGTGTCATTAATAAACTAAAAATTGAAATTCTTTCCAAATAGATTTCATAAGAACATTTGTCGTCACATTAAAATATACATTTTGTAAATTTCACCAAGCAATTTTCCAGAGAAACATAATTACTTCGAAAAATTCATGCATGTTTAAAACGAAATTATACATGGGACCCAAGCCCATCCAAGGATAAAGTAGGCAATAGGCATGATATCGTAAGGAATCTCCATGAAATTATTGAACAAATTTAAATGGGGCCAAGAAAATAAAAAACTTTAGAAATTAAATGAAGTGAAGACGGGGGCCACCGCAGCATCACAGCCACAGCATATCGGGAGAAGCCCCTCCAAGATCAGATCGTTGCACTCACATCAGACAAATCGGACGGCCCGGATGAGGATACCGAGTGGGACCCACCTTTGATTCTTCCTTCCGTATTAAGAGCGAGGACCAGTTTTTCTCTCTCTCTATTATCTGCTGGGCTCCGGGTGTACGCCTACATATTTAATTTCGAAATGTCAGAAAACGATGACAGCCGCATCATTTCGCATACGCATGAACACCACCGCGACGACGACGTCGTTGCATGAAATCCCCACCCCACCCCCCCCGGGCAATGCCACGTCATCCACCACTCCTTTCCCTCTTGGTCCAGCCCATACTGAAAACAACCCTTCTTCTGCATGCGTCTTCTTCCCTCATCTGGCCCGAGTCGAATGTTTTTTTCTTTCTTTCTTTTTTTCCTGTAGAAATCGAGTGAGAAAGCGACCTCGGCGAGTTCCTTTGCCCCTTGGCAAAAAGGGGATGACTCTTGTGGCGGTCCTCCACATTAACTGGTTCGAGCAATGAAGACATCGATCTTTTTCACTATACATTTCTGTGTGGTGAAATCCCGCCATCGTTAACGTATCTAATTGGAATAAGATAGCTAGTTGTTGTGAATAAGAAAAACAAATTATGATGTCTTTCGTAATCTGAAATATCAAAATTAACAAGTAAAAGGCTTTTAATAAGATGAAGGTGAGGAGAGAGGTTGACGGCACATATCATCGATCAGGCTTGCAAAGAGATGGAGAGAGGTTGCTCGAGAGGATCATACTACTTGTGCCACCATCTCCATGTTGACGGCACATATCATCGATCAGTATTTGTGCCGCCATCTCCATGTTGTCATTGGAATTTTAAGGTAATCGCAACATTTAAATGACACAATCTAACGACAAATAGATCATACTACTCTCCATTTATAGTGAAGTACTTACAACGTGGCACGAGAACGGTGGCTTATCGCTATCCGCATCTTTAGGTATCATAATTCGTGGTCGTCGTTGTCAAAATATCTCTGTCTCATCTCTACTTGTTCGGAAAATTTAGGCAGAATGCATTATTAAGTCCAACCTATTGGATGTACGTGAAGCTCAACTCCATCATTACAATTTCTCGAAGGACGCGTGACAGGTCAAACCTTACAAGTACTATATGATTCCTTCTCTTCTCCATCATAATTTAAACGATGTTAGACTAATATATTTTAACCAATTTAAATGATATGAGATGACCCTTTTTCAAAATTTTGCCCAACAAAGTAAATAAAGTAGAGAATCCACCAGGAATTTGTCCATATCCTTCCCTTCACCGAAAGGTGCTACTCAAAAACTGCTCCACAATTTCATTCAGCAAAAGGTGGCGCCCACTGAAAAATAAACAGCAATTCATCTGAACCTTTCAACCCCTCCGAATCTGAACTAAAACAAAGCAGAAAACCCAGAACCTGGAAAGTTGAGAAATTTGTGAGAGAGAGAGAGAGAGAGAGACCTGACCATGGAAAACCAATCTCCAAACTATATTGCCAGGCCAAGAGACCATCATCAAGAACCATCAGACTTCAACCTGAATGATTGGGATCTGAAAGCCACCAGGATCGGCAGACACAACACCAGCTCAAGAAGGTTCTCCGCTTCCAACATCAGGAGCTTCAGAGAGGACAACCGCTCTTTCCGTTCCAACTTCACCATCTCCAGCACTGCCTCTTCCCCTGGCTACCCTTTTAAAGGTATCCAACTCTGCCACTCTTTCTGTCTCCCCTAGAATCTATGTTTTACTAAAGCTCAACTCGATTCGGACGGTCCACATTCTAGTCAAGTGCGCGCATCGCATGCATCGAGTACCGTAAGCCGCACACATGATCCCACACGAAACGATGTAGCTAGATACCGGGTGATGTGCTATCTCAAGTCTCTTGACGAGATCTTATCCCGACGTCACCGTGCTTTTTCGCATACCAACGGCTTCAAAAGCTCGTGGCTTTTTGGTTTGTCATCCAGTTTTCCTGAGATTTTTTCTCTTTTGAACTTCATCATGCGCAGATGAGATTGATCCTTCGACATACTCCTTCAGTACTGCTCTCAAAGGTAACAAAACACATTTACAGTCTTCTTAGTTGTCATCTCGCTAGCCTAGCTAGCTTCTAACGAAGTTAATTTTGTCCGTACTTCTATCGTACGAACAGAGAGTTCACAAATTGTACGCTCTCTGAAATGCAGCATTACAGGCAAGGTCAGGATATGCGTGGGAGTGCTTATCGCCAGAAGGGTTCGCTCTGAATTCGAAGTGGAGCGATGCAGAGAAGTACATAAGCAACCCGCTCTCTGGGCAAGTGCCCATGGAGTGCTTGTCTGCAAAAACTCTCAGTGCAAGATCTTTCCGTAACACGACGACCAATCGAGTCACCATGTCCGCACCTCTCGTCTTTTCTGCTTCTTCACATCTTTCGTATTACTCTGGGCAAACCAATAGTAAGCTCGCCTCTTTCAATCCACAAGAAAATGTGCTCCAAATCCCAATTCAAGGTTCATTCCAACTACCCTTTTTGTGTTTTTAATCAGTCTCCATTTTCACCGAAGTTTGGTTGCTCCTTGATCAAGAGGTAATCACAGGTCCGTAATCTCTCCTCTGCTCTTTTGTTTATTGGACTTTTCAGAAAAGAAAGCGGTGGGAGCGACTAGAGATGTCGGAGTTCAGAGCACGCTGACGGATCTGAAGTCGAGCAGCCCGAGCCCCACTTCAACCCCGTCAATCGGAGAGAGGATGACGAAACGGTGCGGTGAGGAAAGCGGGGAGTCGCCCCATTCGAATTCGAAGACGAAGTCCGAAGAAGAGGTAAGCATGTTTTGGGTTAAAAATATTTTAAGTCACTTGACTGCCACGATTAGCATGTCTTATGAACATATATGGTCTCTCTCGACTTATTAATCTAAACTCTGAGCTGAACATTTTCACACATTATCAAAGCCCTGCCTCCGCATCCTTCATCACCTAGCTTCACATATGGGTGGCTCCTCGTTCTTCAATTTGTGCCTTCTTCAATAGGGTTGCGGTCTCGTTTGCACATGAGTGTTAAAATGTTAATCTCACATGTTTGACTATTAGGTTGGAATATATGCTATATTCATATAGTCTTCCTCCGCCTATTATAGCCATATTCTAACATTTTGCGTATTCTTTTTAGGAATTAATCTAATATCAAATGTGCTAGAGCAATAAATATAATTAGGTTTTGGAGGGTGATACAATCAAATCTCAAGTACTATTGCAATCTATCAACCTAGATAATAACCGATTAACAGTCATACGATGTAAGCATTCTCTTCAAACTCTGCATCCCATCTCCTCATCTTTGGAAATTTATGATAAATTGTCCTTTTGCTTTCAAATTTCAAGCACCATGCACCCTCAAAAACAACAACCACAGCCGAGCATCCCATGAGATGTTCCCGCCCAACATCGAGAGAGATGAAGTCAAGTTGGTCCCTCCTGCTCTGAGCACAAAACGTGGCCCCACGATTGCTCATCCCCATCTCAAAACCGCTTGTCCTCCACACGAGCCTGCTTTTTCCCCTTTTGTTCTCTTCCCCTTTGCTCGTCAGTCGTCACAAAGTTAACTTTCTCCGCCAATAAAGCGAAAATTGCTTTTAATCTTTTGTAGATCTAGGCTCCCATGTTTTGCATTTTGAATTTGCGCGTACGATAACTTTTTCCGGGCTTGATTTGATCCCGTGGTTTGGTTCTCTCTTGTGGAACTACATCGAGATGCTTTAATAATGATGAATTTCAAAAAAAATGATTCTTTTCTCGAAGGACTTCTTTGTTGGCTTGTGTCGATTATTATAATTATTAGATTTTTTTCTTTTTGGGGTGCTTCTTATCAACTCTCACAATGAAATAGCAACATCAACTGCTTTGGTGGGCACATGCTTTTTAGGGTCGAAACGCTCATCTTCTTCCTCGGCAGGACCCCGCGCCGAATGAGTAATTCGTCCCGCGATCCCCCACTTTTGTCTCATCAGCGCGCTGCACTGTCCCTCTGCTACGTGAAACCACACCCTTTCGACAAGATGGATGCCGAGATATTTTAGGTTACTGTAAAGTTCACATGTATAGTACATGCACATGAAATATAGTGGAAAATCGAAGCAATCAATCACGTCGTGTGGTGTCGGTATCCAGGATCATGGCATTATGCAGAATCTGACTGTTTCGATGATGAAAACACTTGAAATATACGTTTGATCATGTGGACTATAATTACAAAAGCGTAGAAGAAAAATGCACACCGTCTACTTAATCATAAACTATGGAAAGGGCCAATGTCTAACTCCGTTATGGTCCATCTTGTTCTATTGTCACATTTCTATGAAACTAAGTTCTCTATCTAACGTGCTTGAATTGTTGTACTGCCCCTAGTTAGAGTCATAAGCAAGTTGATCTAAGTTAGTTTTCTCGATCGAATTCAGGCTAACCTGAATCACTGTTTCTATTTGCATAAAGGGCTTTAGTAGATTGAATATTTCGTTACTGTCATCAACGTTGCATCATGCGTTGTAGAAACTCCACAGAAATGTTTCTATTGAAATAGGGTCATCATCTACTAAAATTGTAAGCCTTTGAAGATCCTCCGAAGTGCATGGCGAATGAGTGGGGCATTGCCAAATCTTTAAGATCTTTTGAGGACTAGCATTCACTCCTTGGCTTAGACAAGATCTGTTATTCAAATCCAATTCGAGCATTTCCAAGTTCAAACTTTTCTTCAAATCATAAACGTGCTAACAAATATATATACAGGTTGCGCAGGTTGGAGTGAAAGAAGAAACAGTAGATGAAGAAGAAGGAGAAGAAGGAGAAGAAGGCTCATCAATGAGGGTCAGTGAAGAGAGAGACAAGGAAGATGAGGCAAGGACTTGCAGAAGCAGGCAAGTCGGGTGCCTTTCATGGATGAGCAAGAGGAAGCAGAGGGAGAGCCACAAGCGCCCCGCCCGGAAGATCAGAGTATTTCTGTCGCATATCAGAGCGTGCTAATGATGCTTGGGGGATCGATCACTTTTTCAGTAGCATGTCAATGTAATCGTGGATGACGATGGAGCGTGAATGAGAGACGGATGATGACGATGGGGTCGACCGAGGCAATTTGGTTTTCGTTTTGTACTTTTGTTGGGGAGCCAGAGCTTGTGAATTGTTCTTGTCATTGAAGGGATGGCATGGCAGCTTTTCTCCGGATATCACATGCTTCGTTTTTGGTTCTCTCTTTTTATCCTGGCTCGAAATGTGTTGCAATAGGGTCCAGCTTTCTGGACCGCAAGAAGGACGCATATGGTAGGAGTGGAAGAAGGCAAATAATTTTGGACAACTATAGGTCTGTGTCCATAAAATATCTTGCTTCGGGAGCTGTGTTAGCTTTATATATGATCATCATTACGGTATCTCTTTTTCCATTCTTAGACAGTCTTTGTCAGGATTTCGACTTTAAATCGATGAAAACTCTTATTAGTATGGATTATTCTATTGTTCCGTTAAAAAAAGAAATTTATATGCCGTAGGTTTTTGAAAGAGTTGATGAGTATAAAAACTTTGGTAAAAAAAAAAGAGTTACCGACTTTTAGCAATTCATTGATTACTTACCAACAACTTTCATGAAATTACTAACTCTTTTTGAATATTTACAAATTATTTAATTTTTTTCACTAATTTTTATTTGTCCTTGTTACCAATTTTTTTAAACTTATCAATTCTTATATGAACTCAATTTTTATTTGAGTGGCTCATCGACTATTTTTTTTATTGATTACTAACTGGTTGTGGGGTGCTAACTCTCATTTCATTTATTTATTTTTGTTGTTGTAAATTTATCAAGTTTTGTTATTGTTCACAAGCTTTTATTTGCCTCTCCTACAAATGCATTACATTTATTAACTCTTATATAAATTTATCGCATAGGACGATCGGCCGACCGACCAAAATTGGCACAAATACAAATTGTTTATGACTCAATTGATAAAATAAGATAAAATTTATAAAAACTATATTTAGAGGTGATCTATTCTTGATCTAGTCCGGTCCCACCTACTAACTGAGAACCGGACCGGAGGGACTAGTTCCTAATTTCTGGAACCATGGACCTGACCAAACTAGATTGACCGATTTGGTCCATTCTTGGGTGGTCCACTAGAACTTGCCACATATTATTGAATTGCAACATTCAGTAGGAAGAGCGACATTCCATTTTCTCATAAGCTTCATCTTAATTGTGCTTTATATACATATTGTAACTATTAGCCACTCCGACGACTTGTTACCTAATTTTCTGATAAGCTTCATTTGATTTATAGCATTCCATTTCAACCATTCTTTATTTACAAAACCTTCAAACATAAACTATTGTAATAGAACTTGAAAAATCAACACCATTATGGACATAATTAGGTGTGCAAAAGAATTGGGAACCGCTCGGAATCGGATCAAATCAGCCTAGAACCGGCGGTTCCCATGGCAACTAGTTTGGTTCTCGGTTCCAATTTTAGTGGAATCAGTGAGTATCAGTCTGGTTCCTAATACTAAACGTGGAACCGCCTACTCATCCATCCAGACCGGACCGATATATATATATATATATATATATATATATATATATATATATATATATATATATATATATATATATTTAAAAGAAGAAGAAGAAGAAGAAGAAGAAATTTCATCTCAATTACTTAATTATTTTATAGTTTTTCGATCAAATATTTGTAATTATTGGATATTATTAACTAATTTTGTCTTTGAGGTGTGTAACAGGATTAATTTGACGCCCCAAAACATCACACGCAACACGTCTACTTTCTAATTTTTTTTATAGCAAGCAGAAGCACCACAAATACATCACCATACAACATACAAAAAGATCATCACATAAGTTAAATATTACACATAATATTTCATTATGTTAACTTTATATTTACAACTCATAATAGTATTCCAAACAACACATATAATACCAAAAGACTTAGGAAGGGTTAGGATCGCTAACTACAACACTATCCTCCTATACCCAAAAGTTTGCCTATACAACACTAAAGCTAAAATCTAAGGATCAATGACCTCCCCTATCGGAAATGTAGCCAGGAGGACCATCAAAGCCTCTTAGCAATCCCAACCAGTCGCTATCAAAGATCGCATACCGAGCTATATACTAGTGGGGAACCCACTTAGCAAATCTCACGTTGTCCCGAACCGTAGTTGTACGCTTTACATAAGAACCATCTAAGGTAATATAACTTCTTCATAACTATAATCAATGTGAGCTGTTGCTCCAAAAAGCGGCAGTGGTAAAAGAGCAATCCTACAATTCTAAAAAATAAATGAATTAGTCAAGACTTGGTAAATGAAATTTTTAAGTCTAAGATATGAGATCTACTAATCACTCAACCTAGTATCATAACAATCATGAATTAAAGCCAGTACAAAACAACTATGCATGACGAATGCAAGGATAAAAGTACTATCTTTCCTATCGTGACATGTTTATGAGACAACTATAACATTGCATAAGATTGATTACTCAAGTGCAAGCAAATTTCATATTATATATCACAAGTACCACAATATCTCATGAATTTACACATATGAACACATATTCGACATTGGCTAGGAGTATCTTGATTCACGAGGCATATCGATTAACGAAGCATCATCACTGTCAACTTGTGGCGGATGGAATCATACATACCTATTTGCCATGCCTCAACCTATCAATCACGGGTGTTCAATGGATAAATACACCACTATACATCCATATGATGATGGTCGTGGTAAAGGTCTTAATCACATAATATCACAGACATTTATAATTAATCACAACACAATAAATGCCACATACTTTTTGGTATCTATAATTATAAGTGACAACACGTTACTCTCTTAGCATTCTCATGTAACCATGAGGATCAATTAATTACACGCACTTTAACAAATAAATATTCTTTCTCTTTTCACCATGCCATAATCATTCATAGAGAACTTTTACTGGTTTATTAATTCTTGATATACATTTAGCAATAGACACTACTGCTCCAATAATTAACGTAACTCATAAATTTACATTTTTATAATAAAAGCACAGTTGGTTACGCTCACTTTTCTAAGGAGTATTTTCTATAATTCCGAATTCTTAAAACCTAGACTATTGCCTTAGTAAAAATTCTCATTTTATAAATTTACCCATAATTTCTGATTTTCAAACAACCAAGTCATATTAATCAAATTAAAATTTATACTTTTTGTTATTTTAGACATATTAACATTTTATTTATACTATAGACACACCGTATATTTTACAAAACTATTAAAACAACCCACTTTTGATTTATTAATACAACTAGTTCCAATTTTTGCATAATTTACACTTCATCTAAATTAAGCAATTAACTCTAAAAATAACTTTACTACCTATCATAATAAGATTCCACAGGCTATGAATAGTCCCCAGAAGTTTCAGTTTTTGCAGATTCATCCCTCAACTTGGTGAAATTACGATTATGCCCCCAAAACCTCTAAACTCAATTTTTTGAACCGATTTGATTCCCCTTAATTAATCTTACTTAGAAAATTACTTGTTAACACTAAAAATCATAAAATAAACCTGTTAGCAGCATTATCTCCATTCCGAAAAATTTGAAATTGCCCCAAATCTTGTCGAAATTTACCGAAACACCCCCTTTTTATGCCAAGTTTTACCATTTTCATATTTTTCCCATTAAAGTTATAACAAAACTTTTAGAAATCTCTCAAAGACACTCTAGACATATGAATAGCTTTTAACTACAAGCACAACAATCACCATAACTTAACATACAATTATTGCAACTTACTCATACATAAAGTAAAATCTATAGTAAATAAACAAACAAATCAATCAACCAAGCTCAAGAGTACTAAGTAGATCTTTCTAGCTTAGTCCTTAGGTTTTTCGCTTACTTCGAGTGTAATCTTCAACAAACAAAGCTCTTACTCACCTTGAAATCAAAATAATTATTAGAATAAACAAATGTCATTCTTTAGAAAATAACAAAGCTCAATTGATGAAAATAAAAGGGAAATCTATGATTATACCTTGTAAGACACTAAATTGAAAGAGAGGGTTTGGACCTTATCTTGAAAGAGAGAGTGAAATAAAACTTGAATTTGAAGAAGTGAGGGAGATGGGAGTGTTATGTGAAAGAGGTGGGGAAAGAAGGCATTTATCTCTTGTCTTCTACACTTATTCTTTATATTTAAGAGTGGCTTGAAGTAACATTTATTAGCTTTGGTTAAAATTAATAATGCCAATTAACTAGAGTTAAATGTAGACAAAAAGTGACGGGAGCTAAATAATGTTATGCATGAGGTCATATGGCTAAGTTCAAAGGATTTAATTTAGACATGTGAGGAAAAATGTGGTGGAAATGAAAACACTCGTCCAAGTTCTCGTAGTGAAAAATGTCTTGGTTTAATAAAAAGATCAAGATATTATGTCAATTTTGGATAGATACCTTACATTGGGGTAAATAAACAGGAAAATTGGTATTCATCTGAAACATCGGTAAATCAAAAAATTATTTTGAACCCACTACAATTATTAACAAAGATATAGAATAATAAGGAAACCTTAACTTAGTAAAAATTTAATGTTTTAAAATTATCCGATCGCTGATAATTACTATGCTAATTATATATCATAAATATCATGAACTATAAACAAATTTCGGATGCCACAATTAACCCTTTACTTTTTTTTCATTCTAAAAATCCGTTTATTTGCTTTCTTGACTAAAAAAAAAAAAAAACCAACAAAGAGAAATGAGAGGACCAATGGATATGTTCATAAATGTTGCAATGCTTTGTCATCATGTACAAAATTAAGAGCCAACGGCTCATTTTAAGATCATATATAGAAACTACATGCACTAGGATATTAATTGATGAATGCAATTTGTAGGGTTGAGAACCAGTTTCATGGACCCATCGAGGGATTGGACTAGATCGACAGTTCGATTCCCTAGTGGACCCATGAAATCAACGAACGATTAATTGTTCCAATTTTTCAAAATTCATCCTTAGTGGACGATTCCCAGTTCCAATGTGGGAGTCGCCCACTTTGACCATGCTCACTCATGAGCATATTACCATATCATCACACATCAAAGGCAATGAAGCATCATGGGCATTTAGCAACAGCGATAAACATCCACACTCGAGTATTCAAGCCATGCCTAAGTCCCACTCAAGCCTCCAAAAATTTATAGGGGTTAATGTGAGCTGAAGTGAAGAAAGGACATAGGAAAATTACCAAAAAAGACTTAAAACTTATTATAATTATACCAACTTAGTCTCAATTTTTTTTTTTTTGGGTCAATTGAGTTATAAACTTTTTACATGTGTGTCAATTCAGTTATTTCGCCCAATGTTGGCTTGCTAGTTGACATTGATATGGACACTGGCTATCTTATGTGACACAATTGATACTAATGTGGACAATTTTCAATAATATTTTAATATTTAATCTAATTTTTTATGTTTTCTTTTTTCTTTTTTCTTTTTTTCAATTCCTTCTTCCTCCAATCAGTCGTCGACTCACAACCAGCCATAGGCAGGGCTGGCAAGGTCTTACTAGCCTAGGGGAAGCCTGCCCATGGCTGGGTGAGGCACAACCTCGTTGGCTTTGGTGAGGGTTGAGCCTCACTAGAGGTGGCGGGAATAGCCTCACTCGAGTTGCCCGCTACTTTAGGCGAGGCTAGAGGTTGGGCCAAGCTCTTGCCAGTCCTATATTGTGGCATCCGAGAATTTCGACAACCCTCGAATATACGACGGTCCGTGACTGGTCGACGGAAGTATCGTCGGACTATGTCATCGGTATCATTTACGGACACCGATTTGTTATCATCATTGGACCAATACATTACGTTTGGTGATGGTCCGACCATCGAAATTACCTTATGTAATGCCACGATTGGAGACCATTCTTCCACCTGCATTTATACCCTATTAACCGAAACTTCCCGCGTACGTTGACTCGACCACCATGTAGCCACGCAAGTAATCATATTACAACTTATGCCCATGTAGAAATTTAAGGTCAGCAATTGGAGAAGTTGGGCCGAGCAACCCCCGAGCCTTCTCCTTATTTGCCGACAATTTGGATCAACCAAATCTTGAAGATTTTTTTTTATTAAAGTGAAGCCGCATCCATGCACATTCGTAAAGAGTCCATACAGCCGGTCAACTATGGGAAGAAGATGTTGACCGAGCAGCCACGTGAGGCTATCACCAATGGCCAGCGCATGGGAAGGACTTAAACAAATGAAGACACGTCCGTAGCTTGGGGCGTGTGAGGGTGCGTTTGGTAACACTTCGTTCCAAAAGTGTTCTGCGAATGAAATAGAAAAAGTGTTTCGTTAGGGGAACAATTTTTGAACAAAAACGCGTTTGGTAAACTTGTTCCTAAATAAAAATGAACAAAACACGTTTGGTAAATTTGTATTCTTTTTTTATTTCTTTTAATTTTTTAATATTTTTATTTTTATTTTTATTTTTTTTCTTTCTTTTTTTTTTTTTTTTTTTTCTTTTTTTTAGTGGTCGCCGGCTCCGCCATGGCCGGCGATCGGCCGACGAGGGCCGGCGGCCTCGCCCGACCACGGCGAGGCTCGCCGCCCGGCGAGGCTCGGCCTCGCCTTGGCGGGCGAGGTCGGGCTCGCCCGGATCCGGCGAGCCCGAGCTCGCCCGACCACCGGCGAGGCTCGGCCTCGCCGGCCACCTCCAGCCGGCGTCGCTGGGCGATGGCCCGGCGAGGCCGAGCCTCGCCGGTGGCCGGGCGAGCTCGGGCTCGCCGGATCTGGGCGAGCCCGACCTCGCCCGCCTTGCCCGAGCCGGGCGAGCTCGAGCTCGCCAGGATCCGGCGAGCCCGAGCTCGCCTAGCCACGAGCGAGGCTCGGCCTCGCCGGCCATCGCCCGCGACGCCGGCTGGAGGTGGCCCGGCGAGGCCGAGCCTCGCCGGGGGCCGGGGGAGCTCGGGCTCGCCGGATCCGGGCGAGCCCGACCGCCAGCCCAAGGCGAGGCCGAGCCTCGCCCGGGGCCGGCGACGCTCGGCCTCGCCCGGGGCCGGCGACGCCGGGCAAGGTCGCCCGGCCCTCTTTGGGCCGGTCGCCGGCCATGGCCGAGGCCGGGGACCGCCAAAGAAAAAAGAAAAAAAAAAAAAAGAAGAAAAAGGGAGGAGAGAGAAAATATGTTTTTATTTTTTGTTCCGAAACAAGAAACAAGTTTTTCTTGTTTCTTGTTTCTGTTCCAAAAGTGTTTCCGAACAAAAAATAGATTTGGAACAAAACGCAAACAAACGCGTTTACATTGCTTTTTTTTGTTCCCTGGAACAAAAAACACAAAATCTATTTAAAAACAAAAAAAAAAGAAACGTTAACAAACAGGGCCTGAGTTGTCGAACACCCAGCCATGCATCCCCTCCGTTGTCCTCGTTGCTTGCTGCCACCGCAACCTACATGCAATTAATTAACTTAATTAACAAATAGAAGGAGCAAGGTGCTCGCAGGTTTGAGCGAGTGAGAGAGAAAGCGCAGCGAGCGTAGCAAAAGAGAGAGAGAGATTCGTGACCGAGTGAGAGAAAAGTGGGTGCGCGAGTGTGAGCAGCGAGGAAGGAAGAGAGGGACCGCCCTCTGTCCGTGCTCGCGTGCTGCCGCCGTTGACGCCGCTCGCCTTCGCTGCCGTTGAGCCGTGTCCGCGACCCGCAACCCTCCTATTTTGCTGCCGTTGAGTCCTAGGACTTAAGGCAAGTGAAAGTCCATTAACCTATATCATGTTGTGCTGTTGTTGTCTAGTGGAGTGCAATAGACTTGGAGATGTTTGGGTTGTGGATGTTGGATGCTGGATTTTGAATGAGTAGAAGTAGTTCTCTTAGAATTAGTAAACTGTTTCGTAGAAGACAGCATGACCTTTGATGATTCCGTGAATTTTCTGTAATTATCTAGTTAGAATTGGACTTCGAACCTTTAATAAAAGTTGTAGGTAACATCCTTAGGAATAACATACTAAAATTTTAAAAGAAATAGACAAGTACTGGTCGGTGAAACGATTTTTCTTTGAAGATACTAAATCTGGAAACTGTTATGTTGACCTTTCGCGACTCCGTAAATGTTATGCAATTATCTAGTTGAAATTATACTTTGTGTCCTTGATGAAAGTTGTATATGAAATCTTAAGGAGTAACATACTAAAATTTGAGAAGAAACGGACAAGTATTGGTCGGTGAAATGATTTTTCTTCGAAGATATTAAATCTGGAAACTGTTACAAAGGGCTAGGGAGAATTATAGCGATTTTCGCTCGTGATCTATAATGAATCCGACGTCGAGTTCTTCACAAAATTTTTACCTCTAGGTTTAATCTATAACATATTAAAATTTCATAATTTTCTGAGTTCATTTAGGGGTTATTCTGAAATTGTTACTAAAACTGTGCATTGTGATGTTTGAGCTGTTTTGATCCGAATTTGCTCAATTTGTCCCAAAGGTGAATGCATCTTGAGTTGTTATTTGACATGATGATATTGATATTCAGCATATCATGCAATATTGAGATTTGATGAAAACTCATGGGACATCTTGTCATTTCATTGGAAAGTGTTTTTGGAAATTAAGATGTTAATTGTTGCCGTTGGACCCTCGGGTCAACAATGCCCAAGAGTCGGTATGCCCAGAGGTTCGAATGAGTCGATGCCCTTTGGATGCCTGGTTGTATTATGATACATGCCCAGAGGTTTTCCCCGAGAGTATCGGGATGCCCGGTTGTATTATGATACATGCTCGGAGGGTGAGGGTTGTATTATGATGCATGCCCGGAGGTTAGGGGTAACCATGTCTATGGTCCCTAGTGATTCCTCATGATGCCAGGTGGGGTGCGAGATGCCCGAAGGTGTGTGCCGGATGCCCGGTTGTATTTTGAATACATGCTCGGAGGCTTCCGCGACGCCAGGATTGGGTGCGGAATCCCAGAAGGATGCAGACGTTGGTCCTCTAGGGGGGATAAAACTGTTTAAATGATTAAAACTAATGAATATATTAAATGTGAGTGCGGTCTGGTTATGGGACTAAATTGTATGGCATGGAATGAGACGTGTCATAACAGTTTGGCCTTATGATCAGGACTTGTATGACTGGACATAATGCATCCTGTTAGTTGGAAATGCACTGGTCATTGCACTAAAAGTTTTATACTCATTCCTTTATGAACTGTCTTGTCTATCTTGCATAAAACTAGATCGTGATGGCTTGCATAGTATAGTTTAACGGATTTTTTTACTGTTGAGTGGTTGTACTCACCCCGTTTGGGGGCTAACATTTCAGACTAGACAAGATATCTCTGCTACCACCGCCACCGGCAGATGGACTGAGTGGTAGGATATGACCGCGAGAAGGAGGACAGCAGAGGAAGGAACTTTTAGATGCCAACACTGATCGATGGACTTTAAGTATACAACTGTTGGAAAAGATGTCGGTCATCTTTTGAAATATAGCCGAGTATAGAGGACTACGGCATTTTGGTGTACCGACGAATGATGTCCATCTGGTTTAAGTAAATAAAAGTGTTCGGCTTTTAACTTATAAATTGTTTAGTTGGTGTGCACTGTTTTCTGAATATAGGGAAGGGAGTTGTTGGATACGCTTCCACCATATAAATTGTGCAGGGACCGATCTAAAAGATATAAACCCTCAGGATTGATAGACCTTCAAGTCAAGCAAGAGGAAGGTAAGCGAACTGCGGTGACCCCAACGGATCGAGGGCCGTTTCTGGGGTGCCACATACATCTAGTCGATTGCCAATGGCGACCGGGCTGGAGGAAGAAGGAAATGAAAAAAAAAAAATTAAAAATATTATTAAAAATTATCCACATCAGCGTCCACAGCGCCACGTAGGACAGTTGTTGTCCATGTTACCGTTAATCGACCAAAAAAAAAAAAAAATTATGACCGAATTTGTACAATTATAATAGGTTTAGAATTTTTTTTTTGTAATTTTCTCGATCGAACACAGGGGGCGAGCATTTATAAATTAGGTTTACACTTTAGGAAATTAAAATAAAAATAAAATATATGAATAATTGTTCCAATTTGGGCGGTCCGGTTCCTACCCACTGAAACCACCAAATTCAATTTTATGGAACTAGGAATTGGACTAGCACCTTTGGGAATCATCCAGAGCCAATCGGTTTAGTTCAGTTTTGGTCTGATTAATTCTCATTGTATACTCTTAATTGAATCGACACAATTACAATAGGTTTATGACTTTTCTTTTTAATAATTTTCCCATTGACTACTAAAAGTCCAATCACGAGTCGGTGGGCCTAGCGGCCCGATAATACCGATGGGCCGGTCCATCAGGATAAGTTTAAACAGGCCCGTTGGTTTCGGATGGGCCGGCCCGTGTAACAACTTAGGCAAGAGCGATGGAAATGGATGCATATCACGGCGACACGTAAGCGCTAATTTTCGGCGGTTGAGAGCGAGCCCTGATTTTGCACTGTGCCTGCCAATCTTCAGCTGTAACTGTATCTCTTCTTCTTCGCTCGCGCCTCACCCACGGAGCCGGAGACGGACTGAGAAGATGCCTGCGAATGCTGCGCTGCCCGCTCCGGCGAGAGCCGGAGCTTCCCTCGCCTGCTCTCCCGACCACCGGTTCGGCGTCTGCGGCCACCGCTACGCTCCCTCTCTCCTCCTCCCCCGCCGACCCTCTGCCCGCGCCGTCGGCGCCCGGTCGTGGCCGCCCGTCTCGGACGGCGGTAGGCGGCTCGGTCTCGCGACTCGCAAGCTCGCGTTCGTCGCGAGAGCGGCCGATTCGACTCAGCCCGCGTCCGCCGGCAAGGCGATTATCCCCGACGATGAGTTCTCTCTGGCCAAGGTCTCGCTTTTTCATCCTTTCTTCCTTTGAGGCTTCGATTTTGACTGATTTTCGAGCCACGTATGATTTGAGCTTCGTGAAATTGCAGGTTTCGTTCGGTGTTATTGGATTGGGAGTTGGAGTTTCGCTCCTGTCGTGAGTCCCTATATTCCGTGCTTCGCGTTTGTTTTGACTACGATTTTAATCAAGTGGTTGAAGAATTTTCATTGTTCTGTGCGAAATATGCAGTTATGGATTTGGTGCATATTTCAATATCCTCCCTGGTTCTGAATGGTCTGCTTTGATGCTGACATATGGTTTCCCTCTGGCGATTATTGGTATGGCCTTGAAGGTGAGCTCGTTGTCTTGGCGGACTTCCTCGTTTAATGGTACAAGTACTGAGTATTCACTTAATATTGCTTTGTAAGTGACACAGCATTGCCGGTGTGGGGTAATGATATTTGATTGGTGGCTTGAAGCTCAGGGGTCAAAACGTGGTGGTTGATATTGTCCAATTCACCCGTGAAAGCTTGCTGTGTCGCCTGGCGAATGACTCTTATTTGTGTGTCCCAATAGAAGTAGGATTTCTACACTATATCAGAAGTAGCTTCTGTAACCCAAGTCGAATGTAACTGCATCTAGGATCTGAGACAGCTTCAAATTTGCTATGGAACTGCTAATCAATGTTTTTGTCCGAAAAATGTAATTCCAATAAGCTTGCGTGTGTTTTACCTTCTCTCTGAGTTTCTGGTGCCCTTGCTATTTAACATCAATCAGAACATCGGTGTGAAATGGTACACTTAATCAGAAATTGCTGCTGCAAGAAGCTTTTTATTTATGCGGCAAATCAGAATTAGGTTAAAAACAACAAGTTGCACCTGACTCCGGGATTTAAAATTTTGTTTACTATTGTTCATTTTTGGCCACTTTTATTTTGTATTGTTAAATATGGCAATTTTAAGAAGGTTCTGTATGGGATATTTATCTGTTCTTGTTAAATGTAGTATGCAGAGCTCAAACCAGTACCATGCTTGACCTATTCAGATGCTCAAATGGTGAGGGAGAACTGTGCCACCCCAATCTTAAAGCAGGTATTATTGTCAAATAAACTTGGTTTATCCTTGTTTTGAAAATAAGTGTTCTTGAAGTTCATACAGTCCACAGGCTTATAAGCTATAAATACTTCAAGCATCACAAATCCCCTTGGATCAATTTGTGGTCATAAATAAATTTGAGTAACTTCAAGGAAGTAAGCTATCAGAGGAGTAATGTCCTTCAAATAGAGTCAAAGGACGTAATCTTGATCATAAATTTGACTGGGGTATCCAACGCATGACATATTCAATTCTGTTTTGTTATTTACTTCCATTTCAATTTACTGCATTTGCATGCTTTCTTCTTAACTTCAGAGAAGGGTCAATATGCAGTTTTGTCCTGGAAAAGAATAAATTTTTTATCTAGTTTGGTTTATTTAAGTAAGAGTCTGAATTTCTCATAACTTTACTCAAAAGTTTCTTTTCTCTTATCCACATATAAAGGGATATGCATATGTGTGTGTATTACATTGACTGTCCTGGATGACTGATTTAAATATCATTAGGTTAGAAGTGATGTCATTAGATATCGGTATGGGGATGAACAGCATTTGGATGAGGCATTGAAGCGAATCTTCCAGTATGGCCAGGTATGGTTCTGCTAATATTGGCGTATTCTTATGTTGACTGGTACGGCCAAGAAATAAAGATTGGCATATTCTCATGTAATATCAAATGAATGCTGGGATCTAGATGAAGTATGAGGAGTTACTATGGTGTGTGCTTACTACTTATGCCATGTACTATCTTTCTGAATAAATCAACTGATATCAGCATTCCATGTCGTGTATTCTCTAGGGTGGTGGAATCCCACGAAGGAGTGCGCCTGTTCTAAAGATGATCCGTGAAGAAGTATACTTCTCTCGCTACCCATTGGATATAAAACAGATGACATTTCTGAACGCTTCTACTCATATGAGCATAGTTTAGCACAATATCGGCTGTGCCCCTTTAGGTTCTATTCCGTAGTTCTCTCTTTTTCTTTTTTTGTCATCTGATGATTGAATGGATTGCCTTAGGTCACTGAGGAAGGAAAGTACTGCTTGGTTTTGATATTCGAGGCAAAAGCATTGCAGCTGTCTGATTTTGAGCAAAGACAGGTAAGGGTAGTCGAGATTTTTTAGTTTTCTCGGCTATTATGTTGTTGTTTCATTGAAAGCCTGGTTTCTACAGTATGAGCTGTAGAGAATGTTGGATATTCAAATGCTTTGGCTTTATGAAACATAAAAAGCTCACAGATACTATCTTCCTGGTCTCTTTCTCGTTTTTTTGTTGTGTTCAAAAAGTCGTTTGTGCTACTGTTAAGGATCTTCTATTTTCTTCTTGCAGGCAAAGTTTGCTTCGTTCTTTGGCCCTGGCATTTCAGCTGAAGTAGGTGAGTGCATGTTATATGTCAGTCTTGTTATACCAGCAGAAGTGTTAGAATAGGGTAATGATTTCCCGTTGTGGCTTAAAAAGAACAAGCATGTAGTTGACGATGTTGGCGAACCTTCCAATTGCAGCAAAGGGAGAGCAGGATCTCTATGAAGTGAGACTCATCTCCAACGCAACCCTGGATGCATCGTCTTGATGGAGGAAGCACGCTAACACGTTATTTTTCTCCCTCCTGGCACTCCGGCGCCCCCAACAGAACTTCACAGAGAGAGTTTCTTGGAGCGAGATTCTCTCTAGTGCATCTTCATTGCCGATGGCACTGTAACTGGACGACCGCCACTCAAATGGTACATAATCATATGACCGATATACAAATTGTGTCATTTCGCGTTCTATTTTGGGAATACTTTAGGAATACTTACATATCGATATATCAATTGTCGACAGTCCAACTATCTAGGAACCAAGAAACGATCGAGGACCTCTAGCTTCCTCCAAAAAATTGGCAAAATCCGCCATAACTTAGTAAGGACCAAGCCCTCCTTGAGCTGTCTTAGCATTAACTGATAAAGAAAGAAATCTATAATCACATGCAACGGGTCCGTGCAATTTAAACTAGGCAGCACGAAAGAGCGCACACGGGAACCGACAATTTGAGATAGTAATATCCATTAGAACACTCTAAAGACCAACCCGAATCTCATCAAGGAACACTAGAGAAACAACTTATAGCACTCTCAGTTCATAAATAATCTTCACTGCGACAAACCACATGGCATCTACGACAGGTGCAAAATATCATTAAAGCACTGACATCATCCTAGCAAATCATTGCTGCACCTCTCCAGACTCCAGTTTCGAAGCTTCCTTAATGTCATCACCAGCTTCATCCTGACATCAGAAACACGTAGTCAAAGACCTAGCGAGTGTAAAGTTTTTTAATCAATCGAGGACAACTTTGGCTGTATTACAGTATAAGCCTCGTGAATGAAATCAAGTAGGTGAAATAGCGTTGCAATTCTTTCTCTTCCTTACCAACAAAAGTAAAGACTTGTTGATAAAAAAAGCCATGAGAGATATCGACAAGTGCATGCTAGTACCAATAATAAATACACACTCGCAACCTCCCCCACAACACACACAAACACAAACACACACACACACAAGAGAGAGAGAGGGAGAGACCGTGAGATCAGAAGTCCATAGAGTCAAGTTATCTCGAAGAAGTTGCATGATCAATGTACTGTCCTTGTATGATTCCTCGCCCAGCGTATCCAACTCAGAGATGGCCTCATCAAATGCCTACAAGAAACAAATTGCTGCTAGTCAGGCAATGAAATTTACCCATAAAATGAAACAGAAAGCACATTAAGCAGTAGATCCACCTAAATGGCAAAAATAGTGACAGCTATTAACTCCAATTTCATTCACAGCACTATAGTCTTGCACGATGTTGAAATACGCTTTGTAAAATCTGAATTACATCAGCCACTTAATTGTTATTCCATTTTTTATTTACAAAACAAAATGGCCAAAGGATCGAAATTTTGCGAATAGGCATATTAAAATAAAAAGTCTACAACGAAAAAAATCCATTCTCTTTAAGGTAAAAAGTAGAGGATGCTTTAAGCTGAACCATGTAGCCCATTATCTGTCCCTTAGATAGGAGCAATGTACAGTACTAATTCTGCAGCTTTGCATGTGATAGTAGGGATCTATAAGTAGTATAAGCTCACCTGCTTTGCAAGAGCACAAGCCCGATCAGGAGAGTTAAGTATTTCATAGTAGAAAACAGAGAAGTTCAGCGCAAGTCCCAGCCTAATTGGGTGAGTAGAAGCCAGTTCGGCCACAGCAATATCCTAATCAACAAGAGATACAAGAGTCAGATTAACAAGTATCGATGAAGAGGAAAAGCATCAAGGCAGAATTTTCAGGTAATCGAACAAGCCACGTTAAAAGCAAATGAATTGAAGTGGGAACGTACCTGAGCAGATTTGTAGGCCAATAAAGTGCTCTCGGCAGCTTCTTTCCTTTCAGTCCCAGTCTTAAACTCTGCCAGATACCTGTGGTAATCACCTTTCATCTTAAGGTAAAACACCTTGGACTCGGCAGAAGAGGCTGAAGGAACGAGATGCGACTCAAGAAGGCTGAGAATGCCATCACAGATCTTGCTGAGCTCAGACTCGATCTTTCCCCTGTAGTCCTTAATGATCGAGACATGATCGGTGTTACCCCTGCTCTCTTCCTTCTGCTCAATGGAAGAAATGATCCTCCACGATGCCCTCCTGGCCCCAATCACATTTTTGTACGCCACAGACAAAAGGTTACGCTCCTCAATGGTTAGCTCCTCGACGTCCACAGTCTTGGCAACTTTCTCCATGAAATCCACCATCTCCTCGTACCGCTCAGCTTGTTCGGCTAACTTGGCCAGGTACACGTATTCCTCCCGTGAAGAATCAGAGGGCGACATCTTCGCTGTACCGTTACGAAGCCTAACTCTGCAACACAAGGCACATCAGACTCGACCATCAAAACATAAATTCTGCAAAATCAAAAACTGTAGGCAGATCATTTCTCACTACCACAGCAGATTACTTAGGTTGTTTCACTCATGGAATGGGAGCTATACTCAAGTAGCCCAAATACGAACCCATGATTCACAGCACAACATTTCTGCCGAATCATCGCCGCAGATTAAATCAATGAAGCTCGTGCCAGATCAGATCTAGCGACATCATCGTCCGCTCTATGATACCAGTCATGACAACTCCATAAACCACAGTACCCGCGATGACAAAAGAGGATACGCCTACTCCATCTAAAAGTCCGAATCATACCCGTCCCATCGGCTACACGTAACAGTCAGAACTGAAAAATCATCACCGCTAAAATCATTCTGCTTCCCCATCCATAAGTCCACTCATCTTCTACAATTTTCCACGAGCAAAAATTTTAAAAAGAAAAAAAACATATATATTCCAGCCCATTCGACAAGCATTTTGAACTTCCCAACGGATGAAAGTCTCTCAACAGATCCATCTACATCTAATCACACTCGGTTCCCCCGGTCACACAAAAAAGTCAGCCGTCAGAACTGAAAATCATCACTTGCTAAAAGCATTCTGCTTCCCCATCCATAATTCCACTCATCTTTCACAAATTTCCACGAGCGAAAAATAAAATTGAAAAAACACAACACAAAAAGTCAAAAAGAATATGCATATATTCCAGCGCATTCAACAAGCATTTCCAACTTCCCGGCGGATTACAGTCTCGACAGATCCAATCCCCGCACGCGTGAAATCAGAATCAGATCATGCCGAAAGCCAGATCTATACACGAAGATCACTACAATACGCGACGCTGCGAAATCCGAATCTCAATCTCAACATCAAACGACGAATCTGAATCGACAGGACGAAGAACATTCGCGCTCGATCGAGGAGGGAGAGAGGGAGCAGCGAGGGGTTTACCTTCACTAGGGATTGCGGAAGAGCAAGAATCGCGAGCGAGCGAGCGAGAAATGAGAGAGAGAGAGAGAGAGAGAGAAAAAGCCGTGCGGAGCGAGTTGCGGGCGGGCGGGCGGGCGGGGGTGTTTTGCGGAAGGACGCGAGAGGGGAGGACTCCGAATTTATACGGCGGGGGGAAATGAGGTGGCGGAAGACGCGTATCTGCTGGGAGCGACGTGGAAAAAACGGAAAAGCCAAGTGGAGAAACGAAAGGGGAGAGAAAGAAAAAAAAGGCGCTTCTCTCTCCTTCTCCGAGCGTGGAGTTTCTCTCTGTTACGGAAAAAGGACCCACGGAGAAGGGGGGATTTTTCAATTTAGCCATTCGATCCTGCGATATAGGGAATTGGCACTCTATTTCGTCGGAGGGCCGGCCATCTTGACCTTTCGAAACCTAGAAGTTCCCCTTTTTTTTTCTTTTTTTTTCTTCAGGAGTCAATATCACGAAAAATTTCGACCAAAAAAAAATATATATATGTATATATATATATATATATATATATATATATCACGAAAAATCATAAATTTATATATTTATAATAAATTTACTTCAAATTAATTTTCCGACCTCCGAAAACCCCAAACCGATACACTTTTGGCACATTTACATAAAACTAGCAATTTTACTATCAAATTACTGAGTTTAATGATACGTGATACTTAACTGGTGTACTAATTTGAAATTTTATTATTCGTTTGTCACAGTTTTATTAATTTTATAGTTTTTTTTGCTATTAATTCAATTTAACGAATGGTATATTTGTAGTCATTTGAGGTAAGTGTACTAGTTTGGAGTTTTTTGCGATCAAAAAATTAATTTATAGTAAATTTATCATAAGTGTATCAATTTGAGATTTTTCGTTGTATTAAGACTTTTTTAATGTGTCAGCATTCGCTTGATGATGGTCAATTGAGACTAGACCAATCAACCTCTTTAGTCTAATCCGGTGACACTTTGGGTGCGGGTAAAATTTCTTGGGCTTTGGGGAAGAGTTTTTTTTTTTTTTTTTCTAGAAATAGTTCTTTTCTATTTCTATTCCTAAGAAACAGTTTACGAAGAAAAGAACTCGTTTGATAACGGACAAAATTTCTACTTGGAATAGAAAAAGAATAGAAATGCATTTGGTAACGCAACGATTCTTTTTGTATTTATTTGTTTTTATTCTTTTTGTATTTATTTGTTTTTTTATTTGTTTTTTTATTCTTTTTGTATTTATTTTTGTATTCTTTTTTTTTTGTATTTTTTTTGTTTTTTGTATTTATTTGTTTTTTTTTTTATTTGTTTTTTTGTTTTTTGTATTTTTATTTGTATTTTTGTATTTATTTGTTTTTTTTGTATTTTGTATTTTCTTGCGTTTGTTTTTTATTTGTATTTATTTTTTTATTTGTTTTTTTGTATTTATTTTTTTTGTATTTATTTGTTTTTTTGTATTTATTTGTTTTTTTGTATTTTTTTTGTATTTTGTATTTTCTTGCGTTTGTTTTTTATTTGTATTTATTTGTTTTTTATTTTTTTATTTGTTTTTTTGTATTTATTTGTTTTTTTATTCTTGCTCACGGTCGGCGGTGGCGGTGGTGGTCGGCGACCGGTGGCGGGCAGCGGTCGATGGTGGCTCTGGACGGTTGGAGGTGGCCACGGCAAGAGAGAAATAAAACAAAAATAAAAAATAAAATTTGCTTATTTCTAGAAATTGTTCCGGGACAAGAAGCAATTTTTTTTTTCTCGTTTCTATTCCCAGGACTAACTTTTCTATTCCGGAATAGAAATTAACTTAGCGTTACCAAACAGATTTCTGTTCTTTTTTTGTTTCGGGGAACAAAAAAACAAAAATTCTTAGAAATAGAAATGTTCACATGCAGACCCTTAGTTACCCTTTGCGTCTCGAACACACTTTTGCGACATTGAATTGTCGGAGCACCCTCTTCTCTATTTCGTTTCAAATACAATTTTGGCCACTGGGATGTACCCCTGTTCGAAGTATAAGGTGCAAAACACGACACTTGGAAAGTTTAAGGGGTTCAAAAATAACTTCTACTTGAAGTTGTCGGAGCACCCTCTTCTCTATTTCGTTTCCAATACAATTTTGGCCACTGGGATGTACCCCTGTTCGAAGTATAAGGTGCAAAATACAACACTTGGAAAGTTTAAGGGGTTCAAAAATAACTTCTACTTGAAGTTGAGGGTCCGTACGTGGACGACCTCAAAGTAGAATGGGTAAAAGAGGAATTACTGGAAAGCAAAAGAAAAGTTTGCAATCCATTGAGACGGCCGCATTGGGCTTACCAAAAGAAAGAAGACGACACTGGCATCGACCGCCGGCATGGACCCCATCATGATTCTCCTTTTGTGAAGGCAATCTTCGGGCCTTGGACGGTCATCCGTTCATATAGTGAAAGCAGAGCACCATCATTCCATCTTCCTCCATTGATAATGACTTAATGCGTTTCGCGTTCCGGTCAATTTGAGGCCACTTTGTCAAAAACCACTAACCAGAAGTACACCGCAAAATTCAATCCTGTACCGCAAATTATTTTTTTCGTTGGAAGCGTATAAATCCTAGATAATATGCTGCAAAAGTTAATGTCGAAAACTTCTAGACGAGCTCAAATGAGAATACAGACCGGAACATCTCGATCAGCACGCCAACTTTGAAAACGGTAAGTTTGCAAATTGGTACGACCAGTTCACGAAAAGGAATGTTGAAGATGATACTTCGTACGCGAGATGGTGGCATTGGCACCATATCTTTAATTGGCTTTGGTGGGACAGCGCATTCATCTTGCACATCTTCGATGTTGAAGCTGTTCTTCAGGCAAAAGCTACACGATCAAAATTTTTGTTTCATGGAAAGCAATGTCTTGTCACATATAGTTACCCAATCAAATGAATGTAACTAGTCATATCACAGGTACTACGTGGCATCAGAAAGAAAGTTGCACCAAATGAGAATTTGGTGAGCATTTTAAGAACCACGAACATCCTATTCTCATGGGGAGAAAAGATAAATCAGTCCATTGCCCTGGTTGTGAGATAATTTTCGCACGCGACACCCATATGTCATTTTCCTCGGTTTAAGGAGCATTTTCGTCTGTAAAATTAGAAAGATAATAAAGGATGTTAGCACTGGGGATTAGCTTCAACGGTTAGACCCACCGCAGTACTGCAGATCAATACCTGTATTGAATAAGTACTGTCTCTCAATCCGTATGTTTAGCGGAAACAAAACACCATAGACTAATTGCTGCGGAAGAAATTAATTCAGACACCAAGGGCCTGTTTGTTTGTGTTCTTTTTCTTTGTTCAAAAACAGTTTTTCTGTTTTTTTGTTCCCTAACAAAAAAAAAGAAAAAAACGTTTGGAAGCGTTTTGTTCCAAATCTGTTTTTTGTTCTAAACACAAAAAAGAACAGAAACAAAGAAAAAAAAAAAAGTTGTTTCTTGTTTCCTAACAAAACGAAAACATTTTCTCTCTCTTCTCTTCTCTTTTCTTTTTTTTTTTCTTCTTTTTTTCTTCTTCTTCTTCTTCTTTTCTTCTTCTTCTTGCTTTGGCCGGTCGCCGGCCTCGGCCATGGCCGGCGACCGGCCGACGAGGGCCGGCGGCCTCGCCCGGCCACGGCGAGGCTCGCCGCCCCCCGCGAGGCCGAGCCTCGCCTTGGCGCGAGCTCGGGCTCGCCCGGATCCGGCGAGGCCGAGCTCGCCCGAGCCACGGCGAGGCTCGGCCTCGCCGGCCACCGCCCGAGCGACGCCGACTGCGGTGGCCGGGCGAGGCCGACCCTCCCGTGGTCGGGCGAGCTCGGCCTCGCCGGGATCTGGGCGGCGAGCCGAGCTCGCCCACCCGCCGCGATCGCGCCTTGGGCGGGCGAGCTCGGGCTCGCCAAGATCCGGCGAGGCCGAGCTCGCCCGACCACGGCGAGGCTCGGCCTCGCCGGCCACCGCTCAGCGACGCCGACTGCGGTGGCCCGGCGAGGCCGAGCCTCGCCGGTGGCGGGCGAGCTCGGCCTCGCCGGATCTGGCGAGCCCGAGCTCGCCCAGCAAGGCGAGCCGAGCCTCGCCCAACCACGGCGAGGCTCGGCCTCGCCGTGGCCGGGCGAGGCCGCCGGCCCTCGTCGGCCGGTCGCCGGCGACCGGCCGGCCGGCCGAGGCCGGCGACCGGCCAAAGCAAGAAAAAAAGAAAAAGAAAGAAAAAAATAAAAAATAAAAAATAAACATTAAAAAATTAAGAGAAATAAAAAAGAACATAAATTAACCAAACATGTTTTTTCTTTTTTTTATTTCGAAACAAGTTTACCAAACGCGCATTTTGTTAAAAAACTGTTCCCCGAACAGAAATAATTTTTTCTATTTCTGTTCCCTGGAACACAAAAAGAACAGAAACACAAACAAACGCACCCCAAAAGAAAGCATTACAAGAACAAAAAGCAGACAAAGGCACACCCCAGAAGACAAAACTCATAAAAATTGCAAATCAAATAGCTCTAGTCAGGGCGCCAATCACTGCTTGTTGGCCCCATTCCAGGAATCTGATCTGGGGCCTCCCTTTACTTCGGGCCTAAGGACTCCAAGTATTCATCCAAAAAACACGGTTCTGAAATACACTAAGAAGGTTTCCGCATGTTACGGCCAGCACGGATCACTTCATCCACCAATAGTAACTGGGAAGCGATGACGGGCCTGAAAAGACAATTTCACATGTAATTAGCGTAAAAGGAAAATCACTGAGCAAACACTTCCCCATTGTAGAACCACAGCATGTATTAAATTGAACACACAGGATAAACTAATTTTTGCTGGCTTGTGTTGTCTGTCGCATTAAATCAGGTTTGAAACCAAGACAATCCTAGCCCTAGTCACTTCACATGAAGGTTGCCAGTTACTCGAAATTCTATTCGGCTGTTGGTTCAACTAATTAAATACAAGAAAACACATTTCTATGGAAAAAATGTTAAGCAAACTGCTTTTATTAGGACCAATGTCAACGTACCCCGAGTTTACTATCTGGCGCTTCACAGAGTAGTTGTCAAAGATACCCTCCATCTGGGGATCAATAGGTTCCCCTGTGTGCTGATTTAGGCCAACAATATTCCCCCGGTCATGCTCGCCCTGAAGAACCATAAAGAAGAACACAGAGCTAACTATTCAGATCATTTTGTACTCCCTATGCTGTCGACTATTAATTTCCACAGAAAGCAGCATACCGTCAGAGAAATGATCACATCCTGAGTATCAAGCCCAGAATTCTCGGCAAGGGTCTTCGGCACCACAAGAAGGGCATTAGCAAATGCTTCAACACCAAGCTGGGCACGCTGTTCAATTCATAAACAGCAAATACTTATAGAACAGATGACAACAAACTTCAAACAAAACTAGACAGTGATGTGGTTTTCATTTTTAACGTCCACATGCACAAATATTAACAGTCTATTTGTATTTGGATGGCTACAATTTTTTTACCCCTTGGACAGTTTTCTTCACTTCATTCATCAAGAACTGTCTGGCTGCCACTTCAAAAGCTCCAGCCCCCTGAGCACAAAAAATTTAAATCAGCAATCCATGCTGTCAATAAAACCCCTTATTGACAATTCCAAAATGAGTTCAATCAGCATAAAATTACACAGCTTTAGAAAAGAGTCTTCAAGTCTTTGCATCGTAATTACCCGTCAATTGCATGTCATTTATTTTTATTGAGAATGCATAATAACAAAATAAACCGGATCTGTTACGTCGTGGCTATAGAACTAGAAGCAACCAATAGATCCCACAAATTTCACACTTGAGCTACGCTCCAACACTTGACAATGCACAACCAGTATTCTCAAAACACCTTGATTAATCGGAATTATGCCAACAAAAGTGCCATTTCCTCTTCTTCTACTTTCATCTTTATTTCTCGTAGAATGAAAATGTCATCCATCAAACAGGAGGATGATGTTCCTCCTTGACAACTACAGACCCTCGCCAGAGGCAGGCGATTCGCAAAAGGCACTTACCAGTACCACAGCTTCATCTTCAATAGTATTTTTGACAGATCTCAGACCATCGCGAACAGCATCCTTAATTTGAGCAATCGTGTGATCATTAGGTCCTGGAATATGAACAATTAATGAGTTTTCACAGCTACGCTTAAAAAGCCCTGAATGCACAACTCAGACACAATAAGAGGCAAGACGCAAAATTAATAGTCTTAAAGTTACTGAAGTTTATAAGCTTCCTCTAGTACCTTTAATCAAAATTGTGCAAGAGTGTGGATTCTTCACATTTTCCACAAATGTGTACTTCTCTTCTCCAAGGATATGCTCATAGACAAGTCCAGCCCAACCAAGGCAATCAGGAGTAATATCGTCAACAGAGTTGACAGCCTCACCCCCACAAGCTAAGACCAAACGTTCCATATTTCTCCTCTTCGCTCTCCGGAGAGCAATAATCTACACAACTACAAATGGTCAAAATGGTGGCACATAGAACAAAAGAACATTTGGAATTGACAAAGCATCTCAATTGAAACTCAATAATATCAACGATGAAGATTACCAAGTAAAATATTCCGAAATGGTCTTTTAGGGTGATTTTCATTTAAAATAAATGCCGCTTCAATGCAGCAAAATAATCACTTACTTAGCATTCCTTTTTCCAAACTAACACAAGAATTAGAACAACCTTCCTGAAAATACTGCTCTGTGAGACGAAATCTCCACCCTAGCCATTTTGCATGGCACAAAATTGAAAGACTGGACATTGCTTTGTCTCAATGACAAAGCGGCTGACATGCACTTATCCAGGGGGCATAAAAACAATTTGCTAACATGCACATAAGGTATCTGGAGATATGAAGGACAGGCCACAAAATTATGAAAAGTACCACTTGCCAAACAAGATAGAAATAGCAAGTTGTTTCAACAGCAACAAATTCGGAACATGGCCAAGACGGGCTTTTGCAGTAGATTTGCACAAGCTATTCTTTTTTACGAACTTGAAATTTGAGCATATGCCCACTTTGGCCTTCTAGTTGCCCCAGTATTGCATGAGTTACCTATAAAAGCACTCCAGGCAGTGGATAATCGCATCTGAGTATTATTACAAACTAACCAATAAGATGGGACCACCATGACAAAATTCCCCACTCTAAAAATCCAAACTGTAAAGGAACGTAAAACGAAACAGAACTACAGCAAGAAAAGGCAGGATGTCAGTTCGGCGTCTTATTAACAGAACTACCCAGTTTTATTTTTCCAAGTATGTTGATCATTAATAGAATAGAGCGGACCAGAAGCTTAAAGCCATACACTCAACACATTGACCAAAAGAAAGCGCAATGTTATTGGTCAAGAAGTATTGATGCATCAGAGGAGAAAAACTATAGATTCGTCCTAGACCTACCCCTGCTCTTGCAAGAAGATCAAGCGATGGTGGGTCTATACCCTTTTGATTGAGAATAACAAAATTGTTGTCATTGCCCGAGCAAACCTGAAAAGGGACAGAAATTGGAACATTGTTACAAGACTGGACAAATGTCAAAGGATACAACACTTGTTTAAACTAAATGAAGTTTGTGCCAATTAGATCATCAACCGAAGGCAGATTATTAATCTCAACCTTGTTCTTAAGTTCGATAATCTTTTGAACTCTCTCGTCAACTTGACGCCTTTCCGCAGTAACCATTGCCTCTCTCTGCTCAGCGTTTGAGTAGAAAAAACCTGCATTTATTTCACTGAAAAAATATATGATTAGTATACTATTTCCTCAGAAAGACCCTACAAGATGCTACTTTAGGCTCCAAAGAGACCGCAGAGCAAGCCGCTCCTTGGGAACCACCATATCACAATTTCCGAAGTAAATTTTGCAAATTTGGCAAATAATCTTAGATGAAGTGTTTTCAGCACTCTATTTTCAGGTAAATGCTTAGCCAAAATCTTTTCACATTAAACAATTCCTTGCACAACAGATACAGTTCTTTATTCAAAATATTTAGAGCTATTGCTTTTTACCAACCAAAACACCTAGAACACTACATGCAAGAACTGAAAACCACAAACAAAAAGAAAAAAAAATACAGTTCTTCATGCTTTCAGATCACATAAATCAACAGAATAGTACAGCAAACAAATAACCAACACTCCAATGCATTCAAGATAGTATGATAACCTACAAAGAGATCAACAACATCAAATACTCTCACAATAACATAGCAATGACCATCTTCCACATAGAGCCATATCCCTATTTCAAAATTAAGAAACCAGGAAGAAAGCAAATACATGATAGACATACTTCACGTTTTTAGTAGCTCTCATTCATGCCATGGCATTGCCACCAATCAGATTATAAGCACACATATAGTCCAGCAAACAACCATAAAAAATCATTGAGACAGTTAAAAAAATCACGTTTCACATGTGAGAGTAGAGGCAAAGGGGAAACATACATTTTAGAGCACTAATAAATCAAGCTTATCTCAACAGAGCAACAGTAATTGTACCTTTTCTCATACTCCAAGGATACATTGCAAGTCAAGATATAACAGTTCTCTGCTCGCCTCTTCATATCAGGATGTCTCGAACCATGATCAAGGACAAGACCCTCGACCTGGATGACAAGGATCAGTATAGTCAGCACACATTCAATTTATATTTCATTAAGAAAAAATGGACATTGGCAAAGCCAAAGCTACTGGACCAATTCTCATTTTTTGTGTGGCTTTCTTTAAGGAATGTAAAAGATACTATACACAAAAAGGAAACATCATAATATTTTTCTTTAACAAGCTAATGCAATACTTCCTTTCAATTCATACCTAAGAGAAATGCTTAATAAATTGGAAGGGACAACATTCAATATGAGGACGACAAAGGGACCTATTTCATTCTAGATAATCTTTCTATTGAATTGTTTTTAATGATTGAAGAAGTAAAGAAGTCAAAGCTTTGCCTTTCACTACCTACATGAGGGGTATACCTCCTATCTTATTCATGATCATGGGCTGAACAAAACATGCCACAATCATATAGTCAAGACTTCAAACTTCATGCCATCAAACGAAAGAAAGTAATCAAGCTGTACCGCAATAAGTGAAAGGCAAAGCAAGGTACAATTCTCAACGTCTTTGTAATTGTATCTATCCTTTTTCTATTGTAAAATATCTAGAAGACAACTCCCAGCCATTTTTCTCTTTAAAGCTTTCAAAACGAAATGCTTTGTGTTTGGATTGTTTTCCAGGAGTAACTAATTTCCAACTATCTACTTTTCAAAGCTAGCAATCCTCATCGGATGTTACCTGAACCAGTCAAGCAATTTCACAATTCGGCAAAAATACACAACATCTCAGGACACAAAAAGAAAAAAATGGATGCCAGTGAGTCCAAAAATTAAAAAAAAAAAAAAAAAAAAAAACAGGCAATGACAAGGCATATATTTTTATCCACTTCATAAGAGGCCGATCTTTAAAAGTTGTCAATATAATCATGAAGAGACATATATTCAGCCACAACTATGAAAGACCATCATACCAAGCGTGTATCAACATCAAACTTGTGGCGCATATGCATAATCTCCACCATAAAAAGGTCAATGTCTTCCTCAGGTTTTTTGATGCAGAGCACCTGTCATGTTGTAACCAATTATCAATCACCAAGTGTACAACCAAACTTCTAGGGAGGTTATGGCAAGGGCCTAGCAAATTATGCTCATGAATTAGCCCATCTGCCACATCAGTAGTAGTACTCACCGCATCAACAACTATCTCTGTCAATTGATCAGCCAGTGCCTCGTATAGCTGTCCAAGAAAACATGTCATTAAGTATATAAAGAACTTGTTCACAGAACAGTAATAGATATCAGAAGTACCTTTGTTCTTAGCGTTGTTCTGGCAACCATCTTAAGAATTTCTTTGTCAGGTTCTTCGCCCATTACAACAGGAGTCTTGAACTTCTCAAGAAATTGGAGGGTTGCTCTTTTCGCAATTTCAAATCCATCAACCAGAACACGTGGATGCATGCCTAGAACAAGCAAAAGCTGACAATGAAGGAGCTCCTGAGGCACAAATGGAGGCCCATTTCCAAAAGTTCTAGCTTTTCTTCAGTGACACAACATTTAACTATTTGTCATTTTGAGTGTATGTTGCTGGTGCCGGGAACCCCCTTTTGTATAGTTTGGTTAGAGTCAATATAATTCTTACCTTTACGAAAAAAACAACAAATTGAGAGGCTAACAATTTCTTCACTGTGCAAATGAAAGACAAATAAATCTAGGTGTTTCCCAGTAAAATTATTGGCTTCTAGATACTCTGCACGCTAACATTATATAAACTATGGTACAAAAATATGATGACGACTCCTCTTCTAAGGGCACTCCAAATAGGGCGAACATGGAATAGCGCTCATACTTCCAGTGCAACACAGTCTTCAAATCATGGGCTTATTCAAATAGGACAACAAAAGTAGGTCGGAGCAAATACAGCCTCCCTTAGAATAATATAATATGCAGCATGACCTTTGGGATACAATAGTGATGAAGTAACCCACCAGTGCCACCAGAATGGGAGTCTATCTTTTGAGCCTAAAAAAGGCATAATATGTTCATAAATGCAGTCATAACGTCATAGGGGCAACAGAAGATGGATAATGATATGAAACTTCAGCATGCAATAAAAACAAGAGAACGTGCTACTGAGTTGGGCACACTGACAACACACCTTCATCAATATAGCGCTCAGATTGTTTCATAAGCTCGCCAATGAAGAGAACCGTAGATGTTGTTCCATCACCGCTTATGTCGTCTTGCGCAACAGCAGTCCTTGCAATCATAATTGCAGTTGGGTTTTGAATTTGCTGCAGCAATTGGTAAAACATCAACTAGTGCTAAATCCAAGGGCGTTCAAAATGCAAATTTTCACATGAGAACTTTACTGTGGTAAAATGAGCAGCATGATGTGCCATCTCTGAAGATATAACTTTCTATCTATCAAAAAATACTAATGCATAAAGCTGCATAAAAGCTAATCCAATAATTGATGGTATTCTATCTTCAAAAGCAAAAATTACCACGCACTAATTATAAAACATCTAGGCCAACGAGTATACTTTGAAGGCATTTTTCTTTGCCAAAACATCATGAAGTTTCGAATGAAAGACAATCCGACCACCCAGGTAGTGCAGGCACAGCTTCTCCTTAATTGCTGAAACTCAATTCGATCAACGGATCGCAAAAAGCCTAACACGATGCGTTTCCTATCAAGATGCCGTCTTCCTTGCATATCACACATACCTAGCGCCGCATCAAATCCACGAGAAAGCTAATCGACCCAGCACTAGAGTCCCGAACTCGTCAAACATTTGGGGAACATAGAACTACAAATTGACCGTCCGTTTTACATAATCAGAAGCAACCCCGAGTCTACGGGCAGAACTAGCAGAATCCGAACAAATGGGCGGATTTAGCATTCCGAAGAACTAAACCGAAGACCACTACGATCCACTTCCCGTGAGATCCTCATGGTTTCACAATGCTCGGTGCCCAGCCGAACCGGAGCACCGAAACAAACGACGTCGCAACTAGAGAAACGAAAACCGGGCCAGTATTCCACCAGAGAGCACAAAGAAAACGCCTACCATTTCTTTCAGGAGGGTGTTCCCATCCTTAGTGAGCTTAATGTCCCCAGCTCCACCGACGAGCCTGAAAGTCAGCCGCGACAAGATCGGTCAGCAAGGAGGCGCAACCGAAACGGAAAGGAAACGGGGTCGCGATCCGGGGGGAACAACTCACATTTTGATGGTGCCCTTGGGGCCGAGGTTGGTCTTGAGGACGTCCTGCAGGCCCTTGGCGGCGTTGATGTTCATGTGGAGCGCCGCGGACTTGTTGAGCACCTCCGCGTTCGGATTCAGCACCCGCAGCGACATCTTCGGAAGCCTGATAAGCAAGGAGAAGACGTCGATGAATCTAGGGAGAGTGCAGGCTCGACAGAGAGAGAGAGAGAGAGAGTGTGTGGAGAAGAAGCTCTTCGAGGAACTGGAAAGTAGCGGGGCGTTAGGGCTTTCCGGAAGATCTTTCTCTCGAGAGTTTAAGCGCGAGACCCGACGACGCCGTTTTGGATAGCCCCGAGGAGGCGAGGATCCTCTCTCTGCCGGGTCGGGCCGGAAATGAAGCGGGCTTTCCGCGTGCATTTCCATGCTACCGGTTGATTTTGCTTCACAGATGAATATGGCCCTATTTGGCAATACTCCGGGAATAATTAATTATATTCTTTTATTCTATTTAATAAATTTTTTGTTCTGAATAATAGAATAGTTATTAAACGCATCATATCACTAACCAATAAATGTATGAGATCTATAAAAAAAAGAAGAAGATAAATTGCTTAGTGTTAATGTTGAGAAAATCTCAATACACGGGAAAGAAAATACGATTGATAAGGATAGAGTCCAATGAAGTATCATGTGAACTTTGTAGAGCATCAATGTAATGGAAGTATTTTACTATGTTACCATAGTGCTTTGGTTTTGTATCGATTGTGATTTGAAGGAATTTTTGGTAATCTTGTTTTAACGTTGTGCTAGTGTCAATATTCAAAGGTTTTTCAAGTACGATAGATCGAGGATCATCTAGGAAGGCCGAACAAGCCTTAACGTCCCAAGATTTGTTGGTGTTCTAGAATATTACTAAAGGTGGATAATATGGTAATTGTATACTATTCTGGAAAATTCTTGTAATTAATGTGACTACTAGTAAATGGGAGACAGAACTTCCGCCGTTAGATTGAATGGAGATTTATGGTAATGATTATGATGATACTTTTATTTATATATGATTCATTCCCCTCATTTGTATCATCTCACAACTAATACAAAATTCAAAAAAAAAAAAAAAAAGGATGGATAAGAGACTTACTTTACGAGAGCATGGCTTGGTGAATAAAGTCATTAATGAACTAAACCACGGCAACTTGAAGAGCATTGACAATGTGAGCCTTCATGAAGACTTGAGAAGTTAAAGTCATCAATAATGAGCAATCAATGCAAACGTAATTAGTGGGTGGTTAAGCACTAATTTAAGATTTTTGTAACTTGATGTGGATAAGCATTGTCAAATAACTTATTTGTGGATAAGTGTTGCTAGATAATAGGAAATCATGTAAAATCTTGTAACCACCAATAGGATTAGGAAGTTATTTTTTTATTTAAGTCTAGTAATCACTATAGCTGTTGTATATATAATTGTTGGTACATAAATGCTTGCATTTGGTCGTTTGGATTTCTAGTTAAGATAAAATGACTGTTTGGTGAATTGCATAAAATCAAATATTTCCATATCATATTTTACTCTTTGGTACGAATGACATATTGATGAATCTTTTTTTTTCTTTTTAATCCCTTCCATCATTCCATTGTAAAATTTTATTAAGTAATGAACTATACCAGTATCCCCAAAACACGTAATAAATATAAATGCTATATATGGAGTAAACATTATAGGATAGAAGGAAATTCAAATATATAATAAAATAGTAAAGAAAAAAAAAACAATTGGTGTAATTTTTTTTATTTTCTTTTTATTTTAGAATTCAAATGTTTTTATATTTAATTATTGTTTTATTTTTACTTTTTTTTTGCCAGTAAATACTTATTTTTATTAATTTAAGAAGTTTGTATTTGAGAAAAATAATTTTTATAATGTAAATATTAAAAATCTTATTCACATTTGTCACATTTCTCTCATTTGATATTTTTATTAAGGTAATATCGTTATCATATCCAACCTTATCATGTTTGGGGAATAAACTAAACACAGGTTATGATTAATTTTATTCTATCGCGAAGTTCATTGTGGCTACCAAATGTAAGTTGTAACCTAGTGCTCTTTGTAAAGCAACCCTCACTCAATCTGTTCTCTTGCAAATATATCTTTATGTTCAATTTACATAGTTGGTCGCCATTACCTCCATTCTTAGAACTTTTATATATCTTATCATTTATTTCCGGTCCAAAATCAATGAATGACCTTTCACAATCTTCATCGATCCACTTATCGATCAATCCATATTTCTTTGAGGATAATTCATCATCTTTTTTTTGTGAAATAATTGCCATGAGCTCAAGCTCCCACGTCCACAGGCCCGGAGGTCATTCGTGAACTCGAATGCAATGGCTAGCTGGCATAACTATAGAGCTCAAGCTTAAGCATCCATGGGGATGCAAGCTCAAAGATCGAGCACAAAGTTGAGCAAAAAAATAAAAAATATTGTTGTTATTTTTTTTGTTATTTTGTTATTTTGAATTTTTTATTTTAAAATTCACATGTTTTTATATTTAATTATCATTTTATTTTTATTAATTTAAGAAGTTCATCTTTGAGAAAAATTACTTTTATGCTATAATTGTAAGAATTCATATTCACATTCATTCCACATCTCCTATGGAATATTTTTATCAATGTAATATATTTGTTATATCCGACTTTATCTTGTCTTGAGAAAATACTAATCACTGAATATGATTAATTTTTCCTATTCTCAATTTTATTTTGGCTACCAAACATAGCCCAATTGTACTCTTTATAAAGCATCCCCCAATCAATCCACTCCTTTGCAACTTTATATTTATATTTATTTTCCTGTAATTTACATGGTTGGGTGCGTTTGCTTTCAATTTTAAAATCTTTAAATTTCTTGTCATTTATTTCTCGTTTGAAATCAACGATGAGCTTTCATAACCTTTGTCGATCCACTTATCCATCATGCATATTTCTTTGAGGATATTTCATCATTTTTTTTAATGAAACAACTTCCATGAGCTTAAATTCAAATTCCCACGGGCCCAAGCTTGGAGCTTATACGCGAACTTGAAAGCAGTGGCTAGCGGAGAGGGCAGCCCCTAGCACAGAGCTGAAGCTCAAGCATCTATGGTGTTCACGAGGAAATAGATAAAAGAGTCAACGTCAGAAATTTTTAAGACGGTCAAATTCACCTCAGCAAAATCTATCCTCATAATTCGACCAAAAAAAAAAAAACAAAATCTATCCCCATAATAGCATAAGGATGATTAGTGAAACCTTTTCATTTATTTGAAAATCAGTCAATTATTTTTGTCTAATCCTATACTATCCTATATTTATTTCACAACCCACAAATGAGTGGAATTTTACGAGCATTGTATTTGGCTAAGTGAAGGAACGGTTTGAATTTCGAGGATTACCGGTAGCAATAATGAGTAAAATTGGACCGAATTATATTTGTTTTTCAGGTAAATACTACGAAAAAACTTAAATTGGTACATCTATAATGAATTTATCAAACTACAAAACATTTTAGATTGATACGCCTGTTTGTTAAAATTGATTGTCAAATTATTGAGTTAGATGAATCATGATAGCTAATAGGTGGACCAATTTGGGGTTGTATATTTGGTTTTTCATAGAGACACTATTTTGTGATTATTCGTGATATTAATTCGATTTAATTGAAATTAACGGATGATAAATTTATTACAAATGCATCAATTTGATATAAAAGTACATAAGTTTGGGATTTTTAGTAATAAAAAATTAATTTGAGGTAAATTTGTTAAAATTTTTTATGAAATTAACCCTTGTTTTAAGCCTAAAAGGAGAAGAAAAGGAAAAAAATAATTAAAGAAAACAACATTCCGGTCCCGACCGCGAACTGGAAATATATCCCGGCGATTTCACTTCTCTCCTTCCCCGTGCCATCTTTCGCAGAATGTTCAATCTCTGCATTTCCCATTCAATCATCTCCGTCTACTGACCGAACTCGAGGGCAAACAATGGTGAAGAATTACGTGAGGGAGAACGTGCCGCTCTCCCGCTTCGGCGTGCTGGTGGCGCAGCTGGAGTCCATCGTCGCGTCCGCTTCCCAGCAGCCGCCGGACCCGCTCCTCTGCTTCGATCTCCTCTCCGATCTCATCTCCGCCATCGACGAGGAGCCTCAGGTCTTCTTCACTCGCTTCTCCAAATCTCCGTCGAAAGTCGATTCCTAGCGTAAAGTCAGTCATCAGCACGGTCTCCACGATGTCCGTGCTTGATCGGGTGGTCGGATCCCGGAGCCGGTCATGAATTCTGAACCGTGGATCCTAAATTATCTAAACTAGACATTTAGCTCAGTTTCAGTTAGCTGTCGCTGCGTGTATGGGAGGATGTGGTAGGGATGAGCGTAGAAGCTCCTTAGTGTGATCGGATCATTTGTGCAATCTGCAACGTCGTTTTGCCGAGCATTGCGATGTGACTTGGGGAATGCTTTCGTTCAGGAATCGATATTGCTGTGGCAAAGGAAATGCGAGGATGCGCTGTATTCTTTGCTCGCTTTGGGCGCCCGAAGGCCAGTGCGTCACTTGGCGTCCGTGGCAATGGCGAGGATTATTTCCAAGGGAGATGGTATTTCGATATACTCTCGAGCGAGCAGCCTCCAGGGATTTCTTTCTGATGGCAAAAGGAGCGAGCCGCAGAGAGTTGCCGGTTTGTCAATGATCCCTGTTTTTCCCCTGAGTGACTTTTAACATAATTTTTTTTATCGTATTTACTGAATTTGTAGTTTGTTTATATGCTTTTCGTGTGAGATCTTCCTGATGGTGCCGTAAACCTCAAATGTTAATAATTAGTGCAAGTGAACTAGTTAATTGTTTAGGTCCTCTTTTCAACCAGCTTTTTTCCCATGTTATTTTTGTAATGTCCACTTTGTAATGTCCACAAATCTTTCTCAGTTTGTGGAAATGGCAAAGGATCCTATTGATCGCCATCCTCATTGCCTGCCAAAATAGATTGTTAGTGTGCAGGGACTAAATTGTTCATTGCGATTATTAATGATTGTATCAATACACTATGCGAGATCATCAATTAGGTCGAGGATTTTTAGTTTGCCACAATGTTTAGGTGCTTAGCTCTACGAGTGAGATGTCTCATTCACTAATTTACTCTTTTTTCACGCAATCGTTCTCTAAAAGCATTGATAAGCATAGCAGTTGGGAAATTTGCTGCTTGGAAAGGCTGTCCAGCTATAAAAGTTCTTAGTTCTTAAGTGGTTGTGAATCTTGCCTGCAATTTCATTGCCTTGGGTATGAATGAATGTCATATTGAAAGCTGCTTTCTCTAGACACCATGGAAAAGATCACTGACGAGAAAAATCTCCTAGTGTAAAATTGTCAGTTTCATCCTCTTTGTGAGCTTGAGATCATATGGGTCAACATGTCATGATCATATATTAGCTCGATTTTCTTGACGGCTTGAAGGCGAAGCCGCCTATTTCTTCGGGCAAAGGGCGCTCCCTCCTCCTAACTCCTTCCACTTCTCCCCGGGACAGGGACTACGGCTTGACCTTCGAGGAAGAACTCCGTGGGACCCCTCCTTTTAGGGCGCCTAGAAATCACGTTTCTTGTGAATGTAATTAATTGAAATTCCATCCAGTAAAATGGAAGAATTATAAATTTCTAAAATAAGAGATAGGAATACTGCTAACCACTTTTTCATTTTGATTAAATTAATTTTTTTTTTATGATATTTTCCACTTTAGAAATATATTAAGGCTTTTATCCGTCTTCAATGGCAATTTGATGACCGAGCATAAGTTTTAGCTAATTGATTTCGTAGTTCTCTACCAGTACAGTGAAGAAAAGAAGAAACTAATGCTGGAAATTCCTATCCTCATGACCATCAATATCATTCTTTGAAAGCTTTATAATCTCAAAAGAGCACACTTCTTTAGTGTAGGACCATTCTTATAGCCTATCCAACCTTATCTTGTTGATATATTAGGGAGACCCTGCGCTTTTCCATATCTGTCTGTTTCACCTGATCATCTTTGCAATTCTTAGCAAAAAAACTATCAGCTTTTCAAATTGTGAAAGGGATCGAATTGTAAATGAACTGTGATCTGATCGGACAATTTTTGTTTACTCACACCCTGAAGTTTAATTGTTTTGCATATGAATCAAATTGAATCATGCTGGTCCAAATTGCGAGTTATACAAATATAAATACGCCTTTTAAGAGTTAGGACTCTCGAATAATCTTGCTTCCACAATGATGTGACAATTAACAAAATTTAAACCCGAGGCCAACACTTTGCTTGAAAACTTTATTGTATTGTACTGCCATTGAGTTGTTCCATTATGGATAAAATTGCTCCCTGTAAGAAGTCTGATGCATTCTGTAGCTTCCGTATACTTAATTTTTCTCTTGTACTCTAGCATTGTGTTTCCCTCTGTTAACTAATACTCTAATGCAATTCTGTAGGGGCTGCACAGTGTTTGGGTGAACTATATCGGCACTTCGGGAGAAGAATCACTTCAGGTTTACTTGAAACAACCATCATTGTAACTAAACTTGTGAAGTTTCATGAGGTACATTTCATCTCTTGCATCTCTAGAGTATTTATCCATGCAAGGCAGCTGGATTGAAAGAGGGCTTTTGTTTCTTTATGGTTCAATATCACCTACTTTTTATCTTTCTTTAATGATGCCTCTCCTTAAACAAAGACCAGAAGTTTTGGTAGTAATGCTTTTCTAGTGTGCAGTTTTGAAGTTAAAGAAGATGATGCCAACTGAAAAATTATTTTGCGACAAGGAGGCTGTATGTCCAAGCATCCACTTGGACATTTTTTCTCTGTTTATGTCCCCTTGATGTCCTATAATATTTTCCTTTCATCTATAAAAAAATGTTCAATGCATCCATCGCATGCGTTTTGCTTTTCCTTTTTAAATAATGAAATAAGGTTGACTTCCAAATTTGTACCAAGTTATGTTGCCTTGAACTTTCATAGCTTGAGCAGAATATGCAGCCTATTTTTTTATTTTTTTCCTTCAAAGAGTTCAATATATATTTTTGGTTACAATACGATCTTCTTATACAATTGGAATTCACATAAACATGGAAAGCTCTTAGATGATTGCTGCTGGAAGTTGACATGGTTATGGTCATGATTGACTGGAAAAATGGCTATCATAATGCAACTATTATATTCAATTGTTGCCACTAATTTTTTTTTCTTTTCTCTTGTTTTGTACTTCAGAGGAGTACTGGTTGTTCATTATTTGATCCTAATGTCATCTTGCTGGGAGTTGCAGGATTTTGTTAGAAAGGAAGCTCTCCATATGCTCCAGAATGCCTTAGAAGGCTCCGGGGGCTGTGCTGCCTTTGCGGCATATACTGAGGCTTTTCGTATTATTACAAGATTTGCTGTGGGAGATAAATCATTTGTAGTCAGAATAGCTGCTGCAAGATGTCTCAAGGCATTTGCAAATATTGGAGGACCAGGTTTAGGAGTTGGAGAACTCGACTCTTCAGCTTCTTATTGTGTTAAGGTTTGGCGACAATCTATTTTGCTTTCTCATAGTCATAACTGATTAATTTTCATGATTAACCCATCTTTTAACAGGCCCTTGAAGATCCCATTTCTTCTGTTCGGGATGCTTTTGCTGAAGCGTTGGGGTCGGTGCTTGCTCTTGGAATGAATCCTGAGGCACAAGTATATATCTAACTGTTTTTGGTTTTCATGGATGATGTTTCTTTTACTCTACAGTTGCATTCTTGTGTTCTTCCTAGGTTCAACCAAGGGGAAAAGGACCTGTTCTCATGGGGAAGAAACTAGAGGGTGGTTTGCAGAGACATTTAACATTGCCTTTCACAAAAGGTATTACCTATTTAGATAAAAAGAAACTGCTCTTCCTATTTCCTCTAGTCTTCTGCTTTTTGGTTGAATGAATGTATTTTTATGAAGTGTTTGGTTATTAAATGGGATATGACCGGAATGGAATAGTTGTTCTATGCGAATAAAATAGAGCAGGAGGGGCAACCCAATAACTATTTGGTCTGCAAAATGGAATTTTTTTTGTCAGAATTATGTTTTTGTTTGGTTAATGATAATTACTAGGCGAATAAGCTAAAGATAACAATAGAAGATGAAAATACCTTATTGTTGACTTTAGTCAATATGATGATCAGAGCCCATTTTGTTCTGTAATTACAAAAAGAATAGGAACAGTTTGTAATAAAGGTACTGAGGCGGTGCCACCGCCGTACAAAGTCTAACAAGCTGCATGATCAAATATAATTTTCACAGTAAACCCTCAACTCAAAACATATAACCAGCTTTCTATACTTCAAGAGAATCAAGCTTGACATAACCTAGTCTCAGAACTATATTTTTAGGATAGTATATTTATATGCCTGGTGCCTGAGGTTCTTCTGTTAAGTGATTCATAAGTGTACATGTGCTTCATGGTTTTAATTTTTACCATACTTGTACATTTTCATGTGTGTACACTTGAAGTCCTTCACCCATCCTCAGACTTAGTAGGTTCTTCATGGTGTCCAAACTATTCTTAGCTAATATTTTAAATTGCAGCAAGCGGAGCTCGTTCCAAGGACCTTAGAATTGGTATAACTCTGTCGTGGGTCTCCTTTTTACAGGTAGGCAGTCAGCTATGTAAGTTTATCTTCTTTTCTTCAGTACTTTTGTTCACTTTGATAATTGCAATCTCTCTCTTAAGAGGAGAATCCAAAATGTCAAAGCATATGAATTTCTAGAGCATCTGTGTCTTCATTTGTCTTTTCTTTTTTTATTTTTATGTTTATTTTTATCATCATTGCATTTTCTTTTGGCCTGGTAGCTACTTGACACATTTTCTCATTTCCTAGTACTTCTCACCCGGAAAAAAAGGGTTAACTGTGGATTGTTTTTTGTTGCCCCTAATATTCTTGTTATTCCCCTTCTTGGGATCACAATGTTCGTTTCTGTTAACGTGGTGCATTTTATAGGCCATTCTTTTGAGATATCTTCGTCCAGATAGTGAGCTCCAAAACTTCACTCCACTGGTTTTGGACATGCTGCGTGCAGACAATTCTACCGATGCCCATGCACTGGTATGTTCTTTTAACTTATCCTCTTTTACCTTTGTTTTTTGGGCCCAAAATCCTCATTTTTCTTTGTCAAATGACAACTCTTCATCATTAACATTGTTTAGCAAAGATGAAGTACCATAAGCAATAGAAAGGGAAAGTGGAGATTCTATTGTGTATCTATTCAGTTGCCTTACTTTTTAGCTGCTTGAATTTTCTCCAGTATCCTGTCCTTCGTTTATGATGATCCTCAATCATTACTTAGTAGTGGATGAACATTGTGAGGGTGTATTAGTATGAACTATGAGCTTGATTTTAAGTTTATAAAAAACAGAAGTAATGAAAATATGTAGGTCCAGATACAAAGAGTGGAAAACACTTTAGTTGTATGTCAAGGTATTGGAAGATGGTGGCACTACCTTGTAGAATTCTGGCAGTGATACTGATGGCAAGAAACTGCAGTTTTTTTCTTCCTATTTGATCTTCTAGTTAGTGTTACATATCCAGGCCTTAGCAGTAATGCTTGTTATTAGATGTCTTTTGTTCCTAATCTCATTGCTGTCATGTTGAAGATGCTGTAGGATTTAGTAAAAGTTGGACATTCATTATTATTCTTGAGAACATGCTATTCAAAGTTTTCAATTGTATAAATGACCTTATTCAAAGCTACTGATGCATTTAATGGTTTTGTAAGGCATGTGTTCTGTACATTCTTCGAGTGGGTATCACTGATCAAATGATGGAACCTACTCAAAGGAGCTTTTTGGTTTTTCTGGGACAGCAGGTTTGTGATTGTCATTTGCTGTAGATCTTTCTATTCTTGGTTAACAACTTTGATTGCTGGGTTCCTTAAAATTGTGTTATTTATCAATTTTTGACTGAAGTATCTCTCTTTTTGTAATTTGCAGCTTCAGTCTACTGATTTTGTTCCCGCAATGAAAGTTGCTGCTTTATGTACCTTGTCATATACTCTGAAATCAGTAGGAGAGGTAAGCTCTAAAAAATTTCCACTTAATTACTTTATCTCTGTGAACAAATATAAATGGGGATTCTGCAATTACGCTGGTTGGATTTTGCTATACCTGATCATACCAAAGTGGCGGCGCTATCGACTATTATGACATAGCTTGTCTAATTCTGCTTGTGCTTAGATACCCAGATAGTGTTTACATATGATAAATTGTTCTCTGTCATTGTCACTTCTGGGCCTCTCGAGCATCTGCTAGTTTTAGTAATTCACGATGTATCTTTTGGTACCGATACATTATGATAAATGGAATTTGATATGAATTTGGACGGTGCATGTTTCTTTTTATGCAGGTTCCGTTTGAATTCAGGGAAGTTCTCGATGATACAGTGGTGGCAGCAGTTTCGCACTCTTCTGAACTTGTAAGACGTTAGTGTCATTTCTTCAATGAGATGAAGGTGGATAGTAGTAGTTGAACATTTGCCTTTTGAATGAATAACTTCTGATATTCGTGCATCTTATACCAGTTTTGTGCTTTATTCTTGGGCTGTTTGGCGTGCATGCTTTTCTTGGTGTGTGTTTTGCACGAGCGATTGTTGCATTAAGGCAATGGCTGTTGAATTAACCCAATGATGGGAAAGTTTGCTAGTAACTTGATTTGCTTTTGTTAGTCATATCTTAGCTACTTTCGCTGCGTGCAAAGGTAGTCAAACTCGGTTTTTAACCTTAGATTGGTGAGGCTCCCATAAAATCATGTAGTAAGGTTGAATCAGAAAACCACATTATTATTCATACTTTAGAAGTAATACATAAACTGTCTTGAGTTGAGTCTCATATAAATTAGTGATAAAGCTCCAAATATTAAATTTAGCAATAAAACCAAGTTAGAAAAGTGTCATTCTCATAAGCCATTTGATGATAGCAGCACCCTTTCAGATTTCGTAGATATAGGTCGATATGACTTTATATATGTTAGTAATTTACTAAATAGTTGCAAAATTTAACTTATCGATTAATTTGGAACTACCAGTGCAAATCTTTATAGCAGTACAATTTCAAAAATTGTGAAAAGAATTCACTGGAAGAAAGTATGAAACAAAATCATGTGAAGCAATGTTACACCCCCACAAGGAAAAAAAACTTGTGGAGCTATGCCAGCCATTGAGATGTCATGGGTCATCAAGAATGAATGACTTATATCTGGTGGGAGAGCGAGAAGTGATGAGGAGATGTCTACTTGTTCTTGGTGCCCTAATCTGATCTGATTGTGAAGATCTGGACATGTTCATTTTTACACCAAAGCATTGGTGAAACACCATTTCACTAAGCATCAATGCATATATGGGGTTGTTTCATTTTATATGCTTTTAGGCATTATTGTGTCCTAAACTTTAATAGAATTTGACGTGGGCATGACTGAAAAACAATCGACGATCTGGAACAAGTTGACTTGCAATTTTAGCAAGTTCACTGAGTCAACTTGCAGTTTCACCTAGAAAACAATTTCGAAACAATTTAACTCCATCCCCATGATTTTACAATTGAAATTGCGATTTTAACTACCATGGTGGCATGATATTGGATGTAGCAAGTGGTGAATGCATTTTCGATGAGCTAGCTTATTTTGGAAGAAGATTTTAGTGTCCTATGGTATTTCACAATTTATTTTTCTGGTTTTTGAGCATGCTTCTGTGTCCATGTGAAATTTGCATAGATATTCTGGAAATAGTTAGGTACTTCTGTCCTTCCTGTTATGTGAAAATGTGTGACTTTGTCTTGACAATCTAGGTTGATATGTCTTACATTTTCGTTGTTAATTTTGCTTACACTGGTGCCAATAGTTTTTCTTAAATCTCTTGGCTAGGTACGTATTGAGGCGGCTCTAACATTACGTATGTTGGCCGAGGTTGATCCTACATGTGTTGGAGGCTTGACATCTTTTGGGGTCACCACGCTAAATGCTTTAAGGGAAACTGTTTCTTTTGAGAAGGTACTGTTCTCATGAGAAAGAAGCTTGTTTGTCATTCAAAATGCTATTAATTGATAATAGGAAAGACTCTTTACTTCGTCTCTTCTGTGGTAATTATTTTGCATTTTGTTTTCCATTTAGTCATTTATTGAGTTCGGAGATATTCCTTGATAAGCTTTTCTCCTTGAATATTTCTCTGTATTGTCTGGAAGTTGGATCCAAATTGTTTCTTGGTGTCTGTAATTGATACCGAATTTGCCTGCATTACATTTACAACCAAATGGCATATCGTTATGGGTAAGAAACCAAGATGATTGGTTTTAGATGATGTAATTGCAATATGATTGCTCTCATTCTCATATGGGATTGAAAATCTTTCTTTTCTGAACATTGGAGGCTGTGTTGAACAGTTGTTTTTTCCCAAAAGCTTAAGCTTTTAGGGAAAGTCCCCACGATATATACCAAGGTATGTGTCAACACTTTCCCTTGGAGTGGGACTTTACTAGTGAAATGTAGGATGGTGTAACCACATTAGGCAACGATGGGAAGACAAATAAGAGTGACAAACATAATGACGACAAGGATTGCAAAGATTTGAACCTTTGACCTGAAGCTTTCGTACCTTGTTGAATAACCATTTTCCCTTAAGCTCAAGCTTTCAGGAAACATACCCACAATGTATATCAGGCATATGTCTTAACGGGAGGATTTTCTTTGGATTGACTAAATGAAGAGTCTTGGTTCTTCAATTTTTTCTAGCACCACATGCTAGATGAATGGGCTAAGGATCCTATTCCATGCAAAATAGAAATTGCTCTGCGGAATGTGTGCATATTCAGTGGTTGGCAGTGAGGCTATAAGTAAATGTAGCTGTATTTGAGAAATCTGATGAGTTGGAGTTTTGGGAACATTAATATAAGCAGTCTGGCATGCCTTCAAAGTGGAGGCAAGCTAGTCCCCGAAAATGCCCTTCCTTAGGAGTTAATGTTCCAAATATTTTCAATTTTATTCTTGATATAGTGAAATTAGGGCTTTAGCCTTTTATAAATTCCAATTTGAATATAGCCTTAACACAAAGGTGAGGCCCGGCTTGGGAAGGGGGAAGAGGAGTGTTGATGCAAGATTCTTCCACCAGACTACTTTTTTGACTTGAATTCATTGGTAATACAGTAAAGGAACTGGTTTCACCAGAGGTGTCTCAAACTCAGAAGGGAAGGAGGTCGCTCGCATACTTATTTGAGCAGTGCGGGAGACCGGTGAATAGAAACGAACATGAAATCATACTTGTAGATGCTAGGGGCATAGAGTTTCTTAGCAACTATGTTTGGACCTCTTTCTCTCTCTCTCTCTCATGTCACCTTTTAATTAAAAATTATTTCATTCTTTTTCTTTATTACTTTTCGAAACCCAAGGAGCACAATGGCCTTGGGCAATGTCCAAGGAATGTCTACTCTGGAGTAGTTTGGGCAATGTCCAGGGAATGTCAACTTTGGAGTAGTACTGATTTCTTTTGTATTGTGCATCATGTTTGACCATTTGATGTGATATTCTGGTTTAAGTTAATCTTCTGGGTTGTAACAATCTTTGGAGCCTTTAATTGACACGGTAATCAAGTCTTTGTTGCTTGTGAAGTGGTATTCGTGACTTGAATCAGAATAAGTAATGATTCTGGGGGTCATACCCGACGGAAGCATGTAGTTTATGTGCTTTTTGATAGCTAATGGGAATTCCATTCTGTTCACAGGGAAGCAATTTAAAGCTTGAACTTGATTCATTGCATGGCCAGGCAATGGTTTTAGCTGCTCTAGTATCCATTTCGCCCAAATTACCGCTTGGCTATCCATCTAGGTATGCATGCTTCTTGTGTCTTTCTTCGTTTCTTGGTGGGTCATGGTCATGCTCTTATGCAATCTGACTCGGCAACGTTAGTGGGTCTGCCATTTGGTATGTCCACTTTGTTGGGGTGGGTAGAGGAATGAAAGCAGATTTTTGTTCTTAAATTTGCCTTGGGTGAAGAAGGGAGGTCTAACTCACATGAATTGAAATAGATAGTTATAATGGTGGCTGCGATTGCAAAATTTAGTGTTATATGATGCAGCTTTGGAACTTTTTTTTTCTTGGGAGAGTAAAAATGATGCTGGAAGTGGCTGATTCTTTTTTTTTTCTTCAGCGATCCAATTTCTTCGATAATAATGCACATGTCGAATGGCCATCTTGCATCATCTGCATAAAAAATTAGAGCTATTATAACTTAGTTCCCCTATATCAAGCACAATAATAGGAATGTTGTCTGTTGTCATCTATAGTAAGTCCAGATCTTCCTCTGTCATAATGAAGTATCACCAAACAGCAAGTATGGGATGACAATATAAGGTCCTGTGTTGTTGTATACTTGTACTTATGTGAGCTTGCATGCATGTGCATGCAGAGTTTGAAAGGTTCCCAAAATGCCGATGGCATACTTATTTCATTCCTTTATCAGGCTAGTGCAGTCAGTGCTTGACGTTTTGAAGAAAATGCTGTTACAATCCAGCCAGAACCCTGTTGCTCATACCGTTGAAAAACAAGCTGGGTGGTCACTTTTATCATCACTATTATCTTCTATGCCAAAAGAGGTAGAATATATTCCTTTTGTTTTTGATAGCCTGCTGGCTGCTTCCGTTATTGATGTTTGATGCATGCAGGAACTTGAAGACCAGGTTTTTGATATCCTTTCATTGTGGGCTCCAACATTTAGTGGAAATCAAGATCGTGAATTTACACAAAGTGCAAATCTAATAGCTCTTATGAGGTATGCTGATATACCTATTGATGTTCATCATTATTATGTCGCGATGCATCATCTGTTATTGGGTCTTGCAAAAATGCTTTCCATTTACTATGCTAAAACACTAAATTGCCCTTTTTCGCATACATTGTCCACTTCATCCATGCGGCCTCTATTTAGCAGAAACCTAGTCATCGGAATTGGGAACTTATTAATTCTGATAAGAGTTCTGATTTGTGGTGAGCAAGCACTTAAATTTGAGTTACCATTCTGAAGTTGTTGAGAATTTAGACCAGCTCATGAATGCATCGATGGATCTGGTTGACAATAAGTCTAGTAGATTGCTCTAGGTTGGTCGACATGTACTTACAGTTCTCATCATGTGATGGCTGATGACAATTCTGAAATTTTGAAGTAAACGGATAATGAGCGGTAACCGCCTCTGTGTGTTCAGACCAACTTCTCCTCTCAATCTTATTTAACCTTCCACCTTCAGCTACAAGCATAAGAATCTACTCGCAACTTCCCATCTCTAATAATGCTGGATGATGTTCAGAGATTGGTCTTGGTTAGAGGTGTTACTCCAATCTTTATGAAAAGAATCTGTCTGCTTGTGAAAGATGGCGATTTTCACAAACTCGATTGGGTGAAGTTGCCTCCTACTAATGGGAGATCAATGAGCTCATTTTTTAATTTATAATCGAGAAGCTCTCTTGTGCCCAGGCTTTCGGCTGCAAACCCCATTTCTGTCATGTGCATACAAATTTGGGGTTTACATTCATCAGCTTCTGTGCCTGGCTGCCTGGTTCATGTCATCCAATTTTTAAATTGTGACATCTGAAAAATCGCTGAGTGTGATCTGTCGGAACTTTTGGTGTAATGCACAAAGGAACTGACTATTTGTGAGTTATTTTCCGTAGCTATTTCTAATCCATTGAGTCTTTGCAATGCTTTGTAAAAATGGGCAGTACAGGTTCAAGTAGTTCTTGACACTTCTATACTGTTAAAAACTGAATCAAGTGTATCCCCAACCTAGCAAGACAAATTCTTAGTGACTTCCATAGATCTGAGTATACTGACTTTGAACTCCATGAATCACTGTTAAAAAGGTTTGCCTTTTAGTTTCTACTGCATTAGTTGAGTGGAATCAATCTCTATTTGTTGGAGATCTTTACCTTCCATATTCTCATTTGACTTTTTGTAGCGTGTGGGAGGCTGCGATCGACGCTCTTACAGCTTTTGTCAAATGCTTTGCTTCTCATAATGCTGTAAACAATGGGATTTTGCTTCAACCTGTGCTGGTATACTTGAGTAGGTGTGGTTACTTTCATGGAGTTACCTTTCATTTTCCTGTTGCTCTTAATATTTCAATCTATAACATCTTTTTATGTAGACCATCTATAGCTCACGTTTCATGTGTAGTCATGCTAGAATTTGATTGTTTGCAGTGCTTTGTCGTACGTCTCATTGGTCAAAGCCAGAGAGTCCCCAAATTTGAAGCCTTCAATGGATAAATTTGTCATCAAAATATTAGTAGCTTATCAGTCGCTTCCAGATCCAATTGCATATAAAAGCGATCACCCTCAAATTATTCAATTGTGTACAACCCCGTTCAGGTAAATTGTACTTGTATTTGTTGGTATCTCATAAGTTTTTGCTTCTAGTATACTTGTAGGCATGATTTTGACGGTGGTCATGTGTTGAATTGGACGTATAATAGGGATGCTCCTGGGTGTGAAGAAAGCTCATGCTTGAGGCTAATACTGGACAAGAGAGATGCGTGGTTGGGTCCCTGGATTCCTGGAAGGTATCTGTTCTATCTAATTTGATGGATTCCTGTGTATAATTGGCTGATAACTGTTAGATGTTGATAAACTCTTATCTCTCTCTCTCTCTCTCTCTCTCTCTCTCTCGCGCGCGCGTGCAAACACAAAGGAGAGCACACAAATGGATGCGGGTTGCCAAAGATTTAGGAGAAGATCTTGGGATAGGGAATTATTTTGTTTCCATGATTTTTATTTCATTTTATTTCCAGAATTAGGTAGTAGATTACTAGAATTGGGAAGCAGGAAATCTGTTCCTATTTCTGCTCCTATTTTCTTGCAAAGAGAACTAAGCATTTTGAGGTCAATAGACACTTTATCAAAGAAAAGATTGATGCAGGAGCTATTTGTATGCCATATGTGCCAACAACACAACAAATAGCTGACATTCTTACAGAGGGGCTGTGCAGACCTAACTTTAAGTCCCTCATCAGCAAGTTGGGCATGATAGATATTTACGTACCAGCTTGAGGAGGGGTGTCGAAGAATTAGGAGAAGATCTCGAGATAGGGAATTATTTTGTTTCCATATATTTTATTTCCTTTTATTTCTAAATCCTCACAGTTAGGTTGGTTTTCTGCCTAGTAGTAAGCATGGACAGGAGGCATTGGGGCTTGGATAGGTTTGAACTCAGGACCTCCTGCCAACTGTTTTAAAAACTTAAGCTTTTGGGTTGGACTTTCTCACATGGAATCAGAGTAGAAGGTCCTAAGTTCAAATCTTGCTAGGCTGCAATTGCCTCTTGTCCACGCTTGGTACTAGGCAAAAAGACCAGACTGATCATGAGGGGGAGTGGTTTTAGAATAGTTGGTAGTGGTCTTACAAAATCTCCCACGGGGAAAGAAGGGGTTTGGGTGGGGGTGGGGGAGGGGGAGGAGGGAGAGAGGGATAGAGAGTTCACTTTTGCATGTAGATAAAATCAGATGAAATATCTACTTTGAGAGATAGTCTCTTATGGGCTATTCTTTTTTTTGCGATTTGTTTTGATACAGTCGTTTGTTTATTTTATGCCATTCTTTGTTTGGTACTCTTGCTGAACCTCATGAGGTTCTGGAATTACTTCTTGGAATATCTGCCTCACAATAAAAATAAAAACCATGCCTTTCCATGTTTGTGGTGTCAGCCATTTAGATCGATTTGCCTCACTGTATTCTATGCAGTGCTATTCCCTCCGGAGAATTAATGCATTTTAGGGGTCCTCATAGAGTTTCGAGCTTCTACTTAATGTTTTAGATCAATAAGAAAGCTTGGATCTTTTTGTTTAAAGTTGCTAATTTTTCATGTCCACACTCTTCTATGAAATTTTTCTTATCTTATATTGTATAAGGGAAACGACTTTCTTCAAAATGTATTAGCCTTATTATGTCGTTGTATTGTGCATGTCTATACATCAGCTATAGCATACTTGTCAAATGACACTTGTTTTGTGCTCATTTTGAATGTGACAATTGCAGAACTGAATCAGCAAATGGTTTTGGTATATTTCCTTTAAAAGAAATAACAGAAGAGAAGAAACAGGCAATTTAGACAGTTGATAAAATAAAATATAAGAAAGTATCGTTTTTGAACATCAAGTACCTCTTGTATAAAATGCTAACACTGTATACATTGTCTAGTGTAGTAAGTGCTTTTCAGTATGTAACTGTGGACTTTTTGCTGATGAGCTATGAGAGTGCTGAACTTGCTATGCCGATAAGTCAGACGTGGCAAACTTTCCTTTGCCTGTTCCAAGTACTGCTACCATCAAGCTTAATTGTATGGCATGCACATGTTCACTGGTATTAATAAAATCATTTTTTCTTGTTGTGTACACAGGGACTGGTTTGAAGATGAGCTTCGTGCTTTCCATGGTGGAAAAGATGGGCTTATGCCTTGTGTCTGGGAGAGTGGACATTCTAGTTTTCCTCAGGTAAAAGTTGGTTTGCCTGCATTGGGATTCCTCATTGCATATTGGGTTTTATCTTCATTCGTAAAATTTTTTGGTGGCTAGAACTTTTAGGCATTTTACCTCAATATTGTTCGGTAAACTACACTTGGCTGCCTGTTTATTGAAGATTGAAATCTAAATCCTCATGTTAATACCATTCGATTTTGAGAGTTGCAGTTCAAATCCTTATGTAACAGCATTCGGTTTTCCATCCTTATGACATCACCACTATCACCTTGCTTGATACATGGTACAGTTTCAGAAATATGAAAGATTAGGTGTTAGTGTTCATTACCATAATCTTGCTCGATACATGATAAGGTCTCATCACTAGTGGATTATAAATATGCACTATACACCAAAACCGTATAAGAGTAAGTGCAATTACAGTAAGCACTAGTATCAACCAAAGGCGAGAATTGCACAAGGAAAACGTTGAAGCACAACCTGGGGCTTTTCCCAATATATTCTGTTCAGTATCTGGATTGTCCATTTCAAGCTGAAATATATGCTTGTTGCTTCAGAGAGGTCAGGCTTTTGCTCAATTGTGCAATAACAGTAATCACAGTACGCCATATTATTCAGCATTCAGTGATTTCAGCCTCTTAATTCCCAACTTGATCTCTTGCTTGTTGCTGAGTGGTTGAGGAACCATGTGAAAATTCTCAGCTATCTAGAATAGAACATACAGATTGAGTTCCAGCTCATGGGACAAGGCCTCTACGGAGACTTGTTTGTTTGGGGAAATTCTTTTCATTTTCTTAGCATCTCCAAATGAAATTCCATATTCTATACATGATCATAGACTTACTGCTTTTATGTAATTTGATGTGTAGCCGGAGACTATAAGCAAGACAGTGGTGAACCAGAAGCTCCTGTGCTTTGGAATCATGTTTGCTTTTCAAGTATGCAGACAAATTAAATTTCTAGCTATTTAGTGGTCCATAGTTGGGCATTGTGATGTTCTCAGTGCACTGGATGTTCTTTTCCAGGATAATAGTGGAATGTTATCACTTCTTGGAACTATTGAGCAGTGTTTGAAAGCTGGAAAGAAGCAACAATGGCATGCTGTCAGTGTCACCAACATCTGTGTGGCCTTGCTTTCTGGATTGAAGGTATTAATCATTTTACATAATCAACATGGTTATGGAGGATTGCTGTTTTCAGTGAGCGAGGTTGCAAGGCCAAAGCTCAATTTTAAGAGACTGAAAAAGAATTGCGGCTCAACTTTTTGTCTTTAATTTGTACAGGCTTTGCTTGCATTGCGTCCACGCATATTGGGGCAAGAATTGTTGAGCATATTACAGAGTATTTTCCAGGTAAGACCTCAATTATAGCAATTGCTCGGTAACTGTTCCATTGTTAATTATCCTTTTATACAAGGCTTGCACTGTGTCCACAGAGTATTCTAGCAGAGGGAGATATTTGTGCTTCTCAACGTCGAGCATCAGCAGAAGGCCTTGGTCTTTTGGCTCGTGTTGGAAATGATATTTTCACGGCAAGATTGGTTGGTTCTCTCTCATGATCTGTGTGCAGTGTTTCTATTCTCAAATAATTAGAATCAATGAAACTTGGGATGCATCTTTTTATAGTTGAAAGTCTTTTTGACTTTTTGCTTTTGTGATAGCTCTCTCTCTCTCAATTGTTTTTTGTGTTAAACAGACTAGATCGCTTCTTAGCGAGTTAACTGCAGCAATAGATCCTAATTATGCTGGTTCAATTGCTTTTGCACTGGGATGCATCCATCGCTGGTAAACCATCATTCGTCCTTTTTTATCTTTCTTTGCGTTCAGTTTTTCTTACTAGGCCTTCGTAGTTTTATGGAAGAATATGTTTGTTACTCTTTTAATACATCAACTATATTCTCTTGGTCAGACAAGAATGTGTTATTAGAATTGGGACGTGGGTAACACTTTTCACAGTGTATCTCATTTTCTTGGACTTACTATAACTAATGATTTTGACTGCACCGCCACCATCAGCCAAACTATGACCACAGCCATCCATTGGCTGCACCTCTTGCCACCACCAGTTCCCTCTTTCACCATCGATTGACGACTTACCACTGCCTTCTGACAGTTGGCATCACCAGCAATGGGCTGCTGTCTTGCCCCCACAATTTATCACTGGCTGCTGTAGCTGCCATGGGCCATTGGTTATTTAAGTCCATGCTGTTCTTTCCTTGCAATACTTGGTTCCCCAACTACCTCATCCGCCACTGACAGCTACCACCTGTAGCTTGTTGGCTGGTGACGCTTCTGGCAGCTACTGCTACCATGATACACATAAACATCAGAAATTGTGATCTTATAACATGTTTTCAAGAAAGGGTTTTGTGATCTGAGGAAACTATTTTTCATCAGAAATTAGATTACAGAGCGAAAAGGTGACATACAATGAGGAAGGTTGTAAGGAAAAAGCACTAGTAGATATTTTTATATTCTCATTTGTTGATCTCATGTCTTGGGATTAAAGATTTCTCGTTCATGGAAGAAATGTTACCATAAATTTTTTGAAATTTGTAACTGATTAACAAGCAAGCTTTCAGTTTCTTTTTAGATGGTGGGGAATCTCTCATTGCTGCATTAAAATGTAATTTCTTGATATCACAAGACAGAAGGATTTCCATATTTGTTCCCCTCAATGCTGATGACTTTCTACACGTCCCATTTTTCTTTGATTTCTTAAGTATGGGTCATACCAGTGCTATTGGTGAGGATTATGAATTCTCTTTTGTACTACTCTGTGCAAAGGAGTTTAGAGAAGAAGAAATGGAATTTAAAAAACAAGAATATAAAGTGCAGGCTGTTCTCTTGGGACATGTCTGTTTTTTCCCTGGAGGACCTAATCTTCTTCTTACATGCTGCAAATAATTTTGTTGCAAATAATTTGACAAATGTCAATGCTGCAATAAGTTGCTGATACTTCTAGGTTTTCTTCTATGTAAGGAATTTTAGAGCAGAAGCAAATTTCTCTCTTTGGAATCAGTCCAGTAAAGTGAAGATGGTATCGCTGAGAACAGTATGAAAATCTGTGAGAAGAAAAATGCACAACTTAATTGATAAGATGTAAACCATGATATCTTTTCGAGGAGAAACGAAAAATAGGTCATTATTTCATGATATCCTTTGGTATACAATGTCTTGGTTATAGAATATGATTTGATAACTGATTAATTTCTGCATGAACGGCAAAGCTTCTGCAGTACATTGATGTTGTCGATTATCTAAACTTCCAGTTGTAATGGAAACTGTGACTTTCCATGACACTTGCGTTTGTTTATATATTTGTATTTATCTCACATGCAGTGCAGGAGGAATGGCACTGTCAAGTTTAGTGCCTTCAACTGTGAGCTCAATCTCTTTGCTCACGAAAAGTTCAGTACCAAATCTACAAATATGGTCTTTGCATGGACTTCTTTTGACCATTGAAGCTGCTGGTTTGTCTTATGTATCTCATGTTCAGGTAATCTAATTTTAGGCTGCTTATCAAGAATTGGTTGTATCAACTTGTTATGCTCCTGCATTCACCTAAAAAGGGCATTTGAAACTCATATTGCTTCTGCTGGTAGAGCAGCATGCACACAAAAATGATGTTTTGCTCTTCTAGGGGATAGTGTTTCATTGACCTGTTATGGTCCAGCATTGTGTCCTATAAGGAAGTCGAAACTCTGATATTGCTCCTGCCGGTAAAGCTACCCATTATGTCGGTTTAGGCTCAGACACCAGGTTGATGAGTTTGATTTATCTGTCCACATGCACAGGCAACACTTGGCCTAGCAATGGAAATTCTTTTGTCTGAGGAAAATGGATGGGTTGACCTTCAGCAAGGTGTTGGCCGCCTTGTAAATGCTATTGTTGCTGTTCTTGGTCCGGAATTGGCCCCTGGGAGCATTTTCTTTTCACGTTCTAAGGTACATTGTGAATTAGTGCTGGAGAAAGTCTAAAAATAAACAACATGAATATTAGCCTTTTCTCGTAGCTTTATTTGGTTTTAGCGTATAGTCATTAGTTCTCTTGTTAATATGACCAATTGGGCCCTCAGTCTGTTATTGCAGAGATAAGCTCCTGGCAAGAAACAGCCACACTCCTTGAGTATGCCACGTTTCCTTTTGATCTTTCTAATTTTTATACTTTTGTATTTGATATTTCCTTAAAATCAAGAGATAGACCTTTCTCTTGACAGTTGAGGGGGCTTGCCTATAGTCCATCTAGGGACAGCTTTTATCATGATGTAGTAATCTAGTTTATTGGTGCACCAGGAGTGTCCGCTTTTCACAGCAACTTGTGCTTTTTGCCCCACAAGCTGTTCCTGTGCACTCCCATGTGCAAAGTCTTCTCCCAACTCTCTCCTCAAGACAGGTTCTCTTCCTGGATTTCTATTTATTTAATTATCCTCAATCATTTAGGTGCGTAGCCAAAAAAACAAAAAAAATGGCAAAGAGCACTCACAGTGTATAATTAACAAACCCGCCCCCCCAAAAAAAAGTTTGTGGGCAGGGCTGCTTCCTCAGACCTCCTCCCTACCCCTTATGAATAATTATGGTATCTAAAGAAGTTCCTTCGTGTTAAAACAGCCCATCTTAAGGCATCTTGCGATTTCTACCCTGCGACACCTCATTGAAAAGGACCCCGTAAGTATAAAATTATGTTTACAGGAATTTCCTTCCTCTTGCTCTATGCATCAGAGCCTTGTCTTGATGAGTTGGATGCTGCGCCAATAATTTTCTTTGTCAGGAGTCCATCAAGGAAGAGCAGATTGAAGAAAATTTATTTCATATGCTGGATGAAGAAACTGATTCCGAGTGCGTAATCCTTGCTGTTTGTTATATGTTTTGAATGTTAGCTGGGTATTTTGGTTGTATTGATCCCTTCCTAAGAAATGGATGTGCTGTGGGCCTAGTTTTTACATAGTTACAATATATGTGAGTTTCTTATATTTTTGTTTTTGAAGTATTGTGTGTTCTGATTTATAGTCCAGGCAATTATTTTTTACACGGGAAGGCCTGTTTACAGTAGTCTTTTTTCCTTTTTCTTGCATTGAGTAGATAAGTGAGAATGCCTTATTTTTGCTGGGAAAGGCAATTGAAGTGAAATGAGAATTATGATATCTAGTAAAATTTCTTTGCATGAACTCTTGGGTGATTTTGAGTTTTAGGCTTTGAGGCCTCTTTTTTTTTGTAATTTCTATGAACTTAGTCGATTAATTTGTGCACCCTCTTTCTAAAGCACTTCACTTATCTTACTTGATATGAAATTGGGGTTCGTTTCTTTGCAGATAGAATTTAGTCTGGTAGTACCAAAACTCGCAACTTATGTTACTTCTATACCATGGTACACAAGTATTCGAAAATAGTAATAACCGCACTTTGTGATCTAAGTGTAGAGATATAAGTAATATCACATCACTCTCTATTTGTTTGTGTTCATGAAAACTATTTTAAAGAAGATTTCCATGTGGATTATATATTAAAGTTTTGTCTTTTTCCTTTTAATTTTTCTTATATATTAGATGCTTTCATTTGAAGTCAGCAGGACTAAGAGGCAGCTAGTCACTAAAACTGTTCCTTGATTGGTCTGGGTTGTAAAATCAAACAACACGAGAGGGAGTGTAGCTGTCAACCAAATGGATTTGAGTCTCCCGGGAAAAATCTCCTGCACTGTGTGTGAGGTCTCCTGGATGTGGTCATATGAATTTGACCAGTCATCCCTATTTACTCGAATTTTAGAACTCGAATCGATTTGACTTAGTTCTCATCTCAAACTATTTAGTCCAGATTCCTGACTCAAGCCTGGTCAAAGTACTTTGGTTAACATATGAATATATAGAGTGTGGTTGCTTGGATCTACCACATTCTGTCAGTGCCACTTGGATGCCACGTCCTCGTTTATGTTAAAATTTTTGTCTGTGAGCATTTGATGGTGATCTATGTTGTCACCTGTGAAAATTGAAAAGATGAGTGCTGGGATATGTAACATATACTACAGTCTGCAGTGTTGGCTTTGCGATAATACCCTCTTACTATCACTGTGTTAACATCACATGACAAGAAATTAGAATTCACGTCACCTGGGGCTGTTTGAATTTCCATCATTGTCAGGATGATGTCTGCATCATAATGATAGTCAAGGGTGTTGATTTTAACATGTACCATAGTTGCAGCCGATGAAATCACTAATTACCACTGTGAGAGATTATTTTAGTATTAATACTCTATGCTCTGAAACCTAACTTATGGCTTGAGCTGGACATAACCCTTGCTTTTGGCAGCAACATCTACAGGGGAACTGTGTCATTGCCGCAAGATGTTAGTACATGATCCAGACGAGTGTTTGAAAGTATATTGAGATTGGAATAGTCAACTGGGAATCATCCTTATTATGCGTTTGACTGCTGCAGCTTGCCTATTTGCTATTGCATAGACCTTGCATTTGTACCTCACAAAGAATTCGCAGTGATCTAGATAAAGGGGGCCTGAATCACTAATCAGGTCAAATTTGAACATAATGTGTCATGCTAATGGAACCTTGATTATGACATTAACGCGGAATGATTGGAATTCTTGATATTCAGAAAGTGATACTTGTCAAGGATGTGGGTGTAAGCTATCTGATAATTGTACTTGGCCAAATTATATGTATATCTTGCCCATGCATTACTATGCTTTACCTGTCAATGTGCTTGTCTTGTTCATCTTTCAGATTGCAATTCGTATTGATGTTCAATGTTTGGTTTATATCCATTTGTCTTCACAGGATTGGAAATTTGGTTCAATCTACAATCATGCGGCTCCTCTATGCGACATGCCCTTCTTGTCCATCTCATTGGATTTCAGTTTGTCGTAACATGGTAACATATTTCTGGGAGAACATTGTGTCTTACTTCCAGTGCTGTCATATAATTGGTTGATGGTTGCCTGGGAAGGCGTTGATGTATTTTCCTTCTATCTTGCATGTTTTTCCCCTGACGCTTATGTGGTTTTTATTGCTTCCACTGGACATGTATTTAGATGTTTATTTGATTGGCAGTAGTATCTGTGTGGCATTTAGGTGCAAATCTACTAAATTCACAGTGTGTTGCATTATAAAAAAACGTCATGATACACAAGACCACATCCTTTCCTGCAACTTCGATGAGATCTTCTTCCATGAGTATCATGGCAACTCCAGTAGCTATTGGTCACTCAGAAGCTTATTGCTCTCACCATGCAACTGCTATGACTGTCATGTTATATAGATGAGGGACCAATGAGATTGTCAGCCTACAAATTCAAGTTTAAGAATCATTGTTTTCCACAAATGAGTTCCTCATTTCTTTCAATCAAGTAATTTATGTATTAAAATATTTCATTGTATGTTTGCGACTTCATTATCTTGAATTTGGCCATCATCTTGAATTTTTTTGTCAAGAGCTGATTTCTTGCCCTTCTTGACCAACTTCTTGTTTATACAAGTTCTGAATTCTTGATTTCATTTTCGTAAGGAGGATCTTTTCATCATATAATTCTGATATTTCCTTCACCTTCATCTTTGACATGAGTCAGGACGTTGATGTGCTTTATACATTATTTATCCTGTTATCATTCTGCTATTGTGTTTTGACTTCTTGAGTGCATAGGTTACATATAATGATGTTTGTTATGCATGTTCCTGGTCTTTCTCTGCAAATTGTGGAGAATGGAAAATCCCGTATTGAAAACTATTTCCCAAATGAATTTCAAATTGGAAGTATTTGTACAAGTTAGACCTTTTGTCAGTGTTTCTGTAAATTGGGGGACACTGTTTTGCTGTTTCTAATTATGCAAGTGTTTTAGTAGCAACAAAGGTCTTCCCTGGAACAGTGTTCATTTTGTGGTTGTGAAATTTTTGTTCACATTAAAAATCTCTACAGGTTCTTTCGACTTCAAGAAGAAAGACTGAAACCAGGAGAACTGCAGAGAATGATATATCAATTGGGACAGATGGTGAAACAAGCTTGGCTGTTGGAGGAGATGATGAAACTATGGTTGCTCATTCTAGAGGCATGTCCATGCAAGATTACCCCTACGAAGGATCTAGTGTTTATCCTAAACGTGATAAGCATCTTAGATATCGAACAAGAATTTTTGCTGCTGAGTATGTTCTCTTTCCTCTTTTAAACCTTTTGTACACATTTCTCCTCTATGCCGATGCAATGATATGTTAGAGCTGATTTAATATGAAGAAAAATCTGCTTGACAAGTTTTGTTTTTGCTTCTAACTGATAAGTTTTGTGTTCGCTTCTAACTGTACTTCTGAATTGCTTCAATATGAGCTCAAGGGCTTGCATGAACATGCAAGTATATGCGTTCAAAACATAATAAAAAAGAGGGTTTCCTTCTATTTATCTGAATTCCTAAGTAAGAATCAGTTTGAGGACCTTATTGGACATGAAGTTCCCTTTATAAGTATATTCAAACCTTAAGTTAATTATCCATCTTTTGGATCCAGGTGCTTGAGACATCTACCTGCAGCTGTAGGAAACGACCCTTCTCATTTTGATCTCTCATTGGCTAGATCCCAGTCCTCCAGAGGTCATGCAATGGGAGATTGGCTAGTCATCCATGTACAAGAGCTAATATCACTAGCTTATCAGGTACTCGGAATATACTATAACAGTTACCCAACAAAACTGCATGAATCATTCCACATACTAGATTGACACTTCATGCTCTCCTATTGACAACAGATAAGCACGATCCAGTTTGAAAGATTGCAGCCAGTTGGTGTGGAACTCCTAAGTATTATCATAGACAAGGTATCCCTTTTGGATTAGTTGGTTCTGCTATTAATGTTGGGACTTTATAATTGATTTTCTATCTTGTAATTTTGGACTGCAGTACCAAACAATTCCTGACCCTGAGCTTCCTGGGCATCTTCTACTGGAACAGTATCAGGTCTTTTCATGCCTTCTCCAGCATTCTTATAAAAAAAATGATAAGCTGCTAACCTAAAAGATGTTGGTAACTGTGTCATGGCCACCCAAAGCAACTCTGTTGTAGATAGTTGTTGTGCAGATGTGCTAAGTCACTGGAAGATTTCTTCCTCACTTTTCTTTTGGCCAGGGATATCTTCTTGACTGATTCATCTGTTTGTAGGCCCAATTAGTATCTGCTGTCCGTACTGCTTTGGACACATCCTCAGGCCCCATTCTTCTGGAAGCAGGGTTGCAGCTGGCTACAAAGGTTCTTTTCTTTTTAGCATCTGGCCCTCCTCCCCAAAGTAACTGTAAATCTTGTTAACCCTGTGTTGGAATGGCATTGAAAGTTATTGAGATACTGACATTCAAATTTTCAGATTCTAACAAGTGGAATAATAACTAGCGATCAAGCTGCCATTAGACGTATATATTCATTGATTTCTCACCCGCTGGATGATTTCAACAACCTCTATTATCCTTCATTTGCAGAGTGGGTTTCCTGCAAGGTGTGTTTAAGTGGTCTGACTATTCTTAGACCTTGTTTAATTGAAAAGAGCAAGGGATCTCCAGGATCCCTGCTTCTTGTATTAATTTTGACCACTACTAATTGTTCTGACATAAATTTACCTTCAATTGCATTTGTGACACATATTAGATCAAGGTCAGACTCCTGGCTGCTCATGCATCTTTCAAATGTTACACGTACGCATTCTTGAGGCGACACAATAGTGAAATTCCTGAAGATTATGCAGCTTTTCTTCCGTTATTTGCAAAGGGTTCAAGGGTTCTCGGAAATTTTTGGATAGGGATTCTGAAAGACTATAGCTATACATTCCTTCGGCTGCATCTCAGAAAGAAAGTAAGCCTGTTCAATTTAACTGATACATGTTTATCTTCTCTCAAACTTTACAGAATGTGTTGAAACTTCTTACTGAAGAAAATGATGTGTCTTATTCATGACCTTTTTTATTATGGTGGTTTGCTGACAGTGGAGTCCCTTTCTTGATGGAATGCAATCCCCATTGGTTGCTTCAAAGTTACAACCTTGTTTAGAGGAAGCCTGGCCAGTAATTCTGCAGGCACTAGCTCTTGATGCAGTTCCTGCTAATTTGAGTGGAGATGGCGAAAATGTTCAACTCCCATCAAAGGATAACTTAATATCCGGATATGGCATGGTTGAACTGAGTTCAGAGGAATATCGATTCCTTTGGGGGTTTTCACTACTTGTTCTTTTCTGCGGGCAAGATACAACGCCTGAAAAAAGAATAACTTTGTGGGCTCCTGCTCGAGGTTGTCCGCCTGAAGATCTAACAACTAAAGATACAAATCCTCCAAGCTTCAATTTGTACGAGGTGGTGTTGCCAGTATTCCAGTTTTTGTCCAGTGAGAGATTTTTTAGCGCTGGTTATGTGACGGTGGAAATCTGCCAAGAACTACTGCAGGTCTTGACCTCATCCTACTTATTTTATTCTATTGATTATTTGAGTATGGATTTTGGTGTTTTGTTTAGTGTTTTAGCTTTGTTTGCACATCACTTCTGTATGTGTTGGATCTTGAGGAGTGACTGCTGAGCATTCACTGGATGTTTAGTTGACATGTATAATGTAGTTACTTTACCTTGATATATGTCTTTCCAGGCCAAACTTAAGGCTGGACCCACTTTCTAGGCATGCTTGCGTTTGTTACTACTTTCATGATGATGTTGTGCGACTCCCTCAAATACTAATGAGGTCTTCTTGTTTTCTTTTTGGCTTTATAAAAAAAGGTCTTGTTAACAAGTGCCTCCATGTTAACCATACCTTATAAAAGATTGTGCATGACATGAAAAAAGCAATGCTTGGAAGATGGCAGACTGGTTAATGTAATCCGTTAAAGAAAACACTCTTTTGTCTGTTGTTCGTCAAAAGATTTTCTACTTCCTTTCTCGTTACTCTCTTAGTTCAGAAAGAGTTCCTTTCTTCACTCGATTTCCTCCCGCAAGGATTTCATACAATAATTGCCTTATCTTTTGTAAGGTTGTCCAGCTCCAACAAAAGGTTCTCTTCTTTGTGTCTGGGTCTAATTAACATCAATGTCGTCTTGCACCAGTAAACAATGACTACTTATGTGTTGAGTAGATGTTCTGTTCTGGTGTGCTTGTCATTCATTTTGCTTTGAATCCCAATTTAATCAAGCTTTATAACCAAGGGTGCTTGATGTAGTTTCAGGGCTCCTCTGTGGATTTAAATCTTGACATTCCTATAGGTCATGTTCTTTTGTTCCAGTGTTTTCAAGCTCTTGCTCTTTAATTAGTTTCACCTAATTGCTTTTGCATCCTATATATTGTGTTTATATCCTTGCTTACACAGGGAAGGGAACGTTGGCATAACATGCTTACTTTGCTTCATGGATCCATTTCTCGACAACTTATACTCGTGGGACAACTGATTGTCGAATATGTTATATTCCATTAGTTTTGTCTACTTGTTCTAGAACTGTCATATTTGCTTCCTTCCCCTGCGTTTTCCTTTGTCTACTACTTAGCACCAGATGAGTTTAATTTTTTTTGGTTGTCATCATTTTCTTTTCTTTTTCTTTCTTTTTATTTGCTTTTCTTCTTTTCTCATCAGTATGTGTCGTAATGGGCAACTGGTTAAATTGAGCAACTTTATTGTGCCATGACATATGAACATAAGATGCTTTATTATAGATGCTGCTTTGTTATGCTGTTTAGGTTACTAGATGCCACCTATTGCAACCGTGTCCCATATCTCGAGTGTGCTACAGTAGAGATATTGCTGTCATCCAGAGTACTATTGATAATTACTAAATCACTTAGTCGCAAATCCCAGAAGTTATGCAAGTTGTTTATATCTTTGGTTGGCAGAATCTCTCTTCTTTTAAATTGCTGAACATGAGACAATTTGATGTATTGCAGGTTTTCACATTCTCTGTATACATGGGCAATTCATGGAACAGTCTGGCAATATCTGTTCTGTCCCAGGTAAGTGTCAGCTAATTCCTGGAAATTGGCCAGGTCTCATTGAAGTTTGGTGATTTTGACTGTTAATAAACTAAGCTCGGCCTTTCACACACACACACACACACACACACACATGTACGTACGTATGTACGTATGTATGTATTCCTTACAAGTGATGGAGAGGGTTTCTAAAATTGATTGATAGATTTCTAATTCCAGACGTATAAGCTACTGCACATATCTAATGAAAATAGCTTTTCAGGTTTAATAGTGGAGCAGCTTGGGGATGATTCTCGATGAAAAGAGAGTGCTAAATCTGCTTCTTCCTCTTACTAGGAATACACAATTGATCAAACAAAAGTATTTTCGCAATGATTGTGAACTCCACTCAGTCTTGAATGAAACGCTGTTAAAATATTTTTAATTTCCCAGAAGTAGGTGCGTGCATAGGTGCATAGCAACTGGATAATCAATTATTTGAAGATTAGACTGATTGCGACCTCTAAGTTGTTGTATATGATGTTGCTGCTGTAGAAACATATTTGCTGTGAGCGCATTCATGAATTTTACACCCGCCCCCACCCCCCCCCTAAAAAAAAAAAAGAATATAAAAAGAAAAAAAAAGAGAGTAATACTTCTTAGCTTCATGACAGTCAAAACAAGAAAAAGAAAAGCGAGGCTTTTTTGTTCTAGCCTATTAACTTGTATGAATTAAATTTTTTGTTCATGCAGATCGTGAAAAATTGCCCAGAAGATTTTCTAGAAGGAGAGAATTTTACTTATGCTATTGTTGAACTCTGTTTGGCTTACCTTTTCAATATCTTTCAGTGGTAATGGACCCTTTTCATCCTTGGAATTCATTTAGTCATTTGCACACTCAGTATCAGCTAATATTTGTACATTTCTTCAGTGCCAATGCAGTTTCAACAGATCTGAGCTGGGAGGACTTAGTATCTCCAATATTGATTATGGCAAAGACACTCGTGAGACGTTTCTTGCATAAGGTTGGTTCGTCATAATTGATAGACAATATGGAGTTCCTGGATGTTTCCATTTCTGTTCATACGCTGATTAGCTTCATTTTTTTTTTTTTTTCAATTGATTGCAGAAGCAACTAAATTCAGTGGCTCTGGCCCTATTGCTGATTAGTTACCACTGTGTTAGAGCATCTCCCACTGAGTTATGCTTTTTGAAAGTAAATGATTACGTCCAGAGTGCAAGTTCCATATTGAAAAATCTCTCTAGTGGTAAGAGTATGATAACGGACTTGGTCAGCAATTATTTTGATATTAGATGTTGCAATTAGTGCTATCTCATTCTCATTCTCAACTTCGTATCCACTCTGGTTATATCAGGCAGAGTCTTGATTGTATTCTCCTCGTTGACGAAATTTGCTCATGAATACTTTTTATTGCATTAGATAATAAGGGTAGTGCATTTTAAAAGAGAATGATTATGTCCAGAGTGCAAATTCTATATTGAAAAATCTCCCTTGTGGTAATAGAATGATGACAGACTTGGTCACACTCATTTTGATTTTAGACGTTGCCTTTAGTGCTATCTCATTCTAATTCTTACCTTCTTATCCACTCTCGTAATATCAGGTAGAATCTTAATTCTACTCCAGTGATGAAATTGTTCATGAATTTTTTCACTGCATCGGACAATAAGGATGGTGCATTCAGTCGTGTGTGTGTGTGTGTGTGTGTGTGTGTGTGTGTGTGTTTGTGGATACTCACTGTTCAAATATCTTGATAGGACTTAAGGTTTCGTGGGTCTGTGATCACACTTCTTAGAATCCAATACAAAAGACTTATCAACAAAGCCTTCCGGCTTCAATTTCACTGGTTTGCTAAATGCTGGCTGTCCAGTATCCCCTTTTTCTCAGTTTCAACTGTAAGAGCGAGGTCTATCATGTATAGCGTGTCAAGTTTCAAATGAGATTGTTTGGAAGTGTGTAAGGCGTGTGTGGGTTATGCGCCGGGTCTTTATGAGAGTTTCATATGTTGGTTCATGTATATCAGAGGTTTAAGTTTTGAGAAACTGAAACCTTCCACTCAACAACTCTTTTATTGACTAAATTTTTTTCTCCATAAGCTTAGCTGGCCTGGTCTGTAAGACCTCATTGGCCATCACAAGATACAGATGCCTGTAATGGTCTGTGCTGATCTGTGAGGATCTCATAAACAATGCTGTCATTGCATGAGAGGATGAAGGGAAATGAAATAATGGGAACTAAACTAACAAAAGTTGGACTCTGTTGCTTATGAAACTTTTAACATATAGTTTTTCATCGTTATTATGTTTTTAAAGATTTTTCAGTATATATCTTTTATCATAGTCGAGTAACGAGATGACAGATACAAATCTTCTTGATATCAACTTGCAGACAAACGTGAATCTGGCAAAGATGCAGTCCTCTTTTTCCCAGGATCTTTGGAAACCACCTTGAATGTGATTATTGGTTTGACTAAAGACTGCATAAAGGGCATTCATCTTCTTGACAATAAGAAATCTGATTCACGAAAACTGATTCAGACAAAGCTTGCCTTTTCTTTTGAACAAACTTTACTTCTGGCGAAGCTGGCACATCAATGTCTAGCACAAAGAACAGATGGCAATCCGCGGCACTTCACTCTTCTCAAACATTGTGCAGAATGCATTAGGAATGTTCTTGGGGATACTAATATGCAGGTGATTATATATTTACTAGCCAGGCTAATTTCCCTGTTCTCTCCATTCATCATGCAAAAAAGTTGTTATTGCGCTTACCATTGCATATTTTCATTTACAGGTCCAAGCAATTGGCTTGCAAGTGCTGAAAGGCATGTTACAGAGAGAAACCAGTGCAGAGTACTTTAGTTTCCTGACATTCTTTACTGGGGAGGTCATTGAGGATATCTTTTCCATGGCCCTGAATATGTTGAAGGTTCAAAAAATAATTCTAAATTTCCTTCATCATGCTTAATTGGTGCCCATCTATTAAAAAGAGTGCTTCTGTTGCTTCTGTTGCTTCTGTTGCTTCTGTTGCAGAGAGATGTAACCAAGGAATCTGCAGTTATCGTCACTGAATGCTTGAGAATCTTTGTACTTCTGCAAACCCTGTCAAAATCCTCCGACTGTCAAAGGGGTTATATGACCCTGCTTGTGGAAGTCATTCTCAGGGTTTTCTCTGCTGGCAGTGGTTATTCTGAGGTAGGATTTTTGTTGGCATTAGAAATACATTAGATAATTGTTTGTTTTGTCTGTCCTCCTGATGACTGATTTCCTCATCTTGCTGCTAATGAACAGGGTATTGTTGATATAAGAAGCATTTCCATAAAGCTTGTCTCTCATCTGGTTCAGATTCCTTCCTCAGCTGTTCACTTTAAGGATGTCCTGTTATCAATGCCTGCATCACAAAGGCAGCAGCTTCAGGACATCCTCCGTGCATCAGTGGCTCAAGATCACAATGCAATGCAGACAAAATCAGTGACTCCATCTCTGGAGATTAAATTACCAGCTTCAGCAGAAGGAATTAAGGAAAAAGATTCTCCAGCATCATCCACTAAAAGTCACTCCTTTGATGGTACAGTGGAAGAGAACGATGAGGAAGAAGATGATTGGAACACTTTCCAATCTTTTCCTGCTTCTAGCAATGCCACCGCCACTGATCCTCGAATTGGAAGTACTCCAGAGGAAGGTGACATAATTGAGAACTCTGAATTTGAAAATTACACTGGAGATGGTGAAGATATAAAGTTCGGCATGGAAGCATTAAGCAATGTGCGTAAAGAGGTTGTCACTGAAGTGGTTTCTGATGTGGCAGGTGAAAGAAACATGATGGGAGAATCTCTTGATCTTTTAAAGGAAGACAATATGGATGAACCATTTGATCATCATCACGGGACAGACGAGATAGTAAGTGAAGAGAAGTTGAGTAAAGTTCAATCATCTGAATGTTCAGAAGCATTTGATGAGAGCAACTTTGTGGAAGATCAGAGAATAAGAGATGATAGCACTAGTGATAGAGCTAATCTTGAAGTATCTCTGGCTGCTGCACCTCTGGAACTCTTGGATATTGGAAAACATTATGATGGAGGGGGCTTGAAGGATACAGATCCAGTTGTTAATGTAAATGAAGATACTGAAAAGAAAACTCTGGACGAGAAGAGGAGAAATAATCAACAAGACGCTGGTCAGGATTCATTACTTGTTAAAGATCACGATTCTTCTCATCCAAGTGAAGAGGAGGTGACTCAACATCAACCGTCTGAACATTCGGAGGAGTCAAATGAGAGCAACATTGGGGAAGGTCACAGACTGAGAGAGGATGGCGCTAGTCCAATTGGTCTTGAAGTTTCTTCAGTTGCCACATCTTCTAAACCCCACGATGATGTGGGTGGCGTGACAACTGACAATCTAGATGTGCCTGTCAATGGAGATTCTGCGAACCAAATTCCTGACGGGGAGAGTGCAAATGAGAAGCACCAAGATGTTGGCCATGGTTCATCAGCTGTTAAAGACAAAGATGATGCTCCAGACTTAGAATCTCTCGCCAAGATTTGACAGACCATAGTGTAGATAATGAAGCACTACAAAAGTAGATACCTGCTTCCTTTTTACCATCTTCTAGCAGGCAAAACCAGCCCCTGAGAACTATGCTTGCTCAACCTTTTCATCCAAGCGAAGCACATATAGTATATGAAAGACATTTTCCAAGCTCACATCTCCCTTTTCCACCTACTGGATGTGAGTATCAACGTTAGAACTGCAAGTTTTTTTATTGTTCCCTCGAATGCTTAGTGATTATAGTGGCATAGCTTTAAATTTCTATGGGTAAAGATTGATTTTTTGGTTCCTTCTATCTGGGTTTAGTGGCTGTATTTCCTATGTACAAAGACATCATGACTAATTTGATCGTACTGAAATGACAAACTGCGAGGTCAGAAGCATTTAGGCATGTATGCGATATCATAAAGGTGGGTTGTGCAGCGTATGATTGATTTAATCAATTGATAAGTTTCAGATATGCTGTCATCCAGAACCCATTCATTGAGCAAAAGGTAACGACCTTGCTTTTCATTGGCTTGTTCCTATCCAGAAATCATTATTTTTCTTATGTTGGAACTAGCGCAATGTGTGACTAGTTCAACATGGTCTCGATTTGTATCTAATCTTGCCAGTATGTGTCCTTTGGTGGGCATGAATTATTAGCTTGGGTTTTGATAACCGTTGTTTCACCATTGAGATGAACTCAGAAAGCTCATAGACAATAGAAATTTTCCGTTCACGATTCAGAGATAATCCACAATTTACTCGTGTAGATAAAAATGAAGTATAATTATTTCCAGTTTAGTGTGTCTATAAGCCTCATTCTAGGGCCTCTGACATGCCAATTCAAAGTGAGACTGTGTGATGTTGATGTCTGATAATTTACGTGGAAATTTGAAAAAAAGAAGAAGCTGGATTGCCGGAAAATTTGAACAAAATAATCGATCTCAACATGTAATATTCCTTAATTGCTGAAGTTGATGTAGTAGCACATAACATCATATAAGCTACAAAATAATCAACTCGGTCCACAAAAAAGAAGATAAAACTCGTAATACTTGAAACATAGGTAATGAATGAGCTCATGAATGCATATATGTTACTCCCGATTCACTCTTCTGCTGCTGGAGGATAGCGGCTTCCTCCCCATACCTGTGCTTCTGTAATGCTTTTGCTCTCCAACACTCTGATGCTGTCTCCTCTCCTCCTGCATAGGCTTTTCTCCATGTGGATTTGCCTGGGGAGAAGTTTGCAGCCTCATCATATTCTCGAAGGATTTAAGGTAATTGAGAACATTTCTGTTCTCATCCAGCCGCTGAGCCAGACAGCTTGCTTTTCAGTGATCCGTTTGTCGCCAAGCTAATCTTTCTCTCGGGCATCCACGGTTGTTGGACCTGTTTCATTTTAGAAAGGTCGTTCTTTTCCACCACATCCTTGCCCTTTACTAGCTTTTGGCTTGATGTTGTTGAAGCTGTTGATGTCCTTGTATGCTTAGTGCCTTGTTCTTCAATTCTATGGCCTCCGCTGCTTTCATTTGGCTTTTCTTCATACCCATCCTCTTTCTTAGCGTCAGCATCATGTGAGTGCAAGAGTTCTATAGTTGCTCTAGCAGCTGCTGCAGCGTTACTCGCCATGCTTTAGGCAGCTTGAGCTGCAGCTTCCGCATCTCTGTACTTCTTTTCTTTCATTCTTTCCAAGAGTTTCTTGTCCCACTCTAGCTCCTTGGAATCAGTTAGAGCAACTTTCTCGGGTTCAGGATATTCTCTGGTTGAAGGCTTATTATGTGCACGCCTGCTCTGCTGCTCACCTGCTTCTGCCTTTTCCTTGAATGATTCAGGCTGTTGGGAGAATAAGTCAAGACCAGAATAAAGAAGGTGAAAATTGCAAATTTTCTTGTCATTTCTGTCTTACTTCTGGTGGTACTGCTGGTGGTTCTTTCTCAAACTTGAGAACAATTTCACTTGCTGGGGCAATTTCCCTTAGCAGCTTCAGTTTAGAATCCAAGCTCGGTCTCCTGGTTGAGAGTTCCTCGGCAATCTGTACGAGAGAGCAACATCTTACAGTGGACGATTGAGTTGCTAAATGATACTTAAAGAATGACCTTAATAGCAATATGGCTTAGCTTTACTTTAGAATTCACCGTGCAGTTATTAAGAAACTCAATGGCCGTGGACAAGGCACAAATCTTCTGTAACACTGGCAATCCTCCACATCTTGAAGCGGCAAAAATCAAGCTCGTTACTGCTTCCTTGAGCTCCTCAGGACAATCCTGAATAGCAAATGACGTAACATAGAAATTATGACCATAAGAACAGATTGGCGAGGAGAAGATACCGAGATCAAACTCCTCAAGAATATGACATGAACTAAATTCAACAAACAAAAACCTGCACTTTTCGATAAACACCACTCTATCCGCTCGCAGATTAAAGCAGTTTTCTATCATAGAAGATGAATCAAGCATGTTTTGCTCCCCTATCATATACTTGACCTGCCGAAAAGGAAGTGCATATCTCAGACAGAAGAAAGACAGAGAGAGATGGAAAGAGTCGTAAGAAACATGTTCAGAAATTATGCTGAGGAGTGCTGTTTCTTGTCGACCCTAGTTGAGATGCTAAATGACGCCGGGCCGAGCTTGGGAACACCTAGTACGGTGCTCTTTCTCAAGGTGCAATGCGGGAGATTGCGAGATTGAGAAACCTTCTTGAACTTTGATGTCTTGAAGTTTCTTCCCAGCAAAGCGTCTAAGCTTCTTTCCCATGTTTGATTCTTGACTGCTTCTGTCCAAGGTCGAACTTCTTCCATACTAATCCTCATTTGTGCAAAGCTTATATAAACTTCAAAAAGGCGAGCATTTCAAGTAGCATTACCATTTTCTTGTCACGAATCTTCAGCACGTTGAAAGAAGAAGGGCACATCTGCGTACACGTTTGAGAAAGGTATGCATCATACAGTTAGAAGGAAAATGATAATCCAACTGATTTGGTGTTTAGGAGCAAAAATTTTGTATTGCTTGGACTTTCCGACAATTAATTTTCAAGGAAAAAAGAAGACTTCCGTACTTAGAAATTTGCCAGTAAGGGATGCCTTCCAGTTTCTTCTCAGATTAATCTTGAGCTGAGTGTCGTCATGCTTAATAAATCATGTTTGGCCTCCCGATTTAATACCGGGTCTTGGTTGCTCTCCGGTCTTTCACTTAGTTTCATTTTACTCAATTCCTTGCATGGACTATCAAAACATGTAAGCACCTTTAAATGATCATTGAATTTTGATCCAAAATGTAACGTGGTTCATAAACTTTAGCTTACTATTGAATATAATTTTTGAACTTTTAATATAACACCTTTAAATGATCATTGAATTTTGATCCAAAATGTAACTTGGTTCACGAACTTTAGCTTACTATTTAATATAATCTCTAAACTTTTAATATATTCAATGTATCCATGAACTTTTAATAAATATTCAATATGTTTTTTAGGTTATATGAAAATATTTAAAATATTATGATAATATAAAATACTTTTATATAATTCAGAAACTGAATTGAGCAAGGACAAAAAATTTAGGAATTACATCATGGATTACGTTGCATATCAAACTAATGTTTAGGAATCATATTAAAAAATATTAAAAATTTAGAAATCGCGTTACATGTTTATCTAAAATTCCTAACCATTTGTGTCTTTTTTTTTTTTTTCCCAAGCATAGATGTGTCTGGCTTTTCGGAAAGGGAAGCTACGTTCATAATCTGGAGCACCATCGATCCGGCTGGTTGAGAGAGAGAGGAAGGGGATGGAGAAGAAGAAAGCCAAGAAGACGGCCCACGTCGGAGACGCCGCGAGGGCCGGCGCCGGCGCCGGCGCCGACGCCGACTCCGACGCCCCATGGGGGTGGCTGACCCACCGAGGCCTCGTTCCGACGTTTTCTCTCATATCCCTCTTCGGCCTCCTGGTCCGAGCCGCCGTGTCGCTCCACCCTTACTCCGGCGCCGGGACTCCTCCCAAGTACGGCGACTTCGAAGCCCAGAGGCACTGGATGGAGATCACCGTCAACCTCCCGGCGAGGGACTGGTACGTCAACGGCACCCTCAACGATCTCGCCTACTGGGGCCTCGATTACCCTCCCCTCACCGCCTACCAGAGCTACGTCCACGGCCTCTTCCTCAGGCTCTTCGACCCCGATGCCGTCGCTCTCTTCGCTTCCCGGGGTTACGAGACTTATTTCAGGTGATGATCTTGGGGGTCGTTGGTGGTCCGGCCTCTCTGGTGCTGCAAAATCTGATCTTTTTCATTCGCTAACGCAATTGGTAAATATGCGCTGCGTGATGCAGTAAGCTGCTCATGAGGTGGACGGTTCTGTCCTCTGATGCGATGGTGTTCTTCCCTGCCGTGTTTTACTTCTGGATTGTGTACAACCGCGGTCGTAGCCGAGGTGGTGAGAGATGCGACGCGGCATGGCACGTAGCGATGCTCCTGATAAACCCGTGCTTGATCTTAATCGACCATGGCCATTTCCAGGTACGGCCCCCTGGTTGCACCTGGATCAATTCTTTGCTTTAGTGGCCATTCTTCGCATAATATCGTTGTGTATCGCTGTCTCATTGTTGTTTTCATTGTTGTTTCAGTATAACTGTATTAGCCTAGGACTTACTGTTGGAGCAGTTGCTGCGGTCCTCTCTCAGAAGGACCTCATCGCATGTGCTCTATTCTCTCTTGCTCTGAATCATAAACAGGTATAATCTGCATATTAACATTTCATAGTGAGTACCTTCGAAGCGTATGTTAAAATGTGTACAGTTTATCTTAGTGGCACTCTATCTTTGCGGATTTGATTTGGTTTGTGTTCATCTAGATAATAATTGGTTGTTTCTTGAAAGCATTAAGGATTTATTAGCTAGGTTAAACCATTAGTATGCTCTCAGTTCCCGTCTCTAAGGGGATAATAGCACAAATGGTTCTTGGACTTTGGTCCAATGTGCAATGTCATCCTTGAACTTTGGCTTAGTGTGCAATGTTGTCCTTAGACTTTGAATTTGTTCAATGTGTTTCCTGAACATTTGGTAAATGTTCAATGTAATCCCTAAACTATATAAAAATGTTTAAAAGTTTGGGGTAACCTAACTTCATGGATGACAGAGACCATATTGAACAAATTAAAAGTTTGAGGATATTGCATATTGGACTAAAGTTCAATGACCATTTGTGTCATCTTCCCAATAAGCAATTTTATAATAGTTGTACTTGCATATCATGGCACTAGTTATGATGTCCTTGGTTAGAGTAATTATGTATCCGGCAAAGCTTCTCTACAAAATGGACACTTGCAGATGTGATTGAGATTGAATCCAACATTTTTATACTCAAAATGCTATGTAGTGGCAACATCCTTTCTGTTATAAGCTTTATGAGGAGCTAGTTCTCAGATCCTTTCTTTCACCTTAATTGTATGCTTGGCCTCAATTAAATGCTTGATTGTACCGATGGGATGTGAGCATTCCAACTTAGTCGATAATCTATTTGGAATTGGACTGGACCCTTACATGGTTTTAGTACTTGACGAGGCGTGAGGTGTCATAAATGAGGTGATGCCGAAGAAAGGAGCATCCTTTCAAGCTGGGCATCTGTAACTTTAAATCTTTTCTGAAAGTGGCCTCTTTAATCTTAAATTCAGAATTCTATACGATGGAAGTGAAGAGAAGTTGAATAAGGGCAAAATGCAACTTCTTCTATCTTTTTTTTGAATTGGGTTATAATAGGTTTCCAAGTTTCCTAATAATTAATCTTCGACTCCAATTTTTTTATTTGATTGATGATACCTCCTTGCCTTCCAAAGGAGCTGAGATAAGCCTTTGGACTCAGAAAGTTGCTACAGTTGTTTGTGCTTTTTGTTTATTCTTGCAATTTTAGGAGTTATCCAATGTACAACTATTTATCTATATTTTCATGATATCCTACAAAGAAAAAATGGTTAACGATTACTTTTTATCTTGAAACTCTAAGAAAATACAATTGTCTTAGATTATGACAAACACCTGTGTCATTGATTTCACATAACCATATTTAATCTTGAGGGCAGTTGTATTTTCCTCCTACTCATTGCAGCCATTTTTGCGTCAACTCATATAGTTTCAGCATCTTTATTTAATGGTTTTGTCATCACCAAATTCTCATGAGATTACAGGAGTAGAGATGAGATCGTTTGCTGACTTAAGATGACAAAATTGATCAAAGGATATGCAATGTTAGCGTATCAAATACTTGCAGCCTGTTTTGATAATTTTGGCTATTTTTGTGTATCAATATCACACAACTGTTTAGTTAGTAACGATGTTAAATACTATGGCTGTGCAGTTACCTTAATCCCTCATTTAGTAGTTTGGTCATGTTTGACATGTTAATATATTTATTCATGCTTCCGTTTCTGGTCCTCTCCTGGAACTTTCTGCAGATGAGTGCATACTTTGCGCCAGCGTTCTTCAGTCATCTCTTAGGAAAATGCCTCAGGCGGAAGAATCCATTTTTTGAGGTGTCAAGGCTGGGTTTGGTGGTTATGGGAACATTTGCAGTTGTTTGGTTGCCATACCTTTACTCAACAGATGCCCTTTTGCAGGTAAGTAAATTATTTTTGTTATATTCTTTAAGGGAAGAACAGAGAACAAGCTGATTGCGTTATCTCTCACATGCCATGAATGTAAATAGTCGTCTGTTTTGTATGCTTAGCTAGAGCATGTTATGAGTTGCATTTTTCCTTATATAATATCTGATGGTAGGGTCGACTTTTAGATCATCAGAATCTTTACTCTGCTTTTAAAGATTATTCATTGACAAGTGGACAGGGTACTTCGGGTAATGAAGTGATAGTCATTCTGGATATCTGTAGGAAGCAGTGAGTTACATAAATTAATTGTACTAAGGTTTAGACTAGACAAGGTAGAATGGTAGTCCGGACATAAACTCAAGCATTTTAACTATGGAAGTTCTATGCTTGTCTTAGGGCTTAATCAATGCAATCAACAACATGCTGCTTGGAATGTGTGTGAGTATCTAACGCAGCACATCTAGGCACCCTAAACATTCCCTTGGACGACAGTAGACAATATCCATAAGAACTCTAGACCTAGCTCGTGAGCTGAAGGTGCTTGGTATCATATCAATAGTAGTACTCTTAAGCCCCTTGTCTGCAAGGGGTGGAAGCTTTTGAATATTAGCTATTTGTAATTTTCTAAGGGAATATTAGGATAAGTAGTACCTCTGTTACGATACTCTTATTCATGTTTCATTTGATTTTACATAAGTTGGCTTAATTGTGACCATACCTTCTATTTTGGTGCTTTCTGTAGGTTCTCTCTCGTCTTGCTCCATTTGAGAGGGGGATATATGAGGATTATGTAGCTAACTTTTGGTGTGCCACATCTGTTCTTATCAAGTGGAAAAGGTTGTTTTTGACTCCTAAGCTCAAGCTTTTTAGCTTCATTATGACTGTGTCTACTTGCCTGCCTTCTATGATCCATCAAATATCTTCCCCAAGCAGTCAAGGTTTCCTCTATGGGTTACTGAACAGTTCGCTGCCCTTTTACTTGTTTTCATTTCAAGGTGAGTTGCAGTCTGTCCCTTTCACTTATTCTCTTACCATTTCAATGTAAAGTGAGTCTGAATCTTTGCCCCTGCTTCTTGTGTTGTATATGCAGTGCATGAGAAGTCTATTCTACTGCCGCTTCTGCCGGCCAGTTTGCTTGCTCTGGACGATCCTTCTCTTTACAAGTGGTTAACCCATTATGGATTGCTCTCTATGTTTCCTCTTCTACTTCGTGATGGACTTCTACTTCCATATATGACCCTTAATGCTCTCTACTTTCTTCTCTACCATGTGCCCAGGGACAAGCGAGTTTCGAAGGTCACAGGTTCTTCTGCGGCTTACCCAATTTTGAGTGCCTTCTCTGTTTGTTGCTATTTTGGTCTTCATTTTATTTACTTAACCATGCATCCCCCTGAGAAGTACCCTTTCCTCTTTGAAGCTTTGATCATGATATTTTGCTTTTTCCACTTTGCTTTGCTTGTAATTTACACCAATAAAAAGCAATGGACATTGTCCAAGCATTCGATGTTGTTGAATAAGGAAAAGAAGCTTATTTGATATTGTTGTCATGGAACTTAGGTTCTAATTCTTTTTTATTTTTTCGGTTTTTTGAAAGGTGATAAGAATCGACATGTTTACATTGTCCTATTGGCTGCCAATAACTAAGAGGAACGTCCAATGTGATTTTGAGTTCGTTGTTTTCACATGAATTGTTATCTGTATGAGCAGGAATTTTCCGCAATATAAGCAAGCTTGCCGTGTTGCTTCTTCACAATTAGTCTGGCTTTAGTCATTGTCAGGGCATGTAATGTCCCTCAGACATGAAACCTGTCAACAATTCCAGTATTGCTGATTTTGCTCAGGAGGCCGGGTCATTTGGTTTCCGTTTCCTATTTATGAATTTTAAGCCTGTTCTTCTTGTCTTGTGGACGTAATTTTCATTTTACAAAGACTTGGTGGATTAGAGCTTCTTAATACCTTTCTTTGAATAGGATCAAAACAGAAGCGACTTTGTTTAGTATTAGTCAAGGAAGCACCTGGCTAGTTGAAATTTAAATTTACAAGGGTTAATGGGAATAGTGAACAATAACATATGTTCTTCATGCAACGTGCACTTAATACTTCCATTTCTTAATTCTCCTTTGACACTTAGTTTTGAAAATCAAAAGAAAAATTAGAGTAGATTTAATTTGATTTATCTTTGACATTTTGGTATTAGGCCAATTAGATCAATCGGTTCCCTGCGCAGGCTCATTCTGGGACTTGGGAAAAGCCCTTAAATCTCTGGAGGTTTCATTATTGTTTTGCTTAGTCCTCTATTAATCATAGCTACTGACACCCAGTAAAAATACAGAGACTGAATTGGTAATGGTGAAATAGGGTCAAATTCGAACCACAAGGAGTGACATGGTAGATTTACCGGTGGGGAGGGTCAGGTAAATAACAACTGTTACTTGAGTGATATTGGCAATGTCTTGTGTGAAGGTGCAATAAATTAAAACAGTGTGGGGAAAGCACCTCTCTTTGGTGTGTTCCACACTTATTAGCTGTGTATATTGCTTGCTCAACCGTGAATGTTTGACATGAGTATCTTGGAGAAGGAATGGGAAGATTTGAATATGTATGAGATACAACCACTTCTTGATCTGTGGGGTTTGAAAATGCAACCCATAACCCTTTATAATAAGCCGTGAATTAGCTTTACTTGATTTCACAGCTTCTTGTATGGCTCGTGTGCTATTCTACGTAGCTCTTTAGTTTGGAACCGAATTGCCCTAGTCGACTGCATCACAGGCCAATTCATTCGTGCATACAGAGGAAAGTGGTCGCTAACTTGTTTTCGAGCTCCTTGATCAGCGTAGAAATGGGAATGACGTGAAAGGGTGCATAGGAGTCAGCAGATGCCAATTCCGTGCTCGATATCATCCTTTGATCACGGAGTCCCACGAAATAGTCTACATTTGCATCCATCGGAGGATGTCTAGCAGTAAAGCAAGTCCAGTATATTTCACGATCCCAGTGTCGTCTATGCCATTTAATGGTGTACTTCGCCAATACATGCTAGTTATATCTTGTTTGCCTTCGCTGTAGAGTGAATGGTTCACAAGTCCCAACAGCAGATAGCTTCACGATTGAGGGTGAAGGCATAGGGAAAAATATTCGCAGTAAATAAACCTGTCCAAATGGGTCATAAAATCATTTCTTAACCCATAATGGATGGGCTAGGTTGTTACATGTGTCAGTTATATTTAGTAAATTGATCATAAATGGGTTTAATATGGGTGTTAAATGAGTTCATAACTTTTTTAGACCCAATTCAGTTCCATGACTCTTCATTTTCTTTTGATCTTGTGTTTGCTCACTTTGTGCTTTCACGTTAGTTTGTGTATAGATTTTCTTAAATTGAGTTAAATAAAGAAGTGTTTTAGTAATATGGGTTGGGTCAAGTATAGACGACTCGAGTTTTTTTTTTCCAGTCATATAGGTAATTACATTTGTATAGTATAGAAATGGATCAATTTTGATATAACTCACTTGTTTGATAGATCTATTAGTAAATAACAGCAGATAAAAGAAAAATCTAGTCAAAGGGTTTTTTTTTTTGGTTAGTTCTACGCTAATCCTACTCTAACATTCACTCTTAGACTTTTGCCCTGCCTTCTTGCAGGGCGTGGGAGTCGAAACCCACTCCTGAAATAAAATTGTCCCCACCCCAATCCCTCCTGAGAAGGTGGGGATTTGAACTCCCAACCTCTCCCTTCCAAGATAGAAGGGTGGCCATTGGGGCGAAACCCCAGTGGTTTAGTCAAAGGGTTTGAGTGAAGGTAGTCTAGACTTATAGTGTGGATATCCCGAACAAGTTTAATGATGGGCTTTTCACTCACTCTAATTGAAAATGTTGTTTTATCCTGACCATTAATGTAAGATCACGAGAACTACTCCATCTTACTGTCATTATATTGATAGGGATTCGATTGTAAGCGGTATAACATTACCAATTTGAGAGGTCTTTATCGGGATCATAATGTAGGCTTGGTTAATGGTTCAATGAAAGGGACTTTCACGTTGAGGCTATGAAAGAAATACTCTGCAATAATTTTCAGGTTGACAAGTCAAGAACTCTGCAAAAATAAATAGAAATAATCTTGCTCACACTTTTTGAAGAAATACTTATAAATATTTGAGACTCCACATTATTTTGAATGCCATAATATGAAGAGACTTTGTAACAGACGTAATGTAGGCTTGATTTAGGGTTTGAGAACTGAAAGGGTTCGTCTGGCTCAAAGATTTTCCATTGTATCACTAGTCATCGTCTTCTCCATCGAGGATTGTTTTCTCAAGTAGATGTTCTATTGGCCATGAGAGTCTGACTTTTAAAACTACTTGAGACATGTAGGACTTTTGTCGTTTCACTAGGAATAATTTAGCCACTTCGACGGTCTTTTGCCATTTTTTTTTTTATACTCATTTTTTTCGATACATTTTTGGCTCATTTGTAGACTAGCTACACTAGGATGATTCGGCACTTTGGACACTCGGGCTCTTCATCTCCCATTGATGCTCCAGATGGCACAGTCTTAATACGATAACTTAGGCAGCGCATGACAACGTTTTTTGGCTGGGGAAGAGTTTTTTTTTAGAAATAGTTTTATTTTTATTTTTATTTCGAGGAAAAATTTCTGAGTAAAATAAAGTGTTTGGTAACTACACAAAATTTATATTCCAAAAATAGAAAAAAAATAGAAATGCGTTTGGTACGAAACAGTTTTCTTTTTTGTATTTATTCGTTTTTTATTCTTGCTGATGGATCGCCGCTTGCTGGGCGGGGCAGCGTGGTGGGTAGCGGTTGGCGATGACTCCGGGCGGTTGGAGGTGGCCACAGCAAGAGAGAGGACCAAAATAAAAATAAAAAAGAAAATTGGCTTATTCCTAGAAATTGTTCCCGGAAACAAGAATGAACTTTTTTTTGTTTTTCGTTTTTGCTCTAAATCTATTCTTGGGTTAACTTTCTATTTCAGGGAACAGAAAAATAACTTGGCATTACCAAATGGATTTCTGTTCTTTTTTTTTTATTCCAGGGAACAAAAAAATAGAAATCCGGAGGAACAAAAACGTTCTCATGTGCAGCCTTAGCTGCCTTGCCCTAGTATGGGAGATGATCATCAATTTGGTTTTTGCCAAAAAAAAAAGAAAAAAAGAAAAAAAAAAAGAAATCACAAGCTCAATTGGGCTACACAAGGGACACAAGAGTGTAGGGTAGAAAAATAGCCACTCTTCGTCATCTTAAGATGCTTAGATTACCAGAGTTAATATGCAAGAAAAATACTTGAAATTTGATGTAAGTGAAAGCAAGAAAATCCCTGCTCATCTTCAACACCTAATGACATTGATTTACCTTTGGTATTGCCTTGTTGTGTGGTGGTTCTCGAAGGAATATTCCACAAGTGTTTAGGCTCTAAAAGGCTAAGTAATGGATAAACTATAGTGCTTAGGATAGAGGAACGAAATGCTTCTTATCATTTCGGTTATTGTACCTTTTACGAGACAATGCTTTATTTTATAAATATTGATTTTTTTTCATTTAGCTTACTATGAATAATCCCGAGATGGTGTATAGGATATAGCTTGTCTTTTCATCATTCTGCCTCATTATGTACGTCTAGTTCTTTCCACATGGTTTGTTGAATTGTCTAACCAAATTCCCCATACGAAATTGGTAATTTGGGGCAGAATAAACATGCAGAACTTGCAACTCGGAAGTCATTAATCGAGAAAGGTTTCAATTGCAGCACATGGAAACCATATACCCATGAATCATGCCATATAGTTTTAGATTTTGTTAGGGATAATACTTATTCACACTATGAGAATGGACCGGATTGAAGAACTCATGACCATATATCTCGGCTAATATTAGAGCATCTCTAGGAAGTGCTTTCTTTATGACGTGCGGTTCACTGTAATTTGGAGTGAACTTTCCACATGGGTCAAGAATAATAAACAATATTTTCTGCAGGACAAGATCACATGCCTTGAAATGTCATGGTTGGACCACGTAGTTGAATGATTTTGGCCACACTTTGTTGAAAACATGACAAAAAGCTTTCAATTGCTTCTCATCAATCATATTTAGTTGCTCTAGCTTTGTTGGACCGATTAGCTTCAACTAACTTCATTGGGGATGATACTTGCAATGAAGGGATTTCCACTTTCATGGACAAGACAGCGTCCATGCCACACACGAGGGAGAAAGAGGTTTCCCTAGTCAAGGTTTGAATCGAAGTCTGATTTGCCATTAATGCTCATGCCATTGCAAGTTAGAATCTTCTCTATGTTTTTGTTGATTGCCTCAACATCTCCATTTATATGAGGATGTAGGGGGATGAATTCGGATGACGAATCTTGAATTCATTGAACAGCTCGTCAATAGTTTGTTGTTCAAATTCGACTTGTTATCAATGATGATTGTTTCTAAGACACCATATCGAGCAATTAAGTCATGTCAGATGAACTTCACTGTTGCATATGACATGGTTTCAATCCATTTGGAGAAATAACCGATTGCAACTAGGAGAAATCGATGCCTGTTTGACACATTGGGATTAATAGGGCCAACTATGTTGATACTCCACATTGAGAATGGCCATGGCTTGAACAATTGGTGCAGTTCAGTTGGAGAATCATTTATCTTATCCCCGTGAATTTGACATCAATGGTAGCTTTGAACATGCTGGATACGGCCTCTTTTTGTTGCAAGCCTATAATCGCCTAGCCTTATTATCTTCTTGGCTAGCATGTGTCCGTTCATGTCTGACCGCCAACTCCTTCGTGCATTTCTTGCATGATCTCAGTAGCTTTAGCTACGTCGATGCATCTCAATAGGGCTCAATAATAAGACCTCATGTATAGGTTCTCACCACTAAGGAACAACTTCGAGGCTATCTTCATTGTGTACTTCCTATTGGCTAGAGTACTTCCTTTAAGGAATTGTTGCTTCTGGATGTAGTTAGCTTCAACTAACTTCACTGGGGACAATATCATGGTTTTTTGTCAGGTTCCTCAGTCATGACCATACTACATCCAATTTGTATGTAACTTGCAAGATGGACAACAATACATCAATGAACTGATTATGAGACCTGGACAAGTATTCAAATGAGACTTCATCAAACTTCTTCACTAACTCCTGTAAGTGATTATGATAAAGCACGAGTTTACTATCTATCGTCTTCCATTCTCCCACAATTTGAAATAATAATTAGTGCAGAGCCTTCGGACTCCTTCAACTTGCTTACTCCCATTGCAACCTACAGTCCAAGGATACCGGCTTCATATTTGACTATATTGTTAGTGCACGAGGATACTAATTTCTCCCACAATTTGAAATAATAATTAGTGCAGAGTCTCTAGACACCTTCAACTTGCTTACTCCCATTGCAACCTACAGTCCAAGGATACCCGCTTCTTATTTGATTATATTGTTAATGCAAGGGGATACTAATTTCATAGCTACGGGATAATGTTGCCCATTCGGGGATATCATAACTACATCAGTGTCAAAACTAGACAAATTCACAGCTTCCTCAAAGAACATGATGCACGAATCTTCTTCCAAAAATAGGATGCAATCATTTGGGGAATATATCTTGTCATATGAATCCCTACAGCTCTCGGCTTAGCATATTGACGAAAACACATCCCTTGATAGACTTTAGTGGCATAATCTGTAAGTCAAACTCTACAATCAAAATCTACCATTTCACCAACTTTCCAATCAAAGTTGGCTGGTTAAGTAAGTACTTGATGGGATTATTTTCGGTTATCAGAAATGTCCGGTGATGCAATATATACTAGCGTAATCGGTGTAAAACCCATATTAGTGCAGCGCAAGTCTTCTCAACTTTGGAATAATTTATCTATGAGGTAGTGAACTTCTTGCTTTAGTAGTAAAGCCGTTCCTTTGCATCGTCAGGCCTTTTTTGAGCAAGCACAGCACCCAAGGACTCACAATTAATTGTTAGGTAAAGAATTAAAAGATGTTCCGACATAGGAGGGGCTTATCAGGTTTTGCTGAAAGACAAACAGGACTAAACCATAAAGATAACAAGACTGCACCAAAGCAGTTTCGAAGAAACGACTTTGGAATGATGAAATGTTTTTTATTTTCAAAATGAGAACGAAGAAGTATTTTGATTTCCTTTCAAAAGTTTTCTCACTTTATCGTCTTTGATTCTCAGAAAATCAGATAAAATCGATGTAGGCTCTATTCCGATAGGTGAACTAAATAATTCAGAGTCCAAGGGTTCCCCAATGATAATGTTATATTCTTCCAACGTTGAGGTAAATTCATGCTTATTGAAGATGAAGGTAGATACTTTAGGGCACAAAAAATGTGCCAACGCTCAAATGAGACCGCAATGGACTCCTATCTTCAATAGAGGGAGCAGCCAACCAATCTTGGATTGGACAAAGTTGCGACCGGTTTGGTCTAGTTTGTTCTGCCACATGTTGAGCTCATCCTTGGGAGCGGAAACAAAGACTCTTTTTGGATTAGAAATAAGCCCTGTTGCAATTAGGGACTCATAATCTCTAGTTTTTACTTTTATATGATGTGTCGGCTAACAATTAAGTGTCAACATCACCGTGGGCGAAGAGGCCATGACGCTCGCCTATGTACGACGACCACTGTGACATCTGGATTTTTTACTTGACATATTGTGAGTCTTGAACGCTTAACGGTCCATACCACGTCATTGAACTCGTCGTCGGACTGCACCAATTGAGTTCCCGTCATTACCGAGCCACCTCGGCCTCAATTGCAATGCCATCGTTTCATGGTGATGCCGACTCGACACCGCGTCACCACCAGACTGCCGCCACAGCAACCACCAGCACCAGCACCACCTCAACCTCATCGCACTAGCAGCATTCACGAACCCCAGCTGGTGTGAGACCGTGAAGGGAAGTCAACCGGTCAGCAACTTACACCGAATATTTCCTCGTGGCACGAAGACCACAAGTGGCGAAAGAGAGAGGCAGCCTTTCCCTCGTTCTCTCTTCACACCGCAGCACACCTAACACCCTTCCCGCCGGAACACCCAACCCCCACCCCCCCCAACATTCTCTTCAGACAAGCGACACCTTAACAGCAGCGAAACGGTGAAGATTAAGTTGGAAGAGAGAAGAACGGAGCTGCTCGTTTCCTTCTTGCTTTTACCGCCCTAGTCTTTCTCTGTTTCTCCCATTTCTCACTTCAACTTCACCTCTGCTTGCACCGCAACCCCCTGCCGCTCAAGCCAGCGATGCCAACCACTACACCTCATCCCTCCCTTCATCTCTGTTCATCTCAATTCCCCTCATCTCATCTCTACCCGCACCAAGAAACAGCCACAGACCTCGCTCGCTCTTTCCTATCGGCCCAGCTGCTCACGTTGCCGCCGCCAGCAGCACTGTCTTCTTGGCTGGAACAGCAACAACTCAGGAACTTGCCGAATCGTGACCGCAGCCCTCTAGGACCCGAGACAAGTGGATATCCTCCATTCTATCTGTTAAAAATATGTCTCGATTTGAGCCCGTTGAACGAGAATTCGTGAACTCGACCACGTACGAGTCAAAGCAGCGCATGTGAATTGATCAGCCGAAATTGTCAGAAGAAGATTGCATGCGGATCTACGAGCCGCAAGCGTGAAGAAGAGGCCAGAAAGGAGCGTGCAGCCGCGACAGGGAAAGTCTAAAATTGCTGCTTGTATTTAATGCAAATAGAAGCTCTGTGTCTTTTGTTATTCGGCTGAAGTGCACGGGAGAATTGGACTTCTTCGAGAAATCTTGGGGAGTTGGCGTGCATGAAGAAAAGTGCAATGATGGCATTCATTGCATGGGTCAAAGAAAGAGGAAAGAGGCTCAGACGTCCATTTTCTCCTCTCCTTTAATGCATGCACATGCATGGATGCCCATGGATTATGGTGGGCTTGCTTTGTCCTTTCTTTCTCTGAAGAAGACTTCCTCACGTTGCAATAAATAATTGAGACTCTCTTTTATATTATAAAAGAGAGATGTCCAACGGAGAAGAGGGCGCCGCGCAAAGTTTCGGTGGCCGAGAGAGAGCTCTGAAGAAGAGTGCAGAGAGTTCTCTTGAGAGAGGAATAATCTCGTTGAAATTATACCCGAGTGTTTTAGTCAAATTCTTGTGAGTAGAATTTGTATAATTCCTTGAGTGAGGTTTCACTAGGAATTGTGAGGGGCTAAACACTGTGTGAGTTATCTGGGTGTAATTTGGGGCTGGGAAACACCGAGAGTGTGTTTGAGTACTCGAGTGATTGTAATCTCCGGTGTATCGCTTGTTTCTATAGTAGAATTCCGTACTGCTTTCCCCGTGGACGTAGGTTCCGATATTCGGACCGAACCACGTAAATCCGGTGTCCGATTTCCTTTCCTTCATTCCAACTATTTTAACCGATTTGCTTGTCCATATTCCGCACGCGCGCGACAACAATTGGTATCAGAGCCCTGGTTTGGCTGACGTGAAGCGAATCGGTAACAATGGAAGATGGAAAGGTGAGAATCGACCGATTTGATGGGAAGGATTTTGCTTTTTGGAAGATGCAGATTGAAGATTGTCTGTACCAGAGAAATTTGCACTTGCCCTTATCTGGGGAGAAACCAGACTCGATGAAGGATGCCGAGTGGGAATTGCTGGATAGACAAGCGATGGGTGTTATTCGGCTGACGTTGGCTCGTAACGTCGCATTTAACATCGTGAAGGAGAAAACCACTGCGGGACTGATGAAAGCCCTGTCAAATATGTACGAGAAACCATCTGCGATCAATAAGGTCTATTTGATGCGACGTCTGTTTCACTTAAAAATGGGCGAAGGTACGTCAGTAGCTGAACATATCAACGAATTCAATGAGGTTGTTAACCTATTGAGTTCGGTTGAGATTAACTTTGAAGATGAGGTACGTGCGTTGATTTTATTATCCTCATTGCCTGATAGTTGGAATACTACTGTTACTGCTGTTAGTAATTCCTCTGGGTCAAGAAGTTTGACATTTGATGAGGTTCGTGATTTGATTATGAGTGAAGACATTCGTAGGAAAGAATCTGGTGAACTCGTGTCTACTGCTTTAGTAGGTGAAAGTAGAGGAAGAACTAACACGCGTGTTAGCAAGAACATGAACAGACGTAGTCAGTCTAGGACTGGTAGAATTGTCTGTTGGAATTGTGGCAATAGTGGGCATCGTAGAAGAGACTGTTTTAAGCTGAAAAATGAAAGGGGTAAGGGAATTAGAGTTGAGTCTACGAGATAATGTTGCAGCTGTAGCTGAGAATGATTCGATGGTGTCGATTGTGTCTTGTCATCACTTGAGGATTCGTCATTTGACGGATGGATAATGGATTCTGGTTGTTCATTTCACGTTACACCAAATAGGAACTGTTTTATCACTTATCAGTGCACGGGTAGTGATAAAGTCCAGTTAGGGAACAACGCTGAGTGCGATGTTGTGGGTGTTGGTGATATTAAAATCAGAATGCATGATGGTATTGTGAGGACATTGACTGGAGTAAGACATGTTCCAGAATTGAAAAAGAACTTAATTTCCTTGGGTGCCCTAGATTCAGCTGGTTGCAGGTATTCTTCAGAAGGTGGAGTTCTGAAGGTTGTTCGAGGTGCCCTGGTGATAATGAAAGGAATCAAGCACGGAGGCCTGTATAAACTTCAAGGTGAGACAGTGACAGGTTCCGCCCCGGAGACGTTGGATGCATCTGCTCGAGAGTCTTTTGACTGCTCGAGGAAGACCTGGGTGTTTGTGCCGATGCACAAGGTTGATGCTAGTGTCAGGATCACGCGGTCAAGAGCTTTGATCGAGACGGAGACTGGTAATTCGATCAAGCATGTGCGGACTGACAATAGCATGGAGTTCTGCTCGGAGCTGGTAAATAAATTCTGCATGAAAGATGGCATAGTGAAACACCGCACTAGTGCCAGTAAATCACAACAATTTGCAGAATTGATGAGCAGAACATTACTAGAGACGGCCCGTAAAATGATCTCTAGTGCTGGTGTTGCTAGGAAAATCCTAGCTGATGTGCTTAGTACAAAGAAGCTGCCAGTGAATAGATCCCCATCAACTGCTATTGAATGGCGGACTCCTGAAGAAGTGTGGTCAGGTAACGTTGCTGGTTATTCGATTTTTAGAATGTTTGGTTGCCCGTGTTATTTTCGAGTGAGTGATGGTAAGCTCGATGGGAGGGCAAGGTGCATACTCCATGGCTATGCACAAGGTGAGTGGGGCGATCAGTTGTGGTGCCCGGATATAAATTCACCTGTTGACAGCAGAGAAGTTACCCTTGACGAGTCTCCGGTACTTCGGATAGGAGTGTTTGTGGCGTGTTAATACGGATCGGACGGTGTTCAGCTCAAGGTGGAGTTACAACCGAAACTCCGAGGTAGCAGTACTAGCGGAATAATCGACACGGATGATGCTTGTAGCGAGGTGGAGCCGATAGAGCCAACGGTTGCTGTAGCTGCTGAATTTGACAAGGTGCGTGTTCGACCTTCTGTCAGATATGGAAGCAATGATGGTTTTGCTTTATCTGTGATACAGGAGGTTATGTCGGAAAATCCTTGTGGAGTGGCTAATTATGCAAGTGGAGTTGGTGTCTTGATGAGGTCCACGGTTATGGGAAAGTTCAAGCGCGGCTTGAACTTGGAAGTACTCTGTGGCGATTGAGCCTGTTGGGGCTGTGGGAGAGTAGTAGCGAAGTGTCCACTAAAGCGATTATGATTTAGCTCAAACGTCGAGCCAAGGTGGAGATTGTTAAAAATATGTCTCGATTTGAGCCCGTTGAACGAGAATTCGTGAACTCGACCACGTACGAGTCAAAGCAGCGCATGTGAATTGATCAGCCGAAATTGTCAGAAGAAGATTGCATGCGGATCTACGAGCCGCAAGCGTGAAGAAGAGGCCAGAAAGGAGCGTGCAGCCGCGACAGGGAAAGTCTAAAATTGCTGCTTGTATTTAATGCAAATAGAAGCTCTGTGTCTTTTGTTATTCGGCTGAAGTGCACGGGAGAATTGGACTTCTTCGAGAAATCTTGGGGAGTTGGCGTGCATGAAGAAAAGTGCAATGATGGCATTCATTGCATGGGTCAAAGAAAGAGGAAAGAGGCTCAGACGTCCATTTTCTCCTCTCCTTTAATGCATGCACATGCATGGATGCCCATGGATTATGGTGGGCTTGCTTTGTCCTTTCTTTCTCTGAAGAAGACTTCCTCACGTTGCAATAAATAATTGAGACTCTCTTTTATATTATAAAAGAGAGAGATGTCCAACGGAGAAGAGTGCGCCGCGCCAAGTTTCGGTGGCCGAGAGAGAGCTCTGAAGATGAGTGCAGAGAGTTCTCTTGAGAGAGGAATAATCTCGTTGAAATTATACCCGAGTGTGTTAGTCAGTTAAATTCTTGTGAGTAGAATTTGTTTAATTCCTTGAGTGAGATTTCACTAGGAATTGTGAGGGGCTAAACACTGTGTGAGTTATCTGGGTGTAATTTGGGGCTGGGAAACACTGAGAGTGTGTTTGAGTACTCGAGTGATTGTAATCTCCGGTGTATCGCTTGTTTCTATAGTAGAATTCCGTACTGCTTTCCCCGTGGACGTAGGTTCCGATATTCGGACCGAACCACGTAAATCCGGTGTCCGATTTCCTTTCCTTCATTCCAACTATTTTAACCGATTCGCTTGTCCATATTCCGCACGCGCGCGACAACACTATCTTATGTCAATCGATTATGTTTGGCGATGATAGTTCCCTAGAATTCTATAAATGTTGCATATATTCCTACCTAATTGGAAGTTCCGGCAATGTCGTCCAGCTAAAATGTTGAATTCATAGTTGTCGAGTCTGCATGTGTGTCGTACAAGTGTGGTTGGCTGAAACCTAGCATGCACGCGGATTAGAAATACCAAAAACTTGAGCCAAAATAGGGGATGTTGTCTAAGTCAGGTTTGGTTTCGGCATGACCCCCAGTTTTGCTAATAATTTTGTACTGACTTGTGTGATGTGGATCCCTTGGGGCGTCCTTTACAGAAGTCATCCCTTATTGGCCATTCTACAACATACTTTAAATTCAGATTTTTTGGAATTTGTATGAAAAAAATATATTTGAAAAATGATCGGGTGTATATTCTGTTTTTGCGGGCACTGAACTGACCTTCCCCCAATTTCCATTTTCCACAGGATTTTTGGTCAAGAAATTTAAGATGTCCTCATAAAAGTCATAGAGTACATCTTACTATCACATATAAAATTTCCAGAATTTTTCGAAATCGTTTAGTTGGCGAAATGATGTCATTTTTGGTACTGTTATTGGCCAGACTACTGCTTCAGTCCGGTTTCAAAATTTTTTATAGTATCATATAAGCCGAATTAGACTTCGATTCCTTCATGGAAAATGTTCCTTTGGGTCTTGTCTATCTTACGTTAAAATTTCATAATTTTTGAAAAATCATTTACCTAGACAACGTTTGCAATTTCCAAAGGCATACGGAACGCCATTATAGGACAAGTCTAGGGACTTGGAATGGAGTTCTTCTCGCAACTTGTCCGATATTGTGTAAAAGTGAGTCATATTAGTCTAGTGATTTATAGGCGAATGAATATTTGTTGGTTCTACACTTGAGTTCCCTTGATAGTACAGATGTCAAAATGGGCCATTGACCCATTTATAGACCAATTTCTAGTTAAATGGATCGTTAATGGGTTAAGCCTTATTTCCCAAAACACCCATAATGGGTTTTAAAAATAAAGAAGTTGAGATATATGAGTTTTAAATGAGTTTGAGAGCAGACCCATTTAAGACTCATTTATCAACCCATTAAAAGTGAAACCATTTATACAGAGAGACTCTCTCTTCTTTATTTAACTTTACAAAAATATTTTTTTATTAAAATCGAAATTATAATTATTTTTTTATTTTTATTTTTTTTTCTTTCTTATTCCTTTGGTCACTAGCACGGCGATGGCCGGCGATCGGCTAGGCGAGCCTCGAGCTTGCCAGATTTGGTGAGGTGGAGGCCTTGCCGACGTCCGGTGAGGAGCGAGCTCGAGCTCGCCTGATGCCGGCAAGCCTCGAGCTCACTGGATCTGGCGAGGCGGGAGGCCTCGGCGATGGGCGGCGAGGCTTGAGCCTCGCCGATCTAATGAGACTCGAGCTCGCTTGTGCCCGGCCGCCAGCCGTCGTCGTGGCCGGCGATCGGCCAAAGAAGAAGAAGAAGAAAAAAAAAAAGAAAAAAAAAAAAAAAAATAATTAAAAATTTAATTTTAAAAAAAAATAAAAAATAATTAAAATTCGATTTTTAAAAATAATTATTTAAAAATGATAAAAATTGTCCATTAAATTTGTGTTGTATAAAACTATTTTAGCAATACCATTTTTTTTTATAAATATATATATAAGAAATAAGCTTTTTAAGTTTAGTTAAATGGGTCGGGTATGGGTCGGAAAATTTACATTATGTATAAATAGGTCATAAATGGATTAATATGTCAATTTGAGTCAAACCATTAATGACCCAACTCAAACCCGACCCGACCCACTCATTTAACACCTCTACTTGATAGTGATAAGGTTAATTGCATTTTAAATTGAATTATGGAATTGCTCCATTATGGTGCGAATATGTGACTTCGGAATGTTGTCAGTTTTCAGGACGACGATGCCCAGAATTGTAATAGGGATGCTTGGAGGGATAATTGGGTTCCTTCGGATGCCTAGTTTCCCCGGTGTCCTCTCGATGCCAAATGGGTCTGAGATACCCAAGAAATAATGGGGTTCCTGGGAAGATGGTGGCAGCATGCATTCATATTGAAAATAGTCTTAGTACTTTTAAATTTGTTTGGGTTATTGATTACATGTTTGGAAAAGCTACTTCTCTTATTGATTTGTTGTGTTGCTTTTGAAAAAGGCTCTTAGGCATGTTGATTTAAAAATGATTCCCTATGCTTTATATAGGGGCTTTCCTTGGCAATAGAGTAATTGGTTTATGTAGTATAGACCAATGGACTTTCTGCTTACTAGGTTAAGACTCATAGGTTGCTAATTATCCTTTTTCAGATTAGTAGTTGTCGCGATCGAATTTTCGGGTGCACCACCTAAAATTAGGCTAATGGATTGATAAGCCTAAACTTAGCACGGGCTCTCCCAAGCTCATACCAACTCGCGATTTAAATTTAAATATCTAGCATGTAAAAGGGAGTCGCCACTAATCAATTTATGGTAGGTCGATTAGACACCTAAGTAAAATAACGGGAGAATTATTTTACTTCTACAAACCAGAGACTTTGGGTACGGGGACTTGGTTACACTAGACTATCCTAGTGCCATTTCGGTACATTTTTCTTTTATTTCGAAAAAAATGTTTTGCAGACAACTTAAATTGATTTTATTTCACTTTCCTAACATGTAAGGTGATCATACATGTGCGCATACCACCAATTTAACACTCAAGAAATAAAATAAAATAATGCAGGACTTACCTTAAAGCAACGAAAGTATCTGCGTTTGTTAGATCAAAATTCACATCAACAATCTTAGATATGATTTCTAATTAACAAGTAATCACTCAATTTTTGCCTTCACTTTTTAATGAGAATAAAGTCCATACGCAATGCAATGTTTCTAATCTAATATGAAATGATATGGCATGACAAAATGTCTTAAACTATATGAATGAGTAAAAAAAAACTAATGACTTCTTAATGAACATGCAATAATTAAATATGCAATCTAAATTAACCAAAATGACTTAATTCTAATGACGTGCAATTTCTAATTAAATGAACCTAATAATAAACCCTAAATGACGTGCATTTAGTGGGTCTAATTCTATATGGCATGCACATGAATTTTCTATTCTAAAAATGCAATATATTCTAGAAATTGAAACTAATTTATCCTAAGACAAATTTTATGAAATTCGAAATTAAGGAAAATGCAAAACATAACTATCTATATTAAGATTCTATCTAGCTTATATTGAGGATCAGGTCAGAGTAAATCCCAATTTAAACTAAGATATTATCTTAACTTAGCAAGCTCTAACCTAAGATGCAAAAATCAATCTAAACTTAAAATAAAACATGCAATTTATTCTAATATGGCATGACGTGCAAATAATGCCTTAATTCCTAATTTTTTATGAAATTCGAAATTAATTCAGATAATAGAAAAAAAAACTAACATCCTAAATGAGTGCACTTTTTTCTTTTTCTTTTTCATGACTCAAAATAAAATTCCTATATAATCATGCAAGAAAAAAAAACAAACCTAATCCTAATTCAAAATTTCCTTTTGATTTTTACTTTTACAAAAATAAAATTGACTTAAACACCACGACATCAAATCAAACAAAATAAAAATTGATATCCAAAAATTGGCGAATCATATCTTGCGCATGAAATCGGGTTGTCCAATTTTAAAATTAAATCGATCGGATTGTCGATTTTTGCAAGGGATTGCGAGTCGGATTTCGGGCGCGAAAATTGGACTGTCAATCCCTAATATGAGGGGGCACATTTATATTGGAATCTCAATCATACCTTAAAGACTAATTCTAAAAAAAAAAAACATCAAATAAAAAAGATAAGTAAATAAAAGAAATAAAATAAAGTAAACAAAACTACCTAAATTGATTTGCTTTTTTCTTTTTTTGTTTTTCTTTTGTCTTTTTCCTCCACCCACACACGGTTTGCTCGTGTGGTGGGTTTCTACGGGGCGGATCGGAGGACCACCGATCCGGCAAGAGGATGGCAAGGGCGGCTGTCGGCGGAGAGGCGGAGCTGCGGCGAGGGGACAATTCGCGAGCTGCGGAGCGTCGGGTCGCCGGGAGCAGCAAAGGGCGAAACCGAAGAGGCGTCGCGGGTCAGCCCGAGCGGAAGCAGGGGGGCTCGGAGCGGATCTACAGGAGTCGGAGATGCAAGCGACCGGAACAGGGGCGGAGGCGCGCGGGCAAGATGGCTGCTGCAGCGGTGATCCGGAAGAGGAGCGAGCGGTGGCACAGGCGCGGCGAGCAGGGCTTCGGGCGGTCTCACGGTGGTTTGGCGTCCGGGGTCGCAGCAGGCGGAGACGCAATCAATCGGGGCGAGGTCGGCGCTCCGAGCGGGTGTGGGTCTGCGCGGGCTTCAGTGGTGCGTGGTAGCTCGGCTGCTGCTGGGCGGCGGTGTCCGGCAAGGGGCGGGGCAGAGCTGTGCAGGGGGGGTCGTGGTGAAGAAGATGAACAGTAGCTGTTTTTCTTTTTTTTACTTTTCACCTTTTGTTGTACGTCTCCAACTTCTTGCCCACCTTTTTTGACTTTTCTTCCAACTTTTCCTTCTTGTGTTTCTTTTCACTTTGAAAACCCACGGACGGAACCTCTCTTTCTCACTTCTCTTTTTTACTTTTCTTTCAAAACCGAGTGAAAAAAGAAAAGCCCCCTGGAAACCTACGCATACCCCTTTTATAGGTGAAAAGACTTGTGATTTTAATTTTTTTCCGAATCCACGTCGGGAACACTTTTTCACCAATTTTATCCCATATTGATAAGGATTCAAGATTTTAATAAAAATTTTCTCTAAATCTAAATCTTGCCCAGATAAATCGCAATATTTCGTCATATCCACCCAAAAATTAATCATATTTCGGAAAAAATTTGAATTTCTAATTTTTCATAAGATAATTTCTGATCATTTAAAAATAGGCTTGGCCAACTAATTTAAACCCTTCCGCCACCGATTCAATAAAAAGCAAAAAATGCAAATAAAAAATAAATGCAACCTAAATCTATACGTTATGTAATTAATAAAATTAACCCCTAATTTTCTATGCAATAAAATAAACTAAATCGACAAAATTTAGGTGTCAACAGTAGTAAACATGCCAATCCTTCTTGCCTCTACCTCCATCAGTTATGGGATATCGGTGGACCTCACCTAGGATTTTTTCGTGTTCGTGGATTCGGATTTCTCGGACGTCACTTTCATCTGATGCATAGCGACATTGTCCTTTGATATAGGAGCCTCGATGGGCCTAGTACTCATGGGTTTCCTAGCGGTCTACGCACAAGTAGGAGGGTAGGTGGTAGGACTGATCCCCCATCCGGGTGGTGATGGAAACAACGATGGTGGTAGTACGATCGACTAAGCAGGGGCAAGAAGGTGAAGGAGCATTTTTGGAATCTAGGCAACGACTTTTGGGCATACCAGTATTGGAGGATAGGTGGCTAGACATGTATAGGCGGTCTCAAGGTCGGGATGGTACCATGGGTGTACATTAATGTAGTTCAGGATGACTAGTTTTTGAAATCCCAAGTATACTAACCATGTCACCTAACGTAAATAGATAAAGAAATGAAATGCATTAGCTTTGTTTATATCTCCGCATGCATTTTTTAAGTTTCTTATGTTCTGGGTTATTATTGGTCTAAAAACGATTCTACATGCTTAAAAAATGAAAAGAATTGGATAGGGGATGTCACAACCACCAAAGCTGCGAACAGGTGGAGGTAATTAAAAAAAAAGAAAAAGAAAAAAGGGGACAAAAGAAAAGGAAAGAGGAAAACAGTCAAAAAAATTAAAAAGAGAATCGCAAAAATTATTCACATTAGCACTTGCACTTTCCAGTCAAATTTAGTCCAAATAACTATATTGGTAAATTATCGAAATGTTTATAACTAAATTGATCAAATTAAAATGCTTATAACTGAATTGGTACTGTACGATGAATTTAAAACTCTTATTTTTGGTTGCTATGATGCATGTTTCTCTTGCCTATTTCAAAATTCAGTCTTAAAATTTTTAGATATACTTGTAAGTTAAAATGAAAATTATAAGTACACAAAAAGGGAATAAAGGCAAAATCACAATAGCCTTATAATTGATGACCTTGTAAATTACGACTTAGCATTAAGTTAAAACTGTTTATTTGTAGAGAAAATCAAATAAAATGCTGTACGAATACTCATGATAACACATTTCAAGTGTTGCATTATTAGTGAAACTGATGAAAATTAACCTTGCCCCTACGTATCCATTCGTTTAACCATCAATCAATTAGGAAAGATTTGTTTCAAGACCTTCCTTAGAAATGGTAGTGCCCGTCAGATCGTCTCTCGACTGCATGCTTCAAAGTACAAAAAATTATCCGAGTCTTAGATTAGTAAGTAATGTAATATCAGATTCGGTCAAGTTCATAAATACTTCAATTTTTTGAGCTAATAAATAAACAATGCACGAATGAACAAGAAATCTGATAGATTCAGAAAATTCAGGGCAATGGAGCATATCGGCCACTGATTGAAATGTTCATAATGAAGGAAACCCCAGAATAGATATGCATTTTGATTGACCAACTGCCAAATTTCGAATTGACTTCCATTGACGCATCAAAGTACAAAAAAGTAATGTATTATCCTAGTTGGTCAAATATATAAATACTTCGAAAAAGGAAACGATGTACTAATGAGCAAGAAATCTGATAACTTTATTTTTTTTTCTTCTTCTTATTTTTTTCTTTTATATAGGGGTGTGCAACAGAAACCACCCGAACCAGGACCGGACCGGCCGGTTTTGGGCGGTTCCCACGGTCAACGGTCCAGTTCTCGGTTCCTAATCTTGGAACCGGCGGCCGGTTGGTCCGGTTCCTGGTTTCAAGGTGGGAACCGGACCAACTAGACCGGACTAAATTTTTTATATATAATTTATATACATATAATATGTAAACACATATTATATGAATATTATATATGAAACTAATTGTAATGGGATTTGCAATTGATGTAACAACCTCTTAAGTGGCCAAGAGACCACAAAAACTCTTGTTGTTACTCTTTATTTATAGAGAAAATTTACTTGTTAGTTTCATCTTCTACTCAATATGGGACAAGGCTCTAGGAGTTCCTCATGCTCACACTCTCTCCCTTGCTCCCCTCACTTGCAAACGACAAGGCACTTCAAGCCTCAAAGAGTCCCACATCGACTAAATAGTCAAAGCATAGAAGAGATATTGTCTATAAAACCGAAGCCAAGCACAACTTTTAATCAAATTGTTCATGACTTTTTATGCTTAAAATTAAGCGTGAAACACTTAAACTATGATTAAAATTCATGCAAGTGAAGTTTGAATATTTTGCATGTGGAAACATGTGAGTAGTTTTTTTAGATTGCTCGGGAACCGAATTGGGTTGATCGGTTTGGAGCATGATTATTCTTTAGTGAATGGTTCTTGAGTGAAAAAAGAAAGGGCCGATTCTATTGGACCGGACCGAAACCGATTGTCCGGTCCGGTTCCCGATCCTAGGACCAAAATTGGGAACCGGTACTCTCGGTCCGGTTCCCGGTTCCACCTTGGAATCGGACCGAACCAGGAACCGATCATTCCTACTTTTATATGTACACTAAAAGTTTTAAATTTTTTTTTATAAAAGTGTAATTAGTTTTAATTTTTTTTTTTTTTTAAAAGTGTAATTGAATCCTAAAATCTAATTGCACTTCATGACAAGTTTTAGAATTCAATATCACTTTCATAACAAGTTTTAGGATTTCCAATACATTTATTTATTTGCATTTTGTGAGATAAATTCAAAGCAATGAAGTGAGCATATTAGGCAATGGTGGACGTCACGTCTACATTGAGTTTGAGATACTGATAATTAATGTCGCCCCGGAAGAGATGTGCATTTCGATTGACCAACTTGGCACTTGCTTCTCCTTATATGGTCATTTAATTAATAATTGATTGACAAATTTCGATGAGCCTTCAATTCATGCATTAAATTACAAAAGAATATCCAAGGGTGTGTTTGTTTCACGGAAAACATAACGTTTTTGGAAAATATTTTTCGGGAAACAATTTTCCAGGAAAATGGTTAGTTTTCATTTGTTTGGTGATACGTGACTGAAAGTATTTTCTGGTGTTTGGATCACATTTGAAAAATAATCTAACAATTGATAATAGTGTGCCTCTTACTTCCAAATTAATTTGTTGAGTCAATGTTACTTTATAAACGGATTTTTCTCGATCAGTTTAGTAAATCTAGAATTTGAACCTACAAAATGAAAAGGAAACTTGAATTCATACACGTATTTTTTTTTCCTGAAAATGGACATGATTTCCGGTTACAAGAGCAAGTCAAAACGATATCATTAATCGCTTCAATGCATTTGGTTCTCTTTAGATGGATGCGCCTCCCATGTGTAATATTAATTAATTTGACAAAAATTAATGAAAGATAAATTCATTATATATGTACTAGTTTAGAGGTTCTTTGTGATAAAAAAATTAATTTAAAATTTTAATTTATAATAATTATATTGATTTGAGATCTTTTATATAACATTATATTAATTTGTATTTTTTCGTGATATTAAATAGGAAGTAAAGGAAAACGAAAATAAAGAAAAAGAGAGAAAGGAGGAAAACGTCACCATCTGTCCATATAATCGACACTAGCAAGCTAAAATCTCTTTCTTTCCTTTTCTTATTATAGATTTGAATATTTCAAAAGGTTGTGCTTCTCTTTAAATAAGAGGCAAGAAATTTGGGAAAATAAATAAAAGAAATACATCTAAAAAGAAAAAAATAAATCTCAGAAGAAACAGTCCTTTTCCAGCAAAATCGATCCCCCAAATTTGAACCCCCGGCTCGCGCACAACCATCCAAAAATCAAATCCATTTTCCGCTCAAAATTACCAAAAAAAAAAAAAAAACCCCAAATAAAAAATTAAAAAAATGGGCTGTACACACACCGAATTAGCCGAACTCCCTCTCTCTCTTTCTCTCTCTAGCCCGACGACACCGATGGCCGCCCCCTCCTCCTCCCGCCATACTCGCCGCCACCTCCGCCCCCCGGCCCGGAGCAGCCGCCGCCGCCGCCGCGCCGCTGCCGCCGCAGCAGCAGCCGCGGATCCTCTTCTCGTTCCCGAAGCGGCCGGCCCTCCGGGTCACCTCTGAGTACGACAGCGACAGCTCTGTCTTCCTCCAAAAGGTCTCGTGCAAGCTCCTCGACGGCCTCGCCAAGCTCAAGCTCTCCTTCCGCAACGACCGGAAGGGCGAGGTAGCGGAGCCCCGGCTGGCCTTCGTCTCCAAGCACCTCTCCCTCCACTACGACGTCGAAAAAGCGAAAGAACCTGAAATTGTGTTGAGCGTTGTTGAAGAAAAGCCAGACCTTCAATGATGAAGAAGAAGATCTGGACCTCCAATGGCGAAGGAGATGCGTGTCGTTGAAGAAGAGCCGAAGAAAAGATGAGGGAAAGAGCGAAGGGAGAGAGTCGTACCTCAGAAAAATTTGGAAAGGAAAAGTGAAAGGACAGGGAAAAATTGAAAAGGGAAAGTGTTTTCATCTCCTCAAGCCAAGGAATTCGTTTTCCTAAAATAATACCTCATATTTGTGTTGACCAGAAAGTCATTTCTGTTGACCAAATTTGTTTTAGAGATCCAAACGGCCGAAAATCCAGAAAACACTTTCCGGTAAAACACTTTCAGTGAAACAAACACACCCCAAGTCTTAGATTATTAAGCATCAGATTCGGTTAAATCTATAAGTACTTCAAATGTCTGAGCTCATAAGGAAGCAATATGCATAAATGAGAAAGAAATCTGACAGATTTCTTTCCTTTTCTTCTTCTTTGGTTTTTTTGGGTATTCTGTGGGATCAATTTAAGGCAATGAAGTGAGCATATGGCAATGTGTGGTATTGTATCTACTTTAGGGTGCTGTGCATTCCGATTCTGAAAATGAATGACCGACTTTGGCATTTCCTTCTCCGTTTATGGTCATTGCCAAATTTCTATCACACTTTGATTTCCGGTAATATTCAATCACATCGTAACATTCTTTTAACGCATCCTCTTGCCCTATCCATTGAATTTAATTTTCTCCATTTTAGGTTGATACTTCCAAATATTGCCCCATGATAGCATTCTGATGTGGTGCCCAAATATTATTCCCACATACCATCACATAAGGAAAAAAAAAAAACCCAATAAATAGCCTCCTGCATAGAGCTCTCTCTCCATCGCAACCTCTCTCTCTCTCTCTCTCTCTCTCTCTCTCTCTCTCTCTCTCTCTGTGATACTTAACAATTGTTGCCCGATCGCCGCCACCACCACCATGGCCATGGAGGTCCTAACAGCCATATTGGTCGTACTCTTGAGTCTGCTAATTAAGGGTGCTTACGAGACCCTCTCGTGGTACTGGTGGAGGCCGAGACGCATCAAGAAAATAATGGAGAGGCAAGGAGTGAGTGGCCCAAGACCTCGCCTCCTGGTCGGCAGCATCTCGAAAATGGCCTCCCTCGTCGCCAGGTCGACCTCCAACGACATGGACTCCATCAGCCATGACCTCGTTCCCCGCCTCTTTCCCCATTACGTCCTCTGGTCACAGCAATACGGTATATATGTATACACCTAACGCATACGCACAAATTCTCCTTACTAACGATTTTCCCAGCGTGGAACCAGAGGGGTGTACCGGAGTCCCTTATGAACATGAATACACGTCAATCAGTATTTAACTGACCATTTTTCCATGCCATTTTTCTGCGCAGGAAAACGGTTCATGTACTGGCACGGGAGTGAGCCGCGGATGTGCCTCACTGAGACCGAGCTGATCAAGGAATTCCTGTCCAAATACAGCACTCCATCCGGGAAGTCGTGGCTGCAACAGCAAGGGGTGAAGCATTTCATCGGGAAGGGACTCCTGATGGCGAACGGTGACGATTGGTACCACCAACGCCACATCGTCGCCCCCGCCTTCCTGGGAGACAAGCTCAAGGTACTCATCAATGTACTGCAAAACCGATCTGATCTGCAAGCACATGCTTGGCAAAACTTTTATTTTGCTTTGATTCATTAGGGGACTAATAAATTAATCGTGATGTGGGTGTTTTTCTATTAGAGCTGTGCGGGGTATATGGTGGAGTGCACTGACCAGATGCTCCAATCGCTAAGGAAGGCAGTGGACTCGGGCCAGACCGAGTTTGAGATCAGCGAGTACATGGCCAGGCTCACGGCGGACATCATCTCCAGGACTGAGTTCGACAGTAGCTACGAGAAGGGCAAGCAAATCTTCCACCTCCTCAACATCCTCCAACCCCTCTGCGCCCAAGCCAGCCGCCACCTGTGCCTTCCTGGTAGCCGGTATCTGAGTCGCATAAATTTCTAAAACTTACGTTACTTTTTCGCGAACTTCTCCCATAATAACGAAACGTTGAAAACCAGGTTGCAACCATACCTAACGCCTAGTAAAGGGAAGTAATTGAGAGTTAACAAGTGGCAATTATCGTTTGTTTATTAGGTTCTTTCCAAGCAAGTACAATAGGGAGATAAAATCACTGAAGATGGAGGTGGAGAGGCTGCTGATGGAGATAATCCAGAGCCGGAGGGACCACGTCGAGGTCGGGCGGAGCAGCTCACACGGGAACGACCTGCTCGGGATGCTGCTTGACGAGATGCAGAAGAAGAGATCAGGGAGAGGATTCAGCTTGAATCTCCAGTTGATCATGGACGAGTGCAAGACCTTCTACTTCGCCGGGCACGACACCACAGCGCTGCTGCTGACGTGGACGGTCATGCTTCTCGCCAGCAACCCATCCTGGCAAGAAAGAGTGAGGGAGGAGGTCGCCCAGGTCTGCAACGGTGCCGATCCCTCAGTCGAACACCTCTCCAAGCTCACCCTGGTAAGCTTGAAATTCTGTTCCTCTTATTGGGTCTCCTTTTCTAATTGCTGACAATTTGCAAGGTCGTAACTGAGGACTTATTCCATATCATGTCATCACATTAATGTCGGTAAATAAAAAATCACGTTTCACGTCAATGGTAAAATTGCTTAAAGAGTGTGAACCATCGTAATAATTTGATTCTTTATACAAAAATTTAGAAAAATGAGGGCAAAACGGTCAAATTGATTATTATTATTTTTTTAATAAATTGAGCCGTATTATCGGCCAAGCAAATATTCACGATCCTTTCTAGCTAGAAAGTGCAGCACTCATTAGAGGAAAGAATTATTTGCGTGTGTGTGTGTTTTTTTTCTCCTTTGTCTCATGGGGTTTGTGCTTTTGATATTGATGAGGGAAAAAAATAAAATTATGCCGTCAATACAAGGGACTTTTTGGTGATGGACATAAAAGTTGTACTTAACGTTCATAAATGGTATATGCTATGGCAAGTGGCATATTTGCTCTGAAGGAAATACAACTCACCTTCGGGAATCGTGGCAAGAGAGTCGCTCGATTTCATGAACTATGTGTGGTTATAGTACGCGGCCATTTCAAGTCCCTGCCATATTCTTGTCATCTTAGCCCATTTTATCAATTGACAAGATAACATCATAATCGACAATTTCATTGCCATTCCCACCCGAATAATTAATTTCTCTTCTCAATTGCTCTATCATTTCCTAGGTTACTAATCACTAACCTTTTCTTCTTTTTTCTATTTTGCCCTCAGTTAAATATGGTGATTAATGAATCACTGAGGCTCTATCCACCAGCCATGGTGCTTCCCCGGACGGCGTTTGAGGACATCAAGTTAGGAGACCTCCACATCCCCAAGGGACTCTCGATTTGGATTCCGGTCCTCGCCATTCACCACAGCGAGGAGCTGTGGGGCAAGGATGCGAACGAGTTCAACCCGGAGCGGTTTGCATCGAAGGCTTTTATGCCGGGCCGGTTCTTACCCTTCGCGATGGGCCCGCGGAACTGCGTCGGCCAGTCCTTCGCTCTCATGGAGGCCAAGATCATACTGGCCATGTTGATATCCCGGTTCAGCTTCACGATCTCGGACAGCTACCGCCACGCCCCTGTCATCGTGCTCACCATAAAACCCAAGTACGGGGTTCAAATATGTTTGAAGCCCTTAAACCCGTAGAAACATACAAGTTTTGAGGTTTGAGATGAAAATTTTGGGGGCACAATCTCCTATACACCTTCTTTCTTGTGAACTAAAGAGATACAAGATGAGAATTATGGTTGGAATAATGAAGACACCAGAAAGCAAGAATTCTTCGTCAATGGACTGATATACATTATTTGCTCATAGGGTGATTTTTAGGCAATGAACAAGCTAGAGCATTGTCGCATCCCAAATCCTAGCAAAAAAAGGGAATGACATGACACTTGGCCTTGCCCTCACCTAGGTGAGCCTTGGCAAGGCCAATCCTTGCTTAGGTGAGGCGCGGTGAGGCCGCCCTGGCTTGGGCAATGGTCGGCCTCACCAAATCTGGCGATAGAGAACCTTGCTTAGGTGAGGCACGGTGAGGCCGCCCTGGCTTGGGCAATGGTCGGCCTCACCAAATCTGGCGATAGAGAAGAGAAGAAAAGGTTAGTGATTAGTAACCTAGGAAATGATAGAGCAATGGAGAAGTGAAAATAATTACTTGAGTGGGAATGGCAATGAACTTATCGATTATGATGTTATCTTGTTAATTGATAAAATGGGCTAAAATGACAAGAACCTAGACGGCCAACGCTCGCCTTTGCCCAAGGGTGGCTCAACGAGGCCAACCATCACCTACAATTAGGGGTGAGCGGTTCTAGGTTCCGTACGGGTTCCATATGGAACTTGGAACTTACTCTACATACCATAGAACCTGGAACATACCTTGTCATAGGTTCTAAGGTCAGTTCCAAGGTCTAACCAGATTCTACTCATATTTTTATTTGAACGATTAAAATTCACAAACCATAATTTATATTTAGACACACGAAAAATATGAACATTAATAAAGTAAAAATCTTAGTCATAAAATGGAAACTCGAACTAGAGTTTCTAGATTATACACTTATCATTAAACGACATGAAATATTAGAGGATCACACAGAGACATGGACCAAGAAAAACATTAAAACTTGTTCCAGGTTTTAAGTTACAAGTTATGGGTTCCATGTTCTAGGTTTCTCCAACTAAAAACTTGAAACCTACTCATTAAAATAGGTTTCTTATTTTTTAGAACCCGGAATCTACCCTGCATATCTTAGAACCTGGAACTTATAGGTTACCATTGGTCCGGTTCTCATGTTCCAAGTTCTACCTCAGAATCATGCTTACTCATACTATAGTCGGCGAGGGCGATCTAGGCGAGTCCAGCCCTCGCCAGCCATGGTTGTGGCTGGTGATGGCCACGTGCAAACAGAAAAGGCAAAGAAGGGGGAGAGGGGAAAAAAAGAAAAAATATTTAAAAAATATTAAAATATCATTTAAAATGTCCACGTTAATATCGGCCGTGTCATGTAGGACGACCGGTGTTAATATCATCAATTTCGGACTTAAATTGACCAGATAGACTGAATTGGTATTAATGTAAAAAGATTTAGAACTAAATTAGTCAAATTAAAATGTTTTTGACTGAATTGATATTGATGTAATAAGTTTATGACTTTTTTTAATACTTTCTTTCAAATCTTTATATAAATCAGAAGTACTCATGTAAATCCGCCATCATAATACAAATATCAATGGTCGAATCCATCAATCAAATTCAAATCACATATCAATAGTCCATTCATTGACCAATCCATATCATGGTCACGATACAACGTTTGGTAACAAGACAATCAAAATTCCCTCTTAGCAAGATCTTCACTTACAAAGCTTGTGGTTTGGTCTCCTAAATCAGTACGCATATCCACAAGCCTCTGAATAGGCTCATAACAATCTTAAGCACCAAACTCACATCTTCCAATATCCACAAAGTCAATTCATAATATTTGTCACAAGTTGATTTCATAAAACAAAAACATAGAATGTATCGGCTAAGTTCACGAGTTGGAGATAAACGGACTCGAACCGCTGACATCCGCCACAGGGTAAACCACTGCCTCTCCGACCCCCCGACTGATTCTACATAAGACTATCATATAGAATATGATATAATAAAAAAAGATTATGTATGCTTGATTTTAATCGATTTCAATGAAATCTGATTCAAATACAATATAACACCTATAGGTACATAAGAAATGTATGAAATCGATTCTTTTTAATGAATAAATCCGATCGCAACTTCGAATATGGAATTCAAAGGGATCAAATAAGTCCAACATTGATTCCTTTAGACGTGTCGATTGGGAAAATGCGTCCATAGTGACTAGGGTGGACATCTCGTATTCGAAAACTAGCAGTTCGCCTTGTTAATCCTCCAGGGCCCAAATAACTCAATTTTCTCCTGCAGATCCACTCTTTTTCCTATTCAAAGATCAGCCCTTTGTCTCTCTGTTTTCACATCGAGAATTCTTTGCAAATGAAGAGATGTCAAAGGGGCTTCTTACTTCCCAAACACTGTAAATTCGTTGGCAATATGTCTACGCTGGTTCAAATCTAGCTCAACCCAAGAATTTGTTGATCCACCATGAAATGATATAGCCCATTTGTTCTTCATAAAGAATTCCGGCTACGAAACGAAAGAATAGAAAAAAGTACAATTTTCTGATATATCCCTACCGCTTTATTAGAACGGAAAAATCCATTAGATAATGAACTATTGGTTCTAAGCCATCTCTGGCGATGAATCAACAATTCAAAGTGCTTTTCTTGCGTATTCTTGATATCAAATATCTTGAGTTTCTTTTTGTATATTATATGGATGATTCGATCTGCAAGGACCATGATTGAGAATTTTTGGATCATCTTTCTCCAAGTAAGAGATGAAACATTGAATTACCCTATGAATCATCAATTAGATAGATAAATTTTTTGAAAGAATTTTTCAAGGAGAAAGGGCAACTCAGTTCAATATGGAATACACTTCACATGACATTTATCACATTATTTCATAATCCATTTCATGAACCCACGACATTTGGAAATGCCTTTTATAAAACATTTCTCAAATCATAATAAGACTCATTTCATAAACTAAGTTCACAAATCAATATATATATATAAAGTTTTGCAAATACATTTCCTAAAATATTTCTCAAACTATTCACAATTATCAAAATGTAGTAAAATGCTGGATTAGATTTTTATGCAACAAACATGGTGTTTCATAATATATAATATATCAAATCTTTATCACTTTCAAAACATGAGTTTAGAAATTTATAGAAGAGGTAGCACCACTTATCTAGGTAAGCCGAAAACCAATATGTGTTTGTTACTTAAGCCAAACTCGAATTTCTATCATAAACCGAAAAATGATATCACGGTTTGAGTATTATAACAATACTCCAACTAACAACTTGACTAAACCACACTTAACCGTCAACTAATTGACTCATAAGCACTAACGAAGAAGCTCGTTTATGGCATATGTTCATCTTTTTCCCTATGGGTAACTCACACGCAAAATTTCCAAATTTCGTTCCAAACAAATTACACTTCGAAATCAACTTTTGTCAAACCCCCACCACTCGACAACGTTCTAGACTACCATTTCCACAAGAATTGTAGCTCAAAAACTCTTCAACCGGACCTTGTAGTTCAAACTCTACATTACTCTAAATTTGTGTCTTAACTTCCAAAAAACTCTGATTAGACAAATAATCGAATTGAATATTTACTAGGCATTGCGATTTATAGTTAATTCGGCTAGTCGGAATGTCCGGATTGGCCACGCTTGACCGTTTCTCTCTCCTCTCTTCTTTCCCTCTTTCCTTTTTCATGATCACGGGTCTTCTCCTTATTTGTTCGTTTATTCCGCTGGCTTCTACGCTCCATCTGTTGAAGCAGAAATAAACTGGCTGGGCTTGGGCTTTAAAGACATGGCTGGGTTTTTATGGGCACATATATTAAAGCCATAGCATAGATGCTGCGTGGGCTGTTTAGATCAGGCTTTAATGCCCGCGCAAAGGATTGATCAAAGGCGTTAAGACAAAGTAGTGATGAGGCAAAGTGCTTCAGCTTTCAAAATAAAAATGGTCAGTTTGTGTTTGACTAAAGGGCAAGAGGTCAGAATTTTTCTTTTAAAAGATTTCGTAGTGAGTACCTTCGGCGTGTATGTTAAAATGTGTACAGTATATCATAGTGGCACGCTATCTTTGCAGATTTGATTTGGTTTGTGTTCATCTAAATAGTAAATATTCGTTTCTTGTAAGCATTAAGGATTCGACGTTAGGTAGGGCAAATCATTTGTATGCTCTCCGTTCGCGTCTCTATATCTGTCTCTATCCTTGAATAGACAGTTTTCTAATAGTAGCTCTTCATATCATGGCACGATATAATGTCCTTGGTTATAGGAATTATGTATCTGGCAAAGCTTCCCTACAGAATGGACACTTGCAGATATGACCGAGATTGAATCCCACACTCAAAATGCTATATTACAACATCGTTTCTGTAACAGGCTTCGTGAGGAGCTACAGTTCTCAGATCCTTTGTTTCACCTTAATTCTATGCCTGGCGTCAATTTAGTGCTGCAGCAATAGGATTTGAACGTTCCAACTGAGTTGATGATCTCTTTGGAATTGGACCGGATCCTTACATGGGTTTTAGTACTTCACGAGGTGTGAGGTTGTTAGGTATAGATCTTTCTCCTAGAGATGGGTGAATAGGTCATATTGCGGAAATTAGAAGAATTTAAAATTGATACTGCGAAAGTACAATGTTTGGTGACAGAATGCGTAGTAGTCGGATCTTATTAGTATGCAATTAAATGTATTACAAGTAAAGTAAAGAGAATAAGAATTAGAAAATTGTAAATAAAAGATTATAGTGGTTCGATTTTGACAAGCTTACGTTCACTCTTTCGCGCTAATAGTCTATTGGATGGATTTCACTATACGAACCAATTAGAGGTTACAAGATTTGAGTAATGATTACTCAAGCTAGTGTGAACAACTCCTCACACACTCTCAACCTCTGAGTGATTATACACTATTGTTCACAGAGAGACAAATGTATTTGATTATAAATACTCTTTAGACTTTGGAATTATAAGCTTCGATTCTCTTGTGCTCTTTTATTCCTTTAAGCTTCGAGATCTCCTTTTATACTCATCTCTGCCCAAGCTGATCATTGGATATATCTCCAGGAGAATTATCCAGCCAATCTACCTGTTGACCTGGATCTTGCTTAAAAGATCCGATTGCTTCAAGGTTGCCAAGATAAAGCTTCCAGTAGATTCTACCGCTCAACAGTTTAGGTTTCCATAAGTCAAGTACTTCAATTTGGAAAGAATGCTTCTCCTCAAGTCTAATGTTCCAAGAAATCCAAATCTTCGAGAGACATTTTTTGGGAAACTTTTCTTTGGAACTTTTAATATATAAGGCAAGGAATCCAATCACCGCCATTAGCCATTACACGAGTATATTGTCTCCCTTTCTAACCGTTTGACAAAACATACATGAAAGGAAATAATTAAGCCACAACTTTGGTTCGGATTAATAACATTTGATCACATCTCATCAGACTTTTCACCTGAAAAATACTTATTATCAGAATCAAAGTCTTTACTCTAGATAAGTTTGTCAATCTTCAAAATTACTTAGGGAATGTTTTCTCGACAAACCCTCCCCTTTTTTATGATGACAAAACTTTCCGAGTAGAGCCTTTAGGCTACATTTGGTCATCTGGATTTCTAACCATAATAGAATTGTATATGATAAGATATGAAATCCTGGGATTTTTCTATATCCTATCCATTGTTTGGTGAATTGCAGTATTAAAATCGAATATATTCACATCATATCATATACGTTTTTTTTAATATAAATGGCATATCATTATAAATGAACCTAAAAGTTCATAAACGGAGATTGTGAAAATCTCTCGTGATACTATTCCTTAATTTATTTTTATTTTATTTTTCCTCTTTTTAAAATTATTTTCTTTATTATTTCTTTTTTCCCCTTTCATCATTCTTTAATAAAATTTTATCAAATAGCAAACTGTACTAACATACCTAAGATATATATAGTAAATATAAATATATAATTTATAGATTGAATTTTTATTATAAGATAGAATTAAAGTTGAATATATAAATTAAAATAATATTAAATTAAAAAATAAATTTTATTTTAAATTTTAAATTTTTTAAATTAGAATTCAAATATTATTTATATTGAAATATAATTTTAATTTTGTTAATTTAATAAGTTTGTTATTCGAGAAAAATAACTTTCCTATTATGAACATTATAAATCATATACACCTTTATCCCACCTTCCCCCATGGGATAATTTTATCCGACATATATTCCCCTTATATCCGACTTTATCATATCCTGAGCAAGCACCAAATATAGGATAAGATAAATCATATCATATCCTGAATTTTATCATGACTGCCAAACGCAGCCTTAGAGATTAAAAGTATTTGAAATTGAATAGCTCTATTTGTAGCCAGATTTTAAATAATGAGTAGTCAGGCCATAAGAATATTCATATAGGAAGAATTTAAGCGAGATTCTTATATATAATTCTCTGAATTAAAAAAAAAGAAAAAAAGAAAAGGAATCTTTAACCAATCTCGTCAGGTTTTCGTACTCAGAGTCTTCCAAAAAATATTCCTTCAAAAAAAACTTGTCAGTACAATTATGTATAAAATCATCTATAAAACAAACCATGTATAAAACCTGCAAGTTCTACTAGGTCTTCTTCTCCCCAATTTTGTCAGTAGCCAAAAAGAATATTAGGCAAAGCATAATATTATAATCATCCATAGTACGCAAGTCAATCTCAAAATGCAAATATTACAAACCACACTAAAATTCAAGTAAAAATCAATTGATACTTAGATAAAATAACACATACATAGAAAGTTATTTGGAAGAAAATGGTTGATTTGGGTCTGGAATTGGAGAGGGTGGTTTGGCTTAAGAGGTAGTTGGACTAGGACATAATACTGCATGTCCAAAGTATGCTCAAATCTTTTCAGCCTTATGTCCACTTCTTTATGGAATTCTTACATCTGATGTCCAAAAAGCAACTTGAGATTTCGTAGATCTTGAGTCATAGCAACATTATTCTCCTTGATGTAAGCCATGACTTGAGTAATATCCTATCTTCAGTGTTATCATCACAAGCATAGTAGTAGGATTTACCTCAACTTCAAGCTCCCTTAGCATTCTAGCATCCTCTCTTCTTTCTTTTCAAGACCAAGCTCCCCCTGCATTCTAGCATCCTCTCTTCTATTCTTCTACAGGTTTTGGTCAGCATTAGGATCAGGTGCAACATCAAGTTGAATTTACTCACCAATGAGAAAGGTTGTGCTATCAGCTTCAACAGAAATGTTTGGATCATTAGCAGCAGTTGCATCAACCTTAATAGGAACTTTAGCAGAATCTACTAGTATATTTTCAGTCAGTGGTTCTTCAAGATCTGCTAGTGCATCTAACTATTCTTGCACTTCCTGACTTTCTTACTCCCCCTGAACAACTGTAGCTTCCTGTGAAAGAATAGTTTCTGGATCTTCAGTGCTTTCCACGGTAAGGTCAACATTGACACTAATTTCTTTGTCTCCTTGAGTCAGAGGAGCATCAGTTGGTGTTCTTTCAGTAGATTTTTTTGCCTCCTTTTCAGTAGGTTGTTCCTTGACCTATTCAGCAAGTTCAGCACTAGTAGCCTCTTGTTGCTTGGATTGGTTAGCAAGTGTTCCCATTCCTTCGTCTTTCTTAATTTCTTCCCTTCCTTCATCGTCATCCTTCTCATCATGTCGATACTCATTAATCATATTATCTAGATCATCATTAGATTTCTCACCCTCCCTTAAGTTAAACTCCTTCTTCAGTAAGCCTTTCTAAAAATGCCTAAGGACCTCCTGTCTGAGTAGTAATCTTCCTTCTTTTTCTGGGTGGTGAAGGAAATTATGGAATGTTGTCATCGACATTAATTTCACTGGTCTTCCTTTCCTATCCTTCCATCCCTCATCAGTAAATCTAAATCTGAAACTCATCTTTCTCATCATTTTCTCTCCCACACTCATTAGGGGCATCTTCATTGTACTTAGTACTTAGCCTTTCCGAAATCCCAATGTTGAGATGATTGAAAATTTTTGTAATTAAAGAACCATAAGGTAACTGATCTTTGTTCTTCAACATAGTTCTGCACATGTGAAGGATAATCAAATGGGTGAGAGAATGGTCATTCAGAATAGCCCATATCAGCTTGGCTTCAAACCGAGAAACATTAGCCTTTAAAGAGCCTTTAGGTCTCAGACAATTGATAATAATTTTTTGAAGAAAGATTTGCTTCAAAGGAAAAAAAATGATGAGAGACATGAGATTTTGTATTCTTGGAGAAATCAGAAATTCCAGAGATAGACCTATAGGCAAAGTCTAAATCAATATCAATAGGCTTAAAATATGAATACTTTATTCCCAAAATTTTTGCTAAGTCCCAAGCTTGAAGAAGATAAGCTTTATCACAAACAATCAACTCAATTGTATCAGCAGAATAGAATGAAAGACTGGAGTAAAAATATGCAGTAAGGGTTGGATAGGTTGGAAGTTCCTTGACACAAAGATCAGTCATTAGAAGTTTATCGAAAAAGTCCTTGATTTTGATGTCAGATGATTCAAAGAATTCGAAATCCATAGTCCTTTGATTGATAACTCCTCTAGAGTTTAAAGACTCCAGATGTTCTTTGGACCTGATCGGTTTTTCAGTGCAGTTTTGCTCAACCACAAAACTGGACATTTTTCTCTTGAAGTTCGCAAATAACTTCTCATCATTATCACCCCTCCGTGCATCATCATTATCAAACCTTTTCTTAGAAATGGGGGTTTCTGCTACTTTCTCTTTCCCTTTCCTAGTGCCAGTGCTTACACCACTCGAATCACCTATGTTTATCGTAGGAATGCTTCTAATAGGGTTTGCAAACATGAGTTCCAGTGCTTCCTCATTTTTCGAAGCCGTGATTAGCCAACAGACTAGCAATCACATCTTCATTTTTTCCCAGATTTTTTATAGGCGCAATGACAGATTTCAACTTTAAGAACCGAGGGAAGGTTTCTTCACTAACCATACCTTCGACACTTTCAGATGAGTTGGAAATCTCGAAGTGATCAGTGCTTCCTCTTGCCCTAGATTGCATTCCAGCAATGCGATTCGATCTTCGTGATGCTGAAGGTTTGGGCTTTGATTTTTTAGAAGATTTTAGGGCCATTGAGGAGAATGAGAAAGAAAATTTTGATCTTTTTCGAAGAGAAAGGAGGTTTTTGCAGAAAAATCGTCTCAGGAAGAAGATATTTTGCGGCTAGGGTTTCTTGAGGTATACTGAAGGTGTTTTTGAACAAAGAATGAAGGAGGAAAAACTGAAAGAAGTCATTTTAAAAGAAAATGAAGAGTCGCGAGTCTTTAACAAAATAGCAGTTTCAAAAAATTTGAAGGTTTATTAGAATTTTAAAGGATAACTGAAAAGCAATTTCCAAAATAAATTTACACACATTTTCCAATAGATAATTTGCACAATAATTCCTAAAATAAAATATTTAAATGGGGTAAAAATGAATCATACTTGTAAAATATGGGTTTGACCCAGTCAAAAAGAAAAAGGTAGAAGCTACAGCAGAGAGAGGGATCGAGAGTTTTCGGGAGAGAGCGAAAAGAGAAGAGAGAGAGAGAAAGAGGAAGAAAATAAAGAAAGAAAAAGAAAACAGAAAAAGGGGAAGAGATAAAAAGGATAGCAAGCCCACGTTCGGGCACCAGAAAGAAAAGAAAAGAAGAAGAAGAAGAGAAAGGGGAAGAAAGGAAAGGGGTTTTGGCAGGTGCACACCACGGATGCCTCGTCAAGCCGACTCTACTCCATAACGCAGCATCCGGTAAGAGATTAGGCCCCTTGTTCGTGCAATTGAAGTTATTTTTGGGTTTAGGGCTCAAATTCGGAATTGTTGGAAAATCAAGTGGCGAAGTCCGATTTTGGAGTCGTTGAGCTGCGCATTTTCATAGGAATGATAATTTAGGGTGTTGTGAAGCCATGGGATTTTACGGATCGTGATTTGAGCTTGTGGTTTGTCCGAAACAAAATTTCAAAGTTTCCCGCGCGCAGTGAACAGTACGCGTCCAGCAGCTTCGGGTCTGTATTTTGTCACCTTTCGGCTTGATTTTGGGACGGTGAAGTTGGGATTCTTGCAATATGTGTCAAGGGCTCTCTATTGACTATAAATCTGTTTGGATCGGGGTTCAGAGGAGGAAGTTAGGGCGTGATCAAGTTTTGCGTTTAAACTCCATGTTGCGATTTGTTAGCGCGTAGAAGTCATTTTGTTAGAGTTAAGGCATAAGTTAGTAATTTCGTAGTTAAGATAAGAGTTTTATTAGATTTTAACATTATTCCTCGGTTATTTGATAGGGCCGTGAGTTCGATAATATGGGTATCGTTCGTCATTTGGTTGTAGACGACGAGGTGAGTGGTACTATATCTTCTTTGGTTTTATAAAATCATGTCTTGAAATATATATATATATATATATATATATATATGTATGTATATATATTGAATCGAGAAGAGCATTTTTTATTGCATAAAAGTCGGATCGAGCATTTACTACCCTTTGGTTGATTATGAGTGTTTGAAAAGCGTATTATATAAAGTTTGTGGAGAAATATATATGAAATTGCTTTGCGACCGATTGATAGAAAAGTTTATGATGATTTGAGAAATAGATATGAAATGGATGATGGGCTATGCTGCAAATATTATTTGTTTGATTTAAGATATTGATTTCTGGATTTGATTTCTGGTATTGAAGAATGATCATTTATACTCAATATGACTGTGAACCTAATGAGGAGTTTTTGGGGTATGCATACCAGGTTTAGGATATCAATTTGGGCCCAGCCATCAGATTTGTAGGTGGAGGAGACCTTGCTAAGGGGAAAAGCTTGGTCGCCTTGTCACAAGGCGTTATGCCGTGACCATGGTGAAATATTGAGCAATAGATTAATCAATGGATGGACCATTGATATGTGATATTTGATGGAGATTATTCAATGGACTTGACCATTGATACTTGACTTTTGATGATGATTTAAATGAGTTTTTCATATTAGTATAAAGCTTTGATGATATCAAATATCCATTTTATGATTTGATATGTATTTTATATATTGAGTTGGCATTATGAAGTTTGGTATTGCTTTGTATACATGCATAGTGGTTGTTCGATCTGCTTAGAAGATATGTACTACTCACTGAGCTGTTGTTGCTCATTCCACTCCTCCTTTAATCTTTTCAGGTTCCTCAGTTAGCGGCGAATAGAGCGAGTGCGCTGTCAGTGGGAAACTTTTTGGGGAGTTCTATTTTTGGGTATGGCCAAAGGAAGTGGTGCACTTTCCTTTCTAGTGGTTGGTTTGTCTGAGTTCTAATTGTATATTTCTTTTTGGTGGATTATAGAAACTCTGATGTTGCAACCAATCTGTTGGTCTATCTTATATGTATATATATGGTTTGATATATATATAAGTTGATATTAGGTTGTTGGTTGTGTTTGAGGCTGCATCCTTCGTGTGGAAGGACGGCCGTGTCATCCCTATTCTTTGTAGTTTTGGGGTGTGGCATCTTTTGGTATTAGAGCCTAAGTTTTGAGATTTTTGGATGTTGTTATGGGACGTTGTGAGGTTGTGTGATAGATTTTATTTTTGCGTTAGTCTTTTAGATTCTAAGGTGTAGTTTTATTCTTGGTTTTAGGTGATCATGCGTTCCAACTCCGAGACTCTTGCCTTGCTTCGTAGGAGCAGCAAAGGCAAATGAGTCGCTACCCCTGATGCTAGAGACATGCCTCAAGCTTCTCGAGGTGCGTCGTTGAGAAGGAGACTTGAGGACCGCTTTGATAGGAGTCCTGACTTGCGCGAAGTCAGAGAAGATGATCAAGAGCCAACCCGTTCAACTGGATTTGAACAAGCAATGATCCATTGGTATCGTCAAGCAAAAGAATTAACTGGAGATGGAGCGACTGGCTCAGGCACTTTTGCTCAATTTAGAAAGGCGAAACCACCCACTTTTGATGGGAAAGCTGATCCTCTCGCGGCTGAGCGTTGGATTAAAAAGATTGATGGGATCTTTGAAGCTGAAAAGGTTCCCGAGGAGTGGAAAGTTAAATTTGCCACCCAATACCTGGAAGGTGAAGCAGAGTTTTGGTGGGATGGAATGAAGCCAAGCCTTGGAGGTAGGGATGTTATTATATCCTGGGAGGACTTTAAAAATGCGTTCAATGCTCAATTCTTCCCAAAGTCATTTCAGGCAAAGATGAAGGGTGATTTTGTACATATATCTCAGGGTGACTCCACAGTTTTAGAGTATTCAGTCCGCTTTAACCATTTGAGTAGATTTGCAGAACACTTGGTAGCAAATGAGGAAGATAAGGCCAACCATTTCCTAGGAGGGCTCCAACCTGAAATTAATCCTGCACTTGCACCTTTGATGTTAACAACTTATAAGGATGTGCTAGAGCGAGCAATCAAGGTGGAACAAAGCATTCTGAAGTACGGCACACAAGGAGCGCCTCAGCCCAAAAGGTTTAAGCCCACAAATGTACAAGGTAGCCATACTAGTGGTAGTGGAAGGCGAAGAGGTTTCAGTCGGCCAGGACAGTTCAGAAATCCAAGTAATCAGGGCCCCTGCAATACATGTGGAAGTTATCATCGCGGTGAGTGTCATCAGAAAACTGGAGTATGCTTCTTATGTGGGAAAGCTGGACACATGCGGCGAGATTGTCCTATACAAAGGAATCCTCCTATTGACAATAGATCCTGTTATCTATGTGGGCGACAAGGACACCTATCACACCATTGTTCCATGCGGAGGAATACCCCTTTGGTTGGTAGGCCCCAAGAGAACCAACAAAGACAAGGTACAAATGGGAAAATTTTCGCGATGTCAAAGGAGGATGCGACAACATCTAACGTGGTTGTTGCAGGTAATATTTTTATTGCCTCACAATGTGCTTATGCGTTATTTGATCCTAGTGCTACGCACTCCTTCATTTCAACTGAATTTGCAAAGAAGCTTGATGTATTGTCTGACCCTCTTGAATGTGAATTGCGTGTTGATACTCCTACTGGCGATTTCTTAGTTGCTCATCATGTGTTCAAGAGATGTGTGATTCAAATTAATAATGTTGAAATGCCTGTGGATATAGTGGAGTTAACTATTCGAGATTTCGATGTTATTATAGGGATGGATTGGTTATCTACCTATCGTGCTACTGTTGATTGTTTTTCAAAGAAAGTGATATTTAGACTTCCGAATCAACCCGAATTCTCTTTTTCGGGAAGTTGTCAAAACACTTTTCCAAGGTTGATCTCGCTTTGCAAGCGAGGAAACTTTTGAGAAATGGTTGTTGTGGTTATTTAGCTTGTGTAAAAGATATAAGTAAGGCTGTAGTGAAGTTGGAAGATGTTCTTGTTGTTAGAGAGTTTCCAAGTGTGTTTCCTGAGGATCTACCAGGCTTGCCTCTTGATAGAGAAATCGAGTTTTGTATTGAATTGATGCCCGGTACAGCACCAATCTCTAAGGCACCATATCGGATGGCACCCGCTGAATTGAAAGAATTGAAAACGCAGCTGCAAGAGCTTTTGGATAAGGGTTTCATCAGACCTAGTGTTTCGCCTTGGGGAGCTCCTGTTCTATTTGTGAAAAAGAATGATGGTAGTATGCGGCTTTGCATAGATTACCGAGAGCTTAACAAGGTAACGGTCAAAAACAAATATCCTTTGCCCTGAATTGATGATTTATTTATCATCAATTGAAGATAAAGATAGATGATGTGCCTAAAACCGCTTTCAGAACAAGGTATGGCCATTATGAATTTCTCGTCATGCCTTTTGAATTAACAAATGCGCCTGCTGCCTTCATGGACTTGATGAACAAAGTGTTCAGGGAATATCTAGACAAATTTATTGTGGTGTTCATTGATGACATTCTAGTGTATTCAAAGAGTTTAGAAGAACACGAACAACACTTGAGGTTTGTCTTGCAGACTTTGCATGAAAAGAAGTTGTATGCCAAATTTAGTAAGTGTGATTTCTGGCTTGATCATATAGAATTCTTGGGTCATGTGATCTCAAAGGATGGCATATTAGTGGATCCAAAGAAGGTTGAAGCAGTTGTTAAGTGGACCAACTAATGTTACAGAAGTGAGAAGTTTTCTTGGGCTAGCCGGCTATTATAGGCGATTTGTAGAGGGATTCTCAAAGATTGCTGGTCCACTTACCCGTCTAACTCAGAAGAAAGTTAAATTTGAATGGTCAGACCAATGTGAACGCAGTTTTCAAGAGTTGAAGAGACGGCTAGTTTCGGCTCCTATTCTAACTCTACCTTCTGGAAGTGGCGGCTTCGTAATCTACTGTGATGCATCCAAAGAAGGTTTGTGTTGTGTTCTTATGCAAAATAGCAAAGTTATTGCATACGCTTCTAGACAATTGAATTACATGAGAAGAACTACCCCACTCATGATTTGGAGTTAGTGGCGGTTGTATTTGCCTTGAAGATATGGCGGCACTATTTGTATGGTGAAAAATGGGCAGAAGAACAGCCCAAGTGCCATAACTTGGCACGGAGGGACACTTAAGTGCCATAACTTCAAAATGGTACACTTGAGTGCCAGTTTCGAACTTAAATGGGACACTTAAGTGCCACTCCGGCGAAAATCCGCCAAATGACCGACGTGGCAACTTTCCGGCGAGTTTGGTCCAAAACGGCGTCGTTTTGCACGCTGACGTGGCGGAGAGATGTCCAAAACGACGCCGTTTCACGTCCGATGTGTAAATAATTAATATAAAAATTAATTAAATTAAAATTAAAGATTAATTTTATTAAAAATATTAAAAAAAATTAAAAAAACTTAAAATTAAAAAAATTAAATTAAAAACTTAAAAACTTAATTTTTAAAAAAAAAAAAACATAAAATTAAAATAACTTAAAATTTAAAAAATTAAATTAAAAACTTTAAAAACTTAAAATTTAAAAAAAATTCAAATTTAAAAACTCAAAATTTAAAAACTTAAAATTTAAAAAACTTAAAATTTAAAAAATGAAAATTTTAAAAACTAAAATTTAAAAAACTTAAAATTAAAAAAATTAAAATTTTAAAATTTTAATATTTTAAAAAAATTAATATTAAAAAATTAATATTTTAAAAACTTAAAATTTCAAAACTTAAAATTAAAAAACTTAAAATTAAAAAAAATTAAAATTAAAAAACTTAAAATTAAAAAAATTAATATTTAAAAATTAATATTTTAAAAAAATTAAAATTAAAAAAAAAACTTAAAATTAAAAAAATTAAATTAAAAACTTAAAAACTTAAAATTTTAAAGAAAACTTAAATTTATAAAAATTAAATTTTTTTTTTTTTAAGGGGGCCCAAGGGGACGGCTGAGGTGGCAATTTTAATTTTTTTTTTTTTTTAATTTTAAGGTTTTTAAATTTTAAGTTTTTTAAATTTTAAATTTTTTAATTTTAAGTATTTTAATTTTAATTTTTGTAATTTTAAGTTTTTTTTTTCAATTTTAAGTTTTTAAAATATTAATTTTTTTAAATATTAAATTTTTAAAATTTTAATTTTAAGTTTTTAATTTTAAGGTTTTTAATTTTAAGTTTTTTAATTTTAAGTTTTTTAATTTTAAGTTTTTTAAATTTTAGTTTTTTAAATTTTAATTTTTTAAATATTAAGTTTTTTTAAATTTTAAGTTTTTAAATTTTAAGTTTTTAAATTTTAAGTTTTTAAATTTTAAATTTTTTAAATTTTAATTTTTTAAATTTTAAGTTTTTTAAATTTTAATTTTTTAAATTTTTTAGAATATTTTAAATAAAATTAAGTTTTGATTTAATTTAATTAATTTTTATATTAATTATTTATAGATAAGACACGAACGGCGTCGTTTTTGCATTTTCTCCGCCACGTCAGCATGCAAAACGACGCCGTTTTGGACCAAACTCGCCGGAAAGTTGCCACGTCAGCCATTTGGCCGGATTTTCGCCGGAGTGGCACTTAAGTGTTCCATTTTACTCCGATATTGGCACTTAAGTGTACCATTTTGAAGTTATGGCACTTAAGTGTCCCTCCGTGCCAAGTTATGGCACTCCAGGTGTCCCAACCTCGTGAAAAATGTGAAGTCTTTACCGATCACAAGAGTCTAAAGTATATCTTTACTCAAAAAGAACTGAACATGAGGCAAAGAAGATGGCTAGAATTTTTGAAGGATTATGACTTGTCCATTAATTACCATCCGGGTAAGGCTAATGTGGTAGCGGATGCTTTGAGTCGTAAATCATTTGGAAATGGCAACTTTACTCACTTCTCAAACACTCATTCTTGAAGATATGAGGAAGTTAGACTTGGAGGTATTGGTACATCAGCTTGGTGCTCAGTTAGCTAACCTTCAAGTACAACCTATGTTGATTGACAAAATTAAGGCTAAACAGAATGAAGATCCATAGTTACAAAAATTTAGAGAAGGTGTAGAAGATGGAAGACAAGCGGATTTTAGTTTACACGTAGATGGATCCTTGAGGTTTCGTGGGCGACTGTGTGTTCCTGAGGACTCAAAGCTGAAAAAGGAGATCCTGCAAGAAGCTCACAGCACTAGATTTTCAATTCATTCGGGAAGCACTAAAATGTATAGGGACTTGAGAGAAAACTTTTGGTGGATCAACATGAAAAAGGATATTACAAAATTTGTCGATCAATGTTTAGTTTGCCAGCAAGTGAAAATTGAGCATCAGAAACTAGGTGGATAGTTGCAACCTCTAGAGACACCTAAATGGAAGTGGGAACATATTGCTATGAACTTTGTAGTTGGTCTACCGAGGACACCAAGTGGTAAGAATGCTAAATGGGTGATTGTTGATCGATTGACTAAGTCTGCTCACTTTTTGAAATATCGATTTGGCCTTTCAATGGAAGATATGGCAAAGCGATATGTTAATGAAATAGTGAAGCTTCATGGAGTTCCAGTAAGCATTGTTTCTAATAGGGATCCTAGGTTCGTATCTAACTTTTGGAAGAGTTTGCAAGGAGCGTTGGGCACTAAACTCAACTTGAGTACAGCTTTTCATCCACAAATAGATGGACAGTCAGAGAGAACGATCCAGACATTAGAGGATATGTTGAGATCATGCATCATTGACTTCGGCGGTTCTTGGGATGAACATCTACATTTGGTAGAATTTTCTTATAACAACAGTTATCACTCTAGCATTAAGATGGCACCATTTGAACCTCTATATGGCCGAAAATGCAGAAGTCCTATTTGTTGGGACGACGTTGGTGAGAAAAGACTAACTGGCCTTGAGTTCATTCAACAGTCAGAAGAGAAAGTTAGGCTGGTTCGAGAACGTCTCAAAACGGCTCAAAGTCGTCAGACAAGTTATGCAGATCTGAAAAGACGCAAGTTAGAATTTAGTGTGGGGGATCACATATTCTTAAAAGTTTCTCCTACGAAGGGTGTAATGAGATTCGACACACGTGGGAAGTTAAGTCCAAGATACATGGGACCATTCTTGATCTTAGAGAAAATTGGTGAAGTCGCTTATAAATTGGCTTTGCCACTGGTGCTATCAGGTGTCCATAATGTATTCCATGTTTCTTTGTTGCGGAAATATGTGCCAAATCCTAAACATGTGCTAGATTTTACTCCATTGAGATTACGGGAGAATTTGACATATGGGGAGCAGCCTATTCGCATTGTCGATAAGAAGGATCAGGTGTTACGGCGATGAACTATTCCTTATGTGAAAATACAATGGCAAAATCACACCGAGAGAGAGGCTACTTGGGAACTCGAGAATGAGGCAAGACACAAATACCCTCACTTGTTTCATGATTGAAGTACATGCAAATTTCGAGGACGAAATTTTTTTTAAGGAGGGGAGAATGTAAAATATGGGTTTGACCCAATCAAAAAGAAAAAGGTAGAAGCTACAGCAAAGAGAGGGATCGAGAGTTTTCGGGAGAGAGGGAAAAGAGAAGAGAGAGAGAGAGAAAGAGGAAGAAAATAAAGAAAGAAAAAGAAAACAGAAAAGGGGAAGAGATAAAAAGGACAGCAAGCCCACGTTCGGGCACCAGAAAGAAAAGAAAAGAAGAAGAAGAAGAAGAAGAAGAAAGAAGAAGAGGGAAGAAAGGAAAGGGGTTTTGGCACGTGCATGCCACGGATGCCTCGTCAAGCCGACTCTACTCCATAACGCAGCACCCGGTAAGAGATTAGGCCCCTCGTTCGTCCAATTGAAGTTATTTTTGGGTTTAGGGCTCAAATTCGGAATTGTTGGAAAATCAAGTGGCGAAATCCGATTTTGGAGTCGTTGAGCCGCACATTTTTATAGGAATGATAATTTAGGGTGTTGTGAAGCCATGGGATTTTACGGATCGTGATTTGAGCTTGTGGTTTGTCCAAAACAAAATTTCAAAGTTTCCCGCGCGCAGTGAACAGTACGCGTCCAGCAGCTTTGGGTCTGTATTTTGTCACCTTTCGGCTTGATTTTGGGACGGTGAAGTTGGGATTCTTGCAATATGTGTCAAGGGCTCTCTATTGACTATAAATTTGTTTGGATCAGGGTTAGGAGGAGGAAGTTAGGGCGTGATCAAGTTTTGCGTTTAAACTCCGTGTTGCGATTTGTTAGCGCGTAGAAGTCCTGTTGTTAGAGTTAAGGCATAAGTTAGTAATTTCGTAGTTAAGATAAGAGTTTTATTAGATTTTAAAATTATTCCTCGGTTATTTGATAGGACCGTGAGTTCAACGATACGGGTATCGTTCGTCGTTTGGTTGTAGACGACGAGGTGAGTGGTACTATGTCGGATCGAGCATTTACTACCCTTTCGTTGATTCTGAGTGTTTGAAAAGCGTATTATATAAAGTTTGTGGAGAAATATATATGAAATTGCTTTGCGACCGATTGATGGAAAAGTTTATGATGATTTGAGAAATAGATATGAAATGGATGATGGGCTATATTGTAAATATTATTTGTTTGATTTAAGATATTGATTTCTTGATTGGATTTCTGGTATTGGAGAATGATCATTTATGCTCAATATGATTGTGAACCCAATGAGGGTTTTTGGGGTATGCATACCAGGTTTATGATATCCTTCTGGGCCCAGCCATCGGCTTTGTAGGTGGAGACCTTGCCAAAGGGAAAAGCTTGGTCGCCTTGTCACAAGGCATTGTGTCGTGACCATGGTGAAATATTGAGCAATAGATTAATCAATGGATGGACCATTGATATGTGATATTTGATGGAGATTATTCAATGGACTTGACCATTGATACTTGACGTTTGATGATGATTTAAATGAATTTTCCATATTAGTATAAAGCTTTGATGATATCAAATATCCCTTTTATGATTTGATATGTATTTTATATATTGAGTTGGCATTATGAAGTTTGGTATTGCTTTGTATACATGCATAGTGGTTGTTTGATTTGCGTAGAAAATATGTACTACTCACTGAGCTATTGTTGCTCATTCCACTCCTCCTTTAATCTTTTCAGGTTCCTCGGTTAGCGGCAAATAGAGCGAGTGCGCCGTCGGTAGGAAACTTTTTGGGGAGTTCTATTTTTGGGTATGGCCAAAGGAAATGGTGCACTTTCCTTTCTAGTGGTTGGCTTGTCTGAGTTCTAATTGTATATTTTTTTTTGGTGGATTATAGAAACTCTGATGTTGCAACCAATCTGTTGGTCTATCTGATATGTATATATATGGTTTGATATATATAAGTTGATATCAGGTTGTTGGTTGTGTTTGAGGCTGTGTCCTTCGTGTGGAAGGACGGCCGTGTTATCCCTATTCTTTGTAGTTTTGGGGTGTGACAATACTTTATATACTTCCAAAATAATCTTTGTAATACCTCAGATCTCGACTATACATATATTGTCCGCTTTGGACATTAAGTCCTCACGGTTTTATTCTTCTCGGGGCAGCCCATACTACCCCAAGAAAACGCGTATGTATAGTTAGAGAGCCCATTGCCTTATAAGGTGGCCCAGAACTCCCTCCCTAGGCGATGTGGGACAAGGACCCCTTTCTTGCGTACGTCTGAGGACCGAGGCGCGGACGCACTGCCGACCCTCCTCCCCGCGCACCGCTGCTCGAGCCATCACACTCTCCCCCCCTTGGGAGCACAGCGTCCTTGCTGTGGCCACACGCAATCGGGAGTCGGCTCTGATACTACTTGTAACGCCCCGGGTCTCAATTGTACATATATTGTCCGCTTTGGACACTAAGTCCTCATGATTTTGTTCTTCTCGAGGCAGCCCATACTACCCCAAGAGAACACGTATGTATAGTTAGATGGCCCATTGCCTTATAAAGTGGCCCAAAACTCCCTCTCTATGCAATGTGGGATAGGGACCCCTTCCTTGCGCATGTCCGAGGACCGAGGCGCGGATGCACCGCCGACCCTCCTGCCTGCGCACCACCGCTCGGGCCGTCACAATCTTACCAGCCAAAAAATTGAATTTGCAATTACTTATCTTTAAGACCATCTAATGTTCTTCCTTATGAAGAAACCTGTCTTAGACAAGTTGAACAAGTGGATTAATAATCCCTAATTCATTACAAATTATTGACACTTAAATTTTGGTGACCTGATCATTTATTTGTTGCATAAAAAATTATAGATTAATTTTTAACCCCTAAAAAAAAAGCTAGAAATTAGATTGCGTGGCATATAATTTTAAGAGCATTTTTTGTCATTTCATTTGCATTGGACCGGTGATAAATGGGTTTGAATTAGTGGTTTTGAGTTTTAATTTGATCAATTGGACTAAGCCTACGGAGAGAGCGAATTGGCCCAAGCCCATTATTATTTGAAGATCTAAAATTGACTTATGAGAAATGATGATTTGATATTTTCAGAAATGATTTATATTATTCTGCCAATATCTGGTAAATCTTTTATATATTCATGTGATATATATATTGGATGATATATTTCGTAGCAGATTGGAATGTTTTGGATGAAATATTGAAAAAATAAAAGAGAATATTATACATGGAGGCGTATATTTGGGATAATATATCATCAATTTGCATGAGCATGAAAGAGCTGAAATATCTAATATGCGAATTTATTCTCTTTCCTTGAAGAGCCTAGCCCCTCCCTCGGCTATGTAAGGAGGCCACACATATTGATACACGCAGCCATTGAGAGAGCAAAGGAATTGGAGAGAGAGAAACGTGGCAGTGACTGTGAGGGTGATCCAACATATATGTTTGTCGTCTTTTTGTGAAGTGCGGTTTGACTTGGTCAAGCATTCCCTTGCGGTCAAATTCAAGACGCCCATTTGGAAGATTTTCATGTCCCTCGCACGACGCGGGTGAAGAACAAACGCTCCCTATGTGCTCGCAACTTTCGCCTTCTCAATGGCTAGTACTGCACTTTGTGCTCAAGCTGCCACTGCGTCCAACGACACCGAGGCTCGCTGCCTTCATACGATTCATCATCACGAGTCCCACGATTTGGCCGACAAACGCCGGAGTTGCCGTCTCACATCACGAGACTCCCTATTCCCCCCACCGCGAACCACCGTTTGCAAGCCACCCGCGACGACGTCCAAGTGAGCCTTCGCCAGACACACACCAGGCCAAAGTGCTGGGTTTTCTGTTTAGCAAGTTGTTTAGAATATTCGAGTCTTCGTGAACGGCCACTGTGAGCCATCGCCGGTCATCCTCACTGTGGTTCTCGTGATCCGTCGTCCATTTGAATTTAGAAACAATATCCAGGCGAGATCGCAAATTAGGTAAGAATTTTAATTAATTTGGTTTCATATATCTTATGCCCAATTCATAAAATTGCGATCATGTTCGAATATTTAGTGGATATTATCATGTCCAAAAGAAATCTTTTTGAATTCTCGTGAATTAGGAAATTTTCTTAATATTACCACGTGTAGACAATTGATAATTCAGTCTCATATTCGAGATACGATTTGCGATTGCACGGAAAATTGCCAATCCAATCTCACACCCAATATATGACTCATGATTTCATGAAAAGTTCCGATCTCATGCCCGAGATATGATTTGTCAATTTATTTTCAAAATTAAACGGAAATGGATAATATCTTGTCTGATTTGTTGTCATGCTTGATATGGATGTGATTTCCTGCTCTTGATGCCTTTGCTTGATTTGATTTTGCTTCCATAAAAGAAAACCCAAAAAAATATATCTGAATTGGATTTGATTTTTACTAGAATATTGCTTGTTTTACAATAACTTGCATGTTTAGATTAGGTAATTTATTTATACCAAAATTTTGAAATAAGAAATACCAAAAATATTATCTTAGGATTTCAGATTTCCTTTTTCTTAATCTAAATTGCATGTTTAATTATAGGGCAATTTTAATTTCGAATTTTAAAAGAAAACATTAAAAAAAAAATTATGCGTGTGTCACATAGAATTAAGTCATCCCTTATATATCACTTAGTTATTGGAAGTTTAGGATCATTTAAATGTATGACATATTAGGATAATCACATTTAATATTTCCTGTCATTAGATTAGGTTATTTAATAAATGTAGCGTGACATATAGTTCACATGTTAAGTTGCATATTGCATGTCATTTTAGTTAGGCATTTTCATATGTCATTGTATTGCTTGCAAGTAGATTAGGTTCCATTTAAACAAGTGGAAATCTCAAAAAAAAAAAAAAATTGTGATTACTTGTTAATTAGAAATCATATTTAGGATTGCTAATGTAATTTTTAAGCTAACATTACATATGCTTATGTTGCTTCAAGGTAAGTATCTCCTCCCTATGTTTGTAATTTGTTTGCAATTTTGTTTTATCAAGTGTTCAATGATGATTGCACACCCGTATGATCACCTCACATTATGATCACCTCACATATTATGGAGTAAATTAAAATCAATCCAAATTGCCTACTAAATATTTTTTTGAAATAAAATAGAAAAGTCATAAAAAACATTAGATAAATCTAGCATAATCAAATCACCGTTCCCATAATCTCTGGTTCGTAAGAGTAAAGTAATCCTCCAATTACTTTACTTAGATTTCCAATCGACCCACAAAAAATAAATTAGTGACGACTCCTAATTAAAAATCATATGCATGTTACAAACTTGAATCTTAAGTCGTGAATTGGTATGAGCTTAAGAGAGCCCATGCTAAATTTAGGCTTAGAAATTCATGAGCCAACCCCTTAGGTGGTCCAACCCCCTTCGAGGAGGTCGCGACACAAATAAAGTCACATGCTTTCTTTTCAAGAGGTTTTGTAAAAATATTAGCCAATTGATTTCTAGGATCAATAAAATGTATTTACTTCACCATTGTTGACATAATCATGCATGAAATAGTGTTTGATCCCAATATATTTGACTTTGGAATGTAAGATTGGGTTCTTCGTCAGATTGATGACACTTATATTGTCACACTTGATTGTTGTATTCGAATTTATGACTCCATAGTCCTTTAGTTGTTATTTCATCCAAAGGATTTGAGTATAACAACTTCCCAATGCTACGTACTCAGCTTCAACTATTAATAAAGCCAAGCCACTGTTATTTGCTTTTTAAAGAACCACAACACAAACATACTGCATAAGATCTGACAAGTTCTAGAAATGCTTTTCATGTCTATCTTACATCCTGCAAAATTTGTGTCAAAATATCTAAATAATATAAACTCTAACCTCGTAGGATATCAAAGTCCAAGAGAGGGGTAATTATTAATGTACTAAATAATCCTTTTTATTGCAGAGTAACCTTTGGCAACCACTCTTACTTTATCTCTTGTAACTTTTCATTGTTCATCTAGTTTGTTCCTGTACACCCATTTGGTTCCTAATACGAGATGACCCTTTGGTTTAGGAACTAATTTCCATACTTCATTTATTCTAACTTGATGAAGTTTCTCCTGCATTGCTTGGATCTAGTTTTCATTTGACAATGCCTCCTCGGTATTTCTTGGTTTAACTTCTAAAACGAGTTCCAATGTACTGACAGCATCCTTTAGCGTCAATCTCGTTCTAATCTTGTCATCAACGTCTCCAATAATGAGATCATTTTGGTGACTTGACTTATGCTTTCAATTTCTATTGAATTTGTCATTAGATGTTGGGTGTTTTTCACCGTTAGACTTCTCAAACTTTTCAAATTATTGATTTGTCCTACTGAGTGTGATGCCTTTATTTCTACTAGTTCCCAAACTTCTTCAGATTGTTGCTCTCCTTCTTGTTGAATATATTAGAATCTTCAGATGTTTGAAGACTTTCATCAAACATTATGATGATAGACTCTTTCACTATGAGAGATCTTTTATTGTAAACTCCGAATGCCTTGCTTGTAGTTGAGTATCCCAGAAAGATCCCTTCATCTGATCTTTCATATTCAAGATAAAGCATTTATAACCAAATACTCGAAAATATGAAATATTTTGTTTCCTACCTTTGAAAAGTTCATTGAAGGTTTTCTCAAGTGAATGTTAGAGAAAACATGATTGATTATGTAACCTCTAATCGGTTTGTATAGTGGAATCCAGCTAATATATTGTTAGCATGGGAGAGTAGACGTAGGCTAATTAAAGCCGAACCATTATAATCTTTTGTGTGCAATTTTTTTATCTCTTACTCTCTTTATTTTACCTGTGATAATGTGCAGTGGCCAAATCCTACCGGTATGCAATTAATTTTATCACAAGTAAAATAAAGAGAGCAAGACATATAAAATTGTACACAAAAGATTAAAATAGCTTGGCTTTGACAAGCCTACGTCCACTCTCCCACACTAAAAACCTATTGGTCGAATTCCACTATATGAACTAATCAAAGGTTACAAGATCTAAGTAATGATTACTCAAACTCATGTGAACAACTCCTCATACACTCTCAACCTCTGATATTAATTGTTAGGTCTAGATATATTACCTAGAGGGGGTGAATAGGTGATATTATAGGAATTAGAACAATTTAAAACTAATATTGCAAAAGTACAACGTCTGGTGACAGAATGTGCAGTAATCAAATCTTACCAGTGCATAATTAATTCTATCACAAGTAAAATAAATAGAGTAAATGATAGAAAATTGCATACAAAAAATTATAGTGGTTCTGTTTTAACAAGCCTATGTCCACTCTCCTACGCTAATAGCCTCTTGGTTGGATTCCACTATACAAACCAATCAGAGGTTACAAAATCTGAGTAATGATTACTCAAGCACGTGTGAATAACTTCTCACACACTCTCAACTTCTAAGTGATTATATAATATTGCTCATGGAGACTAATGTATTTGATTGGAAATACTCTTCAAACTTTGGAATTGTAAGCTTCGATTCTCTTGTGCTCTCTTATTCCTTTCAGCTTCAAGACCTCCTTTTATACTCCTTCCTATCCGAGCTAACCATTGCACATATCTCCGGGAGAAGTATCAAGCCAATCTACCCATTAGCCTAGATCTTGCTTAGAAGATTTGATTGCTTCAAAGTTGTCGAGAATGAAGCTTCCTATAGTTTCTACTACCCATACAGTAGTTTAGGTTTCCATAAGTCAAGTGCTTCAATTTGGAAAGAATGTTTCGCCTCAAGTCTAACGTTTCAGGAAATCCAAATCTTCGAGAGATATTTTTAGAAAACTTTCCTTTGGAACTTCTTATATATAAGGCAAGGAATCCAATCAGCATCATTAGCCGTTGCATGAATATATTGTCTCATTTCCTAGCTGTTTGACAAAACATATAATGAAATAATTAAGCCACAACTTTGGTTCTGATTTATAACATCTGATCACATCCATTAGACTTTCCACCTGAAAAATACTTATCATCAAAATCAAAATCTTTACTCCGGATAAGTTTTGTCAATCTTTAAAATTTGTTAGGGAATGTTTTCTCAACAGAGGTGTCATGAATGAGGTGACGCCTAAGAGAGAGCATCCATTTGAGAGCATCTGTAATTTAAAATCTTATTTGAAAGTTGCCTCCTTAGCCTTAAATTCACAATTCTACATGATGGAAGTAAAGAGAAGTTGAATAAGGCAAAATGCGACTTCTTGTAATCTTTCTTTGACTTGGGTTATCATTGGCGTTCAAGTTTCCTTCAAATTATCCTTCCACTCCAAAAAGTCTTTTATTAATCTACCTCCTTGCCTTCCAAAGGAGCTGAGATAAGCCTTTGGACTTAGAAAGTTGCTATAGTCATTTCTGCTTTCTGTTTATTTCCTGCAATATTAGGAGTTATCTAATTGATGACTGTCTATCTATATTTTCATGATATCCTACGAAGAAAAAATGGTTAAAAGCTACTTTTTATCTTTAAACTCTAATAAAATACAATTGTCTTAATTTATGAACAACACCAATATGATTAATTTCACATAACCATATTGAATCTAGAGGGTAGTTGTATTCTCCTCCTACTCATTGCTGCCATTTTAGAGTCAATTCATATAGTTGCAGCATCTTTATTTAATGGTGTTGTCGTCACCAGTTTTCTCATGAAATTACAGGATTAGAGATGAGATTGTTTGCTGCATTAAGATGACAAAATTAATCAAAGGCTATGCAATATTAGGGTATCAAATACTTGCAACCTGTTTTGATATTCTTGGCTATTTTCGTGTATCAATGTCCACGTTTGGTAGTTTGTCATGTTTGTCATGTTAAGATTTTTTTTTTTTTTTTTTTGGTATGCTTATCCATTTATGGCACTTTTGTGGAATTTTCAGCAGATGAGTGCATACTTTGCGCATGCTTTCTTCGGTCATCTCTTAGGAAAATGCCTCCGGCGAAAGAATCCATTTCTTGAGGTGTCAAGGCTGGGTTTGGTGGTTGTAGGAACATTTGCAGTTGTCTGGTGGCCATACCTTTACTCATCAGAAAGGTGAGTAATTATTTTTGTTATATTCTTCAAGGGAAGAACAGAGAACAAACCTACTGCATTATCCCCCACATGCTATGAATGAAAATAGTCCTCTCTCTTAATGCTTAGCTAGAGCATGTTACAAGTTGCATTTTACCTTAAATAAAATATCAAATGGTAGGGTTTGACTTCTTAGATTATCAGAATTATTACTTTGTTTTTAAAGATTATCCTGTGACAAGTGGACAGGTACTTCGGTTAATGAAGTGAATATTCATTCTGGATATCTGTAGGAAGCAACGTGTTACACTAATGAATTGTACTGTGGTTTAGTTGGTCATGTTCCTAGACTAGACAAGGTAGAATAGTAGGCCTGACATAAGCTCAAGCTTTGAAACTGCGGAAATTCGATGATTGTCATAGGGTTTAATCAATACAGTCAACAGCATGCTGCTTTAAATGCGTGAGTATCTAATGCGGTACGTCTAGCCAACCCAAACACTTCTTTGGATGACAGTAGTCAATATCCATAAGAACTGTAGACCTAGCTACTGAGCCGAAGGTGCTTGGTATCATATTAATGGAAATACTCTAAAGCCCCCCTTGCCTGTAAAGGGTGGAAGCTTTAGAATAGTAGGTATTTGTAGTTTTCTAAGGGAAGACCTCTGTCATAATACTCTTATTCATGATGATTTGATTTTACATAAATTGGCTTTATTGTGACCATACCTTCTATTTTGGTGCTTTCTGTAGTTTCTCTCGTCTTGCTCTGTCTGAGAGGTGGATATGTGAGGATTATGTAGCTAACTTTTGGTGCGCCACATCAGTTCTTATCTAGGACAAAAGGTTGTTTTTGACTCCTAAGCTCAAGCTTTTGAGTTTCATTATGACTGTATCAACTTGCCTGCCTTCTATGATCCATCAAATATCTTCCCCAAGCAGTCAAGGTTTCCTCTGTGGTTTACAGAACAGTTCGCTGTCCTTTTACTTCTTTTCACTTCACGGAGAGTTACAGTCTGTCCCTTTCACTTATTACTTACCATTACAATGTGATGTGCGTCTGAATCTTTGCACCCCTGCTTCTCGTGTTGTACATGCAGTGCATGAGAAGTCAATTCTACTGCCACTTCTGCTGGCCAGTTTGCTTGCTCTGGATGATCTTCTCTTTACAAGTGGTTAACCCATTATGGATTGCTCTCTATGTTTCCTCTTCTACGTCGTGACGGACTTCTACTTCCTTATATGACCCTCAATGCTCTCTACTTTCTTCTCTACCATGTGCCCAGGGACAAGCGAGATTCAGAGGTCACCGGTTCTTCTGCGGCTTACCCAATTTTGAGTGCCTTCTCTGTTTGTTGCTATTTTGGTCTTCCTTTAGTTTACTTAACCACGCATTCCCCTGAGAAGTATTATTTCCTCTTTGAAGCTTTGATCATGATATTTTGCTTTTTCCGCTTTCCTCTGCTTGCAATTTACACCAATAAAAAGCAATGGACATTGTCCAAGCATTCGATGCTGTCGAATCAGGAAAAGAAGCTTATTTGATATCGTTGTCATGGAACTTAGGTTCATGATTCTTCTTTATTTTTTCAGTTTTCGGAAAGGTGATAAGAATTGGCATGTTTACATTGACCTTTTGGCTGCCAATAACTAAGAGGAATGTCCAATGTGATTTTCAGTCCGCCCTTTTCATGTGAATTGTTATCTGTAAGATCAGAATTGTTTTGCAATACAAGCAACCTCGCTGTGTTTCTTTTTCACTATTAGTCTGGCTTTAGTCACTGTCGTGGCATATAATGTCCCTGATATATGAAACCTGTCAACAATTCCTGTATTGCTAATTTTTCTCAGGGGGCCTGGTCATTTGGTTTCCATTTCCTATTTATGTATTTTAAGCTTGCTCTTCTTGTCTTGTGGACGTAATTTTCAGTTTACAAAGACTTGGTGGAGCAGAGCTTCTTTATCCCTCGCTTTGATTAGGATCAAAACAAAAATGAATTAATTTCGTATTAGTCAAGGAACTACCTAGCTAGTTGAAATTTAAATTTACGAAGGTTAATGGGAAAAGCGAATGTGTGTTCTTCACGCAATGTACACGTAATACTTCCATTTCTTAATTCTCCTTGTACCCTTAGTCTTGAATATCAAAAGAAAAATTTGAGTCGGTTTGGTTTGATTTTTCTTTGACATTTTGGTTTTAGGCCAATGAGATCGACCGGTTCCCTGCATAGGCCCATTCCGGGACCTGGGAAAAGACCCTAAATCTCCGGTGGTTTCATTGTTGTTTTGCTTAGCCATTTAGATAATCAGAGCTACTGACGCCCAGTGAAAAATTAAAGAGACTGAATTGGTAATGCAAAATAGGTTCAAATTCAAACCTCAATGAGTGAGATGCCAGAATTACCAGTAGGGATGGTCAGGTAAATCACAACTGTTGCTAGAGTGATATTGGCAAATGTCTTGTTCGAGATCCAATATATCAGAACCGTGTGCAGAAAGCACATCTCTTTGGTGTGTTCCCCACTTATCAGCGGCGTATAGCGCTTGCGCTTCAAATTATTTGGTTATAGCCCTCGAACATGAACGTTTGACATGAGTATCTTGGAGAAGGAATGGGAAGATTTGAATGTTTATGAGATTCAATCACTTCTTGGACTGTGGGGTTTGAAAATGCAACCCATAACCCTTCATAATAAGCCATGAATCGGCTGCACTTGATGTCACAGCTTCCCGTATGGCTCGTGGCTACTCTATGTAGCTCTTTAATTCAGAACAGAATTTCCCTAGTCAACTGCTTCACAGGCCGATCCATTCGTGCACTCAAAAGAATGGGAACGAAGTGAAGGGTTGAGAAGAGTACACAGGAGGAGTCAGCAGGTGCACAATATCATCGTTTGATCATGGAATCCCACGAAATAGTCTGCATTTGCATCCATCTGAGGATGTCTAGCGGTAAACCAAGTCCCGTATATTTCACGATCTTGGCAAAGTCTAGGCCATTTAATTGTAGCCTTGACGAGGTGTAATTGACCGATACAGGCTAGTTATGTCTTGTTTTCCTTCACTGTTGAGTGAATGGTTCACCAGTCCAATAGCAGATAGCTTCACGATTATGGGTGAAGGCATAGGGAAAAATATGCATAGTAAATATTAAATAATAGCAGATAAAATTTTCCACAGGCAAACCACCGCCCTTAGCGGCGCAACTGGCTCGAGCTCTCTCCCCCTCACGAAGGGGAGAAGTTCGAATCCCAGAGGCGGCGTTAGGAATTCTTACCTGGAATACTGTGGTGGTAGGTCCTGCAGTTGCTCCCCTAGGATTTGCTCGTCGGCTGTCGGCTTAGGGGGTTCTTGGGTAACCAAAAAAAATAAAAAAAAAGTTTCCATAGGCAAGTGTCATGATAGGGTCGGGTCCTGCAATTGTTCCCCCAGGATTTGCTCGCCGGCTGTCGGCTTAGGGGGTTCCTGGGTTACCAAAATAAAAAAAAAAAGTTTCCACGGGCAAATGTCATGATAGAGTCGCATCACCTTCGTACAACATCTCAGTAAATTATAGCGGACAAAATATTTAATTATAGCATCTCGACATACAAATTCAGCCAATTGGTGGGATGCCTTGGCTCTCCTTATTTGACAGCTCCCTCTGCAAACGGTGCCCATTTTAAAATTCTCCAGTTACAAGACTTGAGGACTAGTAACTCACACGCATGTTTATTTGATTCGATGCCGAAATCTAAAGCCTTATCATTGATATTAGATTACAAACCGCTCAGTTTTGGATCTCTAGTCAATGAACTACAGCATCAGACATGTCCCTAAAACGACGTTCCATGTCTAAAGCACAATCTACTTGTTTACTGCCCGTATCAGCAGTGGTGATAGCAGAACAACCAGCATTATGAAACAGTAAGGTCCTGAGTTCAGAACAGTTTAATCGTATTTTACGTAACTAACTTCAAGAAACTGACAATTCTCTCGTGCAACCCCTGTAAAGAATGGCGACTGCACGTGAAGGTCTTCATTAAACTATGGAGCCACCACCACTAATTTCATCCTTGGGACATTGCATGAAATGTCTTTCCGTTGAAATTCATGCACCTTTTGGCACAGCATTGCACGCAGAGCAATGTTAAAGTCTTGTCTCCCCAAGTTGCGAATTAAAGGGCGATCTCTTCTTGTTTGCCTTAGAATCCACGCACACCGAATTGACTCCTTTAATTAATCATAGAATTATAAATAAATAAATAAAAGGCATTTTGTTTTCTCTCTAATTTATTAAGTAATCCCCTTCTGAGTTGCCTTAAAGGGTCAAACAAATGAGCGACTGCGGAGGTGGAAGGAAGGCATCTGAATTTGCCCATTGAAGAAAATATGACCTCAAGACTCCCCTTTGCAAAAAAAATATGAGTGGTCGCTCGAGAGAATGAATGGGCGAACGTGCATATACAATGTAAAAATTGAACGTACACAGACTTTTAAGAATCTGAGTGCGAAGGCCCAACTAAAAAAGGTCGGAATTAAGCTTAGTTGTGCACTCACATGTTCATCAACCAATCCATCATTTGTTAATACCTGTCCAGATCACTGATTGTCTGCCAGGAGTAGTGCGGGAGAGCTTGTCTCATTCATCATGATCAAATGCGTATTATTTATAGGCCATGTCATGCGTCTCTCTCTTCACAGAAAGTGTGATTTTGAGTGTGAAGATATGAGATATACTCAATGTCACTCTCTGACACTGTAAGCTTTCAAAGTAACCATCAGCTTGTACTTCGCTAATGTCAACTGAAAATGATGGATTGGGGAATCTAATGAAGAGGCCGCAAAAAATAGCGTAATGGATAAGGCTTGTGCGAAAAAGATCTAGTTTGGGGCTCAAATTACTTCGAACAATTTTCTAAATCCAACATACGATGGTGCTCGGAACAAGCTTTCGAAAGATTTCTTATGGCACTACTCAGGATATCAAATTGCTTGGACTATAAAAAATCTAGGAGGTTTTAGTTCTCGGCACGTGTCTGCCTATTCAATTTCTGTCAATCCACAATAGTTCAAAAGCACTCGTAAGATTGCCCACACGAAGTAGTCCTCTAAAACGAAAGATGGTATTAAAGCTTGGAGGTCCAGCCCGTTGGATTTGCGTGCTTCAAACTTTCGCGATGTTAATTTCTAGTGTCCCTTCAGTTTAGAAGAGTATTAAAGGTAAACTAGAAAACATGTTTCCCAACAGTTTAAATTGTAGAATAAGTGCATGCTCATCTTAGGGTTTTAGTACACTTTGTACGCACTCCTCCAAGGGCTGATTATACTTGGAATTCAAAGTCGAGCGAACTCATTCACCTTCTTTGACCGTGGAGTAGTCCTTTGCTCTAGAACCATGCCCGTTTGCTGCATCATCTCGCTGAACTCGATTCTGTACTTTGTCATTTTGCATGACATTTTATCTCGGTATTTTCAAAAGATGGTGCTCGTTTCGAAGAAGAGGACACTTAGGCAAGAAGATAGGCATACGCGGGCACGCAAAAACAAGATCTTCATCTTCAACAAGAATGTGCACCCCGAGATCGATTTTAATGGAATTCTGTATACCAACATAGTGACTTGGCCCCATGACAAGCTCCCTTAGAGATTGAGAATCCATTAAACGGTCAATGAACTTAACCCTATGACCATCCTTGGGAATTGAGAAGAGAAGTACGACCATATATTTTGCGTCGTTCTCAAATTTCTTCCCCATTTTCTGGGATTAATACACTCCGCAGCAACTAAACATATAATAACTCCATGCGAATCTTATTATAGGGTGATTCGCTCGGCAAGATAGAGAGTACGAGAGAATAACATAAGATTTTCTTGTGTTTTTATAGGTCGACAAGTACTGATGAAGATATAAGGAAGATGACGTGCAAGAATGCCAAACACGCTTGAGTTATACATACGTCTTTCGGCGCATGCAATCGGACGATTGATCAAAGTGCATAGCGCATGGTGAACTGGGGCTGAGAATTGAGATGTGAGCGTTAGCAAGCAAAAAATTCGAACCCCGTGACTTCAATTTCCCATCTAACTCAATGAGTTTTCGACCTCGTATAAGCATGAATCGACAATTATGTATGCATAATTATGTCTGTGTTGAATTGCGGTTCCGCCGCCGCAAGATGAGTTGTCATTTAATGATCGCTTGGTAATGGCTGATTATCGTCGTGCATGATTGTTTAGTATTAATACATAGCGTATTGTTTTCAAGACGTGTTTGATTGGCTATCTTGTGGAGATCCACAAGAACACAAGAAAGATTTGATAGGAATATTCTTATCTTAATAAATAGCGATAAAGCAATAGTTTCATGGTTTCTTTTCATATATAATGTGAATCTTTACTAGATGTGATTTAACTAAAAGTTCTCTAACATATTGATTGTCAATTATCCACAAGCTAAAAAATTTAATATGTATCGTTTTTAAGAAAAAACAAATTGTCACCTATCGAAGTTATTATCGTTTTACTTTTAGTTTCTAAAGAGCACGATGAATTTATGGTTCACGAGTGATTCTCTTGCCAAACTCAAAATTCAGTCTAAAAAACTAGTTAATTTTGTTAGTTAAGAAAAAAACAATACAAATGTAGAAAGAGGACGTAGTGGCAAAATTGCAATAGCCCTTTAACTAATGACATTGTAGATCAGGATTTAGCACAAAATTAAAACATTATATATAGAGAAAATCAAATAAAATGCTTTACGAATGCTTTTAATAAACTAAATTCTAATGTAACACATTTTTAAGTGTTCAATTTTCAGTATGATTAATGGGTTTAATCCCACGTATCGACTAATTTAACCATCGATCAATTAGCAAAGATTGGTTTCTTTGTTAGACCTTCTTTAGCAATGGCAGTGCCTGCTAGATTCTCTCTCTCTCTCTCTCTCTCTCTCTCTCTCTCTCTCTCAACTTCATACATCAAAGTACCCAAAAAAAAAAAAAAAAAAAACAAGTCTTAGATTATTAAGTAATGTGATATCATATTCGGTCAAATCTATAAGTACTTCAATTGTTTGAACTAATAAGGAAACGATGCACGAATGAGCAAGTTATCTAACAGCTCTTTCTTTCTTTCTTCTTCTTTATTATTTCTTTTAATATATTTTGTGAGATAAATTCAAGGCAATGATGGACATTGTGTCGACTTTGAGATGTTCATATTGAAGGTCTGCCCCTAAAGAGATGTGCATTTCGATTGACCAACTTGGCATTTGCTTCTCCTTATAAGGTCATTTAATTAATACTTGATTGCCAAATTTCGTTGAGACTTTGGTTCATGCATCAAAGTACAAAAAAAAATATCCAAAGTCTTAGACCATTAAGTAATGTGATGTTAGATTCTTTCAAATCTATAAGTACTTCAATCGTTTGAGCTAATAAGGAAACAATACACAAATCAACAAGAAATCTGACCGCTTTTTTTCTTTCTGCTTTTTATTTTAATTTTTTTGGTTTTTTGGGAGATAAATTCAAGGCAATAAAGCGAACATATAAGGTAATGATGGTCAGTGTGTCTACTTTGAGATGCTCATAATGCAGGTTTGCCCCAGAAGAGATGTGCATTTTGATTGACCAAGCTGGCATTTGCTTCTCCTTATATGGTCATTTAAGTAATAATTGATAGCCAAATTTTGATGAGAATTTGATTCATGCATCAAAGTATTAAACAAAAAAAAAATCCAAGTCTTAGATTGTTAAGCAATGTGATATCAGATTCTATCAAATCTATAAGTACTTGAATTGTTTGAGCTAATAAGGAAACAATGCATAAATTAAACAAAAAATCTAACAGCTTTCTTTCCTCCTCCTCCTCCTCTTTGCTGTTTTTTTTTTTTTTTTTTTTTGGTATTTTGTGAGATAAATTCAAGGCAATGAAGTGAGCATATCAAGCAATGATGGACACAGTGTCTACTTTGAGTTGCTCATAATGAAGGTCTATCCCCCGAAGATGTGCATTGCGATTGACCAATTTGGCATTTGCTTGTCCTTATGTGGTCATTTAAATAATAATTGATTGCCAAATTTCGATGAGACTTGATTAATGCATCAAAGTACCAAAAAAAAAAAATCAAGTTTTAGATTATTAAGTAACGTGATATCAGATTCTGTCAAATCTATAAGTACTTCAATTGTTTGAGTTAATAAAGAAACGATGCACAAATCAACAAGAAATCTGACAGCTTGCTTTCTTTCTTCGTCATCTTCTTAATATATCTTCCTTTCATGACCAAAAAAAACTTGGCATTTGCTTCTCCTTATATGGTCATTCAATTAATAATTGATTGTCAAATTTCTATGAGACTTTGATTTATACATCAAAGTAATATATATATATATATATATATATTAATTAACGGATATCTAAAACCTATTGCAATCTAAAACCTATTTGCCAAATTTCAATGAGACTTTGATTTTGGAAAAATTATCAAAAAAGTCATAAATCTATTGCAATTGTGTCAATTTAATCATAAGGTATTTTTTGGCCAATTCAATCCTAAATATTTTGTATTTGTACTAATTCAGTCCATCTGGCCAATTTTAGCCGGCGTCGGTGACATGGGTGCTACCGGCTCTAACGTGAAATTTTTTTCTTTTTTCTTTTATTTACTTTATTTTTTTTCCCCTTAGGGGAAGGGGAATGGGAAAAAAAATATAAAAAAAAATTCAAACAATATTAAAATATTATTTTAAAAATGCCACGTCAACGCCGGTAGCACCACGTTAGCAATAGCCGGCCAAAATTGACCAGATGGATTAAACTAGCATAAATACAAAAATGTTTAGGACTGAATTGATACAATTATAATAAGTTTATAACTTTTTTTTTATAATTCTCCTCCTTGATTTTCCTTGACAAGTAGTGGTGTCCTTATTTCGAGAGCTGTATTATTAATCATTTGCTAATAAGCTTGTGGACACATTCTCTTGTCTTATTCATTACATCAATTTTTTTCTCCATTTTAGGTATTTAGCTGATATTTCAAGATATTGCCTTTTTTGATAACTTGTCATCTTATGGGCAATCGCATTGCCACATTAAAAATGTAGTTGTTTTTAACAAATGTCCCCGTGATTCTTTAGGTATTTGCCATATGTAGAAGCGGGTGTTTGGCATTTTCAAGAAAATTAATCATTCGACAATCACTACACTATAAATACCCTCCTGCATAGAGCTATGTCTATCTCTCCATCGCAATCCCCCAACAAACACTTCCCACCCCCCCCCTTCTCTCTCTCTTCCCGATACTAACAAGTGTTGCCGGATCACCACTGTCATGGCCATGGTGGTCCTTAAAGCCATTTTGGTCGTACTCTTGAGTCTGCTATTGAAGAGTGCTTACGAGACCATCTCATTTTACTGGTGGACGCCGAGACGCATCAAGAAAATAATGGAGAGGCAAGGCGTGCGTGGCCCGAGACCTCGCCTCCTAGTCGGCAACATCGTGGACATGGTCTCCCTCGTTGCCAAGTCCACCTCCGACGACATGGACTCCATCCGCCACGACGTCGTCCCCCGCCTCTTGCCCCATTACGTTCTCTGGTCACAGCAATACGGTATATATGTATACCCATCAGATATTCCTAACACACACACACACACACGCTCCTTAAAAACGATTTCCCAACGTGGAACCAGAGGGGTGGACCAGAGTCCCCTTCGAACATGAATTTATTGGTACCGAACTGATGATTTCGATGCCATTTTTCGGCACAGGAAAACGGTTCATATACTGGAACGGGACGGAGCCACGGATGTGCCTGACCGAGACCGATCTGATCAAGGAACTCCTGTCCAAATACAGCACTGTAACTGGGAAGTCGTGGATGCAACAGCAAGGGTCGAAGCATTTCATCGGGAAGGGACTCCTGATGGCGAACGGTGACGATTGGTACCACCAACGCCACATCGTTGCCCCTGCCTTCCTGGGAGACAAACTCAAGGTACTCGTCAATATATTGCGAAACCGATTGCAAGCACATGCTTGGCAATGTGAAGAACTTTCATTTTGCTTTGACCCAGTTGGGGGCTAATAAATTAATCGTGATTTGGGCGTTTTATATTAGAGTTGTGCGGGGTACATGGTGGAGTGCACTAACCAGAGGCTCAAATCGCTGAGGAAGGCAGTGGACTCGGGCCAGACCGAGTTTGAGATCAGCGAGTACATGACCAGGCTCACGGCGGACATCATCTCCAGGACTGAGTTTGACAGTAGCTACGAGAAGGGAATGCAAATCTTCCACCTCCTCACCAACCTCCAACGCCTCTGTGCCCAAGCCAGCTGCCACCTGTGGTTTCCCGGGAGCCGGTACGTCCCATGTGACAGTGGTCAAATAAATTTTTAGAACTTAGGTTACTTTTTCTCGAACTTCTCCTGTAATAATGAAACGTCGGAAACCGGATTCCAGCCATACCTAACGCCTCGTAAAGGGAAGCAAATGTTATGACCAGAAAAAAAATGTGGGGAAGTAATTGAGAGTTAACTGATGGCAATTATTTTATTTTATTTTCATTAGGTTCTTTCCAAGTAAGTACAATAGGGAGATAAAGTCACTGAAGATGGAGGTGGAGAGGCTGCTGATGGAGATAATCCAGAGCCGGAGGGACTGCGTCGAGATCGGGCGCAGCAGCTCGCACGGGAACGACCTGCTCGGCATGCTGCTCAACGAGATGCAGAAGAAGAGATCAGGGAATGGATTAAGCTTGAATCTCCAGTTGATCATGGACGAGTGCAAGACCTTCTTCTTCGCCGGGCACGAAACCACCTCGCTGCTGCTGACGTGGACGGTCATGCTTCTGGCCAGCAACCCATCCTGGCAAGAGAGAGTGAGGGAGGAGGTCGCTCAGGTCTGCAATGGTGCCGATCCTTCAGTCGAACATCTCTCCAAGCTCACCCTGGTAAGCTAGAAATTGTCTCATTTATTGGGTCTCCTTCACTAATTACAAACAATTCATACGACTCATTTCATGTTATGTCATCACATTAACGTCGGTAGATAATCAATCACGATTTATGTCGATGGTAAAATTGCTTAAATCATGTGAACCATCGTTATGATTTGATTCTTTATACAAAATTTACAAAAATGAGAGCAAAAATGGTCAAATTCAATTTATTTTTTTTATAAACTGAGTCGTATTGTCAGGTGATGTAAATATCCATGATCCTTTCTAGCTAGAAAGTGCAGCACTCATTAGAGGATAGAATTATTATTATTATTTTGGGTCTCATGGGGTTTGTGCTTTTGATACTGATGAGGCAAAAAATAAAATTTTGCCCCCAATTTGAGCGACTTTTTGGTGATGGACATAAAAGTTGTACTTAACGTTTATAAATGGTGCATGCTATGGCAAGTGGCATATTTGCTCTGATCACCTTCGGGAATCGCGGCAACAGAGTCGCACGATTTCATGAACACTGCCATCTTAAGTTCCTGCCATATTCTTGTCATAATCGATCAGTTCATTGCCATTCCCACCCGAATAATTAATTTCTCTTATCTATGCCTCCATCATTTCCTAGGTTACTAGTCACTAACCTTTCCTTCTTTTTCTATTTTGGCCGCAGTTGAATATGGTGATTAATGAATCAATGAGGCTCTATCCACCAGCCACGGTGCTTCCCCGGACGGCGTTTGAGGATATCAAGTTGGGCGACCTCCACATCCCCAAGGGACTCTCGATTTGGATTCCGGTCCTCGCCATTCACCACAGCGAGGAGCTGTGGGGCAAGGACGCAAACGAGTTCAACCCAGAGCGGTTCGCGTCAAAGTCTTTCGCGCCAGGCCGGTTCATACCCTTCGCAATGGGCCCGCGGAACTGCATCGGCCAGTCCTTTGCTCTCATGGAAGCCAAGATCATACTGGCCATGTTGATATCCCGGTTCAGCTTCACGATCTCGGAGAACTACCGCCACGCTCCCGTCATCGTGCTCACTGTAAAACCCAAGTACGGGGTTCAAATATGCTTGGCGCCCCTAAACCCATAGAAACATACAACTTTTGAGGTTTAGGATGAAAGTTTTGATACACCTTCTTTCTCGTGCGAAAAGAGAGACAAAACGGTTGTAGAGATGAAGAAACTAGAAAGCAAGATTCTCCGTATTTCATTATTGTTGTCATCATGGATTAATGACTTAAAATGAGCAAAACAGATATATCTCTTCAGTTCATGTCCATCAATTTTTTGCAGCGGTTTTTTGGTCTTTAAAAGATATGTTCGTTCATGTCTTTTCAAATAGGTCTTTTCGTTCCTGTCTTTTAATATTCTATAAATTGAAATAAATTATTCTTTAAAAAAATGAACGAGAATATTCAATAATTTTTCTAAGTGCGCCAATTCGAGGAAAAGTTTGATTGAGTCTTGTTTGTATAGTGCTAATAGAAATAGGGTAGAGATGTTGTATCTTGAGAAACATAGTTCATAAATCTGCACAACACCATTAGCAAGAACCAATCGTTTTAAGGAAATTCAATAATCCGTACCTCACCACCTATCTAATTATGTTACAATTTTACAAATCAACATTTGGTTTGTAATTCAGTCATATTTACTTGTTATGAAAATTCATTCAATACATTTATTCATTGACTTGGTCATTATTAAATTTGTTATCATTTTCTCGGTATTATTATTTCAGTTTTAATTTTACTGGTTATAGCAAATAGTATTGTATTATGTATCCTACAATCTTAAGTCGATCCTTACCGTTTGTTGGGTTAGTCAGAAAATCAAGATAGCTTATAACAATCAAATATCCAATAATGTCCCGAATGTTTCTAGAGACGTTCCTATGGTCAATTCAACCATTGTTGTTAGAGAGTTTTAGACCACGAGGCCTAGTTTTGTGGGAGTAAATGCTGCGGGCCTTTGGGCCTAGACCACCTATGGTGGTATGGGTACAAATCACATGACTGATATACATTGAACTAGTTATCAGAGCAATATGAGCCAAATGGCATATGGTATTGTTTCTAGAGGGATGATTCAATAGACTTTGCCTACTTTGATTGTACTAAATCTAGTTACACTGAATGAGAAACTAGAGAGATTCACCAGTGTGGGCTTTAAGCAATGGCAGCAAAAGATGTTCTTGTATCTGACCACGCCTAATATGGTCAAGTACTTATTAGAAGTGTGCTTGCTAATTAGTCCAGATGAGCGAGATGTCATTACTCTCAAAGAGTTGGAGGCTTGGAAGTACAAGGACTTCTTATTCTGAAATCATATCCTTAATTAAGTTCCCTATAATAATGTTTATGTCAAACAATTATGGGAGTCCTCTGAAAAGAAATACAAAATAGAGGATGTAGGCACAAGAAATTCGTGGTTGCCAAATTCCCATACTTCAAGAAGGTGGATTCTAAATCTGTCATGAGTTAGGTTCAAGAATGTAAAGAATTTAGAACGATGTCTTTGCTAAGAGAATGTCACTTAGTAAATCATTCCAAGTGGAAGCCATTATTGAGAAGCTGCCTTTGGGCTAGTCAAACTTCAAAGTTATTTTAAGCACAAATCAAAAGAGATGAGCCTTGAATTGAATAGAACAATAGAAGGAATGCAAACCCTCCTATAGAGCCAAAGGCCAATACTATTTAGTTTTCCAAATCCAAGCAAGATAGGAAGAAGAAGAAGTATTTTCAAGAAAAATGCAAGCAAAAGAAACAATCTTTAATTTTTAATGGACATGTTTTGTTTGCAATAAGCATTGCCATTAACTTGAGGATTGCAAGAAGTGCCAAAAAAGGTAAGGGCAATGGTGTAGCCAAGCAATTGAATCAGACAAAGATGATGAAAGGTTGACTACTATGGTGGTGTCTAAAGCATCACTGCTGCCGAACACTAATGAATGGTGGTTGGATACAAATGCCACGAATCACATTTGTATGGACAAACACCTATTCTCCTCTTACGAGAAGGCTGAGAAAAGGGACAAGATCTATATGGTTAACTTTGCATCAGCAAAGATTGCTAGGAGAGGAAAGGTGATCCTGAAGTTCACCTCTGGTTAGGTTATCACCTTGCTAAATGTATTGCATGTACCAAAGATCTGGAAGAATCTAATTTCTAGCTCTAAACCTGTCAAGAGAGGTTTCAAAATTATATTTCTGTTTGACAAGTTTGTACATTCCAAAGAGGAGATGTATATAGGGAAAGAGTACTTGTATAATGACCTGTTCAAAGCTAATGTGCTTTCATTTATGTAAACTCAAAAATTTTGTACCTAGAGACTATTAATAAAGAGAAGTTTTCAATTACATTGTTGTGTCTTATTATTTATGGCTTAGTTTAGAGCATGTATACTATGGTACAATGAAGAGGATAGTAAATTTGGGACTAATTACAAGGATGCCTATCACAAGTAGGAGACTTGTGTTGAGACTAAGTTTGGCAAAAAATCACTCAAGTAAAATAACATAATTGTAAAGGATATAGCTAATGACATGCTCTTAAGTTCGAGTTTAACTCAAAATTTGCTGGGGAGGCAATTCTAACTGTAAATTATATTCTTAATAAAGTACCCCATAGGAAGATGGGTAAGACTCCATGTGAATTATGAAATGGAAAGTTACCATCCTATATATTTTCGAAAGTGTGAGGGTGCCCATCCAATCCTCCTAATACAAATCTGAAAATGTGGAAATTCATGCCAATACTATACTAGAATCAAGGGATGTTCCTTGAGGATATATATCCTGCGAAAGGAATTTAGGATGAACCTTCTCAAAAGAGATTTCAAGAATCAGAATCTAAGTTTATTGCTTTGGATAAAGCTAAAAAAGAAGCATAGTGGCTTCAACATTTTTTGGAGGATGTTCCATTGTGACCAAAATATGTGCAATCTGTAGTCACAGTGACAATCAAGTAAGGGTTATAAGGACACAAATTATGCTATATAACAGTAAGTTTGGACACATTTGTCATAGATCTAATACCATAAGGCAGTTGCTCCCGAATGAAATAATCTCTTAAGACTTTGTGAAATTGAAGGAAAAAATTACAAATCCATTAACAAAAAGTTCGTCAAAAGAGTAGGTAAAATGGCGCATCTAAAGGAGTGGGGTTTCCAATGTTCAAACTTAACCTAGTTATTGGAGATCCCATGGACTAGGTTTAATAGGACAACGCAAATTTTGGAAACTCTAATGTGAGCACCATTTCCCATTCTTTTAATGGAGTAATGCTTCCTATAGTGTTTAAAGGGTACACTATGCATAATGATTCCTATAACTTGGAATACAACATTCTAGTAAGGTAATGATACCTTTGATAGGAGTGCACCTAAATGTGTAGAGTTAGCCAACTCTATGAAAATCTTTAAAGGTTAGACTTTTTTAAAGCATGCCTAAATCCCGAGAAGTTCAAAACCGAAAGAATGAACATAAATAAGAACCAATCTTAAATCGGAAAGACTCAATGTGAGGTCTTTTGTTTGGATTTACACAAACAACTAGCAATTCAAGAATTAGTCCATTGATTACTTATTTAGATCCTATAGATTTCACTAAAGAAGGTCCAAAGCGAAAACTTCCCAGCTTAATGTACTCTCATAGGCACACTTAGACTTCTTCGAATAAAAAATATGTTTTGTTGATGGGCTATTGTTGTTATTATGAGTTAATGGCTGCACAAAATAGACATGTCTCTTCAGTTTATGTCCTTTCAATTTTCAATAGCAAATTCTTTGTCTTTAAAAGACATGTCTCTTCAGCTCATGCCCTTTCAATTTTCTACAACAGTTTCTTTGTCTTTAAAAGATATGTCCATTCATGCCCTTTCAAATGTATCTCTTCAGTTCATATCCTTTTAAAACTCTATAAATTGAAATAAACTATTCTTTAAAAAAATGATGAAGAATATACAACACATTCTCTAAGTGTGCCAGTTCAAAGAAAGATTCGATTGAGTCTTTTTTGCATAGTGCTAATACAAACAGGTTCGATGTATTATATCTTGAGAAGCATAGTTCGTAAATCTGCAAAGCACTATTGACAAGAACTAATCGCCTTAAGAAGATTCAGTAATTTGTACATCGCCTTTTGTCTAATTAAATTACAATTTTATAGCAATTTGCAAGTCTATATTTGGTTTGTAATTAATCATCTTTACTTGTTAGGAAAATTCTTTTTTCTTTTTTTTTGGTCGGTATTAAATTTGTTATCGCTTTCTCGTGTTATTATTTCAGTTTAAATTTTACTGGTTACAACAAAATATTGTATTACATATCCTACAATTATTTGCTCATAGGGCCATTATTTGGCCAATAAACAAACTAGAGCAAGGCGTAGATCCAATGTGGGTTGTTTTAATCAGCCCTTATTGCCCATACAAAGGATTGATCAAAGGCATTAAGATAAAGGGTGTGGTTGGTTCAACTTTCCTAATGAGCTTTTGACCTCAAGAGCCCTTGGAGAAATGTTGGGGTGTTGTACAAGCCTTCCCAAGCAGCTTTTGGCCAAATGTCGGTCGTGGGAAGGCTAAAAGCTCAATGCTAGTAGAGACCAACATTGAGCTTTCAACGTTCCTCAAATGCTAAAACTCCGGTTAAATATTTTTTCCCTTCCAAAATTACACTCACCAATTCTTTAGTTTTCTAGTTTTGTCCTTCCTTGCTATTGTACATCTTCATTGCGTGGGGGCCAACAAGGCCAGATCTGATTGGCAAGGGGTCGGCAAGGGTCACTGACCCAAGTGACCGCCACCTGATGTCACATGACCTCAAGCAACCGCTGCCTTGGCGTCACGACCCTCGCCAAGTGTTTCCCTCAGCCAACGATAGCCAGTGCTAGATCTAGCTTACCAATGGCCTAAGCCCTTCACCGAATCCAACAAAGAATTTGAGTTTTTTAATAAATATATATATATATATATAAGAAATGCAGTCAAATCCCATTGCAAAATTTTTTGGGCTAAACAATACTTGAACTCAAAGTTGCACTATAAAAAAAATTTACCATGCACAATTTGTATTTTCCTAACAGGTTTTGGCTTTCCGTATTTTCATTACACTCAAAGTCCATTTCCAAAGTGCAACCAAATCCACCCAAAGAAGTGATGAAGCAAAGTGCTTTAGCCTTTGAATTGAAAATGGCCAACTTGCGTTTGACAAAAAGCCAAGAGAGTCAGAAATTTTCTTTTGCAATCATCCCAGCATTTTGATTGACCAACTTGGCATTGGGATCTCCTTTAATGGTCATTAAATTAATAATAGATTGACAAATTTCGATAAAAATATCCAAGTCTTAGATTATTAAGTAATGTAATGTCAAATTCGTTCAAATCTATAAGTACTTCAATTGTTTGAGCTAATAAGGAAACAATATAGGAATGAACAAGAAATCTAACGGCTTTCTTCCGTCTTCTTCTTCTTTTCTTTCTTTTGGGGGAGTAATTTTGTGAGATCAATTCAAGGCAATGACGTGAGCATATCATGCAATGATGGACATTTTGTCTACTTTGAGATGCCAATAATGAAGAGAACGCAAGAAGAGATGTGCATTTTGATTCTAGGAAGGGATATGTTCACTATAAGTCCTAAAACTTATCATGAAAATACAATCAAATCCTAAAACTTACAAAAAGTGCAATCAAATTTTAAGACTTGTTAAATTAATACAATCGAAATCTTTCTATGCTGACGTGGCTTTTTTAACATTGCGATAATGCAGCTTAAATTCTAACTTATTTAACCAAACTATGAATTAAATAAAATAAAATAAGTACTTGAAAAAACACAAAAATAATAATAATAATAAGCAAAAGGCAAGGGCGGCTTGCCGCCACCGCCCCCTTTGCCGAAAAGGGTCGATGGGGGGCTCGACATGGGCCGGCGGGGGTCATCGGGGCGTTAGCTAGGGCCGGTGACCCTCCATCCAAATTTGGGCGAGGGTTGCCGGCCCTTGACAAGGATCGCCGGCCCTTGGCACGATCTAGTGACCCCCACCGAGGCCCATCATAGCTTGGCAAGGGCCACCAACCCTCACTAGCCTAGATCTAGGTGGAGGGTCACTGGGCCCTTGCTTGCGGTAGGCAAGACCTCGGCAACCCCTGCTGGCCCTTATTGGTGACGGGGGCAACAGTGATGAGGGCCTCTGCCTTTGCCTTTTTTTTTTTTTTCTTCTTTAAATATTTTTTATTTTATTTAATTAAGCTTATGGTTAAAAATTAGAATTAAATCCAAAACAACGTCGTTTTAGCCTAGTGTTCTATGTTTCAGTCATGTCATTGCCACGTAGGAGAGAGAAAATATTAGAAGAAAAACCACGTCAGCATTTTTCGTTAGTTTAAATAGACGGAAATAATAGGAGGATTTGATCGTATAAATTTGACAAATTTTAGAATTTGATTGCATTTTATATAAGTTTTAAGACTTAATTGTACTTTTATGATAAGTTTTAGGACTTCCAGTATGCATATCCTTTCTAGAAATGAATGGCCAACATTGGCACTTGCTTCTCCTTTTATGGTCATTTAATTAAATAGTAGATTGCCCAATGTCGATGAGACTTTGATTTCCCATGACAAAAAATAGTCAACTTATCCCAACAGTTGCATTAATCATTTCATAACAGCTTGTGGACATGTTCTATTGTCTTACACATTGAATTTAATTGTCTTTATTTTAGGTATCTAGTTAATATTTCAAAATAATGCCCATGATGACTTGACGTCTTTTGGGCACTCGCATTGCCACATAAAAAATTAGCTATTGTTAACGAATCTCCTTGTAATTCTTTCAGCATTGCCATATGTAGAAATGAATGTTTGGTATTTTCTTTTGAGAAAACCTCTTAATATATTTTAAAGTTGACAAAATTATCTATGATTTATAATGATCTTGATAAATGCAAGAGTTTTTTGTGTTTTAAGTAATATCCACGTTAAAAGGACCTTTGAAATGATCAATAATGAGATTCTAAATAACTAGACAAATTATGGGGAATTCATATAGACTTGGAAATATCAAGTTCTTAAGCCTAAAAGATCTACATTACTGTAATTCTTAAAGTGCCTTGCTAATAACAGTTAAATATAACTGAGAAGCCAGTTCAATTAGAGCTAGATATTAAGAGCGTATTGAGTGGATATCAGCAAAGTGCCATGACAGCAGAATATAAGAAGGCTAGTGAAAGTTTGATATCACCAGATAACAGGAGAGTTGTATTTAACCGGTGACTATGGATATGAACGGAACACTTATACTGTTGAAGTTAACAATACAACCTAGAATGGAGAGTTGAATAGATTGTGTGGTGATGATAAAACTTCTGCGAAATATCAAATAATCACAACTCAAGATAATAATAGATGTGAGATAGCGTGTGTGATGCTAATAAGTAATCAACGTGAGATACGAGTATCACATAGCAATGTACAGTGGTTCAACTTTATACTCAAGCCAACATCCACTCTCAATCTAATAGCCTAAATGACAACTGGATTCCATTAGTAGTCAGCAAAGCAAGTTATGACTAACTAGTGATGAGGACTATAACGGTTAGATTGGAGATTAATCATGTTAAAGATTGTCCAATAGAAAGTTTGGATACTAAGGAGTATAAAAGAAGACGAAGGCACCAGAGAGATAGATCAAGCATTCAAAAATCCAAAATCTCCGGAGAGCTTGATCTTCTTTCGATTGTCTTATGTGATCCTCGTATTGTAATCTTTTGAGAAGTGCCAGCATTGTAATAGTTTGTGCTTAAGTATGAGATAATGAAATCTATCCATCAGTTTTGAGAAAAACACTTGAATATGAGTATCACTTACTACTATAACTTCTCAAAAATCGACTAGTGGAATACAACCAGTAGACTGTTAATTTAGGAGAGTGGACGTAAACTTATACCAAGCCAAACCACTATAAGCTCTAAGTCCATTGTTCTTTATCTCTCTGCTCATATTCACCTATTACTTGATAGAAGCATATTGCACTACTTCATATAATCAAAACACCGCTTATATCAACCCTCTGTGTTTTCCACTCATTTATATCTACCTTGGCACCTTCAATTTCGTGATATTTTGTCAAGTTCATTGAAAACGCATATTCACCCCCCAAGGTGTTACTATTAGCCTACATCATTTTCAAGATTTGAAAATAAATTGAAATAATTTCATGCTGTTTTTAGAAAATTAATAATTCGAAAAGCCCCTTTACGCAATTTCAAAACTTGGGGAGAAAAAGTTCTCATTGTATTATTTACCTAAAAAGGTTAATTAGCATAACCTCTCGTGTTTAGACAAAATTTACTCACTTTTGACTGGACAGGACAGAAGAATAGCATTCCATTGACCCCACATTCCATCACATAAAATAAAATAAATAAAAACTCAAATAAAGCGGAATGTCTTTTCGCTCTTCATACCCATGCGTTTATTCATTATAAATACCCTCCTAAAGGTGTCAAAATGGGTCATTGACCCAATTATGTTTAAATGGGTCATTAATGGGTCAAGTCTTACTTCCTAAAGTATTCATAATGGATTTTAATGAGTCAAGACTGAGATATATGAGTTTTAAATGGATCGAGAGCCGACCCATTTAAAACCCATTTATCAACCCATTAAAAATGAACCCATTTATTTTTACTCAAAACCTCACAACCTTTCTCTTCTCTCTTTAACTTTGCAATTTTTTTTTTTTTTTATAAAAACCGAAATTATAATTATTTTTATTTTAATTTCCTTTTCTTTTTTTTTTTTTTTTTTTTTTCTTTCTTCTTTTTTTTTTTTCTTCTTCCTCCGATTGCCGACAGCATGGCCAGATGGCCACCCGGCCAGGCGAGCCTTGAGCTCGCCCCTCGCCGGATCTCGGCGAGGCGAAGGCCTCGCCGACGCCCGGTGAGGGGCGAGCTCGAGCTCGCTCGACGCAAGCGAGCCTCGAGCTTGCCAGATCTAGCGAGGCAGAGGCCTCGCCGACGTCCGGCGAGGCTCAAGCCTCGCCAATCTGGTGAGACTCGAGCTCACCGGCGTCGGACGAGGCTCGAGCCTCACCGGCGTCGGGCGAGCCTCGAGCTCACCGGGCGTCGGCGAGCCGAGCGAGCTCAAGGCTCGCCTGTGGCCGGCGGCGGGCCAAAGAAAAAGAAAATAAAAATAAAAAGAAAAAGTATATTTTAAAAATAAAATAAAAAATTAAAATTTTATTTTTAAAAAATAAAAAATAATTATTTTAAAAATTATAAAAATTGTCCATTAAATTTGTGTTGTATAAAATTATTTTAGCAATACTATTTTAAAAAAAAATAATATATATAAGAAATAAGCTTGAAAGTATTTTAGTAATATAATTTTTTTAAAAAACATAGGAATAAATTTTTCTAAATTTGGTTAAATATGGATATGGGTATGGGTCGGAAAATTTACATTAGACTTAAATGGGTCATAAATGAGTTAATGGGTCAATTTGGGTCGACCCAAACCCGACCCGACCCAAACCCGACCCGACCCACCCGTTTGACACCTCTACCTCCAGCAAAGAGCTCTCTCTCCATGGCAACCTCTCTCTCTCTCTCTTTTTATTCATTATAAATACCCTCCAGCAAAGAGCTCTCTCTCCATCGCAACCTCTCTCTCTCTCTCTCTCTCTCTCTTTGAGATACTAACAAGTGTTGCCTGATCGCCGCCGGCACCACCATGGCCATGGGGGTCCTAACAGCCATCTTAGTCGTACTCTTGAGTCTGCTAATTAAGGGTGCTTACGAGACCATATCGTGTTACTGGTGGACGCCGAGACGCATCAAGAAAATCATGGAGAGGCAAGGCGTGCGTGGCCCGAGGCCTCGCCTTCTGATCGGCAACATCCTGGACATGGCCTCCCTCGTTGCCAAGGCCACCTCCGACGACATGGACTCCATCCACCACGACATCGTCCCCCGCCTCTTGCCCCATTACGTCCTCTGGTCCCAGCAATATGGTATGTATATATCAAATATCCGTACCACACACTCACACATGCTCCTTAATAATGATTTTCCCAGCGAGGAACCAGAGGGGTGGACCAGAGTCCCTGACGATTTCTCGATGCCATTTTTCGGCGCAGGAAAACGGTTCATATATTGGAATGGGACGGAGCCGCGGATGTGCCTGACCGAGACCGAGCTGATCAAGGAGCTCCTGTCCAAATACAGCACTCTATCTGGGAAGTCGTGGCTGCAACAGCAAGGCTCGAAGCATTTCATCGGGAAGGGACTCCTGATGGCAAACGGTGACGATTGGTACCACCAACGGCACATCGTCGCCCCTGCCTTCATGGGAGACAAACTCAAGGTACTCATCAATATACTGCTAAACCAATCTGATTCGCAAGCACTTGCTTACTGCTAGTTCGTGGTTTCAGCAATGCGAAGAAGTTCCATTTTGCTTTGATCCAATTGGGGACTAATAAATTAATCGTGATTTAAATGTTTTTAATTAGAGCTATGCGGGATATATGGTGGAGTGCACTAACCAGATGCTCCAATCGCTGAAGAAGGCAGTGGACTCGGGCCAGACCGAGTTTGAGATCAGCGAGTACATGGCCAGGCTCACAGCCGACATCATCTCCAGGACTGAGTTCGACAGTAGCTACGAGAAGGGCAAGCAAATCTTCCACCTCCTCACCCTCCTCCAAAACCTCTGCGCCCAAGCAAGCCGCCACCTATGCCTTCCTGGTAGCCGGTACGTCCCATTTGGCAGTGGTCACATAAATTTCTATAACTTCCATTACTTTTTCGCGAACTTTTCCGACCATACCTAACGCATCGATAAAGGAAGCAATTGAGAGTTAACTAATGGCAATTATTGTTTATTTATTAGGTTCTTTCCAAGCAAGTACAATAGGGAGATAAAGTCACTGAAGATGGAGGTGGAAAGGCTGCTGATGGAGATAATCCAGAGCCGGAGGGACTGTGTCGAGGTCGGGCGAAGCAGCTCATACGGGAACGACATGCTCGGGATGCTGCTCAACGAGATGCAGAAGAAGAGATCAGGGAATGGATTCAGCTTGAATCTCCAGTTGATCATGGACGAATGCAAGACCTTCTTCTTCGCTGGGCACGACACCACGGCGCTGCTGCTGACGTGGACGGTCATGCTTCTGGCCAGCAACCCATCCTGGCAAGAGAGAGTGAGGGAGGAGGTCGCTCAGGTCTGCAATGGTGCCGATCCCTCAGTCGAGCACCTCTCCAAGCTCACCCTAGTAAGCTTGAAATTCTATCCCTCTTATTGTTTCTCCTTTTCTAACTGCGGACAATTTGCAAGCTCGTAACTGAGGACTCATTTCATGTCATGTTATCACATTAGTGTCGGTAAATATATAATCAGCTTCAATTGTATGTTTGATTCTTCATAAAGAAATCAAAAAGAAAAACGTGGAGTAAAAAGGTCAAATTCAAAAAAAGAAATTATGAATTGAGTTGTGTTATTGTCTTGTGTAGATATTAGCAGCCTCTCTTGTTAGAGAGTACCGCACTAATTATTAGAGTATAGAATATTTTGTGTGGTTTTTATCCTCTTTTTTAAAAAATTTTGAGCTCATGGGTTGTGCTTTCGATTGATGAGGGAAAAAATTAAAGTTTTGCCGCCAATGCAAGCGACTTCTTGGTGCTGGACATAAAAGATGTACGTAACGTGTTGCGAACGGTGCATGCTATGGCAAGTGGCATAATGCTCCAAAGGAAATACAACTCACCTTCGGGAATCGTTGCAACAGAGTCGCACGATTTCATGACCAATGTGTGGTTAATACTACCCGGCCATTTAAAGTCCCTGCCATATTCTTGTCATTTTATCCCAATTTTTATCAATTACCAAGATGACATCATAATTGACAAGTTTATCGCCATTCCCACCCGAATAATTTAATTTCTCTTCTCCTACTGCTCTATCATTTCCTAGGTTACCAATCACTAACCTTTCCTTCTTTTTTCTACTTTGCCATAGTTAAATATGGTGATTAATGAATCGCTAAGGCTTTATCCGCCGGCGTCGGTGCTTCCCCGGATGGCATTTGAGGACATCAAGTTAGGCGACCTCCACATCCCCAAGGGACTTTCGATTTGGATTCCGGTCCTTGCCATTCACCACAGCGAGGAGCTGTGGGGAAAGGATGCAAACAAGTTCGACCCAGAGCGGTTCGCGTCGAAGGCTTTCACGCCAGGCCGGTTCGTGCCCTTCGCGATGGGCCCGCGGAACTGCGTCGGCCAGTCCTTCGCTCTCATGGAGGCCAAGATCATACTGGCCATGTTGATATCCCGGTTCAGCTTCACGATCTCGGAGAGCTATCGCCACGCCCCCGTCATCGTGCTCACCATAAAACCCAAGTACGGGGTTCAGATATGCTTGAAGCCCCTAAAACCGTAGAAACATGCAAGATTTGAGGTTTGAGATGAAAATTTTGGTGGCACAATTTACTATACACCTTCTTTCTTGTGAAATAAAGAGATACAAGATGAGAACTATGGTTGTAAAGATGACAAGACGGGAAAGCAAGAGTTCTTCGTTTTTCGGAATATGATGGGCTTTGCTATCATAACAGTGTTTAGGATAATGTGAGAATAACAGTTTGCTGTAAATTATAAATTTTTAAAAGAGTTGGTCCCACAAAATTTATAATTATTTATTATTTTGTTTTATGTATTTTATAATAAATTATTATTAATTGTTTCTCTTTATTGATAGTAATCCTCATTTAAGACAATAAACAAACTAGAGCAAAAGCAGAGATGCTGCGACGGCCGTTTAGGTCAGCCTTTAGTGACCGTGCAAAGGGTTGATCAAAGGCATTAGGACAAAGTAGTGATGGGGCAAAGTGCTTCAGCTCTCGAATCGGAAAATGGCCAGCTTGTTGTGTTTGACAAAAAGGCAAGAGGTCTGAATTTTTTTCTCTTGCAGTCATCCCCATCATCCGCTTACTCCATTGTTATGATACTGCTCCCCCACTACTCTCGTTTTCCCTCATTTTTTGATCTGTCGGTCTCATTTTTCACTTTATCTTTTCTCTCGGTCAATCACCACCGAGGCAGTGGTTACAGTGAAATTTGGAACTAGTAGTGGGATTTTTGGAGGCAAAGGACAATGTTCTTGGAATAGATTTTAGAGATACTAAAATTAGTGACGGGCTCACGGGATGGCCGAGCAGTCAGCTGTCGGGCCCTGCCATTTATCTTTTGCGAATATATACTATGATTAATGAGGTTCATATAAATTTTCCATATTTGATCCACCTCGAGTTAAGATACATGGAATGTTAAACCATAGATTTCATGTTCGATTTTTCAGATTTATTTTTTTGGGTTTCTCTTCTCTAAACATTATGAGTTCCGATAACTCTTCTGTCTATGAATCCACACATTCCAAGAAGAGATATTAGAGGCTTGTCTGAATCCACTTCTTATTTAGATTATACTCAAGATTAATACCATGAAAAACTTAAAACTAATAGGATAAATTTATCCTAAAAAAATCTTTTGACTATCAAAAACCCCCGAGCGGTATGCTTGTGGCAAATTTCCCCTAAACTAATCTTTTAATCACTAAAAACCTCTAACAGGTGCATTTGTGACAAATATATCATATGTTAGTTTTCATTAAATTAGATTAATATCACGAAAATCATAAGATCGATACACTTGAGACAAACATAGGGTAAAACTTCAAACTGGCTTGTCATTCAATAAAATTTAATGGAAACTAACGAAGAATAAATTTATCATAAATGTACTAGTTTGAAGTTTTTTGTAGTCAAATAATTAGCTTGGAATAAATTTATCACAAGTATACTAATTTGAGTTTTTTGTTTTATATTAACCCCAAGATCTTTATGGTTTTTGCACTTTAAATTTTTTATAATTCGAAACGCCCAAAAATTTTAACAACGTAGAAATTTTGACAAGGTAAATCAAAATATTTTCATAATTTTCCGAAATTCAGATAATATTCAAATGCCGACAACAAGTCAAGAATATTATACCTAAACCTACTTTTAAATTTGCAATTAATGACAAACAATCCGGCCCTCGTGATTTTCCATATTGCCAAAAGGCCGTTTTGGCCATTAGATCTTTTTATGGTAGTGGGAAAATTAGAACCCATTAGTATAATGTACATTGCGGGCGTGAACTTATATTAGTCATTATCCTATGACCAATGAAAATGATTGGACACGAACCTTTTTTCTCCTTGCACGGGTGCAATTTTTAGTGCTTCGAGAAGTGGTCTCTCTCTCAAAAAAAATAATATAAAAAAACTATAGAGAGAAAACCCAAAAAAAAAAAAAAAAAAGAGGTGGATGCTAGTCCTTTGAGAGAGGTCCTATACTAGGCGTTGAAAAGCCTAAAGGAGAGTCAAAATGGGACAAGACGGCCGAACTCGATCAGTTTCGAGCATCATTACTTTAACAATAAGAGGTGATAAATTAGTGCATAAGATAATATCATGTGTTTGTTTATGCGCCACCATGAACTCCTCTGACCCTCCACCCACCTTATCTTCCTCCACCTCTTTACCTCCCCTCCCCAGCCCATTATTTTATTTCTTCCTCTCGAGTGATATTGCATTACGTACTAATCGAGTGCCCATCCTTTTTCGCATTATTGTAATACCCCCCATGCGCCCCCAAGGCCCTAAAAAATTGCGAAATGAATTCTCATTTTCTCTTTTTTCTTTCCTCGAGTGCCTACACAACTTTACATTCTTTTAGCTAGGGATAATAACCCCGTGCGGGTTGTATTAAAAATTAGGATTGTCAGTTGTCGATATGGGTGATGTGGACTGTGGGATTCACAGAGTGTTTACACGAGTGGAGACTTTTAAGCTTCTTTGTTAGGCCACAATAGACACGTCAAATGTTCTTCATTTGACCAAAAGCTCTCTCGACTTAGTGGTGGCATGTTTAATATACATAGCACCATTCAGTCGTTCGTTCGACAAGTGCCAATTTCTCAATGAAGGGTCGATATAGAGTTTGGCATCACCAAAGACCAGCCAAGTAATTCCTGGCATGGGAAGGAGTGGTAGGCCAGAAAATAATCATGGCGAGTACATGTGTACCTAGATGTGGTCCATGACCACGGATAGTTGGTAATTCGCTAATTCAATAGAATTTTGTAACTACATTTTTTAGGAACTACAAAAACTAGAATGAAAAACAAAAGAAATTAAAAAAAAAAAAAGATCCGCATTTTTTTAGCCAAAAACAAAAAAGAGGCGGGTCTTTGGGCACTCATACATTCTCAAGCGTGCATGTTCTTGTGGAGCCTATGCGCTTCGCTCTTCAGATGGCGTATATTTTATACTTAGCTTTACTCAGACTAGGATATTCCCATAGATTACTACGCCCATGATTACCCATCATTGCATTATTATTAATACTTATGCATCTTTGACGATTATCAGAAAAAGTGGATTTGCTCGATTATACCACCTCCCACAAACTCGTATTAAAGTATATAGTAGCTCTATAATTGTACCAAAGGGTAAGAACTCTTTTTTTGCCCATGTAATTTAGTTCTCTAACTAATTCTATCGAGCTCAAAAACGCCAATCTTTTACTTTTTCTCACAAAGAAAAGGACGTGCACCATTGAGAAATTACAGATCATTTGTAAATAAATATCATATTTAAGACTATAGGGCTTTACCAGCACATGATTTCTTACCAGGTGATATCTCGTCACCCTTGCCTCAACATGATGCAAGTGAGGGGCTCCTAGACCCACAATTCTTGATCTCTACTAAGTCAAGTCAAAACATTCTAAAAATCAGATGAGATAAACAACACACATAAAGCATTTAGACACACAAGTTATAACGAAGTTAATTAGACATTCAATTCAACTCTGTATGAGTAAGCAAGTCTGATTATCGTAATTTATTTATATGAGCTTAACACCCTTCTTGAATTGGGATGTAAATTCTAAGCGGATTAAAAATTCTTAGTAGCTGATTTCATATCGAGTAGAATGGACATGTGCTCTACCAATCAGATAGTGACCAAGTGCTTGATGCAGCTAGTCCTCTCTCTTTCTCTCCCATTTGCGAACAAGCAATCATTAAGCCAGTGGAATATTACGCTTGAAAGGACAGTTGCGCTATAGTCAACGATTGATCACGCCCCTCTGTCTCTCCCTCGATTAGGGTTTCAATTATCATACATTTTTACAAGTTTCAATCATATCATACTCACGGAACTAAGTATTAACTTTCATAATGTATGTTTGTATCCAATTTTTTTTTTATATAAATTCATTTCTCATATAGGTACTCAAAAATTTATCATTCTATCGTATCTCATTTTTCTAATCAGACAATCTTTGACAATCTCACATTAAATGAAGACTTATCACTTAAAAGAAGTGAAGACTTCTGATTGCTCAAGTGGGAGGCATTTTGACTCCACGACATGATTTATCAATTGGCCAGGCCTTTGACCCAATTCCTAATTTTGCACGATCGACATGAAAAGCAGAAAGATCTTGATTTCCGCCCAAGATTGAATATGCTTTGCTTCTAGCTAAGTTCACGTTTGACTAAGGGGGAGGAGAAGATCCTTCAAGATCTTCACGAACCAATCTTATGTACCAACAAGATTTAGTGCTCAAACGATCTGCATTATCTTAATCTAGGCTTATTGTAGCTTAATCAGAGGAGGGACACACCAGCATGACGTATTAGTCGGGTCAAAGTCTTTCTTTTTGCTCGTCTACTCCATATCTTGCGAAAGATTCCCAAGAAAAGGAGCCACGCGATTCGATCGGAAGATTTCTTCCCTTGCGTGGTTTTCTTGAAATTGCAAAGGTCAAAGTCCACGTACATTTCACGTAATTTAGCATGGATTTATCATCTACACTTATACTTAGTTAATTCCAAATGTGACCATGTCCACATTTTGTAATCCACCGATCAATAGAGTGTATGAAAGAAGATATAACCCGTTAAGTTTATCGCAATTTTACTTTTGAACATCATCTCCAACCATGTTCTCATAAAAGTGTTTCAAGGAAAACGATCCCTTTAGCATTCAGGCTTCAAATGAACTTTATAGCAATTTCTCTTTGTTTGCTTTAAGAAAGACACTGTGTGTGGGGAAAACTTTGGTAAAGGATCAACTTAGGCAAAAAGTACTAGATTTTCTTATATTAATTCGTTCGGATCAATCCGTGTTTTGACTTGTTGACTTCTACCGAACCTTAATTTGCGATATCTACCGCAAGAGGCGGGGTGGCTTTCATTATCCATGTGCATTGGGCTTAGGATCAGGTCAATTCAACCTAGCGTGCACTTTACTCTCGAGATAAAGCTTTGCCAAACTTCCGTAGAAAATTCGATCGGGTACCTTCGAAAAAGTTGTGCAATTAAACCCCTAAATTATATTATTTTTCGTTCGAGTCAGTCATTCGGTTTAAATTACCTAGACGGAAATACTGACGTAAATGTTCAATGTCCATCCCCTTCTCTATTTTGGTTCTTTTTCCTGTATTTGTTTTTCAGATTTTTAATATTTCTAAACTTCTTAAAACAATTTCTTATATTTTGATTGCTAGGTAAGATGCGTGTAAGGTGACACGTCAGCATTTAACAGTCACGTCAGCATCTTCGTTTATATTTCTAACTGAAGGATCAACTAAAAAAAAGTATTTATATAGGGACCTATTTGCAAAAAAAAAAACAATAATAATAATAAAGGAACCTAATTGTAAAAATTTCGTGAGATTTTCAGAGACTAAATAATCGATAATTATGTGAGAAAAGAGGGGTTACACAAGATCTAATTAATCATGGTTGCTTTAATAAATGGGCTTAGATGGTTATTAAGACTACAAAAAAATAATTATTGCTCGTCTAAAAATTACAAATAAAATTATTGAAGAGAAAATGAGAAAAGCACACCAAAAGTCTTTGATCATATACACGACGGTGTCTTAAACTATTCGCCCTAATCTTTTTCCATGAAAAGTGCAACCAAAGGGCTTCCAAATATCATTTTCCAAATTTATGCTTGTTGTAGGCCTTCTATGTAAATCATGATAAAAAGGATTTAATAATTAAACTTAGTTTAGTAGCTTACGACTTGATTATATTAATTTGAAAATTTAACAGTGAGTTGCATTCTGTTTATGAAAATTTAGAACTTTGAGTGGCTTTTCTTTTAAATAAACAAACTAATTAAGAATTATTTCCCCAACTATTGAATTTTTCCATTCTTTTGAGAATACCCAATATTTTTTTAAATAAAGATAAGCTGTTGATTGAATCCATCACGGCACACATGATTAGATGATATGTTATGATGGGAAATTTTAACTCTCTTTTACTTTATGGAGATATATGTGACAAAATAAAAATAACCCAAAAAGACGGCGACTTTAGTGTAAAGTGTACCTTATGAGATAAGCACGCGCAAGTATATCATATCAATCATGAGCTTTTCCCTCAAAAAGATTATCGTTCATCTTGATTAGAAAAAGCACTTGAAGAAGCGTCGATCGAAGTTGATGTCCGCAATTATAGTAATCTCCTTACCTAGGTGAACGTCCATTGCCACTGGGGGTAGGCGGCTGAGTGCATGCTGACCTTTCTCCCCCCATTTCAGATAGATTCTATTTGACTTAGTGACGAAACTATTGTCCATTGCTTTCATATCCATTCTGGAAATCGACCCGTATAGATAGGCATTTGCCGTGCCGATTGAATGGTCCGAGAAAAAATCCGATAGATCGACTCAAATCCGATCCAAACAGACCATAACGAGACCATGACGGTACTTGACATCCTGTTGAACTGGGCGGTGCTGTGTGATTCTTAGAATAAGTTGACATTGCGGACGTTGAGTTTTGGCGTTTGCACGTAAGTGGCCTAGTACCCAGCATGATTATATCCACGTACAGACCAATGCAACAAACGTTCACAAGGATTACTAAGTAAGTAGGGTTTGTATGATGTGCGTCGACCCACCTTTCCACTGCCCCGTGCACTTTTATCAGCATCCTGTAGCAATCTCACCACTTGATGAAATTTGAGATTGTTTTCGAGTATCAAACATGTGACATGAACATGTCGTTTCTAATTATACATGGATGACCATCTATGGCTCCTTGTATGCATGGCCCTTATTGCTCCATTATATAGTTGATGTTCCAGAGAAACCAACAACAAATGCCCTATTACGAAGAGCAAGTGATCGAATATTAAAATAGACAAAAACGAGAACATAACTCAAACGTCATATTTACGTGAAATGCACCAGAAAAGTAGTAAAGAATTTTACTATAGATTAAACGATATAAAGGAAATTACAATCACATTCAAATAATACAAACTCTTAGTGTTTTCCAACTCCTAATTATGCCCAATATTTCACACATAATTTAACATTTTTCCAATTTCTTACGAAATAATCTCTTATTCTCATAAAAAAATTGCACAACATTTGAACACAAGATTTTCACAGTTTTAAACACTTATGATGTAATTCACGAGTACAAACTCCTCTTGGGTGCTCTTCACCCACCAAAAAAAAAAAAGCTTACTTTTTATAGAGAAGATAGGTGGATTAAGGGGTGAGCAAAAGGAATTGCCTAAACCGGCCAGTTCCAAGCGATTTGCGCAAGATCAGTTCCTAGTTGTCAAAAATTAGAATCAATGAATATCGGTCCGATTCCAGATGTCTAGACCACCTAGACTAGACCGATATATATTCTTATATTTAACAAAAATAAAAACCTTAATTACTAGTTTGCCCTAATTCACTTCACTAATTAGAGTACGCTAATTCACTTCACTCTCTCCTCGATCACGCAGTGCACTCATGTAGGGACATCAAGTTCAAAACCCTAATTACCATTTGCCCCGACTAGCTTCTTCACTCAAGGCTCACGCGTCTCCCTTGCAGCACACTCTTTACTTGGACATTGGCAAAAAAGCAAAGGTCTCTCCTCTATCTCCTTCATTGTCGATTGTCTTGAGATCGTTTCTCCATTGACGTACATCTATCAGATTTTCTCATACATTGTTTTGTTCAATCGTTTGTTAAAAAAAAAATTGTTTGCGTGTTGTTGTGGTTGTTTGTGTTACAGATCTTCTCTACAAGGACTACCAAAGTGACCACAAGTTGACCATCACTGCCTCCTCCATCACAGGAGTTGTGAGTTGCCCTGTGTTTTTTGGAGTCCTTTGCATGTTTATTCACTTCTTTGAGCTGCGATTTAAAAGTGTTCATGGCTGTGTATCCCATGTTGTTTTTTATTTTGGTCTTAAATTTCGATATGTAGCTGTGGAAGGCTTGGTAAATCAAAGTGTTACAGAATTGTTGAAGGATTGTTTCTTCTTAGACTTTGATATATTGTTTCTACTTAGGCTCTCTTTCGCATATATACATCTCCCGTCACTTTTTTAGACCAAAACATTTCTTATTATCTAGACACGGCGGTTCTTGGACTCACCCAGGGTTCCTGGGTGGGTCCAAGACTGGGTAGGGGTTCCCAGTTCAAGAATGAGAACTAACCCACTTGAAAATCACCCCTAATTAGATCCAAAATAATAAATCTACTCAAATGGGAAAGCAATTCTGACTAAAAAAACCTATTCAAATCAAGAAACTTTCCTTTTTGGGCTCAAACTCGAAATATATTTTCAACATGCCCAAGAATCTGAAATTTGTATTTGCTCTACGCGTCTTAGAAACACTCCATTTAATAAGGTGCAGATACTCATATTTGTCCAGGATCGATGTGACATCGATTATTGTCGATGGACAAGGTCTGAGTGACTATGGTTAAACCAAGAACCTAGGTCGTCCCTCACAAAAACAGGTTTCATCATTCTGGAACTTAGAGCTCACTCTCGTAATGCCCAAAACCCTGCAACTCCCCGTATTGTTATATGGTATTCCTCGAGGTGTGAATCGTATCTAGTTACATATATTTTGTACGTTGAATCAACATGAAGACTATATATCATAACAATGTAATGATAAGACCCTCACTAATATAGGGGATTATATGGTTGCATTTGGCAACATTTTGCCAAAGCCTTTTGAGGTCTAAAAGCTTTTGGCAAAATTTTTTGAAGGGTTTTGAGGAGATGCATTAGCATTTCCAAAGGCCTTTAGGCCAAGGCAGTTCCAAAGGAGTTTTACATTTTAAGCATTCAAGGAAGTTTTAAGGTTTGAGAATTTCCAAAATGTCAATACACTTTTTTTTTCTAACTTTACCCTCGCAAAACTTTCATAGTTCTCATAATGCCCTCACCTCATGCGACGTCACTGCCAAAGGACAGAAATTGCCAATGAGGCTAAATTTGGCTCACCAATGAACGTTTGAAGTCTTTCTAGAAAAAAACAATAAAAATCATTTACAAGTGTAATTTTTTTCCGAACGGTATTAAATTAAGGTTATTTCTCAATGTATTTTAAATTATATTTTACCAAACATTATTTTCATTTTTTTAAAAAAATTATCCAAAAATTTTTGCATTTTTCCAAAAACTTTCCCTAAAAGTCTCCAAACGTAACCTAAATGTCAGTTTGCCTTGTACCAAATGAGAGGTCCAAGGAAGGTGGTGGACAATGGGAAACCCCCATCGATCTTATGGACACAAGGGCGACTCCAGAAATGAGAACATCACCCAAGTACGCGACTAAGGAAATTTCATGTTTGTCAACGGGATATCGAAATGATCTCCCTGTTGTTGTTGTGATGTGACAAGATATGCGTGTGTGTGTCTCTCTCTCTTGAAATGACAGTGGCAATAATGATCACGGGGCCACAGAGTTCCGTTTATGGGCAGTGAGAGGGTGTGTTTTCTCTTCCCCACGCGATCGAGGACATGGAATGAGAGATCGAGATGATGAGGACAAAGCCCAAAAAGAAAATTCTACACAGGAAAGACCACCATATAAAGCCCTAAAGGCCAAGTTGCCAAGTGGGTGAAGCACTTCTCTTGTGTGGAGGATGAAGAGATAACCATGTTACTTCCCTCTTTTTCCCCTTTGTTTCCTTTTCGGCAAGGTTAGGAGCTTCTTAAGCAAATCTAATATTGTACACTTTGTTCAAGATGGTATGACTCGCATTGTCTTGAATTGTATTCCTCGCAACCAAAAGACGAATTCTCAAGCCTCTAGGACCTCGGGAGATGTGCAAGTCCTCCCGTTTTTGCAATATGGGATAAGTCTATCATTGAGAAGTATTTTACAAACTTGATTTCCTTATCTTCTCCTATCCTGCATCACTTGAAAAGTTACATTTTTGTTCACCTTATTAAAGGGTTTCACGCTATTGCCTAATTTGTCAACAGTATCAGCACATCTCGAACATCTGTACTTTTTTCGGTGGTTCTCATTTTACAATGATATCGCGGAAGAAAATGCGATAATGCGCTTCTTATCCCATTCATAATTTCATTTCATTTTCACCCGTGTATGTACAGTTTGGACATTCTGAAATTTAAAATCCACGAATCCACTGGAATCGGAGCGGACCCCACATGATTTCTATACAGTGATTGATTAACTTAGTCTAGAGAAAATAATTTGCCACACGAAGGCTTATCCACACCGGGGGCACTTCAAAGTGGTGAAGAGTATGGGATCGAAGTCAACGTATGACTTGACGTAACCTATGTATTGATATTGTACTTTCTCTGTTCCAAGTGGTGAATCACTACAGACGAGGGCCAAAGTCAACGCCTCAAAAAAAATGAAAATATGGGCTAAAAAGTGCTATTTCCTCCCTTACGTCCCGTCCACACAGGGGAAAGCTAAGCAAGATTGGACGCGACCTGTCGGCACTCGTTTGGGCACAATTTTGGCATCGGCCACTGCAACACTGTTCGAGTGATTTTACTCGCGCAATGTGCGGATCATGCTGGAAAAAATCATACAACCCTCATGAAATATTTCGTTTCGTGGAGGTCGTACTCCGAGTTTTAGCCGGGACTGGACTAAGAGGGGTGATTGATACGATTGTCGAGCAATGGCCGAAATTGGATTTCAAGTTGACTTATTGAAAAATTCTCCCTCGTGGAGAGTTATTGCTCATCTTATCGGGTATAGGTGGAGAATTCTGTCCCTGAATCCAAGGCTAATTCTCTTTTCGCTTAATGTCTTATATGAGTCACTTCCTGAAGAAGGGTAAAACGTCTGAACACCATTCTTACGTTGAATCGTGTGCGAAGACCAGATGATTCTCCCATTGTTAAACTTAGCCCGGAACACCTGGAGAACATGGGTGATCCTGTCAAGCATTACAAGTTACAAGTTAATGGCCAATCTTTTATTTTGATCCAGAGTCCGATTCTAGTTGCAAGACCCCAGAACAAAGCTTAAGTATTCTGGTTATTTAGCATAAGAATGGAAAGGCTTCAATTCTCGTCCAGGCCCATAAAGTTTGCTCCCCTATTTCACAAAGGCCCTTCAAGGCTGGAGGGACATCGTTTACTCATGCTTGCGAGGAAGATGAGATGGACAAATCAAAACCCAACAACAGTTGCTCATTCCAACTGAATTTTGCCACAAATTGGAAAAATCTCTGTGAAACCTATAATATTACACATAACTCACCGACTTGCCATTCAATTCACTGGCCTCCATTTCCTAAAATAATGAGAAATTTACATAATCCGACAATACAAGAACCCAACTATTTGGGAAAAGCCCGTTCAAATTTCGCAGCAGAAACAGGTGAACAATCTGCCATAGCCCGACACAAGATTATCCGCTCTATCTAAGCTTATCCCATTCAATGAACAGTGACCTCTATTTATAGCTGTCAGATTGCCGATTGATGCTGACCATTGTGAGAACTTGTAAATTAATATACAAAAATGTCCGAACTGATGTCAGTACCGGAAGGGGCCTTCTTGAGCCCTTATGTTCTGGTAGCCATAGGCACCTTGTGGTGCACCAATGAAAGGTGATGCGTCTTGCTGGGTATATGGGCTATGGGGAGGATAGATACTTGGTTGATCGCTGATACTCCGGTAAGAGCCACGATGAGCAGCTGTGCTCTGATAGGCACCTTGCTGACTAGTCATGCTCTGCCCACCAGACCTCGTAAAGGAATGAAAGTGAGGATTAGATCCACGACTCTCCAGAGCAGAATGTGGACCACCAGATTGCATATCCCGAAGTTTCACACTACCTCCAAGGACCTGAATATCAAAGTCAAGATATTAAACTGTCAATTCCCATCAAAAGATTTGAATAGATAACGCAAACTTTAAGGAAGATAACTCATGAAAAAAATAAAACCAGAGAATAGTTATCATACCTTTATTCCTTAAACTCATGTATAAATATAGAAAACACACAAGAATTTGCACTATTTGCTTAATCTTGCAAAATATTTCTAAGGCCCTACTAGGACTTGATCTACTCATAGTTGACTTTAAGTGGTCCATGAGTAGTTTGCAGCTCACTTGTCAGTTAATTCCAAGAAAGTAAAATCAGCCCCTCATTGCAAAGGGTGAGGATTGTTTCTTCAGGTCTAGAGATGTTGTGCTAGAAGACATTCAAGACATAGTAATGTCATCTGGAAGGATGAGATCATGTCTTTATTTGACTTGTTGAAATTTGAGCATATGGCCCTCTACTGACTCAATAGGCCTCAAAAGCCAAACTGGGAATAGCAAAGACTTCCACATCTGGGGTTAGTTCCTGGGTGGAATTCAATTTCCAGTTTCAGAACTCAATAACATACTTGAAAGGATGTTTCTCCTCTATATTTTCTGCTAAATTCAATCACGTTTCTCTTTCTATTTGAGCTTTATGGCCAAATTGGAGACCATGTTGCCAACCTCTTTCACATTAGAATAACAGCCACACCACTTGTTAACCCTATCATCCTTTGATGACAAACTTTGTTTTATCCCAAAACCAAGAATGACAATGCTATATTCTTCTACAAGGGCATGAAAATACTAATTGCAACTTCTAGAATTAGATAAAACTATTTCTAACATGCAGTCTAATGGAAATAGAAAACTCATTGAAACATTAAAGAGAATTTACACTTCCATTTGAGAGTTACGGCTGCATCGGTCTGGTTTAGCAATGAATAGTTCAATTATTCCCGGATTACGATATAGCCACCAAAGTGACATTTCATAGGTTAGGTGCATGATTCAGTAATACACTAATCTCCAAGACCCCACTATAAGTTCTATCCATATATCTGAATTGGTGATTTGGATTCTTCTACTACACTGCATCCCTTCTACCCACATATCCTTCAAAGATCGGAGGATCAAGAACCTCTCTCCTAAAACCCATATTTACCAAAAAATCTCAATTTTCTTTGCAAGAACTCTTCCCACGATAAGATTTATATTAGATTCTTACAACCTTTTTTCTGGCGATGGTGTGGCAAGGTCCATATTTGGTTCCGGAAAATTAAGCTCTGATTAAGGACGATTCAGAAGAGACTATGGCCCTATTTGGTCATTGGCCAAATAGTAACTATTTTTATCCTTTTACTCCCCGAAATACCCAAAAAAAAAAAAAACAGGATATATTCATTAGAAGTGTGAAAACTTGTTAGGAAAGTGTAATTGAGTCCTAAAATTTGTAAAAAAATGCACTTAAATTCTAAAACTTGTCAAATTAGTTCAATCAAGTCCTTCCATTAACTTCATCGGATTTGGCTAATGGAAAATGCTACGAGGCTCTTTTTGATATTATCTCTCCCCTACATGGCAATGAGATAATATAAAATATAAAACTAAAACGATGTCATTTTGGTCTGCATCCGATTTTTTATACTAATTTATAATTAAAAATATAAAAAATAAAAATAAAAAAGGAGAAGTCAGGCAGGTAGGGCTACAAGCCCTCGCCAACATCACCCCACCATAGCCGAGAGGGGCCAGCAAGCATCGCTGGGGCTCGTCCAGGGGCCGGCGACCCTCACCGATGTCAAGCAAGGGCCTAGCAAGGGTGGCGACCCTCCTCCAACCCTTGTCCAGATCGGATGAGGGTCCGACCTCCCCCGACCCTTGCCTAGATCGAGTGAGGGTTGTCGGCCGGCTCTAGGTAGAGCCCTGGCGACCTCCACTGACTCACCCCACCCTCACTGATCTCTATTGGCAATGGTGGGTGGCGACGGCAAGGGCTTGCAGCCCTACCCGCCTAACTTCTCCTTTCTTTTTCTTTTTCTTTTTATTTTTTCCTTTTTTTCAATTTAGCTTATTTTTAAATTTAATTTAAATAATATTAATTTTAGAACTCATATTTATACCAAAGCAACTTCGTTTTGGTCCTATATTTTATGATTTAGCCAAGTAGGAGAGATAATATTAAAAAGAGCCGCGTCAGTATTTTCCGTTAATCAAATTGGACGAAATTAACGGAAGAACTTGATTAAACCAATTTGTCTCAATTACAGTTTCGTGACAAGTTTTAGGAATTATAGTGAACATATCTAAAAAAAACATAAATTCATTTGGTAAGATTTTTGTCTACGGAAATAGATTTGAAACAGAATCAAGAAGTTAAAAAAAGTTGTTTCTTTATTTCCAGGAACAACTCCATCATCAAGTCTTTTCTTTTCTTCTTTTTCTTTTCTTCTTCCTCTTGTTGGTCACCAGTCTCAGTCATAGCCGGCAAATAGCCAAGCGAGGGCTAGTGACCTCGCCAAAGCATTGCCGCCCCCAACTTGGCCAAGCCTCACCATGGCTAGGCCAACCTCGCGATGGCCCAGCGAGGTTGAGCCTAGCTGAGGGCTAGCAACGCTCCGACAAAGTCGTCGGCCATAGCCGAGGCCAGCGACTAGCGAAAGGAAGAAGCAGAAGAAAAATAAGAAAAGAAAAGAAAAAAAAAAAAAAAAAAGAGAGAGAAAGATGTAATAAAATTATTTAAAAATTTAAAAAATTAATAGTCGTACCAAACGCATTTCTATTCCAAAATTAGAAATTTTAAATAGTTATTAAACGCCATCAAATGGTCAGAAACTCGTACAAGAAACAAAATTTTAAAAAAAAACCATTTTTGAACGGGAATTTTTCTTGGGAACAGAATGGTTACCACACGCATCCTATGCGTCCTCAATCAAGGGTTTCAAGCCAATTAGTATCCTAGGGAAGATTGCCAACTGAGACCAAGCAAGACCCACAACTTGAGTAGACCAATTTGGCATCCTCTACACTAAGGGAGACATAATGCCTCCATCGGTAACCATAACATGGACAGTGAATACATGCTAAAATAGGGGCATACACAAAATTGCCAAGGGAATGAGTGAGATCACGCCTCAAAAGGACAACTAATGAATAAGTGCAAGTGCATCAACTCTTCCCCAACTATTCCTTTTGGTGCTCATTATAACACTAACTGGACAGCTTTTTATTTTGTTCATGCAAGTACTTTGTCCTTGCAGCATCGATTTACCCATGCCTTGCACAAAACACAAGATGTAAAATACCTACCTCACCAAAATTTGCAATCTTGCTGCCTCCAACACCAGGACCAACTGCATTCCTAGAAATTCTAGTCTCCAAATCGCTGCTGACAGTGTGGTATCTAGGGCTCAAAAAAAAAAAAAAATTAATCAAGGTACTTGCACTTAGCTTTTAGGTATTATAACAATGAAGGAGAACCATAGGTATTACCTAATAGCAGCAGCTCGTGGTCCCAGATAATCAAGCGGTTCATAGTCAGGTTGACCACCCTTCAATAAGAATAGAACAGGAAGAATATTAATATTATCTTTTTTTGCAAAAACATATCTCCTCCAATACATCACAACTGAGTATCTAGTTAGTATCATGTATGACTTTCCCATCCCACAAACTCCAGAGAAGCCTAGACAGTCTATTTCCATTTTGTTCCTTAAATAAGATTAAGAGATCAGTATCATGACACAGCTAAATGGAATTATGGCACAGTTAGTTGTGCAAAATATTTTATATAGATACTGAGATGACAAATCGACTTCTTCCCAGTGATCTGACAGTTGTAAAAGATTGGATATTGCGATTAGGAGCTTTTAGAGCAAAACGTACATTGCCAGCAAGAATTTGCATTAACAGTAAGACGCTTTTCCCTAAACTTTTAATGCCAATGGTAGATGGGAGACTTTAGGCAAAATACACATTGCAGCAACAAACTGACACAAAGAATAGAATATGGGCTATAGCTCACCATCTATCCACAAGTAGAAGAAGAAATTCATACAGAAAAATAGGCAGAAACATGATGTTACCTTCAAATGTTCATATTCATAAGAGCTGCCAACACCCACAGATCCAGAGAGTGGGAGCCTTCTAGCATGAAGGCTTCCTCCAGAAGCAAATCCTCGAGGAGGTCCTATGGAATCAGCTTTACCTCCAGCATTTTCATCCCGAAGTGTCCTCACTCTAATTCTCGAAGAGATCTCTGCCAAAGCATCTTTAGCAACACCAAAACTTCCTGATACCTAAAGTATCAAAGCATGAATAAGGTCAAATTCCCATGCAAGCTTTAATTACTACACCCTTTATCTTAACAAAATATAGAATAAGGACAATGTCTATCACAGAATTGAGTAAACATAATCACCTGCACAAGTTCTTCATCTTCAGATGCAAACCTGGGCTTATCATCCTTCGAAAAAACACGAATATCTGCCAGAGTTCGCCGTCTCATTTCGTTGATAACATGGCCTCCTTGTCCAAGGATACACCCAACCTTACTTGAAGGAACAAGAAGTCTAGTCGTAATAGTACCCTTTTCGGAAAATTCACTCACTTTATCCTGAAGCTGAAGGATTGCCTCGATGGTCTGTGATCGGGGATCTGCAAGAACCTGAAACAACTCCACTACAATTATTCAGAAGTACATTGCTAGCTAAAAAATCTGCACTACGCCAATATAAGAAAACAAGCAGCTGTATGGCTAAACTATTTGAAGAGATGTAACTTGAGAGCTGCTATTGCTGGAGGAGTGCAGTGCATACCTCAACAGCAGAGACACGAATGACTCGCTCATCTGACTCTGTCGATGCTTCTTCAACATGGATACTTGCTCCAGTTTCCTTTTGTAACTGTTTCACATTATACCCTCCTTTACCAATTACTCCTCCAATTTTTGCAACAGAGCATAAAATCTTCATTGAAAACTCAGCAGAAGCTTCCATTGCACGTCCAGGGGAAACACCATCAAAACTACCTTGTGTAAAGCGCGGAGGCTGGTCGCCCGCCCAAGGCATTGGTGGCGGCATATCATAGGGGTCTGAGGCATGGTGGGACCACATTGGGTTAATGGGTGGAAGCATATTTGGCATGGGAGCATTTGGAGGGAAACCTTGGCCCCTAGGAGGCATAGGCATATTTAATGGTGGTTCACCCTTCCGAGGATTTCGGTGCAGTAGAGTGGAGATTTCATGAAGAGCTCTCTTCACCACGTCAGGTTTACCAGATATCTGCATTACACCTTCTGGGATTACAATTTAAAGGAAGTTGCAATAAATACTACGGTGGATTTAATAAGAACTTGCAAGCAATTAAGCACAGAAAAAGTATATTGTGATAAGTACCATTTGGTCATATGGAAAAATATAATTTGAATAAACACCAATTCAGTAGCATATTCTTAACTTGATTATCTTGTTCACTTTTCTAAAGGGACCCTCCCAGAAATCAGCCCTGACCTGTTCCTCTAATTTCACATAATTTGGCCATAATTAAGTTCCATTTTTTTCGCAACTATTGCTTTAAGGATATATTGCTGATCAATCTTCAGGTTATATATGCTGTTTTATTTTAACATAGCTCAGGTTCATATCTTGCATTATTGGTTAAAAAGTTGATAAATGATACTGCTCACGCAACGGATATATATATATAGACACCTGAAGATAATTGATATAAGCAAAAGGTAAATTAATGCCATGAAAAGCATCTTTATACATGGTCCACTAGGCCACTAACAGCAGCAGACACAGTCATGGCTTTTCAATATACTAACTACGGCAACAAGAAAAACCTTCATTTTTTGTGAATGAGCAATGTTTATCTTCAACCACTCTCATATTCCTTGAGTGCAAAAGACAACATCAATATAGCCTAGACGATGGATTCAAGTTCCACTTCAAGCTGCGCGATGATCTTGTCATGAATATCATGCAGTTGGACAAAATGAACAGCTGTTATCTCAAGCATTCATAAGTCATCTGTCTAACTTCAGTTGAGTTATCTCCATTTGATTTCATACCATTGAGGCTTCAACAATGTCCATCCTCCATAATTCCATCCCAAAAAGACCAAAAGACAACAAACTATGTGTCTTTGTTTAAATTCAAGAAAGTTCGCCCAATACGAAAAAAAAAAAAAAAAAAAAAAAAAAAACCTAATCCAAGCTCTATGATATATTTACAATTTGCCATATTGCCTAGAACCTTGAGTCCCAATAATTGCTCTGTTAAATTTTCTCATCTAAGGCAATTATCCTTTAATACACTATTTGGAAAGCAAACATGATAACCTCAACCACCGCAAGCACACTGAGAAGGGCACAAAATGGACATAAGAAATTTTACCTGCACCAATTCATCGGTGCTCAAAGCACAAGTAGGGAGATGTTCAGGAGGAAGAACACGAATTGCTGCACCGGTCTCGCTTCGCAATCTTTGAATTACATCACCCCGTTTGCCTAGCACACAGCCAACCACATTGTTTGGCACTAGAAGTCGTGCTGTAACTGAAGTCGTGTCATTCTCATCATCAAAAGTCATTCCACCAAAAAGATCTTCCTCAACAATTCTGTCGTGCACCTTCAGTAGCGCATCCTGGGCAGCACAATGTATTTCCATGTCTCCCTCGGCCGAATTTCCATCATTTCGCCCCTTTGAAATTTTAGCAGACAAACTATAGAGAGTTATTACTCGCTCATCTGAACCTGGAACTGAATCAGAGACAGTAATCTTTGCTTGGGTCTCATCTCTGAGGGCTTTGATTATGCCACCACCTTTGCCTATAACACCACCAATTTTTCTCGATGGACAGAGTATGCGGTAGACAGTGTCAGCAGCGTCATCGCTCCCAAATGATTGCTCATGGCCAGAATTATTAAATCTCCCTTTCTTGCCGCCAACCCCTTTTCTCTTAAATTGGGGACTGGAATGTTTCCTGAAGAAATTTTTCCTATTTTCATCCATCTTGCAACCAAAGACGAAACTTGGATATGCTAATGCACAGCAACAAGAGACAACCTGAAAAAAGGCAGATTACAGGTAGGGCCCAGCTTGCAAATTAATCAATTTTAAGCATCACTTAAGTTTAGTACCTCCGCAAAGAGGTGCTTCCGAGGTAAATCAACCAACAAACAGTATAAGAAACCTTTGCCAGCTAAAAAAAAGTATGCCGAACAGTTCTTCAAATATCGAACGAGCGAACATTCATTCCTCGATAACCCTCATCGAGCACGTCAGACGCCTCTAAAAACTAAAAATTTCAGACATAGCAGCCCCGGAAAAACCCTCTAAACTCCTAAAGCACCGAGCTTGCGCATCACGACAAAGCAAAGCGAGAGAAAACGATTCCCATTTCAAGACACGAGCCGGGCAACGAGTCGGGCTCACTCAGTTCATCCATATGAAAGCTCAAAAAAACGCCGGCCCCGCCATTCGGCAACACTCGACGAGCTCCGGCGCCGAAACGAAGAAGCCCGAGGCAACGGCGAATCGGCCAGCGGAAGCTAGGGTTAGCCGAAAAGAGGGGCGGCGAGAAACGAGGGGAGCTGGGGGAGCAGGGACCCGGGGGGGAGCTCACCTGGCCCGAAAGCGGCGCCGGAGAAACGCCCCCGAGGGGAGAGCGAGGTCAGCGACGGGATCCGGCGAGCGGCGAGAGAGGGAGGTGGGGGTGAGGAAGCTGCGGGGATCGACGGGTCTCGCCGGGGTTGGCGATGGCGTTCTCCATCGGCAGCGTGGGGGAGAAGAGTCTCTCTCTGTGTCTCTCCCTTGCAGAGCAAAGAGACGAGGAGGAGGTATGGGCTCTCTCTCTCTCTCTCTTTTCTCCCTCTCTTTGTTTCAGCCCATTGGACTTCCAAGGACTACTTCATGTTTTTTTTTTTTTTAAGAAAAGCAAATTTTAATTTCCATCCCAAAAAAAATCCTATTTTTTTAAAATAAAATAAAATTTGCTTTTTTTAATTTTTCGTTTTGAGAATATAATCTGCTCCTAAAACCAAACCAAACGCCACTTTGTTGCTGGGCATTGATGTCGAAGCTTCATTTTCGAAACATAAATTACGTTCTTCATGTACATAAATGTCGATTTTTTCGACCTTGGAAGCTGGAAAAGATCATTTTTGTTTGAGATTAATTTATCTGATGCACTTTGTAGGCTTGCAAAATGTATGGATGTGAAGTGAATTGACTTTGGTTAGACAAATACGGTCGATGTGAGTTTTGATTAATTAGATTCCATTTATTTCATAGAAAATAAATTATTTGAAAAATATCTTGTATTTCTTGTGAAAAAGAATGAAAATATATATATATATTATCCACAAAAATATTTAAACATAAATTGTCATTGATACTGAAAATATTTTTAATAATTAATTATTTCAAGCAATATAAATAATCTTTTTTAGAAAAATATTTTCGAAATTATCCATTTTTCATGAACATAACCTGAAAGAAGCCTTTTCTTTCTCATGGGGGATGATTTATGTTTGAAATCTACAAGTAAAGACCTAAGTATATTGCAAAATCAGCCAAACGGTAAATCATGTTGTAGTGAAAAAAATACAATCTAATTCTGCAGAAAAGTATAGTAGCCGATTATGATCTCACATTGATTATACGTAAAAATGTTACTTTTTTTTTTAACGAACAATAACTTAAGTGGCAAAGCACCAAAAGTAAAGATTTTGTTGAACAACATAAGTAAGTGAGGGCATGAACACTATTACCATAATCGCTAGGTTAACTTAAAACAAAAATCAAGTACTTTGAAAATTGAAATGACAATTTTCTAAAGAAACTAATTCCTCCATGTTGGTAGTCGATTCTCAAACATCATTCCAATTTTAGGATAATAGATCAAATCCATATCTACATGAATATATGATTACAAAGTAGGTATCACCGTATCACCTAGACGACACATAAGCATTAGAAAAATTTTCCATCAAGTGTTTTTATCATTTCTCAATTATTTCTCTTCATTAGAGATGTCATTTTCCTACCTATACCCATTTTAATTAATTGATTGAACAATTATTTTTACTAGGGCCAGAGCAATGGAATATGAAGATGTCTTTATTTTGTGAAAAATGTATGATTTATAAAAAAATTCCTAAAAATGATTATTTGTATCAATTACAAATAAATGAAAAATATATTTTCATTGTTCATGAAAATATTTAGATATTAATTATTGTCAATAATAAAATATTACTTATCATTTAGTTATTTTAATAGATATAAGCGATCATTTATAGGAAAATATTTTCTAAATCATTCATTTTTTGGGAAATAAGTGGAGCTTAAAAGTTAATCACCTTTTTTTTTTTAAATAGATACAAGAGTTGATAATGATTAAATTTAATTTTCTAATTTAGGTAAGTGTACTTTTTTTTAATGAAAATCGAGCATATTAGATGCTTAAATTTTGGTTGCATTTCTTTTCTCCCTATTAATTACCCAAGTTCTAATTTGTAATTTTTGTCTTGTTATCTTCTAATGGTAAAGATATTGATTTTTTTCTTTTTCATTTGATTAACCACGGATGTATAAGCAAAAAGTTCTATCGACAAAAGGCCGAATGATAATTGCACATTCAATTACAACTACAATGGGTTTTAGTCTATGTTTTCATATATCCAACTTTTGATTTTCTTCTTTTCGATTTTGTTTCCGTTCTATGTTTATTCGCTGAGATTCCTGCGCATATTATTTGATCAACCACTAATTTATTTAGCAAAAAAGAAAGATTAATAAGTTAATTTTTGCCCGTGAAGAAGGCCACAATCACACTAACGCTGCATTTTCCTTTTTGCCCTCAGAAGGTAATTGAGTGGGCTTTTTTACATTTGCCATAACAATCATGAGATATATTCTCACTCAGCAGGAGGAGTGTTACCATTATCATTTTGTAAAATCATACCATCAAGTTGTATATATCTGAATCATAATAGTTTTGACATAAAGTTCACTTAATTTTTACTTTTAATTTTTTTTACTCTACTTCGTGTTTATTAATCTTTGAAAATGAAAAGATTTATTTTCAAACGTATGATTTGCATAAAATAAATATTTATATACATGTTATTAACGATAAAACTGTGGATCCACAAACAAGGCCTCTAAACAAAGTGTATCTCATGGGGCCTGCGGGGGGGAGGCCAGCCATTTTTGGGGGAGTGACTTTTTCCTTTGGGCCTTGGCGACCGGATCATCCATATCATTACATGCTCAATTACAATAGTCTATCTTTAAGCTTGAAAAGGACAACAGCAGATCGAGATATTCACTAACAAATAATAAGTGGACGCCCTTCTCAGATAGACTAGTCTGTGGATTTCGACAAGTTAATTAAACTGGGTATATTTATATAACTTGAGAAGATGAAAAATACACATGAATATGCTTCTGCACAAAACGCAGGTTATTGGGTAAGTTCAATTTTTTTAGTACAAGGTGTCGTAAGTTGTCCCATGGAAGTTGCTGTTTTTGTAGTAATTCTACATTGGAAAAACATAATTTTTGTTTTCGGTTGATCTTATGAGATGTTTAAGAATCGGTTGGCTTTATAGTTACGTGGTGCAACAGCATTACTTTCAGGTGTGGTCAAAAAACAATTCCAGGTACAAGAAAGTGTTCCTCCATTGTAATGGTGTGTGTTGGTTACAATTGTTCTTGTTTCATTTCCTATCTTTAGGCTTTCCCTCTTCCTCTTCCGCCTCTTAAAACATACCATCTTTACTTCTCTTTTCATCTTCCATCCTGAACCCCCAGAGGGAATACACCCAAAAACCACAAATTGTTCATAGTTGCAATGAGGGTTCGTCATGACCGTAACGGAAGTTCCGCTACATGGTCTCTTGAAAGCATTGAGATGGACGGCGTGGTGGAAACCAGGGAGAGCTCCGCCCCGCCGCGTCCTGATGACATACCATTGCCATCGAGGCGGGACTCAAGCAGGACGCGGAAGAGGAATGTATCGCACGGCGGCATCCCTAGGATGGCAAGACTGACATCCAGTGCCTCTCGAGGCCTCATGAGCTTGAGGTTTCTGGATAGGACGATTACCGGGAAGGAAGGAGATGCCTGGAGATCGATCGAGAAGCGTTTCCATCAACACGCGACGAACGGCCAACTCTCGAGAGACAAATTTGGAGTCTGCATTGGTTGATCCTTAGAAAGTCTTGCTGCTATCTGAATCATGATTTTCCAAAAAATAATAATAATAATAATTGCACAATTTGATTGAGAAGTGACATTGTTTTATTCTGCGTGGAAGGAATGGGAGATTCCAAGGAATTTGCAGGAGAGTTATTCGACGCCTTATCAAGACGGAGGAAAGTGAATGCCGAGAATGGAATATCAATAGACCAATTGAGACGATTTTGGGAAGACATGACTACTCGAGAACTCGAATCCCGACTGCAGATATTCTTTGATATGTAAACCAACTCTCGTCCATCTCCTATTTTCGTTCGCAACCTAAAGCGTACATTGCGTTGCTGGTAATACATGTGATGAAGTTTCGCAACGAATGCTGCAGGTGTGACAAGAATGGTGATGGGAGGCTAACTGAGGATGAGGTAAAAGAGGTGAGGCAAAAGGAGACTTACTAATCACTCGTTTAGCGTGTCCTTTGGACTCTTTTATGATGGACTTGAAATTTTTCAAAGGTGATAGTGTTGAGCGCCGCCTCGAATAAGCTGTCGAATCTCCAGCAGAAAGCGGCATCTCACGCATCTTTGATCATGGAAAGACTTGATCCCGACCATCAAGGATACATCGAGGTACCGAGTCAGATAGTCCATCATGTCCTGTTCGAGTTCGTGTTCCTCCCATGTTGTTGTTCATCGCTTCTTTGTTTTCAGATGTGGCAATTGGAGACTCTACTGAGAGAAATGGTGAACTCTGATCAAAGGAACAAGTCGTCAGCGAATCCTCAAAACCTGACCAGAACCATGCTTCCCAAAGGATACAGAAACCCAATGAGTCGGTTCGTGCACAAGAACATCGAAAGGATCTATGACAATTGGAGGCGAATATGGGTCGTTGGGCTGTGGCTGGTCGCAAACATGATCCTCTTCCTTTGGAAGTTTAACAAAACGAGGCACAGCCCCGCCTTTAACATCACGGGCTATTGTCTTTGCTACGCCAAGGGCTCTGCCGAGACACTCAATCTCAACATGGCTCTCGTCCTCCTCCCCGTCTGCAGAAGAACTCTCACGAAGCTACGGTCGTCCTTCCTTGGTACCTTCGTACCATTCGACGACAACATAAACTTCCACAAGATAATCGCGCTGGCCATAGCTATAGGATCTGTCGTTCACATTGCAATGCATTTCGTGTGCAACTTCCCCAGGATAACTTCATGCCCGAAATCACAATTCATGCAAGTGTTTGGCCCGAGCTTCCATAATAGGCAACCTCATTACATCGACTTGGTCAGTAACTTGTCCAGCATCACCGGGGTTCTCATGTCCATGATGATGGCCTTCTCTTTCACACTGGCGACTCATTGGTTCAGGAGAAACATCATCAAGATACCGTGGGGGCTCCATCATTTAGCAGGATTTAATGCCTTCTGGTATGCACATCATTTGCTAGCCGTTGCCTATGTCTTCTTCATACTTCACGGTTACTTCCTCGTGATCAGTCGACCTTGGTACACGAAAACGGCAAGTACACAATGATCTAATTCCTTATTCTGTTCACCATTAATTCATAAGGCCTGACTTCTCCGGTAGTACCATCATTCCTCTGAAAACACGGCAAGAATCATTATACGGTTGAACTTTATGCAGGCATGGATGTATGTGATGGTCCCAATCCTACTCTATTCAAGCGAGAGAGCATTCACATCTGCTTCTGAACTCCGACATCGAGTTGATATCATTAAGGTATCGCTCACTTAACCGAACTGCCGTATTCCACATTCCTTTTTGGTTTACACGAATCTTAGTGCTACGATAAATTCATGCTCAGCTCAAAAAACTTTTCAGGCCATTGTTTATTCTGGAAACGTCCTTGCATTGTACATGAGCAAGCCTCAAGGTTTCAAGTACAACAGCGGAATGTACCTTTTCGTCAAATGCCCTGATATATCAAAGTTCGAATGGTGTATAGAACATAATCGCTGAAACCTATTTACTCGTCATACCACTATGGCTTTTATTGCTGAAACTCATCGGTGTTTTTGCTCGGGACAGGCATCCTTTCTCCATTACTTCCGCACCGGGAGATGTCTTCTTGAGTGTTCACATGCGAGCCTTGGGCGATTGGACTACAGAGCTCAGGAATAGATTCGCCGAGGTATATTCTATTGATTTTCTCATTCGTTTTTTGATTGCACAACCCATGGACTCTAGTCGAAAGATATAAAAAAAATCACCGCATTTTCCATGTTGAGCATCGAACTCAATGTTCATCTTCTTCAATGAGAAATTGTTAGGTTTGTGAGCCACCAAGTAAAAAACCAGGGAAGGGAGGTCTAACGAAGATGGCCACGAGAGCATCCCACAACTTGGAAGAGTTACAAGAGAAGTGAGTGAAAATTATGGCTAAATTCTGTCACACCTTCCATGCAAATGTTTTCGCTCTAACAGATATTCATTGTTGTCCAAGGTTTCCAAAGATTTTCATCAAGGGGCCATACGGTGCTCCGGCTCAGGACTACAAGAAGTACGACATCCTCCTACTCATCGGTCTCGGCATCGGAGCGACTCCTTTCGTCAGCATCATAAAAGATATCCTGAATGATGTCAAGTTGAATAAGCTCCGAGCAGTAAGTAGAAAAGGGAAAAAGACGCTCACACAAGCAAATTCAAATTCAGTTAGCACGACCATTTGCCAAAACTTATTGATGCATGCAGGATTCGGATCAGGATGAATCATCAGAGGAAAGAAAAGGTCCTAAAAGAGCTTACTTCTACTGGGTTACGAGGGAACAAAACTCTTTTGAGTGGTTCAAGGGCGTCATGGATGATATTGCAGAAAGCGACGATCATGTCAGTTCGCCATTTCCAAATCTACCAAGTGTGATGAATCCTCCATTTAATTATAGTTTTTCGGCTAAAATCTCGCTTTGGGTATTGGTGATTGTTGTAGAATGTAATAGAGATGCACAACTACCTGACCTCTCTATATGAGGAAGGAGATGCAAGATCAGCACTCATTGCCATGGTCCAAAAGTTGCAGCACGCGAAGAACGGGGTCGACATCTTCTCGGAAAGTCGGGTAACTCTTGATCAGTCACCCAAAAGAAAAACAAAGAAAAATTCACAGCACAATGCACCTGTTTAGGCTGTCCCTTAACGTTGCTCGTTCGACAGATAAAAACTCACTTTGCGAGGCCTAATTGGAGAAAGGTGTTCTCTGAAATTTCAATGCTGCACAAGTCATCTCGTATAGGTACGACATCACGTCCAATGAACGTGTCAACATAATGACACTTGATTTGGTTGTTCTAGCCAGTTTGGAACATGAACCTGTGATTTTCTAACCGTTGGAACTTGAACATTCTATGAATTCGGGTCTGATATGTCGGTAATAATTCTCCTGCAGGTGTTTTCTATTGTGGGAGTTCGGTGCTCACCAAAACACTGAAGAAGCTTTGTCAAGAACTCAGCCTTGAGTCGTCAACTCGCTTCCAATTCCACAAGGAAAACTTTTAGACTATCTAAAGGCTGTTGCATACGTAGAACTTTGTCGGCTAGAACCGAAAATTAGAAATTCGATATACCTTTTTCTTCCTTAATTAGATAATACAAATGGAGAGAAGAAAAACTAGATGCACAAGAAATCGACAGAAACATACTTCTGTCGTTCTTATGTCGTTGTCTTACACATAAGTTCGATTTTCAGCTATAATGAGATCGCGAATTCTTTCTATTACCTACCGATATTTGAGCTTTGAGGAAGATCACGGGCCCTTTTTCTTTTCGAGACCATCTGTCTCGAAATCGCTATCGACACAAGTTTCTTTTTATTTTTGCGGCCATAAGCCATGAGCTAAACTTAATGGTTACGCATTCAGACACCTCTTCCCTATTGAACGGGGAATTGCTAATTTTCCCGAAACGACAGGAGGGAGTACAATCATGAGCCTTTTGACGTAAACTGAAAAGCTGGTTTTTTGGGAATATGTATCGTATCGAGGTCTAACATGAAAAAATCACTAAAATTTTGTAGGATGCACCTGAAATTGATGAAATCGATTATCGTGATTAATTCGGCATCCAAGGGACGGTCCGATAGTTGACGTGCAGATCGGAGTCCCATCCAAGAACCCTGCAGCTTGACCACTTGACTTGTACTGGGTTTGGCATTTGTCCTCGCAGCTTTATGTAACGAGGACGGCTCTCTTTTCAGCTGGCCATCACCTCCGTGGCCATACTCAGTCACATGTTTCGTACCACCTCAGTTTTCCGTCATTCCAAGAAGACTTCTCTCTCTCTCTCTCTTCATGAAGAAGAATGCTTGGTTCTCCTCCCAGGATCTGATCTGATCGCGTTCTCTGCCTACCCTTTCCTAATAACCCCACGTTTGACTTCTCTGACCCCATTAATGTCATCAAATGATCAGTCCGTCTTCGTAGCCAAGAAGACAGATTACCTGAGATCTGGTTTCTCGTACCTCACCATGAATATGTCTGATTCGATGAGCTTCGCACCTAATTTAACTCCAACCGAATTGTGCTCGATCAATCATGTAATTTCCGCGCATGCATTAGTCTCGGGATTGGACTTCTTTCTGGGTTATCGACGAACTTGGAAAGCCACGGATAAACCGATAATCGTCCGAAAGGGAAACAGACTAGTACAACTTCAGAGCCTAATGTCGAGGTCGGGAGAACGGGTTTGAGATGGCGAAAACTCAAGTAGAACCTCGCATGCATGCATACATACACATCACCTCGTACGCACAAGCATATGAAGCCGACCGACAAGCATGCGATGACGCCCATCCATCGGCTTCGCGGTTCACGGTAAATCGAACCTAGAAAGGCGATGCAGACGCGACGTTGGGCCAATTCTGTACCCAACCAGACAAACCAAAAAGGAGGTGCCGTTCTCACATGGCTTGGAACGTAGCGCGCGAGGCATGCAATCAAATGTGTCAGGTCAGATCGCGTGGGCATTCCATGTGCCCTCCCTTGCTTCCGCGAGGCCAAATACTCAGGACAAATGCAGCCCTCATGTGACATACATACATGGATTTGGAATGATTCATGATTCTAGTGCTACAGAAGGACGAAGAAAGGGAAGCGCTTCGAGAACAATATTTCTTTTGGATGAAAGGTATATTTCGCTCTGTACGTTTCGCAAAGAAAACATTGATTATGCTAAATTCCTAAGGCTGAAAATTAGCCAGAAACCATGAAGGAAAATGGTTCTGCAACTCTTCTACCGAATCCAAACCCAAAAGTGAAAAGAGAAAAAAGAAATATATGAAAAACTCTTCTACCGAATTCTCAGAGCCGTCGGCCTAAAAAGAAGGGAAGAAAAAGGAAAACTTGGGAGTCAAGTCAAAGCCCCAGCTCCATGCTGTACGCTTCGTCTCTCTGCTCGAACCTCCTCTTCTTGACCGGGATCACGTGGTCCTCACGTGACGCCGGCTTGAACCCTAGCGTCAGCTCGAGCCCCACTTCGCTCTCCTGCTCGGCCGCCCCCGCCGCAGCCGCCGACTCCGGCTCCGGCTCGGGCTTGAGCGGCTGAGGGGGCTCGGCCACTGTCGTCGTCGTGGTCTCCGCCGACACCATGCTGTTGCTCTCCGTCTCCTTGCTGTCGCCGCCGCCGCTCCCGACCCCCGCGTTCGCGGCCCCCAGAACCGACTGGTGGCTCAGCGACGAGTCGTGGCTCGGCGACCGGTTGAACTCTTCGTCACGGCACTCGACCGCTAGGGGCGGCGGCGCCGGGTGCTGTTGAGCCTTCGTCCGGGCTCCGGGCCGCTTGAACCGACCGGACCGGATCGGCCTGGCCCGGTTGGCCTCGCCCGCGGCCGCCATCATCGCCACCGCGGCGGCGGGGTTCTCCTGCCTCGGGATATGCCGGATGTCGTAGGCCTTCAGGGGCGGCGCGGCTGCCTCGGAGGCGGCCGAGGCGATCGGCGTGATCGGCACGCCGCTGAGGACGGCTTCCATGGCGGCGTGGCAGAGCTGCCAGCTCCCGTCCCAGAGCAGCCCGACCGACCCGTGAATCGGGTTCAGGATCCGGCCACAGGCCTCGTATAGCAAGGATCGGAAAATCGCTGAAAAACCCAAAAACCAGCGCGAGTCAGAGTCAAGATTTTTCGACCTTTCGCATGCTTCGAAAGCCAAAAAAAGAATCTTTACTTAGGTTTTCAGTTCGAAACTTACCAAAACAAGAAAAAAAAAAAAAAAAAAAAAAGGGAACAAGAACAAGAACAAGAACAAGAAGGGGAAGAGAGAAGGTACCAGGGCGGAGGTGTTCGGGGCCGGCGTTGATGAGGTTCATGAGGCCGGCGCGGCCGTAGAACTTGGCGAGGAAGACGGTGGCGTGGGCTTGGGAGTCGGGCGACTTGATCCACTGCAGGCAAGGCCGGATGCTGCAGTCGTCGCCGCAGCCCTTCCGCAGCACTCTGCATCCGTTGCAACTCATCCTCATCCTCCTCTTCCTCCTTCTCCTTCCACTATCTTCCTCGTCACACAGAGAATACAGAACACGTTAAGCCCTCGAAGAGAGAAGTAGAAGCCAAGTGGGAGTTTCAGGGTTTCTGCCAAGGTCTGGGAGCTGTGAAGGTATTTAGCTGGACAGAGAGAGAGAGAGAGAGAGTAATTATGCATACATACATTTATCTATAAACATATATATACATATATATATTAATGGAAAAGGGCTATCGGCTTTTTTTTTTTTTTTCCTTTTTATGGTTTCGGATGAGTAGTAAGGCGTAACGGGGAAAGGATGAGTGCGGTTTTGGTTTTCTTCGAGGAGGAGGCGCTGCGGATTCTGCTGTTTTTTTTTTTCCCCCGTTCAAGGAAACTTGGGGAAGGCCACGTCATCCCAAATCGCGACCCGACACCACTCGACGACTCCGGCGCGTGCGACTCACGCCCACGCCATCGGGACCCACGGAGTCCACTCCCCATCGGCCGTACCGGCTCCGACGGATTCGAGAGCCGTCGAAGCTTATCTGGAATCCGGACTTTGGTGAGGAGATCTGATCTTACTCACGCTTAAATTGGATCCGCGTGATTAAAGATGGCTCGTGAAACCCCAGTCCACTCTGAAAAATTCGATCCTGATTCCTGATCAGGATTTTGTTTATCTTATATCTCTCTTCAACTTATCTGTAACGTAAATTTTAAACTTGATGGGTTTTAAAATAATCAAAGCTTATCTTGAATCCGGACTTCAGTGAATAGATCAAATTTCTTGTGTGGATTTTGTTTTTTTTTTTTTTTTTTTCCCTTCAAGGAAACTTGGGGAAGGCAATGACATCAAAAGCATTACAACTCCGACACAATGTGACTCTCGTTGGGACCCGCGGAGTCCATTCCCATAAGGCGTACCGACTCCAATGGATTTAAGAATAGTCGAAGCTTATCTCGAATCTGAACTTTGGTGAGAAGATCGGATCTTACTCGTACTTGAATCAGATTCGAGCGATTAGAGATGTTTCTTGAAAACTAAGTCCTCTTTGGGAAATTCGATCTCGATTCCTTATTACGATTTTGTTTATCCTACATCTCTCTTCAATTTGTCCATAACATAGATTCTAAACTCTTCTCATGTGACATGGATTTGGCGATATTTTCATCCCCAATAGCAGAGGACCCAACCTTTTTCACATAATTGCTGTCAAATTCGAGTCTCGCATCGTCTTAGATACTCGGTATAGCTCGCCTCTTATAAAAATGTGTGTGGTAGTAAAAACATTATACGATTCATCGTTCATGTAATTACCAAAAAGGACAATAGCACGAACAATTTTTGAATTATGTTGGTTCAATATTTAATAAATACTCGATGTGATTTATGAATTATGTGGAATGTTTAAAAACTTATTAATCACACTAAACAAATAAAAAACTCAGAGATAAAATCGTAGATCGAATGAAAGTTTGGGGGTGCATTTGGTCTTTTGCTAATAAAACGTACTTCGTGAAGAAGAATCTTAAATCTACACACCGGACCGAACGTGAAGCGAACGTGGAGAGGCACGAGGTCAAAGTCGTAATTCCCCATGCAGCACGGCAGGTGGCCCGGGCCCGAGCGTGTGGGGGAGAGAACAGGTCTCTCGCCATGCAAAAGTGGGCCCAGAAATCAGAGCCGAGGGGAGAGCGCGTGGCGGGCACGTTTCATCAGGTGTCAGACGGCGGTCGAATCGCCACATACATCGAAACAAGAAAAGGACGTCCTCCGCCCCCCTCCCCCCGGCCCACGCGGTCCCCACCTCCAGCTGTCGGTCCCGCCACTCTAATCCCAAATAACATAAAAAAAAAAAAAAAATAACGAAGAAACTCGAGAGAGCTCCTGGTTTTCGGGAAGTCTTCGCAGCTGAATTTTTCTTTTTCTTTTTTGTCAAAAACCGGCTTCCGGTTTCCGGTTTCGAGCCGGGGCTGTGGGCGCAGTGGGGAGTGGCCAACAGTTTTGGAGTCCTAACTCATATTCTCATTGACTTTGGAGTCGGCGTTTGATGCTTATCCCCACCCCATAATCAGTTTGACTAAACCTCTCTCTCTCTCTCTCTCTCCATCTCTAAAAAGTCAAGGTTTACTGGGCGATGATCTTCCGTGGGATTGCGGATTAACTTCCGGGCCTTCGTTCGCTGCACCCCGTATCGCCCACTTTCTCATCTTGTCAAACGTGTCGAAACATTCATGGGTAGGAATCATGCTTTTTTTTTATGTACCGTTTCTTCTTTTAGGATATGTTTTTTTCCAGATTCTCGGTTGCTTTCCACCTTTATTTCCGCGATATGCTTTTTACCCTTGCATTGAATTTCATTGGAGGGAACTAATAAAGGCGATCGATCTCTCGATATAAGCCGATTCCCGAAATCAAATTGGCGGTTCTATAGGACTAGGAATCGATTCTGTGTACCCTGAAATCAGGGACTAGATCGGAGCACCCAATCCCAGTTCGGCAATGTTATTATTTTCTTTTTATGATTTCTGCTATAACAAAAAAAAGGAACGAGACGAACTTATAAGGAACCGAGAACATACTGCTCGATCGATACTTTGTCTTCAAACTTTTATCATGAAAAGTATGAGCTGATTTCCCCCCCCACACAAACGGAACATGTCATCATGCACGATCGGGACGGAAGATTTGCCGAAATCTCGGGACGATAATGTGCAATTTCGGTGGTGTGGCCACACGGATCATGTGATACTCATTGCCATTTCCCCTTTCGATCTCCATCCGGATTCCGCCACCATATATTTTTTTGCCAAAAGCTGGTGGCGAGGTTGACCCGCATGCACACCCATTGTTTTGGAAAAAAAGAAAGGCATGTGCATCGCCCCCCTGAGCCCACCACCAGTCCCATACACATCTCCATCTTGACTCCATAGGCCTCCTCTCTCTCTCTCTCTCTCTCCCCTCAATTATTCCCTGCTTTTTGAAATTGGTGCGTCCGCTTAATAGGTTACTTAGTTTAGTACCTAAACTAGCTAATTATTTCGGTACTTAGCTCGGTTCATTCCCCCTGGTTCGCCCAATTTGTCAAATTGATTAAGGTCATCATTACTCCCCAAAAGAAGACTCCAATTTGGCCACTCCTAGGGCCTACGAGAACTCAGCTCTTCGTGCCCACCGATTATTTTTTAGATATTCTAACCGCCGTCTTGGAGGCTTTGCAATTCAAATTGCACCCCACCACTTCACGTCGACATTATGTTAATGCTACGACTCGAGTGGGGGGTACAAACTTAGGCCTATAGGACATTAGCTCAATGCCAATTCTCGATATTTATTAGATGGTCTCGCCGGTCCCCACCCTTTCGGGAATCTTATGATATCTCCTATATCAATATTGGTAACATGCGTATATGATATTGTTAATTTTTAGCTACTATATAATCTTGAGAATACTTATTTTTCTTCTTTTAAGATTAAGATTACAACTTGCCTTTAAAATTGAAAAGGGTGTAATCTTAATCTTTAAAGTAGAGATAGAAGATTACGCATTGCTTTTAATCTTGAGAATACTTGCACTTTTTTCGAGTATATAGATTTCTTTATTATGTGCTAATTTTTTTAGATGACGTTTCTATTCAATCTTGCTGACTAGGTCAAAACTCAGGGTCATCCCTCCCTATCCATTATTGAAATTATAATCGAATTGTAATATTTTAAACAGATGTTGTTGAGCATAAAATAATAAATTAAACCTTATGAACTTCTTTCTTCATCAGTTGTTCAAAATTGATATTTTGAAGAGGAGGAGAGGCTCGTACTTTATCTCGAATGGCTGATTTGAGATTATCCATCCATAATTTTGGGTTTAAACGAATATCCAATCTATTTCGAATTTGACTTGGATAACTGTCAATATAAACTTATCTACTCAAACCATCGTCCATTTAACAAACTGCTCTTATCATATTCTTTACTAAAGTTTTCTCATTTTTGAATTAAGTAGATTTTAAACAAATTATCTCAAAGTATTTTTATCTTTATCTCTATCTTTATCTATGTATTGGTCTAATATATGTTAACATGCTTTCTTTCAGTCGACTCCTATATCTTAAATCTCAATATAAACTCTAATACGCGACAATTTTTTTGGCCAACTTGCCATTGGACTGATGCTTATTGATCGAATATGAGCCATGTGGCATGGTTTTGTCAAGTGGCAAACATGTGACCCATTTTTTATGCACCACGGGCCAACTTCATTAAAGAGTTTTACAATTTGAACTTTTAGAAATATATATTTTATTCATAAAAAAATGTATGTATGTATGTTTGTATGTATGTATGTATATACACATTGTGGGTCAAGTAGTAATTTCGCGGAACTGTAAAAATGAATGTTTTTGTTATTATAAAAAATCAAAAAGAAAACTCGCCTTCGGAAGGACGGTGAGAACAGGAAGTAAGTGGCGTCCATGCAAAAGAGGAGGAGGACTCAGCCGCGGAACCACGTGACTGGGGCGCGGGCGGCACGTGCCGAGAATGTGGGAAACCGTCCACCGGGAGACGTGACCCGCCACGTCCGCTCCTGGTTTGTGGGAAGCAGCCCAAAACCGCCGTCGGCGATACCGGTTGCCGGTTTCCGGTTTTTTCCTTCTTTTCTATGGCGGTGGGGCACGTTGTTTTCTGGTTGGGTGGAGAGCAAAAAAGAAAGAAAGAAAAAAGGTGATTAGCATTGAGATTTGGATTAAGAAGCCCGCCAAGTTCGATTAGTTTAGTGATTATGTCGTACGTAGATTCGATTTTTGCACGACCATTTGGCTCGTGCCTTTTTATTTTTTGTAAATAATTCCAAGATTTTCAATCTCGTACATTGATATTAGGTCTATTCTCTCTTTTTTTCATTAATAAGTTTTATTATATATTTTCTGCAACAATGGGCGCCCATGATTTTCATCGACAGCATCTCCATTGATTTCATAGATATACGATTTTCTCTTTCGATAACACATGGCTTAAGAAAATGCTAAGGTTAATCGATTCCCACCTTGGAACCTGAAATCTGACCTGTCTTAATAGGATCGATTCCCAATTTGTGGAACTTGACCGATTCTAAAGTCGGTCTCGCAAACGGTGATTTTTTTTTTTTATTCCTTACAAGTGGGAGTTTCCTAACACTAAAAAAAATGAACATGATTTTCTGTTTATTCATTAAATAAATGTTTGCGTGATAAAAGGGTACGATCAACTAGATTTTGTAGGTACTCTATTTCATGGTGTCATATCAATTTGTTAAATAATAATAGAATGTATGTATGTGTATATATATATGGATTGGCGAAATAATGAACGAATGCGTTGGGTTTGTTTCATTACTCTATTTCGTTAAAAAATGAAAAATAATTTACTAATTAGGGTTTGCTTCTGAATAAAAAAAAAAAAATTTAAGTAGTATGAACTGGTCGTCGGTTGGGTCCAATCCCTTATGTGAACTGGCAATCACCCAGAACCACTCAATTCGGACTCATTCACACTAGCGATGGTTTAAATTATCAAATTAATCCTAAATCTATTGTGCGAATATTAATTCAATAATAAAATTTTCAATTTTGTCAAATTAATCATAAAATAATTTCGTGCAATATTCAAATGAAGTCCTTCCGATCAGTTTTTGCCCAAAAATCGCTAACTTAATTATCTAGTCATCACTAATTGTCTTATGTGGCACCCCACCACCATAATAATTTTTCAGCAAAAATTGACTGAAATGATTACACTAGAATTTCACGAAAGAAGATTAACTTGGTAAAATTGAGAAGTTTATAACTACATTGATATTCGTGTAATATATTTGATACTGATTGGACGGCTTCCCCCTAAAAAATGGTTATACTAGAAATCTTATTTTCACCAACTTTTTATAGTGATCTTTGGCCAATAATACGGATATAGCAACCTTACCATCAAGTAAATGTTTTACGTGACTCTTAAAACAAAATACTTAGCGCAACTCTTAATGCAAATTCCAAGTTTTTATTTGCTGGGTTCCTTCGATTTTGGTTTATGCGGAAGAGGCCATTTGTTTGGACACACGCACGCATGAACGACGTGTTTGGTGTTCAAAACCTAGGCACCAACCCATTGTTTTGAGGGGCGACCATATGCACCACTACTCCATCCTAGCGTCATCATAAAGATTTTGCACATGTTATTGATGTTCAGTTTGAATTATAATTACTAACTTCGTTCTTAAGTATCCGAACCCTTTTCGCCGCTTTATAAGCATGACGGAATGCTTTCATATCTATAGTTCAATGAACACAAAAAAGTGATGGATGAAAAGGGTGATGAGTAGGTTCTCATTGTTGAAACTTCATGTTCTTATTATTGATGGATCCCACGGATCTCTTAACCTCGTGATCAGTATGTCATCGTCTATAGTGAACTATTCACAAAAAATCCATTTGCAAATGAATTTAGAGCTCAAAATTAGAGGTCTTTTGAGTGTTTCAACAGTCTTTAGACTTCATATAGCTAGGCCATTACGTTTGTACCATTGGATTAGATATCCACCCGCTAAAGGCGGATATCTGCATGATATATTATGTGTGTATGGAAATAGTAGCAAACGAAATTTAAAAATCCTGTTCATATTTTGCACCTACTCCATTTTTATCTTCTTTGTTTCAAAACAACTATCTTAGTATTAAAAAACTCTATAAGGAGAGAGAAGAGGCGAAGTGAAATTAGGATGAAAGGTCCAAGTTATATATATATATATGCAATAACATCAAATGTCACTTCAAATTGTTTTTTCTTAATTTTACAGAACAACCACTTGCGATTATTTTAATTTTAATGGAAAATTCAAACGATGAAAAAGTTTCCTTTCTACCGACACTAAACTTGTGTTGTACACTGGATTCACTATCTTATTCTTTTTGGGGAATCTAGGGCTGACCCACTAATCGTCAAGTGGTGGAATTCTCTACATATATAACTATTACATTTATTAGGAAAATGACCCACTAATCTTATAATTTTGGAATTTTGCCCCCACACATGAATATATTAATTTGACCAAGTCTATACCTTTTTGTTATACAAAGTTGCCTTCGGTGCAGCCGCCACATTTTCCTCTCTTTTTCATTCCATTAATCTTTTTTGTTTTTTTAATCTTACCTTGGCTATTTTAAGGAATGATATTGCGCTGCTCTCTCTAATTTGTTGAACTTTGCTTCTTTACCGAAATTTCTAAATTTTATAATAAGAAAAAAGGCATATAAACGACAGTCGAGACGTGTTTTACTGTTCATCTTGGCTTTTGCCCTTTAGGGCCATGTAAAGGGTAAGGTGGCGCCGCTTCCCGCCCCACCTCCAGTTTGCTCCTTTTATTTTATTTTATTTTCCAACGATAATCTTGTTTTGTGTTTCTTGAATCTCCTAAAGTTTTATCGCGTTGTCCTTGGAAAGGTTTAAGACAAACTAATCTCGATTACTTATCAACTTGTTCTTTTTATGGTCGTTGATCCGGTGATTAGACTAACTAAGCGCATCATTTGACTTTTCCCTTGAAAAGGTGATGTGAAGAGGTGATAAGTAGGGTTATGCAATCAGACTGGTTATAGCCGGTAAATAAACCGGACCACCTTAAAAATCCATCCGGTTTCAGGTTTCAAATTTTTTCTCTTGGTATTTTTTCTCTGTTCCCTCCAAAAATCCTACCTCAATCAAATATATCATGACTCTCTCTCTCTCATCTCACCCTCTTCCTCGCTCGTTTGAGCCTCACAACCCTCACTCATCCTCAATTCGCCTTCATTTAGACTATCGTTCAATAATTAAGTATGTTATTTTTTTTGTTTTCATATAGTTAAAATTTAAAGCAATACTTTTATGGATGAATGAGAAATTAAGTTATATAATTTATGTTTTATGTTACGTTTTTTTGAACTTTTTATCATTTATAATTATACATGGCTACATGTTCATTTTATGGATTGTTGCTTTTGGCGAGTAAGAGATTTCTATTGTTCATCTTGACTTTGAACCGCTTTGTTGCTCATATAATTTTAATGTAAAAAATGAAACCAAAAGAAGGAACAAATGAAAATTAGATTTTTAGGTAGGCCTTGGAACCAGACCAAAAAAAGGGAATAGATTCTTAGGGCAAACGAGGTACATTTCAGGTTTAACATGGCAAGTTCTAGATTTCAGATTTAGAATCTATCTACCCTTCAACCAATCACCTCTTTCCCTTTTTTTTTTTTTTTTTTCAGAAGTGTTTCTTTCCTTGAAAGAAGGGAAATTAGTCATTTTTAGTCTTGGATTCCTTCCCACGTTCTAAAGTTGTATTGCCAAATTGCGGAATGCAAATCGATGAAATTGCGAAACTAGAGGCCGGTTTTATGTATTTTTCCATCTATTCATTTGTCTTTAGTCTCACCTACTTTGGACCCATTAATTCGAAATTTTAAAATGGACCCTCTTAGAGCCCTTTTAGCGAGTCCATCTTCCTATATGAATTTGAAGTCTTCATCAGAAACAAATGGTAGCTTGGAGCCTTGGGGGAGAGCCTCTTCACCTTACACATTGAAGAACGTGATCCTTTTTATTCTTTTGAACTGCAGATCTTGTGAGCTGAAATTCAGATGGGCCGGCCACCGGATACGAATAAGATAGTTTTGGGTCCAATTTCAGTACCATTTCTACGTAAAACGACACCAACTTGTGAGAATTGCATGCCGGTACTTCTGCGAATCAGAAAAGAGCCCGTTAATTTCCTCTCGACACGATGACACAATCATGCAACCAAGACACAGTCTACTCGAACCATGACATGAAATGTGAAGCAGTTGCTAACAACTTATGAAGATGCTCAGCAAAAAGAACATTATCAGGTTGTCTACCACTGCACAAAAGAATGTAAGGTATTACGTTGCTCCTCAATAGCTTTCGAATCGTTGAGACAGCACTCATTTTCTCAAAAGAGTCACCGTATCAGAATAATCTTTCCTTTTGAAATCCAATGCTGACGACCATTTCGATTTTTTTTATTTTTTTTGGTATTGAATCAACCTTCACATATGCCCTTTTAGAGTAATGAAGGCGATGACGGTATACAAAGATTGCAACACCGAAACCCCTTTAAAGCAGTGATTAAACAATACAAATGACGACTTATCGATGCAGTTACCTACACCAAGACTACTAAAAGCAAGTTCACTAGCGGAGGGAATGGTGAGACAAGCGCTGAATTGGTGAGTTCTTCCCTGCGCTGCTTTGATGATGGGGAGAAATTGCACAGCGGATAAGATATGGAAGGCGTGCTTTTCCAAAGCACGTGTATCGACGAAAATAGATCTACTTCAGAAGAAGCGCGAAGAGTGGTACACTATCAGAATCAATCAGACCTTGTGACTTCAAAATCGTCTGAAGCCGATCTAACACCTCAAGCACCGTAATGAAGTTTTACCACGTCTCACAAAAGAGTAGGAAGTTATACCGCAAAATAAGCCAAGATCAATCAGAAATATCGACAAATTTACATCTGACCCAAAATCATGGACTGTACAGCACATCTAACGGATGATTTCTGAATCTCAGAAATCTTGTCTCTTAGGAATCCTCCCTATATTACACAAGAACTCTCTCACTAATTCAGTACCTGCTGCAATAACAGATAACTCGATTGCTCTCTTCTTGTTCAATCAACCTACTTACACAGATTACTGAAATGCGAATTGCCGACTAGAACGGATGGTATTTACAACCCTAAAAGGTACTCGAATTCTCTCCTTCCAAAATATTTCCAACTCTCGCTTGTCTGCTTGACTATGTGAAGTATGCCCTGCATTCAGCTCCTTTCTATGTACAGTTTCTTCAGTGGAGTTATGCAACAGCGGGAATGCTAGAATTTTTGCTATCCCTGTTAAGACAATCAAAACCTTCTACTCTAACAGCTGCAGGTTTGAGCCCAAACTTCACCCTCGCACACCCTTTGCGTGCAGAAGTTGATGGAGATGGTAAACCTGATGGCGACATAGCTGGCAACGCCATAATTGGAGTAATCTTTTCATCCCTAAAGCGGGCATCCTGTACTAAAGGATTCTCGGCCCTTCTCGGTGGTGATCCCGCGAAAAATGGGGGTGGTGTCGAAGCAATTGGCAGTGGAGATTGCGGCTCCAACTCATAATCCTCCTGCAATAAATAAAACCTTCTTTAATGTGACTGGCTAGTGAAAAAAAATGATTCTGAGGACTAAATATTAATGCATAGATGGACAAGAACATTAGATTTAACTTAAAAAGACGTTTTCGGCCAGATCAATTATTAACAATTCCTTAATGTTTCAATTGAGCAGCTGTTCTCAAGTTATTCTTATTCCTCTTTTTTGCCAAAGGACGCTCAAATAGATCCACTTTAGACGTTGACTATTAAGCCGAACGAACTGATTCATACTTCCAAAGAACCAAAACATTTAATTACTGAATTTAGACGTTGACTATTAAGCGACGAAAGTCTGAGCCAGAATTCCAGCCAGTTCAGACAGGATCACATGTGGACTGATGAGACAGATCCAACTACCTTCTTAAGGATGAGGTCCAGAAGCTCTGCCGTGGCTTTCGACTTGGAAATCTCAGATCGATGGCTGTTCATCAGAAACCAGAGTGTTATTTCCAAAGCTCAAACGCTAAAATCATTTCATCCAAAACACAAGACGAAGAATTACCTTATCTGAGACCTCAACGGGTTGTTGGACAAAACCCCGACCCGGCGAGGCTTCGGACAAACAACCGATTCCCTCCGGTCAGAGACGGAGACGAATCCCCTCATCTCCTCAAAGGCGGCAAGAAAGGCGTTCTGCTCAACACTACGGAAATGATCCATCTCCTGAAAACGCTGTAGTCCGCAGTAGAACGCCTAAACACTCCAAAAACACCAAAATCAACACACGCAGCTGAAAACCTAGACAAGATCCGGCCGAAGAGGCCAGTCTAATCGAAACGATTCGCTCAAAATCGCCGGTCTATCCTTCTAAACCCCGAAAAACAAGATATCTACAAAATTCCTCTCTCGATACCGCCAGATCGGAGCAAACACCTGGAGAAAAACAGGTCTCTCCCCCAGCGCTCCAAACCAGGCGGACCGGAACGGCAAAATAGAAGCACGCGCGGCTCAAACCGAGCTGGAAACCGACGTCTCGACAGTCCAAACCACACATAGGCCCTACGCAAAGCGACGTCAACACGCAAGCTCTCTCCTCGCGGAAGCAGCTCAAGCGACGCCGTCCGAGCTCCGAACCTCAAGAATCAGAGGCGGAAGCGACGGATCCGGCTAGGAATCGCGAGCCGCCGGATCTCAGCCGGCGACGACGCACGCCAGACGCGCGAGGACCGTCGCCGGCGGCGAGATCGAGGTCGAGATCTAGAGAGAGAGAGAGAGAGAGGGAGAGGGAGAGGGGGGGGAATACCTCTAGGGATCCGCCGAGGGAAGGAGAGGAGGGAGACGCGCCACGGGGAGAGGGAGGGAGTCGCTTAACAACTCGCCACTGGCTTTAACGCGAATTTATCAAAGGGGCAGATTAGGTGAGAGGCCGGGAGGTGGGAACGCGCCTGGGACGGCGTCGTTTTGGATTTTACTGCAGCCGTCGCGGGCCCCACCCCCTCCCCCGGAAAAAAATCCAGTTTTTCTTTTTTTAATTATTATTTTTTCTTCCTTTTGGGCATGAGTGAGAGAGAGAGTGAAAGCTACTTCGGCCCCCCGCTTTGATTTTTCAATGCCCCTTCGGGTTCGACGAAGGTGGCTCGGATTTGTTTCGGCATGTTGCCATTATCTTCGTCGAAGGAAATAATTCTAATCCACCGATTATTTAATTCCCACTTCGGTCCACACACCTTTTTTCTCGTCTTATTACGCAAGTAAATCGCCTAGTTAAGGAAACCTGATTTTTGCCCGTATTTCCGGCTGGGGACTCACTTCCCTCCGGGATTTCTCTCTCTCTCGTATTTTTTAATTTAAAAAACCGATATTCCGTGTATAAAATATGACATCGTGTTAGCCATTCGATTCTCCGAGTCTAGGGTTTATGATTCACTTAGCAACGCTTTTACTCTCGGAGTTTTACCCTGCATAGAGCAAAATTGTGCATATTTCCAGCTCAAATAGAATTAGTTTCTTTATTTATCTGATTGTGTTGAAATTTGTGTAGACTCATATGAATTCGAAGTATGTTACAAGGAAAGTAGAACGGAAAAAAGTGAAAAAAAATGAGAATAAAAAAATAAAGACATGCATTTTTTCTATTTTCAACAACCTTTATATTTCGGGTCTTTGCCCTCGTCAAAAAGGAAATTTTAAAAATCACACCATGAGGGAAAAAGAGGGATTTAAAATCTAAAAATAGCACTTGGGATTATAGATCGTAGAAAATTTGTATGAAACGAAACTACTGCAATATAAATTTTAAGTACATAACAAGGAAAGTAGAGCGTAAAAGGTGAAAGAAATCAGGGTTGAAAGTCACGAAAATAACACTACTCGTGCATGTACACGGAAATAAGGATATGTGATTTTCCCTTCTTCGACAACCTTTACTTTTTGGTTCTTTACCTACTTAATACTGCCGTATCTTGAAAATGAAATGTTAAAAATCGCACCGTGAGAGAAAAGAAAAGAAAGTGAGATGATTTAAAATCTAAAATTACCACTTTGGATTATATACTATAGAAAATTTATATGAAACCGAAACTGCCGTAATGAAATAATATATATAATATATATAATTTAGTCAATCTACGTGATGTTTTGGAGCACGCTTTCAAAGATTCTGGAAGCTTGATATGGTAAAAAGGATCTTTGAAGAGTTGGATTCTGAAATAGTAAAATCCCAAATAAAACAAAAATCACAAGGGGCGAAAAGTATCTTACTGATTATTTTATTTATTATATACAATAAATAAAACGGCAAATTGAGATAAGATATATTTATATATATTTAAGTTGGGGAAAACGAGGGTTGGCGTATTAACATCCCGAGTTGAACAGGAGGTCGGCAAGCGGACGGAGCCTTTGACTTGGACCGAACACGTCACGTCGAGAGCGAGTGCGACGGACGGAGCCACTTACGCACGTTCGGACAGACCGGGTCCGCGCCTCACTCGCTTTCGAAGCTGGCTCCCAACACATCCCCCCAAGTTTCAACTTTGACATTTCCTCGAAATTGACAATCGGACATCTAACCATGGGAATAAAAAAATGTAAATCCGGATCCGGTGTCGTGATCATATCTCGTTCGCTCGTGATATTTTAACAGCGTCATTTGCGATTACGGAAGGAGCAAGTATCCGCGACGATTTCGGACGGGGCACGTAATTTCGAGGGCTGGAAATGGAAACGAAAAATTGTTTCGTCACAATTACTTGACAATCGATGATAATCTCTTACCATGCATTAAAATAGTAATACTGGGTATATTTGATGACACATTGAGCGTGTGTTTGATAATTTCTTACGCTGTGTATATTTTTGTTTAAATAAAAAATTGGAGTGGACTTGCTTCATGAAAACAAAAAAAAAAATAGTAGCATCGAAAAGTCGTATCATGGGACAACAAGTATTGTGGGAGCATCGGGACAATATGCTTCCTATCATTATGATTTTCCGAAACATTTTATTACTTTCCTCACCTACTAAACTGTTAAGATAATCGACTCATTTAAACAGTATTATGATAAAATCTCATGGTTCTAACTCAATGAATATTTTTTCTTTACATACCCAGTCAAGGCTCTCTCTCTCTCTCTCTCTCAACTTTGTTAAATCTTTCGAGTCAATATTAATTATGATTATTCAATAGACTTAATCTCATTAGATGTTGAATTTTTTAAAAACATGCTTCATCGACAGGATTTTTTTATGTTGATGTGTTCTTATTCATTTTGCGTGGAAAACCAAATCTTCGTCGCAATAAGTCATTTAACAATAACATGAAGTGATTAGAACAAATATTGCGGAGATAGTAACGCTAGTTATGCTTGATAACACTCAAACGCCACGTACTGATAGCAACACTAAGTATGTTTGATAACACATCATGCATCGAGAAAGTAAACTCATTGGCATCAAATGTTATTGCGTGTATTCAATAATCTCTAACTACAAATAACTTCTTAAATTGTTTAATCAAAAGTCAGAGTTGACTTTTTTTCGTAAAATAAAAAATACGACATCGGAAAGTCCGGTGATAATATGTGCAAAATTCATAATAGATTTAGTTTCTCAACAGATTTGGAATGACGAGTAGTGTTGGAGGATTTGGACAACATGCTTGATATAACATTTTATTGCGTTCCTCACTTATTGTATCAAGCGACTTGATTATTTACAATAAAGATGATCGACTTACTTACACGATCTGTCGCATGATAAAATGTTCAACAAAATCTAGAATATCATGATAATATGTGCTAATTACCCAATAGATTTAGTTTCTCAACAAACATGGAATAGCGAGTATTATTGGAGGATTTGGATGCCAAACTTCGAAGTTCCTATGACATTTTATTACCTTCCTTACTTACCGCATCAAATGACTTGATTATTCACAACAAAGACGATCGACTTATTTTCGTAATCTGTTAAATGATAAAATGTTTAATTGGAACTAAAATCTCAACCTTCCACGATTTTCATTAATCAACATTTAATAAAGAGGCTTAACGAAATCGTTATTTTTCCTTTTGAAAAAGCGCAAAGAAGATATTCGTATTTTTCTGGTTGGAGTACGATCTAATTTTGATGAATCAAAAGGTGGGTCCACGCCGGATGCGTATAATATATGGTCAATCGCAGGCGACGAGCGGGAACGGGTCGCACCAGATCACGTCGTTCTGTCCGGACGGGGCAACATCCGTAATTGACGCTGACGCTCCACCCCCACCACCTCCTCCGCAAAGGCAACGTGCAAGGAAACCCAACCACGGGGTGGGCCCCGCCCCACCGATCTGGGTCGGTGATCGCGACACGTGTCCACACGATCTGGAGCTCCACTTCCGGGCGCCATATGGGAGGACCAATGGGGATGCGGGAAGAGGCAGGACACGTGCACCTCGTTTTTCGGGATGGCCAAGGAAGGAAGGAAGGCGGCCTCGCTGGATTCTTGCAAAGGCCAGATGCCCTGTGCCTATTGGTCGCCTCGCGATTAAAGAAAAGAAAATATCTCCAATATGATAATGCTGGTTACGTCCGGTTATGATGCTAATTATGCTGATAACGATTTGTTAGATTGAAGAACTGAAGAACTGATTAGCGTGATCGTTTTTCTTGTTACTAATTTATTGGAAGGCTTGTTTCATGACCCATCTCTTCACTTGGTATATGAATTTAACATATCGATCCCGGCATACTAACTTTACTCGATATCTTATGTGATTGAAACTATTATCTTGCACACGAATGGATTTTTGTTCATGTTTACATCTTGATTCTTATCAAGTTTTTTTTTTTTTTTTTTGTCAAAAAAAATTGTATTCGTTACTTCAAAAGATACATAAGAAATATGTAGTTTTTATGCAAAGTAAATTGAAATAGAGTAAGGATATTGAAAAGTAAAGCCAACTTTAGAAAATAAGGACAATGGAGTACCGACAAACTTAAGCACACACTTATTCCATAAAAACATATTTATAATGGGTGACTGATAATTGAAAATCATATTTTTGTCAGTGATGCACACATGCTGAAAATTCTATCTCTAAAAACCATAACATTGTTAGTTGGCAGTGCTCACTAAGATTCAGCTTCCTCTCTATCATCGTCTCACGAAGCAACCAAAATAGCTCGAACAATTACAAATGTAACATATGAATGAGCAAATCTTCGTAATTGAATGAGACATCACAGCTCCTGCAATTATCATTGAAGCCGAAGGCAGAGAATCTATACATGAATAGAGTAGAGAGGTATCGAATCCCCAAAATCACATTTATTAAGTTCCTAGATCTAAATTCGGAGATGATAGCACTTGAATTTAGAAAATAAATCGAAAGAGTTCAAACTCTCAGACGAAGAACTCGATTGGGAAAAAAGACCTCTCGAGTCTAGATTGGGAGAAAAGAAAAAGCAAGAAAATAATAATAAAATGCAAACAAAAACGACAAAAGAGGAAGGGGAGGAGTAACTCAAATCCTCCCCCGTAGTTGAAGGTCGAAGAAGACAATGAAGAGAGAGAAGAATTTTCGGTTAATTCTCACCAAGGTTGATGTACGAAAATTCGGCTATTCAATAATTTTAGCATGAAAAGTCTCTATCAGACACTAATAGGATACTGCAGTGGATTTTTGTTGACACAATTTGGCATTTAAGCCAAAATGATAAACAAAAGAAATACGGACAAGACAAGATTTGTTTGGCGAATCAAATATAAGATCCACGCTAAGTCATTCCCAAAATTCACATGGCCGTCCATTTGACCACGAGTTGATTTTAGGAACTGAACAAATCGCCACCAATGCCGCAATAGACGGAGCTAGTAAAAGCCATTGTCTCACTTTTTTTTTTTTGTCAGTCCTACTCTATTCCTTATTCTACACTCACTCTCAGACTTTTGCCCTATCTCTTGCAGGGCGTGGAAGTCGAAACCCACTCTTGAAACTTACTCGTCCCCACCCCATTCCCCCCGAGAATGTAGGGATTTGAACCCCTTACCTCCCCCTTCCATGTTGGAAGAGTGGCCACTAGAGCGAATCCTAGTGGTTAGCCATTGTCTCCCTTAAACGCTTGATGTCTAATGCAATTCTACCAAAGATTGCACTATGATCCGTAGTAGAGATTCCTTATAAAAAATTTATAAATCTTGATTCATGAAGTTGCCTTAAAGGTATTTGTAACGGAGTAATTGACTGAACTTCGGATATTTATGACGTCAAAATTGACTGGGGCTTCAGATTGCATCGCTGTCATTTGTTGTTGTGTGGGAATCTGATCCGTAGACAGACTAATGATCTGATCTTGTGGACGTAAATGATTTCACGTGGAAGACATTGTTTGGTTGGCAAAAGAATAGGATGCTTTCATTTCCCTTTGAAGGACGGGACGGGGCTCCTTTCTATTATTTCTGTTTTTCACTATTTTTCATTTCCAAGAATGAATTTCAATTTTCTTTATTAAAGAAATTTCTGAAAAGTATTATATTGAAATATCACATATCGCTAAATTATTAGGTTTATACATTTCTTTTTTACATGTGGTATCTATCCACTTATTAGTTTTTAAGCATTTGGATTTGATATTCTACCATAATTCCTACATTTCTAGCCCTTTTCTTAGATCGAAGTTTATCATACATGTGAAGTGAAGTGTAATTAAGTATTCATATAATAATTTAAGTGTAGTAGTAGAATCGATGTCACGAAATTTTTTCGTGTTATGTGCAATCACCGTTTTGATAGAAATGAAAATTAAGAATGTTTGAAAAGTGTTTTGAATGTATTCATTAGTGTTATGCCCACTATGACATATTTACCGAAACTCTCTCATGTCCCTCTAAACATGTTTTCTTCTCAAGTCTGGTAGGGTCCTCTGAAAAAATGCAGTTTAGCTAGATAGAAATGTAATCATCCTAACATTGTTGAATGTCTCTTTGCTATGAACTAAATCTCTGGATAGTTTGTAATTAAAAGGCAGTCCCTAAAGGGTTTGAATAAAAGTTCGCTTACTGTGGGACAACATTTCTACTACATGCTAACCTAGTTTTCTCCGATTCTAAGCATATATCCCCTTATTGGTATTAGAGCAATAATAAATAAAAAAAAACGCCAAACTCGTACTAATGCAACACATTTACCTCAAACTTGTATCATTGCAACACATTTACCTTGAGTTTTTTCTTGTGATGTGTTATGCGAGTACAAATTTAAGATTTCTGGTGTAAATATCTCGTGCGGATATAAGTTTGGGATTTCCTATATCACAGAAAAATCTTTAAGATTTTTCTATCACAATATAGTATAATATAAAAGTGTCATAGTGAGCATAATTTAAGATTCTTTGGGGCTTTGTTTCTATTCCCTAAGAAAACCTAGTTTTTTCCTTTTGTACATTTAAAGCATCTTTGAGAGCATATGAAGTGATAGATTCACTTATTATCTATTGTGATTAGCACAAGTTGCTTGAATGGAGAGCATCCAAAATTCTAATGGATAGGTTGAGCGACAATTCTAGCCTAAAAAGCAAAATAAAAGAGTGACCAACAAGATGTTGGCCAAAAGAATTTACTCTTTCCGTCATTGTCTGGTTCAAGTCGAGAGAAAAATTCTAAATTCCATTGCACTAATGAGGGTAGCGTAGATCGTTAAAGAGATGGACTAGTTGAGGTCCTCAATATTTAGGGTGCATTTATTTAGGGGAAAACTTCATAAAAAAGATAATTACTTTTAGGGAAATCATTTTTAGGAAAATGGTTGGCTTTTCTTTGTTTGGTGATGTTTGGATTTCATTTGGAAAATGATTTCAATATCATGACTTTATCTCAAACAAAAAAATAATTTTTTAAATATATTTGTTTTTTTATTTTGTTTTCTTTTTTCTCCTTCTTCCTCCTCCACCAGTTGCCAAGCCTCGACAACAAACGTGATAGGCCATGGGCAATGGAACAGCCATTGGCGATCTCCACAACTTCGACGACTATATCCCCGGGCGATCCCAGCGTCACTGACCTGATAGCGGTACTTCAGACGGCGGCATTGGCGGCGGCAAGGCGGGGCGGGGCGGGGCGGGGCGGGATGGCGGAGAGATTTCACAGAGTGGCTGGACATCCGGGGCAAACTAAACAAAGTGAATTAGTGCCCTCCCACTCAATCCAAATCAACAGTAGACAGCACTCTATCAAATAGAGTGCTGTCATCTTCCTTTCCATTGCCTTGCTCGCAACCACCACTCTAAGAAATGGACCGCAAAGCGAGGGGAAGGGAACCCCCACCCACCACTCTTCTTCTCTCCTCTCGTCTGGAGGTTTCGAACGTGCCGAAATGGGAAGCGGACGTGTCCAGCTTCCACACCCATCGCTGGGAACAAAACCAATCCCGCTCAAGACCAGAGAAAAAAGGGGAACTTTCCAGCACCGCAATGCCGTAAACGCTCATTTCAGGAATATAATCTCTTCATATTTAATGGACCCAAGACGAAAGAGATAACGCATTCCCACGCAGACCCCATCGCCCACCATCTGGAAGCCGCGAAGATTTCGTAGTCTCTCTGGCTCCTTCGTCCCGCTTTCTCTCTCTCTTTCTTCATCTCTGACTCTGACCCAACAAAATTCTTATTCAAATTCCACATGGCCTTGATGCCCGTGATGTAAAACGTTGCGGGGGCCGCCACCCTCAAAAGGGTTCCCTCTGCTCTTTCCGCGCTGGCCGTTGATCGCCTCTTCCCTCGCTTCCGTGGCGAAAAAAGGTGAATCCTTTTGAGGGGGAGGAGTAGAGGTGAGGGAGAGAGGGAGTGGGCAGAGCGGCGATGGGGAAGCCGGTGAGGTTCGATGAGGTGGGTCCGGAGGTGCGGGAGATTCTGGACGCGGACATGGACGAGGCGCCGGCGAGGAGGCGAGCCCGCGACGCCTTTAAGGATGTCCAGCTCGGGATCGATCACATTCTCTTCAAGGTAAGCGCTGCCTCTGTTGTTGTCGGCGTTGTGTTTTGTGATGTCGGGATTCAGATAATGTCCGTGCCTTGTTGCTTTCTCGCATTTATTGGGCGATCGCAGAGTTAGGTGCTCCGGCATTGACTGATGTTTCGGATGTTTTTTTTCTCGATGTCGGATGTTTTCATACGTGGTAATCGAATTTCTCATCACAAATTACTTGTTCTTCTTGGTGAAGGGCAGGAAAAATGGTACGGTAATATGGAGAATTTACTAGTCCAATGATGCTAGGCATGGAATCCTGAGAAAGATTCTTTCTTTTCTATCTGTTCTGTTGGTTGCTTCCAAGAATTCAAGGTCATCCGTATTGGCCTCATGTTTGCGTGTGTTCTGTACTTTGTTGCATTGACCAAACATAAACTTAGCAAAGCATGCTACCCACATTAATTTGTCTCACGGTCCCCTGCCTTTGACCGAACTTAAGAGCACTTTGCCGTTCATCTTAGTCGGCGTTGGGTGAGACTGCTGTGAACTTGCTGTTCCCTGGGACTCTTGTTTGGGATTGCTATTATCATTATGTTGCCAAGTTCACTCTTTTATTTGTCACGCAATTTTCCACTACTGCCGACCTTGTAATTACAGAGTCGAGTTATTGATTCGGGGACAGCTGATTTATTTGTGTTTTCTCTCGTCGCAGACACCAGACGAAGGGTTGAAAATAGAGGAGGTAATAATAAACCTTATGGCCTGTATTGGGTACTCCAGTTACCTATTGGGAGGCCTTCATCTACTTGAGGATACTCAGTGCAAAACTTAAGCACTCACTGGTTCTCAGGGCCATCTTTCTTTGGTGTGGCTCCCATTATTCATTGGAGCAACCTATTGCATATACCCATCCAAGCCTATTGATTAATGTGTATCTTGTTATGCGAATGAAGAAGTGGTTTATCAGTTTGGTCCCACACTGAAATGCGACATCGATCTTCTTATGGTGCTATTGCTAGTTGAACTTAATTTGCAGAGACTCTATTTAAAGACACAAAACACATCTTAATGTATGTGCCAACTACACACAGAATGCCATCAAGAAATATAGGACTGAGTAAAAGGGCAGACTTCTTCTTTTTACTTTTTGGCCATTTTACTTATTAGCAGAAGTGGCTCAGTTAAGGAGTTGTCTGATATGGGCTCTTCATGTTGCTTTTTATCCCCAAAGAAAGTTGTCTTTTGGACATATCTCAGCACAAGGAAGTTAATCAGTTCATGTCCTTTGATTCAGAAATATGAGGTGAATTCCAGAGGAGTAGAGATCTTCACAAAAAGTTGGCTTCCTGGCACATCTCAGCTCAAAGCAGTTGTTTGCTATTGCCATGGTTATGGAGACACCTGCACTTTTTTCTTTGAAGGCATGTATTTCCTGTACAGTGGAAGCAATCAACTTTGTCTAATGACTCCTCTGATACATGCAAATAAAATAGTCAATACACTTTTTTGCAGGAATTGCGAGGAAATTGGCATCAGAAGGATATGGTGTATTTGCCATGGATTACCCTGGATTTGGCCTTTCAGAAGGTCTTCACTGCTACATTCCAAGCTTTGACAGGATAGTTGATGATGTAATTGAACATTTCTCCAAAGTTAAAGGTAAGATAACAAGCCTCATAAAGTAGTTGCAACATTTAGGTGCTTTGTTTAGAAGATAGATGATGAAAGCATAGTGCCGGCCGGATTTTTTAAGGGTGAAATAGACGTGTGAATATCACTTTTAAATATGAAAAAATTCTAAAAGTAGTCTTGACATGGTGTTCCAAGACATCCTGGAGGTTGATTGGTGCCTCTGGACAGAACGTTATGCTGATTTAGGAAGTCATGGAATAAAAAATATCATTTTCTTTGTGGTAGCAAGTAGGTGAGTTTGGGTCATGTTGTGAAGGAACTTTGACCACTAGATGGTACCGCCAGAATTTCAGAGCTCATGAGGAAGCAAGTAGGTGAGTTTGGGTCATGTTGTGAAGGAACTTTGACTACTAGATGGTACCGTGAGAATTTCTGAGCTCATGAGGAATAAAAAAATTGCTTGGGCCTCTAAGTGGAGTGAAACTCTGGTTCTTGATGAAAAGTTTCGGCTGAAGACAGCCTTATCTGGATTGTCAACTCCATGAATTCCGAGCACCCTATTGCCCTTAGGTGTACATGAAAGAGCTGGTGAAAGGCAACATATCTGCGTATGACTGGGTTGTCCCCTATACGCTGTAGTCGTGGACTGACAAACGGCATGATCGTAATAAATGATCTGGATGATCTTATTCATCATTTGGTGAAGCATCATACCAGGTTACCCATGGTTCTTTTTGAATTGTTCTTTCTCAATTACAATCATGGCCATCATGTCCCTGAGGTTTTCTAGGAAATATTTTGGTGGAGAAATCACTTGTCAAATGACTTTGATGTTGCCTCTTGCTGTGTTGCAATTGATGATAGGAAATTATTTAGCTATATTATCACAGGAAAAAATTGCTGGGCAGAATTGCATTCAAAATGCTTCTTCACTTCGATGAGCCGAAGCTGGTGTTCCTTAAGCTCTATGACACTTTTCCCTTGTAATTTGGAGACAAAAATGCTGTCCGACTCATTTATAGTTGCATTTTGTCCTGTTGAAATGCTCCCTTCCCCATCAAGATAAGCCGTAAAATGCTCTTGAAGAAACTTTTATTGATTTAGGTTTATAGACTAATGAATAATAAAGATGCACAGCACCTGATTTTAGTTCCTTGAAGTTTGAAATTTTTCTGTCCATGGATCGTGAGATGTATTCATTAGCCATAAAGGAGGTTCATTGTGCATTCCTAGGATATTTTTACCTAAAAGGAATCCTGAACATTTTCTATATTTCTTGTCACACTGGTGGTGATGGTTTCATAAAGGAAACATCCCTTTGCAAGGTATGGAATACATGCATGGGTTTCTTATCATCATTGTGCTTCTAAAAGTACATCACTGAAATGCATATTTATGGCAACCTAATCTCACTATGCATGATCAAATTCCTTGCAGAGAACCCAGATTACCGTACTCTTCCAAGCTTCCTCTTTGGGCAGTCTATGGGTGGGGCTGTTGTCCTGAAGGTGCACTTAAAACAGCCTAATGCGTGGGATGGGGCTGTTCTTGTTGCACCTATGTGCAAAGTATGTCTCTCAAGTCAGTCTTATGTCAATGTTGTTTTTTGGCTCTGGCGTTTAATCGGTAGTTAATGAAAGTCAGTTGTCTAGATTGCAGATGATATTACCCCTCCGTGGCTAGTCACTCAGATCCTAATTGGTGTAGCCAAGTTTCTACCAAAGCAGAAGTTAGTTCCAGAGAAGGATTTGGCTGAAGCAGCTTTTAGGGAACCAAAGAAGAGAGAACAGGTTTGTTTCTATGCAAGCATTTCTTGGATGCAAGAATTGTTCTCTGAAGATACAGATTCCTAGTTAATAGGGATGCTTAAAACTTTTATGCTGTGATGATGTTTCTATTCGGTCCTTCAAATGCCTTGAGCACCGCCAGCCCTCCTCTTTGTGACATTTTTATCTTGCATATTTGTTTCTGCATCAAAACGTAATGCAGTTTAACAAGTAGCTATGCAATATGATTATTTCTCCTATTGCAGACTGCCTATAATGTTATTGCCTACAAACACAAACCACGCCTAAGGACTGCTTTAGAGATGCTAAGGACTACCCAAGACATAGAGCGCCGGTTGCAAGAGGTATCTCCATGCCATGAATCCTAATTGATTCAGTCATTTAAATCACATGCATCATGTATCTGTGAAACTTAGGGCTTCCCAAGAAGCATGGATTGGGTCATTTCCTCAACCTCTGTTGGACGGAATACACCTTTATATGTCTAGTTCCTAGTTATATTCTCCAGAATCTCTGAAACTATAAGTTACACACTTGAGGATACTCTGAATATGTGACACTTCTGTGAAGACATCTTATTAAATACTTGGTGATGTTTGGATGGTACTTTTACTGATCTCGATCTTGTTAAACTTGAGGAAATATCTACTTGAAGAAAAATCTTTTCAGTATATATTACATGGAAGTTTGAAGGTTTTTTTTCTGACTTAATCTAATAGGAAGAAATTGAGATGACAATTAGCTTTTCTGGAGTGAAGTCATCACTGTTAACAGTCAATCTCTGTGCTTGTTTTAGTATCTGACATGCATCTTGATCCTTTCGTGTGTATTGAAATAGAATAAATCGTATAACTTGAGTTCGCATTCAAGTTTTTCTTGATCTTCATACTCAAACAACAATTTGATACATATACAGTGATAGATGCTATGGCATTGACATGAACACGCTTTTCTGATGACTCCAGTATAGCGGGATTTTCAGCTGCTTGTGGCTTTTCTGTTCTAATGACTACCGTCCATTGAACTAGTGTATAAAAACTTGTTTTGCATGATAGCAGTGGCGTTTAAGTTGTATCTTGTGAGTGCTGATCTTTTCTTGGTTTTCATGGACAAGTGACGTCCTGCTTTCATTTCGGTTCTTAATATAATCATATATAGGCCTACCAGGTTAGGTTAAGCAAATCTGCCTCAGTGTTGGGTTGATTGACCAGAATTTACTGAATTTAACTTGGATTACCATGCTGGAACTTGCCAGGTCTCACTTCCACTGCTGATTCTGCATGGAGAGGCCGATCGAGTAACTGATCCGTCGGTGAGCAAGGCCCTGTACGAGAAGGCTACCAGTGAGGACAAAAAGCTCATTATGTATCCTGATGCTTATCATGCTCTTCTCGAGGGCGAACCTGATGAAACGATTCTTCGTGTTCTCGATGATATCATCTCCTGGCTCGACGAGCACAGCTTGAAAAGTACCCCATGACGACAGACTTGTATGCCATGTAACAATAAATCCACATTGATTCATTGAGGTATCTAATAATATTGTGTCCTGGAGTAAAACTTTGGGTGTCGATCCATCCAACTTCCGCCTTTAGTCCGGGGTTTTGACGACCGTGCACTTGCTAGTTGTACAGTTGATTGTATTGATTGATGAATAGAAGTGTGTAACTTTGCTAATTGTTTTGAATCAAGCAACGTAGTCCACAGGAGGATGCACAGCCTTGCATAAGTTGAACGGAAGTATGTACTATGTATGCAGTAGAACCTTTTCCGAAGACACTAGTTGTAAGCGTAACTCTAAATGTAAGCAACACCAGCCTTTCATGAAGTGAAGAAACTCGGAACGTAGCCCTATGCTGGCGATCCTCTTGCACTCGTTCCACGGCGACGGGAGATCTCGGCCGTCCAACAGATGAGTTGAATGCATCCATCGAGTCGTGACAAGATTTTGGCCCTTCAATATAGGATCGCAATTAGCCTAATAGAAAACCGCGAAAGCGGTCGCTCCCGATGCGCGCGAGCCAGGTTCATGGCCCCAATAGAGCAACGAGAAAAAAATGAATAATCTTTTCTGGGAGATTGGAATCATCCGAAAAGAACACCCGACACTTGGGAATCGTAGAAAACCCGTTTAGATGCACGGAATCCTACGTATCGACACATGGGCGGTCGGAGAGGAGCCAATAAGCAAAGTCAAACAAGAAAGGAAGAAAGCTAACAACCCAAAGAAAGACCGAGAGGTCTATCCTATCTGTGCAGCCTATGGCAATATGGGTGGTTGGTTCCTAATCCAATTCCTAATTCCATCCCGAATCATCAATCTGATCTAGTTTTCGTTTCGATTCAATGGAAATGATCATTTATTTTTTCCCATTATTTGGAATCGAACTGAAAAAGTGTTTACTTCAGTCGGTCCGGTCCGATTCCCTCTCAAAATCAAAAATTAGATCGCCTAAACACTGGTTTCACTTTTAAAAATCGGGAACCGGATCGACACTTTTAAGAATCAGATGAGACGGTTTCGTTTGAGCTGTCCGTTTTGCAAATGCCTAAACGGCAATGTTTTTAATGGGGCTCGATGCCCATGTGAGTGCATGTGGACAGCTCTGCTTCCTGTTTCGAAGGTGCTTCAGCTCTGCCCATGTGAGTACGAGGAAAACGTTCTTCTCCTGTTTCCCGCTATTTCTCTCTGTCTCTGTCTCTCCCTCGTCGTTTGAGCTGCGGGTTTTTCACTTCGCCGTGCACGCATTAGGAACTAACCCACCTAACTCTCTCTGACTTTCGGAGGCTCGAGCTGTCATTCATTATATAAACCACGCGAATGAAGAAGGCATCATCTCCTCCTTGCTGCAAAAATGGGCTTCTCTTCTTGCTTGTGCTATGCCCACTTGACTCCACTCCAGGTATCGATCTGATCTTCTTTCTTTATTCTTTTCCTGTTCTCATTTCTTGAAATGCCCTTTTTCTCTCTTGTGATTCCCAATTTGAGCTCCCTTTTTTGTTTTGTTTGGGTTCTTTCCCATGTTCCAGAGTTTGAATGTTCCGGGCGTTCTTGAAAGGCCCTTTGCTCGCACCGTTCTATGTTTGATTGTTGATTGCTTATATGCGGGTGTCCCGTGGTGAAAGGCTAAAATGAATTGAAAGAAAGGAAGTGCTTGAATTTGAGTCTGCTTCATTAAGGGTAATTTTAGTGGAAATGGAGGATGTGTTTCCTGTTTTTTTTTTTTGTCAGTCCTACTATAATCCTATTCTAACATTCACTCTCAGACTTTTGCCCTGCTTCCTTGCAGGGCGTGGGAGTCAAAACCCACTCCTGAAATGAAATCTTCCCCACCCCAATCCCCCCTGAGAAGGTGGGGATTTGAACCCCCAACCTCCCCCTTCCAAGATAGAAGGGTGGCCATTGGGGCGAACCCCAGTGGTTGTGTTTCCTGTTGATTCGGTTCATTTAGCAAGTGATAAAAATAAGGACTTGAAGTGTCACTATTTTCTCAAATAAGGGCTTCAAGTGAACTTTATTTTTTGGTTGATCGCTCTCAAACTTTTATCTTACCTCTTTACAGGGCGTAAGAGGAGAAACCCACATTTAAAACTAAATCGTCATCACTCTAACTTTTCGAGAAAGTGGGGGATTCGAACTCTCCACCTCCTTTTTCGATATTGGAAGGGTGGCCATTAAAGTAAACTCCGCTTTCAAGTGAACCTTATTTCAATCAAGAGGTTCAAGTGACTATATCGGTCTCAAAAGGGGGAATGAAGTGATTATTACTGTTTTAAATAAGAGCCTAACCTTACCGACTGATCATGAATATTTTCATCCAAATATAATTTAAATTAAAATTAGATTAGAAATTAAAAAAAAAATATTATTTTAAAAAAAAAAGCAAAAATAGAGGCGAGAGGACCCTCCTACCTGTGGTAGCCGCCTCATTACTAGTGGGGCTAGTAGGGTCATCAACGCCTGAGCAAGGGCCGGCGACCTTCACCAACCAAAGGTGAGGCCTACCAAGCCCTCATTAAAGACATGAGAGGGCGGCAATCCTCTCCCAAATCTGGGTGAGGCTCTCGTGCAGGCCTGGCGGCCATCACCCGATGCCCCTAAACCTTGTTGCCTAGGTCGGGGGGCGAGGGCAACCTCCCTCTCTTGTTGGCAATAGTCATTGGCCCTCGCACAGGCAACCTTGCTGGCCATCACTGTCGCCCCATAAGAGATGGGCCGGTGGCCATAGACCGGAGGAAGCCCTCCCACTATGTTCTCTCTCTCTTTTTGAGTTTGGAAAGAAAACAAAAAAATGAAAGAGAGAAGGAAAAATTTTGAAAAACGAAATTGCCCTTGACCAAATAGTGAGTTCAGGTCCTTATTTGAGACTAATATAGTCACTTCAGGCACTTACTTGAAATAAGGTTTACTTCGAGCATTTATTTAAGAAAATGAGAGTATTTTAGGCATTCATTTGATAGAATATCCACCTCTAGTCTTTATTTGAGAAAATGAGGAGACTTGAGGTGCTTATTAGGAATTTTTCCTAAAAATAATGCAGTCAAGTCAGCACTTTCATTCTCTGTTGAACAAATCACCTGTCCTGAAAATTTGCCATATGGATCCTCAATTCACTTGCAAGCTACCTCTCTTCTTTTTGTAATGTCCCGTGTGCTTATCTGTAACTCTGTATTACTCTGTTACTCTGTACCTGTGGGTGATTTCTTGTGCTTGATTTGGGGAGGTTGCAAAGGTTGGTACTGTCATGGGATTCGAGCAGGCTGCTTGAATGTCGTGTTCCCAAAAGCTACTCCTCTGCTTTCAATGGGGACCTACGTTGGGAGGATCGCAATAACGCTCAGCGTGATTGATTACCCGATTAGTTGCTCCTGTTAATTGCATATTGTTCTTTATACTCTTAAACGGCTAATATCCATATGGAATTAAAGAGTTACTGCAGCCGTATCTGGTGTACCGCACAAGGATGGGCAATGACCTGTCAACTGTATCAGATTGGAATATGATGCCCTCCTACTGGCAATGGCTCAATTTCATATCACAATTTCTGGTGCATGCTTATTGATGTCGTGTTACTGAAGTACATGACAAGTTAAGTTGATAATAGCCTTTAAAAACACGGTATAGATGGTTTTGTGTAACTTATTGTGATATGAAACACATAATCGGTGTTGATTCTTCCCTATTTCTAGGTTCATTGAAAGGGGACGTTAGGATGCAGGGCACAATTCAGATGAACTGGAAAGTTTATAAGCGTCAACACTAAGATTTACCTATCATCATTCTCCTGAATAAGTTGGAAAATTGCATTGTATTCAGTTCGTGTTTCTCATAATAGATATGTCCAATAATAGAAGTATGAGTTTACAGCAGGACCATAGACAAAACGATAATTACTTGCATCTGTTTTGAAACCTGAAATAATAATTTAAATCCCTCAGTTCCACGAGTAACTTCATTCACAATATAGACGGATCTTGTCAGGTTACAATTTCAACTTCATTTGGACAGATTGGCAGTTCAAGATTGATAAAAATGGCTTCAGATCAAAATTCCATAGGAGCACATCAAAGATCCTCGTTTCCTCTGAAAGGTTGTAACACTGAGCTTTTAGGCCGACAGATGCCAAGGGCGGGAGACAACATACGCAGGGAGAGGAGTTTTGCCCGAGGATCAAGAATTATTATAATACCATACTCAGCAAGGTTCATCCGAAACCCGAAAGCCCTTGGAGTACATGCTTCTTGTAAGTTTCGCAAAACTCGACGCTTTCTTGAGTCTTGTTGAATGGATAATATTGAGTTTGCTTCCTGGTGATGAGTCAATATAACCTTTCACTTGTCGTGGCTCCACACGGCACATTTTGAGACAAAAAAGAGTGATTATTTCATCTGTCGATCTTTAATTTGTCAAGGAAAGTTAGGTTCCTGAGAAATTAGAGCAGGATTGGATGGTTCAATGAGCAATTGTCGTGAACTGATGGAGTAGATCCTTTGGTGCTCCTAGAGCAGTCAATCACAACCATCAATCTTGGAAAAAGATAACAGTAGAACCCACAAAAAAATAAAAACAGACGGTCGAGATTACATCTGAGTAAGAAAAAAAGATTCATTCTGGGAGTACCTAGAATTTTTCACACTACCGTCGGTGCCATATCTCAGACTACTAAGCCATTGCAGGGTTGACAACATCTGAAATTGCTAGCAGCGCTTTCACTTGGGGAACCGCGGCTGTTCTCCCTTTCTACACTCTCATGGTCGTAGCTCCTAAGGCCGAACTGGTACTTTCCCCCCTCCTTCTCTGCTTTTTTTTGTTTGTTTGAAATGCAATTGCATGGTCCTTCAAATACTTAATACTATTTGGGCTAGATTTATTACCTAGAGAGGGGTGAATAGGTAACAATATTGAATTAAACAAAATTGAGATAATATTGCGATAGGACAACATCCGGTAACAAACTGTGTAATGCTCAAATCTTACCAATGTACAACAATCTATCACAAAATATAAATAAGAGTTTAAGGAATAGAAAAATTGCACACAAGTAGTTTATATTGATTCAACTTTGATAGGCCTATGTCTATTCTCCCGTGCTGACAGTTTATCGACTGGATTCCACTATGATTAATCAATCAGAGGTTATAAGAACCGAGTATTCACTATTCAAGCTCGTGTGAAAGATTGTTTGATCTCACACTCACAACCTTTAAAAGATTAGAATGAACAGCTCAAGAAAGATGAAAGTATTAAGGATAAGACTTTGTTGAACTTATGGGATTTAGAACTTCGGTATTCTCTTTTTCATCCTTTAGCATTACAACTTCCTTTAATACTCCTTAGTATCCAAGCTGACCGTTGGACCCAAGCTCTGAAGATAATTCATCCACTCAACTCATTGGAATTGAATGTTAAAGAAGATTTGGTGTCGAGAATAAAGTTCCTTGAAAGATTTGCTACCCATACAATAAATAGTGTTTTCATAAGTTGAGTTCTTCCTTCGAAAAATATTCCGTCTTCATTTGATTCTTCCGTTGATAGATTGAGATGTTCCAAATAAGTAAGATTGTATTCGATATTTTCCTTTCGGATGATCAATATATATTTATGTATGTATATATATGTATGTATGAATGTATGTGTGTGTGTATATTTATATATAAGCAAGGAATCCATGCCAATCTTCTAACTGTTAGCACAATGATTTGTAGTTAGATCAATACCATATTCTACTGAGATTGAATATTAAGGATAAGATCTTCAGTACATCCTTGAGTCTGATCAGGTAACGTCCGATGATATGTATAAGAGTTTCTACCTAGAAAAACTTATCATCAGAATCAAAAGATAATTAAGAAAAGTTTTATCAATCTTCAAAATCAATTAGGGATTTTTTTTTCAATAAAATCGTTTCGTTGTTTTAAGGATCCTACAAATTCTATGGTTTTGTCTAGCAAGTTGCTCTAATGACATTTATTTAATAAATGCTCTCAATGTTGGGAGGGGGGAGGGGCGGTGAGGGGCAATCTCATTTTCACTTATTAGCCTTTATCCAACATGCAGTCTTACTAATTGCATGTTGGTTGTGAAAGGGCTAGTATGAACACTTAAACGGGGGTGAATAGGTGTTTAAAAGAAGTCTTGGCAAATAAATGCGGAATAAAACAAGTTTCGAGTAAAGTCTGAATAAGGATCAGAGTCTGACTAAACGAGCCACCAGATTTCTGGTAGATGTTCAGAATTTGTTATGCGATGAAACAGACTTCTGAAATAATTCGTAAGTATGCAACAGACTTAAATAAGGAAAGAGAATGTTGCACACAAAATTTATAATGGTTCGGCTTAGATCAAGCTTACGTCCATTCTCCCACGCTAACAGCCTTCTGGCTGGATTCCACTATGCGATTAACAAGAGATTATAACTTAAGAAATTATAATTTTGAGTGCAAATACTCAGTGGTAGATCACACTATCTCACTAAGTCACTCTTTCGGTATTTCTCTCACGATCACAAACGTTTAAGCTCACAAGAGACAAGTGTATGATTGAATGTCGCTTAGACTTTGGAATTATAAATTTTACGCTTCGTCTCTTACTTGCTTATCGGTCCTTAGTCTCCTTAAATATTCCTCCACTTCTAAACTAGCCGTTGGATAGTATTTTAGAGGATCGTCTTCTAATCTACCAATTGGACAGATCAGTATCTAGAAGATTTGGTAGCCGTTGAGTGACAAAAGTAGAATCCTAAATTGATTATGATTGCCCATAAAACAGAATCTTGGTTTCCATAAGTAGAGTTTCTTCATATAGAAAGTTATTGTCTTCATGATCCAATTGTTAATCAATTAGATTGAGTCAATCAATTCTATCTTGATGTAGAATCAAAACCAGATCACTAGCCGTTATATGTTTGGGGCTTGTGTTACGTTCTGTTAAGTTATCTCATTCCGAACAAGCTTCATTCTGAATTTGCTACGTTCTGAACTCGTGTCTCGTTCTAGACCTTGTCACGTTCTGGACTTGTGTCTCGTTCTGTATGTAAAGTCTGAGAATATTCTATTTGAAGTAGAGTCTGAGTGTCTTCCATTTGAAATAGAGTTTACAATCTGGACGTAAGTCTGAACATATTCTTTTTCTGAACATATTTAGCTTTAAGGTCTGGACACAGTCTGAGTTCAGCTTTAGCATAGAGTCTATCTTCTGGTTCTTCCAAGTATAAACTTTGATAAAATCCTTTACACGTTCTATCATTGGCATAGTCTATTACTCAACCATTAAATACATTAGTAGTTTATTTATTTTGTCATCTTCAAAACATCATAAGGGATTTCCTTAACAATTTTCCCATTTTTTATGATGACAAAACAATCTTTGAATATGCAGATGTGTAATTGCACTTTCTAAAATATTGATAAATCAATCACCAAATTTTAGATTTTAAAAAAAAATGTGATTTGAATCAAAAGAAAGTAAATAGATTGAGCATAACAATATATAGAAAAATAATCGTAGCTCAATATTATGCAATAAATAATATCAACCAATCAACACATATGCATATTTATATTCTCTCCCCTTTTTGTCATAATCAAAAAGCGATAACAATGGAAATAGTATCACTTAGAGAATATAAAACGATAACAAATATGTCTTGCATGAAACACAATTTCCAAAAATAAGCTTTTACAAAGTAAATCGAATATTAAAAATATGCAATAAAGCTCACTTCGATCATATATATCAGCAAATATCCAATAAAAATCACAGACACATTATAAAATTCACTTACCATTTTTGTCATAATAAAATGATAATATAAATAAAAGATTTGCTAATGACAAAAGGTAATAAAAAATGTACTAAATGGATTTTGTAGAACTTAACAAGTTCTGTCACATTTTCCTTTTCCTTCCTTCCATAATAATCAAAATCACGATCAATTCAAAAAGAATTTTCCATAATCGATCAACGCTCCCCCTCGATTGTTGCCTTTTGAGGTGATCACGATTCTTTTCCTTTCCTTTTCGATTCACGTTCTCCTCCTTTCGTACGACACATAAGGGATTTCCTCAATAATTTGCAAAATCTTTGCACAAGGAAGATAATTTTTTAGCCTTCTTCCTTTGATTTTGCGGATCAAATTTGCAATCTTCGCAGGAGATACTTTTCGCGATCATTCTTCCCTTATAGAATTTCCTGCAATCAACTCATTTCTTTTTTGGTATCCATCAATTTGGATCATTCCATGACGTTAGAGCAAAATATGAAATCTCCAAAGATAATCAAATTTTCTTTCTAAACTCATTATAACATATTATTTAAGGGAAGAACGTTATGCACAATAATATCTTGAAAAATAAATTCTCACTTAATCAAAGCACGATAAAATCAGGGAGGATAAAATCCTTGAATATCTAAGAATATCTTGCATAATAAGTTAATATCACGTCAAACAGATTTTCACTTTGCAAAATATGACAAAATTTGATAGTATAAAACCAAATCACACATATTAAATCCAATCTCAACTCACGAATAAAAAAAAAATCACACAATTCTTCCTTCAATAAAACCAATCATAGAATATGGTCATAATAAAATCCGAATCAATTGAGGCATAAAGAGAATCTATCGAATAGCAAGTATAATGAGAATTATGTGCCCAAATTAAATTGAGAAAAATACATTTCTTACCAAATTCTCTTTCTTTTTCTCGTTTATTCCTGTAAGAAACAACTCATCTTTTCTTTGGTACCCATATTTTCTTGGGTCCATGAGAGTTAGTAGAGTATGTTGTTTTTACCAAATCTTTCTTAATAGGTCTCCAAACTTTAGGACATTCATTCTCAAAATGCTCTGAGTTGTTACACTTAGAACATCTGAGAGCACTTCGGTCGACATGTTTTATAAACACTTTTTGAAAATGATTTTTGTAAAATGTATTTACAGATTTTTGTCTAAGTCTCTCTTTTACTTTAGGAAAATCAATTAGAGAATCACTTTCCTTATTAAAACCAAGTCTCGACTTATTATAGTAAGGTACTTGTATGGAAAGAATATGCTTTAAAGTTTTTGAACCCTTTGAAAATTTTGTCGAAATATTTGAAAATTCTTTCTTTAAAGAATCATTTTTTTTTTACAAGTAAATCTCGATTTTCTTTTGTTTGTAAAAAATCTTTTTGCAAAATTTCAAACTTTTCTTTTCGAGAAAGATCCTGTTGCTTAAGCCATGAATTTTCCTTTTTTAATTTGGAGATCTTTTTAAGAAAATATTTGAGATTTAAGCAAAGCTCATTTATATACTTAAACACTTTAGTAGGAATTTCTGAATGACTTGCCTCGATTTCTTTGTCGGATTCTGAGTTTGTGTCTGAGTTAGACTCCTCTGATTCTGAGTTTGATTTTGATTCCAAATTTGAGTCTGAGTCTAAAAGTGCCATCAAGCATATATTTCCTTGCTTGTCATCTTTTTTCATGGTTCTTTTCTGCTCATTCTGCTTGTATTGTTTTCTTCCACTGAATTTTCTTCATTTTCTACTCAGTTTTTTGAATTTCTTGATCATAAAAGCAAGTTCTTTGTCGTCCATGTCATTTTCTGAGTATGTATCATCATAATCAATGTTAGATTTTAAAGCGATGGACTTCTTACCTTCGAGATCTTCGTCGTTGATTTGTTCCAATCCATAAGATTGAAGAGTGCCAATCAATTCATCAATGGAAAGTGGCATAATCCTCTGAGTCTCCCGGATTGAGGTCTTAACTTGGTTCCAATTTTTGAGAGACCTCGCAAAAGTTTGTTGACCTTCATTGGGGAGGAAATTGGATGACCTTGATAGGCCAAACCGTTTACAATTTCTGTAAAATGATTAAACATATCTCCAATTGACTCTCCTGGCTTCATCTTGAAGAATTCATATTGGCCGAGCAGGAAGTTCGCTTTTGTCTTTTTTACACGATCAGTCCCTTTATAAGTAACATGAAGTCTATCCCAAACTTCTTTAGCTGTTTCACATGAAGAGATTCTGTTATATTCAGCAGGGGACAAGGCGCAATATGAAAAATAAATGGCTTTTGCATCAAGAGCTTCTCTTTTGGACATCTTCGTCCGAGATATAAGAGCAGGGGGGTTTGGTTTCTTTGTCTTTGCCATTCTTATTTGATGTAGACAGAACAGTGGGATTGATTTCTTTTTCCACAACATCCCATTGCAAGGGATCTCTGGATCTTAGAAATGCCTTTATTTTGTTTTTCCAAACGTTGTATTCATTTCCATTGAAATAGGGTAGCCTGGTGTTGCTTTGCCATTCCATAAGTCCTGGTGCCAAGATACTAGCCATAGATAATCTTTAGTTCAAAAGTAAAAACACTTTAATAAAACGAGCACTTGGCTCTGATACCAATTGAAAGGGTTAGTATGAACACCTATAGGGGGTGAATAGGTGTTTAAAAGAAGTCTTGGCAAATAAATGCGGAATAAAACAAGTTTCGAGTAAAGTCTGAATAAGGATCAGAGTCTAACTAAACGAGCCACCAGACTTCTGGTAGATGTTCAAAATTTGTTATGCGATGAAACAGACTTCTGAAATAACTCGTAAGCATGCAACATACTTAAATATAAAGAGTTAAGGAAAGATAATGTTGCACACGAAATTTATAGTGGTTCGGCTTAGATCAAGCCTACGTCCACTCTTTCACGCTAACAGCCTTCTGATTAGATTCCACTATGCGATCAACAAGAGATTACAACTTTAAGTGCAAACACTCAGTGGGTAGATCACACTATCTCACTAAGTCACTCTTTTGGTATTTCTCTCATGATCACAAACGTTTAAGCTCACGAGAGACAAGTGTATGATCGAATGTCGCTTAGACTTTGGAATTATAAATTCTACGCTCTGTCTCTTACTTGCTCATCGGTCCTTAGTCTCCTTAAATACTCATCCACTTCCAAATTAGCCGTTAGACAGTATCTTAGACGATCGTCTTCCAATCTACCAATTAGACAGATCTGTATCTAGAAGATTTGGTAGTCGTTGAGTGACAAAAGTAGAATCCCAAATTGATTCTGATCGCCCATACAAATAGAATCTTGGTTTCTATAAGTAGAACTTCTTCATATAGAAAGTTCTTGTCTTCATTATCCAATTGTCAATCAATTAGATTGAGTCAATCAAATCTATCTTGATGTAGATTCCAAACTAGATCACTAGTCGTTATTTGTTTGGGGCTTGTGTTACGTTATGTCAAGTTATCTTGTTATGAACATGCTTTGTTTTGAATTTGCTACGTTTTGAACTCGTGTCTCGTTTTGGACTTGTGTCTCGTTCTGTATGTAAAGTCTGAGAATATTCTATCTGAAGTAGAATCTGAGTGTCTTCTATCTGAAATAGAGTTTACAATCTGGACGTAAGTTTGAACATATTCTGCTTCTGAACATATTTAGCCTTAAGGTCTAAATACAGTCTGAATAAGTTCAGCTTCAGCATAGAGTCTGTCTTCTGGTTCTTCCAAGTATAAACTTTGATATAATCCTTTACACGTTTTATCATCTACATAGTCTATTACTCAACCATTAAACACGTTAGTAGCATTTGATTTATTTTGTTATCTTCAAAACATTATAAGGGATTTCCCTAACAGGTTGAAATTAAAATTGCGTGACGGATTCACTTCATTTGGTTATGCAGATTGTTCGCTATTGTCTGTCGTGTCATAATAAAAACCTACGGTGAATTTTTATTTTAGACAATTCTTGCTTGCCCTACATGTTGTGCAAACCAGTGGGTCCAAATCTTTTGTTTTCTCCATGTAATTAATCTTAATCTTTGATGTTTTCAACTGCCCGATGATATTAATTTTGCGATGCTTGGGTTATTATTTAAAAATTCTAGTATGAACCTTAGATGGGGGTGAATAAGTGTTTAAAAGAAGTCTTGACAAATAAATGCGGAATAAAATAAGTTGCGAGCAAAGTCTGAATAAGGATAAAAGTATGATAAACGAGCCACCAGACTTCTGGTAGATGTTCAGAATCTGTTATGCGATGAAATAGACTTCTAAAATAACCTATAAGTGTACAACAAACTTAAATAAGAAGAGTTAAGAGAAGAGAATGCTGCACACGAAATTTATAGTGCTTCGGCTTAGATCAAGCCTTGTCCACTCTCCCATGCTAACGGCCTTCTGACTGGATTACACTATATGATCAACAAGAGATTACAACTTTGAGTGTAAACACTTAGTGATAGATTACACTAACTTACTAAGTCACTATTTTGGTATTTCTCTCACGATCACAAACATTTAAGCTCACAAAAGACAGGTGTATGATCAAAGGTCGCTCAAACTTTGGAATTATAAATTCTATGCTTTGTCTCTTACTTGCTCATCGGTTATTGATCTCCTTAAATACTCCCCCACTTCCAAACTAGCCGTTAGACAGTATTTAGAGAATCGTCTTCTAATCTACTCATTTGACAGATCTGTATCAAGAAGATTTAGTAGCTATTGAGTGACAGAAATAGAATCCCAAATTGATTCTGATCGCTCATACAAACAGAATCTTGGTTTTCATAAGTAGAGCTTCTTCATTTAGAAAGTTCTTGTCTTCAAGATCCAATTGTCAATCAATTAGATTAAGTCAATCAAATCTATATTGATGTAGAAGCCAAACCATATCACTAGCCGTTATATGTTTGGGCCTTATGTTACGTTCTGTCAAGTTGACTCGTTTTGAACATGCTTCGTTCTGAATCTACTACATTCTGTCAAGTTGACTCGTTCTGAACATGCTTCATTCTGAATCTGCTACGTTTTGAACTTATATCTCGTTTTGGACATTGTCACGTTCTGGACTTGTGTCTCGTTCTGTATATAAAGTCTAAGTGTCTTCCGTTTGAAGTAGAGTCTGAGTGTCTTCCGTCTGAAATAGACTTTACAATCTGGACGTAAATTTGAACATATTCTGCTTTTGAACATATTTAGCCTTAAGGTTTGGACACAGTCTAAATAAATTCAGCTTCAGCATTGAATTTGTCTTCTGATTCTTCCAAATATAGACTTTGATAATATTCTTTACACGTTCTATCATTTGCATAGTCTATTACTCAACCATTAAATACATTAGTAGCTTTTAATTTATTTTGTCATCTTCAAAACATCATAGGGATTTCCTTAACAATTATGTTTGAGCAAAATGCAGACAAAGAAATCCATGAAGACCGGTGTTCCATTTATAGTGCTTGGGCTTTTCTATGCATACTTATTATACCTCTACTGGACACCCGACATGCTTAAGACAGTGTTTTCAAGCAAATATTACATGCCAGAGGTGTGTGTTCGATTAGAAGACGCTGGTTCTACTATTTTCTGCCCTTGGCACATTCGATTCCAATCCGTCTATCATTCTTCTCGGACTACTATCATGCTATTTTATGAGTCTTCTGATCTTGATGTTGTTTGTGAATTGTGCAGCTTCCTGGGATTGCAAAGTTGTTCACAAATGAAGTGGCTTTAGCTTCTGCATGGATTCACTTGTTAGCTGTAGATCTCTTTGCTGCAAGGTTCTCTCTCTCTCTCTCTCTCTCTCTCTCTCTCTCTCTCTCTCTCTCTCTCTCTCTCTCTCTCTCTCATGTGTGTGCACATAATATTGACATTTGCAATTTACCAAATGCAGGCAGGTCTTCCATGATGGATTGGAAAACCAAATCGAGACTCGGCATTCGGTCTTTTTTTGCATGATGTGTTGTCCCATTGGAATCGCCACTCATTTCGTCACGAAAGCATTAACTAGGAGTGATAAAACTAGTACGAACACCTAAATGGGTGAATAGGTGTTTAAAATAAAATCTTGACAAATAAATGCAGCATAGAATAAGTCAAGATCAAAGTATGAACAAAGATCGGAATTTGTCATGTGATGAAACAGACTTTTGAAATAGCCTGTAAGTGTGCAATAGATTTAAGTAAAATGAGTCAAGGGAAGAGAAAATTGCACATGAGATTTTATAGTGGTTTGGCTCAAATTAAGCCTATAGTTACTCTCTCACGTTGACAACCAACTGGCTAGATTCCACTAAAGGATCAATAAGAGATTACAAATATGAGTGCAAACAATCAGTGGTAGATTGCATTAATTCATATGTCACTCTTTTTAATGTTTCTCTTTCAATCACAACTTGTAAAGCTCATAGAAATAGACAAGTAATATTGAGATTAGCTTTAGACCTTGGAATTTCAGGTTCATGTCTTTGTCTTTTTGACTGATTGATCTCCTTAAATACTACTCCATTCTACACTAGCCTTTAGCCAATTATCGAAAGATTTTCTAATCTACCCGTTGGCTAGAATGATTCAAAGAGATTTTGTGGCCCTTGAAGACAAAGAGAGAATCTTCACTTGATTTTGGTCGCCCATACAAATAGAATATTGATTTTCATAAATATATCTTTCTCATTTGGAACTTGTCTCCAGAATTGATTTCATTAATTTGTGATTGACTCGATGAATACATATTTATGGAAAGTCCAAATTATTAGCCATTACTAATTATATTTTAAATCTGTCTCGCTTTGATCCCGTGTCAAATTTGCAATATTTCTCATTATGGATTTACTTCGTTTTGGCCTTGACACGTTTTGAACCCGTTAGAGTGGGAGGACATTCACGAGGATGACATATCAATATTTTGGAATAGAATAGACTTTTGCATAAAGTTTTTGAAGGTTGCTCAGCATGATAGATGCTTGTCCCAACACTTGTTCTAACATAAACATTAGAATTAGAAAATTTTGTCAATTTCAAAATCTGGATTGAGTTTTCTCAACAAGGAGAACTCGCGACTGATCGAGAAATTATTTTGCCCACAAACTATTGGAAACAATTGAGATACAGAGCTTTAATAGAATAACTTCATTTGGTGAATCATTGAAATTTCATCCACATTCTCCTTGCCAACTCTATAATTCTTCTTGTTTCCTTCATCGATATATAATGCATCATTGCCTACTCATTTCTGGATGTGGAGCATTGAGGTGAGTGTGTATGAAGTGCAGGACATCTTCCTTTCACTGTACCCTGAACTTCCTTCAGACCGCCTCCTTGACTAGGGCAATGAGGTCGAGCATGTCTAGCGAGGTTGAGGTGCCGATGATTATGAAGAAGTTCGCAGATTTTGAAAAACCTGTTGCCTCTCCCACTCTGTAGCAGAACCTTTTACAATGAAAGATTAAAAGGTTTTCTGAATGGCCTCGTGGTTGCATAATCCTGAAACCCCCAGCTGTAGCCGTCACTCTAGATGCACGCAACATTAGGCCATCCCGACGATAAGAATCTCATAACAGAGCCCTCCGTCAACGGGCCTCTAGCACTCGATCCACGGCGACGGAAGATCTCAGCCGTCCAACAGCTCATTTGAATCCAACCATAGAGGGTCCCGTCGTCCCGACAAGAGTTTGGCCCTTCCCTGTAGGATGGCAATTAGCCTAAGAGAAAACCGTGAAAGTGGTCGCCCAGTTCATGGCCCCAGTAGAGCACCGAGAGAAAAAAAGTAACTTATCTTTTTTTGGCAATTCAGATTGTAATCTTCCGAAAAAGACAGCCGACACATGGGAATCCGAGGTGTCGACACATGGGTGGTCGGAGAGAAAGAAGCCAATAAGCGAGTCAAGCAAGAAAGGAAGAGAGAGAAGAACCGAAAGAAGGACTGGGAGAGGTCTATCCTATCCGACCAGCCAATGGCAATTGAATGGCAATTTCTCCCACGCTCAGTGCACGTGGACTTTTCATGTTTCGGTGCTTCCGCTCGGTGCGCTCCGAATGACCTTCTTCATACAGGGGAAGCGCCCTTTTTCCTGTCTCCCACTATTTCTCCTGCGTCTCTCTCCTCCGTCCTTTGAGCTGCGGGTTTTTCGCTTTGCTGGGCGCGCATTGGGAAGTAACCCACCTCACCCACTCTCTCTCTTTCGGAGGCTCGAGCTGTTATTCATTATAAAAAACTAGAAGCGAATGAAGAAGGCATTATCGGGTCTGGACATCTCCTTCCTGCTGCAAAAATGGGCTTCTCTTCTTGCTTGTGCTATGCCCACTTCACTCCGCTCCAGGTATCAATCTGATCTTCTCTCTTTTCTTTTTTCGGTTCTCATTTCTTGAAATGCCCTATTTCTTTCTTGTGATTCCCAATTTGAGCTCCTTTTTTTTTTTTTTTTTTTTTTTGGTGTGTGTGTTGTTTGGCTTCTTTCCGGCGTTCTTGAAAGGCCCTTTGCTCGAACTGTTCTATGTTTGATTGTTGATTGCGGATTTGCGGGTGTGCCGTGGTGAAACGCTGAAATGAAATGAAAGAAAGAAAGGAAGTGCTTGAATTTGAGTCTGCTTCATTGAGGGTAATTTTAGTAACAATGAAGTGCGTGTTTCTTCTTGTTGCTTCGATTCGTTCGGCAGATGATAGAAATAATGGAGTCAACTCAGAACTTACATTCTCTGTTGAGCATATCACTTGTCCTGAAAATTGGCCATGTACATCTTCAACTTACCTGCAAGCTACCTCTCTTCTTTTTGTAATGTCCCGTGTGCTAACTTGTAACTCTCTGTTACTCTGTACCTCTGAGTGATTTCTTGTGCTTGATTTGAGAAGGTTTCAATTGTTGGTACTGCCATGGGATTCAAGCAGGCCGCTTGAATGTCCTGTTCCCAAAAGCTACTCCTTTGCTTTCAAAGAGGACCTCTCTTGGGAGGATCGCAATCCCAATTGCGCAGCGTGATTGATTACCCGATTAGTAGCTCCTTTTAATTGCATATCGTTCTTTCCTCTCTTATACCCGCTGATATCCCTCTGGAATTAAAGAGTTACTGCAGCCATATCTGGTGTATTGCACGAGGATGGGCTATGACCTGTCAACTGTATCACATTGGAATATAATGCCTTTCTACCCGCAATGGCTCAATTTTATATCAAAGTTGGTGCATGCTTACTGACATTGTGTTACTAAAGTATATGACTAGTTAAGTTGATAATAGCTTTCAACGTAAAAAAAGAAAGTCGATAATAGCCTTAAAAACATGGTATAAATGGTTTTGTGTAACTTGTCGTGATATGAAACACATATAATTGGTGTTGATTCTTCACCATTTCTAGGTTAACTGAAAGGAGATTTTGGGATGCAGGGCACAATTCGGATGAACTGGAAAGTTTATAAACATCGACACTAAGATAACCTGTCATCATTCTCCTAGATAAGTTGGAATATTTGCATCATATTCAGTTCATGTTTCTCATAATAGATATATCCCACAATGGAAGTATGAGGAGGACCATAAACAAAACCATAATTACTTGCATCTTTTGAAACCTGAAATAATGATTTATATACCTCAGTTCCATGAGTAACTTCGTTCACAATTTAGACAGATCTTTTCTGGGTCTGAGAGCTGTTCTTACAATTTCAACTTCATTTGGACAGATTGGCAGTTCAAGATTGATAAGAAACACTTCAGATCAAAATTCTATTGGAGCACATCAAAGATCCTCGTTTCCTCTGAAGGGTCGTCACGCTAAGCTTCTAGGCCTACATATTCCGAGGGCGGGAGACAACATACACAGGGAGTGGAGTTTTGCCAGAGGATCAAGAATTGTTACAATACCACACTCAGCAAGGTTCATCCAAAACCAGAAAGCCCTTGGAGCACATGCTTCTTGTAAGTTTCGCAAAACTTGACGCTTTCTCGTTCTAGCGTTGATACTATAGTCAATATACCTTTCGCTTGTCATGGCTCTACATGACACACAATCTGCGACAAAAAAGTGATGATTGCATCGGTCAATCTTTAGTTTGTCAAGGAAAGTTAGATACCTGAGAAATTAGAACAGGATTGGATGGTTCAAGGAGCAAATATGGTGAATCGATGGAGTAGATCTTTTGGTACTTCTAGAGCAGTCGATCACAACCATCAATCTTAGAAAAAGATAACAGTAGGACCCACAAAAAAATAAAAACAGATGGTCGACATTACATCTGACTATGAGAAAAAGATTCATTCTGGGAGTACCTAGAATTTTTCACACTACCTTTAGCGCCATATCTCAGACTATTAACCTGTTGCAGGGCTGCCAACATCTCAAATCGCTAGCAATGCTTTCACTTGGGGAACTGTGGCTGTTCTCCCTTTCTACACTCTCATGGTCGTGGCTCCTAAGGCCGAAGTGGTATATCCCCTCCTCCCTCTCTTTTTTTTTTATCCGTTTGAAATGCATTTGTATGGTCCTTCAAATACTTAATATCTGATGTCAGTTCATTGTTATGAAGTTCCTGCAAATTCTATGGTTCTATCTAGCAAGTTCATCTGATGACATCTATTTTAGAAATGCTCTCACTTTTTTTTTTTTTTGTTGGGGTGTTTGGCCTTTATACAACATGCAATCTTACTGCTAGCATGTTAGACAGTTGAAAAATTGCGTGACCGATTCACTTCATTTGGTTATGCAGATTGTTTGCTATTGTCTGCTGCGTCGACATAAAAACCCGTGGTGAATTTTTATTTTGGACAGTTCTTGCTTGCTCTACATGATGTGCGAACCAGTGGGTCATAATATTCTGTTTTCTCCATGTAATTAAGCTTGACTTTTGATGTTTTCAACTGGCCCAATGATATTAATTTTCGATACTTGGGTTATCATGTTTGAGCAAAATGCAGACTAAGAAATCCATGAAGACGGGTGTACCATTTATAGTGCTTGGGCTTTTCTATGCATACTTATTATACCTGTCCTGGACACCAGACACGCTAAAGGCAATGTTTTCAAGCAAATATTACCTGCCAGAGGTGTGTGTTCAATTAGAAGAAGCTGGTTCTATTATTTGTGCTCTTTGCACATTTGATTCCAATCCATCTATCGTTCTTCTCAGACAACTATCTGAGTCTTCTGATCTCGATGTTGTTTGTTAATTGTGCAGCTTCCTGCGATTGCAAAGTTGTTCACAAATGAAATGACTGTAGCTTCTGGATGGATTCACTTGCTGGCAGTAGATCTCTTCGCTGCAAGGTTCTCTCTCTCTCTCTCTCTCTCTCTCTCTCTCTCTCTCTCTCATATGTCACGCATGCACAATATTGACAGTTGCAACATACTAAATGCAGGCAGGTCTTTCATGATGGATTGGAAAACCAAATCGAGACACGGCATTCAGTCTCTCTTTGCTTGCTGTTCTGTCCCATTGGAATTGCCACTCATTTTGTCACGAAAGCACTGTCCAGGAGAACCTGTGACTGATCAAGAAATTCATTTATCCATGAACTGGTGGAAACAATTGAGCTACAGAGCTTTAATGGAATAACTCATTTGGTGCATCATCGAGATTCCATCCACATTCTCTTTGCCAACTCATCATTCTTCTTGTTTCCTTCATAGATATATTTTACGTTATTGCCTACCCATTTCTGGATGTAGAGCATTGAGGTGAGTGTGGATGAAGTCCAGGACTTCTTCCTCTCACTGTACCCTGAACTTGCTTCAGACCTCCTCCTTGACCAGGGCAATGAGGTTGAGCATGTCCAGTGAGGTTGAGGTGCCGACAATGATGAAGAAGTTCGCAGGTTTTGTGGAAACTGTTGACCCTCCCACTCTGACCTTCCGGGCCTGCTTCTTCAACTGAAGTTGCGGTTGCGACTCCTGAATTTAGGGGGTTAGAGAAAGACCTGAGCTGGCTCTTCTTCTGCCCATCGGCTGCAAGCTCTTCTCATGTGTGTGAAACGCGGATTCGCTCGTTGCAGAAACTACAGTTAGCAATGGCTTACTTGATAAAGGGAAAACAAACAAAAAAACGAAGAATCCCAGTTCAACCTTTCCACGTACTCTTGCTGCTTCTTCCTAGCAGAGTCCGGCAGTGCTGCAGCTGAGAATGCTAATGTAACGATTGCTGCCAAGTCTTTCATATCGGGAAATGGCCGCGACCGACCGATAGCCAAAGTTAGGGTCACTTCTGCGACTGTCTTAAACTTCCTGTCATTCATTGGCAGCAAATTACAAAGCTATCAAGAACATTTTTGGCTGTCTCCTCGAAGCATAAGAAAGATGATGAATCGTCAAATGAAAGCGCTTTAACATACGACGAGGGGAGTTGATTATGTTTTGGTTCTCCATCGACATGATTTTGGTTCGGTTCATAAACTCAGGAACCCAATTTGAAATCGAATAATACTGTGTATTTCATGCTTTTGAAAGGACTTGAAAATGGTATGTTCACATCGAGTGCGAGAATCATCTGTCCATACGCTCCGCCTGCTGTCCCCAAAATGTCTCTAGAGAATTTAAGGTCAATATTATTGGCCAAAAAATCTTAAATCCATTATATGACCGTCAATTTAATCATAAACTTCTCATTTTGATCAATATATTCCTAAATATGTTAACGGTTTTTCAATGTAATCGTCCATCAATTTAGGTTGAAAATCGCTGGTATGATACTTTAATCTGGCCATTTTACATGTCATGGCGGGTGACAGGTGAGAAAGAAATGAATCAAAATGAGCTCCTTTGCAATTTTTTTTCCCTTTCTCTTCTTACTTTTCTTTTCTTTTCTTTTCAACCCCACTCTTCGTCTCCTTCGCCGGCCATAGGCAAGAAACTCGGCCCTCACCAGTGGATGTGAAATGCACCTGAAAGAAGAGTTCGCACGCATGATTTCACAGATCCGGAAGTCATGTTGTGTGCACTTTCTTTGAGTTGAAATCTCTGATAAACTATTTCACATGTGTTTTATCCGATCGATCAAGCTTCACCAATGGGAGCTTCACCTTCTTCCTCCGCTCCCTAACCTCACTTCCTTACTCCCACAAGCTCTCCATGGGAGTGAAGAAGATGAATAGAAAAAAAAAAAACAAGAAAAAAGAAAAAGAAAAGGGAGAAAAAGGGATAATTTGGATGAAACTATTTAAATCATTCATGTCCATACTACCACGTAGGATATCACGCTGACTAGTCATTACGTTAGTGATTTACAATCAAAATTAGCCGAATGGATTACATTGGAAAATTGTTAAAGGTTTAAGACTACATTAACTAAATTGAAAAGTTTGACTATTAAATTGGAGGTGTATAATAAGTTTAGGATTCTTAGGACAATTTTCAAAAAAAAAAAAAAAAGTATACAGATAAAATGTTTTGGCATCTTCGCAGCTAAAAATGCATGGATATAGTATATATGCTTAGCGGTGAAACTTTTTTTTGGAGATAATCAATCACGTAAGTCATATAAGAAGACATTAGTATTCTTTTAATGTTGCAATAAGATGATATTGTAAACTATAATTCACGTAATAGTCTAAATTTGCTCAAATATTCGTGGAGGTAGGTAATCAAGTAGGATTTTCAAACTGAAACAGTTTAATCGGATTACACAAAGCAGGTTAATTTTGCCTATTAATGACTAAAGACAAAAAAATAAATACTTATAAAAACTCGATTAGGTTAAACTTAAATTCTCCCTCATTAATTATACTTATCAATTGTCAAAGATTTATACAAAAAAGATGTATATTTAATAAAAACTTGACTCAATTCTTAATCTAAGTATTTATTACTTCATTCGTGGGAAGTTGCAGAACCTTTGACACAATAAGAAGGCAGGTCCTCTCCACTGAAGTAGATCTAAAGGAAAATCAATAATATCAAAATAAGTTCGATTATTATATGAACGGATGGATATAAATGACATGAAAAAAATAAATTAATCGATAGCCATTTTTCAAATTTATTTGTGTAGCCATTACATATCTGTCTTTTTTTTTTCTTTTTTTGGAAGAAAGAGTATTTTACGCATATATCATAAAGTCATAATCGCGTAATTAATCAACGCGCATTGCTTACATGGCATCATCCTAATAAATTAATGTGTTTGAAAGATGAGTGGTAAAATAATTTTCAAATATAATAAACGGTATATTTTACATGAAAATTACTTGGGCAGGAGGGACCATTATTTGATTAATTCGTGATATTTATGGGGAGCTTTACCCCATAAAAACAAGAGGAGAGAGAAACCAAATATTATGGGAAACGAATCTCCACCGTCCATCACGAGGGCTAGGGTTACACTGTCTTCTCTTGCTTTATAAACCTTCTTTCTCCATTCAACCGCCCTCTCTCCTCCGTCAGGCACCTCGAGCAGGCTTCCTTCGAGCTTCTTGGCCTTCGACGTGCCGACTCTCGGTACACCTTCTTGAACGTGAGTACATCTGAATCAACTTCTTATCTTCCTACCAACTTGGTGTTAATGAGGAATTCCTGTGCAGTCTTTGGAATGTCGATTCTTGCAATACATTCTTGCTCCTGTGATGTGATTGTATTGCTCGAGCTGAGCAGTTTTCGTTGGATTGACTTTGAGGGAAAGTGGTCATTGATGTGTTTGGGGCGCACCCTTTTGTTTTCTTGGGTTTGTTGTGGATGGATTTGAACTTTCCTCGGTGAACCAGCCTCGTTCTTTAAATTTGAGTCTTTCTGGTGCTTAATGTATGCCGGGTTTCTTGAGGGGTTCTCAATTGTCATTTGGGGTGAATGGTGACTTAGAGTCTAGGGGTAGTTGAGAGGACTTGTAAGGGCTCGACAGAGCAAGCCTTCGGAGAATGGACGTATTGTGCTGCAAAAAAAATTCGATTTTTATGAGGTTTTAGTTCCATCTGCAATTCTAGACAGTTTTTCACAGTTTTTGCTGTTGGTTGTGCCCTTAATAGCTTGTATTTCAATTTGATGTCCAGTTTAAAGTGATTAAGTTACTGAGCACGTGCCTAAATAAATTCGACAAAATGGTACCTTTTTTCTCATCTGCCAGATGACAATGTCCCTTGATTTGCAATTTCTGAAGGCATCGGTTAGTCGTAGGTGACACTCATTATATTGTTGTTGATATTTGACTGCTTTGGATGGAAATAGATCTGTCAAGATGTACACCTCCAGGAGGAAGATCCATAAGGACAAGGATGTTGAACCCTCCGAATTCGAGGAGATGGTCGCACAGGTCAGTGCTGTGCAGATGTGTGTAGCGTTCTCTTGTGTTCTGGTGTTGCATTATATGATTTCGAAGCTCAATTTGATGTTGTTGCAGACATTCTTCGACTTGGAGAACACCAACCAGGAGCTGAAAAGTGAACTGAAAGATCTTTTCATTAATTCTGCAGTGTATGACATCACTACATGGTTTTCAGAAACAATGCTTTTAAATCTGTTCCTTTTATAGGCTTGCAATGATCTGACTCATTTTCATTATATTGTCTCTAGTGAAATGGACATTGCTGGGAACCGCAAGGCTGTTGTCATCTTTGTCCCCTTCAGACTGAGGAAAGCTTTCCGCAAGATTCACCTGCGTCTTGTTAGGGAGCTGGAGAAGAAATTCAGTGGCAAGGTTTGTGTTATTTGAAAGGAATCACTGTACTCTGGCAGTGTGTGGATTGAAATTTTGTTTGACTTAGGGTAAGAAATAAGGTAGTAGCAGTGCTTCCAGTTGATAACACAACAATCATGTGTCCAAGTCTTTTATATCTAGATATTGAGACATTTATATGTGCTCTAAATGATGCTGTCTCTCAGTATTTGGTTCTGGTAAGGTGAGGATACTTCTGATTGTTATGATATTAGGGAATTTTCAACTTTTAGTATCTTGCCATAAAAAGAAAACATTCCTTTCATTTGATTCAGGAGTCAATGTGGAAGACATCAATTTTGTGGTTTGCATTACAATTGCCAAGCCTTTTGTGTTATGAATAATCATGTTAATATTGGGAATTCTAGTATTCGGTTCTAAAGTGAATTAAATATGCATGAGATGTCAAAGGATAGTGAGTTGTGATGATTGCTTGAAGTTCATGCAATTTTAGGGCATGAAATTGGCTGCATGCATTGAATTCGTCATTATTTTTGCAGGATGTAGTCCTTGTTGCCTCCCGCAGAATAGTGCGGCCACCAAAGAAAGGCTCTGCAGCTCAGAGACCCCGTACCCGCACCTTAACAGCTGTTCACGATGCTATGCTGGAGGATGTGGTGTTTCCAGCCGAGATTGTTGGAAAACGTGTCAGATACCGCCTTGATGGATCTAAGATAATGAAGGTTGTTTCACATGTCTCTCGAGTGAAATGCAATCACAAGAAAATTCTTGTTATAGTTTTATTAGACTTGGAGCTGCTCTAACTTACAGCTGTTGTATGGTTTGTACAGATTTTCTTGGATCCCAAGGAGCGCAACAACACCGAGAACAAGTTGGAGACCTTTGGAGGAGTTTACAGGAAACTTACAGGAAAAGATGTAGTGTTCGAATATCCGATTACAGAGGCTTGAGGAGCTTATCTTTGTGGAACCGATGTTTATTTTTTGGAGAGTTTAGTTTGCATTGAATAGAATGTCATTTGAAATTTTGACTGCTTAATATTTGATTCTGTGTCCTACATTGGAGAAATGAAGCTTGGGTTTGGTACTTCTCATAAAATTTCTTTCTCCTCCTAAGTTGCTTTTAAATACTTAAGTTCTCTTACTAATCTAGTCTCCTAAAGAATGATGATATCATAATGTCGATGAATGTATTCGAGTAATAGCTTGACGAGGTGACTTCTCGAATTATCTTGTGTTGTCTTCTGTTAAATGTGTTCCTTTCAACTTTGTTTCTCCATTTTAAGCTGATCTCACTTTCAGCTGAGCCGAAAAACAGAGGAACGTAATTCTTAGGAAAGGGGATAGTTCAAGTAGTCCAGCGGCTGCAAAATATGCTATCCTTAATTTCTCATAAAGAATATATAGTGCAATCTTTGAATCGCCCAAAAATTACCAGTGTTGATATCTGAATAGCATCTTATATCATGTAGAACGGTTTGATTTGCCACTAGTTTGTGTTACTCCAAACTAAACTACTCGAATGAATCTATCTGACATAATCAAACCATGTTTGTTGTGACTATGAGTTATGCCTACAGGTTCACATTTCTCTGAACTAAACTACTTGAATGGATCGATCGGCTGATTTAATTCATGATACTTTTAAACTGATTGGAATCAAGACGTGAAACAGCGAAAAAGTGATTGAACCTACCAATAATGCCTTATATTGCGATCGGATTTGTGAAACAATTTGATTCGCCACTAGTTAGTGTTACTCCAAATAAAACTACTCAAACGGATCAATCTGACATAATCAGACCGTGTTTGTTACAACTGTGAGCTATGCCCACTAGTTCATGTTTCTTTAAACTAAACTACTTGAATGGATCGATCGGCTAATCTAATTCATGAGACTTTTAAAGTGATTGGAATCAAGATGTGAAACAACCAAAAAGTGATTGAATCTGCCAATGATTCCATTAGATCGTAGTGTTGATGTCTGAGTAGCACCTTATATTGCGATTGGATTTGTAGAACGATTTGACATGCCATCAGTTTGTGTTACTCCAAACTAAACTACTCGAATGGATCAATTTGACATAATCAAACTGGGTTTGTTGCAACTATGAGCTATGCATACCGGTTCATGTTTCTCTAGATGAAACTACTTGAATGGATGGATTGACTCATCTAATTCACGAGACTTTTAAAGTGATTGGAATCAACATGGCAAAAGTACAGCGCAACAGGATACTTAAGTACCAAAAGTTACAAAAAGATATATATATAACTATTACTTTTTTTTAAAAATGGGACATTTAAGTACCAACTTTGACGAGGATGTCCACATGACATTTTTTTAATAATATAACTCGCCTACATAGCTCTTCGGAGAACTAAGTTAGTAAAGAAGAACCAAAACGACGTCATTTTGCCTCTCGTGTGAATTTTAATATAAATATTAATTAAATCAATTTTAAAACTTTCAAAAAAGAAGAAGTTGCAAAAGAGGTTGGGTGAGGACTGTGCAAGCCCTCGTCGTCGTCGTCTCCCCACCGTCACCAAGAAAGGCTGACGACAGTAGGGTGAGGGTTGGCTGTGGTCGTCGAGCCCCTAGCCAGGGGCCCTAGTCGGCGATGGCCCTTGGCCTGGCTAGGTGAGGGCCGATGACCCTCGTCTAATCTAAAGGAAGGTCGTGACTCTCGCCCTAGATTTGGGCGAGGGCCTAGTCGGCCAGGGTCGCCAACACCCTTCCCAACGATAGTGGGGGGAGGGTTGGCTGAGGTTGCTACCCCTATGGTGATGGTGGGGAGGCAGTGACAAGGGCTTGGATAGCCCTCGCCGACGTTCTGTAATCTTCTATTTTCTTTTTTAAATTAGTTTTAAATTTAATTTAATTAATATTTATATTAAAATTCAAATTTGAGACAAAATGATGTCATTTTGGCTTCTTCTAGCCACATTAGCATGTAAAATGATATCGTTTTGCACTTGACTCACCCAAAAAATGCCACGTCATTATTTTAGTCGGATTTTCTTGTCGTTGGCACTTAAGTATTCTCTCATGCTAAGTTTTGGCACTCCAAGTGTCCACGCCTCAATCAATATGTGAAACAACCAAAAATTGATTGAACGCCAATGATTCCATTAGATTGAAGTATTGATGTCTAAGTAATGCCTTATATTGCGACTAGATTTATAGAATTATTTGATTTACCATCAATTCATGTTACTTCAAACTAAACTACTCAAATGGATCAATTTGACATAATCAAATTGTGTTTGTTGCGACTATAAGCTATGCTTACCAATTCACGTTTATTTAAACTAAACTACTTGAATAGATTGATCGACTGATCTAATTCACGAGACTTTTAAAGTGATTAGAATCAAGATGTGAAACAACCAAAAAGTGATGAACTTGCCAATGATTCCATCAGATCGGAGTGTTGATGTCTGAGTAGTGTCTTATATTACGACCGAATTTGTAGGACAATTTGATTTGCCACTGGTTCGTGTTACTCCAAACTAAAACTCGAATGGATCAATTTGAAATAATCAAATTGTGTTTGTTGCAACAATGAGCTACACCTACCAATTCACATTTCTCCAAACGAAATTAGTTGAATGGATTGATCAACTATCTGATTCATGAGACTTTTAAAGTGATTGGAATCAAGATGTGAAACAACCAAAAAGTGATTGAACTTGTCAATGATTCCATCAGATCGGACTACTGATGTTTGAGTAGCGCCTTATATTGTGATCGGATTGTAGAACGATTTGATTTGCCACCGGTTCGCGTTACTCCAAACAAAAGTACTCAAATGGATCAATTTGACATAATCAAACCGTGTTTGTAAAGACTATGAGCTGCCCCTATCAGTTCATGTTTCTCCAAAGTAAACTACTTGAGAGGATCAATTAACTGATCTAATTCATGAGACTTTTAAAGTGATTGAAATCAAGATATGAAACAACCGAAAAGTAATTGAACTTGCCAATGATTTCATCGGATCGAATGTAACCAACCTCCTCCAAACACAACGTACAAGACAGAAACAGTGTTTTAACTAATCCAAATACATCATCGGTCACAATTCAACAGCACTTCAGATAAATATGGAACCCCCTTCATTCCTCTTCAATTTATTCTTAAAAGGATAAAATATCTCATCCCCGCAAAAATGTGAAATAGATCGATCCTTGTAAATATTGCGGCTGGATTCGAACTTCAAAACAAAGGACACTTCCATAACTAGAGGGAACTACGGAAGGTACGGAATAGTAATTACTGGATTTTGCTCTAGAATTTTAACCTCAGGAGGTTGCAGCAAGAGCTTATCTTTGCCTGAGATCAGAGTCTACAACTACTTTATGAAGAATTATGTTATAATTCCCCATAAGACTCGCTTGATCTCATGTTTCATGCATGTACATGCAAGAAACTAATAAAAACGAATGATTTACATACACAATGGAGACTCACAACAGAGGGCATAACAAAATCTTTTGTCCTACGATGGATTTAAATCTGAGACTTCTTGCCGTTTTCCATCTCACGAGACTTGAGAAACCTGTCATTAACTCCTGCTCTATACACATGCAACTCCGTCACAGATGTCACATGAATTTCCACGTTCGCAGGTACAAATAAAACATAGCCTTCAGCAACTACATCTTGCTTCACGGACCCCACATTTATAGTTCCCTCACCGTCGGTCACAAGAAAAATGGAAGGACCCAGAACTGCAGGAAAGACGGCTGATGAGCCCTTGGGTAGTACACAGCGGTCAACCTCAAATTCATCAAACGGCGGAATGTATCTCGTTATGTACGCTTTCAGAGGTACTCCTTTTAGGATGTCCGGAAAGCCCTGCGAAAGAGTTTTCATAACCATGTTAACCTTGGTCAAGTAGAAGATGCATCCTTTGACCAGAAAGGCATCTCATGGGTAGAATTGAAACATTCTTCACTGAAGAGAGCTCCAACCAAAAAAAAAAAGCATTTCGCAGTAAGAGATACTAACAATAAATCCAGTAAAAAGCCAATTACAGAATCTACAAACATCCCTAAGAATAAATTGTCCATGCATTACTAATTGTAGATATAAGAAAAACATTTGATCCCTTTATTCTGATTCAAGGGCAGAGCAAAGTTCTTCTTGCAAATCTGTTTGAAATTAGGAATTAAGAAAATAACAACAATGATCATCATCTTTTAACACCTACTGATTAAGCACAGTAAGCAAGAGCATCTCATTGGCAAAAAGGATAGAAAGAACTTGACACCTGCTTGTAAGTGAGCATGGAACAAAGAGTCTGGATATCCTTGGTCTTAGGAGTGAGGCCAGCTCGCACAACATTGTCAGATGTTGCCATGCACTCAATACACTCACCAGATACGTATGCATGGGGTTCATTTGCCCCCAGATACAATGCCTCGCCCGGATTAAGCCTCACATAGTTGAGAAAGAATGCTGAAATTACCCCCACATCAGCTGGATATTGCTTTTCTAGCCGCAGCACCAGCTGTTCCTTATCTGTCAATGGTCTCACCTGATGTAAAGAAAAGAAAATCAATAATAGTCAGCAAATATTACCTACAGGAGCTATGAAAAAAAGGAGAAGAGGAGAGTGAAAATGGAAAAAAGAGCAGTTGCAGCATTCAGTTGAGGCCGGCGACATCTTGCCGTGAATTTGTGATAGTACTTTAAAACAAAAAATATATATATCCAAACTATTATTGGTCACAGATCTTTAGTAGAAAAGGGTGTCAGAATGTTGCAATGCTCCAGGGCCAAACTATTATGGTGGCAATTACTTTCTGACACTCAACTGTGAATAGATATACCCAACTACACATACATGTGCAAGGAACAGTTCATGGTGAAGTGAAGATTTATAATCATAAAACAATGTGCATTAGACCACGCAACTCTCCTACTCAAGATGTGCACGCCTCCAACTTCTGCCATGAAGCCAGCTTCCGTATAAGTCATTATCAGGGTCATGTTATTTTTTAGAACTAGAAAAGGAAGTACAATACATTCAATTCTTAGAAAGCCTCCACTAGCCGAAAGGTGAGAATCACAGTTTTGGAATTGTTGACTGAAACACACTGAATATATTTAAAAAGAAAAGGACATTTAGCCACTTCACTGACAAAAAAGGAATTCAGTGCTCCCACTATTTACCAGGTTTCCAAGCTATCTAATCGATCTAACTACTGTTTCACAACGAAATGATTACTTCATCAGAAAAGCTGAAGAATTGTAATTGAAGAACAGAGTATATCGAACTTCTGGCATTACCTGACTATCCAACTCCAGACGACTTTTTATCTGGGAAACTGCCAAAGCAACTATATCTGCACTAGCTGACATGAGTTTGGTAAAAATCGATTGCAGAAGACACTTGGCTTTCTCCACTTCTTGTTCACCCAGTTTGATGAATTTTTCCACATCTGTACTGCCAACTAATTGCGCAATCTCTGGAACATCACACAGCACTTGTTTAAGTTCCTGCACAGAACATAGCAGGTTCCTCCAGGTGAATAAGAGAGGAACTCCATCCGACCAATGCTCAACAGGCTGTAGCTCACCGAAAATCAAAATCTCCCCTATAAAATACCACGACAGATATCAAAGCGGATTTATTGCTGCAACAAGAGAAACATGTAAATCTAGTACACATTACTAGGTCAATCAATTGTCCTTTTTCATTTACCTGTTCCGCTGGTCCAAAGGCATGCTAAGAATATGAACTAAACTATTCACTTTTCTACTATAAGTTCTGAGAAGTTTCACCCGAACTTTATTAAATCTACCAGGTTCTGCATTGTCAAATTATCTTTTAATACAGATATGTCCTTTCTTTATTTTTCTTGCATAACGAAGGGGTAGGAAGGGAGCAAAGGGCATTAGACGAGATGTCCAACAGAGGTCTTTCAAGAAAAAAAATACCAAAAGGGAAAAATCAATACAAAAACATAATTCATATTCTTTTGTCCAAGAGCAATAACCCAACTATCCATTTTCCCCCAAACGACACTGCACCATTCAAACAAAACTCAAATTCAGTGCTAGGCCACGTTTTTATTTGGCCTCTCTCAGACTTCCACGGACATCGACTAGTTCGGCTATCCAAGAAGATGGAAAGTTTCAGGAGGAGGATATACAACGACGGCACTCAGCCGTATAGTCAAGAAAACTCTCATCAAAAAAGTAATTGCAACAAACACCTAACCTACGTTCTCCAGGCAACCCAAGGCACAATATCATATGGTGCGAATGATCCTGAAAATACGCAAACCGCGTCGTGACGGTACCTCAACCACATGAATTTGTCTCAATGACCGGAGAAAAACAAAATCCAAAAGCTCTAGTATAACGCTACCTCCATGCTAATGAATCCACAGATGGCCTCGAACTTGGTTAAGGCCAAAGCCATCTCGGGCTTGTGATTGGCATCCTTGTAAACATCTGGCCGCGCCTTGTGCAAAGCCGTCGCCAATTCCTTATCCGGGTGAGCCTGTATCGACAATGGTTTCGCGATCGAAAGCACCTAACGCCAGCCCAGAAACACCATATATCAGAGGAGGTTAATAATAATAAAAAACTGAACTTTCTTCGCTTTGATGGACACAAGTGCAATTGAAAATCCAATCGCATTTCACGAAAAGAAGACCAGACCAGAAGACCAATATAAACTGCAGTTCGATCTCAGGATCTCCAACCACGATGAATCTCAAATTCTGCCAAAAAAGAGGACGATAGGAAAAAGAAAAAAGAAAAAAGACCCACCACCACACGTGTCTGAAAGCGCGAATTTTCATGAGAAGCACGGAACCAACCACGCCCAATCGCCGACACTCCCACAAGAAAGTGGAAAAAGACCCAAAATCGATTCTTCCCAACCCTGACCAGGCAATGCCCGAGTGACCAAAAAAAATCCTACCTTGAACAAGAAGGGGAGATCACAGCCCCACTCGGCCACCACCTTATCACCAAGAACATCCGGGTTGCTCGAAATCCAGGCCTTCAGAGTGACGTCCGGGGAGACTTTGTGGCCCCCATTGCCGCACCCGGCTGGCAACAGGAAGGAAGGCCCGGACTCGTGGGTCCCCATCCAGAACTCGGCGTACGGCCTGTCGGGGTCAGCCTCGGCGTCGGCGCCGGAATTGAGCGCGAACAGCTTGGCGATCCGCGATTCCGCCCCGCGGCGGCCCCAATCGTAGTTCTGGACGGAGCACCGGAGCCGCCTCAGTTTCGGGGACGACTGCGTCTCCATTTCGTCACGGAAGAAACGACGGTGGCAGAGCTAGAGCGAGAGAGAGAGAGAGAGTTAGGGAGAATGCGGAGGAGATGGAGGAGGAGGAGGCGAGTGGGAGGGGGAGTGGGGAGACGGGTATATAAGAGAGTGCGCCATGGGAGGGGGGCGTCGTGGGGAATGTGGCCTTTTCGTTTCAAAAGAGGGAGGGGGAAATTGCGTGCGTTCCGCGACAGAGGGAGGAAGGCGCACGCAGAGCGAGGGAGGGTGACGTGATGGATGGGATTGGGGAGTGGGGACGCGGGGCTTCAGGATCAAGTTGGGGAAAAATGCTTATGCGAAAAGCGACGGGCCGTGTCCGCATCGATGCCTTCGATCCATCGGTGGCGCCCTTTGAATCGGATTCACGCTATTCCTCTTCGCATCCCCTTTTTTCCTCTCCCTCCCTCTCTCTCTTCCTCCTTCGTGTTTTGGTCCCAACCCCAGGGATCGGATCTCTCTCTCTCTCTTCCCTTTCCCTTACTCCTCTTCTTCTTTCGTGCTTTGGCCCCGACCCGGGGGGATCGGGTAGATCTTTCGGCCTATTTTTTAATGTTGACCGGAGAATCGACTGACTGTATATTTCTCCATCTCGGGTTAATTAATACCGACATGCAACACATGATACGACACAACATGTTGATATGTCGTTTCTCAAATAATAGAAAATTCTTACATTCACAAATAAATAATAATAATAATAAATAAATAAATAAATAAAAAGCCCCGAATGAATTTATACTAAAAAAATTAATTAACAATTTGTTAATATCGTTTATTATTTTAATTTGATAAATTCAACTACATTTCACAAATAATAAGCACTCCACATTTCACTATTAAATTTAACATTAAGCAATATGTTGAAAAAAAAAAAAATCCATATTTCACTATTAAATATATCAAAAATATTTTCTCTTTATTATTATTTTTATTATTTTTTAACTTTTTAACTCCTCATTTATTGATCCAGTGCGCGTTGGAATTGCGTGTTACGAGAGTTCACAGCTTGTCGGATTTTCCAACACTTGTTGACAACATATCGAAATGTGTAAGGGTGTGTCCAACACAACATAAAAAGCTTCATGCTTTCCTCACTTGTTTTAGAATTGGAGTTCCTTGGAAATTTTTTCTTTTTACCCAAAATATTTGAAAATTTTATACCATCTGAATATTGACACATCGATTTATGTATGGTGTTTTTCGTAATTTTTTGGAAATTTATATGATATCCTAAATTTTGATGGGGATGCGAAAGTCAGCTTTTTTGCTTTTTAAAAAGTATAAGCAAGCCAGCCGTTGATTCGAATGGGTACAGACTTTATGCTCTGAGAATACCCACGAAAGATTCTGTACCATTTATTTATTTTTATTATGAGTGATTAATCAGAAACGAGTTCGAGGAATTAGGAATTGATTTTCATTCCTTGTCCAACGTTAGTTAATATAAAATTCTTTAACTTCAACACGGAGCAGTGAAAGAGTACGTTGTCTTCTTTTTCCCCATGTTTAAAATCATTTTTTTAGGAAGAAAGCTCAAAATGAACATTTTGCCACTTCTTTAATAACTCAAGAGGAACATTTATTTGAAATTCAAAAGACTTAATCGAAAACGAGATAGGCATTCTAAATTTTTTTCTCAGAGTGCAGGGATGTGATTGAGTATCGCAGGAGAAGACCAGCTTTTTTACCTAATTGACTTTCTTAATAGAAAATGGATAGTTAATTTATGTATTTTACCTTTTTCTCTCTTTTCTTTTTTGTCGATTTTGCATTTTTCATCTGTGCTTTACCATTAGAAAAATTAAATTGTAGGTAGCTTAATTTAATTATAGGAGGTGAAGTCCATGGAGAGCCTAAAATTCTAAATCGCCAAATGAGTACGTTTATCCATTTTTTCCTACTTTGTTTGGGCAAAAATGATTATGGGAAAATTGCTTAATAATTTGCATACATTTTCAATCCCCCATATACTTTAAGACTAGATTTGTTAGATATTTTGAAATATTTTGAAATATTATGAAATATTCTTAATGGTCATATAAGGATTTTTCAATCACTCTATAACGTTTAATTTATTTCTCCAAAAAATCCTCCACTCTTTTAATTGTTCTACTTTGTTTGAATATAAAAATAAAATCTCATAAGACAATCTTGACATATATGCTAAACGAAAGAGAGAATGCCCTTCTCTTTAAAAAATGTTTCATTTCCTTTTCCTCGCTGGATTATACACAACGTTATTTTTGTTCATTCTAATATTCAGTGCGGAATATAGATATCTTGAGAGGGTAGCCGTCAGAAGCCTATCACACTGAGTTTCGCATTCTGAGAGACGGAATTATCTTTAAGAACAGTGCTTGCACTTGCATGCCTCAGACAAATTCATTTAATTTCATTAGCCTTTTCCAACAGATTTTACCATGCTTTTGAAATTATAGATATCGTTATTAACTAAAAAAAACACCAAATGCTTTAAGATTGAGTTTATTATCCACGTCAAATCGTTTTTACGCATATATATATTTTTGGGGGGTTTAAAGAATGGGCATAACCAGGAAATTTATATCATAAAAATAAACTTCCAAACTCTAAATGTCATATGATGACCGGTAAAAATAATAATATCAAAAAGCAATTGCCAACTTCAGAATGGAGCTTGACCAACTTTCACCATCAAAATCCAAAAATCCCTTTCGAATGCATTAAGTGTGCGTGAGAAGACTGCTTTTATTTGACTAGAGTGTAGGTGAGTCAAAAACCAGTGTTGATTACATTTAGCTTGGCCATCCATTCTCTTCAACCTTTCGATTCCCAAGGACGTGGTAATCCACCCAAAAGGCAGTCATACAGTTGATGAGTTATAGTCAAAACTCAGTGTCATAATCTTCGACGCATGTCTCGATAGACGACATTCGCTCTTTAAATTCTTTCCAATTGAAACAATTCACAATGTGTAGGACACGTGAATTCATTTATGATATTTCCGTAATCCTTTGGAAATTGGATGAAACTTTTAAATTTCACGGGCCTTTTACTCTTTGTATTTAATCCCAAACCTAAAAAAGGGTGTTCCGTGACTTTTGCCGACAAGGGATTATTCCCATTTTCAAATTGCCCTTTATTCCAAAAATGAAAAAAGAAAAGAAAAAAAAAGGCAAAATAAAGAATCTAAAATCTTTTTATGTGTGGCGACGGTCTAATCAGAGGAAGAGAATTGGAGCATTTGAGCGACGGAGTGTGGTTGCACCACGTTGTTGCTTTCCCTCCGTATTTAAAGAGATGAGGACGAATTCTGTTTTTTTGGGGTTTTGGATAAGAACTATGTGCTGTATTTTCAGAGCAATATCATCAATTTCGCTACCCAAAAAAATAAAAAAATAAAAAACAAAAGAAAATCGAATAGATTAACGTTATACTATTTGATTTTACATGGAAAAAGTCAATGCGCGTTTTGATTTTCTCGGTTGACCGTTCACTGCTTGACTAAATCTAAACATGAACTTGTTTGCACTTTATGCAGAATCGCCTTGAAATTCTCAAAAGATATCTTGTCATTTTTTCACCTCAAATAAAATTATATCTAACATCAATCAATTAGTGTCTCCGAAGATAAAACTACCCGTGAAAAAGTCAAAAATACTTTCTTTACCATCACGGGAATTAGGGATGCAATTGAGTTGACTTGGGCCAATACAATGACAACCTCAAACTCGACTGGAGTTTTATTGAGTTTTGAAGAGCTCAATTTGAATATTAGTAAGAATACTAAAGCCTGATTGAACTTGATTATGCAATCAATTGAAAATGAGTTTGAACTCGCGAATCTTAAATTGAGATGCTGTAGGGCCCGACCTTGACTCAACAAGCTAAATTAGGTTTGTGAGTTTTCGACCAAAAAAAAAAAAAAATTAGGTTCGTGAGTCTTAATTTTTGCAATTCCTTTGATCAACGATAATCACCTCCCTCTTAATCCACGTCCATAACACCCTTCCCCACCTCTTTTCTCACTCTGTAATCAATTTCGTTCATGATTTGTTTGGAGCTGTTTTTACTTTTTTTTAAAATTATTATCGAATTTCGCAGAAACGTACGCGATCTAATTTTTATAGGTAGAAAAGTTCATCGATGGACTTAGCCTACTTAATAATTACGAATATTATTGGCAACTTTTAGTTACGAGTCAATTATGTATTTACGGAAAAAAGAAATCACGAGAGCAATCCGCACGCCGTTTCGGACCTAATCAAACCGAACAAAAATTCGTCTGTTACGCCAGCCGCACGTGAGTCACGTGACGTGAAATAGGTTCTGCGGGCCCCACTCCCTCCTTTTTCTCGGCATCGCGATTCACGCCGTGAGGCGTCGGTGGAGATCGTCGGTTATAAGTAATCGATACCCATGATTTTTTCTTTTTTTCTTTTTTTTGTAACCGACTGGCCCCGGCATTTTTGTTATTTTGTATCCTAGTGATATCCTCCTCGACCAAAAAATAATAAAATCTCCTAGGGATATTCTCTCTTAAAAAAAGAAGAAGAACGTATTATATCTTTTATTTATTTATTTTATATATGTATACCTTTTACCGTACACGAAGGAGAAGGAACCTTTGATGAGAAAGGGGGTTACTTAATGGCGGGGGGAATTGGTGCACGTGCATTTGCTTAGGGGCGCAAGCTTTGATGTGCACTTTTCTCGATTTCGGTGTCCTAGGATCATGATTTTGACTTTTTCGGAAGCACTTATCTGTACTAAAGAGATGTCGTTTACATGTGATGTCAACTTTATTGTCAATTAGCACAGCTCCGAGCCTCCGGCTGCGGGAGTCACGTACTGAACACATATTATAAGGGGTTTTGCAATTAAAAAAAGACCAAATTTCATATGGATTTAAGGCGTCGCTACGTCATTGAAATAAATATGAAAGTCGTAAAACTTATCAAAAAAATATAATTAGACTTTTGAACTTTTAAAAAGTATAATCAAATTCTAAAACTTATCAAAGCAGTATAATTAAATTCTTCATTAATTTCGTCCAACTTGACAAACAAAAAATATGTCTCAAGACTTAATCGTATAAACTTAATAATTTTTATTATTTGATTGCATTTTTTTTAATTTAAAAAATTCAATTGTATTTTCGTGACAAATTTTAGGGTATCTACAATGCTTATCCATTTTTTGTGCAAAACTTTCATCCTGAATCTTTAAACTTTGTATTTGATTTTTTGTTTCACCTAGAATTTTAATAAGACTTCTAAGTATATCGATTGTTTGTGTCTAGCATCGTACTATCCAGATTAAACATTTTACAAACTCTAACCACAATCCTTCATACAATTTAAATGTAAGGGTGCAAACGGACTAGTTAGACTGGGTCTGGATGGGATTTTTGGCCAAGCTAAAACCAAAATTCTATTTTTTTTTCTAAAATGTATTATTAATTATTCAATATTGAACCGTTGCAAAATTAACTTAAAGTTACTTAAAAGTGATTGAACATATCATTTAGTCCGAATGAAGTTAAGAGGTTTATAAGTAAAATCCAAAAGGCATATTAAGAGTCTGTGCCATTGGGCATTTGAGGCCATTTTTGGCCTAAAGATTCGTTATTTTGACATGTTTTGGGCCACTCTTTTCGAACTTACACAATTATTTCAATAGTTTAACAATTAGTAAATTTAATTGAAGAACCAATAAGTATTTTCCTGACGAAAAGTATCAAGAATTTTACAAACTACATAAATAAAAATATTGATATTTCAAGCATAAACATAAATAAAAAACGCTGCCTGAATACGAACCAAATATATCGGGCCTATGAGTTGGGCCATTCCAAACTTTCGGGCTTTTGGTTTTTATAATGACACCATCATTTAGATATGTCGTTATATATTGGGAAAATGTCATAAATTGTCCCCTATATTTTTATTTAATGTGCAATCTCGTCCCTGAACTTTCAATTTGTTCAATTTGGTCCATGAACTATTGATAAATGTCCGATCTAGTCCCCGAGCTTTCGATTTGCTCAATTTGATCCATGAACTATTTATAAATGTCTAATTTAATCATTCGGTTACTGTTTTTCTTCTTCTTCTTCTTTTCTTTCTCTTCCCTCTCGCCGCCATGGTGGAGGGAAGCCGCGTTCGGTGAGGGCCGCCCTCACCTGGGCTGGCTAGGGCGGCCCTCGCCGAATGCGGCTTCCCTCGCCGACTCCGCCATAGCCGGCGGAGGGAAGAGAAAGAAAAGAAAAAGAAGAAAAAGAAAAACGGTAACCGAATGACTAAATTAAATATTTATCAATAGTTCAATGACCAAATTGAGCAAATCGAAAGCTTAGGGACTAGATTGGACATTTATCAATAGTTTAGGGACCAAATTGAACAAATTGAAAGTTCAAGGACAATATTGCACATTAAATAAAAATATAGGGGACCATTTGTGACATTTTCCCTTATATATTTATAATTTATCAAATCATGTACCTTTGCGTTCATCAAGTCCTCTCCCATACGGTCACGCTTAGTGGATCAAATTTAACTTCGGATGGGATCATTTTTATCCTATCCAGTATTTGGGAGAATATTGGATTTGGATATGTCATGATAGAAGCTAGATAAAAAAAAGTCCAAGGGCTGGGATTAAAAAAAAGAGAAAACAGATAAATGACAAAAAGTCCTTGGACTCGCTTTGCTGTTCACAACTCGGCGTTGTCCCAACTAGGTTTGAACCTCTCAGTCAATCCCTCTTCGGGCGCCGCCCTCAAAGGGAATTTTTTTGAAGATTCCCTAGCGGAGGAGTTCATCTTATTGATAACTCTATAAAAGTAGAGTTATTTTACCTATTTTAGACAACAAATAATACAATGTTTATAAGAAAATATTTGGATTTCCTTCTATTTACTCAAATTTTCCTTATTTTTTTAGCATAATGAAACATGGAGAAAATAAGGAAGAAATGGCAAAAAGAACGAAAGGAATATGCCACCCACAAAACATTGGAAGGTAGATGCCCAATTAGGGATTTTATGATTTATTCCCTAATTTGATGTGAAGAACTAACAATTACTTTGCGATGGGAGTCTTGGATTTATCCTAAAGATAAGATAACATTGAAAGCTTGGAGAGAGAGTTAGTTTTTTATTTTTAGATCACTTTTCATTATTCTGGGAGTTTTTCAAATATTTCGAACATAAGACAAAAAATTGTGTTACAATTATTATTTTTTGATTCAAGATGTTAGGTTTAATTGTTTCTTCTTCTATTATGTTATAATTTTCTTTTGTTAGGACTACGATGTAGCCCAACCCTGATTATATGAATTTCATTAATGTGAGTTATATAATATTTTGTTAATATTTTGTTTAATGTTTTTGAGTGACTGGCCACCGTTTGAATGATCTAATGTGCCTATTTGAGACTGAGAAGTAATAACATATAATTGCTCCTTATAATATATAACCATGAATTAAATGTGGATAAATGTATACTAGGTTATTTGTGTGGCTTTCGGTGATGAGGTGGTCCAAAAGATTCATTGTAAATCAGTAATGTTCACTAATTTTAATGCACTTGTGTTTAATTAAATTTACATAGAGATTCGGTGATTGATAAATTGAGTAGGTTTGTTATACCTAGAGATAGGATAATAAATAAATTAGGAAATTTCGCTGTCATATGTTTGATATCGTTCTTGTATGCATAATAATATGAAATTCATATCTAGTGGTCATAGTGAAATCAGATGCTCAACGTATTTATTTGATTGATTAATTGCATTTAGTCCCGAAATTTTGCCATCAAGAGTGTCGATTTTAATTTATTCTCAATTCTATTTTGATATGTTAGATAATTTTTAGAATTAATCCATTTTTAATATTTAATTGATTTATTAATCATCAATCTTTGTGGGATGACGTCTTTTCTCATCATTATATTACTTATTCAACATGTTCATTTGCATTTAAAATTTGACGAACTCCTATTATTCGCTTCCAACACATTCATCCTCTCATTAGCTTTTAGCACATAGCGTTAATGAGATGGCTCTCTCTTTTCTCTACTTGAAGCCAACGCTCTCTGATCGATTGATAAGCAATTCAATGAGTCAGATTTGTGATAGTTGGTCCAGTTCATTTATTCAATATCCTATCGATACTATATATTAACGAAAGCATATTGGCCCACAATATAGAGAATAATTCATTAAAATAGACATCAATTATTTAGAGTATCAAAGGTGACCCACTTTGATATCTTTTGTTTAATGACACATGAGCGACACATGAGCGACACATGCCAATTGTGTGCTATTCTAACATTTAAAGACTAAATCATACTTTATTAAAGAGCATATTTTATAAATTTTCCATGACCTATAATGGGAAGTCTCCTTTTCTTTTTGTGTGCGAGAGGGATCGTATAAGGTGCTCGGAGTCCTTATTATATTTAAATAAAATTTTGTGGTCCATTTATCAATAGATTCATGTAGTAGTACTGGTGGTATTCATAAGGAATATTGACAATGGAAAGGTTGCCAAATAAAATTTTAAATTGTTAGAAGTAATACTCGACCTTTGGTTTTTCCATCTATCGATAAACGAGTCTAAAGGTGAAAAAAAAAGGAGGAAAAAAGGAAGGAAGTTTCAGGAGATTAAATCTAGAGCTGGCCAATTTAAAAAAAAAAAAAACAATAAACCTAAAATGTGCGAACAATGAATTTTGATAATTCTTATGAAGCGAAAGAGGGGGCAAATGGAAAAAGAACCCCCCGGGGGCTGCTCTATCTGGGAATATACGAAAGAGAGAGGACCTATTGGCAGAAAATTCCACTTTTGTCTCAATTATATATTAACATAAGTATATTGGCCCACAACACAGAGAATAATACATTAAAATAGACATCAATTATTTAGAGTATCAAATGTGACCCACTTTGATATCTTTTGTTCAATGACACATTGTGTCCTATTCTAACATCTAGAAACCAAGTCATTCTTTATTCAAGAGCATATTTTATAAATTATCCATGAGTTATAGTGAGAAGTGTCCTTTTCTTTTTGTGTGTGAGAGGGATCTATAACGGCATAAGGTGTTTGGAGTCCTTATCAATTTCTTATTTTTTATGTAACTAAAATTTCGTGGCCCATTTATCAATAAATTTATGTAGTAGTAATGGTGGTATTGATAAGAAATATTGACAATAGAAAGGTTGCCAAATAAATTTTTAAATTGTTAGAAGTAATACCCGACCTTTGGTTTCTCCATCTATCAATAAAATAGTTTAAAGGTGAAAGAACGAGAAATAAAAGGAAGAAAGTTTCAGGAGATTAAATATAGAGCTGGCCAATTTTTTTTTTTAAAAAATACGGTAAACCTCAAAAGTTAGAACAATGAATTTTGATAATTTTCATGAAGCGAAAGAGGGGGCAAATGAAAAAAGAACCCCTACGGGGGGCTCTATTTGGGAATATGCGAAAAAGAGAGGACCTATTGGCAAACGATTCTACTTTCGTCTCCAAAATTAGGGCTCGATGTCCACGTCGATTAGCTCCAGAGCCTGCCCCATCGTCGATGATGGCGGAATCCATTTGCAGAGCTCTGCGAGACGGCGCGTTGGAAGGCGAGCACGCGCCGGCTCTCACCATCAAGGACTCGATCGACTCGCCGCTCGGTTTCGACGTCTTCGCCCACGTCCTCGCTCAGCTCTCCTCCCACATTTTGGCGGGAAAGTCCCAGTCGAGGTCATTCCGGCGTCCTGAGCGATGAAATTGCCTTTGCGTGCGGTGGTTTTCGACTCTTGACGGTTTGATTGATTTTTGCCGCGCAGAGGGCTCGTGCTGGTCGCTTTCACCCGAAGCCCCTCGTTTTATGTGGATTTTCTGAAGGAAAGAGGTCTTGAAGTTAACACGTCTCGGAAATGGTGATGCATCGTTCTTTAACTTGTAAAGTTTTTATTTTTTATTTTGATTTTGATTTTTAGGTTGGTTGGATTTGATTGCGGAGATGGAATATAGGAAGTGAAATTTGGAATTCCAAATATCTGGGAGCAATTCGATTTTGTGGGATAGTATGAACAAACCTCATCGGCAGTTCAAGTTCATCCCTTCAGCAGCTCAAACCGTACCGCTTTTCTATTATAAATTTGGCGGAGGGTGTTGTAAAGTGTAGGAAATGGTGTTTATGTTGATGAATGCGGACCCCCTGGACACTTTCTTGTAGGATTCAGATCTTGGATTGTTATTCAGATCCCCACGGTTGGAAGGATCGCATTATGGGACGAGGAAAAGTCGATGATGCTACTAAGGAAGCTTCCGGTGTGTCCAGACTTTGTAAGGATGTGAAGGACATGGATAAGTTGTGTTCTTTAGCTATTGAGCTGGGGAAAGGTAACTTCATCAATAGCATCTGAAGCTTACCTGCCGCCGTTTATTTGTCCTGTCTGGTGACATCGTCTCATGGGATGGCCATTGATCATCGCAGGCTTGCTTGGAGAAGGGAAAGGTCGTTTCTCTTTTGCATTGGACTCGGTAACAAAGTCTTTATTTTTTTCCATGTAAAATATTTACTACTCCTGCTGAGGGGGTTTCAAATAAAGGCCCTCATTCATATGAACCTGTTTTTCAAGTGTTAGGGACCTAGGACTATTTTCTGCCATGGTGGCACTTTGAAGGCGCACTGATCACTTTTAGGTAAAGGTGAATTTAAAAAAATAATGAGAAATAAACGTGGTTGTCTTGTTCTATGAATATCATTATGGAGGACTTGTATGTTGTGAAAATGATTCTTGGAAACTTCCTATGGGGCACTGAGCAAGCAGAAAGATGGGGCAATTTGCTCTGTACGATGGGCCTACTAAAAGTTGTTTGTTTTGGTGCCTAGAAGATTCGCAGAATCTTCTTATCAAGTACAATCATAGGGCTTCTTATTTATATTTTTCCCTTTCTGAAGCATGCTTTCACACGTGCCTATTGACATTATTATCCTTAGGCAAGCCTGTGAAAATGAATAGCATATTCTTGTTTAAGCTATTAAAATTAAATGGTCATTGTTCATCACCTACATGGAGTGATTATTTTTAGTCCCTTAGATTTTTAAGTTCCATGTTGTTTCCTTGTTCAACTGAAAGCAGTTTCACTAGATTGAGCCCTTTTTAGGTAGCGGTAGTACTCTACTGTACTCTTTTGTCTCAAAGGACATGTGTAACAATCTTTACTGTCATCTCTAGGTAAAGTGATTAACTAGTTTGACTTATGAGTTTCAATTGCCCTAACCTTTGATGCAATCGTTAGTCATTGTTGCATAAGAGAATTGCCATATCATTTGTACTACAATTACAATAACTTATCTACTAGCAATGTTTGCGGATTACGAGAAGGATGCATAGAGTCCTTGGACAGGCCATGTTCTGGGTTGAGAACACTGTATTTTGTTAGACCAAGTTCTATGTGGGAAGCTTCCATCTTACTTGGATATATAATAGTTATGAGGATTTGTTTACACTAAATATAGACTCTACATACTGGATCTTCCCACAAGCATCTAAGGCCTGACCTATATCTGAAAGAAAGAGAGAAAAGCTAATAATGGATCTGGAAGCATTATTTTCCGTAACCAGGGGAAAAAGTGCTTGATGAACGAGTGGAGATGAAAATCAAACTTTGGTCCACAGCAGAAACATTGATGACCGTTGGAACAAACAGACTTATGTTTTTTACCAAGCAAAAATGATTGTTACGTTTAAATTTCAGTGGCATAAGCTGAGCAATATCCTACAAAAGATCTTCTTTAATTATATTTGTAATGAAATGTTCTCTCTAAATTCCTAACAAAATGTACAATTTCAAGTGGCGATAGTTATATAAACATATAATCTTGCACAAATATTTTGGCGATTGTTGTATAAACTTTTCTTTTGCCAAACACTATTTTGTGTCGAGCTGGATTTGAACCAGCGTAGACATCTTACCAACGAATCAACTGAAGAGTAATGGCAGCAAGTGATTAACAAAATATTATTAGTACAAATCAAAAGTGACATATAAGATGTTTGTCATAGGAGCTGGTCAGATCGTATTTGACTTGGACAAATGCCCCGTTTATTGTGTACATAACAAGCTTATTATTTCCTCTACATGCAGAAGAATTCATATCCACCCTGCAAAATATGTCAGTTTAGATTAATTTTTGAAGGTGATAAGTTTAACTACCTTGCCTTCATGGCAAATTTACTTGCATTGAAATGAAACTATAGTCAACTATATGACTTTGCGTTCTGAAAAATGTATTGCCATGGGGAGAGAATAGTTTGGCCAGAATCAGTCAGTAACGATGAGTGTTTGCTGTTCTAGTGACAAAAGGAACTTGCATGCCAGTGTTGTCTTTTTTCCAGCTATGTCTATGCGGTGGAATATCATCCTTTTCTCTTATAATGCCGTATATGCTTATCTCATCAGGTGAATGAGATGTTGAGGTATGCATCTGTACACTCAGTTGCACGTGTTCTCAGCGACCTTCGGAGCCATGGTATGTTTACTCTCTGCACTGGCATATGCAGGAGCATGTTATTTTATTATTTTTTTCCAATTGAAGGTTCTACTTTTGAAGTCTAGTGACTGTAATATGGACATGGAAACAAGCTCTTTATGTAAATTTTTGTTCCTGATCCACGTCTTTGTCAGCAGAGTCGCCCTAGAGACTTTTGACTTTGTGAAATTTTGGTTCTTTTAAGACATCAAATAACGTAATTATTTGTTTTGGGGTGTTAAGTAAACAATCTGATATCAACTCACGCTGTCCTTGGTTGTTCCTTATTGGATGCTTTTGTTTTGAAGTACCTTTTATGACTGCAGATCTGGCTTCCTGTGTCTTCTGGTTGTTGCACTCGGACCTTCTCGAAGACAAGGTTGCTGCTGTTTTTGATTACATGTCCTCTATGGTGGCCAGCTTAGAATCTGCAATTCCAGCTTCCAATGGACTGAGGATCTCCTTGGAAAATTTATCTCTGACGGAACAGAATTTTAGAAGGGCAAAGTTTTCTGTCCGTTTTAAGCGCCGGAATGGTCGTGTGCGGCTGATGGTACCTTTCTCTCTCTCTCTCTCTCTAACCGTGTCTTTCTATACGCATCATTCCTTGACTGTTGTGATTGGCGCTGAAAATACTTTTTGGATTACATGAATATGTGATCTAGAGTGAAGAAGTTAGTATTGAAAGGTCTGGCATCAGTTTTTCATCTGTTTCGACTGATGGTGGAACTATGGGCGGAAGCCTTTTGCCTAAGGTTAGTTGCTTTGCTTTAATGTGAGAGAACTGACTGCTTGGTTCTTGTTGATGGTCCATTCAATAAAATGCTTGTTTTGGCAGGTGCAATTTAATCTACAACTGTCAGAGAAGGAGCAGATGGATAGAGCAAAGGTGGTACTTCCATTCGAACACCAAGGTATTAATACATTGATAGGGTTGCAGTCTATGTATGATGAGGATTGAAATTCTGTATTGGGTGCCAACTCATAACTCAGCTACATGTTTTCTGAAAATTGAAATGCTTACCGAAAACCTCTGCTTTTCCTTTTAGGAAATGGAGAACCGATTGAGATATATGATGGTCGGAGATCTCTTGCCGACAAAAATAATGAGGCAGCTGGAACAATGCAAATGAAGGATTCTAGCAAGGGTGAGATAATTTATCTTCGGGATTCAGATGATGAGATGCCAGATTCTGATGAAGACCCTGACGATGATTTAGATATATGATAGCTTACCTGCAATAGCACTTTTGATACTTTAGGAGCGATGGCCTGGTAAGCTTTCTTCTATGATTCTCCTCGACTCCCTAGATGTTAGAGTAGAGCAATTACTGTGTGGTTTTATGCACTTGGGTTGGACTGAATAGAGATCACTTAGCTTCAAGAAATGCAAAAAAGAAGACATCTCACTTTTTCAGAAAATCTACACTTTTTGCCCTTCATGATGATATAGCTTACCCTTCCGTTTTGAGTTTTCTGCAGTACTTTTCTGTCTAGATATTGATAGAATGTGTTATGAAGCTTTTGATTAGCTAACTGAATTAGATCTGCATACCCCAAATAGCTGTGATAAGTAATAAGTACTTTGTATGAGGGCAAGTGGGTTTTCCAAATAAAAGGCTGTTTGCATTTGGTAAAGATGTGCCCTGGGGGAATTATATTTTCCCATTGAGGATCCCACTGTAGTTCCCATCTTTCCAAGCCTCATAGATCCATATTTGTCCTTTTATGTTCAGCACCTCAGTGATTTTTTTTCAGCATCGAGTCGTGACAGGATTACTGTTGATTGACAGTTCGTCTCCATTGCTGGTGCTGCTATCGTATCACTGATGTGGCCAGCAATTACAGCAACGGTGGAATATCTTGACTTCTCCAGATAGGAGGTCCTTTTGGCGGTATGGATTTTCCTTGGCTTTCAGAATGCATCAGGGAAATCACTTGGAGTGGTAATTGAGTGCAAGTTCTTAAGAAGAGAAGATGTCACGAGAGCTTTTTTGTTCAAGTGTTGGTAACTTTCGGGTGACTGAGCATGTATTTGTGTAGGGGAGCTTGAACTTCATTAGATGATCATTAAAGGTCAGAAATCAAAGATTATAGGGTGTTGGCTATTAAATTCTCGATCTGTACAACTCTGTCTATGCTTCAAGGTTGTTTTGGTAGTGGAAAGTGGAGATTGCCCAAGAAACTAGCCGGCAAATGGTTTTGTATTTACAAGAATATTTAGCAAACATACTTGAATTACTCTTTGCCTCTTATCATTATGTTAGAACCTCAGTTCAATACATGATCCAGCTATTTACTTGCAATCAAATCAGTATGTTTGGAGCGAGAAATTGTGCCGAACATTGTATAGCTTTCATAGCAGAATGCGATAATGAGAAAAGCCAGACTTGAAGGCAAATTTCAAGGCAGCGGAATCAGCATCTTTGTAATGAATTGTACGGGGAATTCACCATCATGGGACTTCCCGACTTTGTTAGTTGGGAAAAGTTTGGTACCTGCAAATCTGTTTCGTGTCTATGTTAGTTAACTTGTTTTATGTTTTACCTGGATAGAATGGTGGGCAACAGCTCTTGTGACGCTAGGAGTTGGAATGTTGGATTTTGTTCATTTAAGTCGGCTTGCAATGCACCACTCAGTCTTTTTATGCTGGTCAATTTGCACGAGATCGACCATCTTCTATGCCCTTTTGGAAATGGAGAGATATAGAAAAAACGAATAACCATGGTGTGGTCCAATTCATTTGAGTAACACACGCTGTTCGTTGCCAATACCTGAGTGTTTGGCCGCTTAACACTTTATTCAAGAGTCAAGATGCACCCAACCCATAAGAAGTGGTGTTTGGCAATAAACGGTGACCTGCTTAGGCTCAATTGAACCAGAGAGTTAGGCTTAGGACAGTCGAAGGGCTTAAATCGAAATAGCAAGTCTATACTGTTTTGGGAAGCGGAGAGATTGACTAATGTCTTGCTACCAACATGGAAAACAAATGTGGAGAAACCGGCAAAAACTGCTTCTTTGTTATTATTTTAAGTTCTTTATTGTCCTGGTTTGGTTTAGGTTGACATGGTTTGCACTATGTGCTAAGATTACTTCCTTTTCTTCACGGTTGGGTGTGGGAAATGATGGTGATGGGATCTATTTATATCGGCCAAAAGGTTTCTAGGCAAGTAATCTCCATCCAATCACGCATTTTCTACTCTCTTCCGATCAATGAAAATTCTGGTACCACTTCTTGACCTCTCTGATTGTACCTGAGGAAAACAAACAATGGCTCTTAAACTGCAACATGCATTGCATTGACTATGCGGAACCTTGATGTGTAGGTTTCGAGAGAGTATTGAGTTCCTGTATCTATATCCAGCACTCGTTTTGGCATTTGATCGAATTGCCAAGTGTACAACACTATCCATTTATGGATTGAACCCCTTTATTCCTCCCGGAACATGAGAGACACTAACTTTTACAAAAGGCTATAATCATGCTATGGATTCCCCCAAGCTAGCGAATGGAAACATCAGTAGGAGGCGGGTGGACTTCTGTGAGATTAATAATTTTTTACTCATGAAAGGGTGGAATCACATCACGAAATTTGCATGGCCCTTCAGATGGAGAATCAGTCCATCCAAAAAGAGAATCTCAAGCTTACAAGTCAAGCACATGTTATTCTCGCTTCTATTAGAGTCGCACACTTTGCTGATATTAAAATAAAATCACTAGATATGCGTAGAACTTATCAGGACAGGAAAATATGCGAAACACTAAATAAAACCGAGAATTAGAATAAACCGAGCATTAGAATAAAGCCCATGTGGCGATTCCAGACTTGAGATTCGATTAAAATTTGTAGTTAGCCAAATGGGAGATCTCTATATATACATGTTGATTTAGGACTTTAGACTTGTGAAGGGAATTGGCGAAGTCTTCAATATTCCCTCAAAGGCTTCCGGTATACCAACATATATGTTGGAGATGTCGGAACCTTTTTGGGAAACTTGAAGGCTTACACCATGTTTATGAAGAAATATGGAACCTCCAAGTGAATTGGCGAAGTCCTCGGTATCCCTCGGAGGCTTCCAATATTCCATCAGATATATTGGAATATTGGTTGCGTCTGAGGGATATTGAAGGCTTACTC